>JAUIMM010000006.1:1458750-2745000 GCA_031769625.1 Taudactylus pleione | reverse complement strand
GTACATAGTTATTCACAATATAATGTTCCCTTATGTGCAGAACTAATCATAATTTTTAGCATACATGCATATATTTTTTTTAAGTCATAAGAGAGAGTGCAATAGGTGTTCAAGCCTGATTGGCAAATCACTTCTGCTTTTAGCCCGTGTGCCAGGCAATATGCTTGGCAAGGAACGGGTTAATGAGAGAGTTTAATGCTTTTAAGTCATGAACAGAAATAAGTTACGTGTGCTTCTGCTGTCCAGCCTCTTGAGACCATCCCTACACTGATACTTGATGCATTGCAGTGCATATGGATAGTCCCGGGTGCCCTGAATAAAGTGTACCTGTTTTAGAGAAAGTGATCTCTGATGTCTGGTGTGCAGTAGTGTGGGAAGTGCAGGCAGGAAATGCGGCTGCACTTGTGGTAAGTTTCCATGGAGCGGCGTCCCCACTGAGGCCGGGTCCAATGAGCGCTCACACAGAGACCTAGAAGTGCTTGTAAAAGATGACGTACGTTTCACCCAAGGCTTGATCACATCTAAAGAGTCTAACCTTCTCTGGTCCGCACCTTGGACCAGTCTCTGTATATAATTTCAACCCACTGCCCTGAGCAGCAGCCAGTTTGATCAGATGTAATAGCCACTGGTGAAACTTCCTTCATGATCTTCTCAAAACAGATTAGTTCTTGCCAGCAAAAAAGTCCATAGTAAAGTCCACATAAAAGGCAAAGCCAAGCCTAATTCTATTTATTAGTAATGAGCGAACAACTTTGCCCAATGCTTCAGTATCTTTTTCCATATGATAGGGGTGCCTTCCAAGAAGACAATGCATACATCCTCATCTAACAGTTTGAGGAGTATGAAATGGATGTCATCCATATGATAAGACCCTATGTGACCAGATCTGAGCACAACTAAGCACTTACAAGGTATAATGGAATGTGCCTGAGGCCTCATTTTTAATCAAGTAGGTCTTGATTTTCATCTTTTTTCAACTCGAGAAAAACTAAGCAAGATTTTAAAATGGTCAAGGCACACCATCCAGCGATGCAGTGTGAGTGAACTATGAAAATACATACTTATTGGCTCCCACATAAAAAAGAACACACACCATGGCCTCCGCAGGAATAAAACACACTACATTGGCCCGCTGTGAAATAAAACACACGTACATTGGCCCAGGAGAAAAAGTACAAACATACAATGGTCCCTACAGGAATAAAACGCACATACATTGTATCCCACAGGAATAAAATGCACATACACTGCCCCCCCCCACCCCCAGTAACAAAAAAAAAACAAAACACATTGTTCCCCACAGGAAAAACAATCACATTGGATGGCCCCCACAGAAAAATATAAACCATATTTCTCCAAAATATAAAACCATTGGCTGGCCCCCACAGAAAAACAAAACAAAACACATTGCTCCCCCAAAAGCAACAATTCACACTGGCTTCCACATAAAAAATAAATATATATTTTTTTTGCACCTACCAGTAACTCATCGGTGGACACAGTGCAGAGATGTCAGCAGCGTGCAGGTGAGCTGAGTGGCAGGGCGGGCTAAAAACGCGGCACGCGTGACCTGTGATGTCAGGCCGCCATGTCTACATAGATCACGGCCCGGGTGCTCCTGAGCTACCCAGGAGAGTTCAGCAGCAGTGCTGCCCACACTTAACACCACTTAGTGTGCCACGGCACAGCGGTTGATAAACACTGAGGTAGGCATTGGCTGAGCTACTTCAGGAGGACCGATCTATCACTCATGCACAATTCCAGACATTGGTAGACTCAATGCCTAGGAGCAAATAGGCAACATACAGTACAGTAGTGGCTTGATGATTTTATAGATTGAGGTTTCCAATTTTGCCCCTGACCTGGGAATTATAAATAGAACTACATCTTGTCGACTTTAAACAGTATTAGTTTACAATTCAGTAACTCCTGATGTGGTATACAACTGACAATACTCTTACATTTTGCAATAATATAACTGCACTCTTTCAGTGTGATACTGTCTGTGGCTCACGCACTGGGACTGTCAGGCAAAGGTGAAAGCTAAACAATTTTTTATTTTTTATTTCTTAAAAATGGCTACAATGAGATGGAGAAACAATGTTAATCTTTCTATTAATATCTAGGCCAAAACTACAGTATAAATTACTTACATAAAGGTGGCTATACACTGCAATTATCGGCCCGATCAGCCAATTATCAGCGGATTGTGCCGACAATTGCACAGTGTATGGCGACAAGCAAGCATGAAAAAATCTTCCAGTATTCCCAACAGAGGCGATACTTTGTGCTCGGATATACTCTGTCAGATAGATATACCAATTATCTGACAATGTATGGCAAAGTCATATAATTGGTCTGTCTGAAGGTGACTTATCTGACAGTATATGTTCACCTTTTTTTTTTACTTTTAAAAGTTCTTTTTATCCATTTCAGTCACATTTTACCACTATTGCAAACTTTTAGAAAAATCCAGTCTTAAAATGAAAAGCAGGAGTGTCTTTATTCAAGGACTATTACAGTTCATAGGATTAAAAACTGCACCTGCAAAATAGTGCAGATTGTAAATCATACTTGCTTCAACTTTTTTTTTTTTTTTTTTTTTTAACTAATAGCCCTTTTCATTTACTACACAGATGTATCAATTGTTCCCTTGACACAATTTAACCTTCCATGTATCTATGCATTATTTACACCCAATTTTGGCTCCTTTTCAAAACGCCTTTTCTCTAGTGATGGCAGATAAGATATATTTTAGAACACAGTTGTGGTGTTGCCACACATTCATTCATCTCTACAGCCATGGCCAAAAGTTTGGAGAATGACACAAGTATTGATTTTCACAAAGTTTGCTGCTTCAGTGTTTAGACCTTTTTGTCAGAGGTTACTATGGTATACTGAAGTAAAATTACAATCATTTTCTAATCTTCAAAGGCTTTTATTGACAATTACATTAAGTTTATGCAAAGAGTCAATATTTGCAGTGTTGACTCTTCTTTTTCAAGACCTGCAATTAGCCGTGGCATGCTGTCAATCAACTTCTGGACCACATACTGACTGATGGCCGCCCATTCTTGCCTAATCAATGCTTGGAGTTTGTCAGAATTTGTGGGGTTTTGTTTGTCCACCCACCTCTTGAGGATTGACCTCAAATTCTCAATGGTCTGGGGAGTTTCCAGGTCATGGACCGAAAATGTATCACTTTTGCCTTATGGCAAGGTGCTCAATCATGCTGGAAAAGCCATTGTTCATCACCAATCTGTTCTTGGATGGTTGGGAGAAGTTTCTCTTGGAGGATGTTTTGGTACCATTCTTTATTCATGGCTGTGTTCTTAGGCAAAATTTTGAGTGATCCCACTCCCTTGGCTGAGAAGCAACCCCACACATGAATGGTCTCAGGATGCTTTACTGTTGGCATGACACAGGACAAGTAATTTTGGATGATGGCCTGGTGTCAAGAAAGGCAGCATAGAAGCCACTTCTCTTCAGGAAAAACATCGGATAGACAGATATTCTGCAAAAGGTACAGGGATTGGACTGCTGAGTACTGGGGTAAAGTTATTTTCTCTGATGAAAACCCTTTCAGATGGTTTTGGGAAAAATGCTTGTCCGGAGAAGCAAAGGTGAGCACTATCATCAGTCCTGTGTCATGCCAACAGTAAAGCATCCTGAGACGATTCATTTGTGGGGTTGCTTCTCAGGCAAGGGAGTGGGCTCACTCATAATTTTGCTTAAGAACACAGCCATGAATAAAGAATGGTTTAATCCCATTGAGAACTTGTGGTCAATCCTCAAGAAGCGGGTGGACAAACAAAACCCCACAAATTCTGACAAACTCCAAGTATAGATTAGGCAAGAATGGGCGGTCATCAGTCAGTATGTGGCCCAGAAGTTGAGTGACAGCATGCCAGGGCAAATTGCAGAGGTCTTGAAAAAGAAGGGTCAAACTGCAAATATTGACTCTTTGAATAAACTTAATGTAATTGTCAATAAAAGCTTTTGACACTTATGAAATGTTTGTAATTTTATTTCAGTATACCATAGTAACATCTGACAAAAAGGTAAAAAAAAACACTGAAGCAGCAGATTTTAGGAAAACCAATACTTGTGTCATTCTCAAAACTTTTGGCCATGGCTGTATTACCATCGCAATAGGGTGTATCATGTGATAAAAGCTAAACTTGAAGTAATTTACAGGTATTACATAATTAACACCTATGCTGGCGAGTCATATTGTTTTTAAGCAACAAAAATTTTAATAAACAATCAAAATTAACATACTGATTTTACTAGATTATATAAACACATGCTAGGTCTACTGTCCAGGAAGTTGCGGGAGGCTCACGATTTTTGGGTATCCCCCCTCAACCCCAAAAGTTTAGGCAGATCTTCCGCATCCCATCCACTTCCTAGCGAAGTGGGAAGGATGGAGAGATTTGATGAGGAATTCATGGGTCTGTAGGAAGAGGGTGGGGCTTAAATGAGGGAAATAATGGAATTTAGCCCTGCCCCCTCCTCGCTGACTCTCAAATTGTGACCTTTTCCTGAGATGGGGCAGGCCTAACGATGTCTACAGTCCGGCCCTGCCCGCTGAAGATGTCAGCACAATTTCCTCTCCGGGCTTCTCCGGGGGTGGAGTTCTGTAAAGTCAACAAGTATGTACAGTGCATCCGGAAAGTATTCACAGCGCTTCACTTTTTCCACATTTTGTTATGTTACAGCCTTATTCCAAAATGGAATAAATTAATTTTGTCCTCAATTCTACACACAATACCCCATAATGAGAACGTGTATACGTTTTTTTTGAGATGTTTGCAAATTGAATTAAAAAAAAAAAAAAACGAAGAAATCACATGTACATAAGTATTCACAGCCATTGCTTAATACTTTGTTGATGCACCTTTGGCATCAAGTAGAGCCTCAAGTTTTTTTGAATATGATGCCACAAGCTTGGCACAGCTATCTTTGGGCAGTTTCACCCATTCATCTCTGCAGCACCAAACAATGGGAAGCATCGGTGCCAATGGATGGGAAACATCGGTGCACAGCCATTTTCAGATCTCTCCAGAGATGTTCAATCGGATTCAAGTCTGGGCTCTGGCTGGGCCACTCAAGGACATTCATAGAGTTTTCTTGAAGCCACTCCTTTGATATCTTGGCTGTGTGCTTAGGGTCATTGTCCTGCTGAAAGATGTACCTTCGCCCCAGTCTAAGGTCAAGAGCGCTCTGGAGCAGGTTTTCATCCAGGATGTCTCTGTACATTGCTGCATTCATCTTTCCCTCTATCCTGAATAGTCTGCCAGTTCCTGCTGCTGAAAAACATCCCCACAGCATTATGCTGCCACCACCATGCTTCACTGTAGGGATGGTATTGGCCTGGTAATGAGCGGTGCCTGGTTTCCTCCAAACATAATGCCTGGCATTCACGCCAGAGTTCAATCTTTGTCTCATCAGACCAGAGAATTTTGTTTCTCATGGTTTGAATCTCCTTCAGGTGCATTTTGGCAAACTCCAGGTGGGCTGCCATGTGCTCTTTAATAAGGAGTGGCTTCTGTCTGGCCACTCTACCATACAGGCCTGATTGGTGGATTGCTGCAGAGATGGTTGTCCTTCTGGAAGGTTCTCCTCTCTCCACCTAGGAATGCTGTAGCTCTGACAGAGTGACCATCAGGGTCTTGGTTACCTCCCTTACTAGGGCCCTTCTCCCCCAATTGCTCAGTTTAGACGGCTGGCCAACTCTCGGAAGAGTCTGGTGGTTCCAAATTTCTTCCATTTATGGGTGATGGAGGCCACTGTGCTCATTGGGACCTTCAAAGTAGCAGATATTTTTCTGTACCCTTCCACAGATTTGTGTCTTGAGACAATCTTGTCTTGGAGGTCTTAAAACAATTCCTTGGACTTCATGCTTGGTTTGTGCCGTGACATGCACTGTCTAGTGTGGGACCTTATAAAGACAGGTGTATGCCTTTCAAAATCATGTACAAGCAATTTACCACAGGTGGACTCCAATTAAGCTGTAGGAACATCTCAAGGATAATCAGTGGAAACAGGATGCACCTGAGCTCAATTTTGAGCTTCACGGCAAAAGCTGTGAATACTTATGTACATGTGATTTCTTAGGTTGTTTTTTTTAAATAAAATTTGCTAAAACATCAAAAAAATTTTTTACACGTTGTCATTATGGGATATTGTGTGTAGAATTTTGAGGACAAAAATGAATTTATTCCATTTGGAATAAGATTGTAACATAACAAAATGTGGAAAGGTGAAGCGCTGTGAATACTCTCCGGATGCACTGTATAAACCTACATTTTTTAAAGTTTATTTTCCAAGCAACAATGTTTACCCATCACGTTTATCTCCTTACACCACTGCATTTTCAAATGACCAGAATAAAACAGAATCCAGTTCCATGTAATTCAGAACCCGAACTTATTACAAATGCGTTTCCCTACACTAGTCTCCTCTATCTCACAACTATCAACTATCTCCTCTAGCCCCAAAGTGCGCTGTCTTGGAGTTATCCTAGACTCCTCCCTCTCCTTTAAATCACACATTCAGCACCTCTCGCATTCCTGCCGTTTCCACCTAAAAAATATCTCCAGGATTAGACCTTTCCTCACCCATGATGCCACTAAAACCATCATCCACTCACTGGTCATCTCCAGATTGGACTACTGTAACCTTCTCCTAGCTGGCCTCCCAGTCTCTCACCTCTCTCCACTACAATCTGTTCTCAATGTTGCTGCTCGGCTCATCTTCCTCTCCAGACGTTCTACATCTGCTTCCCCTCTCCTTCAAGCACTACACTGGCTCCCCTTCAGATGCCAATTCAAGGTTCTTACACTCGCCTACAAAGCCCTCACCAAATCCTCTCCCACATACATTTCTGACCTTCTCTCCCTTCACACTCCCACCCGTCCACTTCGCTCAACAAATGCATGCCGCCTCTCTTGCCAACTGATTACTTCCTCCCACTCCCGCATCCAAAATTTTGCCCGTGCTGCTCCCTACCTTTGGAATGCTCTCCATCTCCCCATCAGACACTCCACCTCTCTATAAATCTTCAAACGGACTCTCAAGACCCACTACTTCATCAAGGCCTTCCAGCACTCATCCTAACCCACCTCATGCTCTTTCCTCCCTATCTTCCCCTTCTGTGTCACGCCTGTCTGCCCCTCCCCTTTAGAATGTAAGCTCTCACGAGCAGAGACCTCTTCCCTCATGTGCTTCTCTTTACATTTTCTTCTACTCTTTACTCCCCATAAGGGCACCTAACACGTGACTGATAACTCCCTGCTGCTTATTGTGAGTGCTTTAATCGCTACTGCAGCACTGTATATAAGTTGTGTCCTTGTCCTGCACAGTAATGTACTGTAAGTTACTTGTTTCTTGTTCAGCTATTAGTTCTATGTACTATGTAAGGCGTGGCGGAACACTTGTGGTGCCATATAAAGGATAATAATAATAATAATAATAATAATAATAAACTAGGGTCACAGTCATGCCTTTCACAGCGCTCGAGGTCCTAACTCTGCTTGCGCTGAGCTCCTTTTTTTTGCTTAAATGTTCATTCTCAGCCACAACATGATGCAACAAAACCACTACACCAGACTGCACGGATTAATTCGATATATGACACGAATATATCTGTGCGACGAATCCTATTGTGGATACAAAGTGCTATGTTGCGCGGCTTTTTTTCATGACAACTTTGCTTGTATGGTTTCAGACTCAGTGACACACATATCAAATGAATCCGTGCAGTCTTGTGAAGTGGTTTTGTTGCATTGCGACGAAGATGCACATTCAAGCAAAAAGAAGTGAAAAAGATGCTACACCTATCAGGCTACTGTAGGATTATGGGGACACATTTGTAGGCATATACAATAAAGAGCCCAGTCTGACAGCCAACATACAAAAAAACAACATGGAGGAAGATTTACTAAGGCACATTTTGTGGATGCCCCCGATTATAAACATCCCTCGGTTGGGAGTCAGACAATGGGCGTGCAGGGGGGGGTGTCGGGGTCTAACACCGGTGGTGGCGGTGCAGGGGGTCCTGTATGTATAATGGCAGCCTTGCTGGGAAAGGGGGGCCAGGGAGAGAGACCAGCAGGCGCAGTAGGAGGGAGATCAGGAATAGAACCCATCGGCAACGGGGGCTAATGACAGAACGGGGCGGCATTAAAGGCAGGTAAAACTGCATGGATGTATTAAGGACGTGTTTAGATGATTGAAGCTCTGAGAAGAGTCTAATCATCACAATTCTAAACATAAAATTATTATAGGAGAAAACTTAGGCAAGATGAATGATCTCCCTGAACTGCAGAGTCCTCCATGGGTTTGATATGAAGAGCTAACAAAGAGAACATTAATGAGAATGAAATGAGATATTTTAACCTCTGCCTGACATTTTGGAGGGTTTTTTATTATTATAACAGGCATATAAGGAAAAAGCGAAACAAAGATATAACCTTTCACAGCTTCAAAGGTTCTAGAACACTATATGATATTGTTTAATAAGATATATTCTAAAATAAATCTAATTCTGCAAGCAGAAGATTTCCTCATGGATATGCCATAATCATAAGTGATATCTGTGGTAAGCGTATTGTCACTCATAAATCGGACTGAAATGAAAAGAGACAACGCTGTGTATGATGCAGTTTCAGATAAAAGTTATTTCATTATTTTTGCCAAGAGACTGGTAAACTAACTTCTTTCTAATCTATGCATAACCAATGTCTTCTGTTAATTTATAGCACACCAATTATGAATAGGTTTGAAATTATTAATTTCACACTACTTATGAAACTTTATTTGGAAAATATTAAGAGTTAGAAAATACATGCAGTGGATACATACCAGTGGCTGATTGTACCTAGGCCTCCCCAGTAATATCTGCCACCCAGAAGGACTGCCTATCAGTGGTAGTGACTTCCCATTGGAAGCACTCCCTGATAATCACAGCCTGCCAGCCAATCTGAAGAGGAGGTATTTTCTCCCCTGGGACTACAATTAGCAAAAAGCGCTTCCAATGGGAAGCCACTCTCCTGCTATTACATCAGCCCAATCTGACTTCTAGGGGCTGCAGCCAATGGAGTCCTTAGAAGCCTGCTTGTTGATTTCTGGCATACTTACAGACTATCTGGCTGCCCCTTCCGGGAGGGAGCAGCCAGATCAGCATGACTGGGGGGAGGGGAGTGGCCAGCAAACGGGGGCGGGACCAGCCAGACGAAAAGTGTCTGCATGTGGGGACATGCGATATCGTCGATTTGGACCCGTCCCCGCTACACACTGCCGATATTACAGGCAGTGTGAAGCAGGGGGCGTGGCCAAAATTATGTTCCGCGTGAATCACGTCACCGCCTCCCCCCACTGCAGGGGCTTTACATGTAATTGCGGGGGGATAGGTGGGGTCAGCAACAGCCGGGAGGCTTACCTGCCTTCCCAGGAGGTCGGAAGCGGCACCCGATTTTCGGGAGGCTCCCGACCAAATCGGGAGGGTAGGCAAGTATGATTTGTGGGCATGCGTGGGATAGCAATTTCACTCATGTGCACAACTCAGACTGGTCCGGCAGCAGCGACATACCATAGGGGGTGAAGTGCGGGCCATCACTAGGCAGCGTCCAGACAGAGTGAGGTCCCGTTCCCGCCGCTTTCAACTCCTCCATCCCAAAAACCCTACATTGCCTGCATTTTCCCAGCCCACAGCTCTTCTCTGCCTACATAATTTTACAGACCTGACAATATGCTGTTGCTTTGGGGCCCCGGATCGCCTCAGGGGCCCTTCTACGTTCCCTACAGTGTGGGCTGGCCCCTTTCCGTGAGGCCAGTCCTGCGCTCTTCTCACACAAGCCGCAGATCAATCCCCCCTTCCTAGTTATGACTATCCATTTTATATGTGCGTCCCCTCTCCCCCTACGTCCACATCACCCCTCCTTGGCCACAAATTTCCCCCTCCCCATTTCCCACCGGTTTTAGCCCAACCTTTAACATTTGTAACGCTTCAGTTCTTAATATATGTGTAACATACTGAAAGCTAAAATAATTGACAGTGAGCAGTATCTTTTTTTTCTTTTTTTGCACTTTTTAAAATGTATTAGTCAGTATGGATCTTGGGGCAACTGAAAAATATATTTGACCTGTCTTGTTTTTGCTCAGTTTGAAACAGCAAAACTGGTTAAGGGATCACCCGAAGCCACATATCACTGTATAACATTATCCTTCAGCTAGGAAATCTTGATAACAGGTTAATTAATAATGAAGACAATTGAGTGTGAGTAATAAAGTGTGTTTTGCATGCAACTATTCACACTCCCATTAACATTATTAACAGGGGGGAGTTAAGGCTTAGAGTTTACAAGCCACAAAGATTAGTATTACTCACAGTGATATGAAAGGAATGCTAAATCCATGACAAAGTAAATTGTGCGCTTTTTATCTTCATCCTCTGGCTGTCTTAACAACCAGATCAATATTACAACGTAGCAGAATCCAGTAGTGAAATTTTCATTTGTTACAAACAGCAAGGAAAAAAGCCCTGGGCATGCCCTGTCACATTGACTTTGGAAGGAAACCTACTAATAAACTCTTGCCCCTGGGTCATCGTTGACAACGGGCAATACGCTGCCAACTCGTATTAAAGGCAATTCATATCAGTGGCCCCAAACTTTCCCTTATTATTAACATCTTTTCTCTGGATATAGCAGGATGTCAGATTTAACGTGCCACTAAGATACACAAGTAGTCATAATGGTTAATCCTTAGTATGGGCTTAACACCACAGAAGCTGAACCCGACCTGGGTTCTTATTCTTTTTTTATAAGTACTCTAGATAACTTGATTTATCAAATAAACAACACCATATAACACATTGTACTAAGCATTTTAACACGTTTGTTTCACTGCAGATTAGAGTTCATATTAAATTCAGCGACGACCACAAGAACAGAAGAAAAATCTACTCATAAATGCAAGGGATAATGTAACCATTAATGTACATTATGAGACGGAAATACTTTATAATCTACAATGAGAGTACAGTATTCACTACAATTGTTTACACCAGACGTTCCCAAACTCAATCCTCACAGCTCCCCCACAGTTCAGGTTTTAGAGATATCCATGGTTGAGCATAGGTGGCTAAATCAAATTGACTGAGGTACTAATTAAGTAACCTGTGGTCAAACATGGATATCCTTAAGACCTGGACTGTCAGGGTGCCTTGAGGACAGAGTTTGGGAACCTTTGGTTTACACACAAGCGTTCCTAATAAATGCTGGCAATATTTGCCTTTACCGTGCTTAGTTATGTTATATTATGGTCCTGCAAGTTTGTATTCTGTTTTAACTGGCACCACACAATAAACAGTGTTTATTACATCATATATGTATGACACACTGGTAACAGTAAGCTTAATCTAATAGAAATGAGGTCCAGGCCCATACAATCTAATTAGGTAGGTGGGGCAGATGGGTAGATAAACGAACTAAACATTTAAAGTTTTAGTAGTAGGTGATGTTACAGGAGATCAGACACAAATGTTCCCAGCTCATTACATGCTTAAAAATATATGAGCAATGAAAATTGTCTACATTAGGCGTTCATACAGAATACACAAAGAACAACTTTATGAGCAGAATAAACAATTACATATTTAAGAAACACTGCTTACATGTTTTACAATGACTGGTGCAAAAAACATCTTTTATACTGTTCTCATGGATAACCCTTACGATAAGACTGCCAGTTAGTAAGATATTATACACTCATATGGAAAATAAAACGTATGTAGGTCTCAAAAAGAAACTTCAAATCAAGCTTTCATTCTTTTTTTCTTTAAAAAAAAATGAACACAATAAAACTTTGGTATTGTCCACAGCTAAATTAACATAAGGAGAGAATAGTTCAGTTTGTAGAAGGATCACTTCAAGTCTCTAAGCAGAGGATCCACAGTTTGTTAAATCAAGTCTTGTACCCATGTAAAACAATTTTAATGATTTGAAATGAACACAGTAATTTAAATGTTTAAGGGAGTGATCACTTTGTGTAACACAATCTAATAAGCATGTGCTAAGTAATTCAAGTGAATGCAGTTACAGTGGAAAGAACTAAGCTCCCTCAGACACCGTGCCCTCCCCCAACAAGTCTTTCCTTGCATGGAGCAAGCACAGGGTAGGTAAGCAGGCAGAAGAGGGCTATATCAGTCCGTGTGATGCTGGTGGCTGCTGTTCCTCCATGTCAGTGTAGCATCACACTCCCAGCCTACTATAGACAAGGAGTAGCACAACAGCATCGCCACAAAAAGCCAAAAGCAGACAGGCTGCATTCAGTTTTATTTAATTAAACCATACTTGCCTACTTTTGAAAAAGCATTTCAGTGAGATTGTGAAAGAAACACTTGTAAGCGTGGCGATAAAGAGAACGTGTACTGCTTTATCCGAGAAGCGTATCATAAAATTGGTTTGCATCCAAATGTAAATGAGCACCAAAGCAGTCAGTAAGAGCTACGTGTTGATAAAAACACACTGATACTTTTCAGAAAATGCATGTAGCCATAGGGATCATTGTGTCTTATACCCAATGCAGGGAAATATTAATTATCCCATTTGAATGTATTTATTTATGATTTGTTTTTTATGTAACAGCTTCTTAATGGGGGTAAGGTTCAATCGTGGAGATTGCTAGACTCTTCAGGTAGTCAGGGAGATTGCTACTATTTCAGGGAGTCTCCCTGACATTCAGAGAGAGTTGGCATTGTATGTATTAAACACACCTCTCTCTCTACCAAAGACAGCCAATGAGGATAATTAATTTAAAATCTTTGGGTAGCTGGTACTTCTAGAAAAGCCTAAAAAATAAGAGTGGCATGTCACTTATTCATTAATGTTTTTCCCAAAAAAGGTTGGCACGCTAGACTTGGCTTGCTTAATAGTAAAGAAAAGGGCCAATTACTGTTACAGTAATATGTATTGTACTTTCCCAATCAGAAACAAGTTTATTAAAATAACAAACACAATTGTATTAATTTTTACCTCTGACGATGAGTTGAGCAAAATTTGAGACCCCAGAGCCTCTCTCTGATTGTGTCACACATCTGTACAGGTCCTCATCTGCCTTTGTCACCTCCCGTAACCTAAAAGAGGCTGCAAATCTTCTGTGATTGATGTTTTTTGTTTGCACTACAGGGATATCTTCTCCATTCCTCCTCTGAAAAGAAACCAGATATCAGATCACACAACACATAAAATTATATGGTGTACTGCACTAGAAAAGCATTATTAATTAATTTACATAATGCCATGAGCAAATAATGGCTCTATGGCAACTAGAAAGTGTGCTCTCAACTCATAGGATAATAATATGACAAAGATATAAGAATCTACCTAAAATTGTTAGTATATATGACTACACTGTACTAGGCTTCTTATTTGTATTATTATACTCAGATAACTAAAACCATTACAAAAAAGTAAATATCAAACATATATATATATAAAAAAAAAAAACTTAAACATGAAATAGGATTAGCATCATAAAGCATAGGTAACCAAGACTACTAGCTTTGTAACAGAAGTAAATAATTTTGTACTTCTATTATTCTGGATATTTTTTTTTTTTTTTTAAACACAGATCACTTTTTGTACTTGTAAAAAGAAAAATGTTTCCTCCATGTTATGAAAGGTACAAAATTTGCTGATCCAACAAGTCTCCAACCTGCCTCCTGAAATATATACAGATGTGTACTCTCTCATCTAGCTTCAATACACCATGCAGCGCGATATGCCTGGTGTGAGTGAGCCGCTAGCTACCGGGCAAATCTGCTAGTGTTGGGCATCTAGGAAGCACCAGGAGGATGTGCTGAGTAATTCGTTATGTGACACTTCTATATGTGTGTGCAAATGAGACTGAAAATGGAATTGGTGTGGAAAAAAAAGCTGTGGCTGCTGCATCATAGCACTTTGTATGCTGATTGAGAGACTCAGTCACACACAGATATACAAGTTTCACATATAAAATATATCAGCACAGTCTCCTGGTGCGTCCTAGTCACATCACACCTCAACTCAGATGCATATTCGGCAAAAAAAGACGTCCGGCGCTAACAGTCAATCACGGGACCAGGCACGCCAAGAAAGGCTGTTTGGTGCGACTTCAGCAAAGACGAATGAGGACACATCGGTATGTGAGATTATTCCTTCAAAGCATCTCTTAACATTTCAGGTTGGGGACAAGTACACACAAACCACCGGTCATGCATCAGAGGGTCATGACCAGTGCGTCTAACATGTTGGCCAGCTTCATTATCCTATAAAAGAAACCTTTGAATGCCACACACACACACACACACACAATGTTCACCGCTGTTCTGCCTATTTTGGACAAATAAAATTTTGGCCTACCTAAAGTCAGGGCAGTTGGGATGTGTGTGTGTGCATCTGTATATAATAGGATAGGGATGAAAAAAATATCGTCGAAAATTGGGGATCGTCAAAAATCCCTGTTTTTTGCTGATCGCGGGGATCAATTAGCGCCCGAACAGTTTTCGGGGCTAATTGGATATGGCTCATAGATGGAGAGCAAACTAGAGATGGCCCAGCAGAAAGGAAAATGTCACAGCATGCCGGATCCCGGGTGAGGTTTATCAGAGGAAAGAAGATGAATAGGTAAGGGGCTATAATGTGTACTGTGGCTGGCATAAATGTGAATAAGGGGCATTACGGTTTCATAATGTGGATGAGGCACTACTGTGTGACAAAGTGAATAAAGGGAATTAATGTGTGGTATATAGTGAATAAGGGGAACTAATGTGTGGCATAATGTAAGTAAAGGGTACTACTGTGTGGCATAGTGTGCAATAAGAATACTGCTGTGTGGCATAATTTGCAATAAGGGTAATAATGTATGGTGTAATGTGAATAAGGGCATTACTGCGTGGCATTGTGGACAATACTGTGTGGCGTTATGTGGCATAATGTGAATAAGGGGTACTACTGTGTGGTGTAATAAGAGTTGGGGGCACTATTGTGGAGTGTCATGATGACACGCACCCATTTCAAGTGACAACACCCCTCGTGACGCGCCTATTTTTTGGGTGCAAGCCATACACTGCCTACTCTATTTGCAACACTGAAGGTGACAAGTTCTCGTGAGGGGTTGTAACTGGGACCACCCAATACTAAATGTCTAATTTTGCCTAGGTACCTGGAGGAAACCCATGCAAGCACATGGAGAATATACAAACTCCATTCAGTTAGGGCTGTAGTGAGTATCGAACTCACAACCTCACTGCTGTGAGGCAATAATGCTAATCATTACACAGTCTGTGCTGCATAAGTCAAACAACGTATTCTGTGCTACAAGATTTCTTTCAAATAATCGGAGACACTGTTTTGAAAAGTGTCATTGAAATCTTTATACAAGTGGTTCAACCGTGGACAGGGCTTCAGAGAGCTGGCCTGGATAAGGGGGGGTGGGGGGACATCCTCTTAGAAAGATATAAAAAAAGAAAACACTTTTGCAGCGCCCTGGAAATGGGGGCGCTGTGAGTCCTTTAGCCTGGTGCAAATTCAGGGGGGAAGCGATCAGTGTAATCACTCCCCCAACAGGCAGAGGATACTGCTGCTGCTCAGTCCAGCACATAGCAAGAGGGAGGGTGATGGACACAGGCCCCTGTTGGGCCTCTCCAATAAGCCCGGGGCAATTAGTAACCACCCCACCCCCCTCGGCGCTCCTGACGGCAAGTCATTAACTTGGGCTTCCAAACTAACATTTCTACAGTATATGCAATGTCTTCTGTATCCCTCCCACATCAGTTAGCATCATATATTGTGTGCTATGTAGCGATCATTATGGGTAGAATGGCCTATGACAGACCCAATGCACGTTTTACTATGTGCTTGTTGTTTAAAGGCTTCCAAGGTGCCAATACAATTCATGTAGGTTTAATTCAAGTTAATGGTTTGAGTTCAAACCAGCAGTCCCACAGCAATTAGCAGATGCTTGCAGTAAGTGTAGCAATGCCGATAAAGAATTTGTTTGGACAAATATGACAAGGATCCACTTAACACCTAGACCAGTGGTTCTCAAACTCTGTCCTCGGGACCCCAGACAGGTCACGTTTTCCAGGTCACCCCGCAGGTGCACAGGTGTGTTCACTACTCACTGACACATTTTAAAATATCCACAGGTGGAGCTAATTATTTCACTTGTGATTTTGTGAGGAGACCTGGAAAACATGCACTGTTTGGGGTCCTAAGGACAGAGTTTGAGAACCTGTGACCTAGACAATTGGTAAAACATGAGCAGCAAAATATTACATGCTTAAACAATTATGTCCCCACTACTTACCCACTCTCCCAAAATTTCCAGGAGACTCCCGGGACAGTGGGCAACTCTTCAACATGCTGCCCACTTCTCCTGAGAAATGGCTGGGGGAATGGACATGTTGCCCCATTCCCAAGCAGTAATGCCACAAACTGCTTAAAAATTAAGTGGGGCTGTGCCACAATGACACAAATTGTTGCCTCACGTCCACAACTTTCCCTCCTGGACCCCCCACATGACAGATCTCCCAGACTTTTGGTTGCAAAAGGTGTATGACATACTCTTATTTACATTTTTACCGTGACTAGTGACGCGTGGAATGGTAGTTGTAATTTAATCTAGACATAAAAAATATAAGTGGTCACACACTGTAATGCATTTTATTTCTAAACTATCCAGAAACTGCTTTCTATGGTGTAAAATAAATAAATTCATTAAAATAGTTTTAAATGATCTGACTGTAAATATTATTTGAGGACTGCATTTGCACTGTTACACATGGTCATCTCACAAATGCACATTCCAGCTTTGACAATTTACTTTAGCCCATCTAACCAGGGGCTGACGCGGCTGGCCAGCCACCGGAGCCTTAGTAGACTCCGGGCACTAGAGCGTGCCCGGAGTCTACTACGCATGCGTAGAACGCTGGTAAATGGCCACGGCGGCATTTTCCGGTGTTCTGAGCAGCGCTGAGACCAGATGCGGGACCACGGACAGGTAACTTTAAAATAAAAATAAAAAATGGGTGCAGTGTGCGCAGTGCGGGGGCCCCCCTGGACCCGGGGGCCCCGCACACACTGCACCCATTATAGATATGCCACTGCATCTAACACATAATTGCCAACTCTCCCTCATTGATAGGGAGGCTCACTGAAATAGCAGCAATCTCCCTGTCTCCCTGAAGAGTCTAGCTATCTCCCTGATTGCACCTTACCCCCATTATATAGCGGTTATATAAAAGAAAAAAAATGATATATATATATATATATCAACTCTGCAAATAGGCGGCACTCGGAGACTTGTAATCCAGTGAAAGCAATAATTATTGAAATAAACACCAGTGCTTTCACTGGATTACAAGTCTCCGAGTGCCGCCTATTTGCAGAGTTGAGCTATGTTGGGGGCGCTGTCCTCCTTGGGAAGGCACCGGAGCAAGTTACCCCGTGGTGGGTCCAGAGTGCCGCTACATACAGAAAATATAAATATATATACACACACTAAAATGGGATAATTAGCATCATTTCCCTGCATTGGATATAAGGCACAATGATCCCTATGGCTACTGTACATGAATTTTCTGAAAAGTATAAGTGTATTTTCATCAATGCTTTTGGGTAAACAAGGACAGAAGGAGAAAATTAAATGTCACATTTGGTGCACTGTATACATTTAAAACAACTTTTATTAATTGTTGGTTGAGACACTTTAGGGGAAAGGACTTGTGCCACAATTCCTTTTAAAATCACATTTCTTACTTTTTGACACAATTTTTTATTTTTAATCTATTTCACGATTCTCATACCACTATTGGGTTTTAACAATTAATAAGTTATGTTTTAAATGTATATAGTGCTTCACATGTGACATTTCATTTTCTCCTTCTGTCCTTGTTTATGCATCAAATATGTCTGTGGTAGCAGACATATTGTAGTTTTTGACTTTCTGATGACACAGTACGAGGGTCTATTTTCTCTCCTTTTTGAGAGATACTAGATAAGTTCTTGTGCGACTGTAATTACCCTATCAACTGCTTTTGGGCTTGTTTACTTTTGAATGTAAGTCACTTTTATGACACACCTGTCCGTTGTAGCATTACACGCCCACATTAACGCATGCTCATAGATGTTGCTTTCACGATCTCCCTGAAATGCTTTTTCAAAAGTAGGCAAGTATGATCTTCTGATCTAACAAGACATATGCTTTTGCATCCATAGTAAATCTGGTAAAGCTCTTTGATCTGTAGTTACATATAAGTGGTGCTTTATAATAAGTATTTTTTTATATAGTGCCTTTATCCCAATAGTACCGAAAGCACTTTACAGTATAGCACGAGGGTAATGCAGTCATCTTAGGTGCAGTGCACTCAGCTGCTATGTGATCATTCACAAAACAGGTTGAGTTTCCCATATCCAAAATGCTTGGGACCAGGGGTATTTTGGATAACTGTATATTCCGTATTTTGGAATATTTGCATATCATAATGAAATATCTTGGGAATGGGACCCAAGTATACACACAGGATGTATTTATGTGTTATATACACCTTATATAGACAGCCTGAAGGTATTTTATACAATATTTTCAATAATTTTGTGGCTCAAACAAAGTAATACATTTCATGTATGTTTCATATACACACAGCCTGAAGGTAATTTTATACAATATGTTTAATAATTTGTGCCTTAGACAAAGTTTGTGTACATTGAACCATCAAAATTCTAAGGTTTCATTATCTCAGTAAACCAAAAAAAAAATTCTGGATTTCGGAATATTTGGATATGGGAGACTCAACCTGTATTAACAGTCACACACTCAGGTTCACTTTTGTAGAAGTCAATTAACCTACCATAATGTTATTAGTCTGTTTCAGAGAAAGCCAAAGTAACACATGGAGAAAACATATAAAAACCCACACAATGCTGATCACTATGCACAATGCTTCCCTCAGAGGCCCTATTTCCAATACGAGAGTAACAAACATCCAAAGTAGACAACAGGCTGACATATATTTGTAGCACTGTCCAGAATAATTTCATGACTTTGGGGGAGATGTACTAAGCCTTGGAGAGTGATAAAGAGGAGAAGTGCCCAAAAATCAGCTCCTAACTGTAATTTTTCAAACACCGGCTGTAAAGTGGCAGTTAGGAGCTTATTGGTTGGTACGTTATCACTCCCAAGGCTTAGTACATCTCCCCCTTAAATGTAATTCAACAAAAACTATATATGCGCTCGATAATATCACTTAAAATCCATAAAACTGTCTTAAATACAAGTTTAGAAACACTAATTGATACATTTCACAGATATAAAAACCAAAACTCCACCAAAGTAGCAACTGTAAAGGCGCATATCCACTACATGATATAAATGAACGTTTGAACGATATCATCGTTATCGTTCATTAATCATGCAGTGAATATGCCGGAAATTACCAGCAATGCGCGCTTCCGCTCTTCGTTGTTGGCATACGTCATCGCCTGAACATGTAGGCCAACTTGACGATTATTGTCTTCGGGGATGAAAGAGTGCCCACACTGAACGATATATATTGTTCAGTATGGGGTCAATATCCAATGCACAATATAATGAACGATATCGTTCATTAGTCGTGTAATGGATATGCGCCTTAAATCCAGTAAAGCACACAATTCAAAACTACTGTATATACGAAAGGAGAAATTGCTTCCAGTAGTCAGTCTAGCAACACAATGCTGGGTAGAGGAAAGTCACTAATACAGTACTGATAGTAATAAGGTTATATCCTTATTAATGATGATGAAAGTATGAAGGACATGTGTCTAACATTTTAGTATGAAACGAAAAACTAATTACCAATTTCTTTGTATTATTTAGAAAACATTTGAAGCCAACTGAGAGGCAAAAAAGTTAGTATAGTAAACTAACACTTGCTATGACCAACATGGCATTATCCCTTCAACATTTATTTATGCCATTTAATTAGGGCACTTCAGCCTTCAGCATATCAGTAATTCAATGCATCACTTTCAATAAAGAATTTGAATTATGTTTAGTTAATATTTTAAAGGACATCAAATTGAAGCAAAATGCTGCAGGGCTAACAGGAATATGTAATCTGCTTACACTGTATTCACAAACGGACAGATGTAGGATCTGATGCAAGGACCGAAGCTGTAAAATTATTCACACAGTTAAAAATGTATAAAATATGGCAAGAATGGGATATATTAAAGACAAAACTTAAACTGTACAGAAGATGGACATTAAAGTACATACCAAAGATATTAACTAGTCTTCTAGCTCAACGCCTACAGTTGGTCCTCCCTGATTTAATACACTACTCACAAATGGGTTTTATGAGACAGGAATTCAGTGCATAATCTGCGACAGCTGATTGCGGTTCTGACTAAAGGCCCCCATACATCAGAGATTGATTGCAGCAATTGTGCAATTTGCAATCGATTGTTTATAAAAATCTTTCCCTTTTTTAATCGATTGTGGCAATTCTGCAATCTGCAATCGATTGAAAAAGGGAAAGATTTTTATATACAATCGATTGCAAATTGCACGATTGCTGCAATCAATCTCTAATGTATGGGGACCTTAAATCTCATCTTGCAAAAGAAACTCAAACATTACTAGTGAGTTGTGATACTGACAAGGCCTTTGACAGAGTCTCATGGTCACATTTGTTATGTATCCTTCATTTGCGCATTTTGGTGGGGATTTGTACATCTTTTCCAAACATTATACGCTACACCCACAGCATACCTTATCAACTGCCTTACTACCTCTACATTTATGATACACTGGGGTACGCAACAAGGCTGCCCAATGTCCCCTCTTATTTAATCTGGCATTAGAACCCCTTATTCGTAGTTTTTTTCTTTGCAAGGACTGGGAAGGTGTTATAATAGGTAACTGCGATTTGAAGTTCTCAGCCTATGCAGTTATATTTTAGAAACCCGCATGCAGCCTTTCCCAGTTTTCTCAAGATTTTAAGAGACTTCTACATTGTTTCTGGATTCCTTGTGAATCAGGCTAAGGCGGAGGCGTTCGCTCTACATCCTGAGGTTATTAGGGGTTGGCATAACTCATTTCCATTTCAATGGGCTCGTGCTAATTTGAAATATTTAGGACTTAACATCACTCCAGATCCTTCAGAATTATATGCAGCCAACTTCCCTGCTTTAATACAACGCACACCTCTTGATTTTAATAAATGGCAAAATCTACCCTGGCGTATCTTGGATGGTGCCAGTTTATTAAAATGATTTCCTTTCCTAGATTATTATACCCCCTACAAATGCTTCCATTACTCTTGTCCGAATCAGATTTGAAAGTTCTCAATGGGGCGATCAGCAAGTTTATCTGGGCTAACAAGAAACCCAGAATCTCTTTATATAAATTGAGACCACCACCCACTTTAGGTGGAGGTAATTTACCATGTCTATGAACATATGCTATAGCAGCTAATTATCGCTATGCGGCTGACTGGATCAGAGGCACAGATAGATTTGCTGATACTGCTTTGGAACAAGCCTGTAGCCCAGACACCCCATTAGGTCTTTTACACATGTCCTTCTTCTTAACCGGCACATATAACACAAAATTTGTTAATATACACTTCTTGCAGAGCTTGGCATCTTGCTAGATCTTAAATCAAGGTACCTGTTGACATACCTTTATTTCTTCCTAAAAGACATAATACAGGTTTCAACACTTTTTTTTAATCTCCGTTATTTACTAAATGGGATCTTCAGGGTCTTCGATCCATTAATCAATTTTTTGATCTAACTTCAATAACTGTATATACTTATGACAAATTACAAGAATTGCATCCTCAAATTACTATACCCTTATTTGTATATTTCCAAATACATAGTTATGCTACTACTATTTTATCTAAAATGCCACAGGAAGGTTGCTTGTTGGACGATGTGCTGCTATGCTGCCCTGGTGTGACGTTTACAACGTCTATTATCTATGCTCACACATGTCACCCCCCATTGTTTAGACAAGGAAATAACTGGTCTGGCTAAATGGTGCAATGTATCCCCTGATGTGTCCATAGCTGACATTCTTAAAGAGTTTGCCAAATTAAATAAGCAACTAATCTCTGCATCGTATGCAAAAACTAATTACAAACTACTGCATCGCTCATATGTCACCCCTAGATTGAGTTCTCTCATTAGGGTCTCGCCGGATTCTAATTGTTTCAAAAGTAAATCACCTGAAGCTGACTTGATGCATAGTATGTGGTCCTGTCGGGAGGTAAAAAAATTTTGGTCATCAATTGAGATGTATATTACCTCAAAGTTAGGTATAGTATTTAATGTGCCCCCAGAGTGGGCTCTATTGGACTTTCCCTCCTTCTCAGGAGTGCCTGGGTTGCCCAGCGGTACACGTACACTGATGGCAAAAATTGCAGCAAAGAAGACGATTATTTCCCAGTGGGTCTCGGCTGATACACTTTCACTGACGCTTTCCTTACCTAGAGTGTCTGATTTGTTTCATATGAACTTGCTAGAGAGGTCAACAGACAAGATAGTAAGGCAGATATTTTTTTTTCTATTTGGCTTCCATATATACACACCTTACCCTCTACAGCAGGGATGGGGAACCTCTGGCCCGGGGGCCGTATAAGGCCCGCAGAATCATTGGTCTGGCCAACCTGAGCTTTTTTCTGCTAGCCTCATCTGGCTAGCAGGGTGCCTAGAATGGCACCCTGAAGCCAGAATCTATGCAGCCGTACCACTTGGAGCATCCTTAGAACGCTTCAGACGGTCCCACCGCTGCCCTTACAGCTGCCTGGAGCATTCTCAGGATGCTCCTGGCATTGCTGTAATCACCGGCGATTGTGGCCACGCCCCATGTGAGGTCACACAGAGGGTGCATTGCCTGCACCGGGCCCACGAATAATGTTATATATATCAAAATGGCCCTCGGCAGAAAAAAAGGTTCCCCACTCTACAGTAAAGGACTCTCTTAGTCAGGCAGTCCACTTAACTCAGTAGTACAATTTGGAATTGTTAACTCCCTTTTAGTCAGAGGGTTTATACAGGGAGGCTATAGAATCATAATTTTTCTCTGATCTAAAGAAACATTTTTTCTGACTTTATGCAGTGGATTCTATGTTCTACTTACCGGATGGTATTGTACTATATGATTGTGCTGATTTCATAGATTATTCCCTATATTCTTATTGATATATATTTTATATGTGTACTTTTAAATTAAGATATATTGTATGCATTGAAATGTATGTTTTGCAGTCTTACAATAAAATGTTTGAAAAACAAAGTACATACCAAAAACATATGAGTATATTTAAAAAAAAAAAAAGTAAAGGGAGAGAGTCATTTCTTGCCAATGTGCCACTGCGATATAGGTATGTGCCTTTCGTATCTTAGTACACCAAAAAATGTTTCAATTATCCTGTGTACCTCTAAAGGGTGCATGTGAAGAAACATTAGCAATATACTTTTATTAAAGTGTAGGCTGTTCCTGGAGTCATTTTGTGGCCACTGCTGAAGACACCCCCAAAATGTCCAATATAAATATATATAGAACCCTTATATCGTGCTTACAGCGGTTCAGCTGCACCAATTAGGTGGACCTCTGCTAGTAGAGGATTTATAAATTGAAATGGAAAAAGAGGGGTACCTTTGGTGCGCTACAACTTTTAATATTAATTGAATTGGAGAAATTTCCACCACTTATGGGGATTTATTGCAATATTAGCTGTTGGTCAAACAAAACCTTCTAGTTACTATTCAAGTCAACATTTGTTTAGGTTTGGGATATTATTCATAAAATAAAAGCCCTATGGTAGCCCATGATTCTTAGACCTGTATATTTTATTCTTGGTATATCAACAGAGGTGAAAATAAATAAAGCAACTTTCTGTACTGGGGCAAGTTTACAAAATGATAGATGTTATCTGCCCTTAAGGGTGTGAGCTCTTAGGTGTACCTCTCATGTAGTAGGTGCAGGTTAATCGACGGGGTCATCATTTTGAAAAACTTGTACTGAGGTAGCTTTACAAAAAGTTGTTTTATGCCATTTATGCATTGATTTGTATTGTAAATAGTTTTATATATTTTTACCTCTGTTGATATACCAAGAATAAAATACTCAGGTATAAGAATCATGGACTTCCATAGGGCTTTTATTTTATGAATAATATCCCAAACATAAACAAAGAGTGATTTAAAGAGTAACTAGAAGGTTGTGTTTGACCAACAGCTAATATTGCAATAAATCCCCCTAGGTGATGGAAATTTCTCCAATTCAATCAATATTCAAAGTTGTAGCGCACAAAAGGAACCCCCCTTTTTTATATTATAAATATATATATATAGGCACACACATATGCAGAACAAGGAGGCGACTATATGAAAGGGAAAACAAAACAATGATATATAGCACAAATACTTGTGCGTGCACTGTATTTAGATCATCCTCTCGACCTGGCTCCTCTTTGGAGAACTAAACTTCATATAGTGAGCAGCAACATTTTTAGTATATTCATTAAAAGTGTAGCCAAAACATCCCATATTCCTTCCTTTTCCATCAAAGCAGAGAAAGTCCATTGCATTTACATATATCAGTCTTTTATAGATTACTAGTCCATGTAGCAGTTTAATCTGCAACCCGTGTGGGATTTTCTTTTTTGGCAGCAAAACATTAATTTGCTGATATTTGGTACTTACCATTAAATCTCTCTTTCTCAATATTGATCTGGAGGACACTGCTACCTTGGGGTATATGGGGCGCATTTCTGGAGCAGGAACACATGTTTAAAAACTCAAAAGGTCTGCTGGCTCCTCCCTCTGTATCCCTACAGCCTGGACTCTACCTTCAACTGTCAGGTTGAACTTAATTAAGCCAAGAGAAGGAGAAAACCAACACACAACCATTATCCACTAGAATCCATTACTAAGTCACCTAGATATGCTAATATATCCTTGGTATGATCCAGTAAAGGCAATAATGTTCACTCTAGGTACACCTGACTGTAATCCTTCTGCCAATCTTCAGTACATTCATTATTCCATGTTGCTACTAAAATATGATGTAACAAACCACCAGCAGAAGAAAGAATTGACTTCAGAATAGCTGTGCATCTCCTAACTACAGCATCTTTTAAGGTATAAAGATTATTGAAGATTTACATAAATGTTCAATGGAATCAACACAAGGTGGCATTCTCCCATTTTGTAAATCTTTAGAAAATAGGTAAATAGAAGTAAAACATCTAAGTATCTGAAAACGCCTATCTGGCTTTTGACGAGCTTCCTCCAAAAACGTAAATGTGAAATTGAAGGAAATGGAACAACTTTTTTTTTCTATTTTAAGAAGAGACAGTCCCTGAAAAGCTTTGTTGTGTTAAGTCTTCAAAATAAAGTACTTGGCATATATCCAATATTCTATTTAGAAGATAATATCCTCCCAGGCTGAAATATCCTCAGCCTCAGTTTCATCCAGTATATCTTCTGCTTCTTGAGAAAAACCTGAATCCGATTAATCTGGAAAATGTACAGGAACTTGAACATTTACACGGTTTCGACGATGTGGAATCTTCACATAAACGATCAAGAGAAAATGCCATTATAGCAAAGCCTTTTTAGTGTCAATTTATTTAATTCGAGAAAGGTACAAAACAAAATTTATACACACGGAACATATTTAAGGAAACAATTTCCATAGCAATTGAAGCATTTCAAATCACATAAGGGGAAGACAAAGAAAAAATAAAGAGAGAGAAATTTAGAGAAGCAGGGAAGTGAAAAGAAAAGGGGACAAAACAGAACAAGGGTCTCCAAGTCAAGTACTACAGTTATTTACCCTCAAAAGGACAAAACCTCGGGATTCCAGTGCCTATGTAAGAGAGCAATGTACCATACAGCTCTATTACCAATTAGAATGGGGTAAAATCAAACACCTCATTAAACTGGGGGACAAGGACAGGTTGTAGAGACAATCTGTTTGTAAATCTGGGAGTCCTTAAAGAGTATCCAACGAAGCCAAGTGTTTCTAAAAGACACATAGTAAAGCAAAGCCTTTTTTGCATAGATGAGGTTCAAATGACTGTTGAACCAAAGGTGGAACACTTGTGCCAGAAGAAAAAGGTTATGTTAAACCCACATCCGGAGACTGTAAAGTATGTGAACAACAAGGGTGAATAGGTAAAGACTCACTAACCTTTCTCTGACGGTCATCCCTGTACAATTTCTGCAAGCCTTAAGCCAAGCTGGCTCAGAGGCGTTACCTCCCGGCCATCTTGACTCGTATACCCCGGCTTCACACTTGACACACTGAGTACTCCGCTCTGAACAACCCTGAGGCAATTTTACCTGATACTAGACTTTATTTTGGAAGAGCTCCCCTTTTCTATTATCATTAACTGTAGAAAATCTGAGATTAAAATATATTTGCTTTTTTTTTTAAATATAGACTATCATTATACTAAAAAATACATTTATATATTATCTGTGTAAGACTATAGTTAGAAAACAATATAGTATTTACATACGAGAAAAAGCTCAGATAAAATACAGACCCCTTTCACACAAGAACACATTCACACTGACAGCAGAAATAGTTGAAATCTCTTCTTGTTTAGTCAGGAATAATAAAAGATTGTCAAAGTGTGCTACCACACTGAGGGAAACACTACAGACCAAGATGGCACCCAGTCAGAAAAGGTTCAGAAGCTCCTAAGATAACTGGAAGCTTACTCATTGGAGCTTAGAGGAGGAAAAGGGAAGCCGAGCGCAGCTAACTCCATATCAAATCGCAATGAGAGAGACTAGGCTTACTTTTGGAGACTTAATAAATCTCTCTTATGCCAGATATAAATTTGGAATCAACAGTAAAAGAATATTTCTCATTAAACACAATTGAGGTTACCTCTTTCCCATTTTGGAAGCTGAAAAAGTAGTTTCTACTGATAAATATACAGATTTAATTTTGAACGTCATTGGTCACAAAAAAAGTTATTTCTAATATTTATCAAACTTTAACTCTCAAACTTTTGTTAAAAGAGTGAGAACGATATCTAAAAGTGTTTCAGGGAAGCCTTCAGAAAAAGCTCAATTTGCACTAATAATAAAGAATATTCATATAGGCTATTATATGGAGTGTTGATTCAACGACTTGAATTCTTCATTGAATTTTCCCCAATTCCTATCTGTTGGGGATAATGTGGTCAAAGAGGAACATCTGAATGTATTTAGTGGGACTAATCAAGCTACTAGCAGGATGTCCATACTATTCTTTACCAAATGTTACAACCAGATCCTAGTTAAACCTGAGCATTTTAATGAAAGTGCCAGTATCCAATATCAATAAAGCAGTAAACAAATCAATTATTTGCTTTCAGTAAAGCAATAGTAGCATCAAAGGGATAACAAACAACTACTACAGTTTGAGACTCCCATATCCAAATATTCCGAGATCCAAAATACCCCTGGTCCCAAGCATTTTGGATATGGGAGACTCAACCTGCATCACTGTCTGAATTGTTTAATATAATTGCTGAAATGGAAACCTACACTTGTGCTATATGAGACACTGAACAAGTTCCAACAGAATAGGAACTTCTGTTTCAATTACACTCATCTTAAGAGGGTCTTCATATTCTACTCAATTATTTAAAAATCAATTAAAAAAATGTATCATATGGTATCATGGTGTATCATTTTGTGGACATGTTCCAATTATTTGTATCCTCCCCTTCCCCTTAAGTATTCCATCTCATATTTGTTCTTGTGCTGGAACATATAATAAAATACTGGTAATAAAAAAAGGGTCAGGTAATAAGAAACAAAGAATAGTAGGGTAAGATTAACTTGCTGGATCCAAGCAAATAAGCCCAAATCAACCTTACTGGTAAAAGTTATAGCATGATATACAGTGGCATAACTATAATTTTACTATACAAAAAGTTTTTGGTGCCCCCCCCCTCCCCCATGTGCGCTGGGTTATTCCCAGATCAGCACCGTTCACACTGCACATGGGTGAATTGCCGGTGTTCGGAGATTACATCTCCTTGCACCGGAATGCAGCTCTCACCGTGCTGTAAATGGGTTCTTCTTGGGAAAAACCCTGCTAGGTAACCGGGAAGGATTACCGGGTGACAGGACCCAGGTGGAACAGTTTCCACTGACAAAAATCCCGGGTTGTTGCGCGTTCATGTGCAATAACCCAGGACTTTCACACAGGAAAACCTCAAAAACCCAGCAATTGATGCAGTATTTTTTTTTTTTTGCCGATCCCAACCTGTATCCCCCCCTCTTCACACAGAAAAGTAAATTCCCGGGTCACGCATTTGGACCTGATAATTTGAGGATCAAACCCAGGTACAATTCATGGGACTTCGATCCTTGTAAAAAGCAAAGTCCGTCCTGGGAATTTTGACCCGGGTTCAACCTTTGACACAGAAAAAGGACCAATGCTGATTCAGAAAGTACCGTATTCGAATGCTTGAACAGGGAATTTGCTTTTCAATGTGAAAGGAATAATAGTCTTCCTTTAGCACTTGAAATGGATCAAAGCAATGACAGAAGGGTGAGAAGAATACTAGGTGGAGGCTACAGTAGTCAAGGCTGAAAATAATGCATAAGAGTATTGGTTGCACCCTAATTAATAAATATCTGGTCACATTCTTAATATAGTAACCGACCGCCCTCAGGAGGACTACCGCAGCAGGTGCAGTGACCAACCAACATTGCATATTACTTAAATCATTCTCACAAAGTTGATTATTAGTCAAATCGCTAGGAGGAAAATGTATCTGGATTCATACAAAAACAATAGTTTGTGGTCTACACACTTTGTGCTAATTTCATTAAAATAGCTAGTGTATTATAGTATGTGTAGCCAACATTCTTGCAGAGACAAACCCTCTTTCATACGAACAGAAGAGAAAGCTCTGCAGACTGATTATTATACAGTGTGCTTGTCTACACTATTCCAGCTGTATCAAGCGAGCAGCTGGGCCTGCAATCTCATAAGGAAGGAACAGAGAAATAAGTGAAGTGTTGACATGAACAGTATGAACAGTAAGTATTATGCAGAAGAGAAGTCTTACACATATAATTCATATGAGAGCTAAATTACCCCCAATCATGTGCAATGCAGGCATGAGAAAGTTCTAGTGATACAACAAGGTCAAATATGTGTTTAGGAAATGTCAAACAGATTTTAAAGGCACAGCATGGCACTGGTTTTGAACGTATATTTTTGGATGTGCTAAATGGCATCTCCTCCTTCCCTCTCTTCTGATCAGCTTTCCCCTAGGTCCTTTTCAGTTCTGTATTCTGACGTCTGTCAACACTTCACCCCAATTTTTCCCTCCGTCTGCACAGACTTCAATTGAGCAATCCGATTACAAAGACACTGCAAGAAACCTCTGTGCCTCAAATTGAATCATTACTGAAAATATTCTTTAAATGAGGTAAATAAGGTCACCATGTAAAATATCTTTACAATATGCCTTTTCATATTCAAGCTTCTGTACTTGTATTTTATTTTTAGTGTCCGTTGACAGCTCACTATTTATTTTGTTGTTCGTGAATAGAAGACATTTTCCTTTGTAAATAAGATTATTACATATCATAGACTAACATATACAGTATTCTCTGTGCTTAGAGGAAACCCTGGCATGAAATATTTGCTGATTTACCTTAAGAAGTTGAATATTAAAATCCAGTCTCATCAAGTTATAAAATACTAGTGTAACTACTGTACTATAATCCTGCTTTGATTATATTGAGCGATGGCTTCATACCTGCATCTCTGCATACACAAGGAACCTCCCCTTTTTAACAAGAGCCTGAAGGAATTTTTCCTCATTCATGATTGTACTATGCATCTTTCCCAGTTACACAGTACAGGGAGTATGAAAAACACACTTGTTCTTTAGTCAACATCTCTGTTGGCAGGGTCTGTTTCCGTACACAGAAGAAATATTTGGCAAGCAGAAAAGTAGGACTTTTTACTGTGAGATGAAGAAAAACATACAACCACAGAATGGGAGAAAAGTGTTTTCAGGGATTGACTCATCTTTCAAAAAAGCCCTTCACCCCTCATTATTTATTACTCTGCCCTCTGACCTCCCATCTTGTCTCTTCCCAGTTCACCCTCCTGGTTACACCTTTCCCTCCGACTGCAAGCCCTCATATGGGCAGGGCCCTATGCCCTCAGAATCTCCTCTTAGCACTACATTATTTTATTATCACCTAAATGTCTGAAGGGGCTTTTGGAGGAAAATTTGCAAATTCTCCTCCAAGCCCTTAAATTCACATTTATTTTTATTATTAAGCATATCACATATTGGCAGCCGGTGGCTTATGCACAGTCACACACTCAGGGTAATTTTCTGAGAAAAATACAGAGAAGAGGCGGAGACTGGAATCGCAGGGGGAAGACTTTTTGTTCTGCCCCTGCATGCAATATTTGGTACACCTCTGCGATGTATTCAAATATTGAAATGCAAATTTGGGCAAATTTATCACATCCCATCCACATCAGAGATGTGGATTGTGATATATATGCCCGTTAGTGAGTGCGGATTTACTTCTTCCCAAGCAAATTATCACTACAAGGTCTTAACAGACAGAGTGAGTCACTCTAAACTTCCCCTCTCACTTCACCCATACCCTTCCCCTTGTGTTTGGTTGTATAGTTGTGTTAATAGCAGAGATAAGCGGTTCGGTTTTACCTGGTTATGATTGGATCTCAAAAAAGTCATTATATGGCTATCTCACTCGCACGTTTTGGATAGCCAATGAGATAAATCCAAACTTATCCGAATTTGTGCTAATTTGGCAAAAAGAACGGAATCAAAACCAAACGGTCCATCTCTAATTAATATTTCTCAGATTATCTACTATGTATTGAAAGTGTAGTTGTATTGTTGATCCTTGTACAGTACTGCAAACACATTGTGGCATCATATAACTAACAATAACACCACAAATAAATGTACCACAGTATTGATTCTTAAACTGAAATTACAACAACAGAACTACATGTCTTGACAAGTAGAAAAGCTACATGGCGCTATTGTACGTATTCGTGGGGCCCACTCAAGCCCTATCTTCTCCTGCCCGCTATGGTTCAAATACAACCATTTTAATCTATGAATATTTTCACTTGAGTACAACTACTTGCTAAATGTAGTTTCGCACTTTGGCAATGGCATTTTGGATTGCAAGGGATAATGCCAAAAATTTTAAATGAGAAGAAAAATTAGGGTGGGGATTGCACTTCCCATCTCAACTCTAAATTCTAATGTAAAGGTCACAACTTTACAATCACTACTGTGGCTATTATCACTTTTGGAAATGATAATCAGGGTTTATAAAATGCACTCAGCATAGTATAGTTATGACATACATTGCCAATTAAGTGGATGCAGTAAGGAAGCAGACGGTCAAAATGCTGACCGTCGGCTTCCCGACAGTGAAATTCCGGCAAGGTACTAATGACATCCCGATGCCTGTCATTAGACCTACGCCAGGAGCCTGGTATACCAAACGAAGGTATGCCGGGCGCGCGGGGGGGAATGGGGGTTAGGTTTTAGGGCTCCCAGGGTGACTTAGGGTTAGCCCCCCCCCCAAAAGGGTTAGGTTTAGGCTAGGGGAAGGGGGGGTTGGGGTTAGGCACCCCCGGGGGTTGGGGTTAGGAGCCCCCCCACCGGGAGACTTCGGTTTAGGCTGCGGGAAAGGGGGGGTTAGGTTTAGGCACTTAGAGGGGGCTTAGGGTTAGGGACTATTGGGGGAGGTTAGGGTTATGCACCCCTAAAGGAGGGTTAGGGTAGGGGGTAGGGTTAAGGGTATTTACCTAAATTAGCGATCAGGATCTTCACCCCTGCCGGGCTTCTGCTGTCGGGATTAGAACCTCCGCCATGCAGCCAGCGGTATTACATACTGATTCCCAATTAAGCTGTGTTGCAGTTTACAGGGGTTGGGGATGGAATCCCGACAGTCAGAATACTGTCAGCAGCATTCCGACAACCAAAATCCCAATGGATTTTGGAAAGTATTCTAACCACAATCCCAGCGATAACAGTCTCCTCCCGTAGTCTAACCTTATCCCTCCACCTACTGCCTAACCCTAATACTCACCGTCGGAATCTGTCAGGATTGTGATCGTCGGGATGTCACTGTCTGTATTGTGACTGACAGGATCCCGGCTACATCCCGTTTACAGGGCATTACTGGCTGCCCACTTAACTGTTAGTTTTTTTGTTTATTTTTTTATCTTGGAAGAAAGTTATTTTTCCATTTAAAACAGCTTTGTTAACTTTCTGGCCCAACAACCTCAATGTCACTTGTACAAAATTCCCATATGATGGTCAACTGATGTGTCCTCGGCTTTCTGCTCCATAATAGTCAGTTACTATAAAACATAGTTTAGTGTAAATTGTCCAAACTATTTACATGTAGGGCAGGTGTAAAGGTACTAGTAATTTCAGACATACAAAACATTATAATAAACTTTGAAAGATATCACCATTGCAATGATTGTAGAACTGGTGTATTTCAGTAGAAAATACTAATTCCCTCAGTTTTTAGACATTTGTTATTTTATTAAAGTAATCTCATGTGAATACGCCATTCATATACATGTATTGCCAATGTCAAAGGTAACGTTTTATATAATCTTTGTCATAAGATAACGTGACGATGGTCTAAAGCATGGTCATGTATGCATGTGTTACATGGATATTTTCTCGGTTTAGTGATTAGTGTGCTTCAACCTTGGATTGTGTGTATATCACAGAACTACAAACCTTTTTTGGCACACAAATCTGGCATACTATGTCAAGACAATCCTTTCCTACACGCAATTCACAGGGCAATGCACAGTTGCTGTGGAACACAAGGATTTGTGACTGTTAGGGGGTCAACTCAATTAGACCCAAAGGGGGCAAGTTGCGTGGAAACTCTGACATTGGCACAGTAACTCACCCCATACTTGTGAATGTTGGTACACATCCTTATTGGAGATACGATAAGTAGCTGTGCAAGCCTTTAGTTTACACTGGAAGAGTCAATAATTGTTATTTAAACTACGGTAACTTTAAATTGTTAAGGAAAAGCTTTGATTAAACTCATCTTCAGATTGTGGTACTAGCAAGCATAGATATTTAACTATGTGACAAACAAATATATGCAATTAACCTTCACTTCCATTCAAACACTTTCATCTGCATGACTTCTTTGGAATGACTGTAGAGTTAAACAAGCAAAACTGCTGATAATTTATTATTTTAGTTGGCAAGATCCAGGGTCTTAAAACTTTTCAACTGTCTGTCTGTCCCTCTAAATACTTCATTTGGTTTAGTTGAAATGGAATAAGTTATCTGCCCTGTTGTGCTCATTCCTCTGTAGTATATGGTGCAACCACCCACTTTAATTGTCAGAAGTTGAACCTGATGTAATTCACAGCTGTCAAATGGAATGAATTCTAGTCTGCTCCTTCAACACCCAGAGAGCTCTTGTGTACTGAGCAATCACATTTCAAATCATCCACTGGGGATCTCTCTGCTGCTAAACTGAAACATAGCAGATTGCTTCTGCACGGCTACCAGATATGATATGATTCAGGTACAGTAAAGCAAACCTTTGAGAAGAAAGAAATGGATGGCTGAATGGGCTGATACAGTCAGAGCTTTACATTACAGATAGTACTCTAAGAATCTATTACCATATGTCATCTTTCCCATGAGAGGCAGAGTAACAGGATGGATTCATTGTAGTAAGAACAAGCAGACACGAGATCTCTCCAGAGGAAAACATTGCACCGACACTACAGCAGTAATGCTATACATGTACTTAAGTGTTTCATATAGGGTTATGTACACGGTGGGTATACTAAAGAGTGTGACTGCAGAAGGGCAAGCTATTTAAATTGTAATGTATCCCTGTCCAAGGTGCAAGACCGATGCAGAGCCCATCCCATACTAATAAAAATAATAATAATAATAATAATAATAAATAATAATGAGTGCTACCAGCTCCGATTACTAGTTAAATCCTAGATTTGCTTCTTATGTACTGCAATTAAAATGTCTATGTAACAGTTATCTGTAGCTTAAAAGCAGTTATCTGTAGCTTAAAAGCATACTTGCCGACTTTCTGGCTGCTCCGCGGGGGGGGGGGTGGCCGGGCGGGTGACAACACTTGCGGGCGTGGTGGAGGCGGGGTCACGCGATCACAGCAGTTTGGCCCCACCCCGGCTACACAAGGCCGATAAAATGGGCATTGTGAAGCAGGGGGCAGGGCCAAAATGACGTCACCGTCACCCCCGCTGCGGGGTTTCAGGGGTTATTGCGGAGGGGATAGGAGGGGTGGGCGGCAGCCGAGGGAAAGGCCTGCCTTCCCAGGAGGTCGGGAGCGGCAACCGATTTTCGGAAGGCTCCCGACCAAATCAGGAGGGTAGACAAGTATGGTTAAAAGCCAACGTTACTTAATACTTAAAAATACTAAATTTTACAATCATTATAAATGAGTTACCTGGCTGTCACTGTATGTTTAATAGAAAACACCAACTTCCCTCTCCATAACTCCCTTGGTTGCCAAAGGAAAAAAATCAACCAGTTAAAACTAGGTGATGGATTTTTTAATGAAATATACTTTTAGATCTGATCTTCTTAAATTTAGGACTGGAGATGGCATATAACTGCATTACGTTCTAAGAGCCTAACGTGTGCTGCAGTCACTGAAGTAACATCAGTGCAGGAACACCTGTGTGCCATCCAATGAATGGATGGCACACAGGTGACCGAGGCAGCAGCGATTGATGACAGGCAGTACTAGGTTGCTGCTGCCTCTTGAAAATAAGTGTAGCTAATGCGCGCACACACAGGAAAAAAAATACACTTTTTATTATATACATTTTTTTGTCCAGAACTTGGGGCCTGGAGCACCCCTGATCAAGGTAGCAGCGATTGAAGACACAGGCAGCACGTTGACCACCTTGCATCATCTTGACTGCTGCCGGCAGCTACAACATGTGGTTCTTGTTCTCCTGTCATGTGACTGCCCTCCATATTCACTGCGGTCTCGCAGGACATTTTCAAAGTTTCCTGCCACAATCATAGTGCCAATATAGGATTGCTCAGATCTAGAATGTGCCAGGCCTAAATTCACCTTTGAGTCGCTGTAGTCACAAGGCCTGCTAGTCTAGTCATGACAAAGCAATGAGAAGAGGAGGAATAATCTCACATCCTTACCTAAAACTTTAAATTATCCCCACTGAAAACAAAGCAATTTTATAATGGACACTACAAGGCATCCACTGGGAAGCTGCTAGAACAGAGACAGGAGGGCAAGCACAAGTTACCACTTTATTTGGCTATAAAGATGCATTAACGAGAAGAATTCACAGCATCATGGAAACATTTTATTTGATAGACTTCCTATTCCCGGACAGTTTTAAAAAGACTGTCTCCTTCTGATTGGTCCCTGAAATAATGTAAAGAGGACTAGATAACGTGCATGTTTATAATTGTATGCCTGCATTGTTCACAATTCATCATATGCCAGGGATGACCAAACCTGGTCCTCATGTTATCCAGATCTCCGACCTGGTGCGCAGGTGTATTTACTACTTACTAACATATTTTACAAGGTTTATAAAGTGGTCTCGAAAACAAATTGTTGTTTGGGGTCCTTAAAGACAAATTTAGGCCACTCCTGTAATATGCGGTTCTTATTCTCTTCACGCCTAGAAGGGACTGTCCCAGCTGTCCTGACTGTCAGTCTGTAGGGAGGAAGCGTGTGCCATAAGAAATCAATGTGTGTGGCAAAGTAGGGGTCTTTTTAGGGAAGGAGGGTTGGGGAAGGCAAGTGCTGGACATTCCCAAAGTGACAATGCCACATATGGCCTTTCCATCCCCATATGTGCTGCATATGCTATCACAATTTTTGCTGAAACAATGTTGGTAGGTGTGCAAATGACAAATTGTATTGCATACTTTAATCACAACTGAAAATGACAGGCTTTACTCTAGTTCCATTAACGTTAAAAGGCTGCCTTTTATATGCCAAGTCACAAACATGCATTTTCTGCATATAGGAAAAACAGAAAACATGGGGACAAGAAATATTAACAATAAATGGAGATGCACAGTGATAATACAGGACCCCCTTTTACATTTACTCTCATCCTTTCTATAATAAAGCTAATAGTCCCACTTTATAGTCTTTAAATGTAAGGAGCTGTGTAAATATACTCCCCAATTTTATTCCTAGATACAAGGCTATTTTAGGTCTACTGATTTTTTTTTATTTTTTTTTTCACAGATACATTTTTTTGAAGGATATTTAAGATATACGGTGCTACTGTTGTATATATTGTGCTTTGACACAGTATTTACATTATTGGATCCAACAGTACATCCATGGGCAGAACTACCGGCGGTGCAGCCGGTTCACTGCACCAGGGCCTGCCGCAGTATAGGGGTCCGCGCTGCCCGACACCATTTGTAATTGGCAGGCTGCAGTGCAGCTGCTTGCCAGGCAGTCATCGAGGCTGTGATTTATCCTGCTACATGCAGAGAGGACCAGGGCACAGTGCAGTCAGGCTCAGCACTGCAGTGCACTACTGGGTAATAAATCCCAGTAGTCTCTGCAGTGGGGTCAGAGGAGCATGTGCTGAGCTCTGATTGAAGGAGCCCATCACATGCTTCTCTGACAAGGAGTTTAGCAGCAGCGCAGCCTCATGGGTGTAACTTATTGTGAGGCTTGACTGCTGCTCTTCCGGTTGCCTGAGGATGCTGCTGGTGAGCATAATGTGTGGGCACTACAGTTAGTGTAGTGTGGGCACTACAGTTAGCGTAGTGTGGGCACTACAGGTAGCGTAGTGTGGGCACTACAGGTAGCGTAGTGTGGGCACTACAGGTAGCGTAGTGTGGGCACTACAGGTAGCGTAGTGTGGGCACTACAGGTAGCATAGTGTGGGCACTACAGTGCGGCACAATGTGTGGGCACTACAGTGCGGCACAATGTGTGGGCACTACAGTGCGGCACAATGTGTGGGCACTACAGTGCGGCACAATGTGTGGGCACTACAGTGCGGCACAATGTGTGGGCACTACAGTGCGGCACAATGTGTGGGCACTACAGTGCGGCACAATGTGTGGGCACTACAGTGCGGCACAATGTGTGGGCACTACAGTGCGGCACAATGTGTGGGCACTACAGTGTGGCATAATGTGTGGGCACTACAGGGTAGCATAATACATGGGCACTACAGGGTAGCATAATACGTGGGCACTACAGTATGGTATAATGTGTCAGGCACCCACTACATTTCCCTGTCACTACTGCCTGTCACATATCCCTATCACTCTCTCCCTCTCACACACTGCTTTTCCCTGTCACTACTGCCTGTCACCTATCCCTATCATTCTCTCCCTGTCACCCACTGGTTATCCCCTCTCACTTTCTCCCATTGCCTGTCAACTATCCCTGTCACCTACTGCTTCTCCCTGTCACCTCTCACCCTCTTCCCTCTGCCTGTCACCTCTCCTTATCACCCACTGTCTATTATCTATCCCGTCTCCCTCTCCTTGTCACCTTCTTGCTTCTTCCTGTCAACCACTGCACTTTGAACTTGGAGTAGGGTGGAGGAGGGGGGCCCAAATCAAATTTTTGCATCTGGGCCCAACACTCAAGTTCTGTCACTGGGTACATCGATTGTGTGCCAGTTACTATTAGACTGCATACCTGCTATAAACTCAGGTAATAGGGGAGACCATTCGGAGTCTCTTGTTTGGACAAATAAAAGGGCTTGGGCAATTTCTCCCACTCTCTCTTTATTTTTTCAAGTAAACTATCAGAATACAAAACAACCCTAATTTTTCCACCTATTTTTACCTAGTTCTCCCAAAAAGGCCATTGATCCTTAGTATTTTTTGGATTTGCTTGCATAGAGTAGAAATTAAAAAATAATAAAAGATTCCCAATGAGCCAGATGCACTGCAAATATGGGAAAATTGGTTAAGGAGAAGCTGTTTAAATGGACAACCCTCAAATAATAAATTATATGTAGTTTAAAGCATGAGAGCCCCTCTCGTAGCTCACCTTCTGTAGAAGTCCTCAAAATTGCCAGTGGTAAAAATAGTCCTGATTTAAGCAGGACAATCCCAAATTTTAAAGAAGAATTGCAGAATTTATTATGCATTTCGTGGACATGGTGCAAGCTTCTTTAGACTTGTTTATGAAGATATATTTTAGTAGAGTTGCTGTGTTCCATTACTGCGAAGAGATAAAAAGCATTTTGCGAGCAGAGCGGCGGTATTACGTCCTCTGTGTGCAGCTCAAAAATTGTTTATGAACATAAACAAGACTGAAGAAGCGTGCAGTGTACCCGTGAAATGCCTAACATGCTTGTGCAATTCTTCCTCAATGTGCCTTAGAGAAGTTGATTTCTTGCCTTTTCACTACTATGGCACCTGAATCATTCGTCTACATTTTCAATGATTTTATTAATAAACTTAAAGCCGACCACTTAATTGATAGAACCTGCACCAAAAGGAACATTCCAATTTTGATTTTACTGGCAAAGCCTCATAATTTAGAGGGAATGGGTATGAAATACCGCCGGCCGCATGGCCGACGGTTCGATTCCCGTCAGCGGAAGCCCGACAGGAACAGAGTGCGAAGCAGCGGAAGCCCGACAGCGCTGGAAATCCCGATCGTGGATAGGTAAGTATAGACTAACCTAACCCTCCTTAGGGGTGCCTAACCCTAACTTCCCCCCCAAGTGCCTAACCCTAATCCCCCCTCTAAGTGCCTAACCCTAATCCCCCCTCTAAGCGCCTAACCCTAACCACCCCCTTCCCCGCTACCTAAACCTAAGTCCCCCGGGGGGGTGCCTAACCCTAACCCTCCCCCTAGCCTAACCCTCCCAGGGGGGTGCCTAACCCTAAGTCCCCCCGGACCCCTAAACCTAACCCTCCCCCCCGCGGCGATCGTGATGCCAGGCGCCGGTCTCCCGGCGTCGGGGAAATGCGGGCGTCTACATCTAGACGTCTGGCATTTCACCCTTCCCGGGATAAGACAGTCGGGAAGCCGGCTGCCGGTATATAGGCATTCGGCTTCCCGATTGCTTCCCATTTAGAGATATGATCCAGCATACAATGGTCTGATTTCCAAATTTGTACTGTTGAGAGGTATAATTAAAATACAAGTTTGAATTAGTTGTAGGAAGTTGGTTGGTTAGGAAGCGCTTTGTAGTGGAGTGGGGTAAGGGGATGTGTGGTTGGGAACAAGTTTGAATTAGTTGCTGATCCATAAATAATGGCTAATTACTGGACAGTATGTAGGAAGGAAATATACAAAACCTGAGACACTTACCTGAAGCCACAACTTGTTTTTCACTGCGTCTCTGCCAGTGGCAATACACTGGAACGTGGCGTTCTGACCAGCATTCACCTCAACATCTCCCAGTCTCAAGAAGTGAGGAGATTTATCTGTATAGAAAATATAAATAGTTGTGATGTTTGACATACATTGTAGAGAATGCAGCTTTCATGGTAGATGCTTCCTTTGCACTGTGAATGCCACAGTTTTGGTGAAAGAGGTCTAGAAACAAGGAAATATATTCTAATCCCTTCTATACAGAGCTGGTGCTGAATGCAACATGAATATGGACACTCACTAAAGAAGAGATCAAATAAATAACAATGAAAATCATCATTGGCTTTAAGGGTAAATAACATATGGCAGCCTAAAAAATTTCCATTTTTTAATATTGGATGTGCATCACTTATACCGAAGCCTTTGCTCCACTAACAAGCCCGCAGACATCTGTCATTAAAATGGTGTTTTCAAAGTCTTTTAGGATTACAAGTAAATGAAAAAAAAAACAGAAGCACTTACAAAACAGTCCTATTGCTGAACCTAATGATCATCCTTGTGAGCAGACAATGTACCCATGTCACAGCTGTTTTACATAATGTGTTTGTTTGTTTGGGTTTTTTCCCCACAAGGAGTATCTCTATGAATCTGGTCAACAGGATGGTCTGTTGAGCTGCATATATGAACACGACTGCCTTCATAACTGGAAGATTATTTGTCAGATGCCAGAGAACCTCAGGGGTATGTATCACACATGGTTTATAATATCACAGGATAGCATATATGTAGCATTCAGTTCTGGACTTAACTATAACATAAGTTCATTTTCATAATAAATTTATTAATAAATACAATATTTAGCATTTCAATTGGCACCCCTGCCACTTTTCTAGCTGAGCAGGTTCAAAGATTCACTGGAAATACCTGTAGCATTGAAATGTAACCCTGAAATATGAATGCATTTGGAATGATAAGGATAAAGAATCCCAAGGGCCATATTAAAGAAGAGCACATGTTATATCTTCATTAAGGTGTCTAGCAGTGCAGCCTCAACTGAAACTAACCAATTAAGACCCACAAATAATGCATTTATTCTTTTAATTAAGGATTAGCACTCATTTACTAAGGTCTTCTTTCACAGTTGAGATTAGACAGTAATTAATGTAGCAAGCACATCATTTTCCACATGGAACAACAAACAAAAGAGATTTTAACCACTGTTGTTTCCAAAGCATTGTCTCAAAGAAGTGGCAATGTAAATAATACACAGCTGCACTCAAGACCTTTGTTTTTTTCTTTTATTTAAATAATAAACACAGAAAACCCAAAATATCATCCTTACCACAAGGGTAGCTCAAAACTTGTATGTCATCTATGGCGATGTATCCACCCCTCCCACCTGAGGACTCCGCTTCAAAGATTACCTGCCAAAAGACATGGAAATAAAGATATTTAAGAACACTTCAATCAACAGCAATCTTACTGCATTAGAAGGCATCCATTTAATGTCAAGTAGCTTTCAGGAAAGCCAACATGCTCTGTAATAACAGAGTCGAAAAGTAAAGAAAATTTTAAATATTGCTAGCGATTTTGGAAGGTCAAGAAGGATTTTCTCATAACATGGGGAAAAGGACTGAAATGCCATATATTACACAAGTATAATCTAACAAGATATTGGATTTGTTCAGTGAGGCTAATTCAGCGAAATCACAGGACATTACACTGTCAGGACATGGGATCTTCACTCATTAACAATACAACATATAAACTGTCCCAGAAAGAGAGACTTGAAAACAGATTTAAGACACTGAAAATTTAGCATATTTGTCAGCTCAGTTATGTTTTAAATGTCTAGTTTTACTGAGTAACAAAGTATTTTAAATTATTTCAAGATTCCAAGCTCATCTCATGTTCAAAAAGTATATGTTGCGACTGTATATTCCAATGACGATATTCTTTATTATAGATATTTCTACAGTATTAAGAGGTGGCTACTGAATAGTGAATATAAACATTATGGTGGAAAATGGCAAAATGGATGTGCATAGAAATCATTGCACTTACTATAATGCCAAGTTGTAGTCAACTTTGGACACACTTAAGCAGCGTACACACTAAGCGATATATTAATGAGCAATTGAACGATTACGACATCGTAATCAGTCAATCGCTCATTAATCATGCACAAATCGCGCACTATGTCTGAAACGACCAGCGATGCATCCCGCTGGTTGTTTTCAACATCTATCGTCGCCTGAACATGCACACCAAGCTGCCGATAATGACAGAATGGCCATGATCAGGGATGAGGGAGGGTGCCTACACTGAACAGCTAATCGTTTAGTGTAGGCACTACAGGGGATCAGGAATGATTATGATGTCGTAATAGTACTGTCTTTCCTAATCACCAAGTGTGTATATGCTGCTTAAGTCCTGGAGGAAGGGCTTTTAACAGCAGTAACAAACCGTCTAGGGCAGCGAATCCCAACCTTGGTCCTCAGAGCACAACAGTCCAAGTTTTAAGGGTATCAGAGCACAGATGGTTGAATCAAAATAACTGAGGTACTAAGAAGTCACTTGTGCTCAAATTTGACTACCCTTAAAACCTGGACTGTTAGTGTGCCTTGAGGACAGAGGTTGGGAAATAGTGGTCTAGGGTAAAACTGGAGTGGACTTTCAAATATTCAAGTATGCATAAGGTTACCTTGCACTACAAAAATACCAAACTTAACAAGCACTGATGTTTTCTCAGCACATACTACAAAAAGCTTGCACGCATCCTCTCTGCTGCTTTATAAGAGTTTCCCAAACTCCGCCATTATGGGTTTTAAGGATATTGATGCATGAATCCAGATGGTTAAATCAAACTGACTAAGGTACTAATTATGTCACACGTGCTCAATCATGGATATCCTTAAAACCTGGACTGCAATGGCAGAGTTTGGGACCTCTGCTTTAGATTTTATTAACACAATTCACCCAGGCCATAGATTTTTTGTAGCTGCCACCAGAGCAAACATTGTTGTAATCCCTGAAGAGGAGCATGACACTGTTCAAAGGTTACAGCTACAGGCTCATTTCTCTGCTGAATGTGAATTTTTAACTATTTACCAAAATATGTTATGAGCATTGCCCACCTCACTTGTGCTGTGCACCCACCCCTTAACTATTAGAGTTCTAGGTAACATTCGACCAATGATAGTGCCAGCTCTGAGTCTACGAATGTAAACTAGATAAAGCAACGGATAAATTGTAAAAAAAATAGACCCCTACAAAATTGGTAAAAGAAATTAGTATTACTGTTTAATACTTCTTTATTCAATCTTAAAACACTTTGGAAATAGAATTGGTTTCCTATTGTGTTATTTTCACAGGGCAATCTGGCTCTTTCCTTCCACTTTTAAAACTGCTTCTAGCAGATATCCTACAATCCTGGCAAATAATGTTTTTGCAGACACAGATGGACTGGGACGACAGCTCAGTGAAATGCTTCCAGCAAACTGAGCAATATATAGCCTTCACTTGCTTCAGACAGTTCAAGAGGAGGCTTCTCTATGAGAGCGGCATTGGACCATGAAACATGAATAGAGGGTCAGTCGCTTACACAATAAATTCAACAGCACTCAAAAGACAGGTTATAATTCCAACATCTGCTCTGTTGTGAAAATAGTTTCCTTTCCTGTGCTAGTATTTTAGCAGGCAGTACCCCTTCTCATGTGAGAATGTTATATACTGTATAAACACTTCTATTACTCATTGTATGCTGTGTGGTCACAGAGGACAACATATTTGTATGTATTCAATGAAGTATTAGATATTTGTATAGATGTGTCATCTCCATTTACAACCTAATTAGTATTACACAGAAAGAGATGCTAAATGTAAACTTACTGGAAAAGAAAAGGGAACAACCTTTTATGAATAGGTCTTAGGTTATTAAATAAATCAGTAGATTGCTCAATCTGCTAGAAATCATCAAGTATTCAAACTATAGCAACTTTTACTTCAACATCTGCCCTTCCTGCATAGGGACTCCGGTCTAGGCTAGTCCCAAAGCCCAAGAGTGAGAGGATTTTAGTAATCAGACCAAGCTTCATCTGTCACAAAGCTCAAAAAATCCTCTAGACCTATTAGTACAAGTATTTGCATTAGGACAGAAAAATGTACAATGTCAGAGGTTATGAGAGGTTATTAGAGACAAAAAAGCTTTATGATTTGAATACTTCATAAGTTTGGCTGGTTCCCCTCACACCCCGCAAGTGTTGAGAAAATGATGAGGACTTAATGGACTATCAGTGCGGTGTTCTCAATGTAAGAAATGGAAACATCGAGAGTTAAATTCATTTTCCAATGTTTAAATTCAATGTACATTTATGTCCACAGCCTCCTTCCGTGTTAAACACCATGCCATGGCGTGACTCTGTAGCAGAGCGCCTTTTCATGCGATTTTTCCTTAACATGTGTCTTATTCACAAAGTGATGTGAATATGATGCACAATCAGCTTATGCTGATTAAAATGATATGCGCATGTCTATATTCTGTGAGCGATTGCGGTTATACCTGCAAGCAAAGCGCTATGTTACAGTGTCACAGCCACTGACACTAACTTAGCATTTGCAACTAAGACGCATTTTAAGAGTAAAGGTCGCTCAGCACTACAGAGTTGCACGGCGCTCATGTGTAATGTGACTTGTAGCGAACGGAGGATAGATGTATGCGGACACATTACTGTGCACTATATATGCATTTAAAATGTATATTAAATAAAGAGATCTTTTTACACCGCAGGTTGCCCAAGCAGTGTTTTCTCAGCGCTCCAGATCTCACTGTGGCACCAGTAAGAGTGGTCAGTAATAGCAGGTTACTGCATATTTATCTGCTGACCCTTGGAAGAGTAGGTGAATCTCCCACATCCTGCTCATTTCCTAGTGAATATCAAAAGTCACAGGTCCGTAGTGAGGAGGCATGTTCAATATGATGTAACTCTAAGAATTGCATAATTTTAGCCCTCCTCCCTTCCCATTGATGTGCAGGGGTTAATGAAATGAAGAGCCTTGCCCCGCACCTGGACAAGACATAAAAAGTCATCAAGTATGGGTTACCGACTGTAATGGGAACTCCTAGACAAAGCTGTACAACTACACATATGAGAAGTCTAGCAATTTCACTGAAGCCAGGCTGGGTGTCACTCTGCATCCACCATAGAGGAAGCGCTGGGGAGAAGAAAAAGGCAATTTGTTTTACAAGAAAATGGGCACCGCTCTTCAGCACACTGATGGCTACATGAGTGTGACCACCCTTTGACTTCAAATCTCTGGCGGTCTTTGTTGATAGCTTTTTACAAGATGTGGTCTCCAATATCCCCAGCTATCTTTGTGAAAAGGGAGACTTTATTAAAAAAAATTAAGCTTTTGGGTGATTTTCCTGAACAATCTTATTTAGTTATTAAGTACACTAATGCATTTAATACTGAAATATCTCATGATTCTGACCTGGAAGCTGTTAGACACTCGAGACCACCACAACGGTCCCCTTATTAAATTTATCAATTTAGTGACTCGATTGGTGTTGAAATAAAGCCATTTTAAATATAGTGATGCATATTGTATGCATCTGGAGGGAACCACAATGGGTTCTAACCTGGTGCTAGCATACACCAATATTTTCATGTGTGAATATGAAAATACATGTATCTTGACTGATTGGTAGTGTGCAAACCTGATACAAACTTACCCCAACAGACTTAAAGTTATTACAGCAAGAGGTGATTCTACCAAGCACTAGTCAGCAGCAGCTGGGAAGCAAGCACAGAAATGGCTGTCAGGCATTACCTCTGTTACAAGTGTGTGCCAAACGAAGATAATTTCTTCTCTTTCTTCTGAGCCATCAATATGTGCTTTAGTCTGAAACTGCCTTATGGCGCACCTCTTATAAACATCTATGCGCACAGCATGTATTGCTCTATCAAAATGTCCCAGCTTTTTAAAGGGAATGCAATTATAAATAAGACCATTCTATAACAATAAGTGTAATAGGTAATTATCTAATTCAGGTAAAACATTAAGTTGAATTCTTTTTTTAAAAAATTAGGCTTTTGTTGAATAGTAAGACATTCCTAGTTTACCAATGTATACAGTTACATAAAACTGAATAATAAACAAAGGTTTTCATCTAAATTTGGCCACAACAGTGCTTGTTCCATTGCAGTCAATGGATAATGAGGTTTACCAAGTATACCTGTACTCAGGGGAGTAGCGAGGGTGGTTCCAGTGCAGCACATGCTCCAGGTGCCTGCTCAGGCCAGAGCGCCGAAGATCTGAGTGAGGGGGAAGAACTGTGTAATGGGAGGTGAGCTGTGTAAGGGAAAGAGCTGCAGCAGGGTCTGAATGAGGGGGGATCGTTGTGTGTTTGAGAGGAGGAGATATGTGTGAGAGGGGGGGAAGATCTTAGTGAGTGGGAAGAGCTGTGTGAGACATTTGCACACTGTCTGTATTTATATATACATTAATAAGGAGCCCAAAGGCAGTATTTTGCGTAGGACCCTTAATCCAGCTGTGGGACTGAACAGAAGGGAGGAAGGGTAGAACCACGGGCAATAACAAAGAGGGAGGAGGAGGCAGTGCCCTCCCACCATCACCCTAAGCTTCTCCTCTTTTTCACTTCTGAGGTGAGTCCCACCTACCACCCTGGCCCTGACGTCAGCCGGCCAGGAGGAGCAGCCGTATCCCTGCTGCTGAGGGGAGGCCTGAGCCGGGTGCTGACGCTGAGAGGCTGGGTCGCAGCATTTGTGACTGGGAAAAGTCTGAGCGGTGAGTCTGGTGAGGTCATGCCCGACTGCTCTGATGCCAAATGCCAATAAGGGGCACTTCTATGGCATGTGTATAAGGGGCACTACTGTGGCATAATGTAAATAAAGGGCACTATTGTTAGGCATAATGTGAATAAGGGGCACTACTGTGGCATAATGTGAACTCTGGACATTACTTTGACATAATATTAACTGTGAGGACTACTGTGTAGTATAATGTGAACAAATAGCCAAAACTGTGGCATAACGCAAATTAATGGGCACTAATTTGTGGCATAACATGAATAAAATACACTACCGTGTGGCGTATAGTGAATAAAGGGCACTACTGTGTGGCATAATAGGAAATAGTGGCTTATTTTTTATTGGTGAAATTACTTTAGTGGGTTGGATATAATATATCTAGCCCTCCATGTCCCAGTATGATACTTGCCCTAATGTTTATTTTTATTTCCCTTTAATTAGCCCCTACATGCTACCTGACACATTTGGGGGGATGGGGGCATAGTAGCACATACATGCTCCGGGCGGAATGGTTATAGGCTACATCCCTGCCTGTACTAATATATACAAAATAATCAGGGTGTGTCTGCAGAAATTAATACGGTTATATAACTGTGGAGCTGTTAAAAATACAGTAAAAACTGCAGGGTCTCATTCACATCAGTAAGTATGGAAGGCAGTTTGTGCGCACACTTGAAAACTGCATTATAGTCAAAATGAATTTCTTCGTTTCACCTAGCTCATTTATATCCAGGTGTTAAAGTACATGTACTCTATAGTGTTTAAGAAAAAACAAATTTCTATGTAAATCTACAAACTTGCATTTTTCTATTCTGAAATTTGCTTAATGCACATGTTTATTCAGGAGTGTTCATGAGGACAAGTTAAACAAGTTATACCTATATCTCACAAACCACTATATACCATGATTTGTGTAATTTCAATATATGTCTTTGCAATTAAGTTGCGAAGACCACACTTTTTTACAATATATACTTCAACTTTCTCTATAGCATTTTGCTACTCTAGACAATAGATTATTTGATTTAGAAGTAGCAAGGATCAAATCCAGCAGAATCGCTACATTACATAAACCGCCTTCCCTGTAATTAATTTTTCTTACCATTAATACATTTAACACTGCATTAACCTAGGATGTGGAAAATGCAGACTTGTTTATAACAGCAGCCCAGGCATGCTCAATGTAATTCCTCAGTGACCTCTGGTCAATTATTATACAGCAACTCCAAAATCAAATTCACAAATGTTAATTATTTCACCAACACAAACATTCTAGTACCAGCATGCAATTTACACATTATAAATTTAACCAAAGTTATTTTAACACCTTTAGAAATAATTCAACAGGTCCAAAAATCCATAGATCTATAACTATATACATAAAATGCTGTAGAAGGAACTTAGTACAATTTGGTAATGCATAAAGACAGATGTGCCCTTAAAAGGCTTTTCGTATAAGCACACTGTTTTCTTTTATTTGAAATGAGGCACAGTTTCCAAACCAATTGCAGTCATTGTTAAATCTGACAGAGATAACAATTTAGTGTATGCACAATGTAGGGAAGTTGTAGGACTGACACATTACAGTATGCCCACTTCAATTCAGTCTGAAAAATTACCCATTATGACTAGATTATTATTGGATTTGGTCATATATATTTGTTCGTATCGAATAGACTGTCACTGACATGCATCAAACGTTTAACAAACTCAGTGATGCGTGGTGAGGTCAATGGCTGAGGAGGCACACATGGAGATAGGTCTGAATACCGAGAGCCTGTCTAACCCCCTACTCACTGTAACTCTCCTCTCACTACACTAAGCTTCGGTGTCTATTGATTTTCCTACCTGCATCGCTGTGTCTTCTCTTGCTGATGCTGACTGAGCTACGATCTCTAAACATGGCAGTGCACTTCTTGGTCACATGACACATCCAAGGTGTCCATATGTGCTCAAGGCATGCCCCCATACTCAGAGGCATGTCTCTCTTAGCTCTCTTTCTGTGCAGCTTACTGCCCGAGGTGTGGTCCCGCCCCCAGCTCTACAAGCTACATGTTGAAAATCCCAATTCATAGATCCCAACCCGAAAAGGGTCAGAATGTTTAACATTTTGAATTTCCCAATACGCAGATGGATTGCCAATCATTGATGTCCACGAATCGGCGGTTGTGGTTGTCGATCAGGTCGGCGTGGGCAGAATGGAGAATTGCGGCTCTTGTATATGTAGTCCTTAACAGTATATGTTTTTCATATCTCTTTGCTAGAGCTCAGGTGTGCATTTCTGACGCAAATATCCACAGATGGTTCTAATTACTCACTTGTGAGGAGGCATGGAAAACATGTACTGTTAGGGATAGCTTTACTATGCCACAGTTTTTCAAAATTAAAAAAAAGCTGTACAAAAAAAAAAAGTTTACAAATACACATATGATCAAGTATGGAGAGTAGAGTAGCTTATCTTAAAGCAGAGGTAATGCTCGACGGGCATTTCAGTGCTGACTTGCACCTTCCTCATGGGCTCGCATTACCATTGTTACAAATGTGTGCCCTGCTATAAGAATACTTTCTTTTCTTCCTTTTGAGCTTTCAATATGTGCTGAATTCTGTAACTGCCTAGGACGTATGTCCATGTTATAGCGTGCCTCCTACAGCAGAGCATGCCACAGTTTATCAAATGCTGCCGATCGGCTGCTTACGGTGATGGATTTCAAAATGGCTATGACCTATCGTCCAAAGGGCTTTTGAAATCCATCGGCCAAAGCCACCAATCATATGCTGCTTTGAAAAACTGTGGCATAGTAACTCTACCCCTAGCAGTGCATGTTTTCCAGGTCCCTGGAATAGAAGATTATTTTTATTCAAATTAGTAGGAACGGTATATACCATCTTCCACAACATTTTATCTAGAGCTCTCCATTATGCAACCTTAGTTAAAACCCATATAAAGGTTGGTTTATAGCAGACAACAAGGAAACACTAATAAAATCAGACAAGCTCTGGAAGCTAGCACGCAAAGCACACAATACAATACATGTTTTTATTTTCTGCTTTTAAGAAACTTATTACAAAGTAAATTCTGGAATTTGAGTTTTTCTTGCTCTGAACTCAATTACAGTATACATTCTTCATTAAAATGATCACTCTTAATTAATTAACCAACAACAATAGAGATATTTTAGGCTTCAGTAATAATTTTACTACTGTAGGGCTAGTTTCCAACATCTCAACCACACACAACCATTCAAACATCAGAAAAGAATGGTGCTACCATTAGATGAAGCTTAGTGCTGCCTAGGGTGTAAATGGTTATGGGTCCCTATAACACTGAATGAGAGTAATAATGACAGTCATCAATGATTCTAATACCCCTATAGATTCGTCACATGGAGTGCTGCTTCTTAATATTAGTGATGGACGGAGAATAAGGAAAAGGTCATAGTATCACAGCTAAACAACACAATCCCAGTCTGAGACTCGTGGATGTTTCCCTAACCTCCCATGGCAAGAAGCAGCAGGGTAGAACGCACCAGCCTTCTCCTCAGATGATGTCTTTATTCTTTTGATCTCTTCAGCCTATTGCAGATCAGAAGAAAACATGCTAGTATTACTAACTATACCTAGAGATGAGCTGTTCGGTTTCCCTGGAAACCCAACACACCCGAACTTAGGGGTTCAAAGTCGAATAGAGTCCCAGTCTTCTTGCATTTCGCATTTACAAACCGGATCTTGCGTGTTTTTGATTGCATTTAAGTGTGTCCCTAGTGATTCCATGATCTGTGAGGTGGTCAAACTGACTGGAAATTAATGTTATTGATATTATTAAAACTAAAGGAACAAAAACAGGACCAAATTAAGTTATTTTAGCAATTTTTATACATGATACAAATAAAAACATGGGCATATGTGCACATCTCTACCTACAACCCATGCTAAAGACTGCCAAAAGAGTTGCAAGATCCCCAGCATTCATTAGACGCTCCAGATAGGCACCTTGCAGCCTTGTACAGCATGTCGGAGTGTCCTCAGGATGCTCCAGGCAGAGTTGCAGTTACTGGTGCTGCTGGCCACCTCCTTAGGGGCATCATCAGGACGTTGAGCACTCAGGGGATGGGTTGGTACAGGGTGCATTTGAACCAAAACAGCTCTGACCCATCAAGGCATGGATTCCACAAAACTCCTAATGTGTCCTGCGGTATCTGGCACAAAGACGTTAGCAGGAGATCCTTTAAGTCATAAATTGTGAGGTGGGGCCTCCATGGCTCAGACTAGTTTTTTTCTGCACATCCCACAGATGCTCGATTGGACTGAGATCTGGGGAATTTGGAGGCCAAATCATGTTTCTCAAACCATTCCTTGACATTTTTTGCATTATCCTGCAGAAAAAGGCCATTGCCACCAGGGAATACCGTTGCCATGAATTGGTGTACTTTGTCTGCAACAATGTATAGGTAAGTGGTATGTGTCACAAGAACGCCATGTTTCCCAGCAAAACATTGTCCAGAGCATCTTCCCATAGTGCATCCTGGTGCCAACTCTTCCCCAGGTAAACAATGCACACGCACCCAGCCATCCACACGATGTAAAAGTAGATGTGATTCATCAGACCAGACCAGCTTCTCTCATTGATCCATGGTCCAGTTCTGAAACTCACGTGCCCATTCTAGCTGCTTTTGGCATGGACATGGGTCAGCATGGGCACTCTGCCAGCATTAACTTTATCAACAATTTGTGCGTCAGTAGCTCTTCTGTGGGATAGGACCATATGGGCTAGCCTTCACTCCCCATGCGCACGAATGAGCTTTGGGCACCCATGACCCAGTAGTCAGTTCACCGGTTGACCACATTTGGTAGCTACTAACCACTGCATACCGGGAACACTGCACAAGACCTGCTGCTCTGATCCAGTAGTCTACTAAACACAATTTGGCCCTTGTAAAAGTTGCTCAGATCCTTACGCTTGCCCACTTCTCCTGCTCCCAACACATCAACTTCAAAAACTGTTCACTTGCTACCCAATATATCCCACTCGCTGCGACATTAGTGCCATTGTTATGGGATAATCAATGTTACTCACTTCACCTGCCAGATAATTTAATGTTATGGGTGTTCGGTATATTGAGAGATAAATATATATATTATTTTTATTTTTTTTGCTTTACATATATTGTCCTATATATGTGGCCAAAATGTTGAAGTTCCCTACATTAAAGACAAAATGTAGATGCAACACTATGGAAATGTGTGGAACTTATTCCTTACGGTGCTCTTCGATGATTGTCGATATTTGTAACACTGTCACTCCGGAATCACTGAATCCTGTTATAGTATTATTGTGTTTACACCCACTTACTGAAAATACATAACATTATAGAAGACTGCAACTGGATCCAATGCATGCAGCTTATCCCACTCTCATTCAATAAACATCTGAGTTTTCCATCATCCATCCTTCCTCCTTGTAGCAGTGTATAATTTGTTCCTACTCGCCTAACCTCACTCACTGTCACATATAGATTTCTTGTACATTTACATTGTTCATTCGCTTCTATTATTATTCCAGTTCCTGGCACTTTTTACAACAATGGTTGTCAACATCTAACATGTCTCCATTAAACGCTTTGATACGTTAACATATCTGTTTCCAATAATCATAAATTAACCTATATTTTATGCAATACTAGCAACTGCAGACATTACTGTACTATTATACTGTTACACCTATCAATTTATAAAAATATATAAAAAGTTTATGTAATGGTGGTCCACCAGTTGTAAATAAGCTTGTTTATCTGAATACTTTGATTCATTGCTATGCATTCACTATGGGAGCAATACAATTTCAGAATGCTGAATTTGTACTGCTGGAAAAAATGCAGCGACCAATTTCGGTATGATACATACCACCCTGAAATCGTGCACTTTGTGATCCTACTACTCTGTCTGGGCACAAAGTGATAGGATCTATAGCTAATGTGAGTGACGAAAACGAAAAGATCATGTCGCATAGCGTTCATACTCACTGTCAGATCATAAGTATTATCATTGCTTATTTGTAAGGCCGAACACACTGCAGAGTCATACAGAGTTACAAATCACACACAATACAGTCACATATAAAGAGTAGAGTAGTACAGGGGAGTTTGATGCACAAGACAAAAGGTAGATATGGCACTGCTCATGAGAGATTACAATTTAGAGACATACACGGGGATTACATATGTCACTAGTCCCGATTTCCATTTTATAAATCCTTTACAGATAATTTAAATTAACTACCTTTAAGTGGCCACAAAAGCTGCTATTTGTGGCAAATTGCTATGCGCTTGGCCAGCTTGAGAAAAAAAAACACCATAGAGAAATAATACATCAATGTTGTATAAATGGTAAAAGAAAATATGGCTAAATGTCAAAGAACAAATGAAGGTTACATTCCCTTTATAATATATAACAAATGTCCTTCTCACACCTAATGAGAAATGCAAAATGCCACGTTTATTAGGACTGTAGCCCAAATCGTTTTGATCTAGAGCTTGTTAGCAGACTGGAAAAAAATATCTTCTGAGTAATTTATTTTCTGTTCACAAGACAAAGATCACAGTATCGCCACCTTTTATTTGTAGGCTAAAATCCCCACAGCTTTATGCAACAAAAAAAAGTGGACGCACAGTCATAGAACATGTGGCCCGAAGTACTTGACTAATATGGCCACCACTGAATCGAACAGTTAAAATCTTTCATCGCCATCAAGGGAGATGTTGCTAATTTGCACCTAATGTGGACTGAATATATAGCTATTGTTATGCAAACTATGTTTAGGGGTTGTGTACATGATCATGGCAGGCAAGATGCTGGCAATCAAAATACCAATAGCGGCATCCCGACAGTCAGAATCCTGACACCTGAAAGTAAGCCTAACCCTAATCCCCACCAGCAGCAGCCCAACCCTTCCAAGCGTAGCCTTACCCTACCCCTACCATGTGCAGCTCAACCCTCCCCCTTGCAACCTAACCATCAGAATGCCGGCAATCAATTCTGACACCTGTATTCTGAGTGCCTGCATCCCAAACGCTGGGGTGGTGCCTAATCCTATGTTTAGGTATGTGAAACTTTAACACCATGTTATGTTTAAAAAGTAGCATTGCAGCACTGGAATTGTTAATGTTCATGGCGCAGCACCAAAGGGGCTTAAGTCCAGGCACTATGCACACATTGCAGAAATGTACTTCTAATACAGGGGCGTATCTATAATATGTGAAGGGTGTGCGGTGCACACGGGCTCACACCACACACCCATATTTTAATGCTTACTTCTCCGGCGTCTCAAGTAGGCATCAGTGCTGTACAGACAAAATATAGCATCGATAGCATATTTCCTGACAGACAAAATATAGCATCGATCTCTATTATTTAAAAGGTTTAGTACTGTTATACATGTAAAGTGAGACTTGTTTGATGGAAATGCGTAAGTGAAAGTCTGTTACACTGACAAGGTAACATTTATGAAGAAAACAGTTATTAAATGAAAAAAACCCACATTACAGTAAGGTACACTAACAAATGGTGGTAGCAGCTAATAATTGTACACCCAGAAGACTGCTAACCCTAAGATTTTTATTTTTTAGACAACGGCTTTCAAGATAATAAAAAATATATATGAAGCATGAAGATGATTGATGTGGAAACATCAACATTGTTCCCGATACTGTAGATGATTGGTTTACACTTTCGTCATAAAAATCTTTAACACCCCTGATGGATTTTAACCAGGTGGGATCTGAATTGCAATTTAGCATGGGTAGTGTTGAATACAGTGTGTAAGCTGTCAACTCAAAGCACTATAGAGTGCAAAATTCAGCTATGTATCAGATTCTACACATACTATTACCCTTTCCAAGTGAGGAAACACCCAGAACCAGATTAGTTAGTATCCTTGGTGAGAAAGAACACTGGCTTCTTTTCATGCACTCTTTCGGGGATGAGACGTTGTAATGCTGTGACATTTTCCTGTAAACTGCTGCCAGATGCCAAAGGCGAGTTGGACACAGCAGGTGGCACTGCGTGTCACATGGTCTATAGTTGTGGGCACACCTGTACAATCACAGAACATTGTGGTGACTGGGCATCGCACTGACCACATCGCCTTTCTTACCCCCCTGGAAACCCCTTTTGAGCACTGAAAATTGTGCCTGTTGGCAGGTCTCTATGCCATGATGGACATTATATATATATATATATATATATATATATATATATATATATATATATATACACACACACACATACAGTCAGGTGTATAAATATTGGGACATTGACAGAATTTTCATATTTTGGCCTCTATTCACCACCACAATGGCTTTGAAATGAAACAAACAAGATGTGCTTTAACTGCAGACTTTCAGATTTAATTTGAGGGTAATTACATCCAAATCAGGTGAACGGTGTAGGAATTACAACGGTTTCTATATGTGCCTCCCACTTTTTAAGGGGCCAAAAGTAATGGGACAAACTAAACCCTAAATCTAACTTTCACTTTTTAATACTTTGTTACAAATCCTTTGCAGGCAATTACAGCCTGAAGTCTGGAACGCATAGACATCACCAGATGCTGGGTTTCATCCCTGGTGATGCTCTGCAAGGTCTCTACTGCAAATGTCTTCAGTTCCTGCTTGTTCTTGGGGCATTTTCCCTTCAGTTTTGTATTCATCAAGTGAAATGCATGCTCAAATCGGAGTCAGGTCAGGGGATTGACTTGGCCATTGCATAACATTCCACTTTTAACCTTAAAAAACGCTTTGGTTGCTTTTGCAGTATGCTTTGGGGCATTGTCCATCTGAACTGTGAAGCGCTGTCCAATGAGTTCTGAAGCATTTGACTGAATATGAGCATATAATTTTGCCCGAATCACTTCAGAATTCATTCTGCTGCTTTTGTCAGCAGTCCCATAATCAATAAATACAAGGGAACCAGGTCCATTGGCAGCCATACATGCCCACGCCATGCCACTACCACCACCATGCTTCACTGATGAGGTGGTATGTTTTGGATCATGAGCAGTTCCTTTCCTTCTCCATACTCTTCTCTTCCCATCACTCTGGTACAAGTTGATCTTTGTCTCATCTGTCCATAGGATGTTGTTCCAGAACTGTAATGGCTTTTTTAGATGCTTGGCAAACTCTGATCTGGTCTTCCTGTTTTTGTGGCTCACCAATGGTTTACATCTTGTGGTGAACCCTCTATATTCACTCTTGTGAAGTCTTCTCTTGATTGTTGACTTTGACACATATACATCTACCTCCTGGAGAGTGTTCTTGATTTGGCCAGCGGTTGTGAAGGGGTTTTTCTTCACCAGGGAAATAATTCTTTTGTCATCCAGCACAGTTGTTTTCCGTTGTTTTCTGGGTCTTTTGGTGTTGCTGAGCTCTCCGGTGCGTTCTTTCTTTTTAAGAATGTTCCAAACAGTTGACTTGGCCACACCTAATGTTTTTGCTCTCTCTCTGATGGGATAGTTTTGATTTTTCAGCCTAATGATGGCTTGCTTCACTGATAGTGACAACTCTTTGAATCTCATATTGAGAGTTGACAGCAACTGATTCCAAATGCAAATGTCACACCTAGAATCAACTCCAGACCTTTTACCTGCTTAATTGATAATGAAATAACGAGGGAATAGCCCACACCTGTCCATGAAATGGCTTTTGAGTTGATAGTCCCATTACTTTTGACCCCTTAAAAAGTGGGAGGCACATATAGAAACAGTTGTAATACCTACACCGTTCACCTGATTTGGATGTAATTACCCTCAAATGAAATCTGAAAATCTGCATTTCAAGCACATCTTGTTTGTTTCATTTCAAAGCCATTGTGGTAGTGAATAGAGGCCAAAATATGAAAATTCTGTCAATGTCCCAATATTTATGCACCTGACTTTTTTATATATATATATATATTTATTTTTTATTTTTTTTTTCATATTATTTTAATAAACTCATAGCAAACTTGTGAATGCTCCTTCAACTACAACGTTTATGGGAAAGGTTAGAGTACCAGAGTAAACATCAGATCTTCAATGTACACAAGGGCAAGTGTGTGTGTGTGTGTATGTATACACACACGGTGACCATAATTAAAACTTCCTTTCATAACAGTCTGTAGCTTGAACTAACAACCAGTATGTCACAATTATTGGTAGGGAGACTAATTAAGACATGGGAACCTGGAGTCTGCAGAAAAAGGGAATTTCCCGGGGGGCGGACCGAACTGTGGGGCCGAATGCCATTATGTGGCTCTGCCCCAAATAGTGTGTCACAAATTATTCTGACAGGCACTGGCAGCCCGCCGGCACCTGTAAGGGGCCCATAGCTCTGCTTTCTCCCCCTCACAGATGCAACCCCTCCCCCCATCCACAGCACATCCCGACCTCCCCTTTCACCACACAGGTTTTTTTCTTCTGCTCGCTCATCACAGAGCCAACCCACTCCTTCCCTGGCATCCCCCCTCTTCTGCTTGCTTTTTCGCACTCACAAATCCAAACCCACCCATCAGCAGCACCCCCTCTCAGGCTCCCCTCTTCTGCTCTTTCCCACTCGCAGCACCCCCTCCCCCACACAGTTTCCCTCCCCACAGCTACAGACCGCCCCATCCATGGCACCCCAATCCCTCCCTCCCCCACTCTGGTTCAACCCCAGCAGAAAATGAACCCTGAAAGAGAGATGAGCCAAGAGCCATTCTGACATTACAGGCACAGACAGAGCCTCATCCTGAGTGGGAGCTACAGAATCAGTGAATCCTGCTCCTTCACATTGAAGGTAAGTCACTTACTGTACATGTTTGCACTTATAATTGATTAATTACATGTAGTAACGCTATGAGTCATGTTCTTGTTGACACTCCTTTCTAATCTTAGTTGTGCTCCGAACAATCAGCTCTTTACTCGTCATTTTCAAAAACATAAGAGCTGATTAGTTGGAGCACAATTTTAGATTAGTAACTAGTGATAACAAGAATGTCACTCATTGATAAATGAAGCCCTTTATATTAGAAATGAAGAGTGGTGGTGGTTATGCAGTCATCATGTTGACATTTAGAATGTCAAAACCATAATGTCAACATTCAGGATGCCAACATGTTCATAATGTCAACATTCACAATGACAACATTGATATATTGTCGTCATTGTGAATGTTGACAGCCAGAATATCAACTCATGAATTTAGGGTTAGGATTAGGCGGAGGTTATGCTGCCAGTTACGGTAGGGTTAGTATGTGGTTCGGGTTAGCCTGCAGTTAGGGTTATCCTGTAGTTAGAGTGGGGTTAGGAATTGGCTGCGGTTAGGGTTAGGTTGCAGATAGGGTTAGGCTGTAGTTAGAGTTGGGCTACAGTTAGGGTAGGGTTAGAATTAGGCTGCAGTTAGGGTTAAATCGGAGTGTTTGTGTCCATAAGCGCTTCTATTCTGTATGTTAAATTCTATAGTAACATTAAAATAGAATATTAAAACTAAGATTTTGTTTCAACAGCTCATTTATTAAACAAATTCATTATAAGTGTGAGTGCAAAGGTATACCAAATATTCACAAACATGTAGTTAGCGTTAGGATTAAGCTGCGGTTAAAGTGAGGCTTTAGTTATAGTAATGTTAGGATTAGGCTGCGGTTAGGGTTAGAATTAAGCTGTCATTGTTAGGCTGAAGTTAGGAATAGGGTGGGTTATGATTAGACTGCAGTTATGGTTAGGCTGTAGTTAGGGTAGGGTTAGGATTAGGCTGCTGTAAAGGTTAGACTGTAGTGAGTATTGGCTTATGGTTAGGCTGTAGTTAGGATTAGGCAGAGGTTAAGGTTAGGCTGCTTTTAGGGTTAGGCTTCATTTAGGGTTACGGTGCAATTAGAGTGGACGTTAGGGCGCATTTATATCTACCATCAGCTGTGCAGCAAAGCCGGTGCGATAGGTCTTTGACTGACGCCGTATGATAACGCCAGGCCACACTCAGTCAACCACAAGCGTGAGTTATGGTGCTACCACTGGGAAATACTGAACCATCCTTCCTACATCCCTGACCAGTACCGAGTAATTTCCATCTGATTGGACCACTGAAGAAGCAGCTGGGTGAAAGGCGATTCGCTACCAACGGTGAAGTTCATCAAGCAGTGTTGACCCGGCTTTCAGGCGCTTGACACGGATTTCTTTTAAGCTGGGATAGATGCCGTGATGTACCGTTGGAACAAATGCTTAGACAAGTATGGCAACTATGTAGAAAAATAATCTGTACCAAGGCCATACTATTATACTGCACGAGTGTGTATATATATATATATATATATATATATTTATTTATTTTTTTTTATTTTTTTTTTTTTTTTTATTTTTTTTTTATTATTTATTTTTTTTTTAATCATGTTGGATAAGTTTTAAATAGGAGGTTCTTGACCTAATTCAATCGTGCAAAAAAAAAAAAAAAAAAAAAACACGACAATTTGATCGTTTTTTGGAAAAAGAAATATTAAACTTAAAAAGTTAAGTGGCTAATACTTATTAATATATAAATGTAAAGTTGTCCTAACAGAATAGAGCAGAAGCTGCATTTTACAATTATGTCTATAGGCAAGTTCTACATACTAGAACACACCCTGAAATGCAGACTTGCCTCATTTTACTGACAGCAGAAATAGCCCCACTTTACAAAGCATTGCTTTGTCTCCAGGAGGCTTAACGTTTGACTTCTGCTCCAAATCAAACAGAGCTCCTAGGCTCATCCTCTCCATGCCGTTATGAATTCCCACAGAGTTTGCAAAGCTGCACAAAGCAACAGCAAAGGACCAAAAGACCCTCTCTGACATTGCATTAACACAACTTACTATTACAATGGACGAAAAGGTAACATTTACAAGAGGGGCATGCTTTTAATAGATACTGTAGGATGTCTTTACCTTCAGAAGCGTCTTTCCCTTTCATCACTGTCTAAAATAGATTTATTACTCCAAGAGTGACCCTAAGCATCATGCGCTAAAGTAAAAGGCATTAACACTCCTGACTTGCAATATCATGTTATTTTCGAAGTTAGGGATACAGGTACAAAATCAAGATAAACCATGTAAACATAATCTGATTGAAAGTGGAATATAAGCAGGGTTTAGAGAAAAACACGAGCACATACAGTGCACCCGGAAAGTATTCACAAAGCTTCACTTTTTCCACATTTTGTTATGTTACAGCCTTATTCCAAAATGGAATAAATTCATTTTTGTCCTCAAAACTCTACACACAAGACCCCATAATGACAACGTGTAAAGTTTTTTTGAGATTTTTCCTAATTTAATTAAAAAAAAAAAAAAACACACAAAGAAATCACATGTATATAGGTATTCACAGCCTTTGCCATGAAGCTCAAAATTGAGCTCAGGTGCATCCTGTTTCCACTGATCATCCTTGAGATGTTCCTACAGCTTAATTGGAATCCACCTGTGTAAATTCAGTTGATTGGACATGATTTTGAAAGGCAGACACCTGTCTATATAAGGTCCCACACTTGACAGTGCATGTCAGAGCACAAACCAAGCATGAAGTCCAAGGAATTGTCTGTAGACCTCCGAGACAGGATTGTCTCGAGGCACAAATCTAGGGAATGTTACAGAAAAAAATCTGCTTCTTTGAAGGACCCAATGAGCACAGTGGCCTCCATCATCCGTAAATGGAAGAAGTTCAGAACCACCAGGACTCTTCCTAGAGTTGGCCGGCTGTCTAAAGTGAGCGATCATGGGAGAAGGGCCCTAGTCAGGGAAGTGACCAAGAACACGATGGTCACTCTGTCAGAGCTACAGCTTTCCTCTGTGGAGAGAGGAGAACCTTCCAGAAGGACAACCATCTCTGCAGTAATCCACCAATCAGGACTCTATGGTAGAATGGCCAGAAGGAAGCCACTCCCTTAGTAAAAAGCACATGGCAGCCCGCCTGGAGTTTGCCAAAATGCACAACAAGATTGAACTCTTTGGCGTGAATGCCTGGTGTTATGTTTGGAGGAAACCAGGCACCGCTCATCACCAAACCAATACCATACCTACAGTGAAGAATGGTGGTGGCAGCATCATGCTGTGAAGATGTTTTTCAGCAGCAGGAACTGTGAGACTAATCAGGATGGAGGGAAAGATGAATGTAGCAATGTACAGAGAAATCCTGGATGAAAACCTGCTCCAGAGCGCTCTTGACCTCAGACTGGGGCTACGGTTCAGCTTTCAGCAGGACAACGACCCTAAGCACACAGCCAAGATATCAAGTGGCTTCAGGACAACTCTGTGAATGTCCTTGAGTGGCCCAGCCAGAGCCCAGACTTGAATCCGATTGAACATCTCTGGAGAAATCTGAAAATGACTGTGCACCGACGTTTCCCATCCAACCTGATGGAGCTTGAGAGGTGCTGCAAAGAGGAATGGGTGAAACTGCCCAAAGATATGTGTGCCAAGCTTGTGGCTTCACATTCAAAAAGACTTGAGGCTGTAATTGCTGCCAAAGGTGCATCAACAAAGTATTGAGCAAAAATTGTGAATACTTATGTACAAGTGTTTTTTTTTTTTTTTTAATTAAATTTGCAAAAAAACTTTTTACAGGTTGTCATTATGGGGTATTGTGTGAAGAATTTTGAGGACAAAAATGAATTTATTCCATTTTAGAATAAGGCTGTAACATAACAAAATGTGGAAAAAGTGAAGCGTTGTGAATAGTTTCCGGATGCACTGTAGATATATTTGAATTTGCATTAATATTTCACAATCAAGTCCATGAGAGCTGGATGTACTAAGCGGCTGTTTTGACATTGAAATTTAAACAGGCAATATTAAATGCAAAACATGGATTGTTTTCCATTTAATGTGATTGCAAATTTAAATGTCTGGGTCAAGACTGGCAAGAATTAGCGGCTTACAAAAGCCAATGCTTAGTAACTCTAGCCCCAAGTGTTTTTTCTATAATAAAGTTCTATTATATACCCTCAACGTCATAAGATTTCTGAGTAGTAAAGAATCCTGTCCTAATTACAGAACCAAAAAAGTTTGAAACTAGACTCTACCGCATAAGTTCTATAAGACATTCATTAAAATAAAATAAAAAAGTGCATGGCTGAGAATCATTCATAGCTGCTCTATTGGTGCGTACACACGGTACAATTAATATGGACGATATGAACGATATCATATCCTTATTGTTCATATCATGCATTTTTCGGTGCCCAACGACCTGCAAAGCGTGGGCACGTATTATCGATATCGGCCATGCAGGCCAACCTGGTCGATATCGACCAGGTTACTCTAGGGACCAGCGATCGTTGATCGCTATAGTGGTTGGTGAGTTGGTGGTGCGCTGGGCGATAGATATCTATCGTCCAGCACACCCGGGAGATAGAACAACTATATCGTTATCGATCATCCCGTCTGTATGCACCTTAAGTTGCAAATGTTGTGCAGTTTGCTACAAATCGCAAGATGCGGCTACATTTGAACTTGCATGGGACTTAGAATCAGACCAATAGTAATTAAGTAGGGACAATGCACCCTGGTGAGGGTGACAATACATATAAAGGGGAACACTACTTCCTCATAACTTCTTAAAATCACAAATAAATTTTGGTGAAGAAACAAAGAAACAATAATTATGAACAGAATTAATAGTATAGCTAAATATTTGGCAACTGAAAGCGCTGGACGGAGGGCCAATTGTGTTTTACACAATCCTCAAAACCCTGCTTTATATGAAGCCAGTACAAAGCCTGAAGACGGCTGTAACATAACAAGTTTACGTCTGAAGATCAGACTTGCAATGCCCTAAAAAAAAAAAAAAAATACCGAGGTGCCTGCTTTTACTTGTTTTGTAGAACAACCACATGAACTTGACTTCTTTACTGCAGTTCTGTCAGATATTTATGCCTCCCTACAAAGAAACAAATGTTTATAGAATGTTCATTTTATTTTTTTCTATGTATGCAACATAACATCCATTTTGGTTTTTTAAATGATTTTTCATCTTCCAAGCACCTAACATCGTGCTGGAAAAAAACAATAGCAGTGCAGCTCAGTCCAACAGGTTCAAACAAATTCCTTTAATTAGCTTCTTTAAAACCAATCACCTTCATAACATCCAGTCCCCTACACAGCTATTAAAAGAAGAATTTACTGGGAACTGAAAAGAATTTAGCCAGTTACATTTACCTGTTTGACTAATAGTGCCATCACAATTACCCGAAAAAGAGCACCGTTTGTTATTTAAATGAGGCATTGAGAACAGGGAAAAATGTCTTACAAATTGCAAAGAAATTGTACTAAAAAAAATAAATAAATAGAAAAAGTGTTTATTCTGAAATCTTTCAGCGCTATACAATTTGTGACAGTGCTAATTGTTCTACAGTGAATTAACAAACAAACTTTGAGTAAAGGATGTATCAAACCTTGATAGAGATAAAGTGGAGTTGTTGCCCATAGCAACCAAATAGCTTCTAGCTATCATTTATCTAGCAGAGTCAGTAAAATGACAGTTACACCCCTTTCAGACATAAGACCCGGGAAGTTTCCTGGGCCTCAGTCTGGCCCTGGTACAGAGCAGGGTCGTGGACCCAGGACATTGACCTTGGTTATTTATTTTCATGTATATCAAAAACCATAGACATTGCGCATTCATGGAAAAAAAAAAACATATTTTTGCTATATGTGTGAAAGGGGTATTGGAAGCCGATTGGTTGCTTTGGGCAACTTCTACACGTTCTCTCTCGAAGGTTGATAGATCTTCCCTTGCGAGTTACTATAAATTAAGCCATAGTGCTTGACCTCAGGGAAGCATGCCCTCTCTGTTCATCAGGACATTTGATGGAGAAGGTTCAGTGCAATGAGTGCCAACCACTTCAGAGATGGTCGGCACTTTTTAAGTCCCTGGGAATAATGTATGATCAGTTCCACACTAAAGACAGGAACATCTATACAATCATCTGACAGATCTTCCAATTCCCGACCCATTCGCGAGATATCTTTAGAACGGGACACATCCGAAGATCTGGTTTTATGGACGGTCTAATATTCAGACACCACGGTACAAATGTCAGACAAACCTGGAAGTGTATATGCACTACCGACTGTTCTGTCCGATACTGCAGCTGCTGCTCCTGCAGTCACCTTTTCAGCAGATGGTTTCAAGAGATGAGTATCACAGATTGCATGCTAGTTTGTAATAGAGTGTACAAATGAGTCTGCATGTTCCTCTAGACTTTCAATCGTAAGTGTAACTGTAAGAGTCAGATCTGAAGTATGATTGCAGAAATGTGTACCTAGCTGAAGTGAATGTAGAGTATCTAATAATAAGAGGATGGGGTTAATGATAATGACAGGGTGGCAGGTTAAAAGTGGGCAATGGCAGCTGAGGGATCATTTGTAGGATTATGATGAAGTTGAGATTATGGCCCAGAAAAATGGTGAAGGAGCAAGATGAGGAGAATTCTAACAATTGGATGGGGAATAGGATACATGAGTTTGAGGAATGAGTCAGAATAAGGAAAGGAAAGGATTCTTGGGGGGGGGGGGTAGTGTTAGAGGAGATGAATAGAATGATTAAGGCAGGTGAATAGGTGGTTAGTACATGACCACAGGTGGAGAAAGTTATGCATTTGGGTATGCCAGTGTTGCCACTAGCGATATTTTCTACACTATACAGAATCCACATAAACATGCATACGCATTGTATCATGCTGACTACGATTGGTCTGTTTTAAAAGAAATCACTTTTAGATGCCCTATGTTGTAAATATGTCTCTACAATAGGCTCTACATTGAATATTGACCAGAAAGAAGAGTGAGGTGTTACAACCTTATTTTTATATATATATATATATATATATATATATATATATATATATATATACACATACACACACACACATACATATACATATATACACACACACACATACAAACACATATGCACAAGGGTGGTTCATTAAATTAAGGTAACAAGACCACTCATTGCATACATTGTTCAACTCATACATGTACGTATAATCAATAGTATGGCTTGGTACAGATTATTTTTCCACATACTTGTCTAAGCAATTGTTCCAACAGTACACCAAGCATCTATCCCAGGATAGAAGAAATCAGTGCCAAGCGTCTGAAGCCAGGAAATGATAGTTTACTGAACTTCATTCTCAGTTGCAAAAAGCCTTCCACCCAGTTGCTTCATGAAAAGATGGAAGTCACTTGGTGCAAGGTCCGGGCTGTAGGGAAAATAGTCCAGTACCTCCCAATGGTAGGGCCGTAACAAGTCACACGTGAGGTTGGCTGAGTGTGGCCTGGCATTATCAAGAGCAGTGCACCAAACCCAAACCTGTTTCTATGACATGACGTTATCACCGTACACCTCCACAAGTTGTCAATGAATTTCAGCTGCTGCTGTGCCTTTTAGACGCAGAAATATGTTCACGCCATGCACCTCAATGTTTGACCAGGTTTCCGTCAGCCCCGACATCTTACAACTTGATGCTGGGACAGTATGACTGATATCAGGCATAATTTAATGACCATGAGGGGGGGAAGCATTGGTCTACCTGCTCTGGCCTGGCGGGAAATTAGAATGACAGAGACCATTACACACGAACAGTCTTGTTACCTTACTTATTGAACCACCTGTGTGTGTATTTATATATCTGTATATTTCTCTGCAAATGTAGAACAAGTTCTATTCTCCAGAATTTATTTTTATTTTTAAATCTTTTTATTGCCTAAGACAGTCAGAAAAGGCATCCATCAGCATAACAAATATATGCAGATTACAACACATTTGTAGTCCCATAGGACAATATAAAAAGGGTCAGTGGAACAACCTCCTCCATACAAACAGAGAAATATTACAACTCAGGATCTTGGAATTGGTTTATGCACTACTCTGGAGTGTTTCATAGTGCTTAGTATGTTTTTGTTTTGTGCGTAGCTGAGTTGTAGCCTTAGACTTGTGTGACTCTTTCACAGCCACCAAACAGTTAACTAATTGTAAGAAATAAAATCTAGGTTTTTAAAGGTGCAAATCCTATATATAGAATATATATAGTGATCGTTATGATAAATTAAAATTAATTTATTATGTTCATTTCAAGGTTAAAAAAAAAGAGGTTACCGATTATCATAAAACAATATGCTGGTAAAAACATTTTTAACCATGGTTGTCATAAAAAAACTTTAAATAATGAGGTCATATGAAGTGTAAAGCAAAATCCAACAATACATGGATAAATAAATGAATAATGATAATTTTTAGAGTTCATAGAACCCTTAAACAAGGTTGTTGCAAAACTGTAACTTGGTTTAATGCAGGAGTTTTTTTCGGCAGTCGGAGTAAAGTTGTTCTTTTAGAGATTTGGTTAGAGTGTTGCTGTTGACATAGTGCTGGTTACCAGGGCTGTAACTAGGGTGGTGCGACTTGTGCCACGGCACAGGGCAGGGGGCACTGTTTGGTGGAGCCTGTCAATTTTCTGTTTATAATTATTCTTACTTGTAGCTTCCTCTTCTTTTATCCCCCGCAACTGAAGGAGATGATTTATACTGCATAATTATTGCGTATCACTACTGCAGCCACTGGATTAACACTATATTTGGCCGTGACATCTGGATAACAGTGGCACAAAAGGATTGGTACCCCTTCACCATCGTACAGGACAAATTAAATTTATAATGCCACTTCCCCATAAGGATATGCACCTTTTTTGGCACACCTCTTATGTCCATATTTGAAAAATTGGGTTAGGGCGCCAATGCTATTACTGGCACAGGGCACCAAAAAGTCTACAGCCGTTATGGCTCTATTTGTTACTATTAGAAACTCTCTCTGTGGAGACAGAGAGGGGTATTCAATATGAAAGGTTAACTTCCCTGGCGAAGTTAACGTTTCATATCGGAGTTTTTTTTCTGCGTAAAGGTATGGTGCACGCTCCCGCTTATCCCCGTATTCAATATCAAATTAACGAAAACGGGAAACTCCGAAGTTGGATTTGCGTAAAGTTACGAATTTTTCCTTAAAATAATTGTAAGACCCCCCTAAAGTTGTAAAAACATGGGGGAACACTATGGGTACCCCCGTTTTAGCCTTTAATTGAAAGTCGGGGCTTTAAATAGCCGCAGCAGGTGTTTTTTTCCCGACATTGAAGAAGTGTTGCAGAAGAGCACTTAGGTTATTTTTTTCATTTTTTTAAGTGGTCCCATCAAATTTGGGGTACATGAAAATGGGTACTAGCATATTTTGATGTCCCTAAAGTAAGTTTTTAAAATTTCTGCATTTTTGCACCTGCCGCTATAATTCTATTCTAGAAAACACCTGCCGCATGCTTGCAGAATAGCCTTGAACCTATTTGCCTATTGTTTAACAATTTTTTCCCATTTTCTTGTTTGCACCCCAATTTTTCAGTACATTTTTTGGGTGTCCCTATTTTTTTTTTAAACTTTTTTTGACAGTTCTTTTTTAAATGTCAATCTCAGGGGTTCAGGCTATTTTTTTTAAGCCTGCACCCCTAAACCCCAATTCTGCACTTTTTTTCGACACCTATTCAATGGTGAAAAGTTATCACCGTTTTTTTATCAAAGACTTGTCAAAACTGCGATAAGTCTTTGAAATTGAATAGGGTGTAAAAGTAAAATAAGTGATATTAACGCAAAAAACGATGTTATCGCACCCATATTGAATACCCCTATAAGTCAGTGGGTAATGTATGTAGGGGAGAGAGACCCCGATGCGCACACCTTGTACCTGTGCTGGTCTTCTCTTCTCTGATGTTATTTCCGTTGCTGCTGTCTTCTCTCCCTTTCACCTTGTTCCAAACTGGGGCTGTGACTGGTGTCTGTTTGTGGTCCCTCACTCCGATTCGCAAGTCCCTGGAGATCTGTGAGAACTACTTCAGCCACTAACAGAGCTCATGCTAAAACGGCGGTGGGGGATCGGGGCTGTCCGCGGTGTTCCTGAACTGAAGACTAATCGGCTGCTATTTCCGAGTGTCTCACGGAAGGGGGGTGTGGCCAATGTGTTTTTTATCAGCAAATAGTGCTGGGCTTCGTCAGGGCTGTAGATTCAACAGCAACACTGATACCAATTCTCTAGAGCAGCGGTTTTCAACGGGTGTGCCGCGTGCCGTGGACGGTTGTGAAGTGTGCCGCGGGGCTGTCAGAGCCACCGGGCACATTTTACTGTACTTCAGCATCCCGGGCCGCTGAGCTCATCTGGGAGACTAAGGTGCGACCGGGTAGTGACCTGCAAAGATGCGGCGGCGTGACATCACAGGTCACGAACGCCGCGTTGTCCACTGCCCACCAGCCCGCTCTGCCAGCCAACGCCCTTGCCAATCAGCCAGCCCGCGCTCAGTGCAGGCAGGCTCTGCAGCCTGCCTGGAAGCCCGCCCGCACGCGATCCTGCTGCAGTGTGAGTGACAAGGGGGGAAGAAATGTGGGTTTTGAGGGGGACAGACATTTTTTTCTTCTTCGTGGGTACCAGCCATAGTTTATTTTTTCGTGGAAACCAGTCATGTAATTTTTTTTAGTGAGAACCAGCCATATGTTATCCAGCCATATATTTGCCTATTTAGTGGGGAACAATGTGTTTTGTTTTGTTTTTTGTTTCTGTGGGGCCAGCCATAGGTTTCTTTTTCTGTGGGGAGCAATTCTGTGGGGCGCAATGTGGTATGTTTGTTTTTTTTGTGGGGAGCAATGTGGTTTTTTTTTTCTGTTAGGCCAGCCAATGGGATTGTTTTATTCTTGTGGGGGCCAATGTAGTGTGTTTTTTATTCTTGTGGGGGCCAATGTAGTGTGTTTTGTTCCTGTGGGAACTAATGTAGTGTGTTTTTTCATAGTCCGCGCACACCGCATTGCCGGATAGTGTGCCTTGGCAATTTTAAAATCTTGTGTAGTGTGCCGCGAGTTAAAAAAGGTTGAAAATCACTGCTCTTTGAGCATAACAACTTTAAGCCAGCTACCATAAAAAACCTCCTGCATTAAACCAAGTTACAGTTTTGCAACAACCTTGTTTAAAGGTCCTATGAAATCTAAAAATTTGTACTTATACATTTATTTATTCATGTATTGCTGGATTTTTCATTTGCACTTTATATGGTGACCAATGGTTACCTTTGTCATACGACCTCATTATTTTAAGTTTTTTATGATAACCATAGTTAAAAATGTTTTTACTGGCATATTTTATGATAATCAGTAATTTTTTTTTTTTTTTTTTAACCTTGAATGCACGAAATAAATGAATTTTACTTTATCATAACTATCGCTGTATATATTCATTATATAGGATTTGCGCCTTAAAAACCTGGCTAAATACAATAATTGCAATACCCCAGAATTGTTAGATTTATTTATTCCCAAAAAGTTCACATACAGACAAAAGGCTGTATCACATTTCCATGTTGACATTTTGGTTCTACATATGAACCTTTATCAAGACCTCATAGACAGTATTACTTAATACAACTACTCCAACCGTCTAATAGCAGGATTGAACATCCCTCACAGCACAGCCTCACCGGACCCCCACCTTTATAGCTAATATACAGCTTAAGGTTGATGCAAAAATCTAATTGCAAATCAGGATCACATGTAGGTCAGTATACTAATCAAAATAATTACTTCTTACCTGGTCTAAATGTGACTGCTAAAATCCTGAAAAATTGTCCATAGTACAAAGTTTGCCCCTAAGAGCAGCAGCACAATATAAACAGTACGGGATGTAGCCAGCCTCCCGTCAGTTGGGATTGCCGACGGTCACAATACCGGTGACAAAATCCTGACGGTAAGCATTAGTGTTAGGGGGAAGGTTAGGTTTAGAGATAGGTACTAGGGGATGGGTTAGGCTGCAGGGGGGAGGGGGGGAATGGGGAGGATTAGGGTTAGACTGCGGGAGAGATCGGGTTAGGACACTTCCCTAATTGGATCAGGATGCCACTCTCGGTACTTTGACCGCTGGGATCCCGTAACTAACACTACAGGTACCACTGCTGAAACACTGTTCAGAAATATAAAAAATGCTGTGCCAGGCCACACCAACTACGCTTTTTGTCACACGGACTTCCTTGGGCTTCCACAAGTTTAGGGGCTACCCACTCCTTGCATAGCTCCTCCTTAGTGAACACCAGCATGTTTTTCTTCCTGCAGTCTATGGAAGGTACGCTGTGATCCACAGTGGTCCACACGTCAGACCACACACAAACTGAACGCAGGTTACATTTAGACCTATTACTTGCAGAAAGGTGGTTGTCGCAGAGTTTGGTTGGGATAAGTAGACTGGAACATTACTAACCTTTGCATACCATTTTCAGAACTGTGCGAATTGCTACGTCTTACAGTTTTGGCATATGGCTTAAATTTAATGTTCAATTATGTAAGATAGGAAGGAAAAGCCTTCAAAACTCCAATGACCGTAAACAATTTTTTTTTAATCCATGGTCTGAAGAGAGAATGGACATGACAGTGATATATAGTTAAGAAACCATTCTGAAGAATATTCTATGACGTAGATGTACTATCAACACAGTCAGTGTCATTCTGCTGCAATGCAATGGATAGTGCCTACTGAATAATATAGCTATTGCAAGATGCTTAGCAATTCTTCATGATAAAATGCCTTGAGCAAAAACCAATGTGCTGTAACGGATCACCTAATATCCAGGATCCATATATACAGTTTCAAGGGTAAGCAGCAGACATGCTTAGTGTCATTTCTTTCAATTGTAGTTATTTACAAATATAATTATTTTTGCTCATATTGATTTCCGTGTTAAGAAATGTTTATGCAAAGCTCACCTTTGACCTAGGTCAGACAATACTGTAGACTTACAAAAAATACACATTTATATTACATCCAAAAATTGGCATGTATAACTTTTAGCACAGCTTACTGATGTGCAGGGCTATAATCCTATTTCTACTACATATATTGAAATAACGATCCATAGACCAGACATTTTTATTCCCATAGAGTTTCAGCTGCAGTGATCTGAGAACTATTATTCACTTTGGGATATTACTGTGCTTTGTAGAGACAAATTCTAAGCAAGAGATTTAAGCCCCAGTCACCATACAATACAGGAGATGGAAGATGTGAAAGTCAATAAAGACATTTAGGGACAGATTCAATTAGTAGCTCGGTAGTGCAGTGCCGTTCTGAAATGGCACAACATGGCTAGCAACATCAATAGTTTCATCTCACACTCCATAGAGGTGCACAAGGAAACCAGCTACATTCAGCCTACCATAGTAGGTAAATATATATGCAGCTGAACATTGTGGGGCTGTCCAGGGGGATATTGTCTCTAACTTTATCGGACCCTTAAAATACAGCTGCATCACAAATTCTACAAACAAATTAGCATACTGCTGGTGATGGCACATTAATAGCACTTACAGGACTTGGCACCTCACAAAGCAACAGCTACAGCAGACACAACATCTGATACGGGAAGGGAATGAGAATTTATCAAAATAATATTAGCAGATTTGTATTAGCATATGCATGCTAAAAACCATGTTGAAGACACTACAATGAAGCACTAGATATATATATTTAAAAAAAGTGTTTAACAATGGTCTTCAGAGTTAGTATCTTTAATACCCCTTTTCCACCAAAATTCCGGAATTTTGCCGACTCGGGAATACCACTCACACCGGAGTCGGGTCTGCATAGACCTGGCTTTTCCGGCGTGTAAGTGGTCGCTTGGAGATGACGTCATCTCCAAGCGCCACTGAAGCCGGACCAATCGGCCGGCTAGCAGCGCACTCCAGGTCATCGTGACCCGGAGTGCGCTGTTCTCACAGCAGGGTTTCACATGCTACGCCCGTGTTAAACCCTGCTAGTTACCTGGGTTGGAATGCCGGGTCACTCGACCCGGCGATCCAACCCTCTCCCCTTTTACACCAGGGAGCTGCCCGGGTTAACCTTTCAATAACCTGGATTTTAGCTCCGGTCTAAAAGGGGTATAAATGATACCGTATGCAAGAGCCCTGCCATTTGGTTTTATAACTTGGGCACCAGGCACTGTTCTACTGCAGCCTAGGCTGAAACTTGAGGTTCTCTTTTTTTTATATGGCAGCTCCCACTCATTTTTCTTTTAATTTACTTCAGCTACTATTCAGACTAATCAGGACAATTCAAGGTGTTTAAAGGATATTTGCACAATGAAAATGGCAAAGTAAAATTTATTTACCAATAATATTTTCTTTTATGTCAACCCTCATAGCATTGTGTTAATACTGTACTAAGGCTTATAATTTTATGTGTAGCTCAAACTACAGAAGCACACTGTTAAAACAGTGTGGAACCAAAGAAATAGGCATCTTAGCCTTTTATCTTCCACGCCTACTTACAATGTTGCTAATCATTTTATACTTTCGGGTGTGGGAGAACAGGAATACTACAGCTAACAAGCTATATGCATTTTGACATTTATAGCAAAACACTGCAACAATCCAGATATCAGAACGGCTTTCTTTAAATATCACTAGCGTTAGCATGGAAAAACATATACAATGACAAGTGACAGTACAACACAGCAGAGTTTCTAATGCTCCAGCTATCCAAAGCCCTGTGTCAAGAAGAAGAGTATGTTCTGTATAAGACATAAAAAAAAGCAAGAGGCTTCTGCTGTGACACTAGGAAGGGGGCAATTACTCTCCCTGCACATCAATCTAGGCAGTTTGGCACTTTCCACCAAGCTAACATCAGCAACACGCATGAACCTTCTTTATGTCATCAATCAGAAGGTACACTACCACTCTAAATGCAGCATCACTTCAGAGTAAGGGAACATATAAAAGGTAGATTAATGCACAAATGAAGCTGATACAGCACCTTACAGGACAAGGATTGAATTTTCTCTTGGTATGCAGCTGCTACGTCATTTCAGAGGAATGACAACTAGAATCGGGTGGGCAATAAGCAGCCCCTCCAGCTGCTGTTGAACTACACATCCCAGCATGCATTGCAACAGTTTTAGCATGGACAAATAGCAAAACTTTGGCAGGGCATGATGGGATATGTAGTTTTACAACAGCTGGGGGGCTGCTTATTGCCCACCCCTAGTAGAGTGTAAGGTTTCACAAGTGGTACAGGATTATAAACAAAATGTTTAAGAAATACTCAAGTGGCACTACCATAAAAATGTAAGTTATAAGATATTTATGTCAATCAAGATCAGCTTGAATCATCCCTTATGAAAAAGGGGATTGTCTCTATTTAGATTAGACAAATACCAATAGACAAAAACATGAGTCTCTTATTGTGTTTATTAGTTATTTATTGCAATGTGCAGTGAATCCACACAGGTACTGTAACAGAAATAATATAGACAAAAATGATATTCTTTTCCAAGCAGTGAACGTTTGTGGTTTTTCTTAGGTGTGGAGTAGAGGACTGAGGCCCTGATGCAGAGTTGTACAGTATTACATATCTGCAGGTAGTGCAGGTAGGTGTAAGCAGCTGTTCAAGTAATATGCTAACGCAGCAGGAGGCGTCTGAGGAAAAAACATGCCTCCTACCAGTATCGCAGGATCCGAGTGCTGCGTACATTGCAGATTGGGTTTGCGTACATATCTGGATTAGGCCCTTAATACTGAAATTAATATGTATGCTCAGGTAACAACGAATAACTGTGTTAATGCAGGTATGCCAAAAAACAGATGATCACCTGTGAATTGTGTGTGTCTTAGGGGTCTATGTACTATTAATCGCGGACCAGCCATGATTATTATCTATCCATATTGTCAGGGATATTTAAATTTTTAAAAATATTCCCGCTATGTACAAAGGGGAACTTGTAGGGGCAGTGGTCGCGGTAACCGCTGTCCCTGCGAGTTATAACCCCAGCAGTAGAAGTCTTTCACCGAAGTGAAAGACTGCTCTGGGGGAAGCTGACACTGCGCATGCGCACTACTTACAGTAGTTTACACCATCTGGGGCTAAACTCAGAGAGGGCGATTTAAATGTTCTGCCAGCAGCTTTTTTTTTTTTTTTAAGACACCTGACAGAGCAATTCAATTGTAGATCTGTCAGGGCGTGATAGCCGCCGGCCCGGCATTTCTGCACACACTCAGGAGTCCGCGAGCAGAAAAGTATCTGAAACACCCTGGTTAGGGTGTGCTAACTGCAGATAGCACGCCTTAACTAAAAATTAAGACGGGTTTAGCCGTTTTAGATGGCTAAACCTAGTCTTTTAGGCAGCGAAGAGGACGATAATTAATGAATGCCCAGAACAATTGATTATCAAACTGGGCGCTCATTAATTAGCACGACCAAAAAAAAAAAAAAAACATTTGAATCGCCGCCAGAAAATCTTCGCTTTTTGGAGTCTAGTACATAGGGGTCAGATCGAAGTCCCCAATGACAATAATGGGGACTGCGATCTGAAGTGCTAATTAGCACTTTGCCTGTGATTTCTGTAAAATCTCCTTCATTGTGCCATTAGCACGTGGCAACAACACATATTTATGCAGAGACTGCAGTTTCTGCATAATTTTAAGTAAAAAACAGCTTAATACATGTGCCCCATAATGTGGAACTGTTCAGTACAAGGCAGTACCCTTCTCAGGCATAAATCTACCACTCCTACGATCAAGAATATGTTTAAAAAGTGAAACCTATTTAATCTAATCGACAAAGACGCAGTGCTAGAAGCACATACTTATCAATGATTATTAAACATCTGAGACTCTATCCGTGAACAGATTGGGTTAGTTACATAATGATCTGGCTGTTAACAATGACCTTTGAGTGCAGAATTTTATTTCCATCCTGGTTTATTTCTAGATATTTAGAAGTCATTTTGCAGTCTCGATGAATATTTTGCACACAGAGTGGCCAATAAAGTGACTCATATTTTCTTAATCAAAATGTTACAGCCACTTAACGCAACAGAGCATTATAGGTAAAGTGTTGCCTATGGTTCCACATCACAAACCTTAATCACTCCATTAATATCTTAGCGGGAGGAGAGTAAACTAGATTGCAAATAAAGCAAATGAGACAACGCTGCTGAGTGCCTTAATCAGGGGAAAGCCCATTCTACTATACTGCTGCACTACTATCACATTTTCTAATCCTAATTAGACAGTTATTGTTTGGTTTAACAACGAATAGTATTTCTTCATTCTGCTGTAGGGTGAAAAAACGATTTCCATTAAAAGTGAATAGTACAAGTGTAATGCCAGGCAAAGAAGAGTCTGGACACATGTATTTGTTATCTTACTTGTGTGTATACAGCTCAGTAGCACATGATAAGTCGTGACAACTTTAATTACTAGCTAACGGCTTGCTGTATTCTGTTTGTAGCTGCTACAAAACCATTGGTGGTAGCTCAGGCCTTACCCATGATATTTAATTTATAAACCTCTACCTGCAAACTATTCTCTCATTTGTGAAAGTCATAAATAGGCAGTTATATCAAATAATGTGAAAACAATTGGTTTTCATATATAATGGAGGCATAAACAGATGGAAGGGGATACTCATTGTGCAGCTGGGTGATCAAACTGGACACGTCTGGTTGCTGGGCCAATCAATACTAATCTGTAGGCAACTATTAAATGTTAATGAATAATTGTGGTTTTCTTTAGCATACAAAGTTACTTGTGGCTTAATTTAAAATGATCAACTAACTGTCCAAATTCCATAGGGTAGCATAAAATGAAAGGATATTTTGTAACAGTGGTACATAGCTATGCAAAAGCGCTCATACCAAGAGTAAATACTTATAAGAATCAGGGTTATAATTTTCACAATATTAGTTTAGCAACACATTATAGGAACATAGAGAGGCTTAATGGATTAGTTACGGGATGTCAGTGCTCAGAATCCCGGCAGTCAAAATCCAGATGCTGGCATCCTGACAGGGTTAGGATACTGACACCTTGACTGATGTCAGGATTCTGTCCCCGGCATTCTGAGCGCCGGCATGCCGACAGCCGGGATGTCAACTACATCCCGTTTTAATATAAGCGTGTCAATCAATTAACACTCCTGCAGCTTTGAGAGTCTCTCAATCAATACAAAATGCTGACCAGTATGCCCACCTATTTCAGTCTCTGCACAGCATCTGCGGTTTTCTTCCATAGGCTATCAAAAGAGTAGTGTGCATAATGCTACGTATCCACTGGTGTTTATTTGCATAAGCAGAAGTACAAACGTGAGTGAAAACACATGTATTATGGTCAGCACACAACAGGTTATATACACTTCACTAAGCATTATCTGGCGTAAACTAAAGTGATTAAATGCAATACTCTAGTAAAAATGGCAGGTGAGCATGTGAATGTAAGGGCCACGACCTTCCATCAGACACTATTGTATGCTTTGTACTAGTTCTAACAAAATCATTTTTACGTGATTACAGAAAGTAACCAGTATAAAATACTAGTGAGTAAATTAACTGCATTTCATGCTTATGAAGTCTCTATTAGTTTCTTTAGTTGAATATAAAAGCATTTCTTCATTTCTGATTTACGAACCTCCACTAGATTCCTGGACGCTATATAAAACAATATATTTACTTTGTTGCGACAACGTTAACCATCAGTAGTCACTCTTATTAATTTAACATTAATTATGTTTTGGGGTTTTTTTTTTTACTGAGACACAAACTACTTACACAGTGGCTGTTTCCAATGTATTTTTAGTTTATGCATGTTAGAATTGCCATTAAAAATGTACATTGTTTACATAAGCAAATGAGATGGGTTTCAATTCCATTCAATCTGTGTTTTATAAACATACATCTGCTTGCTGTACCAAAAGCACGTGGAAAACACATGTAAACACTTTACAGTGTTTGCAATGAGCTTCCATTGAGATGACTAAGTTGACATTTCAGACACACAAATTAAGCACAGAAAGTTAGGTCTCATTTAAACAACAATTTTTGTTCTCACATTTAAAATGCATGTTAAGCACATCTGTGGGTATATGGCGTTAATATGACTTATGTAATAGATGTAGTCAGCATGTAGCCATTGCAGTTAGTGAAACAAAGATTTAAAACTCCCGCTTAGCTCCTTGTCCTGGGAAATGTGAGATAACAAGACAGTTCTATTTGCAGCTATTGCTCTTATTTTCCCTGAATATTGTATTCCATCTATGGATGTGAATAAAACATTCCAATTTACACTCAAAGATACTTATCAGGTGTGAAACAATGCAGGGCAACAGAGACACACACTTATCTAGGAGTATGTACAGTGTCAAGAGCTCCACCAATTTTTTTTTCTCCGTCTGTACTACAGCAGTGTCAGATGAAAAGAATAAAGCACAACATAAAGTATATTCAATCACTTCAAGCTCACCACACTGAAAAAATACTTATTCATACATCTTAAAGTCACATTGGCTTTGGAATGATTGTTGGCACCAGATGCAGTGATTTGAGTATCTCAGAAACTGCTGACCTATTGGGATTTTGATACATAATAGTCAATAGAGTTTACAGAAAATAGTACGCAAAACATCCAGTGAGCGGCAGTTCCATGGGTGAAAACGGGATACATTTAGGAAGCCGGCGGCCGAAATCCCGACCGCCGGCTTCCCAAATCCTCTATCCCGCCTAGGGTTAAATGACAGGCGTCTAAAATCTTAGGTTTAGGCAGCGGGGAAGGGGGGTTAGGCACTTAGAGGGTGGAGGTTAGGGTTAGGTACTTGGGGGGGAGGGGGAGGTTAGGGGTTAGGCACCCTTAAGGAAGGTTAGGAGGGTTGGTTAGGTTAGTAAGTACTTACCTTAGGGACAATCGGGATTTCCAGCGCTGTCGGGCTGCCACAGCCGGGAATCGGGCTGCCGGTCATGCGGCAGCCGGCTTTTCATACCGAATGCAGTGAAAACATCTCATTAATGTGAGAGGTCAGAGGAGAATGACCAGACTCTGTTGTGTCGACAGGAAGGTGACAGTAACTGAACTATGTGTTACAACAAGGATATTCAAAACCGCATTTTTAAATGAAAGCACGTTGAACCTTGAAATAAATGGGTTACAGTAGCAGAAGGACTACATTGTGTTCCATATCTGCAGCTAAGAACAGGAAGCTCAAGCTACAGTGGGCACATTCTCACCAACACTGGACAGCTGAAGACTGGAAAATTGTTGTTTGGTCTTTTGAATCTCGGTTCCTTCACCATTCAGATGGTTTTGTCATAAATTGATGCAAGTAAAATGATCCATGGATGTATTCAATCTTATAACCGTAAGAACTGCAATGGTGGTGTAATGGTTTGGGGTATGGCTTATTGGCACAATTAAGTCCCCTTAATACCAACTGAGCATTGTTGAGCATCACAGTCTACCAAAGTATAGTAGTTGACCATGTGCACCTCTTTACGGACACTGTCTACCCACCTACATTCAGCAGGAAAACGTGTGTATCACAAGGAACACAACCTAAAATAACACGTTCAGTGAACCCTAGTGGCCTCCACAGCCACCAGATCTCAATTCAATAGAGCAAGGGGATGTGGTGGAATGGGAGATTTGCTGCATGAATGTGCATCAAACAAATCTGCAGCAAATGAGTAAAGCTATCATGTCACAATGGACCAGAATCTATAACATCTATTTTCCAGCACCTGAAACCATGCCACAAATCTAGACTGTTCTGAGGGTAAAAGGTGAGCTACCCAAAAAATAAAAATAGGAAAAGTCAAAACAATCATAAATTTTGGTTATTATTCCATAACTGGACTAGATTAGACTGATTGTCATAGGTCAACATACTTTTTTCCATAATTATTAAGTGTTGTAGAATTGCTGGTTCAAGCTGATAAAATATCTAGACACTTAGGGGACGATTCAATTGTTTATCGCTCCCGTCTAAGGTGACCAGGAGCTATTCAATTGTTTTGGGCAAACTGCCCAGAAGCTGCCCTTATCGTGCATTTCGGCTTGCACCTGCCTAGTTGAAAGTACTCGGCCCATCTTAAATACAATGTGCATGGCACTTGGCATAGGTGAACTCTATGGTTAATTGCAGCCAGACAGCAATTGGGTCCCAGGCTTGACTCCCACCATGGTGACATCTGTGTTGTTTGTATGTTGCTTTCTTAATAGACCAAAAACATACTGGTAGGTTCATGGGCTTTCAAATAAACTAGCCCTAGTCTATTAATTTTTGGCTGTAAATTCTCCAAATATGTCTGTTTTCTGAGAATTTCAGCAATGATTGTTTGCTGGGCAACACAGTTTGTGTAATGCTTAGCATTGCTGCTTAACACTGAGGTTGTGGGTTTGATTCCCTCAACACCCCTAACTGTGTGGATTGTGTATGTTCTCCCTGTGCTTGTGTGGGTTTCTTCCCACAATTAAAAAAATTAACGGTAGGTTCATTGGTTGCAGACAAAAAAAATAAACCTAGTGTATTTGTGTACACATAGGAGTCAATCCAATTAGGTGCGAATTGCAAGAAGAGAGTTGGTTTCATGAAACTCGTATACTTCGCACATGTGTGCACCCGAGAATTATCCAATCCAATTAAAAATGCTTATTTGCGGTACTCGCGGAGGGTTACGATTTGACTGGCAAATGCGATGTGAGAGAAGTGCATGAAAAAAAATGGGGAGACCATCCTGGACCCCCAAAAATGGATAATCTTGTTAGCAGGACCATATAGAAGGCTGTTTGTGGGTATTAGGAAAGTACTGAAGGTTTTCAAATTGTGTCAAACGGCTGATTGGGCTTTTTAAAAAAAAATAAAAAAAAATATATATATATATATATATATATATATATATATATATATAAAAAGCTAACTTTTCATTTAATTTCAAACGAATGAAATGGAAAATGCTAAAAAAAAGTGATTTTGGGGTACTTTGAAAAATGTAAAAATGATTATATTAAAAAAAAAAAACAATATTTCAATTAAAATAATGTGTAATTAAATTTCAGGTGCCTAAACTAATGAAAAAGTTGATTTTGGGGTAATTTGAGGACAATTTTTTATTAGCCTCAAAAAATGACATGTAATTATTGGAATAATTGAAAACTTTCAATTGCCTAATTAGTCATTAGATGAGGGTGTTCAAGGGGCTCAAGCAAAGTATTCCGACATTTAAATCTTAAAATAAAAATTTCCTTTCCATCTCTCATGCAAATTCAGTCTGACTGGTTCAGTGCAAGTTGCTAAATGGATTGCAAAATTAATTTGCTATGCGAATTCGAAGAGAAAATAATTTGCACCTCACAATTTCCACCTAACTGAATTGACCCCCACAGATTGTAAGCTCCACTGGGGCACGGACTGATGTGAATGTATGCACTATATAAAAAACTGGTAATATTAAATATGTTGTATGTGGCCAATTTAACAAGATGGTATCAGAGATATTTTACCAAGCTTTGAAAAGTTTTGCTTTTAAGTGCTTGGCCCTATAAGGTAATGCAATCTTTAGGCTATATTAGAGCGAATTAAATGTACTGTATTTCTACACACATGCAACATTGAACAAGCCAGGCCCAAACCCATAAAGTATTGTGATAGTGTTACTCTTTGCTTGGACAGGCTCCTATCAGAGAACATGTCCATGCAAGAGCACTTTAAAAAATTGCCCGGATAAATTATTTATTGCCACTTTTCTGTGGCAATATCAAATTATAGCTATTGGGGCCAAAAATGCGGGGGATAAATAATCCCTAAATTGGTGGAAAGGATGAATGTGATTGTAAAGGACTGTGTAATATGTTCATGTTATAGAATAAATTATAAAAATAATGGGTGATAAGCATCAAAAATTTTAAAATATTTATAAGTGGACAAGTTGAGAAGCTGTCCGTAGCAACAAATAAGCTTCTACATATTTATAGAAAGTATTTGACACATGCTAGTTAGAATCTATTTCAAGAAGCTCCATTCTTTAGAAGGTTTAATATATTCCCAATGTATATTGTTACAAAATAATCTACCATTATCATACTCCTTTATAGTTTTCTAGAAAGAGAGAAGAAAAGGTAGAGTCTATACAAAACACATGGTAGCTTTGTTAAATGAAGCCTCATGTGCAGGTGGATCTATGGCACCGCTGTTTATTCACTTGACCTCCCAGCAGCATTATTTATTTTTGTATTTATGACAGACATAAGGAAGTATGCAACTGAGTGACTAATTAATTTATTGCCACAAAGTTGTTATACTGAATATTGAGAACTTTCAAACCGCAATCAACTTAACCACTTTTAAGATAATACATCTTTACTACCTTGGAAATGTCTCTTAGGCAGATAAAGCCATTACTTCCCCAGGGTGCTCCACGGGGCATGCTAATATGCTGCCAGCAGATAAAGAGACAGTCTCCCATGACCACGACTGTGAGGAAATGTACAGTTTTGGTGAAATTAACCTTTGACATCCACGTAAAACTGTTTGGTTTGCAAAAGTGAAGCAAGCATAAAACATTAATAACACAAAAGAAAAACAAATGGACAAGAAAAAACAAATTGGAATAAAAAATTTTTTTTTAAAAATATATAAATCTATTCTTGTAAACCCTTGATGTTCAGTCCATTTTAATCCTTCTATGGGTATTTTAAGTGAAAATAAATGGAAAATAGGAGAGCATAAATATTAATCTTAGCAGTTTGCATTCAAACTAGCATAGAAGGCATACTTGGTGATTCATGAATACACTAGCAGCAAAGGGGCAACGACTGAAATGGCCATCTGACAGCAGGAAACAAAGACCGAGAGTCACTTGCCAACACCTAATTCTTCCTGTGCGCCTTTTAATGTTTGTAATTACAGCCAAAAGTACATTGGCAAACTCATCACCTTCTGTGCCCATCATGGACAGCAGACAGTATGCCAGGAAGCAGCAGCTCTGGCACTGGTTCAAATGCACGGAATACTGTGCTTAGCAATTGTTTTCCAAACTACTTAATTCATTAGCAGTCTGAGGAAAATAAATTTTCCTGCACTCCCTATATTGAGCCGAAAGGCTAGTAGCATGCGATGGGTACATTTATTATGGGCATCAGAAGTAAAGAAAATTATGTACAATGAGAGAGATGATGCCATGTAGCTTAGATATAATAGTTGTAATAATGATGAATGGGGCATGATTCGATTCAATGAGAAGTAAATAGCGCCAGGAATCAGTTCCCGGAACTATTCAATTTATTTGCGCTGCTATGCCAGACTACAGATTTCTTCTCACATTCCTCCGGGGGCGTGAGCAGAAATCCGACAAAAGTCCAGGCGCCGGAAAGTTTAGTCGGAGAATGCCCATTCTCGTGCCTAAACACATCGTTTAAGGCGCGAGAACGAGCTTTCCCCGACCTAACTTCGCGTAGCATTGAATAGCTCCGGGAGCTTATTCCCGATGCTATTCACTTCACATTTAATTGAATCGTGCCCTAGGAGTGAAGCAAAATGCAGGGAATTTCACAAATTTTAAGTTTCTTACAGTCAAAATTAAATTGTGGGCTATCTTTTGGGTATCTTAGGCATACTTAGTACTGTCCCTGAAGTTGCGGGAGGCTCCCAAATTTTTGGGTAGCCCCCCGCACCCCTGGAAGAGTGTCCAGATCTCCCACATCCCATCCACTTCCTAGTGAAGAGGGTAGTATGGGGAGATAATTGCCGGGAATCGTGGCTACGTATGGAGGGGCGGGGCTAAATGCCTGCCCCCTCTTCACGGTTCAGTGATTCGTGGCAGTTTCCCGTGACAGATGCATTCCTAATGATGTAGAAGAATGGCCTGCTCAGACGCACAGATGTTACCATGTTGTAAGCAATTTCTGGTCATCTATGTTAAGACCTAAGTTCATGTTTAATTTCTACATATGATTTGGGGATCACATAATATGCACTTTTGTGGCTACAACTGACATGTACTGGTGTCTAAAAATCATCCCATTGGGAGAGAATTCTTTTAAAAATTGGGTGTCCAGGTGTAGAATCTTTGGTCCAGATACAAAGTTGAATGAAAAGTGTCCGCATTTGCTCATACGTTGTGTGCAAAGAACAAAGTGTGCATATGAGCCAGTATGCAGAGTTGTATGCCCCGCTCTGTAGGCGTAGTTTGATAATCGTCATCATCATGCACAAAACCATTCTTTGTGCAAATGATTGCTTCACTCACAATTTTGTGGGCACACCCTCTCAGAACATAGCCTACACGAGAACACCAAGTTGATAACCCATCAGTCACAAGTGGATATATGCTTTAATGTGTATATAATAGCATGTGTTTGGCGCAGGGATAATAGAATGCTAGATATGCTCCTCAAACAGGTGGAAGCTCCACTCAACACTCAATTTGTCCCACATACCAGATGAAACTAAAACCTTCCAAAATATCTAAATGGATTTCCAAGTTCCTCATACTGGAGATGCCTGAAAGAACTAAATTTGTATTATCATTTAAATATGTAATTTCCAGATAAATACATGTAAGCACATCCAGAGTCATTACACACAGTTTTATATGCATAGACACGGTCATTGGCAATGAAGTAGGAACCATTACTTAAAATTCACAAAAGCAAAGTGGCAATGCAGATACCCACGTACTAGCTGTTACCATTAATGGTTCGCATAGTTTTGTGGTCTTTTGTCCAGTACACGTTTAACATCAACATCCAACTCCCTGTAAGAGCTGTCACTTTTCTTTTCACACGTACAAAGAGTTTTCAAAAAGCTTTGTATCAAGCTAAGACATGGATAACGCGGTCAAGAAACACTATGGATGATCCATGCTGTGTTACTGCAGCCTCTGTCGTGTATCTCTCTCTATCACCACACGTTTACAAAACACTGCCAGAATTAGACTAGTTTATGGCTGAAAAATATACACCTACAGTTGCCCTAAATGTACTATGCAACAAAAGCAAACCTAACAAAAGTAAAGGCAATGAGTTTTCTTTCTTACGCAGAATCAAATGTCACATTTCAATCACACACAGTTCAGCTTCAAGATAGTCATTCTACACACAGTCAGCTTTTCCCATTGTGGCTACAATAGGGCAAACCATTGCTCATTTTGGTTCACACTTCCAGTGGGTGCAAGCAAAAAATGTGAGACCCCCTTTATGATTGATATGTTGGCATCTCCTATTTCAACTGTAAACCCCAGTGCTAAAATGAAGCACCCCACTATTTGTCCAGCATAGCAACAGTTTATCCAGATTTAAATTTTAGCAGGATTTGCTAAATTCACATTTCAATCACAAACCACCTTTTAGAAGTTGGCAAAAAGTACTCCACTATTTTTTACATTTTTCTGTGGCTTAGGTAAAAAAAAAAAAAAATTAAGGGTAACAATAACATTGGGCCACAGACATTTATTTTTTAAACTCACACATACCGTATCAGCTGAAATCTTTTGCAACTCTCACAAGCAGATGGATAATAATCAACTTCAAAGGACACATACAATTCTGAAATAATTATCCCAACCAAATCATGTCCAAGCATCAAAACCATGGGCAGAGAAGTTGCTGCGAGCATTCTATCAGTTCCAAACACAGACCGACAATTTTTCAAATCTTTCTTGACAAGGTGAGAGGGTCTTAGTGCAGCGCTAACGGGTTGGAGGACTCCTGAACTGCCGAGCTATAGTGGCCAAATGGCCATTTGTGACGGGTCATATCAATTACTCTACTTTATTCCTATGAGAAGAAACTCAGGAAAAGGTAGTCATTTAACAATCATTCCATCAATAGACATACAAGAAAAGGGTAAGAAATTCCCCTAGAGTGCTTGAATGGCTTATTTAAAATAACCATGTGGGTCGGCTAGCAGTACATAAAGCCCAGCTTTTCACAATTGTATGCGGCACACACCTTTATCTTTCTATAACAGCAAAGAAGACTAGTAATGCATTATACTAAACAAATATACTACTCAGAAACCGGATTGCTGAGATTATAGAGTCAGATAAAAAGTGTCAGTGACTTTCTACTAAAACTGTTTTTTCCTTATTAAGACAAAACATCCTGTTGTATGGACTATGATTAAGAAATTATGGATGGGATGCATCATCCCGCCACTCATCGCATGCATGGCGGCGTTAATAACTTAAGTTTAACACTATTAAAAGCGCAAGAATGGGTATGTGGACGGAACATCTTCGATCAAATAAGTGTATATCTGTAGTCATCTTTTGGATGTTAGGGAGCTTTCAGCAGTTTCAAATACAATCATAACTTCATTTCAGGAAGGTGTTATACACGGAAAAAGCTTTGGTCGAGTAGAAAAGCAGAAAAGAGCATATTCTTCCTGCTCCCCCCCAGTCCTCGGTTTCACTCCACTCAATATGCAGCTCTTTTATGTCTCCAAATATATTTTTTTCATGTAAACCATGTTTAACTTTAGTATGCAGTATTAAAATAAGTGTGTGTTGGGGTCACTTCAGGGTCTCCGATTCAAACACAAGCTGCAATGAATGGAGTCTGCACACTTCAATACATCAGAACCTGCCAACATGCATCCGTCAAACCCTACAGAAGTAACTGAAGAGTTCAGATACAGGTATACGGGATCACAGCACTCCTTCCTATCTCCTCCATAGATTAGGGACCCACTGTCGGGTGTGAGCGGCTACCCTCAACGGCACTGCACCTGTGCTTACTGGAGAGAATGAGGTGCTAAGATTTCAATCCCAACAGGATGCTGAAGCCAGTAGAGAGATTCTTAAGTCAAATATTTTTATTTTTACATTAGTGTGCAACATTGCACAGGAAAGTGCTGATTCTTACCAAATCCGTTTTTGATTTCTTCATTGTCAAAATTATATCCATTTACTCTGTTTCTAATCCGTGTGTTGTTTGCTCTTGTACTGTAAGTTTCATTGAAGAGATACTGCAATACTATGTTCTTTTTAATAGATGCTTATGTGGGAATATCTCAGCAGTTGTAAACCTAATACCTTTAATATTCTTCCTGCAAAGAAAACAGTTTTCTTATCCCAATACTTTTCAGATAAACCTGATTTTAATATTTATTGTTGATATGTTTTTGTATAGTATTCATTTAGGGGCCTATTTCAACATTATATAGTTATCACTAATGATAATTAAGTTTTAAACTCGCAGTGAGTTTAAAAAAATGTTTCAGAGACATTCATCATGTCTCATTAACAAAAGTATTACTTCCCAGAGGCTGCTTTTTTTTGCGGAGTCAGCTTTTCAGAATTGTGTTACTTTTCCCCTGCAGCTGAGGTGTCTATAAAGACTTCCTCACACTGTCTATGCCCCTCCTCACTTACCCAGCCACCGTCTGTTCCTCTCCCCCACATGCTCAGAACTGCAGCCTTCCCGCAGGTGTCTGCCGCCCCACTAATCCCGCCGCGGTCTGTAACCAAACCCCCCCTACCTCCTTCAGGGGGTTTGTGTCCCAGCCCCCGCCAACCCAGGCAGTGACTGTAGGGGACTCTGGAAGTTATCAGGGGAGAATTGAATGGCTCTGAACCTTAATATTTTACAAAATTAGGAAAACAATTTTAAGATATTAAGGGATGATTAATACAACCCTCAAACTTTATTCTACATTGCTCAGGATTTCTAGCTCATAGTGGTAAATAGCTGTTAAGTGTTAATTATGTGCATTCACAAATCTCTCTTCTGGTGCAAAACACATAGTTTCTTAGGGGCTCATCGAGTTATGGTGCTCCATTTAGAAAAGATACTTACTGGCGGCATACTTTAGTGCCATAGTTAAACTTATGAATAGGCCACCGATATCTAGCATGATGGACCTGTCAGACAAGGAACAGTAGTGTTTACGTCCCAGGATGTGTCTGAAACTATGGAATGAACTGTTTCTGGGAGTGGCCTTCATGCTTCTATGTAACACTGCCATATTAGTGTAATCAATCTAGCAACTGATTGCTTAAAAGCTGGCCATTCCTGTTGTTTAATATCATACCAGATAAAGAAATCATCTATGTCCTTTGTATGCAACTCTACGAACTCTTGCTACATATAAATTGAAGAGAGCCCTCTCCATCCTGACAACTACTCTGGTGAATAACTGGAACAACAATCTCCTGGTTCATATGGTGCCATGAGACTACCTTTGGCTTGAATGAAGGTTTTAAGGGCTAAAAAGAATGCATGTAGTAATAATCGGAGAACAAAAGTCTGCTGTACAAGAAACACTCCCTGCAAGTCAGAACCTCAAGAATAAACTTGAATCCTGGATGATTCAGCACAGACTGTGTGCGCCTGTTTTAGTGACTATAATATGAATACTGAAGTCTGCCAAGAAAGGGGTGCCATTCTTCCGCGGGACATACCTCTTATCTTCATTTACCTGGCACTGAACTGCCAGCAATTTTACATGGGAGAGGAAGTACTTCTGACTGTGCTGGCTCAGTGCTATATCTTCCACACAGGTCATGAGAAGCAATAGACCATGCTATGAGAAGAAAATAGGCTCTTTGTTTTGTATATTTTCCCCCCTTTTATTTTGCTGTATTTTGCCTCTGCACCAGCTACAATTTATGTACTTAATCTTGCAGAAGGGGATTTGAAAGGCACCACATGCTGAATATTTTACTACATGTGACCTATGGCAGGATACACTGTTAGAATGTGAAAGGTGGGGTTTAATATGCAAAGGTTTGAAACATATACTTGCAAAATTTTATCTGCCCCATATCAAGTTTATTAGAGGAGGGGAGACCTGGGGACAGACAGAGAAGTAGAGAAGGGGGGGGTGGGAGACCCAGGAGTAACAGACTCAAATTAAGGCAAGGGAGGTTGGATGGGGAGAAGACGCACAGTCAGAGACCAATATACTGAGGGACACACACAGACATATAGACTGAAGGGGATATATGGGGGGGGAGAAGTCACAATAAGGGGCCAATTTATTAATGATTGCATTTGCAATGCAGTCTGGGCATGATAGTACCGCCCATGATTGCATTGAAAAATGCGATCATGTCACCTGAATGTACCATCTGGCACATGCAGGGACAGGGGCTCCGAAAGTAGCCCGTCCCTGTGATGTGTCTGGAGTTCTTACGGACTGCACATACATGGCCGCCATTGCCGTTTAGCCCATACGCTACAGCAGCTAATGACGGAATGCAATATCTGGAATCTGGCAGCATCGCATCTCTCAAAGAAACCTATACGGGATGCGGCTGTTTGCAGGAATGGAGGGATCGCAGCAAGTATCAGAGACACCTGCTGCAATCTCCCCTTCATACATCTAGGGGAGATTAAGCCACAAATATGCAACTATAAATGGGCCCCAGAGACACACAGTGACATAGAATGAAGGGGAAGAAACATAAAATGTAGATGCAGTTGTGAGGCGATGGTGTGGCTGAGACACGGCGCAGTTGTGAGGCGATGGTGTGGTTGAGACACGGCGCAGTTGTGAGGCGATGGTGTGGCTGAGACACGGCGCAGTTGGGAGGCAATGGTGTGGCTGAGGCACGGCGCAGTTGGGAGGCAATGGTGTGGCTGAGACATGGCGCAGTTGTGAGGCAATGGTGTGGCTGAGACACGGCGCAGTTGTGAGGCGATGGTGTGGCTGAGACACGGCGCAGTTGGGAGTCGATGGTGTGGCTGAGACACAGCGCAGTTGGGAGGCAATGGTGTGGCTGAGACACGGCGCAGTTGGGAGGCAATGGTGTGGCTGAGACATGGCGCAGTAAGTTACACAGGGAGCACAAGTCAGGTTGTACTGATGACCTTGTTAATATTCCCACACAAACAGGCAACTTCCGGACTATGTGACCTACATGAATAGTGAATACAGACTGAAGATGCAGTTTTCTCAGGGAGAATACATTTCTTCAGTTTCCACTTTGTGAGAAACCACCATATAGGTAAGGTGCATATGGAAAGAAATGTTCCCAGAGTGAGGAGAAACTGGTGGCGTGTAATGTAGACATGCCCCATTTTCAGTGACCACTCCCCTTCTAATATGTGACCATGATAATTTTTTGTTGCACGCCTTCAGTACACACATTTACTTTTACGTGTAGGTGTGTGTGTGTGTGTGTAGGTTGGGCCATTCTTCATCTTGACCTGAGCTCCGAAAACCCTAGTTACGCCACTGGTGGTTCTGAAAGGTGAGTGCAATTTAATGGTCTGTTAAGCACAGAGCTTTAACAGGGCATGGTTGCGCCCTGTGCTGGCCCCATCCACTAAGCGTGCATCATCATGATGTTGCATGCATTACATCATTACACATAATGAACAAACATTTATTAAAAGTAATGCACGCCGTGACAAGATTAAAGGTGCTTGACACTGAATGTTACTTCCAGATAAGAAGCATTATCCTATTTATTTCTGGCAAGAACCTGAAATATGTATATTAAACACACACATACATATATATGTGTGTATAATATATATACTTCAAGTACTCGCCAGAAAGAAATGCTTGTTATCTGCAAGTAACATTCAGTATCATGCACCTTTAATCTGGTCACGGTGTGCATTACTACATATATATATATGTGAAACTTTTACTTGCCGATTGGCAACCCAGCAGCATAATTTATTTCACAGCCAACACTGCTAGGGCGACCTCATTTCACAATATCTCTGAAACCTAACACTGCAAATCTCTTTTTACAGAACCATTAAAACGTAGATCAATCCCTTTACAAAGCTTGTGTTAATCTGAAAATGCAAAGATAATCGTGGCGTTAGTGGTAATAGGTTTTTGTCCCAATAGTGTTATGATGATCAGATTTGTATTTTTTTTTTTTTTTTTACCTGATACTCATTTGGCCAAAAGGTGCTCACTGCCAGCTCAGCCCTCAACCAGTCCTTCCCAGTAGCTCCAGTTACATTCCAGATAGGGTTAGCAATGGGTCCTTTGTTCACCCGCACAAAAATATTCAGGGTTCCTGGACTGTCCCTTTTTTGCGTGAAGAGAAGGTAGTTAAAGTCAATGCAGTGAGTGTCATTTTCCTTCATGTTGGGCAGTTGCAGACGAGCCTTCTCGCCAGGATCGTGCTTAGAGGAGTCCACAATCATGTAGGAGCCTTAAAAGGAAATCAAAGATAAAGATCAACATAAGTGCGAAGAACTTCACTTTTTCATCCTATCCATCTCTTGAGGACTAACAAGTATGTTAGAAAATTATTCTGAAAGTGCTGAATATTTTAAGTACTGCAACCAAAGGAATAAATTTAGCATCCTCTAAGATTTTATAGCTACACAGACAGCAAAGATGCGCCAATATTGCCAGCAACTGTTATGCAAGCTGGCAGCCCCCTGGAATTGAATGCCCTCCATAAAGTTAAAACCACATTCACTTAGTACTTTTATAAAAGATACCTTAGTTTTATTCATCAGGATCAACAGCACTAAGTTGCTAAAACGTCCTACAGTCACAAGCCCTCATGTCTTGGATATAGGTATTAAAATAATAAGCAAATTAATGTAAGGGGCCTAGAAGGACTGCTTCAGAGTGACAGCAGGGGATATTGAAGAGCATATTCTGCAATACAAAAATCACTATACACCATTTGGTGTGTATTGATTCAAATCGTTTAATATTATTGGGTAGGATTCAATATTCAATTATGTGCCGCACAATGTTCAGCTGTGTACATCACATCTATTAGGATTAGCCAAACATCACTCCTTTTCCTGAACTCCATATGGGTGCAAGAAGAAACTAGCAATTTCTGGATGAAAAGTGCTTGCTCGTAACCGTTGCAGCCCCCATTGTGTTTCAAAAAGAAAAGGGAAAAAAAAAAATAGTCATCTGGCATGTACAGATTCTGTTATTGATAAAACTTTCAGGGGTATTTGGACATTGTGGCTCAATCAATTAGGGAAAGGCAAGGAATGGGAATAAAGTCTATTGTGATTCTTATTCAGAGTATTATTATTGGGTATACGAATGATGTGTGTCGTTCTGTGCTCTAAACTTACTATTTAGAACAAAAACACCCTATGCGGGATTGCTTTTTTAAGCCATTTTTGTCACTTAATTTATTGTTATGTTCCAGAAAAACTGGCATTTTAGCATCATAATAAAAAAAAAAAAACACACAAATAACGCTGTGCCAGACAGTCAACATACATGAAAGCAAATTGTGTATACTAGACAACTGGTACAACACAACAATGACACAGGTGTAACAAATAAAACAAATACAGATTCCGTTTGTTAAAGTTGAGCATAGCTGAATAACATTTGCTAAAATAAACTGTTGCCTAAACCATTGCAGGTACAAGCGGGATGAACAAAGATTCACCCTATGACGAAATAATAAACACAATAAACAGCATTATATATGGATGCACTCATTCAAATACAGTTTAATTTACCTTTGTACAAATGTTGAAAGGGAAAGTTATAAATTATAACATTTATATGTCTCTGTTACTAGAATGCTACACATAGGAGAGGTCTAGTTTATTATTCTCTGTGGCCTTAAAATGTTTTGCCCCTCAGATTACACTTTTCGTATGTCTTTTCCTATCTTTGTAACCCTTGTCAATATGTCAGATGGAGCGGCTGTACTGGGTAACCAGTGTATTAATGCAAATACCAAGAAACTACTTCTTTGTCACTAGTCTTGAATGCAACTTTTGTTATGCTCTGCCATGAATAGTTGTTCTAGGTCGATGAAGATCACACTGGTAACATAGGAAACAAGCATAAATATGACGCAGGACAATGCAAGCATTGTAATTTCTTTATTGAGGCACAGTTTTTCTCTGCCAGGATAAGGCTGCCAAGTTTATACAAGTAGAAGCAGAATAGGCATTTTCATTTACTTTAAAATGATCAGTAATAACCCCATACACGTTTCTTATCCAGGAATTTCAATATTCCAGCGAGTCACATGTTAAACTAAACTAAACTTGATTGGCTTTGCAGAATTTGGCAGGATGTACTAAATGGAAAACGAGGGCAGAGGTCTGCATTCCCATATGTACCAAGCTACGGAATGCGTTACTTTCCAGAGCTTGGACCTAGTGGGCAATGCCATCTATAGATGGCGTTGCCTAATAGAAGGCTATGAGGTTCTCTTCGTATTAATCCCAGAGAGGGATCCAATCAAATACCTCGCAACATCTCCGATACATGCGCATCATACGACTTCTGCACAGAGGGACACTCAAGGAACTTCTAGGTCATAACCCCAAAGTACCCTCTTCGCAAAGGACAGTACTTTTCTAGGTACATACCGGTGTTATTAGCGCTGGTATGTACCCAATAAGTAGTGTGATGCACTGCATCCAAAATGCAATATGTAGTACATCCAGCCCTTTGTCTGTAAACTGGATTTGATTTTTAGTTGTTTTTTTTTCCCCACTTCCCTCCTGGTTACCACCAAAGTGCAGCCTTCACATTATCCCAGACAAGTGGTAGATTTTATGCAACATGCATGCTAAATGTAGCGTCAGTTGCATATGTACTTATGGGAGAACAGTTGTTTTGTACATTAAATGCTAAAATTGAAATGTCTCTTCTATATGCCCTCATTTGGGGGCACAGGATATTGCACGGAGAGAGAAGGGCTGAAGAGCCTGGATTCAGGGAGTGCTCTCTAGAATCATCCAAACCATAAAAGCTCAGTCCTCAGCAGATTTTCCTCTAGAGGCTAGCTCAATTTTCTTTGCATGTTTTTTAAAAAGGCAAGTTGTCCTCAAAATACTTTCTTTAAATGTAACATGACATCCACGTGAGGTGGTGGAAGTCAGGTCTTGGTCTATAATGAATGGGACATCTCTTGCTTTTCTATCAATCTCCATGCCCCACACAAACAAAGCAGAACCTTTGAAAAATACAGCAAAAGTTGAATTACTGAAGTAATTGTCCCCAAATGCTAAGAAGTTAGACTATAAACTGACTTCTTACCTCTCAGAAACATGTGCATCATCAGTGGGACACACAAATGGTTGAATAGGTCAATTTTATGGAGACAGTTCACAATACAGAACTGAGTTTTATTATGCATGAGTTAAGAGCCCAACACTTACATGTTAGGAAGTTCATAAATAGCTGCCAAAGAGTAGCGCTGTAATACTTCACATCAGAGCTTGATAAATCTGACACTTAAGCAGCACCCATAGAAACCTATATTGGAGATATCTGCTGCGTCCCCTCCATGTTACATGCTGGGCATACTTAACATTTGCAGGGATTCCTCGAAAATGTTTGATTTGGGGGATTTCCCAATAAGCCTCTTGATGACTTGCCTAGTGTTGCAAGCTTGCTTCAATTTTCAAAAAAAAGAACTTCCTTTAAAAATGTGTCCACGATTTCCAACACAGCAATTTGTTATGTCAACTCTGATTGTATAAAACACAAATACGCCTGCATTTGCCGGCCCACAGAGTTTTGAAACAGACCCAAGATATTTTATATCAATAACACATTCACTTTTCTGGATAGAATGGCCTTAAGCAAAAATGGCTGGAGGCAACCTTCAATATGCTCTATTACAAGCACAGCCCATGCAACATCTGTTCTCTAAACACAGCAATAGTGTATCAAACGCTTATTGGGAATTAGAGAGGGCAGAGCATTCATACTGCTATTGCACTGTAAGGAAACATTAGAACCTAGGAATAGTTAGGACCAGTGCATTTTTTCTGATGATACACCACGTTACAAAGTCAGGCACCTTTTAATGGGTTCATATTAAAATCATCTCTGGAAACAGAGAAATTATTTCAGTTTTTTTACTTCATTCAGAAATGTATAAAATAAGCGCATACTTCCCTATTCTCTCAGGACTGCCAGGAGTCTCCCGAAAATTGGGCGTTGCTCCGGACACCCCGCAAGAGTAGGCCGCCGACCTCCGCGCCCACATGCAAAAGTGAGGACCGAGGGCAATGATGCGATTCACGCTAAATTGAGTCATTGTAGCCACGCACCCTGCTTTATAATGATGGTAATATCGCCATGACAAAAGCAGGGGGCAAGGCCACGATCACGCAATTTTTCCCGGAGGGGTCTGACAATGTTGGCAAGCATGAATAAGTGTCTTGAGAACTAGTCCAGCATATGGCAGCTAGTATAAAGCTCGTTTTATCTTGTGAATTTGGTTAACTTATCTTAGCAACGATACATCTTTGCATAGAAGGAAAGGGACTGATAAGGACGAGTACAATTGAGCATTATTGCCGATTGCGTCTTTTCACCTGTCGGAAACTAGCATCCGTATTCAATCCCATCCGCTTTCCGCGTACGAGGAAAGTCAGTGCAATGTAATAGGCGAAAAAGATTTGCCTCTGAATAGCAGGCAAAAAGAAGTACATATGTTTATTTTGGGGTGCAAAGGTGGGGAAACCACTCAGAACCCTTGGGACAGCTCCCCAAAAAAACTGTGTCAAAAAATTCCTGGAAAAAAAGCAAAAAAAACACCCCAAAAAAGTACTTTGAATTTGGGGGCAAAAAAGCACAAGGTTCGGAGACAACTTTGCAAACTAGCGAAATAAGGTTCTGGGGGTGCTCTAAGAAGGGGTCAAGTGTTTTTGGGATTACAGGTGCTTTTATGAGGGAGGAATTTCACTTTTATTAAAACTGCACTTTAGAGACATTAAAATATACTAGCACCCATTTTCAGGTACCCCAAATTTGACAGGACTACTTATTTTCTCCAAAAAATACTGCTTTATGTCATTCTTCACCACTTCGGCAAAGACGCTAATTAGAGGCAATTGTGCAAACTTAAGTACCCCAAACAGTTTTATTAGGACTAATCAGGCACTCCCCAATGTTTCTGCATCTTTTTAGGGGGTTCAGGCCAATTTCCCCAATCTGACACCACTTTCTGACCGTTCTGACTTCGCATGTAACCGTTTTCTCATGTTTTGCAATTGAATATGGCGAATAGCGGGTACGTGCACGGTAAGTTTCCGCTGCCAAAATATGCGATGCAAGTGAAAAGTCCGGCATGCGAAGCTTTATCCGTGGGTGCGAAACTAATTGAATATGGGCCTGAGTTTGAATTTGTATACAAAGTGCTATGATGCAGCAGCTGCACCTTTTTTTACACCAAGTTACGCTGTTTTTCGTTTACAGACTCAGGCGCACACAGATATACAAGTGTTGCATAACAAATTAATCAGTGCATACCCATGAAGCAGTTTGTCACATACGATGCATTTTCTGGCAAAAAAAAAAAGCTTGGCACAAGCCCAAATCGCATGGGACGTGGCGGCTCACTTGCGCCAGGGGTCTCACGCCACATGACATATTGGGCTCGATTCTATTCAGCGCGATGTAAATAGCTCCGGGAGTGAGCTCCCGGAGCTATTCAATACACCGCGCTGAAAAGTCCAACTAATGATTTCTTCTCTCATCCCTCCGGGGATGAGAGAAGAAATCCGACAAAACTCCCGGCGCGAGGCTGTTTTCTGCCCTTAGCGCCAGGAAAACAGCCTCGCGCTGGGAAGTTAGGTCGGGGAATGCCCGTTATCGCGCCTAAACACCCTGTTTAAGGCGCGATAACGAGCCTTCCCCGACCTAACAGCGCGATGAATTGAATAGCTCCGGGAGCTATCTCCCGGCGCTATTTACATCGCGCTGAATTGAATCGTGCCCATTGAGGCTAGGTGTACATAGATGGCGTTTCTTACAGAAGCCTATGGGCTTCTTTACGCAGATTTCCCCTGTGCATCTCTATGGAGAAAGAGCTCAAAGCTTGGCGCCAGATAAAGTGAAAAAAGATACAGTACTAACCAATCAGCTTCTAACGGTCACTTTACAGGCTGTGTTAGAAAAATGACAGATGCTGATGGATGGTACTTTATCCCTCTCCAAGCTTTGATCTCCCCCCTCTCCTACGTACATACATTATAAAAATTACATACATACATATATACACACTTTGAGACAAGTCAGCACTCCTGAAAAAAATCCTTTAAAGATGTGGTGCCTGCTTCATACAAAATAAATGTATGCACTCACTTTTTTTTTGGCCCCTGAGGTTGATGCGGTAGTCAGGCGGGCTGCTGCTGCCGACTACTGAACACTGTATTTTTCATATGTGACCTTCACAATAAATCTACTAAATGTTAGTGCTGGCTCTTTATTGCTTTTTTTCCCTAGAAAAAGTGAGTGCATATATTATACAAAATAAAAAAAATAAATTATATATTATATATGCGCAAACACACACACACACACACGTGTTCCTGAAAACAGGGCTTATGTAGCCGCGAAATGTTGAACTGAATGCATTACGTGTTTTTTTTTTTCACAAGATCCAGAGTGCTAAATAGACACACTCCAAGGTGCGGCACTCTCTTCTAGAATCACTCCAACAACTGGCAATGTTTATCAACGTTGCAGTACATTTGATACTATCTTCAGGATTCTGTAATCCTGAAGATAGTACTAAATGTACTTTAAGAGAGAGCCGCACTTCTGTGCGTGTGTGTGTGTGTGTGTGTGTGTGTGCATGAACGATTTGTGAATGATTGCACAAAACGACCATAAACCAACGATTTTCAAAGCAGTTGTTAATAAAAGTGGGCTGAAATATTTATTTAAATCTATATATGTTGGTCATTCCGGCATTGAAAATATGCACCGATGCATGGAAGATGGAACGATAACGATGTCCAATAACGACTAATTGACAGGCAAAACAGGACGACGCAAACGACCGGCGGGATCGCGCATTGCTGGTCATTTAGGGCATTTCACTGCACGATTTGTGGATGATTTCCAAATGATTGAACGATAACAACAGTCGTTATCGTTCAATCGCTTGGTTTAATCGCCTAGTGGATGAGCAGCTTAAAGGTGCATACATACGTAACGATTTTGTAACCAACAATTTTCTGTCAGATTATATGTGAAAGATTTTTTGAAGTGTAATGAACGATTTTTACAACGATGAACAAAAAATGTTCCTTCCCTTAGTGAAAATCGTTATGTTGGACAGTCTGAAATGGACGATGAACTACAAACGGGAGCACGCATGAATGATTATCGTTAATCGTTATAACTCAGGAACTGAACGATTTTTTGAACGATTGAACGTTAACGACAAATCGTTCAAAAAATCGTTACGTGTGTATGCACCTTAATTTGGAACTTTTACATCGTTGTTTGTGACCCTATTCATACACACACACACATACATACATATATACACACACACAAACACACTGTATATACACATATACATACACACACAGGTTTTTGATGGCTCTGATTAATCATACACTTCCTGGAGATGACGTGTTAAGAAAGAAAAGTGGGCATTCGTTCATTCTGCCGTTGCTCTCTAAGACATAGAGGCGTCCTTACACCAGACAGTGCGATTGCTAAATTTGCATACGCGGCCCCTTTTGGCTGCGAGAGAGTGCAGCTTAGCGTCCGGGTCTGAATCGACCCCATTGTCCTTACAATTGGCTTTCAATTAGCCTCTATCAGTGAATCCTTAAAAATGTCAGGTTTTATGGATAAAAAAGGCCCTAATTTAAACATTGGTCATACTGTCAATCTAAAGGAAAGCTGTAAAAAATTAAGGCCAAAGAGCATTCTAAGAAAATGAATGATAAAAAGTTATCGACATGCACAAGATAGGAAAGGGCTACAAATTAATATCAAAGTGCTTGAATATCCCAGTGAGCACTGTTGGATCAGTGGTGAGGAAATGGAAGCTGCACCATGCCAACGAAGCACTGCCTATACAAAGGACAAAGCCATCTCTGAAAACTCAGCATCAGAGCAAAGACACTTGTGATGGAAGCACAGAGGCACCAACTATCATTTTGAAGCAGCAACAGAGTTTAGTGGCTGAGGGGTCTATTGACTAAGCCTCACATGGGGATAAAGTGGGCAGAGGTAAAGTACCAACCATCCAGCTCCTGTCATTTTCAAACACAGCCTGTGACATGGCAGTTAGGAGCCGATTGGTTGGTACTTTATCTCCGTTCACTTCATCTCTATTTAAGGCTTAGTAAAAGATCAAGGTGGACCAGTCAACCATATCAAGAGCTCTGCATCTGAGGGTGCTGGGCCCGGGTGAATGGGGGCGTGGCCTCATCGCAGGAGGTGTGGCCACACCCCCTTAGAAGAAAAAATGTTTTTGCAACGCCACGCTCTGGGGAGGGGTGCATAGCCAGTGGGGAGCGCGATCAGTGTAGCATAGGAGACTGCTTTTGCTTAGCAGCCGCGAGGAGTCGCCCAGTGCTGCCCGCTGCTGTGATGTAAGAGGGAGGTGGGGAGGCGCCGTACCAGGGCCCCTCCAGCAAGACCAGGCCTGGGTAATTAGTACCCGTTTCCCCCCCCCCCCCTTCTCGGCACCCCTGTGCATCTGTATACAACTGACCTGTGTTAGAGGGAGTCTATATAGAAGCCATTAATGAAGAAAACTTCAGCAAAACACATCTGGAGTTTGACAGAAAATATCAGAGTGACCCAGCTTAAATGTTATATAATAATTTATGGCTAGATGTGGTAAAAATTTAGCTTTTTGGCCCCAATTCAAAATGTTATCTGTGGAGCAAACCTAACATTACCTATTAATCAGCAAACACCAGATGTTAGAGGGATGCTTTTCCAAAAAATAAATACAGAAAAACTTCACCTTGTTTAAGCTTTACAATAAAAAAAAAAAAAAACAACATTGTTTACCCATGTGGAACGCATATTTCCTTGGATATGGAATGCAAACAGGATGGCGTACCACCACAATGAAGTCACTGTGTTAGAATCTGAAATAAAAACAGTTTAGGAGATCTTTGTCAGGTCAATTCTGAGAGCCCCAGTCAGTCTCTTGGCAACCAGTCAGCTGTGCAGAAGAGTTCTCTCTCTTGCTCGATAGTATAAACGGCTTTAAACCTATGGAGGCTATCTGAAGATGCTGTAAACTACCAGTGCCAAATTGCTCAAAGCCTTGCTTTTTGGAGTTTGGTACATGTGGTCAGAACGTAGTCCCCATTGAAAATAATGGGGACTGCGATCTGCAGTGCTAATTACTGCTCTTCCGGAGATATCTGTGAAATGTCCTGCACTGTGCCAGTAGTACATAGCTACAATACATAAAATTATGTATAAACTTCAGTTTCTATGAAAAAAAATAAAAAAGCTTGATACCTAGGTCTCATTCTACTAGGCTTTTTTGTGCCTACTGATACGTATTCCACTATGGGAAGCTAAACTGGACTCTGTACAAGATCTACTAAATTTCAATCTACAGTTCTTATTTGTACATATGTCAAAAAAAAACTGTGGCATTTCATTATAGTGCTGTTAATTTGGAGTATTCTGAAGATCTACTTGATAGCTTTCTGCTGTGCAAATTACTTGTGCTTTGGAAATATTGCACAGTATTTCTATACTAAAGAATTATTTATGCATGCAGAAAACTTGCTACTATTCACACCTTTACTGTGGGAAACACGTGTGCTATTGGAAATAACAGTGCTACATCTACATAAAAGACATTTATCTATATATGCAAAATATCAGTTTATTGCCATCAATTCTCTGTTGCAGAAAGGATTGACAGTTCTTTAAAAGAATTGTTCCAGTGCAACATTGATATTAAAGACATTTACCTTTACAGATGTGTCCATATACATCTATCTTCTGTGCGCTACACATCACACAAAGCGTGAGCACCTTGTGTATCGGTAGTGTTGAGCTAGGTGGTCTGTTTAAAATGCAAGGAGGCTAGATGTAGGTGGACACATCTATACATGAGAGATCAGTTACTTTATATCAATCATCTACTGTGAAAAAGACATATAAATATTTAATTGTGCTATTGGAAGACTTGCAAGCAGACTCTTCAGTGAAGACTGCCCATACTATCCTGAAGATCTGGCATGCTGTTTTCTGTATAGTTTTAGTAGTCCATAAGTTGTCCTATTCTCTATAAATGTATGTTTTTAATCTTTAGATTGCACTATTTAGAGTTGAAGTCTTTGCGTCCACCGAATATTAGTGAACAATGGTAGTTCTGGGGAAGGAGGTGAAACACTCTGCAAGTGGGTTCTTAAGCTAAATATCATGGTAAACAACACGGTAGGCACCCATAATACATTGTGTATTGTCGACTGAGAACTTCCTGTCCAATGGACTGCAGTATGGAACTAATTCCTGATGTCATTCCCGCTTATCAGGCAGAGAATGCTGAATGCTTCGTACGGAAATGTCGGATATCTGGTCCCTCTTAAGGAGAGGATAAAAAGAGTATCCTGCACATTTATCATACCCCACTTTGAGAAAAAAAAAAGTTTAAAATGTGTTAGCAGTGACGTCAATCACCTTGGGAGACACCTGGTGCGGACTCCGGAGAGGTAAAAAGGGGCATGACCTCATGGGTAGGAGCGTGGCCTCACAGCCTGAACCCCCGTTTTAGTCACTTTGGGGGAGGGGGGGGGTGTGCCCCAGAGATGCAGACTGCCCTCGGGACCAGATGTGTGCAGTGCTGGTTTCCTCACTGTGCCAGGAACCAAGTGGTGCATGTAATGCTACAGTGCAGCACCTGGCTCCTGTCACTGAGAAGTCGGCATTTTGGTGTCATCCCCCTTGTGACGCCACCGCGTGTTAGCGGGGCTAATCATATATACATGGATAAATGAAAAGTGAGCATGAGCCGTAAGGGTCCCTATAACTAAAACCTAATTGTGTTTACTTTGTTAATTTCACTTTAAGGGTGTACCCAGCAGCTGCAGGCTGCTGCAATATCTAGTCTAGTTTCTGGGGGACAACCATTTGAAATACCGAGAGAATGAGCAAGATGTTTGGATTGGGCTGCTAAACCAAACGAGGTCATGATGGACAAGTAAAAAAAAAATCTCAGCATTGTACTTCATAAAGACCATAAGAAAATATAAATAGTTTCCTCATGGTACAATAAACAGAGGCAAGCAAATATGTACAAAACGTTAATATATAAAGAGAGTGGTCATAACCAATAATGGCACATGTAACCGCAAAGCAAACTTACATCCCAAACATTTCAGTGGCAGCTTTTGTTTTTTGGAGTGAAGGTAAAGAAATAACAAAAAACCAAACCCACATACAGGCAATTATTCACCTATTTTTTTTGTTTTGTTTTATTATTAGTATTATATAGGAGTGGCAGGTGTGTTGCTTTACATAAGTAGTAGTATTGCAACCATGACTCATAGCCCAGGCCTTTTTTAACCTCATGCTGCACTGTCTGGTTACCAATAATGTACTTTCACAAATTGCACAATGCATGCACCATTAGTGTCAAAATGAAACAGTATTTATGGGTTTCGCAAATGCAACAAGGTTTGTATGCAACATTAACATGAGAGCCAATCAGACTTTCAAAAGAAAAAAAATATTTATACACAGTATACTAATTGCTAATTTATTTTCATTTTGAATAGTGTCAACAGACAGCACTGTAATCATTGTATATTTTAGGTTAGTATTTGCTGGTGGTAACAGCTATCTGTTAAGGTGCCCACACACATACAGACTTGCTCCCAATCAGCCGATGTACACTATTTTTTCCCTGAACTCTCCCCAGGCAGTCGTGGTCACGATTTGGAGTTAAAAATGTCCAATCTGGTTTAAGATCTATCGTGTCGCCAGTGCATTGTATCCCAGATTGGTTAATCTGCCCTACAGCACGGCAGATCTGAAGATGCGATGTACGAAGAGCAGGGACGCGCATCGGCATCGTGATCATGAGTAGAAACTCACGATTTGCCCATTTTTTACATGATCTGTCGTCACGATTCATCGAAATCGGCCAAATTGGATGAAAAGTCAGTATGTGTGTGGGCACCTTTACAGCAGTAACAACAGCCTTGAATCATTTCATATGCAAGTATGGAGTGAATATTAACCTTTTTTTTTTTTATATTTCACAGTAATACAATTTAGCAAGTTATCAACAAGCCCTAACCATCTTTACATGGGACATGTAACGATACAGCAATTGAGCAGGAAGATTTTGAAAAAAATGCACTGCAACACAGTACCATACTAAACTTCTGACATTTACTCTGACTGTAGTGTGTGTTTCTTGAGTGTGACCTACTGATTGCCAGAAAGACTATTGGGTTTGTGTAATGGTATAACTGGTATTGCCTTAGGTAATTCACATACAAAATATACCATTAAGTAAAATTATTTATGACAGTTAAATATGGCCAACTTTATTACTGACCCCACCACCATTTATTGTGTCCAATATATATTCTATGTAACTAGCATTGAGCTTATAAATTAAATTAAATTTATTTAGCAGAAGATGCTACATAGTGGTGGAGCTAACAGAAAGGTCAGTAATCACAGTCACATCATCTCTCAACAGGTCTGCTGTCTGCTCCCCAGGTAGTGAGAGACAGACTAGCAACTGAAACTTTATATCAGCCTCTCTAAGGTGCTCTGACAATCAATGTTACCAATTAGTTTCTGTCTACCAGATCGAAGCCAAGAATCTAGGGCAAACATAACTCAGAAGCCATCTATCCACATTTCTTTAAGAGATCCACTCATAACTCAGAAGCCATCTTACCACATTTCCACTCACGGAGGCTTTGTGGACTACCATCCTCGCTCCTGATGACTGCGGCACAGTGAGACATGACTCGCAGACCTGTTGATGTTTTGGATCCTTTTTTTAACTTGGTCTTTGGAGGTGTCCTCTCTTCCAGTTTTATTTTGTGCACCAATAAATGTTCCAACTTCCCGATTTGTACAAGCAAGTGTCTATTGTCACAACTCTCGGATGGTTAATGGATGCAGCCCGTATTTTGGGAATTGGGAATTGACAAGACCTATTTCCGAGGCGCAGAGTCTAATGTGCCGGCAGTGTTCACCAGGGACCCTCGCAAGAGCTGCGTCCGACACACAGGTTGTGGCCCTCAGAATAGGTTCCCCTATACAGGTGCTGGTGTACTCTGTATGAAATGGAGAAGATTCTCAGCATAGTCAACAAGCCGGGTCAGAACCAAACGGATAACAAGGTACCAGGGAGCAGATGTGAGCAGGTCGCAGAGGATAGCCAAGGTCAGAACCAGATAACCAAATGCAGTACCAGGGATTATACAGAAGCAAGTCAGAAACAAGCCAGGGACAGGAAGAGGTTTGCAGAGGCTGATTGTAGGAATCCTCTTATCAGTGCAGCTTGTGATTGCACTGAGCTGGAATACAGCAGCAAACAATCAGGACACAGGAACTGTAGATATAGAGCCAGGTAGCAGTGATGGTTTTCTGCACAAAGGAGCCACAGGATAGAACTTAACACTAGGAAGTAACTCTTTGCTCTGGCACCAGTGGGAGTTCTCACAAGGGATATGAATCTGCTGCAAGTCCATGATAGGCTGCTGAGGTCAGCTGAGGCAGGAGTACTCCCACAGGTAGAATGCTAGCAGCTGACATAGTGCATGATGGTGAGGTCAGTGCATGGTTCTCGAACAAGGTTAGGCAGAAATCCTGACCTGCAGCAAATGACAAGGTAAGTCACACAATTTGAGCAGAGTGTGACATCTATATTACCTTTGGGGAATGCGACAGAAAAGATACCTTTATGGGAACACGAGGGAGAACTCAGATGTAAGGGTTACATACTATCCATATGCAACCTGTTATTGTGTGACCCACAAGATAAAGATACTTTGATGTACATGCGAGAAAGGATTATTATGTAAGTCATTATAATTATCCTTTCTCACAGGAATCGGGCTAGAATTGATCAACGGTTCCGACCAACCCAGTGATATTTAGCTGGATTTTTTTGGCTCTGGTTTATCATATTTTCTTCTGGCATTGTGTTTGTCTATGTGGCGACTCCTGGGTGTGTCCACATTTTCTGGATTAACCAGCTGCTAGGAGTTTCAGTGCAGGTATATCACTTTATTTATTGTTCAAACATAACTCCTATTTACTTTTTCTGTAATTTTAACACTTCTCTCATTCCTGTTTCGATCTGTGGGGCAGATTGCCTGTGGTTCCAAAATAAAAGGTGTGGAGACAAAGAATCCTCATTGGCTAGTCGACTACCTGGCCTATGTTCTACTAAGAATTAAAAAATTTGCAACGGCAAGAACCATCTTGCTATTCTCCATTTTCTCAAATTATTTTCAGACATACATTTCAAGGGATCATGATCGGTCATCAACCTAAATTGTTGCCCCAAAATAGTTCCTGAGTGTTTCTAATGCCAACTTAATTGCCAATGTTTCTTTTTCAATAGTGGCATAGGTTTCTCTCTTCACCATCTTTGTACTGAGACAGAATCGCACTTATCCCTACCTGCATGTATGATGTATTTGTTTGCCCCACAAACTCGAGTTTAAAGTCAGGTGCCATTAAGACTGGTTCGGTGCACAACACTATCTTCACACCTGAAGAGCCTTTTCTGCCTCAGTATTCCATTTAACCATAATGGACTGTTAACCCTTGGTATGGTCAGTCAACGGGATAGCAAGTGTCAAAATTGGGTATAAACCTTCTATGTGATTCCTAGGAATCCTCTCACCCGCTTCTTATTTATGGGTTGTAGCCAATTTTGTATTGCCTCAATTTTATTAAGTTGGGACTTTCTTAAGCCTATGCCCATGATACTTGAAATTTGTAGCCAGAATGCTGTAGACCCTACCACCGGTTGGACAGTTTGTCCTGTTTTCATGTCTGACATGAAAATGGAACAAACTGCACAGAGAGGAGACAGAGCTGGGACAGCAGAAGCCACTGGTGGGCGGCACAATAAAGTTTTTTTTTGTCTACAGACGCATGGCGTTGTGCCACTGGACATTGAAGAGAGGAGCCGAGCCACCCACAAAAACAGAGCAGCAAGCAACAGCAGGAGGAGGCAAGTGTGGTCTGAGCAGGTCTGGGCAGACATGAGTCAGGGTTGGAAGTGGGAGATTAAGACATGAGTTAGCTGGTGAGACAGAGGATGATGGAGCCTACCCGAGACACATACAGGGGGAGGCTAAGAGACACAGGGGGCAGGAAACTGGAACGACAGGGACAGCAAGTTGGAGAGGCTGGGGCAGGAGGCTGTAAAGACAGGATGCTGGAGTGACCATGCAGGAAAATGTCCTCTACAGAAAGCTGGAAAGATAGAGGGCAAAAGGCTGTAAAGACAGGAAGCTGGAGATGACACAGGGGGCACACATGTCTGGTTGAACCTCGGTGTAGGAATATGACCAATGTCGTCACACAACAAACAGGCATCTTCTGGACCATTTGCTCTCCTACAACAGAGGTTCTCAAACCCTGTCCTCAGGAGACCACACAGTTCACATTTTCCATGTCACCCAGCAGGTGCACAGGTCTATTCATTACGGACACATTTTAAAAGATCCACTGGTGAAGCTAATTATTTCACTTGAGATTGTGAGAAGACCTGAAAAACATGTACTGTGTGGGGTCCTGAGGACCGAGTTTGAGAACATGTGTCTACATAAATAGTGAATATCGACTGAGGACACCATCTGCCCAGGGAGGTTCAGTTTCTTCAGATGTTCCACGTTGCAGAGAAAGCACCAGATAGGTAAGGTGTATTTGGAATGGAATGGAGAGGAATGCTCCCACAGAGACTAGAAATGGTTGGTGTTTAATGCTGACACGCCTCATTTTGAGTGACCACGCCACTCGTGATGTGTGGTTTCACCCTTTCTTGTGTGCGGTGCATGCATATAATACAATACCACCACCATCTTTTTTTCTGCTTGGACCACTGGATAAGCGTCAAATGCTCAAATGTTCTCTGGCTGTCTTATATACAGAATCTCAACAGCTCACCCTCTGCCATACTTGCCGACTTCGTATTTCTCCTCTCCAGGAGAAGCCTGGGGTCAAGAAGCAGGTGGGTGAGTTGGGGGCAGGGCCAACCAAAATCGCATAATTAAGTCCACCCACTCACAGGAATTTGACGCAATTACACATATTTTAATTAGGGGGTGGGGCTAAATGATGCGATTCTCAGAATCACGCCATTAGGAACCGCCCCCAATGCCCGGACCAGTCGATCGCTGCCAATAGTCTCCCCATTCTGCCTACTTAACTAGGAAGTGGGCAGAATTATGGAGACGTGCCTACCCTTCCGGGGGTGCAGGGGGTTACCCGAAAAATTGTGAGCCTCCAGCAAATTTAGGGAGAGTATGCATGTATGCCTTCTGCTCACTACCATAGCAGACAGGTCCACAGTAAGCAAGCAATAGGGGAACCTGGAGGTGCTGCAGCAGCATGACAACACATCACCCTAGAATTACGATCCAATGAAATGCCAAGTGAATAGAACCGGGAATGAGCTCCCGGAGCCATTCAATTCTGCGCGAAGTTGGGTCGGGGAAGGATCGTTTTCGCGCCTAAACAGGATGTTTAGGAACGAGAGCGGCCATTCTCCAACTAAACTTCCCGGCACGATGCCGTTTTCCCGGGGCTACGGACAGAAAACAGCATTGCGCCTGGATTTTTGTTGGATTTCGACTCGCATCCCAGGAGGGATACGAGAATAAATCATTAGACGGGCTTAGCAGCGCAATTAATTGAAAAGCTCCGGGAGCTGACTCCCGTTGCTATTCACTTTGTGTTGAATAAAATTGTGCCCATGGTTCCAGGTGGCAGCCACAGCACATTTGAGCCCGCTATCAGTGGGGTACAGCTTGGAATGTTCCAAAATTCAGTGTAGGTCTGCTATAAACGTCTGTATATATTTTATTTTGGAAGGGGAATCATAGCATTTGTTCGCTCTGGGAACCCAGGACCTTTGCACCTCTATGTCCAACTGGTCTGCAGCTAGGAGGCAGGATAAGGGGTGCCATGTCTGTTACATCTGTACTGGACCCCACAATTTCTGATGGCAGTTCTGCCAGTGAATTAACCTCCTTCGACACAGTAGGAGCCAGTAATAGTAACAGGTGGATACAGACGTGGGAAGGAATCCTTATACACCATGGGGTATATTTACTGAAGTTCAGGTTTTTAGAAGTGGAGATGTTGCCTATAGCAACCAATCAGATTCTACTTAACAGCTATCTAGCACCTTCTAGAAGATAACTAGAATCTCACTGGTTGCTATGGGCAACATCTCCACTTCTAAAAACATGCACTTTAGTAAATATACCTGGGCTACTCAGGAAGAATGACCAACACCATGTACTGAGTGGTAGAGTAAGGCCATCTGGTGACAGATACTGCAGATATAATAGATGCACACAAATACAGACAGACAGAAAAAGAATCGCTTTCAGCAACCCTACCTTTTATATGTAATATACACTACTGGTAGATACTATTGTATTCTTAATTGAAATATGTTTCACTTACATTGGAATTTATCATATTATATACATAAGGCCATCTCGGGTCCATTTCCTATTATCCAGATCATGAAAATGTAAAAATTTACTTTTTTTTACATTACTTATATATGTGGTAAACATTTTTGACTCAACAGTCTCTCCACAGTCAAATATGCAAAATCAACAGGCTTATCAGCACTTCCTTTTGTTCTTTTATGACCTTTGAATTAAATTCTTTATGCAAAAAAAAAAAATCAGTGTTACAGCAAGATGCACAGACTTGCCCAGGTCCAGCTTCTCACTGGGAACGTGAGAAAAAAAAGCTCTTTTTGGAAGTGCCGCAATGTGATTAAACATCACCTCTCATGAGTCACACAATGAAAGCCCCACAGATAGAGCTGTGAAATGGATTCAAAAGTAAACGGACTTCATGCCTTGACAATACTAAGACACATCTCAAGGGAAATTAAAGGGACAACACAACACTTGATGTGTCCTATAGATGAGAGAAAAGCATTTGTGCAATAAACTAAAAACTCATAAGAAAGCATACTTCGCAAACAATGGAATAGACCTATTAATCTTAATAGCAAGCACTAATAATGCAGCTCTTCAAAGCACATTTCACCATGAATGATTTTTTTTTCCCTTTCTTTTTATCTGTTGATAAACATGTTACCCACATGATGTCTATTATAAATACATTGGGTTTTCTGCCACACTACAGATGTACTATTTTGCAGATTGCAGCAACATGGTTTCAACAAAGTGAAAACTAAAGGCTGCCATACACGGTGCGATATAGCAGCGGATCCCATGGATTGGAACGATATCGCTGCTATATCGTTCCAAGTGTGTATATATCATACTGGCTAGTGCGCGCTCCCGTAGGATCATACATGGCTCCTCCAGATCTTACCATGCTGCAGAAGAGATCTGGTGGTGCAATGTACGATCCTATGCAATGCTATGAAGGGGGGGGGGGGGGCGCCATATCGGGCAGCGGATCGGTCCGTGTATGGGGACCGTCCAATATGTCGGTTGTCGCTTTGCAAGGTGCATATCGCACCATGTATGGAACCCTTAAAGCTAGTCAGTATGCCAAGTTCTGTAATAATGATGACTTGGGAAAGGGGGCAGAATACGATCTTTTCAAAGTTCCTTGATACATTTTGGCGGAATCTCTAATACAAAAGTAACATTAGAAACAACAAAACAATGTGTGCTTATTTTCATTGCAAATGCAGCAAAATGGGGAATAATAATTTTTAACTTATTTTAATAAAAAGAGGAATGAAAATCAAGGACAACCTAAAGCATGGGGAAGCTTTGCAGAAAGAAATACACATTACTAATATAACTAGATTAATAATGGGGATGTAGTCAAAAGGTCGACAATCCTTGTTGACACCACAATGTAGTAAACATTGTTCAAATGTCGACATTATGGTTAGGCTTTGGTGGGGAGGGGAAGTTAGGTTTAGGTTGTGGGAGGGGGTGTGTGTTAGGGTTAGAGGTAGGTATAAGGGAAAAACACTCGCTGGAAAGTTGCAGCAGAGGTCTGATCCGGAAGTGACAGTCACATGACCGCCAGGACCTCGACTCACAGCAACCGTCACCGCTGTACAACTAGGGACGATATATCGGCATTCTAACATGTCAACATTTCATCAATGTCTAGATGATGAATGTCGACATTTTGGCCATTGCTCATGCCGGCATTATGACTGTTGCCATATCATACCACACCCAGCCAATCAATTCAGCATTGGAATAATAAAACATTCCCTCATAAAGAGATCGCTTGTGAGGATTTATTAATGGCAAAATTTAAAAAATTTATTTACAGGGAATAGAAAGGTTTCTTAAGGCTCTGTTTTAGTTTGCCCTTGAAACACTAGTAAAATTTTACATGATCAATTGTAGAAAGCAATCCATTCCAAAAATGTCCAACATGCAGTAATTCAGTAAAAGTCATTCTGCTAAAATATTACTCCTTATCAACCCAATGCATATTCTCTTTGGAAATGACAATTGGTTAATCAGTCTGAACATATCACTGCCTCTCTGACACCCTCACCGTTAGTACACCTTATGTTTCTTGTTGTTTAATCTCCTGCTAACATTTAACTGTTTTTTTATAGTGCTACATAAAATGCAATTAAGTCTTTTCTGGCTGCATAGTAGGTGCTAAATTATACAGATATGGAAAACAAAAAAAAACATATTTATGCGTTTGTTAAATTAAATTAAAGTGGTAGGTTTCTTGTAGAATAGAAAGATGCACTGCAAAGTGTACATAAAGCTACTTACACAAAATATTGTATTCTATTGGCACGATTCTATTCTATGCGATGTGAATAGCGCCGGGAGTGAGCTCCCAGAGCTATTCAATACACCGCGCTGCCAAGGCCGACTATAGGATTTCTTCTCGCATCCCCCCGGGGATGAGAGCAGAAATCCGACAAAAGTCCCGACGCGAGGCTGTTTTCTGCCCTTAGCGCCGGGAAAACAGCATCGCGCCAGGAAGTTAGGTCGGGGAATGCCCGTTCTCGCACCTAAAAACCCTGTTTCAGGCGCGAGAACGAGCCTTCCCCGACCTAACATCGCGATGGATTGAATAACTCCGGGAACTATCTCCCGGCGCTATTTACATCGCACTCAATTGAATCGAGCCTTATGTCTTACGACCTTTGGATGCTCAGAAACATGATTTTAATACATATATTTGAAGCACTAATTTTCACAAGTCTTGGCAAGCCAAACGCAACCTGGTAAAGTGCACCACTTATGATAGTCCGGACAGCAAAAAGCTACATAGAGCTGCACTGGACGAGCTGTATTTGATATGTTTATTCAGGTTTTCAAGCTACAGAGTACTCGCTCATAATGGATCCAATCTATAAGCCAAATAAAACTTGGTGCTGAAGATTGTTTCGTATTATATTGTTGGAGCACTTGGTTGATTATAGACCTGAAATCTTATATGAGCAGCTATAAGAAGTAAAAATACTTGCAGCTATTTACAGTAGCTGGACTAAGGATGACAGTATTTGTCCATAACACCGGACTCGGGGAACTGCGCATTATACATCTTGGGAGCGGCATATTGACCTAGGGGATCTGGTAACCCTGCTAGTAATAATTTAAACATTGCCAACTTTTATATATTGTCTCCAAAGCTGATAATTGAGCCAATAAGGATGTTTAAAGGCTCCCTTACACCAGCGACTCAGTGTCACAATTCTGCAATTCCCAGTTACCAAGGTCAGAGAATTGGTGAAAACCAACATGATGGATTTCTCAGATTTGACAATCACGATCAAAATATGATTGTGATTTGCAAATTGGTGACTTAACAAGTAGAATTTCACTGATCAGCGGACATCGATGGCCGCCTGTCTGCATTTCCGATCCAACCGTAGGATCGGACATTCTGTCGGCTGGTGTATGGGCACCTTAACTCTCTAGCAACAGAGAATTACTAACGCAGCTGATTACCCATACTAATCATTAACTGCATGCATAAGTTTTATATTGCTATATTATGTCTGTGGCCACAGATTAAATGTTGTTTGATACATGCTTGTTAGTTTGTTATAATTAGCCCATTTTACGTGTGCTACAATATTATACTAATTACTTTATGTGAAATTGTTATAATAAAAATTATATTTTTATGCCCAGCAACTAAATAGCAATGTATTTGGTCAGTTACAAAGTCATAATTGTAGTTTCATTTATTTATTTTTTAACCAACTCCTCCATCTTAATGCTATCTATGTGTACTGTGAAGTTAGGAGGCACAAAGTAAACGGCCCCTTGAAAAACATCAGTAATGTACAAAATAGGTAGAACAATCAACCTCAGCCTCAATCACAGAAACCTTCACACGTATAAACATGGAAGATAACAGTTATACAGTGGCAGCATTGTCTCACCGTGCTGGGGTTAACTGTGTGCAGTTTTTATGTTCTCCCAGTATTTAAGTGGGATTCCTCCGGTGATTTGGTTACATACCGCACGCCATACATACTGGTAGGTCAGTTGGCTGCGGATTAAATTAACCAATAAGCTCCAGTGAGGCAGGATCTAATGACTAAATATACTCTGTAAAGAGCTGTGTATTTTGTACCCTTCCATAACTGTGGATACATAAACATTAAAATAAATACATTCTTTGTCCCTGTGTTTTTCAAAATTAAAAAAAAAAACCATAAAGATAGAAAACATAGGCATATTTAGAACAGCAGCACCACACACCCTGCACCTATAGTATATTTACTTTGTGCTGGTAAGCGGGTTCCTCCTCCGTGGTGCCATCTTCCCTGTGACCTCTTTTACTTATGCTCTCTTGAGCGCATGCGCCATTTACTCAAATATCATTGGGTAGATGGCGCTACAGTGGTAAGATGCAGGGTTTGGGGGCTGCTCAGAGGAATACACCCCTGAGTTTACTCACATGTTCATTTAAAAGTGCATACTGGATTCCCACATACATTCATATGTACCTTTCTGCACGCTCTCCAAAGTTATGCGCTTGACTTATCGATTGATGGTCCTCACATCAAGTTAAATTAGTGCCTTGTTCACAATAGGACAACCCTACCCCCTCAAAAACCAACAACAACATAATTCATACTTGCCTACTCTTCCAGAATGGCAGGGAGACTCCCTAATTTAGGGATCTCTCCTGGACTCCTAGGAGAATAGAGCAGTCTAATGACACAATTTGCTGTAAACTGCATCGTGGAACTGTTCCCAGTAACCACTGTGCCTTGGCTTTAATTGTGGCACTGTGCAATCTAGAGGGCACAATGATGCAATATGTGGTTCCCACTTCTGACCCCCTTCATTAAAAATTTGACAAGCATGACAAACCTACAGTTGCACCAAATATTAACTTAAGCCGTACCAATATTCTAACTGCAGTATGGAAAGTTAGCCGAGTGTTTAGTGTGTGACATATGCTATTGTACAGTCAATGTAATTTATTTTTTTTGTAAAGAAAAGCCAGAAAGGCAATTAATAAAACATGTATTTGCATATTTTGTTAACCTGCCCAGAAGAGAGCTTTATACAAGAGAAAGATTTTGCAAATAGAAAAAAAGAAAGCAATTTAAAAGTTTTGTACACAAATAAACAACATATGGTAAACCTGCAGAGTCACGCTGTTTCTGATAAATAACTAATTATTATGCCTAGACAATGCTGAATCCAGTAGCTAAAGTCTTGACTGCACTGCCTTTAGAACCACAGTAATTATGCAGGCTTTAAAGGAATATTACACCTTGACTGAAGTAGAGTGTATGTTTACTTTTTTTTCTGTAGACATTCAGGAATATATGGTAATAAAAGTGACAGGAGACATTCTGGAGATGATTTACAATTAAAAGCAAATCCAGTCACAAAGCACATCATTCTATAATGATGCAGGTGGAAAATCCCTGTACTTCTGGCCAAAACACACAGCAATTAGAATCAGTATATGGTCAGATGATGACTGATCTGACTGTGTGCCATCATCAGTTGGTGGGTGGCGAAGATACAGTATAGTAATGCTGCTGCTGAAGCCAATCAGCTTCTGTCATTATACAAGGTGTTTTTGAAAAGTGACAATTAGGGTGGGTACACACTTGCACGACTTCGGGCAGATTTGCCAGATTTCGGCAAATCAAATCGACAACTTTGGTATATCGTGCAGTGTGTATGCTCAAATGCGCACTCCCGCGGGTCACATGCAATATCATGTGATTGGCCATGCTGCACAGCCAATCACACGTTACCATATGCTGGGCTGTGCAGTGTAATGCAGGATAGTGGGGGTCTATGTACTAAGCCTTGGATGGAGATGAAGTCAATGGAGATAAGGTGCTAGCCAATTAACTCCTAACGGTCACTGTTCAAACACAGCCTGTGACATGGCAGTTAGAAGCTTGCTGGTACTTTATCTGCGCTGGCTATCTCCAACCAAGGCTTAATAAATAGACCCCAGTATGAGGTATTGTTCCTTTGTATATTACATCAGTAATGTGTGCCACCAATCTTTCATTGTCTGCGGTGAAGGTAAATCACCCCGACAATCTGCAAGATTGCCACTCATACAAGTGTGTACCCAGCGTTATTAGCTGACTAGTTGGTACTTTCTCTCTCTCCAAGCTTTGATAAATCTGCGCCAAAGTGCTAATGACACAAGCAATATGAATACCAACATATCGCTGCCCCAAGGCATACAGCACTCATGGCACACGAGAAACTAATGTATAAACGCTTCTGGCAGTGTTAATGGAGTGTCATCAGTGTTTATGTAGCAGGAAATTGACATTTATACTGCCTGCAAAATGAAGGCAAAAAAAAAAGTGTACAAAAAACAGGCTTGGTGGATACATGGACATTAAAAGTCCCTGTGTGCGAGTTTAGAGATTGAGGTTCCTAACTGAAAATTACCAATGACATGTATTACTCAGAAACCTTATAGTTAACAGTTCTACCTGAACGAACCATCACACATAGCAGAACCCAACTGTGATGCATGGATCTGCAGTGTGCCTGGAAAATCATGTCCGCAGCTAAAAAGCAGTTTAAACTAGTGATCAATGCTGTAACTACACATTGTCCTTCTTCACTTTAATAAATGTTGCTTGCTGTATTTCTGCACTGAAATGTAAAACCACCCATGAGTTCATACGGGATGTAGTCATTAGGTCGACAATAACATCACCAACAGTTATGTAAACATTGTTAATGTTGACGTGAAACGTGCTGACATTCCATGAGGCACTAGGGGGAGGAGACTATACTTACTGGAGCACTGACTGGTGCATCAGATGACTGCCTGAATGGATGTTCACATGATGAAAAGTCCCGGAAGCTGCCGCTAGAAACAAAGCTGCTGCTTTAGTGACCGCTGAGCCACCAATGATGATATGTTCTATTATGTCGACATTTCATCAGTATATCATATAAAAATGTTGACATTTCATACTTAACCCAGTTCATACTTATACTTCACCAGAAGCATGCAGACCAATATCTTACACCAAATAAATGTCCTATGAGGCTGAGTGGTCTTTGTATTCACACCATAATGGCCATTTCTTCTGCACATAAATCATAATTTTCATACAGTATGTCCAGGACACACATTTTGGTGGAGTTCTCCCGGCTCACATCCATTTCCCGAGTGAACCATGGCATCTTGGCTCTGCTCCCCATGCATATTGTCATGAATACTGGCCGTGTGGAGTGTGAGAGTGTATGTGTAGGAGGGGCAATGACTATGCTAATCTTGTCACCATTCAAACTAAACTTGGACCTCAGCTGAAGGATCTCATGGAGAGGTATTCTCAAAGAAAACAAGTAGCTGGTCTAGCTAACAAATTCTAGCCCTCTTTCTGGGATGTATTTATAAGGTCAAAATTCACAATGTCGACACCACAATATTAACAATTAAGAACATTGTCGAAATGTCGAAGGCAACATGATGATCGTTCCGAATGTCGACATGTTTGCAATGCTGACATCTGAAATGTTGACATGTGAAATCTGGACTCTCCTAGAATGTCAATATCAGAGTTTGGCTACCTCGGGAGTAAAGGCGGGTATCCACTAGCCAACAGTGAAAAGACTGAACGATAACGATATCATTCACTACACTGCAGGGTGTTCACACTGAACGATATGTCATTCAGTGCAGGCACAATCAATCATCTGCAAACATGCTCAACCTGACGATACCGTCAGGTTGACCAGCATGCTTGCACGATGATAGATGTCTAAAAGACCAAATTTTCATACGATTACCAAACGATATCGTTATATCGCTCATTTTAATTATCTAGTGGATAGGCACCTTTAGGCACTAAACGAAGAGTAAGGGGTTAGGAAGAGGAAAAATACTCACCAGAACGGTCGCTCTGTCCGATGTCTGTACCAGAACTGCTGCACACATGACTACTGGGACCCAAAAGTCGCAGCTAGAGGCGCTGCTGCACCCAGGAGCAGATAAGTGCAGGTAAGTCACTGCTAGACCATCAAGGACGGTCTGTCGACATTCTATTATGTTGACATTTCAGCAGTGTCCACATGATGAATGATGAGATGCCAAGCATATTGACATTTTGACCATGTTAAACATTCTCATGTCAACATTATGGATGTTGACCTTAAATACCACACCCCTCTTCCTACAAGCACAACAGCATAAAGACCTCCATGAAAACCCACAACAAATGTGCAGCCTGTTTCCTGCATAATGTACTTTACAGGTCACCTTTCTTTATTAAAATGGTAACTGGAGCTCCTCCTCCCTTCCCCAAAATTATAACAAACATCCAAAGAAGTTATGACATGGAGAACCTTGGCTTCAAGTACTAAACTTCAGCCTCTTCTTGTTAAAATTACAGATACAGTCCTGAATACTATGTGGAACACCTTGTCCCACCAAGTTTCTCCTCCATTCTTTAAGGGTGATATATCAAGCTCTGGTTAGAGATAAAGTGAATTAGATGCCCAAAGCAACCAATCAGCTTCAGTCATTTCAGCTAGATAAATGACAGTTATGCTGGGTACACACTGGCCGATATATTGGCCGATCATTTGATCAGCCAATATATCGTGCCTCCGTCGGCCAGTGTGTACAGACGATATGTGTGTGAACATCGTCGTTCACAGACATATCGCATTGGCTGTACTGCACAGCCAATGAATAGATATGTCTGCAGACATATCTGTCCATCGACAAGTGTGTACGGGCGAACAGCCGATCGCCCGTACACTGGGGTGCAGAGAGGGGGGCTGCACTGGGAGACTGTCCGAGGTTGCAGCAGAACGAGCAGTCTACTATGCCAAAGGCATTGCGCCGGGCTGAGGGGCACACAGCGACCCCCCTCCCCAGCATGCAGCGCTGTGTCACAGGTGTGTGTGTGTGTGTGTGGGGGGGGGTGGGTTCTTCTGAAAGGGGCATGGCCACACCTTCTGCGATCAGGCCACGCCCCCTACCCGCCCCCAGTCTTGCCCAAGCTGCTGCAGCATGCAGATGATGGTCATTCAGTGTGTATGGACGACCATCATTTGCAGATCACTCGATCTGCAGATATATCTGTCAGGTGTGTACCCAGATTTAGAAGCTGATAGATTGCTTTGGGCAACTTCTTCACTTTATCACTCTCCAAGGCTTGATACATCTCTTCTTTAGAGTGGTTGTTTACCCAGCTGGGTATCCAGTGATATCGCTCTGTGGACTTATTTGTATTTAAGTGCTTTTTAGATATGGTAATGTTGCACTGGATGATTTTGCTCATTTGGACACCTTCCCTCACTTTACCTTCAGTTTGTTTTAACCTATTGTTGCAATTCTCAAGTTGATATACCAGATTGTGTAAGATGTTTAAATAAAAATGACTGAAGTAAAAAAAATGGTAACTGGAAAAAAAAAGAAAAAGAAACAGTTCTTATACATAACATCTATAGCAGAGTGCTTCCTTGCTTCATTTTTGGATTCAAATGGACTACAAATAAGTAGGTTTAAAATTTGAAATCCCTTAACCCATGTGTCAGTTCAATATCATCATAACAACAGTTTATCCAAATTCCTTTTCTATATTTTTTTTTTGCTGGTTTCACTGTATTCATAACATTGCTCTCTTTCCACAGTCCCACTCACACCCACCACTGCCAAAGTAACTTTGCTCAACTACAGATGTAAAAAGGCTTATCAGTCATGTATTATACTGTAGGTTGGAGGCAGAACAAAATAAATACGATTAATTTTATTCCTGCACAGGCAGAATTATTTTTGTAAATATATATTTAGGTCATACATGCCTACCTTCCCGGTTTTCGCGGGAGGCTCCCGATTTTTCGGGTAACCCCCTGCACCCCCGGAAGGGTAGGCATTTCTCCCGCATTCTGCCCACTTCCTAGTGAAGTGAGAATACCAGCGGCAATCGCGGGTCTCCGTGAAGGGGGCGGGGCTTAAGCTGTGATTCTGCATGAATCACAGCATTTGGCCCCGCCCCCTATGTAAATTGTGCCAAATCGCGGCAATTTTACAGTGAGGGGGGGGGCTTAATGACGCGAATTGTCAAGCCCCGCCCCCGTCGGCCCCCTGCTGCTTCTCTTACCCGGGCTTCTCCCGGGAAGAAAATATTAAAGGTAGGCAACCCTGATTTAGGTTGGACACCCCCATTTTACACTGACCTAGTGAATAATTCCACCAAATTAATTCCTTGCTTTTCTATTAAATTGATGCAAAACTCCTTAAAAACACACTTTGTCAAAACCACCTAAGGACACAAACACAAAACCCAAATGAGTTTCTGTAAGCAGAGTTCTCATGAATGCTCTGCCACAGCAATGATGGAAAAACTGAGCACTGTCATTATGATGCTTAGTCATCCCTCCATTACATTATGCATATAGATACCAAAAGTAATTCTAACATACAAAACCGTGCAATCTGAGAGATGTTGAGATTGTGGAATGGCAGTAAATGAAAATGTATATAAGATTTATTGCTGTTAAAGTTATGAGTACATTTTTACATGAAACTCTTGTGTGTTCTTCTCTTCCACTTTAATATGGAGTCCAGTTTCGTGGCTAGGTGGTAAATACAAAATAGTTTCCTTCATGCAATATTTGTAAATAAGCAAAATAAGAGCCATAGACTAACTACAGTAATGCTGGCCATACACGCTGCAATTATCGGGACGATCCACCCGATATCGGCGGATCGCCGCGATAATTGTAGCGTGGGGGGGGGGCGACCGAGGGTTAAATATTGCTCGGTCGGGCATGCTGGATTGTCCAGCATGCCCGTCCGATGCGATATTTACCCGGTAACTGTCGGCCGCATCGGGCAGTGTATGCCCAGCGCGGCCGACAGACAGACATTTCCTGTGTTCCTTCCTACGGAAGGAACAGGGAAATGTCTCCTCCCCTGGGGGCGGAGCGCGGATGTCGGGCTATACACTGTGAGATTTCTCTCACAGTGTATGCCGCGGACATCTGCGGCTGGCAGCCGGCCAGATAAAATGTCTGTCGGTCTGACAAACATTTTATCTTGACGTGTATGCCCAGCATAATACATAATTCTGTGTTCTCATTGTACAATTTCCATAACATATGTGGAAAAGTTGGCTCCTAACTTTCACACCAGGCAACATGCCACACAGAAAGATTGGTCTTGCCAAATACTAAGCCAAACTTACATAACACTCAGACATGCCGTCACTTTCAGATAACTGTACTAAATGGAACCATTGTACTAAATTGCTGAGCACTTTGTGCTTAATATTTAACATTTAGCACATGCTGTCCTTGAAAACATTATCATAGTTCTAAACAAAAAACTGCAGGTGAACCAACTGCATTTGCTCTAAGCTACAAATAGCTTAAATGCCCAGTTATGGAGGCAAATATTTTTCAGCATTTAATGATATGCTATTATTTGACCTTTCCTGCTGTCTCACTATATCAGCACCACAGGCGTAAACACCTCCACACATAGCCATGCCTGTCAGTACAGGAAATTTCAAGCATTTTATCCTAAAATCAAACAGAAAGCTACAGAAAGAAATCTGCTTCTCCTAACAAAAAGAATAATTTAGGCTTATCTGTATTTTCTAGTTCCCTGACCTTTCCAAGTTTGTTTCTTTTGGAACGGTGACTTGATTGTTTATCGGTTTTCCCTGAGAGACACAGAGAACTGCATAGTGTAGTTTAATAAATATATATATACATACTCATATACATAAACTTAAGCTTAGAACCCCTTATCTGGGGTATCTTTTAGGAGACCAACAGGTTGTGACCCAACTTTTACAGTTGCTGGCCCAGAAAGTGTGGAAACACCAGGGGAGTACTTATGAGGGACATCGCTGGGTGAGGATGGTGAGAGAAGGGTGTAGGAGGGAGGGGGACGGGGAGGGGGAGGGGGAGGGGGAGGGAGATCTACTAAGCAAAGATTTGTTTTTGTTTATTGCAATTTTTCCTTTTCTGCAGTCGCGCCAAAAAGCCCCTCATGGTGCGCCAATTCCCGTGAGACTCTGCCAACGGCGGGAGTCCTTTTTGCATATTTTTTTTTTGCAGAAATGTATCCAAGTCACAATGGACGCACCAGCAGACTGTGCTGATTAATTTGATATGCAACACTTGTATATCTGAATGCAACTAAAGGCCCCCATACACAGGGCGATTTTTCACATGATATGGCAGTTTTCATAACGACTAATCATGTGAAAAGTAGCGTTTTCAAACACTATTGTGATGCGCGTCCACAACATCGTGTACCGGCATCGTAGATCAGATGGTTTTGCAGAAAGATTTCGACCGAACAGTACGATGTGACATCCTAATACATCAGATCGTATGGTCGTTTGTACAATCGTACCTTTTCTAAATACAAATCGTACAGAATGTCAAAGGAAGAATTTTCAAGGGAATCGTATGAGAGATCGGATCCGACATAAATCGCCCCATGTATGGGCACCTTAAGACTCTGAATCTTTGTACAAAGCGCTACAATGTAGCAGACGCAGCTTTTATTCATTCCAGGTTCTGTTGTGGTTCAGACTTGGGTGCACAAAGATATACAAGTGTCGCATATTAAATCAATCAACACAGTCTGCTGGTGTGTCCTAGTCGCCCGACACTAGCAGAGTTACATGGAACTTGGCAGCTCACTCATGACAGGCAAGTTGCACTGCGTGGCGTATTGAGAATAGATGTATGAGAACACATCTATATTTTGCAATCAGAGTTTTAGGATGAATCAGCCAGTGAATTAACATTTTCAGGTTTAATACAGTAATATAAAATGTAATGCATATAATCTAAGATGAGATTAATTGATTGTTTTATTGGTATATGTCATTATTAATTTACTGGAATTGTCTGTTCATTTTCTAGCATTGTGCGTTCATTCACTGGTAATTCCTATACCTCTTCTGTTTTTTTTGGTTGGAAAATTCTAACTATACCTTCAATCTTTAAACCAAAAATGTATTTTAAAAGTATATATCGTAATAATGATGGCAGGTCTCAAAATAGTTTTTATATTCAATCTTCTATATACACCATCCCCTTAAATATGAGAATTCCTTTACCTGTTCATTAAACTGGACTAAAAAAGTAAATTTGCCAGAAAATTTTAAAAAAAACCCACAAAAACAGCTTTATGCAATAGACCATCGGTCAACCATTGATTATTTAACATAAACATAGAAACTCCGGATTTACTAACCATTGTGGTAAAAAAAAAACGATAGAATCCGCAGTAAATGCACAGCAAATAGTAATAGAAATTAGACCTGTCCATGGCAAGCAAGTTTGTGAGAAGCACTGCACAGATCACTATGATCTACAATATTGAAAAAAAAATAATCTCACAGCCTGTGCTGGTATTAGAAAATAGGGGAAAAAAACGTCATGCGGTTTCCCCCATTTTCCAAAAACCAGCATCAGGGTGAACCAGCCGGGGGGAATAACATCACCATACCGTTGACCCAAACTGGTCAGTCAAGGGCTGGAATCCCTCAGAAAGTCAGGACCTAAAAAAACAAATTGTGTCTCCCCTTTCGATGGACAACCCGCACTGGACTAAAAGCTTCACTGCTGGTTACGGTGGGTGCATGGGAAACCACTACCCCTTATCTGGCCTAGCACTGGCCCCTCCCTGAGATGGAGACCAGGCCTTACCCCTGAGATAGAGACAATCCAGCCAGTCTCAAGGGGGAGCGCATCCCAACCGCTCCTGCGCTAATTAGAGGCTGCCAAAGAGGTCCGTTTTCCACCAAGCCAAATAAGTTGGTCGGCAGGTTGGGGAATCACAAAACTGGAAAGAAGACGATGGGATGCTCTTCCTACCAATTTGTAGACCAACTAACAAACCCTACCACTAACTCCTGATAGGCTATCAAAATATGTCACATATACTGTTAAACTGAACCAACCATATCCCCCTTCTTAAACCCTAAACTTTCCTTTTAAACATCAATTACATAAAAAAAATGGATGCTTAACTATCCTCACACACAACTAAGTACTCAGCTACTTAAAAGGTGGTTGTGTGAATAAACTGTGAAAAGGGCAATTCAGTCAATTACGGTTTATGACCGACAGGTCTAATAAAGCAGACCAAAGAGAGGCACAAAACTACAACGTACAGTACTTGATTCCCTGGTTTGCTGAATGCTATAGACTTCACCTATTTACATTGGACTCCACAGAGATAGGTGGGACTAACTGTGCAGTATATGAAGCATACAAAAAAGTATTGTGTGATGCTTATAGCTATAAAAATTATATTCACTCATTTTTCATAGACACAATATTTAATGAACAAAGCACTTCAGTCAGAGGCGTTTTAAGAGAGGAGGAGGCCCGTGTGCACTCCTCGTGCGGGGCCCCCTCCTCTCTCCCTGGTGGCTGGCAGCCGACTAACGCAGCTGGCCAGCAACCAGGAGCATTAGTAGACTCCGGGCACAAGAGTGTGCCCAGAGTCTACTGCGAATGCGCAGAACACCGGAAAATGGCCGCGGCGGGCATTTTTCCGGTGTTCTGAGCAGCAGTGACAGCCGACGCGGGACCTCGGACAGGTAAGTTTAAAATAAAATATGGGTGCAGTGTGTGCGATGCAGGGCCCTCCCTGGACCCGGGGACCCGTGTGCCAGGCACACACTGCACCCATTATAGATACGCCACTGACTAAAGTGTAGTTATACATTTATTTTAACACCTATAAATATACCAGCCTTGGTTGCACATCCTCGTTACCCTGAGCCTTCAACTCTCAAATGTGACAACCCAGTATCACACAGTGACTTGTATCCACTTCAACACCATATCATAAAACTTACAGGTATGGTTTAAGAGAGGAGGGGTCCCGCATGCAGACTCCTTGCAGGTGCCCTCCAGCCTGCAGTACAGTAGACTCTGGCAAAAACAGTCATTCAGATAAATTACTTGCTTCCAACCGATTTGACCAACTTTGCTGGACGACAGCTTTTGTTTTCAGTGTTTGACCATTTGCTCACACACATTACCAGACGTTCATTCCAACCAGCCAACTAATTGGCTGTTTGAAAAGATCAGCTTTAAGTGTATGACCAGCTTAAGATTCCACTCCCAACAAACTGCATCTACTCCCCTGCTCAGCATGTGTATATGTCATTCTAATCTTATATCATGCAGGGACTATAATCGAAGACAACAAAATTTGCAACACTAGGACACAATACATCATGACACCTATATAACATGTAATGTTGGCACAGACCAAATTGCATAGTGAACACCAGTGCAGAAACCAGGTTTCACGTATTCAATTATATACTCTACATTGTAGCTTTAATTCAGATTGAAGGAACACGTGGCTGACCGAACTAGGATACTAGAGCACCACAGATAACAACCTTGTCCTTTAAATATACCAGACATAACTGAATATAGATAGCATGGAAAAGAAGAATGTATGCACCATCAAGCACAAGAACACAACAATGTGAGATTCTACTGTGGCATAATATTAGACAAGCACGTTGCCAAAGACAAATTCTGAAACCAGGGACTGTTACAGGAAATTAGAGAGAGGTGTCAAAAAGTCAATGTCAGCAAAGGTAAAACACAAACTTCCCCAAGTACAAAAATCACTTAAACAAGCAACTTATATTAGTTGGGTTATATTTTGCTGTACAATGACAGTAAGCATGTACTTAAACAATTGGCTAAGCAGGAAATGGATTTGGTTATCTGCAAAAATATATTTAAAAGAAATCACATAAAATACTGTACTAGAAATATCTTTAAGGAAGCCTAATGCCAATAGGAAAAGGACATAGTTTGAAATTGCAGTGTTGACATCAAACTGTGACTCTTCGCACCATTAAATCAGCCATCTGGTCAAACAAGCAGTACAGTTCTTATAGACCATCACAAAATGATTTTACACAACAATAAATAACCCAGTTCCATATTCTGTTGGCAGTTTGCCTTGACATCGACTATACCACCATGAGATCCATTTCAATTTGTGTTAAGGGCTATGCACATAGCCTACATGGTAAGAGTAGGCTATTTTAGTTTTGTAAATGGTTGGATAACCATAAAGACAGCACCTATCACATTTAGAACTGGCTATATAGTTTAATAACACACCAAGTAATAGTCATTCTGTTAGAAACCATTTAGACAATAGATCTACACAAGTTTCCTTAGGGCACATCTATCAGTGTGTAATGAACATTACATTCTACAGTACACACAAAAACTAATAAAACAGTTTTATTCCAATCTGAAATGTACTTGTGGATAATACATATAATTGGTAATCTCTAAAGGTGCGTACACACGTAACGATTTTTTTAACGATTTAACTATAACGATGTCGTTATCATTCAAAAAATCGTTCAGTTTCTGAGTTATAATGATTAAGGAAAATCGTTAAAGTGCGCTCCCGTTTATAGTTTGTAGTTAATTTCAGACTGTCCAACATAATGATTTTCATTAAGGGAAGAAACATTTTTCGTTCATCGTTGTAAAAATAGTTTATTACAATTCAAAAAATCGTTCACTTTTTCAAGGGAAAATCTGACAGAAAATCGTTGGTTACAAAATCGTTACGCGTGTATGAACCTTTAAAATGCATTCCTTAAATACAATGATATGCTGGCAGGACTAGGATATGGTGAAAACTGCAAAAATCTATGTATTCATTATATAGGCTTTGACCAAAGCGGGTAGTAACTTCAAAAGCAAATGCCAGTGTATTATTTTATAGATTTAATACATGAATACATTTGTCCATAGCTACTATATCAATAATCCATAGAAGGTTAGAATAGAGACAGTTTGGTATTGCATACACACAAGAACTTTTTTCAGCACTCTGATGTATGTATGTGGTGTCAGGAAAGATGAAGACCATGTTTGTCTCATAGCGAAGAATAAAGGTTTTTAAGACAGAAAAATAAAACTATACAGTTTTTTTTTCCCCCCCGCAAACCACAGAATATACACTTTCTCATAGTCACATTTACAGCATAAAAACAAGATTGTGGACACGAGAAAATGATTGTGACAAACAACATTTCAGACTCTTCATAGTCTATTTCACACCTTTTCCCTGCAGGACACTCAAGTACTATCTAAATCACACACATTAACATTTCTTAAGGGCTGTAGCAAAGATTCTTTCACAGCAAGCCATTTATGTTCACAGTAATTTAGACATTTTCAGATTGCATTTCTATCCATAAGTGCAAAAGCCTTTACATAAAAAACTAAATAACATAACAGCTTTCATTAGGTAACTACCCTTTGCGAAGTCCATTAGTCTCAATTACTGACCTGGCCACCCTACAGTGCCCAACTCCATTCAATGAGCTCTCCAAACTACACTAAAAAGGTCTGTTGGAGTATACAAACAAATATCACAGATACAACCTAAGCATCCCATCACTAAATAAATACACACAGATATATTGTGCATTCATTTTACTGGAGGAGGAATTGTCCACTCGAAACCAGAAAATAAATATTCCAGAGAAACACATTGCTGTGTTCAGGTCTCAAGGTGCATACACACGTAACGATTTTATTACCAATGAATTTCTGAACGATTTTCTGTCAGATTATCCGTCAGATTTTTGAAAGTGTAATGAACGATTTTTTTAAATACAAACGATTTTTGTAACTTCCCTTATTGAAAATCGTTCAGTTGGTAAGTAAGAATGAACTACAAACGGGAACGCGCATGAACGATAATCATTCATCGTTATAACTAAGAAACTGAACGATTTTTTCAATGGTTGAACAATAACGACGTCGATACAGTTAAATTGTTCAAAAAATCGTTACGTATGTATGCACCTTCACAAACTGTTTCAGGCTGAATATCAATTGTAGGGGCACAGAATTAGGAAAATATTTTGACTCAGATTACTGTATAATAAAGAAATGCTTAGATTTAAATATGATCATTGTAGAGTATGATAAATGCATTTTGCTAATGTGCAAATCCAGATCATTACTACTTCTTATTCCTTGTCCATAGATTGTGTTCCAAATTGTTGGCTCCTAACATTTGGTCCTGACTAATTACTTTTAAAGAAAGGAGTCCAGGGAAAGGAATTTAACAGAGACAATTTTTCTGCCCTTTTGCCACAAGATTTAAAGCAGTGATTTTTATTTAAAAGACAAAAAACTGGGTTGGTTGTGCCTTTTAAAAATAAAATCACTGCTTTAAATCTCAAGGCAAAATCGCAGCTAAAGCTGCACTTTTACTCCTATCATATTACATTCTATCCAAGTCTGATTTAGAGATACATGTTTGCACTATAAAATTATGGTTTACAAATGCAATGCTTTATAGTAGTCGTTTTGTTACATTAATATAATTTTATACTAACAATTGTAATATTTTTGATCTGTTTATGCAGACAAAAATTATGCTACAAAAGTAATAAAATATGCAAATATAAAAACACTTCTAGCAGCAAGAGGCGTTCATTGATATAATGTAACCATACGATTTGACAAACAGATACTGATTATGTGTTAGCAAAGTTGTGAGTGCAATAGACCTTTCCTCTCCAAGAAACCTTTGATGGATGAGAAATAAAAGAAAGCATCTGTAAGTAATATATTGACTGATTGTGATGCACACCTACAAGCACAGCCTGTTCCTCATGGGTCTCTACTTCACAGACCTAACCTTTCATCAATATTTGTGAATGATTTACCATTACATGTGCCGCATTTCATTACCATCTGAGAAGCCAAGGCTACAGCAGATAAAATCATTAGCAGAACGACTAGCTCCTTTCCACCCTGACTAGGGAACGCTCTAGGAAATTGATCATAAGGAAGATTATTACTTTCTATTTGAGAGAAACCTACACTTTCAAGTGCTGAACTGGGATCATAAATTCCCCAACACATTTTCACTTAATACAAAAAGCACTGGGAAATGAAAATGTTAAATGTATAACTACAGTACTTCATTCAAGGATTAATGGTGACGTGTCCACTCAGGGTTAAGGCAAAATATATATGTTGGAATTAAACTAGAATGTGTGAATAAATATTCTATAAATCACTTGAAATGAAGCAAGATGCCAAGATTGAAAAAAGAATACAAACATATAATGTAAAAATAAACTTTTTTGAAAATGGGATGTATAGTATTACAAGAAAAGGTTTCAGGAAAAAGATTTGCTGTATTGTTTTTTTATTTAACCTAATTGCATTACAGCACCCTCTTTGTAGGAGGGGCAGGTTACATTTTCAGAACATAAAACACAACCAATATTGACTAAATATTCATTTAAATGAGATATAAATGTGGGTGTTCACAAACGCCCTACACCATCCTGTAATGATATAGATATATATATATATATATATATATATATATAAAAATGACACTCAGACTGTGTTCTGACTCATTTGGCTTACCCCTTTCTATGTATACAGTAGATGTCAACCTCCATCATTGGTTCTATAAGCAAAGAGGCTATGTTAATGACCAGTGTATGTGAATATATAAAGTTTAAGACCATTTCTATAGGTAACTTTTTCATAAGACTATCCTGTGGATAAATACATCTTTTATATCTAACCTTGTCTCCTGTGGTCTCTAGCAATACATATATTTTAATGTACCTTAAGACTCCATATTTTTTAGCTCAGTGTCTTGGAAAATGGATACCAAACATTAATGGAAAGGTTTTAAGAGTGTTAAAAAGCACTCTGGATGGAAGCGTTGGCTGAGATACACAGTTCTGATCATCACTCTTTCTGGAGAAATCAATAACAGTCAATTGAGAAATGTAAGAGTGCTAAGCTTTTATTAGCAGTCCAAAGGGATACAACAATTCTGCCATACAACTAGGCACTTTTCTATTAAAGCAGACAAGTCACATCGAACTACACATTAAACAGTCAACTGAATAGAAAGGTTACCTGTTCGGCAGGTTACAGTATTGTAATTGCTCTCATGGGGGGGAGATGTATCAAGCCTTCCAAAGAAGACACATGGAGAAGTTTCCCATAGCATCCAATCAGCTTCTAGCTATCATTTCTAAAGTGCTTTCTATAAAATTATAGCTAGAAGCTGATTGGTTGCTTTGAAAAATGTCTACCTGCCCTCTTTCAATTGATACACTGCCCCAAAAGTCAACTGTTTACACCTCTACATAAAACCTTACAGAGTTCTCTAAAAAAAATTATTGTTAATTATTGCTGTAATGAACAACCAATAGTACATAAATGACCACGTGTCATACTAGCGTGACAGCCCATAGTAGCGAGTAGAGTGAACTAAAATGGCAGAGAACATATTTTAACAAGAAATCACCTAAACCCTTTACTAGCTAGATGGTCTCCTCGCTTATTAGGAAAGAATCCCCATTAGACATGAGAAATTTAAAAAAAAAAAAGGAATAAGGGATATTGTAAGATGTACTTTCTTCAGGAACATCAATTTCTAGTAACCTTTGCAGGCCAGCTGTTGTGTAATCTTTCATTGACCTACACAGGCCCTTTGTGTTCCTGATACTCCAACAGGATCTTATCTATATTAAACAGTTTCCCACAAACATGCAAAAGATTTTCAATAGGAGCAAATGTTACAAATATGTAGTAAATCTTTATTTGGACTAATGCTGGGTACACACTTGTCTATATATTGACCATTCAATCGGCGAATGATATATCAAGAGTGCATCTGTGGTTGTGTCCACCCGATATGACTGAGAACAACATAATTCACAGACATATCAGGTCGGCCCTGCAGCTGATATATTGGTACATCTACATCTGTGTATGGGCAACCCACCGACAGCCTGTACACTGGCTGAAGGGACCGCTGATATGGACATCACAACTGTGGGTGGGAGGGGGCAAATTGAAATTCCCACCCATTTGTGCTCTCTGGCACGACATGTTGAGTGGCCGATTGGAAAGTGTGTGTATCTTTTATATCTGTATAAAATAAAGGGAGACTTCTTTGATATTATGGGCCGTATTCAATTAGCAGCGATAAGCAGTTTTCGCCAGTGAAGTAATTTCGCCAGCCGTAAACTTATCACCGTACTCAGGGCCTGATTCAGACCCGCTCGTGAGAGCTGAGCGCTCGCAAGCGGGTCGATGGTGATCTAGTGTGCATGCGCACGACGGAGGGAGCTCCGTCATGCGCATGCGCGAAACCCGCACAGCGACGGCTAAGCCGTTGCTATGGGTCTCGCACCAAAGGGGGCGTGCTGTCGATGGTTAGTGACAGCACGCCCCCTTTGGTGGGTGTGCCGGGGGCGTGGCTGCCCAGATGGAGAACGCCTACCGCCTGCCCAGATGGGAATGCCTACCGTCTGGGGCCGGCCCCACTGACATCACTAGTGATGTCAGTGGGAGCGTTTTTGGCTCCGATAGAGCCAAAAGCACTCCTGGGCTTGCGGCAGCGAGACCCTACCACAAGGGTCTCGTCGCAAGACCGATGGTCGCGATGGCCTTCACCATCGCGACCTTCTTTTTGGCCGCTCACATAAGCTGTGGGTGGTCACCCACAGCTATGCGAGCGGCCAGGAGGCCACTCCAATTTTAGGTAGGAGGGCCCTGATTCAGAGCAAGCGCTCTTGTCAGAGCATCCGGCTCTGAATCAGGCCCTCAATTCCAAAGACTTTTCGCTGGTGCGGAAAGTCAATGCATTGGAATAGGCGAAAAATATTTGCCTATGAAACTAGGTGGAAAAGAGTGCAGAACTGGGTTTTGGGGTGGAAACTTGCGGGACCCACCCTGCACCCTTGGAACAGCACCCCAAAGGTAAACTGTGTCAAAAAAAAGTTTAAAGAAAAACTTAATACCCCAAAAAAGTACTTTCATTTTAGGGGCAAAAAAAAAAAAATCAAAGTTGGGGGACAAACTAAAAACTAGCGAAAAAAACTCCAGGGGGGGTCCCCAAGTATGCCTCAGGTGTTTTTAATTTGCAGGTGGTTGCTTAAAGTTTTTTAAAACTTCACTTTAGCAACTTTAAAATATGCTAGCACCCATTTTCATGTACCCCAAATTTGCTGGGACTAGTTATTTTCAGCAAAAAAAACCCTGATATATGCTATAAATTATTCACCACTTCTGCAAAGACGCTAATTAGCAGCTATTGAGAGAATTTAAGTACCCCAAATACCTTCAGCAGGCCTATCCGGGGGTATCTAGAGTGATCCCCAATGTCAGTGCCTCTTTTTGGAGACCTTCAGGCTGATTTCCCCAAATCAGACAGGACTTTTTGCTGGTTTTGAATTCGCCGGGTTCCATTTTCGCTGATTTGGAATTGAATACGGTGATAAGCAGGGATGAGTGCAATACTGTTTTGCTTGCAAAACCAGCGATGTCAGCGAAAAGTCTGGGACTTTTTCGCGGCTAATTGAATATGCCCCTAAAACATCAACAACGCCGAAGAGACCCAAAAGGGAGCAGACTACATGCCTCAGTACTGTGAGTAGCTGAGCTCTGATAGCTCTCCAGATTCTCCCTCACATTTTTTTTCTAATCAACAGTAAAAATGTTGTTGCCATTTTGGAGAGGACGTCTACTCAATTACTTATTAATACTTATGGATAACAATAAAATAACTCATGGAAATCTTTTGTAAGGGCATCCCACTTCAAAGTCTACAGATGTGTCCACATACATTATCCTCCATGCACTACAAGTCACGCCACACAACACGGGAGCTCTGAGTGCCTTGGCAGCGCTGAGCGTCTTTCGTGCAACGTTTTGCCTTCAAATGTGTCTTATTCACACAGTAAGGCGAATAGCTAACACAAACAAAACGATATGCAGCATGCCTATGTTCTCTGTGCAACTGCGGGTATATCTACATATGAATTGCTACGTTGCAGTGTCAGCTGCTGTAACACTGTACCGTAGCATTTCGCAGACAGAGCATAGGTATGCTGCATATCATTTTAAACAGAAGAAGCTGTTTGTGCTAACTATTCGCATTACTGTGTGATTAAGACGCATTTGAAAGTAAAAAGTTGCACAAAAAGACGCTTGCCGCTACAGAGTCAAGCCCCGGCATGGTGCGATTAGAAGGGCTGTTTAATGCACAAGGAGGCTAGATGTATGAAGACATATCTGTATGTGACTGCCTGCATTAGTGCACCTTATGTGGTAGCACTTATTAACCTTTGTTACACCTTATATTAAGGAACTTGTCTATTGTTATCCTTCTAAATGGGCATACACACTAGTCTTTGTTTACTTTCCTTTGTGCTCATCTCTCCTTCTTGGGGTTTCTATATTGTACATCGTCTCAGCCACCCTTATTTTGAGATGGCAGCTTTGGAAGTATACTGACCCTTGCTGAGGCACCTGTATTTGTTGTTTTTTATTTCTGCTTCATCTAAAACACCCTTTTATATAGATACATCTGCAACATGTATAACTACGATAAAAAGTCTAAGCAGAACTACAAAAAAGATGAACAGTAGTAATTCTGTCCTTTTTAATTTACAAAAAGCAATGATTTCTTAAGTGGCAGTGACCTCAATCATACATCTAATTCCATAATATAACTATTGAAAACTTAGTTGAAATTCAGATGCTTTCATTCTCCCTGAAAATCTGTCTTAGAACAGTCTATTAAGCTGTTCATCAAAGGTGAGTAGGCAAGGTCAGCAAGGCCGTACCTCTTCAGCTATTCATTACCTATTCTCCATGGTAATTAACAATGCCAACATTTGCATCAATCACATTTACACTGATTGTACTCTTCTACTCAGAGGTGGGGGATTTATGTCAGGCACTGTTTGATTTTTACTTATAAAAATCACACACAAAAAAACTTGCTCTACAATTCTACAATGTTACTGGGGACAAAGCATATCCCTTATTCAAAAGGCACAGCTCTGATGCACCTTCCAATTCCGAGGGGTGAGGAACAAAGATGTCATGTAATGGTGAAAGATTATTGTAATGAGATATTGGGGTTGAGTGTGTGCATTTTCTGGGGCCAGGTATTACCCCTCTACAAAAAGGCTCAGAGCTGGTGGAGTTATTATATTTTCTATGAAAGAAAGAAAAAGCATAACATTTAAAAATATGCAGGAGACTCCTCATCCCCTTGGCTGTCAGGGCCAAAGTAATGTCCAAGATTGAGCGGCAATTTTGCCATCTCATTTAATCCACGTATGATGGAAAAAAGTCCATAAAGACTCTGGGTCCATTTGAACTACCCACAATAATTATTATTTTTTTATTTCTCCCTTTTAGTATGTGCGCACTTAGGAGTGCTGGATTAACAAAACGGACAGATGCCCCTTCAGAAACAGTTAGAGGAGGTTCTATTTTTGTTAGCAGTGTCTCCCTTTTCTGACACAAGACTGCTTTTTTGTTAGACTTGGGAAGCAAAAGGGATATGAGCCCGTCAGTGAGGGGCAGGTTTACAATTAGAACGTTTATAGTTGGCTGACTACTGCCCCTCAGTGTATTACTGTATCTGGCATCTTAAACTCAAATGTCAATTGTGAACAACCGGGGAATATAAACTTCATGTCTCTTGGCCAGCACAGTTTCAGGGTAAGACAAGGTTCTGTCGTAGCCAGTGAATATGCTGATGGGTGGATAGTTCCTAATGTCTGGTTCCGCTTATGATGACACAGTTGTCTGGGGGACACATCATATCATCTACCCTGACCCCCATTGCTTATTTGCATTTGGAGGCATCAGGAAGAGCGCACATGCTTTTCAGTGTATGGTTGAGAGGGTTGTGGTATGAAAGGTTGACATTCAGAATGTCAACAAGTTCCAAATGTCAAACACATTAGGTCGACAGGAAAAATGTCAGCACTCAAATGTAGACAGATAATATACTGACATGTTTGTTTTACATGTCGACACCAGAATGTTTTTTTGCTTATTTTAGCCTAACCCATCCCTAAACCTAACACTAAAAACACAAATAATATAATGTTGACATTCTGGTGTCGACCAGAATTTTAAATGACATTTGTGATTGTTGACCTAACTCCTATGTTGACATTCTGACTGCAACCAGTTGAGAGAGATCTTATTTTTTGCAAAGCCCAGTCCCCAAAAAGGTACAAGACCTGTGCTTCTCAGTCTGGTGAACAATGAAAGCAAACGCTTAAAATTTCAGACGTTGCGACTGTGGCTGTCCCAATGTCGGCTCCCCACATGGATAAGATGGCGGCCACAGCACTGAAGGGGTTGACAGTCGTGTCATTTTAAAATTACACGACTGTTAACCCCTTCAGTGCTGTGGCCGCAATTTCAAACAAGTTACAGACGCAAGGCATTTAAAACTGTACTTTTGTGTGGCTACAGTGAGGTAATCGTTAAAATCCCAGCACTAAGGGAAGTCAGCAGAGCGCATAGGCTTGTAGAAGCATAATTTTATGTTTTGGATACACCACAAGACCCGGACTAGCTAGGTGTACAGAAAAAGCCCCTGCAGCTGGTACCCTATTTCCCTGGCTGCAGGGATATGCATGCTGGGGGGGAACAGGATAACCAGCTCCTGGCACCACCCCAGCGTAGAGAGGGGACAGCAAAAAGGAACTCAGCCTTTATTCGGCAGGTTAAAACCTGGTGGGCTACACTGGGAGGAAAGTACTATTTCCTGGGCCTGAGGAATGCTAGGGACCAGGAGACTAGCTCAAGATACCCAAGCATGAAAAAGGCTTGTTGTAGTGCCCAGCATTGGAAAAAGTGTGCTGGGCACCAGGAGAGCAGCTCCTGTTACCACTAGCATTATAGTCCTGTCACTAAAAGAGATCACAGCATATATATATAAAACGCATAAATATAATTATAGTATTTTGGAATGATGTGATGGGGTTTTTTTTTTTGCAGCCTAGGGATGGTCTGTCACTTGAACTGTGAACTCATTTGACCACATGTTTTGGGTTCACAGCAAAAGCTTCGAAATGCACTTTCAACTCCAGACCTTTAGCCTGCTTACTTAATAAAGAAATAATGAAGGAATAGCCCCTCACCTGTCCATGAAATAGCTTTGCAGTCAATTGTTCTATTACTTTTGGCCCTGTGAAATAGAGGGCGCTATTTATTTAACAGCTGTAATTCCCAAACCATTCCTCCAATTTGGATGTGAACCAGGGGCTGGCTGGCAACTTTTAGCCTGGGGGGCAAATGCATGCAGGCGGCCCTGGCAAAGGAGTAGCGTGTGTGTCCGAAGAATATGCGTGCTACGGCACCCCCCCTCCCTCCAGTGTTCCAGGGAGGAGGCGGGTCCATATGGGATTAATGTAAGGTAAAAATAAAGATTAGGGCAGCCCCCTGTCGTAGTGCCCATATGCAGTCCCCCGTGTGCCACAGGAGAGAACACCCTTATGCAGGCCTCCAGTAGTGCCCCCAGTAGTAGTCCCCCCCTTGTAGTGCCCCCAGTAGTAGTAGTCACCCCCTTTGTAGTGCCCCCAGTAGTAGTAGTCCCCCCCCTTTGTAGTGCCCCCATTAGTAGTAGTCCCCCCCATTTGTAGTAGTCCCCCCCTTATAGTGCCCCCAGTAGTAGTAGTCCCCTCCCCCTTGTAGTGCCCCAGCAGTAGTCCCCACTTGTAGTGCCCCCAGTAGTAATAGTCGCCCCCCTTGTAGTGCCCCCAGTAGTAGTAGTCCCCCCCTTGTAGTGTCCCCAGTAGTAGTAGTCTCCCACCCCCTTGTAGTGCCCCCAGTAGTAGTAGTCCCCCACCCCCCTTGTAGTGCCCCCAGTAGTAGTAGTCCCCTTATAGTGCCCCCAGTAGTAGTAGTCCCCAGTAGTAGTCCCCTCCCCCTTGTAGTGCCCCCAGCAGTAGTCCCCACTTGTAGTGCCCCCAGTAGTAGTCCCCCCCTTGTAGTGTCCCCAGTAGTAGTAGTCCCCCACCCCCCTTGTAGTGCCCCCAGTAGTAGTAGTCACCTTATAGTGCCCCCAGTAGTAGTAGTCCCCAGTAGTAGTCCCCTCCCCCTTGTAGTGCCCCCAGCAGTAGTCCCCTCCCCCTTGTAGTGCCCCCAGCAGTAGTCCCCACTTGTAGTGCCCCCAGTAGTAGTCCCCCCCCTTGTAGTGCCCCCAGTAGTTGTAGTCCCTCACCCCCCTTGTAATGCCCCCAGTAGTAGTAGTCCCCCCTTTGTAGTGTCCCCAGTAGTGCCAGACCCCCCCCCCCCCAGTAGACACACGTAATATAAAAAACAAAATACAAAAAAAACACTTACCTGAAACCCCGCTCCTGCCGCCGACATCTGCTCCTCCGTCTGTCCTCCCGGGCCGGGCCGCTCTGCATTATGGGAGAGACGTCATATGACATCATGAAGTCTCTTCCATTGCCCATTGTGGGAGCCGGAAGATGGAGCGGCTCCCGCAATGGGCGCTAAAGCAGCTAATGAGAGTCTGATAGACTCTCATTGGCTGCTGACCAAAACAAACACACAGCTGCCGGAGCCGGAGTGTGTGTTTGTCAGTGTAGCGCTGACCGAACTCCGTCTGGTCAGCACTACACACGCGGTGCAGTCTGTGTCACAGTGACACAGACTGCACCGGCCCGCATGATGCTGCGGCCCGGGGGGCACATGGCATCCTGCCCCCCCGCCACTGATGTGAACACTCTAAAAGTAAAGCTGACAGTTCATAGTCGCCCCAAAGCAGCCCTCTTGGTGGACCAGGTCACGGGCATCTTGGCCATTCAGTGTCTTTTTATGCGTCTCTTATTCACACAAATAAAACTAGAAGCAGCAAAACTACTTTCCTAGATTGCACTGATCTGTTTGAAGTGTGATATTTGTATATCAGTGTGCAAATGAGTCTGAATCTGTATCCGAAGTGCTATGATGCAGCATCCATGGCTTTTTCTCACGCCAAGTTCCAACTGCACAGGAATTGGTTGCAACCAGCATCTCTAATAAACTTTGGGCTCTATTTACTACAATCTGCATTTTGAATGCAGATTGTAGTGTGATATTCAGCCAATATCACAGGGATTTTCTAAAAATCCCTTGCAGGGAGGACAAGGCTTGCGATAAAGCTCTGTCCCTGCGAATCCCCTCCGCACACTTATCCCGGTATTTTATTGTGAAAATATCGTGCTAAGTACCCGCGCATGTGCCAACCGGCCGCTACTAAGCCCCGCCCCCCACTCCCTTAATTACACTTACCACCGGTGAACGGTGCTCTGGTGATGTCCTCTGTGGCTCCGGCCAGTTGATCTCCCAATGGGACCCAGTGCAGGATGGGAGATCAGCTGACCAGAGGGAGGACATCACCGGAGCCCCGATCTCCAGTCCCTGGAAAGTGCGTGTGTAAATATATAAATATATATATATATATATATATATATATATATCAACTGTACTGCCTAAACGGCAGAACACAAAACGGCACTGCAGTATGCTGAACAAAGAAGATTTTACTTTTTCAACGTTTCTGGGCTATCAAGCCCCGTCGTCAGGAAAACATAGGCACCTGGTGCCTATGTTTTCCTGACGACGGGGCTTGATAGCCCAGAAACGTTGAAAAAGTAAAATCTTCTTTGTTCAGCATACTGCAGTGCCGTTTTGTGTTCTGCCGTTTAGGCCGTACAGTTGATATATACCTGATTTATCTAAGGGCACGCAGTTAAGTGTTTAGGTAATGGGGAGTGCCGAACCTATTTGTGTGTGTATATGTGTATATATATATATATATATATATATATATATATATATATATATACATATACATACAGTCAGGTCCATAAATATTGGGACATTGACAGAATTTTCTGATTTTGGCCTCTATTCACCACCACAATGGCTTTGAAATGAAACAAACAAGATGTGCTTTAACTGCAGACTTTCAGATTTAATTTGAGGGTAATTACATCCAAATTGGGTGAACGGTGTAGGAATTACAACAGTTTCAATATGTGCCTCCCTCTTTTTAAGGGGCCAAAAGTAATGGGACTATCAACTCAAAAGCTATTTCATGGACAGGTGTGGGCTATTCCCTCATTACTTCATTATCAATTAAGCAGGTAAAAGGTCTGGAGTTCATTCTAGGTGTGACATTTGCAATCAGTTGCTGTCGACTCTCAATATGAGATCCAAAGAGCTGTCACTATCAGTGAAGCAAGACATCATTAAGCTGAAAAATCAAAACAAACCCATCAGAGAGATAGCAAAAACATTAGGTGTGGCCAAATCAACTGTTTGGAACATTCTTAAAAAGAAAGAACGCACCAGAGAGCTCAGCAACACCAAAAGACCAGGAAGACTACGGAAAACAACTATGGTGGATGACAAAAGAATTATTTCCCTGGTGAAGAAAACAACAGTTGGCCAAATCAAGAACACTCTCCAGGAGGTAGATGTATAGGTGTCACAGTCAACAATCAAGAGAAGACTTCACAAGAGTGAATATAGAGGGTTCACCATAAGATGCAAACCATTGGTGAGCCACAAAAATCAGGAAGAACAGATTAGAGTTTGCCAAACAACATCTAAAAAAGCCATTACAGTTCTGGAACAACATCCTATGGACAGATGAGACAAAGATCAACTTGTACCAGAGTGATGGGAAGAGAAGAGTATGGAGAAGGAAAGGAACTGCTCATGATCCAAAACATACCACCTCATCAGTGAAGCATGGTGGTGGTAGTGTCATGGCGTGGGCATGTATGGCTGCCAACGGAACTGGTTCCCTTGTATTTATTGATGATGTGACTGCTGACAAAAGCAGCAGAATGAATTCTGAAGTGTTTCGGGCAATATTATATGCTCATATTCAGTCAAATGCTTCAGAACGCATTGGATGGCGTTTCACAGTGCAGATGGACAATGACCCGAAGCATACTGCAAATGCAACCAAAGAGTTTTTTAAAGCTAAAAAGTGGAATATTGTGCAATGGCCAAGTCAATCCCCTGACCTGAATCCGATTGAGCATGCATTTCACTTGATGAATACAAAACTGAAGGGAAAATGCCCCAAGAACAAGCAGGAACTGAAGACATTTGCAGTAGAGGCCTGGCAGAGCATCACCAGGGATGAAACCCAGCGTCTGGTGATGTCTATGTGTTCCAGACTTCAGGCTGTAATTGCCTGCAAAGGATTTGCAACAAAGTATTACAAAGTGAAAGTTAGATTTAGGATTGTTTAGTTTATCCCATTACTTTTGGCCCCTTAAAAAGTGGGAGGCACATATAGAAACCGTTGTAATTCCTACACCGTTCACCTGATTTGGATGTAATTACCCTCAAATTAAATCTGAAAGTCTGCAGTTAAAGCACATCTTGTTTGTTTCATTTCAAAGCCATTGTGGTGGTGAATAGAGGCCAAAATATGAAAATTCTGTCAATGTCCCAATATTTATGGACCAGACTGTGTGTGTGTGTGTGTGTGTGTGTGTGTGTGTGTGTGTGTGTGTGTGTGTGTGTGTGTGTGTATATATATATATATATATATATATATATATATATATATATATATATATATAGTGGGATCTGTAAACAATTTTATTTTTTTTATTTTTTTAAGAGCATCAGCGTGTAGTCTTTTAGAGCAGAGCAGGAGTCCGAGAACCAGGGATGACCCTGGATAACGCAACCTCCAGGTAGCATTATTATCACAAGGTTTTCCCCGGTATTTTTCACAATTTTTTTTTTTTAAGTAACTTTGGCCAGATCGCATTTCCCATTACAATTATGGGAAATGCGATCTGCTTACTAAAAATAAGTGATAATTAGGGCTTGGAGTAGAATTTTACGAATTCTACTCCAATTGCCCTTTAGTAGGTGATACTAAAATAATGTGAAAAGGGTGTGAAAACACCCTTTTTCACTTTATTTTAGTAAAAATAATGTTAATAAATAAAGCCCTTTGAGTGGTGGTTTGCTGTGTCTGATGCAAATAAAATGCAACATTTAAAAAGAAAAAGGTGGTGTGCTACTCCTCTCCGTGCGGCTCAGTCATCCCAGGCATCTCGAGCTATATGGTGTATAGACTCTAGGTGTATGAGGACGCATCTGTACTTGCATTATAATAAAAAATAATTTGATGCCTTCATTCCTTCATATTTGCATTAGACAATTGCAAAATGAAAATAAGAAATCTAAACTAACAGTCCCTTTATCACAGCATGATTAGCAGAACAACAACGAACAAGGGCAAAAAACAGAGAACATCTTAAAGTTGTAGGAGTGTCTCCTAGCAAACGACAGACGATCATATGGTCTTAAACACTGGAAAACGGATGAAAACAATTGTTCAAATTGGTTAAATTCACGTGTTTTAACCAATTTGTCTGAACGACCATTTTTGTCCGTTTTTCCATTGTTTGTGAGCAAATGATGTATGTCATTTGCTCTGATACATCACCAGATGTTCATTCCAACCAGCCAGATTGGACAGATAATTGTATAGTGTATGCCCAGCATAAAAGATACTACCAGTTATCTGAAGGACAGTGCATTCATTAACCATTTATAGTGTAATGGCTTAAACATTATGATTGCCATCAGGTGGTATTGTGTCAGTAAAATATATAAATACGGTTCTTCCACAGCCCCAATTAAATGAGGGCTGCAGGATGAGACCGGAAAAATGAGAAGGAGGACCAATCTGTGTTATAGGCACTTAAAAAATAATTGCATAAACAGAAAACAAAATACTGAAGAAAATCCTTTACTTAGTTTATTACATAGACCCCTTAATTTGTGAACACAACTACATCACATACCTGCTGTACTGCAGACTAACAGGTTAATCCATTTATAGTCAGAAAAAGCACAAATTTAAAAAGACACTGGTTGTATGAGTGTGCGCAAAATTTTAGTGTGTTAAGGTGCCCACACACTAGGCGTTCAGGTCACGATCCGATATTGTGTACGATTTCTCCCCCTGCATTCGTGGGCACGATTTGGTGTTAAAAACAATCCTAATTGACCCACGATCTATTGTGCATCCTATACTATTCCAGTGCATTGTGATAAGATTTTCAGATCTTGCCTGCAGCAGACAAGATCTGCAGATGCGATGTACGACCAGCGGGTATGCGCATCGGCATCGTAATCTTGAGTAGAGACTCACGATTAGGACATATTTTACACGATCTGTCGTCCCGATGCGTCGGAATCGAGCTGATCCTATAAAATATTGCCTAGTGTGTGGGCACCTTAAGAGTATAGCAACTGTGATCACTTGGCCTGTTAAGGCCCCCATACACGGTCCAATGGCACCGTGTAAGGTGACAGGGGTTCAGTCGTCCGACATATCGGGCGGTCCGCACACACGGTGCGATCGGGTGGCCGACCGCCCGATATGTCGGCTCCCCCCTCTCACCACATAGCAATTCATGGGATCACATATCGAATCCCCTGATCTTATGATCCTGCAGAAAGATCAGGGGGTGCAATGTATGACCCCAGGGGAGCGCGCTCAGTCTGACATCAGGGCCATACACGGTGCGATACAGTAGGCAAATCGCACCAATCAGTTGGATCGCCTGCATTATCGCCCCGTGTATGGAGGCCTTTAGTCTGTGACAAGGTCTATCAATAGACACAGTGTCAACAGCAGAACCTACAAGTCATATGAAAATGACGGAGAATGTTACAACATTTTGCTATAATTCTTAATACTTAGTCACTCAGTAGTATTATACTCCAATGCAATGTCTGGATACACTTGGCAAACATATCAAATGAGCAGCAACACTGGTTGCATTTTAGAAGCAGTAACCTCCACAGAATGTGGTTAACTACTCTACAAATTGAAATTTGCTTTTCTCACCTTTTGGCATTTCTGTAGGCAGGTAATGGGGCTCTTGAGCACTGACATGGTCCCAATCAAAGTCATCGTACAGGTCCTGATGATAATCACAGGCTGCTGGGCCATCATTAAAGGTACAACCCCCTGTAAGAAATAATCAAAAGTATTAAGATATATAGCAAGCAATATATGACATCCATACAAAATATACATATACAAAATATACAAATATATATATATTTATATATATATATATATATATATATATATATATATATTACACAGTGTAATATACTATATATACATACACACACACGTACATACATAAACACACACATTCATTCATTGAAACTGACAAAACTAAATTATATATATATATATATATATATATATATATATAATCATACACGCATAAATTTACAGCACCTCAATAACCCTTAAAGATATCCACGTGGTTTCATGTGTGTCACTATTGATGATGGACTCAAATTGTCACCAACAACCAAAATGGCCATATGAATGGGCAGTAATCAAACTATTTGGCCCTGGACTCTCTTATAGCCAACATAATGTGTTTAAACTGGCTATTCTGCCCATTAATGAATGTGGACGTGTGACAGCAATTTGCTGTTTAGCCCCTATAGCACCAAACCTAACTTAAAAAGAACAATTAATTCCCCCCTTAACAAGACCAGATCATGCATTCTGTGAAACACTTCACATTATGTCATGAATTAACAAATATTAGACTAAATGACAGCCCCTAAACTTAACCAACTGACCCCAGCCTTCTAAAGTTACTTCCTAGCACTGGACCTCCATCCTACGTCTACCAAGCTTCAAAATTATGTAGGTTGGTATTTTCTACAGGAGTAAAACGTAACAGGTAATAAGAAAAAGTAACTAAAAAAACTAACCACACAACTGTTCCTGAACCGCATAGGTATGTCAAACCTAATTTAAAAGCACGGTATTGTGAAATGCTATACTAGGCAGAAACAGTAAGTATCTGGGCCGGGGTTACACTAACTGGATGAATAATTAAGGGAAAAATCCAAAAAAAGTGAATTTCTCTCTTGAGAAATATCATATAAGTCACTAATAATAATAATAATAATAATAATGGGTGATTGAATCACAAGCTACAGAGTGCAGAGTTTTCAAAATTGCAAAAGATATGGGTTACTGTAGTAAAAATTTTTCTAGTGGATATTTTATACCAATGACATACTTAAGACTAAGACACCGGTGAAAAAAAAATTGTGGTATATAAACAGTTCATGTGCATGAATGTATGTAAGTGCCCGTGCGTCACACAGAGAAACACCAATAATAATAATAATAATAATAATAATAATAATAATAATAATGTTATATATATATATATATATTTAAACATGTGAATAAAAAAAATTGAAGATTATGAAATAAAAACATTACTTAATAAAACACCAAATTGGCCTGGCCATAAAGGGACCAAACGCCTTTGGACAGATTTCTGAGGATTAGATTAATCTTTCGATACATTTGACTACGATCATCAGGGGGGGGGTTACATTAATTTCTTCTGCCAGACTAATGGGCTCCAGCCTGGCGAAATTCAGTTTTGCCGCCGAGTGCCAGTGCCGCGGGCACCCATTACCCAAAATGCACCAGTTTTAGTCGCGTAAAGCGGGTAGACCCATGAAAAGAAAGACACACACTACCCAAACATTGATTTGGGCGCCAATAAAGCCTGAAGTCTCATGGATTTCGGCTCACCAACTCAGGAGGGTGTGATCAGAAATAAAGTGCACCCACGGCACAAAAACAATTGAATTCCCTCCAAAATCATAGGAAATTACATTCAAATTTTATCAGCAGCACAGCGTATTTTTGTCTACAGGTGAGCAATCTTGAAATGGGAGGGGCTAGCTCACATACATTCAGTCCAATCTAAACAATAATCACAGCACATACAGTATATAGGGTGCAATGCTTGTTCAATCTGTTACAAAAAGATTGTGGGGCGAGATATCCCTATATATAAAACACTCATATATCCAATTTAATCTGGGTTAAATGGGGCAATAATAAAACTTCCTATATTTGAAACCATTACATTTACATGACTGAGATTTCTCCCATCAGTAGACTAGAAAGTTGTAGCCCAGTGCTTCAAACACTCAGGGCCTGATTCAGAGTTGGGAATAGAGAGAGATATCTCTCTCAACTGATCATCTTGGTGAAACCATGTTGCACTGCAGGTGGGGCAGATTTAAAATGTGCAGAGAGATTTAGATTTGGGAGGGAGGTGTCCAAACTGACATCTAAATTGTAGAGTAATAATAAAGCTGTGCATCTGTGCTACATGTAAAAGCAGCCAGTATTTACACTACACGCAAAAAAAAATAATGTATTTACACCCCTTGCATTGCAATATGGTTTGTCCAGGTACACAGTTAAGTGCTATCTCTCTTTATTCCCAACTCTGAATCAGGCCCTCAGTCCTTAAGCCCCCCGTGAATGCACATTTTATGAATATCTTTGCTTGAGCATAGGTGACTTTGGGCCTGATTCAGAGATGGACGGAATTGCATAGCTGCACACAAGCGTCTGTGCAATCCCATTTAAAATGCAAATGCAGAAGGTGGTGTCACACACCTCCTTGCTGCATTTGCGTGGTCGTAGCCTGGGGTCACCATTGATGGTCACGATTCTTGTCAATGTCCATTTGGCCAGACTGCGGAAGCTAAATCTTCTCGCAGCTTGGCCGGGTCCTGGCAGCTTGCGAGGCCAGGAAGTCTGTGTGCACCTACGTGGACTCTGGCCTGGTCCCTCCCGGGAATGCTGCCAGGGAACGACTCTGCTCCGCCTCCCAAACACCGCAGCCTGACAATCAGGCTGCGGATAGGAGACACTGCAAGCGGACTTGCGGACGGAGGGGCTTCACATGTGCAGTAAACCTCCTCCACACAGTCCTCCCACCATCGTAGATGTGCGCTAACCATCAGGTTAGTGTACATTCTGAATAAGGCCCTTAATTTGTACTTCAGTCATTTATGGTTAGCCATCTGTGCTCAAGCATGGATAGCCTTAACCTGGACTGTTATGGTGGGTACACACTGGGCGATATTACTGAGCGACTGCACGATTACGACATCGTAACCACGCAATCGCTCAGTAATCGTGCACAAATCGTGAACTTTTATGTTGGAAACGACCAGCGATGCCCCCCCCCGGTGGTCGTTTCCGACATTGTCCATCGCCTGAACATACAGCACAATCTGACGACCTCGTCAGGTTGCTGCATGTTGGGGAATGGGGGAGAGAGCCCGGCGCTGAACGATATCGTTAATGAGATCGTTCAGCGGCTGTGCTCAATGTCATGAAAGACATTGAGCACAGCCTGCCAGGGACACACTACACGATATCGCTCAGGAAGCATATCGTGTAGTGTGTACGCACCTTTAGAGTGCATTGAGGACATGGCATAGAAAACAATGTTGCAGGCTACAAAAATGTTTTTATTTTTGTATAATAAATAAAAAGATGTTCACACAAAATTCCTCGGTAGGCAAACTCCAAACAGACTTATTTCTGATACCAAAAAAAATAACTTTCTTGCACTGGCCTTCATGAACCACTGAACATTAATATGTCTTACTCAATTTGTAAATCAACCCTCATTCACTTTAACCTCTGTCAAAAAATAGACAGATACAATAAATTAACCCAAAGCTTAATTTTTTTCTACATTATTGTTTAAATGGCTAATCTAATGGATTCTGAATGATAATTCCAGACAGACTAATGTTGTTATTAAAAGAACATCAATCCAGAAATTTAATCTCAAAATTGCAAGCTTGGCATTAACTCAGGTTAGAAACTCGTGGCTTACATATTACTGCTCTGTTGCGCAGAATTTTAACATGTCGATTCAATTCGATTACACTGAACCCTTTCAATGCTACAAAATAAACAAAACAGCAGCACACATATTGCCCAAGATTTCCATATGTGGTCTAAATGTATTTAGTAATAAGAAAGACAACAAATTTCACAAACTTGCCATGTTCTTATATCTGAAAGTTCTATTACACTGTCACCTATAATAGTGCCACAAGTGTACTGTACAGCACTGTGCACATCAGGGGCATAGCTATAATGGGTGCAGGGTGTGCGGTGTACATGGGCCCAGGGGGGGCCCGCACCGCACACTAGAACCCATATTATCTAAAACTTACCTCTCTGAGGTCCTGCATCAAGTCTCTCAGCGCAAATAGTTGCGGTGGGCATTTTTCTGGCGTTTAGTGCATGCGCTGCAAGGGAAACAACGGAAAATGGCGGCCGTGCCAATTCACCACCGATCTGCACATGCGCAGTAGACTCTGGGCACACTCTAGTGCCCAGAGTCTGATTCTGCGGTGGCCAGCCAGCCACGTTAGTTGGCTTCTGGCTGCCGAGGTGAGAGGAGGGGGCCCGTGACTGGGCATGCACATGGGCCCCCTCTTCTCTAAAGACGCCCCTGGTGCACATCCAATTGTAAAACCATTGTTTCCTGAAGCTCCCATTGTAGCTATAAACTGCTTATTGGCTTTGTGTATACATCATAATACATTAACCTGAAATAAAGACATGAAAACAGTTTTGGCAGAAAAATTGTTAGCTATTTATTTAAAGAATAAAAATATATGTTTTAAAAATGTAATGTGTAGTATGGTGGCAAAAGAAACAATGGCTAGAACCTGCCCAATTCCAACACTGCACTACAACTAACAACAAGCAATGCAGGCAGGTATCGCCATAAGTGCATAAGAAAAAAAACACAGATAAACTAAATGCAACCAAAAGGAAACCACTCTAATCTTCTAACATGACTACCCACCCAGTAAGGTAATGACACTGCCCCGTCAGGATGGAAAAGCAAACTTACCAGTGAGCACACCTAAAATTACATCAAACCGTTGTTAATACAATTTCTGCACCAGGACTGGCGACGTTCCGTTCTATCCTGCCTTAAAATAGCCAACTAAGAAAACCAGCAATCCAGAAAAACAAACAAATAGGGTGGGAAGACAGGAACAAAAGAAGCTGGATCCAGTCTCACAGACACCTGTGCATATGTTCAGTGTATTGTGCCCCCAAGCATAAGTCCAGTTGTTTGATTAAGCATTATACTGGGTACACACTGACAGATATATTGGCCGATCAACTGATCAGCCAATGTATCTGCTGCTTCAGCCATTGTGTACCCACGATATGTCAGTGAACGTCGGCGTTCACCAACATATCGCATTGGCTGTGCTACACAGCCGATGGACAGATATGTCTGCAGACATATCTGTCCATCGGCAGGTGTGTACGCGTGGTCTGCAGACTGCCCGTACACACACACACACACAGGCAGCCGCGAGGAGGGGGTGGGACACGTCCCCCTCCCCACTGGGACACTCGCCCCCTGCTTGCCAGGACCCACAGCAAGACAGATGATGGCCGTTCAGTGTGTATGAACGACCATCATCTGTAGATCACTCGATCTGCAGATATATCGGTCAGGTGTGTACCCACCTTAACTGTGAAAGGGTGCCAGATGGTACACTGAGGAACTACTACTTCTTCACCGTAGTAATTTCAAAATATTAGGCCAATGCCCAAAGATTAGTGTAACCCAAAAATGTTATATTCTTCATTGTGTTTAACACAGACTAATGCATATCATAGGGGTTATCTTTAGAATGCCACAGGTTCCTAATAGAAAATGCTAGTGTTCTAAAATTCCTTCGTGACCCTGCTCTAAGATCTACAAGAGTACTTTATGAAGAGATAAAAGTATTATGGAAGGGAAAAACGGAGACAATTTAGAGACAGAAAACCTGTTATTTTCCTTTCTAGAAGCTAGGGAACATTAATATGGTTAATATTTCTATAATACAAATACAGTACAAAAATAGAATATGGATAGTATCTCTTTAGACATGAAGCAGAAGAGTAAAAAAAAAGCATTAGGAAAGCATAGAATGTAATTGGCAGGTCCTGCCACTTATCACATCATTCCATAGTTGCCTCAATTGCAGTTAAATTTCCAACCCATTATTATGGCAGCAACATTACTATTCCAATTCCATGTAAAAAATGTGTGTGTGTAATATTATACATACATACATACATATTGAAATCACAGGGGCTCTGCACTCACCAAAATAACTAACAATAATAAACATAATAAACAGTGGGGTTTTGGTTCATGAATTGATCAATGCATTTAAGCTTGCAGCCCCCGTCACGGGACCCCACTTTACTGCAAGTCCCTACTCTATTGCTCAGAATTATAACATGGTCATAGCCATCACATTAGTGTTAAACTCAGGGTATGCTTATCAAGGTTTAAAGCTCACAGCAACTTTGCTTTTAAATGTGAGACAGTTACCAAGCACACCTGTTGCAAAGCACCTTATTTTGGTGAGTGCAGAGCCCCTGTGATATAGATATATATACACACACACACACCCCCACACATAAACATACACACACACACACACACACACATTCACACACTACCGTTCAAAAGTTTGGGATCAATTAGAAATTTCCTTATTTTTGAAAGAAACGCACTGTTTTTTTCAATGAAGATAACATTAAATTAATCAGAAATACACTCTATACATTGTGAGGCCCCGGTGCACAACTGTGCAAGAAGACAAGTACATTAGAGTCTCTAGTTTGAGAAATAGAGGCCTCACAAGTCCTCAACTGGCAGCTTCATTAAATGGTACCCGCAAAACGTCAGTGTCAAAGCCTACAGCGAAGAGGCGACTCCGGACTGGCCTTCTAGGCAGAGTGGCAAAGAAAAAGCCATATCTGAGACTGGCCAATAAAAGGAAAAGATTAATATGGACAAAAGAACACAAGACATTGGACAGAGGAAGATTGGAAAAAAGTGTTATGGACAGACGAAACAAAGTTTGAGGTGTTTGGATCACACAGAAGAACATTTGTGAGACGCAGAACAAGTGAAAAGATGCTGGAAGAGTGCCTGACGCCATCTGTCAAGCATGGTGGGGGTAATGTGATAGTCTGGGGCTGCTTTGGTGCTGGTAAAGTGGGAGATTTGTACAAGGTAAAAGGGATTTTGAATAAGGAAGGCTAACACTACATTTTGCAACACCATGCCACACCCTGTGGATTGCAGCCAATTTCCACCTCCAACAGGACAATGACCCAAAGCACACCTCCAAATTATGCAAGAACTGTTTAGGGAGAAGCAGGCAGCTGGTATTCTGTCTGTAGTGGAGTGGCCAGCGCAGTCACCAGATCTCAACTCCATTGAGCTGTTGTGGGAGCAGCTTGACAGTATGGTACGCAAGAAGTGCCCATCAAGCCAATCCTACTTGTGGGAGTTGCTTCAGGAAGCGTGGGGTGAAATTTCTTCAGATTACCTTAACAAATTAACAGCTAGAATGCCAAAGGTCTGCAATGCTGTAATTGCCGCAAAAGGAGCATTCTTTGACGAAAGAAAAGTTTGAAGGACAAAACTATTATTGCAAATAAAAATCACTATTTCTAACCTTACCAATGTCTTGACTATATGTTCTATTCATTTTGCAACTCATTTTATAAATAAAAGTAATTTTTCATGTAAAAAACAAAATTGTCTGGGTGACCTAAACTTTTGTACGGTAATATATATATATTATATCTACATACATCTATATCTCTCTCATAGAGAGATAGATAGATATATATAGATATATCTATCTATCTATCTATATCAGAATGCAAGTCATGCATTAAACCAGGAGGGTGTGCACACTGGACTCCAAAGTAAAATGAGTCTCCAACAACTTTAGAAAAACATTTAATTGATAAACATCTTCCATTTCCCCTTGCAGTGAAGCAAATACTGTCTGCAGTAGCAAGACAAGATGACATCGAACAGGAACATGTGCCTGAAGGCAGTCATTACCCCTTTTAATAGTTCAAACACCCTCTAGTATATTAAGTCAAACTACCAATGGTTCACACATTAAATCATTTAGGAAGATTAATGTTCTTAATTGAAGTCCTGTGAACTAACTCAATTTATCATAGTGAAGTGCCAGCAACAAAATAATTAACAGGAAAAAGTAAAAAAAAAAACTTAATATGACATTACTGTAAGAATTATTTATCTTTGAATTAATCTCATACTACATGTATATACATTATCTTCAAATTGAATTCAATTGGCATTTCTAATTTTCTTTGAAAAATGTGTTTGTGGTCAAGCAGTTGCCCAATTAGTGCCGATGACTTATAACCTTCTGAATGTAAATTGTCGTCTACAGATTAGCTGTTTTTTGGTTGTTTTAAAGAATAAAACCCGACTGACTTGGGTGTTTTTGTTGGTTTACTTTAGTTTTGTGTGCTTTTACCCAGTTTCACAGCACGTGTGTGTGAATGAGTCTTCATTCTTGAGCTTTAATGTACAGTAACGTTGAAAACCACTAGAAGAAAATATAAAAATTTCTATATCTATATATTTATATACTTGCACAATAGGTTCTTCTCTCTATTGGAATGACTCCAACGGAGTTCTTTTATACTTCCAGAAGGGTGCAGCTGCAGGTCTGTGAGATGCTGCTCTCAGTACAGAGCGCAGGAGCCGTGCAGGAGAGCCAAGTGCAGCGTGTACACGCACTGGGATATCCTGCACGGCTCCTGCGCTCTGTACTGAGAGCAGCATCTCACAGACCTGCACCCTTCTGGAGGTATAAAAGAACTCCGTTGGAAAAAGAGGTCATCCCAATAGAGAGAAGAACCTATTGTGCATTTTGGGGTACAACTGAACTTTTCCTGAACTAACCCTGTTGTGGAGCGCGCCACAGAGAGACTATGTATGTTCCTAATATCTGTATTAAGGAAGTCTATAACTGGCTACAGTCTTATGTGCGCAGTTAAAAGACATTTATTACGTTTGATATTTATATACTTATATTGCGACCTAGGTGATTCCGGTTTTATATTCAGTAGATTAAAAAAAAGACCAGGCAAAAATGTATTGTTTCCTATAGTTAATAAAATAAAATATCTTACAGGGTGCTAGTGGTTATAGAACTATCATGTTATTTCTCTAAGAAGTAGTTAATACCTAAAACAGGGTAAAATCATCACCTTGCCTCCCTTTTTTTTATTAAGAACAGAGTTCCTGATTCCGAGATTTATGGAGATTGAGTAATTACTAGCCAGTGCGCATGTGCGAAAGTGGCACTGTGCACGCACAGCGATTACGCTCACCCAGATGATTCAATCGCAAGTTCAGCGACAGGTAGTTAACATTTGGGGGAGGAAGTTTACAAAAACACAGGCATGTCTGACCATTTAAAAGGACTATCCATGGGCTTACATAATTTACTCATTGCAATCTGAAGTAGTAGAGCTCTCAACGTGTCAGGATATTGTGTTCCCTCTAGGTCCAGCACCGGACCACAGAAAGGCCACTACAGCTTGTGCTGAATGTGCATGTGTGCCCAAAGAAAGGGCGTGACCACAAGAAAACGGGGCACGTCTTTAAGATGCAGCCCCTTTGCATCACTCTTGTGTGCATGCCCGGTAGTTATGGACATGCCGGGCTACCCCCAAGCTCTCCATTGTCAGTGAATAGATGCCATGTGCATATGCAGGGCAACTATTCACCGGTGGTGAACACGGCTCCATAATTTTTCCAAACCACCGGATGCCGCGCTGTTTTAGCAGGACGCCACCAAAAGGGCATGGTGCTTTCTGCCCTTCTCAAATCGGGCAGGGCGCAGATCCCCGCTAAATCAGCCTAGCGGGAACACTAGGAGAGAGTGTTTGAGACCGGTCAGATTTGACTTAGAGGCTACCCGATTCCTCGATGTGCACCCATGTTACCAAAATCTACGCTGTTGTACGTCGTCGGACGATTGAGAAGGCAGGAGTGGACGTCCCTATGCTCGGGTAAGCTTTGAAAGACATTACCATATTTTAGAAATTCTGATCTTTGAGAGATCTCAGTTGCAACTGCATTAGCGTAAATTTCACAATCAGGACCAGAGAGGCTGCTAACAAAAACCTGCCACATTACCCACAGTTCGGGTATAGTCCAGCACACACCACTGACGTGTAAGAAAAAACTATGTATTGCCCATAAAAAAGAAAAATAATTTTACATAACTGGGTATTTTCCAAGTGGGCAGCCCCAATACACAATAGCCATTTTTTTACTCTTCCAAACAGGCCCACAAAACTCCCGTGTTGACAGGTACAGAAGTCTCATTGAGAGCTACAGAAATTGTTTAATTTCAGTGATTGCCTTTAAGGTTGTGCAACAAAATATTAGGTTATGGGTCCTACCATATTTGTCCATGCCATTTTCATTTGTTTTATTATTGAAAAATATTCTGTTGATTCAAAAATCAAATGCAAGTCTGATTCTATTAAAAATGGAACAATGATAGATACTAATTTCCTTTGTCAGTTTCATGTCCTTTCAGAGAAAGATTTGGGTTTGTGGAAGGGTACCAAGAAATTTGTCCAAGTCTGTACTCTGTAGATCATAAAGCTAATACTTGCCAAAATAATGTACCTCGATTTTTATTTGATTACCGTATTTTCACGATTTTATAATTTGATTTATCTCAGTATAACAAAAAACTTGTTTTGCCTCTTTTGATAACTAATTTCTAGTGGTGTGTGTGTGTCAGGGTTGGCTTACTTTGCTACCACGTCTGGGGAAGGTTGCTTTCATAAATTTATCTTGGGGCTCAGCTCACCGTGCGCAACCTGCAGTCACTGACCACTACTACTGGTGTTATTTGACCAGCTGACACCCACCGACTGTACAGTTGTAAAAGAAAATAAAACCTACAGTTGACTCTACCGCAAGTCTCCCATTGTTACCTGGAACTAATGTATGAGTACATATCTGTACGTACACCTAGCCTCAATATGCCATGCAGCACACGACACCTAGTGCAAGTGAGATGCCAGGACACGTGCAATTCGGCTTACGCTGTGCATCTGCTTCGCTTCTTTTTCAGACACCATCGCACACAGATATTAAAGTGTTGCATATCAAATTAATCAGTACAGTTTTGTGAAGCATTTGCGACTAATATGCATTTTCGGGTGAAAAAGGCGCTTAGAGTCAGACCTGACCTGGCACGTCGAGAAGGGCTGTTTGGTGCTACTGAAGCAATAGTGCATGAGGACACATCTGTAGCTGCTGCAGCTGGTTACATAAGAACGATTATATAGGATCAGGGCTGCGGCTAGAACATTGAATCAGGATGCTGGGACCAATACAGGGCAACTAGAGATCCATTACAGTATTACCTCCTTATCTATAGTTCACACTATTTGAGCAGATAATAGAAGTCTGGCAGGAATAGAGCATAATCTTTCGAGTAGTGTTTATTGCTTAATAGTGGCAATTAAGTGAACTTACACACTAAAAAGAGTTTTACACACATACAGAGACTGCTGTGCTAACATTTTTATAGTTTCACAAGCACATTGGTATGCCACATAAACCAATCCACACTGATTTATTTAAGTTGCACATCAACCAGCCAGATTCTGGTTCACACGTTTAACATTAACAGTCAGTGGCAGGGGTGTGTTTTGCCTCTCTCCATTCACTTGCAGGGAGGGCTCAACAACTCACACTCCACCATGGCACTATTAAATCTGTTGTGGTAGATTAAAGCTGGGTACACACCTAAAAGATACATCTGCAGAACAAGTGATCTGCAGATGATGGTTACTCAAACACACATTGAACAACCATCATCTGTCCGCGTGTCCCGCCCGCGACCCCCTACCCACTGCAAGTGTATGGGTGGTCTGCTGATCGCCCGTACACACAGCGCAAAGGACAAGTTGAGCATTGGCTGTACAGCACAACCAGTGGCAGATTGGGCCGCCGGGACACCGGGCCGGTTCCCGCTTGGCCGGTCCCTGTGTAGCTGTCCTTCATTCACTCCTGCTCTGCTCCGCTGGCCGCTGCCGCGATCGGAGCTCAGCTCCGATCGGGCAGCCTTCTGTGTGTAGTTAAAGAAAAATGGCTGCCAAGGGAGCTGCTGCGCATGCCCACACGCAGCAGCTCCTCCCATAAGTCATTGCGGAGCAGTCAGTCACCACTGACGGCTCCGCCTTCAACCCATCCGCGGCCCGTCTCCATCACCCTCTACGTTTGCAGCCTTCACTGCACGACTGCATACACACAGCAGCAGCCTGCAGCCCTGCACAGTCAGTGCACACGGATTTCAAGGAGAAGCAAGAGCCAGCACCGGCCTGCCAGTTCTGACTGTGTCACAGTGGTGTATGTGACGGTCAGTAAGTATTGTAAACTTAATGTAATAAATCTGCTTGCCTGCCTAGTGTCAAGGGAGAGGGAGAGGGGGAGAGGGGGTTTGGAGCAGAAGACACATCGCTGGGGAATGGTGAGGCTGAGAGACAGGGGCTGGGGAATGGTGAGGCTAACTTGGCAAGGGGCTAAAAAAGAGGGTGAGGGGCTGAACAGAAAATTGTGATGAGGTGACAAGGGTGGTGATGAGGTGCTAAGGGCCTGGGGGAATCAATGTTTGTTATTTATTTTTTCATGTGTAGGCCAATGTGTGTGCATTTCCCCTGTGGGGGCTGTGTGTTTTTTTCTCCTGTTGGGGCCAGTTTTGTTTCTTGTCAGGGGCCAATCTGTTTTATTTGTTCCTGTGGGGGCCATTATGGTTGTTTTCCTATTGAGGCCAATGTGTGTGTTTGTTTTCCTGTAGGTGCCAGTGGGCTCAGGGCCCGATTCAGATCCGCTCGCACACAGCTGCTCAGCTGCTAATATAAGCATAGGAAGCGATCGCACAGCCAAGCAAGAGGACGTCAACTATGTCTTTAACGAGCGACAGCAGAGCGTACACACGCCAGTCTAAAGACGCCCCCTGCCCTTTGCAACACACGTCATCTCTAGGAAGTGTATGCTTTATCAGTAACATGGAGAGCCATCGGAGCTGCTCGCAGCCCATGAAGTCGACCCTACCCTGCCGCAAGCAGTGTGGTCACTGCAGTGTGAAACACAACTAGGCGACATGTACAATGACGCTTTCATGTTAATTATGCACGCCCATGAAACGCCGCTAGAACGTACAGACATGCCTACATTCGCACATCCATTCCTGCGTTTTCCAAGACCAGCCCCTGTCACCACCCACAAACGGCACTTTCTATCACTCAAACTAAATAGCAGAATCAGGTTGGCATGCGATCGCTTCCTGATCGCTATGACTGGCTCGCACATGCACAATGCGATACATATGCATGCGCAGATAAGAAAAATCGTCCGGCTGCGTGCCCCTTCAATGCAATTCAGCGCGTTGCTGAATAGCCCAGATAGAGAGCTCCCAGAGCTATTAAATTCACCTCGCTGTTTGGTACAACAGTTGCCAGTTGTCTGAGAATGCCATTTCTCACTACTTAATTTGGGTGTTTAGTTGGGAAATCCAGTTTTTGCAACTAAAGTGACAGCCGCGAGGATGTTAGCGCCACGCTAAGCCAGAACACATGCTCACAGCCGGCACTTTTGACGTATTTCTCCTCGCACCCTCATGAGGGTGCAAGAAGAAATCCTTTAGTCAGACCATATGCCGGCACCCCCTTCTCCCACCCGCATAGTGCTGCATGGGATCGTTCGTCGATCCCCCAAATCAACTCAACAAGCAGAAAGATCTGGAGGAGTGACGGACGACCCCACAGGAGCGCACAGTGGACGATATCATGCCTACACACGGAATGATATAGTGACGATATCGTTCAAAACCGTCGGAACGGCCGCTATATCGCTCCATGTGAGGTCTTTCAGAATCAGGTTTTATGTGGAGGGAGTATCCCACCCCTCATTACAGACCCCACCCCCATTAGGGCTGCTTCTATAAACTTCCCGGGCTGGTTTTCCATCCCAATCCGCCCCTGAGCACAACCAACGCGATATGTCTTAACAACGTAGTTCACAGACACATCTGGTACACACTGGCCGATGGGCACATGATATAGTGGCCAATCTACTCATTGGCCAATATATCTGCCAGTGTGTACCGACGTTTACTCTAACCTCCCATTCAAACTACTACCATGACTTGGTTCCCAAGGTCTTGTTATTCTCACTGAGCAAAGAATGTCACAAAGACCTCAGAGCTGTAGTCCCACTGTAAAATCTGGTGGGCAACTTTGTCCCCTGAGTCAGTGCAATGGCAGGATTAGAATACGGAAGGCTGAATTTAAGAAAGGTCTGCCACTGTTGCTATCCAGAGCACATGTGGTGTATATTTAAACACCTGTGTACAATAAATCATTTATTGCATTGTTGTTCATGTGTATATACGATTCTATACATAAACTGTCATTTTTTGTGACTTAAGTCTAAATAGTTTTTTATACACACATTAAAGCTGAGAAAGTAGAAGTACAGCTCAGATCTGGCTCACATAATGGAATAAACGTAAATTATTTCAGCTGAAGAACAGCACGCTGGAGCCCACAGCACTTGTCATAACAGATAAACACTTGTCTGAAACACCCCGGCTTTTGATACTAGTTTTTACTATTTCTCTCTAAGGCAAATCTGAAAATGCAAAAGAAAAAATGCTGTAAGAAAAGCGGCTACAGTGCCTTGCAAAAGTATTCAGCCCCTTGGCTTTTTACCTTTTTTGTTACATTACAACCTGTAATTTTTTTTTTTTTTGTATCTGAATTATAAGTGATGTATCTGCATAAAATAGTCTAATTTGGTGAAGTGAAAAAAAAAAAATGATATATATATATATATAAATAAAAAAATAAAATTCTGAAATTGGCATGTGCATATGTAATCACCCCATTTGCCATGTAGCCCATCACAAGTTCTGGTGAACCAATTACCTTCAGAAGTCACATAATTAGTAAAATGAAGTCCACCTGTGTGAAATCTAAGTGTCACATGATCTGTCAGTATAAAACACCTTTTCTGAAAGGCCCCGGAGGCTGCAACACCACTAAGCAAGAGGAATCACACCATGAAGACCAAGGAGCTCTCCAAACAAGTCAGGGACAAAGTTGTTGAGAAGTACAATTCTGTGTTGGGTTATAAAAAAAAAAATATCCAAATCTTTGATGATCCCCCGGAGGACCATCAAATCCATCATCATCAAATGGAAAGAACATGGTACCACAACAAACCGGCCAAGACAGGGCCGCCCACCAAAACTCACAGAACGGGCAAAGGAGGGCATTAATCGGAGAGGCAGCACAGAGACCAAAAGGTAACTCTGAAGGAGCTGCAGAGTTTCATATCGGAGACTGGTGTATCTGTGCATGTGACCACAATAAGCCATACACTCCATAGAGCTGGGCTTTATGGAAGAGTGGCCAGAAAAAAAACATTACTTAGTGATAAAAATAAGAAGACACGATTTGGAGTTTGCCAAAAGCCAAAATGTATGGAGGAAGGTGCTCTGGTTAGATGACACTAAAATTTAACTTTTCGGCCACCAAGGAAAACGCTATGTCTGGCGCAAACCCAATACATCCCATCTCCCCAAGAACACCATCCTCACAGTGAAACATGGAGGCGGCAGCATCATGCTGTGGGGCTGTTTTTCAGCAGCAGGGACTGGGAAACTGATTCGAGTCGAGGGAAAGATGGATGGTGTTAAATACAGGGATATTCTTGAGATAAAACCTGTTTCAGTCTGCCTGTGATTTGAGACTGGGACGGAGGTTCACCTTCCAGCAGGACAATGACCCGAAGCATACTGCTAAAGCAACACTCGAGTGGTTTAAGGGGAAACATTTAAATGTGTTGGAATGGCCTAGTCAAAGCCCAAATCTCAATCCAATTGAGACTCTGTGGTCAGACTTGAAGATTGCTGTTCACAAACGGAAACCATCCAACATGAAGGAGCTGGAGTAGTTTTGGCTTGAGGAATGGGCAAAAATCCCAGGAGCAAGATGTGGCAAGCTCATAGAGACTTATCCAAAGCGACTTGCAGTTGTAATTGCCGCAAAAAGGTGGCTCGACAAAGTACTGACTTTAGAGGGGTGAATAGTTATGCAAGCTGAAGTTTTCTGTTATGTTGTCCTAAATGTTGTCTGATTCACAATATAAAAAAAACACAACTTCACAGTTGTAGGCATGTCCTGTGAATGAAATGATGCACACTTTCAAACAATCCATTTTAATTCTAGGTTGTGAGACAACAAAACATGAAAAATGCAAAGGGGGGGTGACTACTTTGCAAGGCACTGTATATGTTATACCCAAAGCGCAAACAAGTGTACTGCCCAAAAGCAGCATATTGGTAATATAGCAGTACATGCACATACAATAACTGCCAGCTTTGTAGAACTATGCTGCAGGAGGGCATTGTCCCAGAGGCAACTGCAGGTTGCATGGCGCTACAAATAGCATCACCATGGTCTTCTGCAAACCTGTGATTTGTAGCTAACCGCATCATTATGAGCGCATCACCTAGGAGGGCTCTGGTGATTCTTTTACACTTGTATTGGAGTGCTGCTTATATAATTTATATTTAAAACACACACTGGGGTGCTTGAAATTTGTGAACCCTTCAGAATTTTCTATATTTCTGCTGAAATTTGGCCTAAAACTAGAAAAGATTTTCACACAAGATAAAGAAACCCAAATCAAAACAAATGACACAAAAAAATAAGACATACTAATTTTTTATTTTTTTTTGGAGGAAAATGATCCAGTATCACATATCTGTGAGTGGCAAAAGTATGTGAACTTTTAGGATTAGCAGATATTTTGAAGGTGAAATTAGGTATTTTCAATGACAATCAGGTGTTCTGGTGCATACACACGGTCAGATCTGTCAGATGAACGATGGAACAATTTCAGACAGTATTAAAATGAATTAAATCATCAAAATCTGACTGCAAACACAGACGTTATCTGACATGCGGGAATGCGCATTGTTACAGGCCAACATGTCAGATTTTCTTTCAGTTTCTTTCAGATAGTTCACAAGGTCACAAAGGAACCCAAGGTAACCTCTAAGCAACTGTAGGCCTTTCTCGCATTAATTAATGTTACTGTTCATGAATCTACCATCAGGAGGACAATTAACAACAATGGTGTGCATGGCAGGATAGCAAGGAGAAAGCCGCTGCTCTCCAAGAAGAATATTGCTGCCCGTCTGCAGTTTGTTAAAGATCACCTGGACAAACTAGAAGACTATTTGAACAATGTTTTGTGGACAGAGGAGTCCAAAATAGAGCTTTTTGGTTTAAATGAGAAGTGTTGTGTGTGGAGTAAGAAGAACACTGCATTCCAGTATAAAAACCTCATACCACCGGTGAAACACGGTGGTGGTGGTATCATTGTTTGGGCCTGTTTTGCTGCATCTGGCCCAGGACGGCTTGCCATCATTGATGGGACAATGAATTGTACCAGAATATTCTTAAAGGTAAATGTAAGGACATCTGTCCATAAGCAGCATCTCAAGAGAACGTGGGTCATGCAGCAAGACAATGACCCAAAGCACACAAGTCATTTGACCAAAGAATAGTTAAAGAAGAATAAATTAAAGATTTGGAATGGCCAAATCTAAGTCCTGACCTTAATCCAATCAAAAAGTTGTAGATGGACCTGAAGCGTGCAGTTAATCTGAGGAAACTCACCAACGTAAATTGTTACATCTATTGTGTATGTCATGTTAAACATGCGTCTTTACACCAAGTAACGTGTACAATACAATGTCAATAGTGGTTAGAGTCTAATGCAGCTCGGTTGCATAACATGTTGATGAAGGGATGAGGAAAGTGCGGAGCAACACAAAGTTGAGCAGAGTACTTTAAGAGTATTGAACCTGAACTGATCTCTCTTTATGAAACTTCCCGTGCATTTTTAATCCAGGCGTCTTTACACCATACCGACTGTAAACAGTACGGACGGCCCATAATGAGTACAATACAATGCCTATAGCGGTTTAGAGTAAAATGCAGCTGGGTGGCATAACATGGAAATTAAAGATGGTGGCAAGTTCGGAGCAATGTATATTGTACGGCAGAGTACCTTAAGCATATTCACCACCCTTTCCTTTGCTACCAACTGACCTCCTCCAGTTAACAGTGTTCAATACAGAGAATTGCAAAAAGTAACACCTCTAAATTAGAGTAAGAAGAAATTTTGGCTAAATCTTGGTTTAAATGTTACATATCTGATGTTTACATCTGTAGAAATATATATTTTTTTTAAAATAAATAAATTAGAAAAACAATATTTCCATTCAACATGCAACGACTCCAGGGTTTACTAACAAGTATTGTGTAATTTGGCCGAAATTCTAGACTTCACTCTGTCCACTTATACACACTTCTATGCAGACAATTAGAGAGCCTGGAGGAAGGTGGATAACATTCTTTTTAAAACCATATATATGATATCCAAGCACCAGCAGATTGGCTCTGGCAGGAAAGCCCTGGGAAATGCAGTTGATTTGATTAAACCTCTAAAACCATCCTGCATTCTTCACTTGTTCTTTATTCATAACTTAACCTGAAGGCAAAATCTAAAAACACTGAAAAAATACATTTCTTAGACATCCCATCTCCTTCTGCAAACTCCTGAAGCAAATAATTCTTAATAAAACGAATGCATTTGGGTCTTTCTTCCTTTCACATCAATTTTGAAGGGATTTTCTAAAATATACTAGAGTTTATATATTATTCTGGGATTATGCAGACAAGTGCCTTGTGCAGTTGACATTGACAGGTGGAATTGGTAACAGTATGAATTATCAAAATATATATATTATATATATATTTTTTTATTTTTTTTTTCATTTCATTTTCAGGGATCTACTTATCTAGCCAAGTTTTAATAACATTTTATGTATTCCCACTATGTACTAAAATGGGCTAATGCAGCAAAAAGCTCATTTGTGCTGCAGATCGCAGTTCCCATCATTATTAAATGGGGACTACAGTCTGACTTTTATGGACCAAACTCTGAAAAACAACTCTGAGTTTGGTTCCATTACTTTACTCCAACCTCAAGAAGCGAAAGTCACTTTATGCCTACGGAGTCATAGGAGAGGGATCATATGATCCCTCTACTGTAGCCTCCATCCAGGCTCTAGCAACTGATGCTGTGTGTATGCGCTATGTCAGATTCCCAGGAGGAGTCTATCACAATATGCCAGGGATTGTTATCGCTACGGCTATACCTGCAAGTTACAATTAGTAAATAGCAGACATTTTTGTAAAAAATTAAAAAGTCTATTGCGAGATGGACTGTTAATAATCATGGCACTGCGATACATAAGCCCCTTAACCTGCAACTGCAGTAACAATCAATCCACCAAGCTGACTAAATGGCAGTAGTTACTTCACTTCTCAATAAGCAGGCTTGGTTCAAGGGTTTTGTGCCTTATATTAACACGATGCATAGTGCAAGGAGACACAAGAATCTAAAATTGGCCACATTCTTCACAACGCATATGTGCTGCAGACCAGATGGTGATTTTTTCAGCTGTCCGACATGAGTTAAAAATGAAATGGAATTTCTACTGTTGAGACAAATGGTAAGAGACCTTAAGTATATAGTTTACATGCAAATCGATGGTATCTTTTATACAGCCTCAAATATTACAAAACTTGGCAAAAGAAAATAAAGGTAGTTAAGCAAATCAGAGGGGAAATATACACTACTCAGAACTTTAAGGGTTTGAAGGGCCCCTATGGTCTAATAATAAAAGTCACAAATGTAGCAGGGGTCACACAAGCAGACATAGGGTGCGACACAAAATGTAGCTATGGGGCCTTCAAAGTTCTGACTATGTCCTACACAGGATTCTTGGTGCATGTAGTAGCGCCAGAGCCAGATTAAGGCTTGAGGGTGGGGGTCCCACACAAACATTTATTAAATTTGTGATGCTCATTGCAGCATCTGGACTGCCAGGGGTGTAAGCATTTGAGAAGGAGAGGGAGGCAGCAGTTCTCAAGAAGGAATGGGGGCTAAATGTCACATTGTACAGTCCCTCCTGCCTGCTATATCATGCGAGAATGGACAATGGAACTTCTCCAGTCCCACTTCCAGTGAAAACTTGAACAACCAGTACCTGGCCTGCAAGGTAACAGAGTTTAACCAGAAGAGTATGTGTCTCTCTCAAACTATGAGGGAGATTCAATGTTGAATAGCCCCGGGAAGGAGTTCCTGGAGCTATTCAATTGACTGCGCTGTTAAGTCCAACTAGAGGATTTCTGCGAGCAGAAATCAGACTTAAGTGCCGGCTGCAATGCTGTTTTCCAGCTTAGCGCGGCGCTAACAGCCTCATTGCTGGCACTTTAGTCTGAGAATGCTGGTTAGCACGACTAAACACCCAGCTTAAGCAGCGGTAACTTGCAAGTGGTTCCAGTCAGACTTTTGAGTGCGGTAAATTGAATGGTTATGGGAATTGGAGAAAGTAGAAATTACTTATGAAGTCTGCCCACCAGCTCACATCACGCTTTGGCCATTGAGAAATGGCTTCATCACTGGCATTAGTGGTAAAATATGAATGTGCAATACACTGTAGATGTGTGCTGTAATCTCACGCAGTGGTGGGGGTGCTGTCATAAAAATCACATCAGCATCAATACAATGAAAATTGCTGGCTACTACTTAAATCATGGGATCTGTATTCCAAGTTTACATACATGTGTCTTTTTTTCAGTGTGTATCAAGCTATCCTGAGTCAATGTGCCAAAACCCTTAACAATACTAATTAATGAATATGTGTTAATGCACCTTAACATGTTAATGGAGGCATAACAAGGGAAGGGAAAGTAATACGACAATTAACATGGGAGAAACAGCAGGTGGACTTAAAAAACGATTGTGGCCTAGAGCCAAATATTTTAACAAAATAGTTGTCTACAATTAACCCCTTCTGTTTCTGGCTTAGTTTGCATCGTAAACAATGTAACTTGCCAAGTAGGAAATAATCAATGTAATGTTTTTATTAGGGGACTAATCTAAATGCTAAATCTTAGAATGAGACCCTACAAAAAGGAGGTCAATATTTAGCACAAGGTGATTAGGAAGCTGCTATTTAAGATCTATATCGGCAAATAAAACGTTAGATTATTATCCATTGGGCTAGAAAAGGTCACCAATAACACTGCAAGCACATTGGAAAAGATCACTGTCACAATACCTAAGTTATACCTAATTTAGACTAGACATTAGAATTCAGTCGTTGCAAAACAGAATGGCAGAGAGTGTGTCCTAATTGGAAAGGAATGCAGAGTCGTGTTCCAGATAACTTGTAAGGGATCTTGCAGAACACATTAGAACAGAAGTGGAACAAATGCAGTTGGAGCTCTAACCAAGTATTTTGATATATGTTTGTTTTCATGTACTTTGTTACTATGTTTGTCACATGATTAGTACTTGTGTATAAGTAAAGAGACTGAAGATTCTGTACCACTTAATTTTATACAAAGAATGTTGAAACTATGTAACTATGTGACTATATGACTTAATGAATAGGAAAAACTTAATTAACAAATTTGTGGATTGTCTTATATGTATTAACAATAATGATGAGTGATGAGCTGAAAGGTTTCAAAACATGTGAATGTGGAAGTAGACAATAACAACCACACCTTTATCCTCATGGTGTGCTGACAGCCTGCCCAACTACCAGAGCTTACTGTACTGATTGACCAGTATTTTAGGGACTAAAACTAAGCTACTAAATTTTACAAAGCTAGAAATGTTCTACTTTTTCAAATATATTTTATAGGTTACTAACTTCTTTGTCTCTAAACTGTTTGCTTATTACAAATCTCATTTACCCACCCACCCTCCCTCCCATTCACTTGAATTCCTGCCATCATTCTCATCTTCACTATTACTATATTTCTGTTTTATGTCTATTTAAATACGGTAAGCTTTATCTCCTCCTCATTACTAGTACTTCATGCTCTCCTTATCTCCATTCCCCTCCTGGCTAAACTCTCCATGTGCCCTCTCTTTCTCTACCTCTCACTCTTGCTGCCTTTTAATCACTCTGCTAGAAGCTCTTACAAATTCACCTCTCTTTACTTTCATCATTCCCTTGCTGAATTACTTCTTTCCTTCACTCCTGTCAGGCTCTCAGTCATCAGCTGTTCCCCTCAAAATGGTTTAGGGTTCACGCCAAAAGTTTCTGACTATCCAGTGTAATGGGGAGCACCAACAAGCTGATCATTGGAGGCAGATACTCCACTCTTTCCATTCTCTACAGAAAGGTGGGCAATAAGCAGCCCTCCAGCTGCTGTTGAACTACACATTCCAGCATGCACTGCCACAGATTTAGCAAGCATTGCCCACCCCTGCTCTAGAGACTCAGTACCTCAGTTATAGCGGTCATCAGTTACCCACATGTTTTACATAGGTGGTGGATTAACACTGGGTACACACTATATGATATTAATGCTCTGACGCAGATCTGTACCATATATCGTATAGTGTGTACGTCTGATCCGTCATAAACGCCGGTCGTTCTTCAAACAACCACAGTCATCCCATCTGCTGTTCTGCACAGCAGATGGGACAATGCAATAAATGGCCTGGTGCTGTCACATTCTCCATGTAACGACACATTGTGCCGTCGTACACTGGATTGTGTACAGTGGTGCGATGTATAGTTACATCGTATCGCACCACCGCTGGGTACACACATCTTATAGTGTGTACCCAACTGCCCTGCAACAGTAATATTGTGCGCACACTAGATTATACTTCATATATCCAAAAAATATAGATTAAAAAAAAGGACAAACTATGCATCTCCGTGTTCCCTGCACATTCCAAACATATACTCGCCACAAAAGTATTTCATATCTTGATTTAGGTCATTTTATGGTAACTCACATTACAAAGTGATATCGCAAACAATTAGCAATTCCTGTATACAGTTTATTACAGTATAACCTGTCTTATTTTCCCAGTAAATACAATTTCACATAAATTCCTCTTGCTGTAGATAGCCATGCATATACTTGCCATGTTACTTTGTAACGTGAGTTACCATGGAATGACTCATTTTATTATTTAGCTTTCTTGCACTTTGTGCTTTTGAGCCTTACACATTTAGTATTTTGTTTATACATACATAATAGATACACACACAGACACTTTAATAAGCACACATGTACAATAAATCACACTCTAAGGCAGGGGTGGGCAATAAGCAGCCCTCCATCTGCTGTTGAACTACACATCCCAGAATGCCCTGCAACAGTTTTAGCATGGCCATTTAGAAAAACTGTGGCAGGGCATGCTGGGATGTGTAGTTCTACAGAAGCTGGGGGTGCACTTATTGCCCACCCCTGCTCTAAGGGGTTTATAGAGAACACAGTGCCCCAGTCAGTCTACAGGACGTTACAAGCAGTTGTCTTGGGGACAATGCTTAATTAGATGTAATCTTATGTGTAGGGAAAAAAAAAATAAAAAAAAGAACAGGCCTCAATATCTTCACTTAGATGGTTAAGTTTCAGCCACTGATATGAGACTTATGATTACTAAGAAGAAAGGAATGTGTGCAGATAAACAGACATGTTTTCTCAGCAAATCTTATAGTGTTCTGCGCATGAACCACAGGAATGGGGTTTTGCCTTCTTTTCATTGTTTCAAGCTATAAATACACACCTGGTGAATGCAGGGTAGTCTGAATACTCTCCATAGGAATACCAGATTTCTAAATAAACACAACGAATACCATTCTAACTTTAAAGAAAGCTTCCTAGCTTTCTAACTTCATCTCTCCCACATATTAAGGAATCAGTAGCTTTGTACGAAAAATTAAAACATACATTGGTTTATTTGCTAGTTAAAATGTAGTGGTATTTTCCATTTAAACCTTGTAACTTCTTGCAGACAAGATAGAGCACGTTTATTTCAAATAAAAACAATTGTGCCAGTGAGAGATCCTATAACACTTTATGTCATAAAGTCAAATTCATTTTGGGGAAATTCCTCCAAGAATTGTAATATCTACTCCTGTCCCGTTATTTTTGGTGCCAAAGCAGTCCCCATAGTTCTATGGCAACTGCAAAACTGCCAAATATATCAAGCTCAGTAAAGCTTAGTTTTTCAAAGTCTGCCTCCTGATAATGTCATTTTTTATGGCTTTAGCCATTGTAGCCCATTGGCTACAACTTCACAATTTTTTTTTTTTTTTTTTTTGGAGAGGGACCCCCTCTTTTAATGTTCACACACTTGTAGCAGCTCTTCCAGAGCCGTACCTGGAAGCAATGTGACCTGCATGAAAACTTTGACACACTGACCTGATAAATAAATTCTTACTGTCATGATATGCAGCAACAAGAAATTATAAATTATCAGTGTTCTAATAGCCCCTTTATCACATACAGAGTCAAACCTGTCCCAAACAGAATTTTGAGGCTGAGAAAGGCAGTAAGTATGTTAAGCATGAGAGGCACAGGTCTATAAAAATCAAATTACATATGCTCTTTCACCACAAGACACAATGCCTCCTACCTCTCCTCCTCATTTATAGTTCAGGGCAGGGGCGGATTGACTGTAGACCTCACCGGGATGCTTCCCGATGGGCCGACGAACCTATGGGGCCGCCTGTCTAGTCGGGGGACTTTTTTTTTTTCTTTTACATACTTCCCCCGGCTACGCCCCCACATCTCGAATGACCAGCAGAGCAGCCCACAAGATAGCTCCAGTCCACAGCAGGCACCATGTGACAGTGCAGGAGAGCTGCTGATTTATGCTTTATGGACTGACCGGAGACAGGGAGAATTTTGTCTTGCTGTATGTATGTACATAGGATCCTGTTACCAACTACCGCAGACCTTTTTCTCCTTGGTAGGGTCCTTTTGTTTTTACATACAATAAAAAAAAGTTTTTCACCATAAACCTTTATTATATTATTATTTGGAGTATTCCCATGAGCATACGGTGGAGCAGATCATCTTAAAAAGAAGAACTGAGTAACCGGATACAAGAACCTGTTATATGAACTGTTTACATCAGGTGAAATAAACATCTGCAATTAAGATTCCAGGAGTAATGATGTTGATATGCGCATGACTTAATTTTAAAGTGTGAGTGGTATGCAAGGGGATCACCCCAAAACTATCTGGTCATATTGGGAAACCATTCTTTTCATTAGCAGTTTCTAATTTAGGAACGGATTTATAACTGTGTTCTAACAGGATTACACTATTTTGTATTTGTTTTCTGTTTTTCTTTTATGTATGAACCCTTGATTCAAGTGTAAATACGGACAAATACATGAAAAAGGGAAGTACACTTTATTGACACTATTTTATCAAGCACCGTTATACCCAGTTTATTGCTATTTGAATATCTATCTAGACGTGGTCTACCTTGTTACTGTGTGTTAAACCACACACGCTGCATCTACTACAGTACATTGATGAAATGGACAATTCCCTGCATAGTACATGTATAATGTAAGAACATGCTCAAGCACTGCATAGGGTGATTTGTGCAACGTTTGTAAGTGCACACAACTTTGTCTCGCTAAATATCTTTATAACATCCCTGCTATGTTCCGTCACTCGGCATCCACACAGGTGTAGTGATTTACTAATCGCTCCTACAATTGATTTGGAGGGATTTGCCTACAATTGATTTCATGCTGCCCACGTGAGGCCACTGCTAGAAATTTTTCCAGGGCCAATTTTAGTTCAGAATCCGCCCCTAGTCCAGGGTATCAATCTTCTTAGAAATTAAAATATGTTGAAAACACCTTCATCTTTACCTCTCTATTTACCTTATGGGGGGCATCCACTACAAGATTTGAAAACGACTGCACGATTACGACATTGTAATCGTACAGCCGTTTGTCAGTCGTGTGATGTGCCTGCACTGAACGAGCAGACGTTCAGTGTAGGGTCATCCATCATCTGGAAACATGCTGAGCCTGACGATATCGTCAGGTTGACCAGCATGTTTGCACGATGATAGATGTCTAAAAGACCAAATTTTCAAACGATGTTTGAACTCTTATCGAACAATTTTATCGTTATCGTTCAACTTTATCGTCTAGTGGATACCCCCCTTTACAATTGTATCACCTTCTGTCTCCAAATCTATAACTCTACATAAGTTTTCTGTATAAATTGTTTTCTCCACCTTCTTGTAGCTGCCTTGCTGCTGATATACAAATACCACTCACAAGTCACAGCCCATGAAAGACTTGTACCAAAGATATAAAAATGCATATACTCCATCTGTACACCCTTGTGAATTATAGATGGTTCCCCTTGCTACACAAACATATGCTTGGAAGAGCCTCAAATGCTAGGCGGCAGAAAAATTTGGGAACCTCTGCAACAACATATGTCAAAACTGTAGAATGGGAAAAAAGTAAACTTGATTGTTCTGGAATAACACACAGAAGGAGTAGGCAAAGGTAAGCTTGAATGCAAATGCAATCCATTGCTAACACTGAAGAATCTAAACAAAGAAGTCACAGACAGTCTGAAAATAATACTAGTTACCAAACTCTCACATATCTCCATCAGTTGGTGGCATTCCAAAAACTAATATCTACCTTTACTGTTATTTTGTAAGGCCTTTAGAGGAGAGTTCTTAAAACTTTTATAGAGTAAAACTCATTAGGCGGTATTGTTTTATCGTGCCCGATCTCCTGTCTAAAGTGACGGGAGATCGCAATGCGATATTCAATTGATTCTGAATAATCCACCGATCACGGAGCCAGATCACTGTCCCCCCCAAAAAAAATTACAGGAGTGATTGAGGAGCACAGCTCTGTGTGTTATGCAACTGTTATACACACTACACTAGTCCGCAAAATGGTCACAGCTGAATGGATATAGTAACATGGAGGCCCCCTCACTGCTCTGCCACCCCCACCCTCTAGTAATAACGAACCACATTTCATATAAAATAATGGAGCCAGAAAGTACAACAGTATCCCCCTCCCCTCGTGGTCACACAACTATCCCTCTGAAGCCCCTCCGCAATCCCTGGCCACGCATAGACCCTATTGCTGGGGAGTTCTATGCGACAGTAGACAGCCGAGACATACAGGTGGATCAGCGTAGACTGAGACAGACAGGATGGGTCAGAGTAGGACAGGAGGAGTCAGCGCAGGCCAGGACGGACACAGGCACAGCAGTCACTGCAGACGACACTCAGCACATGCACTCCTGTGCATGAAATGAACGTCGCAATACTATAGGCACGAATCTCCGCTGGGGCAGATGAGGATCTGCTTCCACCCTCACTGCAAAATCTGGTAGCCAGACAGCAAAATGTGGGAGCCATGGCGACCTGGCCCCTTGGATTTGTCAAGCCCTGCCCTAAGGGACACAGCTCACATGTGAATAATACATATCTCCATCAACTCATGTAAAATTACAAAAGGCCTATAAAATTAGTATATGATCATCATCTTTGTGCAATTTATCTCCATTCCAAAAATTATGACTTGAAATGGGACACACACAAAGTTACAAACGATAATCACAAAAGTTGTATTTGAACATGGTAATGTTAAATAGGTTGGTGTACATTGAAAGATATCAGTCTGTAAGAGGTGGCCTATTTGACAGACTCTGAAAGCTCAGAAAAATGTAGATTTTTTTTGCAGTTGATTCAAATTTAAGCATTTTATTTCAACTAAAAAACAGAAGAAGCAGAAATAGCTTTGCTTACACACACACACACACAAACAGCTGAGAACCAAAACACAAGTTGTAATTTGAAACTGAAAGACTTGCGATTCTAACAGGTAAAGCGTAAACCACAAAATTAAAATGAAAAAGGGATTCCTTCCCCGAGGACAGAGGCTGAAAGAGCCTATTATGACTATCAGCAAAAGCAGACACAACACTTTGGGGTGGAAGTGAGGGCTCACAACCCGATCCCTTTACTGACAGGCTGTATCTTGTATATGACACTACATACAGTAGTTCTGTAGTTAGAAGCAGAATAAAGGGGCTGCCAAATTTTACTTACAAATGCAACTGAATCATTTTCTGTATGTGTGAAAATAAAACATTGAATTCATTGCTACAGTCAAAGGGGTTTATTTATTAAGATGAGTTTTTCAAAACCACCAATTGTGTTTTTTTTTTTGCTGTGGGATGTAAAAACAGCAATAATATTAATTGCAACACACGCCAGGGTCTGTATTTAATACTATGTATTCTTTAAATCCCTCTGAAAACTGCAGAAAATGCTCTTTAGATAAATAAACATACAGAAGTCTACAAATCGTATACAATAGCTTCTCAAGAAAGCTGCTGTAGTGGCCTACACACTTCTATAATTACAGCAAATGATTTAAGGAAGCTGTTCTTGCAGGTGCAGAGTGCCAGTTTCTAAGTATCGTTGGGCATTTGAGGATTGGTTATGGTTTTTCACAAAAATGTTCTAAAGCAATTCTAGTTGAATAGCTTCTTGCCAATCCAATATATTGGCAGAAAAAGGATGAAATGCACTTGGAAACAGACACGATACTTTACCACTGCCAGTCTATGAACAATGGACATCCCTATGTGGTATGCAGTTATGAGTCCCGATGGCTGAAGCCCGACAAGGTATTTAAGATAGGCATTGAAATACCGACCCCTATCTTAATCCCAATGCCGACACAGAAGGACGCCTGCCCCCGAACGTGGTAAGTCCAGGGCGTCCTTAGTGTTAGCCACTTTGGGGAAGTTAGGATACATAGAGGGGTTATTGTTAGGTTGTTTGTTTTTTTGGGGTGGAGGTTAGGGACCCCTAGGAGGGGGGGTTAGGGACCACCAGGGGGGCAGGTTGGGGGTTAGGTTTAGGCACTAACGGAGAAGGTTAGGGTGCGGGGTGGGAAGGGTTAGGCTACAAGAAGGAAGGGTTAGGGGAGAAGGGTGGGGGGGATAAGTATACTTACCCGACCCCTGTCAGGATACCAACCATTGAGATGCTGCTGTCGGTATTGTGACAGGAGGCATCCCGACAGCCGGCAGAACATACAGATTCCCTGTATGCACTACTTTTTCTGAAGACATGGAACAGGAGATTCTTAAAAGGTTGCTGGATAAAAAAAATAAAAAAATAAATCTTCCAACACGGTTAGATGAGGATATTATAGGTGATCAGGTAGATGTAATGTTTGCCTAATTATAGCTAAGTTAATATGAATTGGTTAAATCCCAAAGCAGCAATTTGTGTTAGACAATGTACTAAATGTATAACTTATACCAGGGCTCGACAAATCCCGGGGGCCAGGTCACCATGGCTACCAGATTTTGCTTCCTGGCTACTAGATTTTGCAATGAGGGAGGAAGCAGATCCTCATCAGCTCCGGCAGATATTCGTGCCTATAGTATTGCGGTGTCCATATCATGCACAAGAGTGTATGTGCTGAGTGTCGCCTGCGGTGACTGCTGTGCCTCTGTCTGTCCCGGCCTGCAATGACGACTCCTCTCCATCCTGGCCTGCTCTGATCCCTGCTATCTCTCCCAGTCTACGCTGATCCTCCTGTATGTCCCGGCTGTCTACTGTAGCCCATCTCCAGCTGCATAGAGCTCTCCGGTAGTTCGGTCTATGCGTGGCCAAGGATTGGGAAGCGGTTTCAGAGGGATAGTGGTGTGACCACGAGGAGAGGGGGGTTTTGTTGCACTTTCTGGCACCATTATTTTATGTGAAATGTGGTCCGTTATTACTGGAGGGCGGGGGGGTGAAGCAGGGGAGCTGTGCAGTGCGGGGGCCTCCATTTTACTGTATCCATTCAACTGTAACCATTTTGTGGACTAGTATATAGTGTGTATAACAGTTGCATAACACAGAGCTGTGCTCTTCAAACAGGGCCGTAACTAAGGTAGTGCGACTTGGGCTTGTCAATTTTCCGGTTTCTCATCATTCTCGCTTGTAGTTTCCTCTTCTTTTATACCCTGCATCTCCTGGCCTCCCTCATCTCTTCCCTGGCCCTTCACCATGACCCTTTTTCAGGTGCACTATCTTATGTCCCTATTTAAAAAAATGGTGGAGGGGGGGCGCCAATGCTCTTGCTGGAACAGGGCACCAAAAAGTCTAGTTACGGCTCTGTCCTCAATCACTCCTGTCATTTTTTGGGGGGAACAATGGTCTGTCTCCTACACTTTCATCCTGGCTTCTACATTTTAGAAAAATTTGTCAAGCCCTGACTTATACAATGTACTAAATGTATAACTTATAGAATGTACTAAAAGTTTTTAAAAGCCCAGATTACTAAAATGAAGCTGTGATCATGTCAGTGGATGCAAATCACAGAACATCTATACAGCACTCCTCTATCTAATTCAATTTTCAGGGTCTGAAATAAAATTCAAACTTGCCTGGAGCTACTTTTTTTTTTGTATTATTCATACAGGAACAGAAGTTTAACAACTTGACCCAAGAGGGCACTCAATTAAATAAACATACAAGTAGCTGAACCTTTCTACAGGGCATTTTAATAAAATGAAAGAAAAAAAACCACATAGAAAAAGGCCTTTGCTTCTCATATACACAGAGCAAAATTGCAACTTTCTCCTTCGGAAAAAAAAACTATTTTCTCATTAACATACAATGCAGAGAAGGCAACCTGTAGGGAGTTTGATTTCATTTCAGTAAGAACACAATGCAATGCTCCAAGGACAGAATGTAACATGAACAAAAGCCCATTGGTTTTGATAGCCCTTACAAACAGTGCTCTATTGTAGCAATGGGAGAGGTAGCAATGATTTTTGATGCAATTAGAGCAAGATCATCAAATGAATGTGAGCACTTGGAATAAAAGCTACACATTTCGCCCCATTTTAAAAAGATTGTGTTTACTGGCAGAGATACACTGCACAACTATTCAGCCTATTCATTGTGGTGTTCTGTCACAGAGGCATAATAAACCAGCTTTATAAAGATAAAATCAAAAGTGCCTCATACTTCCTCTCTGGCGTCTCATAGCTTGTGCTTCTAAATTTGATATGTACCAATATAAGCAGTGCTATAAAGCTGGCCATACACCTTAATGCTGGGTATACACTAAGTGATATATTCGACGATTTGTTGTTTTGAGCCGAATTGGAGCGTCATACCGTCCACAGTCTAGTGCAGGGGTAGCCAATCCTGGTCCTTGAGAGATACCAACAGTGCATGTTTTCCATGTATCCTCACAGTATCACAAGTGAAATAATTAGCTCCACCTGTTGATCTTTTCAAATGTGTTAGTGAGTAATGAAAATACCTGTGCACCTGCTGGGTGGCCTGGAAAACATGAACTGTTAGTAGCTCTCGAGGACAGATGTTGGCTACCCCTGGTCTGTGTATGCTCCTGTGCATCGTTCATCATATACTCTCATCTGCTGTACTGCACGGCAGATGTGACAATCTGGCGGCCAATAGTATGCTCCTGGATGCAACCAATGAACGACATATCGCACTGTCATGCACTATATCATTCTGTGACCAACGTATCGTTACATCGGTCTTCTCATTAGCCACAATCCAGGATAGTCTAAAGTGTACCCAGCTTTAGATTATCTGTCCAACCATCCAACTTGTTAACTGGTTTGAACGAAAATCAGGTAATGTATGGGAGCAAATGACAATCGACCATTTGCTCTCAACCACTGGAAAATGGACTTTCAGACAAATTGGTTAAATGAGTTTAACTTCATTACTGTGTTCTCCGGAGATGAAACATTACAGTGTACATACTTAATGTATCCTGATTGTCTTTTTGGTACAAGTATACATATTCAAATATTAAATCTGGTAACATTATGTTCTAATTCAAACTATGGGGTCTATTCAATGATTTTTTTTATATAAAAAATATGGAAACTATGATTTCCGTAATTTTTTATGTAAATCCCCTATTCAGCAATGGGATAATGGAGAAGTTGACGCAATTATCTTCTCCATTGATTCCCATCTCACTAAATACCGCACTGTAGGGATAAGCCATTGATCTCTACAGTGCTTTAACACTTTTTGCTATTCAGCAAAAGAAAAAGTGTTAAATCACTCAAATATTTCCTTTATATAACGCCATTTCAGAATGGCTTATATGAAGAAAATATTTAAGTATCCCAAAAACTGCAGAGACAGAGGGAAATTTTCCTATAAGTCCCTGCAGCATCTTGTAAACCCGCCCAGTCTCCGTCCCTGCTTTCCGGTGATTGGTAAGTCCACCTAGAACCTTTTAAACCTGCTAAAATTGATTGACATGTGTATACAGGTTTTATACTAACCTGTATACATGTATATTTATGTGCGATTATATTTAACATTTATATATAAATTGATTCAAATATATAAATGTTAAATATAAAAGCACATAAATATACATGTATAGAGGCTAGTATAAAACCTGTATACACATGTCAATCACTTTTGCAGGGACGGAGACTGATCCCGAGCCCTTGACTGAGCATGCACAGAGGAACAAACAGAAGGGATTGTTTTTGGAATCCCGAAAACAATACCTTCTGTGACATCGCAGGGACAGCGTGTTACCGCAACCGCTGTCCCTGCTCAAAATATTGCTGCATAGCTTCCATATTTTATCATATTTGATAAAATCTTGTGACAATGTTGCCCGATAATATTCTGGGCAACATCGTCACTCTTGCTGAATAGACCCCTAGAGGAGCTGGTGAGTTCATCCTCCAGTCATTTATCAGCTGTGCACTTTGTTACATTCTGCAAATAGAAGTTATTTGGCACTTCTGTGAAAGCTAGTAGGAAATGCACAACATTAGATGTTTTTGGAATTAACACCAAGTGGTATGCTTAACATTTTAAGCACAAAATGTAAAGCAGCGCTGATTATTAAGTGTAAAGCCAAGTGTGGTTTGCACTTAATATTAGAGGAGACCCATTTGGAACACTCTTTATTTAAGCTATAGGTCTGTCTGTATTTGTTTAATATTTATCGCAACTCTGTCACAAATTGTATTGTGAACATATTTACAAAGTTATGAGTAAAACTTATAAAAATCAGATGCAAAAAGGAAAGAATTGTGAGTTTTAAAAAAAATAAAATAGATTACATTAATTTCAATAGGGCATGATTCACTAAAAGGTGTGTGTGAGACCCCACTAGGTACTGTACCTGTCATTTGATCAGGGTACTGAGAACCCAACAACCACCTTAAATGGCTGTCTAATGGAGCTCCAGGAATGGATGAGTGGCAGTTGGCTGTGACTGAACCTTGATAAAACAGAGGTCCTTATGATAGTATCTCACCATCAAAAGGACAAGAATAAAGGTGGGTACACACTATACAGATATATCTGCAGATCGAGTGATCTGAAGATATATCTGCAGATGGTCGTTCATACACACATCTGTCTGGCTGCGTGTCCCCGCGGCCAGGGGGCATGTCCCTCCCTGCGGCTGCTGCTGTGTATGTACGGGCAGTCTGCAGACCGCCCCATACACACCTGCCGATGGACAGATATGTCTGTATACATATCTGTCCATCAGCTGTGCAGCACAGCCAATGCAATAGGTCGGTGAACGATGACGTTCACCGACCTATCGCGGGTACACACTGGCCGACGGGCAGCAGATATATTGGCCGATCAATTGATCGGCCAATATATCGGTCAGTGTGTACCCAGCATAAAGCTTAACCAAATAACTGGGACTTATGCTTGGGGCACAAAACACTGAACATATGTGGAATCTTGGTGTTATCAGCCACAATCAAATCCTCATTCTTTCATCTGAGGAACATAGCCAGAATCAAGTACTTAATTCCCCTCAGCATAGCTGCCTAAAGTCATAAATGCATTTGTATCACCATGCTTAGACTACTGCAATGCCCACTACCTGGATCTCCCAGCAAAAGAATTACGCCGCTTGCAGCTGGTACAAAATGCAGTGGCCCGACTGTTAGCCAAAGAGCCCCGTTCCAGCCAAATAACACCCATTCTCTACTCCCTTCACTGGCTGCCTTTAAGATGGATAATCTATATAAAGAATGGCTTACCGACTTTCAAAGCCCTACATAACCAGGACCCAAGGTACCTGAAGCAGCCTCCGATACCTTACTGCCCTGCTCGATTACAGAGGTGTGTAGACAAAGGACTATTAGCAGTACTTAGAATCTCCCTGAACTCCTCGACGGTGGGGGGGGGGGGTGGGTAGGGGGTAGATTTTAGCTTTGCGGCTTCGACTCTATGGAACTCAGCACAGTTCCAGAGGTCTTCACTATAGAATCCTTCAAAAATAGACTCAAAACTCGCCTGTTTACTCACGCATTTCACTAATGTCCCTTCAGTAACGTTTCTCTTTTCTGTTAAGCTTATTTTGTCTTTCAAATGCAATGTAAAGCATTAGGAGTTCTATTGGGAGACAAGTGCTATATAAATAACATTATTGTTGAATACATATTTTTTTTTATTGTTCCCTTCCTTATTAAAAATGATAACATTGCTGCTTGTTTATAATAAATTTGGCCCCATTAGTAATCTTTTCTTGATGCAATGTAGTCAAATGGGATTACAAAAGAAAAAATAAACTGAACACTTCTGATTGGCTACCTGCAGATTTACTGCTTGGACAAGTGCAATGTTATAAAAGACCACTCCTGATTGGCTGCCTTCCATTTTGTGTGGGATGCTCCAGAAAGCAGTCTAGGAATTTTTTTTCTCCACCTTTATATCATTGGACTAGATTAGATCAAGAAAGATATAAGATCCACTACAATTGAAAAATGTTCAGTACAAAGCTATTATTATTACAAAACAATTTCAATTTTAGTGTGCTAAAATGTATTGATTGTAAAATCACCTCAATGCAGCAATTTTAAAAATCACTGTTAGATAAATTCCCTTTATAGAGAGGAAAAAAAAGCAGTTTAACACAGTTCTATATATTTTACTTGAGTCACCATAACATAGAATCGATTTACTGGAACCAACTGCTTTATCCAAGCAATGGAAGAGAAACAGATTAGGAATGCATCAAAGCGATATGAAGTTTGGTCACAGATGAGATTTATAAGAGCCATAGCAATGTCCTTCTTTGAAAAAAGAATTACAATCTTTACCATGCTACATTAAGAGATTCTGTGCCATGCTCAGAACAAGTGCAATACTTGTAAACCATAATCTACCACACATCCTCCAAAAATACCAGTAACTGTGTACACTGTTTTCTATACTACATTCCATAGCATATGCCATGAGAATATATGACCCTTGTTATTAAAACACCCATTAAAGACTAATCTATGCAAGTAGTGTCAATAAGGTTTTACAACTACAGAAGAAATAATAAATACTCTGGGTGAAAATCAATAGATTTCTTTCAGTAACATGTAGGCGATTACTTCATCGCGCCAACAGAAGTTGATCAAGTTCAAAAAAGGTCAGTGTTTAAGTTATAATTGTTTGTCAAGCTATTTCTCAAACAAACTCCAAATAACAAAATCACAAGTCAAGTGTTATAGAAATCAGCACTGCAAAGTATATATCCAATATTGTACAAAGTCACCTGGTGCAGATTATACAGAGTATATACATACTATTCATCGATCTCACACTAAAAACATATTCACTGAAAGTAATAAGCTTTCTGCAAATATTGTAAATGATTTGTATCAGTAAACGGAACAGATACATCTTATCAAAAAGAGAAGAAAAACAGCACATTGCAACTGTGGACTAATTATACCATCTGCTAAGCCACAGTATAATAACACAAAGACATAGCACATTAACTCCTTAACATTCCCACATGGTACTCTCCTGCATCATCAGCATGTTTTCCAAGACTGTCAACCACACAACCAGTGTGAAGATACAGAGAAATCAACTTGCGATCATTAGTATTCACTGCTCCCTTCTATCTTGCAGAACTGCCAGGCTCTGCCGGGACTTAAGCTATCTGACAACTTGCCTCCAACTAACCCAGGTAGCATAGAGCTGGATGTCAGGATCAGCAACAAAATGCATCAATCAAATATACCTATATTTCTTCTATTCAAGTCAGTAATGCTTGTCATTGGGTGTAAGGCATTCTATCCAGGCATAGGAATCTTCTCAATAGTTACAGCAAGGGACTGACCCATGTCACAAAGGCATCAAACTAGATTTATGATAAACAACAAAGTTAGTGGACCCTTAGGAGTCTTTTTTAGGACCTATCCGAGAAAAAAAAAGTAATGAGCTCATATTAATCATCACAGGTTAAATTATACAGATTTAATAATAGTTAAGCATACAAATACCGCAAAAAAATACTGTTTCTAATATTTTATATATTTGCACATTTTGGTGTATTTCCTCCATATAAAGAGAGCAGCATCACTTCACTGATCATACTGGCCTGTGATATTTTATATACAGGTCATACCTTATGATACCCTGAAAACTCATTGAATTGCTTGTAACCAATTTATAAATCAGAAACACTTAAGAAACAGTGTAACAATCGTACTACTGTTTCTTTATTTCCTGATGTTGCACTTTCCTGGCATGTAAATTGCTTTTCATTCTCTTATCATTACAAAGTCGTTTTCTGTTATATTACTGCAGATATTCAGTGCAGTACTTAATGTATTAGTGAAGTAAAGTTAATTATTGTAAAAACCTGATATAGGCCTGGTTATGTTTGCTCAGATTAGGACAAATTACTGTGTTTTGCCTTCTTTCGTTTTGTTTAACTGTGCAAATTTGATATTTCACAAAAGTGCAGTACTTATCAAACCAAGGACTCTGTTTCACATTCCACATTATTGTCAATCCTAAGAATTATCTTTTCAAGACTGAATAGCTGTGGCATAGGAAATCAGCACCCATGAGAGGATGTAGTCAGCATCCCACTGTGCGAGATGCAAACGGGCAAAATACCGGTGCCGAAATCCCGACAGTATCAGGATTCTGACACCAGAATCCTGACCGCCAGCATCCCGAAGGTAAGTATCGGGCGTTAGGGTGCAGGGTTACGGTTAGGCATTAGGGCAGGGCTCAACAAAACCCGGGGGCCAGGTCGCCATGGCGACCACATTTGGCTGCTTGGTGACCAGATTTGCAGCAACCCCCTTCCGCCGCTAGTGTAGTGCAGACCGCGAGGGCGGTCCACACTACAGAGTTAAGGCCCCCATACATGGCATAATATAGGTGCTATATCGTGCCATGTATGGGCACGATATCGTACCTGATATCGTGCTGCGCGATCCCGCAGGGTCGTACATCGCATCCCCAGATCTTCCTGCAAAACCATCTGATCTGGGGATGCGATGGTTTCTCTCCCATTCAGATGAAGGAGGGGGAAGCCGCCATATCGTGTGGTCTGCGGGGACCGCACGATTGTCGGCGGTGACAGCGCGATCCATCTGCTGACGGATCGGCAGTCGCCTTACACGGTGCATCGCAGTGTATGGGCACCTTAACAAACACACAGCCGCCAGCGGCAACTGTGTGTTTCTTATAGCAGCTGATGAGTCAGACAGACTCTCATTGGCTGCTGCTCACTCATGAGCTCCACCTTCCCCCAGAGCGGGTGGTCTCTCCCACAGTGCAGAGCGGCCCGGGAGGAGCAGACAGCGGCGGTCGTCGGCAGGAGCGGGGATCAGGAAAGTCGTGTTTTGTGTGTGTGTAAGGAGAACTGCATAGGGGGGGTGGCCGATACTGGGAACACTGTATGAGGGGCCACTACTAGGGGCACTACATAGTGGGACCACTACTGGGGGCACTGTATATGGGGACCACTACTGGGGCACTGTATAGGGGGGTGCTACTAGGGACAATGCATAGTGGGGACTACTACTGGGGGCACTGCAAAGGAGGGACCACTTCTGGGGGCACTGCTAAAGAGGCACTACTAGTGGCACTGTATAGGGGGGGTGCTACTGAGGCACTGTATAAGGGGGGGCGCTACTAGGGACAATGCATAGTGGGGACTACTACTGGGGGCACTGCAAAGGAGGGACCACTTCTGGGGGCACTGCTAAAGGGGCACTACTGGTCGCACTGTATATGGGGCACTGCATATGGGTACCCAAAGCATATTCTTGCACCTGGGCCCACCACTCTAGTTCAGCCACTGCCGGCAGTGGCTTTACCTGCCCGGGGTTTTTTGGCTACGGAGGGGTGGTCTTTCTGGGGGTTGGTTGCCTGGAGAGGGGGGTTAGCTGCTCAGTAATGTGGCTGTGGGAGGGTGGTTTACCTGGGGTACCCAGTTAGTGGTGTAGCCATGGGGGTTGGTTGCCCGGGGCACAGGTGCTCAGTAATACTGCCCCGGGGAAGGGGGGACTGGCTCCTACACTTTCATCCTGGCTCCTAGATTTTAGAAACATTTATCAAACCCTGCATTAGGGGGAGGGTTAGGTTTAGGGTGTAGGGAGGGGGAGGTTAGGTTTATGCACTAGGGGGGAGGTTGGGGTTAGGCACCAGGGAGAGAGGGTTAGGGGTAAGGATTAGTCTTACCTTATTTCCTCATGGGCATCGGGATTCTGACTGTCGGAATGCTGCTGTCGGTATTCTGACCAGCGGCATCCTGACCACCGGGATCTCATACCCAACCCCCCATGAGGGACTATAGAATACATCATGTGGGTCAACTCTCTTGCCAAGTATTTTCAATGGCATGTAAGGTTTGCTCTTTTTTATACTAGGGTGTGTTAAATTTTGGATGCAAACAGTGTAGTAGGCATTATGCAAAATAGGGCCTCATCACCTATACAACTCTCATTCAAGAAAGTGTGTTTGAAAAATACATATTACAGACTTTGTTTAGAAAAATTGCTCCTGAGTGATGCACAGTCCTAGACACTGTAGGTCACCAGTACTCAAAAGTACGGTAGCAGCTAAGGTTGTTTACCTCTTGCTACAATTAAGCCCAGACACTAGAAATGCACCACTAGTATCTTATGAATTAAACAGCATGTTATTCACCAAGCTGCCATAACATTAAACCCATCTGCCTAATATTGTATAGGTCGCCCTAGTGCTACCAAAACAGCTCTGACCCATAGAGGCATGGACTCCACAAAACCTCTGAAGGTGTCCTTAGATATCTGGCACCAAGATGCTAGCAGCAGATCCTTTAAGTTGCGAGATGAGGACGCCATGGCTTAGACTTGTTTTCCAAGTAGATCCCACAACTACTCAATCGGATTGAGAGCTGGGGAATTTGAAGGCCAAGTCCACATTTTGAATGCTTTCTCATGTTCCTCATTACTGAACACATTTTTCAGTGGGGCAGGGCAAATTATCCTGCAGAAAGAGGCCACTGCCATCAGGGAGTACTGTTGCCATGAAGGGGTGTACTTTGTCTGCAACAATGTTTAGGTAGGTGAGATGTGTCAAAGTCACATCCAGATGAATGCCAGGAACCAAGGTTTCCCAGCAGAACACTGCCTAGAGCATCACACTTCATCTGTCAGATTGCCTGCTTCCCACAGTGCACCCTAGTGCCAACTCTTCCAGAGGTAAATGACACACACACACCCAGCCATCCACATGATGCAAAAGAAAACGTGATTTATCAGACCCGATCTCCTTCATCCATCACTCCATGGTCCAGTTCTGACACTCATGCACCCATTGCATCCATTATCGCTGATAGACAGGGGTCAGCATGTGCACCCTAACCAGTCTGCGGCTACGCAAGAAGCTGTGATGTACTCTGTTCAGACACTTTAAATCATAGCCAGCATTAACTTTTTCAGCAATTTGTGCTACAGTAGCTCTTCTGTGGGATCAGACGAGATGGGCTAGTCTTCACTCCACACACATCAGTGAGCCTTGGGCGCCCATGAGCCTGCGGTCGGTTCACTATTGTCCTTCCTTGGACCAAGGTACAAATCACGACAACAATGAAGAGAAACGTATTAAGCAAAGTAATCGAATAAGATTAAAACTTGTGACCAAAATGCCCATGCTTTTCGCAACTAAATTTTTATCAAAAATATTTGGAAAGGATCAGGTTCAAATAAAATGGGTCCACAAACATCTACTAAAAACTTTGCTGCTATGAACATAAGCAGGAGATGACGGCTGAATACAATAAGCATTGTGGATCGGCACGTTCAAAAGTCAGTTGGACCATTTTACATGTTAGAACTCCTCACAAGCAGGGCCCTCCATTCTTTGTACTCACCCTGCACTAGCCTGGTCTGCAATGCGCTGCCACTCACAGCCAGCGATGGTCATCCTTCTGTCCGCCCTCCCAGGGACTGGTCATTGACAGATATGGTTTACAATGGTGTCTTACTCAGTTGTATAATGATTTTTTTCTCCCCTGTACTGTTTGAACCTTTTTATATTGTATAGATTGCAATTTTCAGTGTATGGAATTATGGACACTTATTGGCATCATATAATAATAATAATACCAATAATAACAACAACAACAACAACAAAATAATGAAGCAGAAACTCAAGTTTGATGGGCATTAAAAGAAAGTGATATTTTGTTATAGTTATATTTTTCCTTACCTTTAATCATATCTATGATCAGCTAACTAGCCAAATTATTCCCCTCATTCTGATATCCATCATCAATACATATCTCCAGCCAATGTGAAGAAGAACTGGAAAAGCAACCGGCGACTGAACCTGGCGTCTATATCAGGGAACCGCACATTTACTATACAATGTACTGGAAAGTATCACTTCATACAATGTGCACAAGATTATTTCAGCACTATTAAACCAAATGTCACTGGCTAAGAAATTCAACTGAAACTCACCATCTGCTACCACAATTCACAGTCAGTAGAAAGCAGGATTTCAGTTTTGTTTTTTTTGTTTTTTTAAGATGATGATATTTTTAACTTTAAATATGCATTCTCTCCCTTCCAAAATTAGAGGTTTTCATACACATCAGTAAGGAGACATTTACTAAGGAGGGTGACATCTAGTTTACATTGCTATGAACCTGGTCAGTTTAACCATAGTGCTTTACATTAAGTATAAGGGAAAGGAGATACCTTAGCTGAAATTACAGTCATCTGGTCTTACCAAATTAATATGCAAAGCAACAGCAAAAGGGGCTTGTACGTTTAGAATATGAGCAATCATATAAATGGGTCACTTTGATCATCATGACATACAATAAAAAATATTAAATGTTTATGTTGCTGTAACCTATAATACACAGTAAACGCAACAAAAGTAGGAGTCAGTAGTTGCGGTGTCAGATGTTGGTACGCCACTGTGCAGCACTAACCAATAACACCATTTATTGAGACAGGATTGCGAATTTGCAAAGTGTAAAGCTGAGCTGCATTTAAGGATTGTGTGATGATGGTTTGGTTGTAGTTTCTTTTTAATGGCTCACAAAGATCTACTTAAAAATAGCATTGTAGAGCTTTGAGGAGTTTGCACAATTATGTGATGTTAATTAGGCCATTTAAAGTTGAGGGGGTTTTAATAAGAAATATGCTTTAAAACACACTTTTAAATTGCCACACTTGCCAACATGCACCACCTTTAAGTATTACTGAAACATTTTGGAAATCCACGACAGCAATAAAACGCATTACACTTGTACAGCCAACTCAATGTAAGGAATAAGACTGAGCAATGAATTGCAGCAAGTAGAACAATAATAGACAATGCAGACTAGGATTAATTGGCTTCAAACAATTTATAGCTGCCAGATTTGTGCTACAGTTTTGTGCCTGATTTGTGAGACAGAGCACTCCTCAGATAAAAAGTGAGGAGCGACAAATTGGAGAATAGAGGGAGAGAATGTGTTTTTTTTTCTTATTTGATAAAATGTTGGGATGCACTTGGATTACAGTATTTTTCATGAATTATTGTGCTCTAGCAAGTAACACTTACCCAAATGTTATGTGTTGAAGAGAAGAATGTACCTACCGCACATCATTTTATTGGATTCTTCAAGTCAACCCATACAAGATAGAAATAGTAAATACAGAAGACTAACAAATGGTTGTAAGTAAACATGTTCTTAACTAAAACAAAGTGCCAGGAAGAAGAGGAATACCACAGTTGTCAACTCTACCTTTCTTTCACCAAGTGAAGCAACTCAAAGTTAAATATAAACTAGGACAAGTCCTGCACTCTTGTCCCTCCATGTGTGCGTGCGTGTGTAATAAGCAGGAAAGTGTGTCTGTTTGTCCTTTATGCACGAGGGCCAGGGTTTTGGACCAAATTTGGCACGGTTGTGTAGTTTGACCAGGATTAGGGTTTTGCCTTGGTTTAAATTTTGTCAGGGCCACACAATGCTTAACAATTGGGACACTCTTAAATTACACAGATACCGGGGCTGGCTCAAGTGGAAATTGACAGTGTGCCAAAAACCTGTGTGAAAGCTACAGAAGTATCCTTTAATCCTCAGTCTTTATGACTCATGTACACACCTGAACGACTTATAAATGGACTGATTTCACATCCAATTTCCCTAGGGGCCAGAACATACGATATTGAGTGCACACAATGTCCAATATCGCGTATCTCTGAACAATGTATTGCATCGTATGATCGCACACTATTTATAGCTGCTCCTGTACACACTACAAGGATCACTGACAACATATGATGTTGAAATTGCCCAAATCGGACAGACATCGTCTGGTCGTCCAGTTGGCCGTACACACTACACATTTGGCCTCTAATCGCATGTGATATTTTCCAGTTGGCCATGTAGCACGGCCAACCAGAAGACATTGCATACGTCGCGCGGGAGCGCGCAATAGTGTATACACACCAGCCGATATGCACGATTTGTCGTGCTGATACGGCAAATTGTGTCGGTATCGGCCAAGTGTATAGCCGGCCTTAGTTTTTTTTTAAATATATATATATATCTATATATATATATATATATATATATATATATATATATATATATATATATATTTATTAGCAGCTGGGGGCTGCTCCTCAGCATTCACCCCAATCGGGGCTCCACAGTAAACAATTGTAAATAAAGAGTGCATTCACCAGAGCTTTCAAAAGAAAAAGGAAAATAAATTTTATTCACATGAATCCATATGACGCTTCGGTCTACTACGAGACCTTCCTCAGATCCAGACAGCAAACACTTAACAAGACTAATAAATAATACACACACATACATACATATTAGTCAGCCCCCTGTGTTTGCATGCAAGGGTGTAACTAGAACTTTGGAAGCCACATAGCAAGATCTTAAAAAGCCCCCCCCAGAGGAAAACAAGCGCGTACATTTGCCTCCCCACACAGAGCCCATTCATATTATGCCACGGGTGCAGGGTGCTATAATGGACACTACAATTGTATTGAAGAGTTTTAGCAATTAACAAAAGTCATATAAACAGATGTCCTATCAAGTAATGCACTGGAGAATATGGCGGCAATCCCACAACAAATGTCGAAGACATTTTAATAATTAAATTGTATGCAAACATTAAAAGATCATAACCCAGGGTGTAGGACTGAATTTAAAGAAAGCAGCTAATTAAACAGAGCAATAGTCTATGCAGACATTTTTGATACTTGCTCAGAATGCAGTACACACACAGAGACACATACATATACTATAACAATTAGCATAGTCCTATCATTACTACTTTAACAATATACATATGCGGACATCTCGGAGACCAACTCAGACCACAGCGATTAGTCTGGCTGCAGGAGGAATGTAAAGATTGTCATATAATGCAACTCACTAGTCACTTAAAAGTCATTTACTCTGCAGGTTTCACTTTAGACTTATGTTCTCAGCAGGTCTAATCAGCTCATTCTGGCAGCATTTTCTTCTGACACAGACACCTAGCACAAGCACGGGGAGAAAAAAAACTCACAAACACAGAACAACATGCATAGGTATAACATTGTATAGCTGTAGAAGTATCTTGATTACTATAATAAAGTTTTAAATATTTAATAGATTTGCATCTTTGCCTTTAATAGAGTTATTAGTATAAACATGGTCTCTGGAATGGATAGCACATCCTAATATTTTATGAATCTCCTTTTCGCGGTCTTGTACTAGTAGCCTAAAAAGGAAATAAATAGCCATGTTAGCTTGGTCCTGTAAACTATATGGTAAAAACATAATCTTCAAGATTGTGTCTATAAATCAGCTGCTTGTATCTACCGAGAAATATATGAACCATTATGGCAATAGCTCTTCAACTCCAGCACACTCCTTAAAGCTAATTTTAAAAGTTCTGTGCATCTTAAATCTGCATCACGTGGATGCTGATTACATGTCCCTTTTGAAAAGTATACTTGTTGCAGCTTTAAAGCAGATAAAACATCACAGGGCCATTGAACTGCTGAAAGTACCCTCTCCGGTACTCCGGTTCAGTACAAAGGAGACTGGAATTGGCTCCCCTGAGTAATTTTTGTTAAGTGGTGACTATTTCGCTGTAGATAGGTTAAACTCAAGGAGAATTATGAGGAGGAAGATTAGAAATAAAATAAAAAAAAAAGTCAATAAAATTTTTAATATGACCTTTAAAGAAATGCCTCTTCTCAACATAACAATTTGTCTTTGAAGAGTACAATAACACCCCACCCTCATAAAAGCTCATAGTCCAGTTAAGACTAGGCAGGTCATAATATTTCAGTTGTTGATTGTGCATCTCAATATTTTTGAACTAGGCAACCCAAATGGAACTAATCTGTCCAGCTGCCAAATGCTTTTTGTATGTAGTTCTTGCACCATAGTGATGTGGCACAGAATTTCTATGAGCAATAGCCACTGGCTCATACAGCAGGGCCGCAACTAGGGGGGGGCCTAGAGGTGCAAGTGCACCGGGTGCCGGTATGGAGGGGGTGAAAAAGGGCTGACTCATGGTGGCTTGGGGGATGCAGATTCAGAAAACGGCCATCTAAAAATGGCCACTGCCAAGGAGTAGACAGACACTAGAGGTCCTACTGGACCTCTAATGTCTGTTAGGCCAGCACAATGCACACAGCGTTCCCGGAAGTGCCGGGAGAAGATGCTGAAAGCTGCATCTTTTCCTGTGAAACCCCCTGGCAACGAGCATGCAACCCCCTGGCAACGAGCATGGAACCCCCTGGCAACGAGCAGGTCATTTTAAAGTAATTAGAAGCCTTACTGTGGGGCATAAAATGGTGTTGGGTAAATATGTAAGTGGCATTTTGGTAATAGGCATTACAGTGTGTGGCATAATGTGTAATGAGCATTATGGTGTGTGGAATCATGTAAGTCACTATACCAGGGACGTTTGACTAGTGCACTGCCTTATGGAGGAGCAAGGACAAAATCCAGGTACGGGAAGGAGGGGGCGCAAAATTGCTGCCTTGCACCGGGTGACATATCCTAGTTTCGGCCCTGCATACTGTGACATGAGTTTTGCATTAAAGCAATGTTAGCCAGTGACAAAAGCTTCAAATGACAATTAAGCACACAGTCTATGACAACATTACTAGATGAAGTTAATTTGTTTAATAGTGTGCCAACTTTACAATATCACCAGAAAACAACAACACTGGATTGTTAAGAAAGGAACATTTGTAGAAATGCTACACATCTTCATATGATGGGTAACTTTTAGTTGGCCAACTTTAAAGCATCAAATGAAAATATATGGAGGGCTCTATTTACTTGCTATACCTGCTCTTTTCTTACAATCCAAAATTACAGTCTCTGTCACTTTGCAGCACAGTTATGCTGACTTTTCAGTTGCACAGTAGTGCATCAACGGTACACAAAAGGCTTTGCTAGTAAACAAATGTATTCCTGCTCATAGCACTACATGGTCAGTGATCCCACCAAAGCAGTGCCTGGAAAGTGAAAAGCATTTGGGCACACCCATTGTTGTCAAGTAGGGCATTAGCAGAGAGGCCAGTATGCTTTTGTCACAGGAATTTATGTGAAAGATAACACTATGCCACACACAGGCGTTTCTCTAAGAGATTAATGCAACTGTAATGCTGGGTGTATACAGGAGAACAGGCAGGTCATTAATCAGTGCATTAACCGATGACTCACAACGGGAGCCCTGTGCAGGTTTAATATCCTGGTGTGCGGGTAAGCATATCATGATTTAACCACGAGTGCACTCAGAGAATATATCCAATTTATGCCAAAAACCCCACCCTGTCCCCAAACAATATTTGAGGGTTGTTAAAAAAAAAAATCCCCATTACTTTATTTTTTCATTTGCATTCCTTCTGTAAAAGCATATGCTTTTTTTGCCTTTTATGGGTGTATTTATATTGTAATTAGGTACTTGTATAGTTTGCCCTTTGTTAGGACTTTCTGTGCACAGATGTCTTCCTATAGACTAAAAGGTGCCCCATACATCTGACCGGTATTTCCGCGATCCTGCGACGCGATTGGAAATGCCGATCTGCCAGGTGGAAACGCCGGCCGACCAACATCGATGTTCAGCGATCAGTCGCAGGATCACTGAAATATTACATGTTAAATGTCCCCGATTTGACGATTGCGATCATTTTTTGATCGCGATCGTCAAATCGGGAAAATCCAACATGTTGGATTTCTGCGATGCCCACACAGCTTTGCAGAAGAGGTACTTGTCAGCTGCTGTCATCTATCTGGGCAAGCTATGCTTAGCTGAACCCTTCCGTACCCGCCATACGATAACATCTAAAACAGACATAGTGATATACAACAATATATTCTATGGATTAGAAGAAAGAAAGATAAATAAATTCAGGGACTGTGTATGGTAACACACAAAGAAAATAAATGACTTGTTGTCATACATAACCACTGTTTGCATGCATGTGTGATGGTAGTCTGCCATGAAACCTACCAGCTAATCCACCCAGCTATATCTCAGTGTCATCCCAGGGCATTTGGGGTAATGTAGGCAAATATTCACACACCAAGGGGTAAATTTACTGAATGGTGGTTTTTGCTGTTAACTGCAAACCAATGGACATCACCAGCGGTTTAGTGTATAAAAATACAGTATTTACTAAACATCAGTTTTGATGTCATTTTAAGTCCGCTGTGGATGCCCATTGGTTCTTAAGCACCTAGCCCTCCACAAACCATCAAGAATCTGCTGTGGTTTTCAAGCATTGCAAAGATGACTAGGATCTGTGCAGGCTTTTATGTAAAAAAAATAAACTAATTTGGAATTTTTAACATCTGCCACCCTGTTTATTGAGAGAAGAGGATTTGCAGGAGGCAAGAATGGTATTACCTGGCCTCTACAAATAGTTTTCTATGGGAGCCACTAACAAACTGTTCCGCCCTGTGTTTTTAACAGTACATTTGTTTGTTTAAAATCAATAACTCATAAAAGGAACAATAAATATGTTTTGTTTAGTCAGCTAAAGTTCTCACTAGAGAAATAACTAATTGGATGCTAGCAGACAAAGCAACAAAGCAGTCACTGAATACATTTTACCAGAGTTCAGTCATCAGTGAACAAGCATTAATCAACCAACAGAGATAGAAGTTTATTATTCTAGGTTAGGGGTTCACAACTCTAGTCCTCAAGTACCCCAAACAGGTGATGTTTTGTGTAATTCTTTAGTCATGCACAGGTGAGTTAATATATTTTGCTGGGTCAGTAACCATCCCACCTGCTTCCACAGACAGAAATCTTCAAAACATGACCTATTGGGGATGCTTGAGGGTTGGGAACCACTAGACCAACTTAGATCTAACCATCCAACTAGGTGATTGGTTGGAATGAAAATCTGGTAAGGTATGAAAGCAAATGACAATCAGCAATTTGCTCCCAAACGCCAGGAAAATGGAGAAAAAAAAACCTGTTTTAACAAATTGTTTAAATCAAACATTTAACAAACTTGTCCGACGACCATTTTCATCTGTTTTCTGGCATTTAGGAGCAAATTGCTGATCATCATTTACTCCCAGACGTTACCAGATTTTCATTCCAACCAATCAACTAGTTGGTTGGTTGGATGAAAGTTGGTCTAGTGTGTGGCCAGCTTAAGGCTGACTCACCAGTGACCAAATAGTGGTAGTCTTGAAAAGTGCATTGTCTTTCGGAAGAAACATATTATTACATTTGCTATATTTTCAGCTACAAAACAATATACGTAAATTGCATTTAATAAAGTTACACATGTTATGCAGAAACAAATCCAATTTTGCAGATAAACAGCCAGTTTACAGCATCGGACACAATTTGACCTCCGAGCTGTTGCTCCCAATATTGCCTGGACATAGGATATTCCACTTTGCCAATGAAATGTTCAGTCCTTTCAAAACATCTTATAATGCATGTTCTGAAATCCAAACTCCATTCCACAGCCCATGCCAAATATAAGCTAAGTAAAGTAAGACAGGCTATAAAATAAAAAAAGTGGAAGTACTGTGCTAAAATTATAGAGGTCAGACAATGGGCATTTTGTTGCATAAATTTAATGTCACATCCTGTAACAAAGTGTCACCACTGTCTTAAGAGTTTCTTTTTCTACCTTAAAGTATATTGTCTGTTCATTTCAGTAACACTGCAGGAATCAAAATGACAATCTAGGATTCTAGGTCAATCAGTTTTGGTTATTGTAACAAAACCTTATTCATGTCACTAGTGATATCCTGCATTCATTCAAATTACTGCATGCAGACGACCTAAAGACCTCGTCTATCAAAAGAACTGATACCAGAACAAAACTTTAGCATTGCTATTAACAAGATCCTGATGAACAGTAGTCTAGATTTTCTCAACCCATTACAGGTAATATTTTGAGTATATATGTCAGAGTGACACTATGGCAGTGTAATTACTGACCAGGATGCATTTGTCTGGGCAAAACTGAAGTAATCCTCAAAACATTACAACATTCGATTGGAACGACATCGCAGCTATATCCAGTGTTCTCCCCAGAAAATTTTGCCAGCCGGGTGGGGGCCTTCATGCAAAAGGGGCGTAGCTTCACATGGAGGGGGCATGGCCAAACAGAGAATGACACTGAAATAACTCAGGTCCATCAGTGTGAAACGGGTAAGTAAAGAAACTCCGGCTGACCTGCCCCCATCCCAGCTGTCTGCAGCCTGCTTCCCACACATGCTCCCTCGTTGTGCTCAATAGCCCCCAGCGTCTCCCTGAACTGCCACCCCCCTACAGGCTGCTTCCCACACAAGCTCCCTCGTTGTGCCCAATAGTCCCCAGCATCTCCCTGACCTACCCCACTCCTGTAGCCTGCTTCCCTCAGTGTGCTCAATTGCCCCCAGCGTATCCCTGCAGCCTGCTTCCCTCACATGACACAGTTTCTCACATCTCTCTACAGTGGTTGTGTATCCATCAATCACTAGCACGGGAACACCTGCCCGGCATTAGCCGCCCACGAAAAGTAGAGCACGGGACCACGCTAACCGCAGCGAAGCCCGCGATAAATACAGCACCTGATGCTCTGTGCGGCTGCAGTCACGTGGTGTGATCACGTGCTCCGCCTACTCGTGATGACGTCAGTGCGGTACATTTACGGAAGGGGATCTATCCACCTCCGTGTTGGAGGCAACAAGAACACATTAAGGTTGACCGGGCGACAGGGGACATGGCGCATTGGGGTGGGGGGGGACGGGACACGGCGCATTGGGGTGGGGGGGGGGTTGAGTGCAAAGTGCCAGGCGGTAGCTGTTTCTTTCCAGGCATTGCGCCCCAACATACAGCCTTGGGAAAACACTGTATATTGTTCCGTGTATGGGCATATCGTCTGCTGCACGCACCTGTGGGGTCATCCGTTGCTCCTCCAGATCTTTCTGCACGCTCAAGAGATGTGGAGAATTGACGAACGATGCCATGCTGGTCTATGCGGTGGGGGGGCGGCATATCGGGCGGTCGGACACCGGATAGCTCTGTGTGTGGGAGCCGCCCGATATGTCGGCCACGGATCACATCGCTGGGTATGCATTGCACAGTGTGTACCCAGCTTCAGAAACAGTAGAAATGGATAAAAGTATCAGTAGACTCTTAAGTAGCATTACATGAAATCTTCAAAAATGTGTATGTTTCTAAGAATAAAGATTTTTAAAATGCACAACAAAACCAAATGGCTTCATATTGTGGCAACTTTTAAATACTCCTACTGTTTTGAAACTCAAAGCAGTGTTTGAAAATGTGTTTGTTTTGTTCTTAAAGAAGGAAATAAATATAACCAATTACATTTCCTATGACAAAACCATCATGAAACATTCAATCATTGAAGAGAGTCTGTGGGGTCCTGCTTGAAATATGACGAAGTAACTTTGTTTCTTCCCTTTGTGAGCTTCAATTGTGCCTCGAACAGAAACAGAATAACCACGTGAAAGGTTCAAATGTGCAAAACAGTCCAGTTCTTGTAGATTTGTCTGAGGATTTGGGAATGTAGTGTAATTAATTCAAATAAGAGTTAATGAAGCCTTTCATAATTTTGAAGCATTATTTGAGACTTGATCTTAACCACGGTTGCAGAACTGAAAGTTCTGTTGCAAAGATTATATCTAAGAGTTAACCTCTTATATTAAGATAAATGGATAAGACAATGATTTATCTCTGCTTCCTAAATTGTACCCCAAATGCAAAGGGCACAGATTAAGCAAACTTTTTAATAGTTTCCAAAGTGAGACTTTGCACTCTTACTTTATGGAGAGCACTGCAATACCAATAATACAAAATTCCTTCTGCAAAAAAGGTTTCAAGTCAGGAAAAATACAGACCACCGATATATGATATTTTCCTCCCATCCGCTTCCAGTCTGTGTACAAGTTGGCAACGCATCTAGCTGACCCAGTCCGAAGATTTATGGGGGGTAATAAGATGAAATAATGTAATTTTAAGACGAGAGAGCGAGAGAGCTACACACTAGATCATTTGGACGATTCTGAATTAATTGAAACGACAAATAGTCCACATCGTCAAGTGTGCATGCACTATTGCGCACTCCTGCATGTAGTCAGCAATGTGGTGTGATTGGGATAATCTAGTGCGCAGTCCTGGAGTCATCCTTGACTCCTCCAAACCACACAGTCAGTACCTCTCACAGTCCTGCAGTTTCCATCTCAAAAGTATTTCCTCCTATCTGGCTTCCCTGACTCCCACCTCTCTCCACTCCCTCATGTGCTCAATACTGCTGCCCAGCTCATCTTCCTCTCCAAACGTACAACTGCCTCCCCTCTCCTGCAAGTGCTAATCACAGAAACATAGAATTTGATGGCAGATAAGAACCACTTGGACCATCTAGTCTGCCCCATTTTTAAACATATTGTTACTTCAACCCTTATTGATCCTTACTTCTGAAGGATATCTTACATCTATCCCATGTTTAAATTGCTCTACTGTCTTAGCATCTACCACCTCTGATGGGAGGCTATTCCACTTGTCCACTACCCTTTCTGTGAAGTAATTTTTCCTCAAATTTCCCCTGAACCTACCACCCTCCAGTTTCAGAACATGTCCTCTTGTTCTAATACTTCTCTTTTTTTGAAGAATGTCTCCTTCCTTTACCTTGTTAAAAGCCTTTATATATTTGAATGTTTCTATCATGTCCCCCCTTTCCCTTCTCTGCTCCAAACTATACATATTAAGATCTTTTGGTCATTCCTGGTATGTTTTGCGGTGTAGATCTTGCACCATTTTAGTTGCCCTTCTTTGTACAGTCTCTAATGTATTAATATCCTTCTGGATATTCCAGAACTGAACACAGTATTTGAGATGAAGACGTACCAATGACCTATACAGTGGTATCACTTCTTTCTTTCTGCTACTGATTCCTCTCCCTATGCAACCAAGTATCTGACTTGCCTTCCTCATTGCTTTGTTACAATGTTTGCTTGCCTTTAAGTCAGCTGAAATAGTGACTCCTAGATCCCTTTCCTCTTCAGTAGTTTCCAGTATAGTGCCATTAATGCTATATTTAGCCTTTGGATTTTTGAGACCCAAGTGCATGAACTTGCATCTTATGGCATTAAACTGTAGTTGCCACGTTCTTAACCATTCCTCTAGTCTACCCTAGATCATCAATCATTTGTTTTACCCCTTCTGGTGCGCTACATTGGCTCCCCTTCCCCTTCAGAACCCAACTCAAGCTTCTCACACTCACAAACCCTCACCCATTCCTCTCACATTTACCTATATGACCTTATCTCCCTTCACACTCCTGGCCACCCTTTTTGCTCTGCAAATGAATGCTGCCTCTCCTGGAAACGGATTACAAACAATGTTAAAAGGGTAGCTCCACCACCTTCTCATGTAAAAATGCCTGAAGATTGCCATAAGCATTCATAGAGATAGGAGAGAGAACAACACTGCATGCAATTTACTTTAGAAACACAGTTCAGCTACAAGAACATAAAGGACACAGATTTATAGAATGACACAAAAGAGACACCAAGTATTTTCACTTTCTACATTTACATTGCACTAATGAAAAGCTCCAATCACTCCTTTGTGACTAATTCTGCTTCGGTTTATTCAATCAGGCATAATTTACTGTATTTCCAAGTCCTGGTGTGCCATCTATCAGATTAGATAGATTCCATTGCATGAGCTTGCCTTGTATTTTCTTTTAGTCCATATAGTCCCTTACATGCAGTACATCTAATTGTCTAAGTCTAGATAGTATACAAGTGTAGATAGTATACACAGCACAAGAACAATATTTTAAAGGTTTACTAGCGTTGAATTCTGCTTGCAACTGTAAAAAGGTGGCCAAAACACGGGACGATTTTTAACACGATTTTGGCAGTTTCTACAGGTTGGACAGACCAATCGTTTGAAAATAGTTGTATTTTGAGTCTTCTGCGACCCCAATGCGCGTCCCTGCTGTCGGTGTGATACACTTCTAAGCATCTTATCCTATGATCTTTTTGATCAATCGTACACCATTTGACCACATCTTATGAAGAATTTCAAGGGAAGAATTTCAAGGTAAATCGTACAACTGATCTTAGCAACTTTGAATCTCACAGTGTATGGGGGCCTTAAGGCAGCATAAGCGTTTACTCAAAAAAAAAAAAAAAAAAAAAACCACTCATTTGGAAAGCTCCATCTTTAAAGACATCTGTAATTTAAATACTTCTACCGTAACTTATATTTGGTACCGACTTTTGACGGCTACAATTGCTGCTTAGCCGTGTTTGACTTTCCATGTTTGCCAAGAGAAATTTCCATTTGCAGATACTATTTTTGGCAAAATATATTAATTTAAACCTTAGGTGAGCCTCACAATTCAAACAGAGCTTTATCTTTTTAGAATCTAGATTACATTTGCCTCACCAAGGTTAAAGCCAAGCTGCAAAACTGATCAAACAGAAGAGGTCACATCTTTAACTAAGGTAAGTTCACCAAAAACTGACAGCAGGGGCATAATCAATTACATCCAAGGCTCCTTGCTCTAACAGAGTTCTGACAGTGAAATGCAATTATCTAACTCCACTAAATAAGCAGAGTATAAGTCATCAAAAAATATCAAATACATGCAAACTTAAATTCGAGAATGGGCAAACAATATGCTACTATTCCAAACCTAAATTATGTTATTTATCATTACCCTGGCAAGTCAAGTTAAAATCATAATATGTTCTTGAGAAAACAATACCCTGAACACAGAAACATTCTTTGAACGTATAAAATAGAAGTGCTTTTATACAGGGCAAGTAATGCCAAGGTAATTGCAAATATCATAGTTCACTCCTCAAATTTGCATTTCTATAGAACACCACTATTAGTTTGCTCAGCGGCACTAGTAGTATTAAGTACATGCATTAGTTACACAAGCTTACAAAATGTACATGAGTTATTAATTTCCTATTTCTGCCTTCCACCTACTCCTTTGTACTAGGGATGAGCGATTCGGTTCTTTTTGTCAAATTAGCACAATCGGATTAGTTCTGATTTATCTTATCGGCTATCCAAAACACGCGAGAGCCGGATTGCCAATATGATGCCGTTTTTGAGATCCAAACATAACTGAGTAAAACAGAACAGCTCATCTCTACTTTGTACCCAACAAATGATAATTCTTAAAGATATTTTCATTGAATCTTTAATGTGCATATGATAAACAAGAAATGGTGCACCCCCAACCAGAAACTAAGATGAAAAGGTTATGCAGTCACTTTGATCAGCAGTAGGCACAAGCCCACCTGAACAAACAAATTCTCCCTTACAAAAGACATTCAAAAATCCATGTTTTGCACAAAGTAGTAGAAGAATCTAGAGCAACTCAGTAAATATAAACACAATCAGATGTTAGTTTACTTTAAAACAAGTTTTACACAAAAATATATCTGTATAGTAATTTTTTCAATAAATTACCTGTATATTTAACACATTTTAACAGATGCACGTGAATGAGGCAGAAAAAAAAAAATAAAAAAAATGCTCATAGATTAGTAAATTAGTGGTCTATGCGCTATTAATCGCGGAACTGCCGCGATTATTAAGTATCCATATTGCAGGGGAAATACCAGAAAATTGTAGTAGTCTCTCACTTTTGTCAAAGACTAGTATCAGCTTCCAAAGCCGGCCATAGGTTTAAAGCAGTTTACACCATATGAAGGTGTAAACTACCAGGTCCATAGGGGTCAGATCGTAGTCCTTATTGACAAAAATGGGGACTGCGATTTACAGTGCTAGTTAGCACTTTGCCAGAGATTTCTGTGTAATCTGCATTGTGTCATTAGTACATAGGTTCACTACATAAAATTATGCAGAAACTGTAGTTTCTACATGATCTTATGTAAACAACAGCTTGATACATAGGCCCCTTACAAACAAATTGCTGTTCCTTATAAACGGATCAATGTGGATAGAAATACTAATCTGCAATTGAAAGACATTATCAAAGTCAAAACCCTTCCAGTATATGAAGATGTGAGATTTAACACAGAGCTGACCTGAAACCCTTAAAGCTTTCTCCTAAATAAAAAATATATAAATAATTTAAAAGATAGGAACCATTTACCAACATGCTGTGAGATCATGGGATGGCTTTGTTACGGGTGTATTTATCACAGTGTTCCAACAACACTTTATCCATATTACTATTACCCTATTCCCCATCAGAACAATATACCATGTGTACTCTGGAGAAGGACAAAGCTGAGAGTCCCTGCTGTTTGTCCCATGTTTATAAAGGGAGGGAACACAGGGACATGTGTTGCTCAGCCCACACCCCTGCCAGGATGGGCTAACAGAGCAGGTTTTTAAAAACAAGGTTGTGAAAAACTTCACCTTATTGTTCTCAAAGATCATTTAATACCTTTATATTTAGAGGTACAGGGGGAAATAGGTTTAATATGTCTACAGTACTTTTCTTTGTAAAAAAAAAAACCCAATCATTGTATATATGTCTACATAGAATGATAAAATGATAACTATATACAAATTAACACCACCATGCTAATAAGACACTTATCTTGCTAGAACCTTTATGAGTAACATGACCGATTTAATCACAGTGTGAATTTGTTATGTTTAGTTTTAAGTCTTTAAATATCTATTAAGTGTCGGGTCACTAAACATTGCCACATCCACCCGACTCCTTATGAGATTACATACAGATTTTACTTTATTGAGTATACCTATAATAACTATTACGATAGGTAAGTTTCCAGTACCCAGCCAACTCCACATTATTTATTTATAGTTATTAATATAGCACACACATTACGCAGGGCTTTTCAGACAAAATGTAGCCATTCACATCAGTCCCTGCCCCAGTGGAGCTTACAACTTGCATACATTCACATATATTGTTTATTTTTTTCATATGCCAAACTAATTTAGGGGTATAATTACGAAGTAATGAGTTTTCAAAACCCTCATTTTTTTGGCCTGTCAGATTTAAAAGAGCAATACTATTTTATGTAAAACAAGCCTGGTTTTGCATACACTATTATTGCCCTTTTAAATAATGGCAGGCAAAAATTGTGGGTTTCGAAAAACCATTGCTTCGTAAATATACCCTTTAGTGCTAAAGTTAACCAAAGATATCTATAAGGCATCAAATTTTACAAATCAGTCACTGTAGTGTACTATATTAACAGCTGCTCTTGGCATTATGTGAAACTTAAATGATGACACTGCTCTTGCTCAAAGTTTCAATTAACTAGCAAAACCTCCAAGCTCAATAAAACAGCATCTTATACAGGGGCATCAATACAACACTTCACATGCCTCTCTCAACAGCCTTGTATCAGAGATGTCCATAGCAATCAAACTGTTTGCCAGATAAGCAGGGGGTGGGATACAAAGCACATTGAGAAAATTGATCGCTTATATGGTTTAGTTAAAAAAGGATTCACGCAAGTGATGAGACACAAAAAAGACCTAGCAAAAATATAATAAAATCGAAAACGTTCAACATAAATTGCAATCATTTTCCAGAATGATATCAGTTTGGTATTTAAAATTTATAAAACTTAGAATAGGTAGTATATAAGGTTATTGATCTCTTGACTGTTGCCAATTGATTTTCATCAGTAAAAGTTATTCTATTTCAGAAATGGACTTAAAGAACTGTTAACCCCTATATTGCCAGGGAAATAAGCCTATTATAAAACATAGTAAACCAAATAGATCTTGTAGCTTAAAGCATGAACCATAATGAAGGGGGCACACAATACATAATTATTTTAAGTGTATTAAGAAAACATTGGATAACTGCAATATGATTGTTAAATTAAAACAATGAGATTCCATTTATTTTCATTTAGCTTACAAGCATTATTTTTATTAAACCAACTACTTAATAATTGCACTGTAGCAAAATATGGGGGCTCAACCAGCCTATACAATTGTAGATGGCTAATTTGCACTTAAAAGCATACTAACCGTAAGCTACCTGCTTAATTTTCACATCCATATTTGTACTATTTTACCACAAAAGACCTATAATCCTTTGTTCCCGCAGTTTAGAGCAATGTCTGCATGGAGGCAGTGTGAGCACACAGACAGCCAGCATCTCTCTACCAAGAAAGCATTCTCAGTGCTAGAAGGAATATCTCAGCTCGCTGCTAATCGAAGCTTTCAGCTGTGTATGTGTCTTTTTTTTTTTAGAAGCTGAGCAATAAGTTTTTGTTATACTTTTTGATCACTACAGGGGAATTTTCAGAGAGAAGCAATTATTCTAAAATTGCCAACTCACCTACTTGGCTCTGGCTGTGAGCGCCTAGGAATAAACGATTGCATTTTGCTTAGAGATGTCTAAAGTCAGCGTTAGATGTTATACTGAGTGCAGGAGTCCTAGGCGCTGCGAGCTGTGCCATCGGCCCCGACGCACCGCACAAGTTTTACAAGTACACAGGAACTTCACTTACAGAGATATATAAATGCTCAAGTTGTAAATAAATATACAGCATAAAACAATAAGTTGTGCTTAACGTGTACACAATATAACTACACAAGTGCAACAGGTAAAGTGCAGCACAGTCACCCGCAGGAAACTCAGCGGTATCTGCACAGCCAGAGCTGAGAGTGACTGTGTGTAAACTGATACTCTCACAGGAGCCGGGGGAGGGGGGCAGAGTCCCCACTTCCTCTAGGAACACAAAATTCTGCCAAAGAGGACTTTGCAAAACATGTTGGGGGAAAGAAAAAAAAAAAAGGAGACTATAAAATAATGATCTCGCCTTTAAACTGAGACAACAGTAAAACAATGAAACGATCGTGATAATGATAAAAAAAATATGAAAATATATATATATATATATATATATATATATATATATATATATATATATATATAATGTCGGCATTAGCTACAAACATGGAAATCACAGCAGCTAATATAAACAAACATGGAGGTATAAATCACACTTTTACAAACACACTGATAACACTAATCAGAGGAGCGGAGAAAGACAGCACCAGGTATATGGGTACTTGTACGGGTGAAGAAGGAAATACCTTAAGAATGGGAACAAAGGAATCACTAAATAGAGTAGGACACCTGGGCTGCGCCTACTCTGGCTGCCCGCAGCCGGGTGGAGAACCACAGACACCTATAAGGTCTCTAAAAGCCGACAGCCTGGGGGTACGGGAGCCCCCGGCCCAAACCACTACACTACCCTTCCCCATCTACTTGAAAGTTCCCAGGGTCAGCGGAGCCCCTGCCGGCAGGCTGTGGTGGTGAGCGAGGGGCCCCAGGCAGGACATACACATAGGAAAGTTTTGCGGAGTCTCCCAGGAGAGAGTAGGGGACAGCGGAGAGCAGGGCCCCACACACAGGGATCAGGGAGCCGCTCGCCCTGCCCCGGAGAACAATCAGTGGACTCCGCTATGGGAAGCAGCGCACTCACCTGAAGACAACTGGCCGTGCAGCGATGCCAGCACCGGGGGGAGCAGGAGCAGCAACACAAGCCCCGCACGGACGCCGTCCATCTTTATCATTTCCAAAAGGCGCAGACAAGTTTCACAGGTGAGGATCCGAACACACAGACAAATCCCCAGTGGCAGCTCCGGAGCCGAGAAGATCACACGGGGAATACGGCAGCCCGAGCTGTACCAGCCGCTCCGCGGTCAGGGCTCTCCATGCCCGGCGACTCCTATCACTCCCTAGTCCAGACTCCAGAGTTACTTTCAGGGGCTCGGCTGGGGGAGGAGGAGGCGTCCTGACGTCACCCCTACACCGCACTCACCCCTCTCGGAAATGTCTGATCCCCGGGGATAGCGCAGCGCCTCCTACTGGCGCCGAGCTGGGAACTGCAGCTGAAGGTGGGAGAGTGTAGCTGTGAGAGGAGCTGGGCAGCGGAGTGTCGCTATACTGATACAGTGACCGGTTACCTGGTGGATGCGGGGAGGAAGAGGAGGAGGCGGAGACAGCCGCCTGTGGGACACGGGAGGTGGGGAGTGCGAGCAAGCTACAGAGAAACAAGAGCTGCGGCGGCGGCGCCCGGCTGTAACTGACTGACTGAGCCGGTACCTGGCGTGTGAGTCGGGGGTACTGCTGGCATCATAATGCGGCCGGGCTACACATACTGCACACTAATTACTACACTCATTATACACACGGATCGCACACTCATAAACTGACAGTATACACTCATATTCTCACACTGTACACTGACCGCACACTCATACTCTTACACTGTACACTGACCGCACACTCACACTGACCGCACACTCACTACACACGGCTTACAGGCTGCCTCCATCTGCACAGCTTATTACTGTACTATATATTATACCTAGAGAAAGGTTACTTGTTGTAATGAATCTGACATAATAAAATCACACTGATGCTGCTGTGAGAACCGGGACCTAGGAAGTAAATGGACAAGTGAGCAGAGAAAGTAGATGGCTTTGGTGGGAGCTGTCTCTGTACATATTCTGGGAGATGTGTGTGTGGTCGGAGCTGTCTGTATGATAACACCCTAGCTGCTGCTCTGTCTGATGAGTAGAGAAGGATGGTCAGGGGAGTCAGACATAGATATTACTAATATTGCTGGAGGACAGCAGCCTGGCTGAGGATCTCTCAGGAGGTGTGAGATGTGTTACCCCTAACATGTAGGGTGAGTCCCTGAGAATGTGTATGACCTGCTCAGAAACATAAATATAATAGAAAATACATTTACTGCTGGTATATACACATAGGAGCTGGTTAAGTATTTCGTAAAATAAGTACTGCCCTGTCTACCTATTTTAAAAATACTTTGGTGATAAATGTAGACATAGCAATCAAACATTTTTAAATGATTCCTAGCAAAAGTTTTCTTGCATTTGTGGTTTACATTTGGCTAAAGGGTTTTTATTTATTTTTTTAAAACAGATGCAAGACTGATGAAGGCCGATTTCATTTATGTAGACCTGGTTTACAATTCTAATTGGCATCACATAAATACAAAATTGCTTTGGTTAAATGCAAGCTCCAACCACAGTAAGTACTCATTTTCTCAGTGTGAAAGTATCTTTGCGGGACCTCTCCTGTTAGTAGGATAATACTGCTTTTTCTGGCAGTCGTTTTTCTGTATTCTCTTTTGACTAGTGTTCATATTTATAGATTATTTTACATATGACTATTGAGCTGTTCTGCAGTTCATTTAGCAGCATGTTCGTAGCTTGAGTATGTACCCACTATCATTGGAATTATGCGTGGGCAGTGTCAGTTTCCCAGGTGGAGTCTTTCAACAATGTGAAAGACTTCATCATTACCCCGGGGATGTAACTCACAGGGACAGTGGTTATTGCTACCACTGTACCTGCAAGTTATATTTAGTACATACTGTAGCAGGGATAATGTAAAAGTTGATTATTCCCATTGCGATGAATATTGAAAAAAAAATGCAACTCTTCCACAATTCCTAGTACATACCTAAATTGTAAAAATTTAGATGAATCGATCTGTATGATAAATGCTTAGAATGTATTCACCCAAATAATATAAGGGTTTATATATCAAGCAGTGAAAAGCATGAAGAAGTAGAACAGTGGAGATGTTGCCCATAGCAACCAATCAGCTTTGAAGTAGCATTTATCAAGTACAGTCTATAAAATAATAGATAGGAGCTGATTTGTTGCTATGGGCAACTTATCCACTGGTCCCGTTTTCCACGCTTTTCACTGCTTGATACATAGGCCACATAATCTTCTATACTGTACAAGAGGGCCAACTATTCCAGGTAGAGAATTAGAACAAATGCTAGTGGCTAGTATTAAAAAGTCCTTGTATTTTAAATGTCAATATTTTAAAATGCAGTAAAATGTCTGCTTTTCAATTTACAATTATTGCTGTTTTAAATTTCGAGGTTAAAACCATCAAGAATCAACGACTTGCAGAAGCATCCGCTTACAATATCTAGTCCAAGGAATCAAAAGAACAAAGCAAAATAGCTGGGAGATTTCACTACTTTACTAAGCAGATGATCTCACCATTAATAGGTGAGCAGTTATATGTAATCTTTTACATTTTGACTATTCCTCATCCGTCCAGGGAGCATAGACAATTACATTTATAGTCATATTTTCAAGTTTGTTGTAGTAGTATGTGCTCAACATTCCTTGGGGAATATTTATTGAAGTTGGTTTATTGTGGCTGGCTTTCTTGAAGGCAAAACATGGCATGTTGGATTGAAAATGATATATTTTGCCTTTTGAAAAAATACTGCTTTAATGGAGCATACACACGGTCAGATTTGTCAGACTTGACAGATTTGTCAGATGAACGATTGAACAATTTAACGATTTGAACGATTTTACCAAAGTTTTGAATGATTTGAACGATTTGAACGATTGAACGATTTTTGACTGCATTAAAATGAATGGAATCGTCCAAGTCTGACTGCAAACACATCAGATGTCAGATATCGTTATCTGACAAACGGGAACGCGCATCGTTGATCGTCCATCGTTCAGGCATGTCAGATATGAACGATTTTCCTTCAGATATGAACGACTGAACGATTTTTAAATCGTTATCGTTCATATCTGAAGGAAAAATCTGATCGTGTGTATGCACCATTAATCTGCAGCAAAAATCACAAAAACAAATCCTTGTCTATCATCATTATAGAAAGTTTGGGATGGAGGTACTAGCATTACCTATCTTAATATTAAACTCCCACACGACCAGTACTAAGCACCACATTTTGTGCTTGCAGGGTCCTTTGATATGACCCTTATGAGGAGGGGGGGCGCATGTCAAGGGACCCTACAGATACAAAGAGTGTTGTTTAGCACTGGTAGTGGGTGAGTTTATTATAAGAAAGGTAATTAAAAACACCTTGTATATTATCACTATAATTACAGATGAATTCTGATATTATAAGTTTCTAGGTGGATATAGAGGTGGAGGTATGCCCTAGATCAGGGGTGGGGAATCTTTTTTCTGCCGAGGGTCATTTTGATATGTGCAACATTATTTGCGGGCGCGGTGCAGGCCACGACCCCTTTGCGTGACATCACACGGGGCGGGGCCACAATCGATGATGATTCCAGCGATGCCTGGAACATCCTGATGGTGCTCCGGGGAGCTGTAAGAGCAGCGGTGTGACCGTCTGAAGCATCCTAAGGATGTTCCAGATGGCACTGCTGCATAGATTCTGGCTGCAGGGTGCCATTCTAGGCACCCTGCTAGCCAGATGAGGCTAACAAAAACAAAGCTCAGAGTGCCAAAACAAATGATTCCACGGGTCATATACGGCCCCCGGGCAGGAGGTTCCCCATCCCTTCCCTAGATAGAGTGATGATGGACAGTATTATAAAAAAAATTGGGGGGAAAGACTAACGGTGAGCCACTTGATAAAATATAACATTTATTTATGATCTCCTAAAATTTATAGACCACAAACAAACAAAAAAACACAGATAGAAAAAATGTATCAGAATATCATCCAAATTAGTAGTGGAAATAGACAAAATATGGTAAGAAATATAGTGAGATAACAGAGTAAGGGGCCTGTGTATCAAGATCGCAGTCCCCTTTATTATCATTGGGGACTACTATCTCGGCCCTATGTACCTTCAGATGTTGTAAACGGCTTTAAGACTATGGAGGCTTAGGAGCAGAAGAGAGATCTTTTGATTTCTCTCCTGCAGCCTCCAGCTGGTGGCGGAAGTTGACACTGTGCGCACGTGCAGTGTATTCTTCCACAGGAGAAGTCTTTCACTTCTGTGAAAAACTTCTACAGAGCCGGCCCTAGGCATAGGCATTCTAAACAAATGCCTAGGGTATCTGGAATGCCTGGGGTCATTCCACGGCTCTGCAATCCTCCTCCCCCCTGCTGCTACGGACAAGTCATGTCTCCGAGTCCATATTATTCAAAGGCCCATATCTTCTCCAGGAGTTTTCAACCTTTACATCCAGTGGGTGTCAATAAGGGGACAGGATGATAAAAGGAGGAGAATTGGGGAAGCTGGATTATTGTTGAATTGGCTGACATTGAAGTTGCAGTTCTGCTACTAGATTGGGGATATATATCATTCAGTGGGACTACAGCAATTGACTGCAGCATTACAACTTGGCGCAGAATTTACCAATACTCACCACTGACCTCACAACCACAGTTAATCCATTGGGAGTTATCCATGGCCATCTGATGTGGTATACCAGCAGGAGTGAGATGATCACCATGCGAGCTCTACCACGCCTGTATAGGACACAACAGGCTAAGCAGCCGGGAATCAGAAGATTGACTAAGGCCCGGTACAAATCAGAACGACGTGTAACCCACCCGATGCCCGATGGAAGGATATATCTGGTGGCTGTACACACTGCACAATCCAATGCACAACCGCGCAATATACCCTTCCATCCAATATTCACCTGTATGCCGTCGTCAGCAACGTTGTCCCATCTGACGAAAAGCACATCAGATGGGACTACGTTGCTGACTATGCATGTGAACGTATGTGTCATGGACTGGGAACTTGGGGTTGTGTACTCGAACTGGGTTGTAAGACAGAGGCACCTGAACCAACAGGTAGTTGAAACTGGATGGTTTAATGTAGTTTCTGCTCATACAGTAATATAGGAGACTGTGATATAAGATGTTATAATATAGTCCTCTGTGGAGAGAGATCGCAACTAGAAGATACTGAATAAATCTGTAAAACAAAAGTCTCTGAATAGTCACTGGACTTGGAAAGGAACTTTAGGAAGAAACTGTAGACTTGGAACTGAATGAACTTGAATAATAGACTTTGACTCCGGACTGGAGCAACGAGGATTTAACTTGTAGAACTTGGAATATGACTCCGGACTGGAGTATCGTGGAATGAACTTGGAATTTGACTCCGGACTGGAGTAACGTGGAATGAACTTGGAATATGACTCCGGACTGGAGTAACGTGGAATGAACTTTGAAGCACTTGGAATATGACTACGGACTGGAGTAACGTGGAATGAACTTTGAAGCACTTGGAATATGACTCCGGACTGGAGTAACACACAGGAAACTCAGGAACATAGGTATTAAGTGAGAATCAGCCTAGCCATGCTAGGAAGCATAGGTTTCACACTCAGGAACATAAGTCATGCAGCAGCAATGGACATTGTTGCACTGGCAACCAGCATGTGTTACAGGAAGGTCTTTTATACCATCAGGATGAAGCGGATTGGCTGAAGAAACTTGAGACGGCTGCTGACTGGATGCACTAGTATCACGTGACCTGGCCCAAGATGGCCGTTTTCCAGAAAACTTGCATACTGGCACACCGTGCACGCATGGATCTGCGGCAGAGAGACACAGGCAACAGCGGGGATGGTGCAGACGATCCTCAGGCGGAGGACTCGCATCGGAGATCACCGGAACAACAGGCCGACGGCTCAGCGGGTAGTGATGGCACAGCCGCATGGGAAGATGTAGGGGGTCTGAGATGGAGGTCTCTAGCACGGTTTGTGACAGTATGATTGAGAGTACCCACAGAGCGATATGGACAATATATTGTTCCGATCCGCATTGGAACAATATATATTGCCTGATGTGTACTTGGCCTAAGCCCCATACCCCAGAATTGGAAAGCGAGAGTACTCTCCCTGAACTGTCTCTCAGCAATATCTCACCCAGCAAACCTTTACCTGTTATAGTGGGTAAGAAAGAGACGTGTAAACACTGCCGCTGGGCAATGGGTGGGACTTTTAGGGAGTGGAGTGCTCTCTAGTGTTGTTGATGCATATGGTATTTACATGTATTTTTTCTGCAGTCTCTCCCTTGTTTACAGTATATCTTATCATTTTCCAGCCTCATCTTAAGTTGCAAGCAGTTTGGCTGTGTGGTGAATTTGTTCAGTGTTATTAGATTTAAAGCATAATTCTGAGTTTTACTGGAGTTTACAGAAGGAGAACATTCAACCTGAAATCTCTGCTACTGTGGGACTACTTTTAACAAACTGTTGTGCGTTTTGTCGACCTCCAACTCAAACACCTGCTTTTTCCATATCCGGGACATTTCTTAATGAACTCCCTGCTTAGATTGCAAGGAGTTACCACTTTGCTTACTTATTGATTGTTTTTCGTTTTTCTACACATCTTTCTATATCATTCCTGTGCCATTGTCATTTTATCTTCATACCATTGTAATTTCTACCTGCATTGTCAGTGCTTTTTACCATTGCTTCATATGCATACATTTTTATCTGCATGTTTGACATTTTAATTGTACTGTTTCTCAGGGGCGCCATAATGTTTTTAGAATGGGGAGACCATATATAATTTTGTTTGGGCGCCTCTAAATTGCTGAATATTGCCCCCTCCTTTTAAGTGCCTCATAGTTAATTAAATATATTTTTCCAACAGACCTGTTAAATAGTAATGTTACAAATAAAACATACAATTTTTTCAATCCCTAATTTCTTGTGCAATAAAAATTAATACATTGGAGGGAAGAACAGTGCTGGGGAAAACAGGAATTTGCATTTATGTGGTAGAAATGATCGCTATGTCAATATTTAATTTGCATGGCAGAAATTTATGTTCAAAGAATTGTCTCCAATTACATATAAATATACAATACATTAAGCATGTTAAATAATGCACAATTATCAATTTACTCTATATGATCATGCACAGAAAAGGAACCTTATTTAATGCAGATTGCCTCCTGGCGACTGCCATCAAAACTGAGAGCCTTCTATAGACAAACATACTATACAGAAAACACACAATTTACCGCCATACAATACAGACTACACTCATGACAGCCATACAATAAAAGAACATTATTGTGACCACCATGCAATACAGAGCATATTTCACTGACTGCCATACAATATAGAAAGCATCTTTGAGTCCACCATACAACACAGAAAGCATTTTTGATACCGCCATACAACACAGAGTATTTTCAAGACCACCATACAACTAAGAGAGCATTTTAGAGAGCCATACAAAGCATAGAACATTTTTAAACTGCATATATCACCCAGAGAACATTTTTGAGACCACCATAAACCACAGAGAGCACATTTGAGAATGAATGCCATACACCACATAGAGCATTTTTGAGAATGAATGTCATACACCACAGAGAGCATTTTGGAGACAGTCATGCAATGCAGAGTATTTTGTGGCCAACACACAATGGGCCTGATTCATTACGGATCGCAACTGCGACTACGCATGCAGACGGGCGATTGTTGCATTCTGCGCATGTGTATTCACTGCAATTCGCAGAGGGCACACTGCGACCCATTGCAGAGTGATTGACAGGAAGTGACCGTTTGGGGGTGGTGACAGGGATGGTTGGCGAAACGCTAGCGTGTCAATGCGTTTGAACTCCGTTACAGGGGTGTGCATACATTTGCCACTGCGATGGTATACGCAGTTTGAGCTCCCACTGTGTGCAACGAGGTTGGCAATTTCTGAGATAGATCTGACCTTGTGCAATTGTGTGTGAGTGTCCGATGGTACTCGATGTTACCGATGGTTTTGCTAAGTATTACAGATGTGAGTAAGGGGAAGTGGGCATCCTTATGTTGGGCTGCGATGGCATTGCAATTGCAAACATTAGCATATTTTCGCAGTGGGTCTGCATGCATAATCACAGTTGCGATCCGTAATGAATCAGGTCCAATATCATTCCCTCATCATTAATTTGCCCCTAACTCACTTTCCTCATTATTAATCATTGATTCATATTCATTAAACTCCACATTACCTCCCTCAGTCTAATCAAAATAACCACTTCCCATTAATTAACTCTATTAAAGAATGAACCCCTTCACCTCATAATACAGCCCACTCAAAATGTACCTCATACTTATTTGTTTCCCACACTGAACCTTTTAGCCTCCCCACCCCATTCCTCAAGCCCCCCCCCCCCAAACACACACATTTAACTGATCTGTGCTGCTGCTTCTACTGTGACCCTGTGTTGCTGCCTCTAGGAAATTGTGGCAGTTGGCTTGTGTAGCAGCTCTTCAAATTCAGTCCTGAGCGGGTAACAACAAACCTTGCCTTAGACTGTAAGGAGGGGGTCAGGGAGGAGACATGGCCTGTGCATTGCCACACTAGGCTGCTCATCCCTCACAAGGGAAGGAATAATGGGCCTGATTCAGGTTGGTTCACACGTACCCTGCTCGCTGTGAAAATATGCTAATGAATGCAGTTGCACGGCAACTGCAGCTCTATGCCAAGACGCCCACCACTGTATAAAGCATGGGTGTGAGACAGGTGCTGCTAGCACTCAGATCAACAGACAGGAGAAAAGTAATTGTAGAATTAAAACGAAATTTATTCTTTATATATAACATTAAAATGTACTTTTCACATATATCCAAACAAAAGCTTCTTTTGCATATAGCGTGATGGTTAAAAAAACAGTGTTATCAATCAGGATCTGTATAAGATCAATAAGATCACACTAACCCTTATAAGGGAAAAGAGCATAAATAAATGAATCAATAAGAATGTACCCAGGTAGTGTGCAGTGGGACCCCTAGGTCACCGGCTCCCCCCAAAAATTCTGATATTTCTAGGGGGTTGCACACAGAGGGTCTCAAAGCATATAAGGATCCTGGGGAGTTCTTTAGTGGTCCACACACCTGCCGCCGAAGCGTTTCGACCAACCGGTCTTCATCAAGGCATGGTTGGTGTGTGGGATGCATGGTGTGTGGGATGCATGGCCTTAAGTAAGGGAAGTGGTGAGTACTTCCTGTGTGATCCCGTTAGTGGGGCATTCCCTAAACTGCAATGTAGATAATACACTATAGTCTCATGAGGTTGGTTCTCTACATTAGAACTCCAGCATAAATGTCAAACTGATTGCCGGGCTATCCCTCGATGTGGCAGTCCTAATGCTGACTCCTACTGAAATGAAGGTAATGTAATATTTTGCCGCAACCGGAAGTTGCCGCGGACTTGATTTCCGGTTTGCCGTATGTGTTGCATCTTAATAGTTTTCCCCGACTGTCCTGTAGATAGTAGTTCCCGGAAGTGATGTTGCGGCCATTTTAAGTGCTGGTGACGGTTTTCCAATTTTTCTGGTCATTCATAAAAATATGTCAGGAGTGGAATCATTCTTAAAGAAGATTCAATAGGAGATGTAGATTCTCCAATGTGTCTTTTCGGGAGAAGAAGAGAGTGCATTAATGCTCATAATAAATATGTAAAAGGTATTTCATAGTAATAGTAATACATGCTTATTAAAAAAATAATACATTCTTATTAAATAAATAAATATAAAATTAATTTTTATTGATCAAAGGAGACTTCATATTTAAAAAAACAGTGTTTAAAGGCGATAAGATCATTCCATCAGGAGAAAAATAGAGATAAGAAAATTAATAAAATTAAAGGAACCATTAAAGTTCGAAACCTAACCAGCGAATCCTTGCCAACCCTGGAGACGCAGATCTGTCAAAAGCTGCAGTCCACTTTGCCACGCAAAGCACAAATGAATGGCCAACTATCCAAACGTCCTTACAATCAAAGCTAGTACCCAGACCAAGGGGGTGAAAAAATTGGTGAGTTAATAAAAAATAAAAGTAATTATATTCATTGAAGAAAGTTTAGATTAACAATAGCAGTGTCCAGATAGATAAAGGCACAAAGGGGAAGGTATGAATAAAAATGGGACATGGGAAAGCACATGAATAACTCAGCGAGAGATAAAACCAAACTGCTGAGGGTCTACTTTATCTTTTCAAGCCAAATTATGTCCTTCTAGTTAGCAAGCTGCCTTCCATAGACCTAGCTCCATAATTTGAGGGTCAGAAAAAATGGCAAATGCAACTGAAGTGGTTGTGTTGCTCCTGAACAAGTGTGTCCTGAAATCTTGCGGCCCACTGCAAGCCACACAGTACTAGCCCTAGACCTAGCTTAACTGGTATTTAGCTAATGGCATGCCAAACTCATGAATCAACAATGCATCAACAGCAGTCGGTCTAGAGGCCAAATTAACCTTAGCAGGAGACACAGGGCCTGATTCAAAGGTGCACGATATTACAGCCATGACTGCATCTTTTGGTGCAGCGTGACTGCATCTTTTTGCTAATGCCACAGCCAATGTGGTTTATGCAGAAACATCCACCGGCTGCACCGCTGTGTGTATTGATTTGGATGAACCATCAGAGATTGCACCAGCCCTATGGCAGGTGCAATTTACCCATGTTAACATGGCTGCCAGGGTCAGTGCAACTGGGACTTAAGATGCAGTCGCTGACAGCGACATGCCAACGTCTGGTTAGCCACCCCTAGTTAACACCCAGAAATTTCAAATGAAATTGCCTTTCTGTATCCAAATTTGTTTTGCGGTTTTTGTCTGCAACCATCAGGCGCATGTCCAATGCAACTCAGACGCATATGCAGACTAAAAACATTGGCCACTTGCTCATGGCATCAAGATAGTGTGCAACTCTGAATCAGGCTCACAGGGTAGATCCAAGTATCTATGGAAGCTGCTAGAGAAACACAATTAAATAAAATTTATAGCATCCAATAAAATTCTATATAGATACAAAACTAGTAAAAGAAAAGTAAGAATAAAATTGTTGGTATGTATGTATGTATGTATGCGATGCAGTCCTGACACCCAAAACGTATTATTGTAATGAGAGTCACTGGTTGAGAGATCAAGCCTGACCTACAGGTAGGTATTTGAAATTAAATTACTGTGTCCAAATGCAAATGTCCATACCCTTTGACAGGAGGAATCCCAGGGTGGTAGAATTCCTGCAGCTCTGTGCAGTCCTGATTTGGATAATTCTTGTATTCCTGTGTCTTTAGAAGGTAGGGCTCAGTGGGACCAGGATGAAATCATTTGACGATAATGCTTATAAACCAGGTATGGTGTAATACGGGATTACACCATAAGAATATACCTGGTTTATGAGCATTATCGTCAAAAGATTTAATCTCCGGTCCCACTGAGCTCTACATTCTAAAGACACATGAGTACGCACTTGGCGCATGCCAGGTCACGTCGCCACATCGGGCTGGGTACACATTGTCTGATGTGTACCCAGCTTTAGGGGTTTTCCTATTTACAAAATTTCAATTTTGGGGGGTTTATTGATAGTTTTTCCATGGGTTTTGCAAACCGACCATTTACTGAAGTCAAAACCGACGGCAAAACTACCAAAATACCGACTTTAGAACAGTTTAGAACATCCGAGCAACTATCAAGGTTTTTACATAGACATGTACAAGAGCCGCAGATTTACTAATGGTTGATTTTGGGGTTTTATTGGTTATTTTTCTGTCAGGTGTGCAAACAGACCATTTACTAAAGTCAAAACCAATGGCAATATACCAACTTCCGAACAGTTTACAACAATAGAGCAACTATAAATGTTTTTACATAGAGAAGTAAATGCTCAGATTTACTAATGGTAGGTTAGCAAACTGATCATAAAAGATGGCATATCTGCACAAACAATAGACCTGTCTCATGAATAAATGGTTAAATATAGGGGGAAACAAGTGTGGGCCCCAATCCATAACCAGCCCTGAGCCAATGAGCCTAGGGTGATTTTGGAAAATGGAAAAAAAAATGACTTGGCTCCCATTATATTTCAGTAACTAGCACCAGACTGAACCAGATGGTGGGCTGACACAATGCGGAGAAGAGCTTTCGGCCTAGGACTGGCTGTCCTAGAGGAGGAGGAGTCCCCACTTCCCTAAGGATTCAAGCTCTGGCCTGGCCAGTTCCTGGCTGGTTGCTGTTATGATAGAAGGACCCCACGCTCGTTCAGCCTGGTGCTGGTTGAACCCCATGCCATTTTTAACCCCCATGTTCCAATACCAGCCTAAGTTCAGAGTCCCGATGCTGGTTTTGGATTTTGAGGGGAACCCCACACTCTTTATTTTCTTCATATTTATTCACATTTGTTCAGTACTTCACCTCCGCAGCAGATTGACTACGGACTTGCCAGATCTGCTGTGGTGCAGGGGTTTGAAAACTGACGGTCAACAAAGTCGTATTGCAAATGACAGTCAAAACCGATGAATAGTAGATGCTGTTTTTTAGACTGCATTGCGACGTTGATACCCATTGCTGAACGTTGGATTTGAAATGGACTCAAAACCGACGGTTAGTAAATCTACCCCTTAGAACACTTTTTCATAACATTGAACTCTCACCAATGCAAACATCAAAAAGAAGCATGGTTGCCACTGCTGTTTTATATATGTCGCAAAGAGAGCGCTTAATTATTATATTTAAAGATTTAACAATATCACATAGTAAAATACCAGCATTACAAAACATCAAATGTTAAAACATTCTCTTTACATAAAACAGTCAAACTCCCTTAATAGCGTTTTTAGAAATACAAGGAAAAAATGTGTCAATATTGTATCCGTTCATCACATCACTTGCAGCGGCTATTAAAAAAATTTAGAAATATTCCAATATAGTTGAAAAAAAGGGTAATCCATACCCCTGGTTTATGATAATGCGATTGGTAAAGTAGCTCCTTGGGTAAATTTTACTTTGTATTTACATTGCCTGCTTAGTCTCAGTTCTTATATTAGTGACCAGCGCTTACCTTTACCTCCCCCTCCAAGCACTGATGTTCTTTCACCAAGTTGTTTTCGGATGGTGGGTACAGCACCAGACGGGGGACTGACAGCTGCAATGTGTTCCTTTATATTCGGCAGTGGGGGAGGGAGCGCACCAATATCACAGGTAAGTATGTTTAACAGGATTAGCAGTGAATAAAGACTTCCAAGGGATTCCAAATAAATCAGAGAACGTCCAAGTGTTGAGTCCTCAGGGCTCAGTACTTGGACAATCTCTCTTATTTATTTGGAAACTCTTGGAATTGGGAGCTGCTTTTTTGATAAGTGATCATTGAGAGTTATAAATTACTGATTAATATTTGTGCTATGATAGAAGGACCCTACGCTGGTTCAGCCTGGTTCACACCTCTTACTTCCTGAGGAAGTCGCTGATCTGTTTGAAGGTGTTGAAGTGAATACGGTGGATAAGACATTCTGTGTGATCACACTACTCTGTGCTAGCTCCATCTTGGCGGGATACCAGTGAGTAGCAGTATCGAACTGGATATGTTTGAAATCAAACATCTACAAAGATCATTCCATTAGAAGGACTTAATTTAAATGTGAGTGCACCACATTTTTTAACTACCGCATCTCTGGTTTATTACGTGCTTTCCCCCCCTCATCAAAGGGGAGGATTTAACACAAGCATTGTCGAAGCTGAATAATTGGCTGAGACAAGTTCAGTTTAAAATATAATCGCGGCGACGCCATCTTGCGAATGGCCGCAAGACGCCATCTTGAAAATGAGATCGCAAGACGCCATTTTGCGAATGGCTGCCTAAGCGCCATTGTAGAAAAACTCACACTTTAGTACATGTGGCGATAATACTAATAGCACCATGCGATTGCATTTTTCACCATTTCCCATACGCACATTAATACATACAATAGCGCTGTTAACTAGTCGCATATTAGCGAATGCATAGGACTTTGTATGAAACTGCTGTTTTATTAGCTTTATGCGCACGCATCTGCCCCAAGTTAACTAGCGTCCTTATATCAAACCCTCAATACCCACACTTTACATATTCACACATAAGGTTCAATAAGCTTTAAAGTGTATGATTTAAGTTGGTTCAGTTAGTTAAATGCTGAGAAATAAAGATATTTGATAACTAAGGTATTATACATGCTAAACAAGTCGTGTTTGGAGTTGTACTGATGCGTACTCATTTTACAGTATTCCGATGTTATCGGTGAGGAGATCGCATCATGCATTCTCGAGTTATGGATCGCAGAGCCTACAAGCAATAAAATGTATATTTTAGGAACAACTGTTAGGATGTTGCAGGGGGCGTGAAGAGGAAGATCCCCAGCTGTTAGAGGCAGGGAGAGTCTGTTTGAACCAGCCTGTTAAATGTGCTGTAACAGATGCTTCTCCCTGGGAACCAATGATATCAGCAACAGACTTCCCTATTGTCCTGTTTATTCTGGGGGGTATAAATATGTGTGCTCGAACGCTGATTCTTAGTCTTCGTGCTGAACGCTGTATGACTAGGGGTCTCTTGCTGATGCCTATCTCCGGGTCCGGAAGCGCCTGCGTATGTATACTGTACTTGGGGTCTGTATAATTTCCTTTTGCGCCTAAATTGTGTCTTCATCAATTGCGTGTAACTGTCTGAACTTTTACCTGAATAACACTTGTGCTTTGGAACCACAGATTCCACATCTAAGTCTTTATTTATGGTATGACTGCGTACGCAATTTAGCGTCATCCTCAGAAGGTATAGGCAGGACATTAGAAGGTATAGGAAGGTGTGTATAGAGGTTCTGATCCAGTATCGTTAGCATACAGTTTGATCAAATTTCATATCTGATCCGTGGATGTTAACAAGTTGTGCTCCTTCTACCATACTAGGGAAGACAGAATATAAGAGCATATTCCCACTGAATGGGACATTGGAGTAACTTTTTCATGTAACCATACCTGCCACTATGTGACAATTTTGTATAAATCATTCTCTGCTGTCAAACAGCGTCTGGAACTGCTACGACTTATTTTAGATTGTGTCTATATTTGCTTGTTACTTTTGACACTAACCATAGGGATATATACATATTTATGTTTCAGGAACACCTGATTCGACTGCTTTTTAGCAGTACATGTTGTTTTTTATATGTGAATAAATCTGTGCAATAATAACCTATTTTACAGACAGCGCTTTAGTATTCTATAAAAAAAAATTTGGTGTCATTATTGGTAGGAAAGGTATATCCTATCCTGAGTTTGAAAGCGATAGTCTGCAGTTTTAATACAGCTGTGCATACATTCAATGCCAGACTACATCCTTTTTTGTTTTTTAATATTTGTGCGCCTGAATTTATATTTGTATACACTTTTAGATGGTATGACCAGCTCTGAAAATAAAAAAGTGCCATTAAAACCCATCTTAAACAAAAGAACCTCATATTCTTGCACCATAACATAGTCCATCGCCAGTAATATAGATAGAAGATAAATATTGATCAGGTGCCTCCCGTCATTAGCAGTCTGAGCCGACCTTCACAATCAGAATTCTCAATCATGTTGGGGTGGACTAAGCAAACACATTTAACCTATAAAGCAGTAATTCCTAAATTAAATTACATAAAGACAACCTGAAGTTGGCTACTTGAGACTTCTGTAGGCCTAGGAGCTCTGCAAATAAAACTGTTCACATCATCTATTAAACCTTAAGAAGGGGGCCTGATCTGGTCAATAATATCTAAAATCTCCAGTGGGAAATACTAAACCAGATAATGAAGCTAAGTAAAAAAAAAAATAGAGAAAAATAAGGACTCAGGTGTAATACATTCCAAGCGTTAGGAACAGGGAACACTGCAACTAGCACACCTGTACCAGAGGTTCACAGTCCCAAAATGTACATTAACAATGAATGAATATAATAGCCGATACACACTTGATGATATGTCATCTCGCCGGATTGGATGACATTTTAGCAACATCATCTAGTGTGTACACTCAATGTCGCTGATGATGCGCGCTCCCGCACATCGTGAATGACATCGCCCATCGGACCTGCATGCATGTGTACCCAGCTTCAGAATGGACATTGTGCAGTCGTGATGCCTCCTGTCAAAATACCGACGGCATCCTGATGGTCGGTATCACGACAAGGGTCGGGTGAGTAACCCTCCCTTCTTGTAGTCTAACCCTAACCCTCACCATTAATGCCTAAACCTAAGTCTCCCCCCTTCGTGCCTAAACTTAACCCTCCCCCTTAGTGCCTAACCCCCTAGGGGTTCCTAACTCTAACCCCCCCCAAAACCTAACCCCACTATGCTGCCTAAACCTAACACTCCCCCCCCACAGCTAACAGCTAAGACACCCTGGCTTACCTCGTTCAGGATGGCGTCTGTCTAGATTCCGGCATCAAGATTCCATGTCCCCGTGTCAGGCTTGCGCCGTTCTCCTAACTACATCCTGTGTAAAACATATAGATGTGTCCACATACATCTTACTTCCTTGCGTGTTAACAGACCTAGTCATGCCATGCCATGGCATGACTCGGTAGCATGCAACTTTTTACCATCAAATGTGTCTTGTTCGTGAACAGGACACACAAACAGCTTCTGCTGATTAAAATGGAACATGGCTCATAGAATAATTGCTAGATGTCATGAATGTTATTGGTTTAAGACAATTTGTATTTTAGGAGCAGTGCTTCATTAATCACATTGCTAAATGCATTATTCTAAATACAGAAACAAAGACATTAGAGCGACTACTCCCAAATCACTTGATGGCAATCCACAGGAGCAGTCAGAAAAATACCCCCTCTTCAGTCCAGTTAGCTCTCACTTTAATCCCAGTAGGGTTTTATAATTAAATGCTGATTTTATATTATTAAACATATGTATTTGCTTGCACTGGACCTTTCAGCCTGGTCTGGTCATGGAGAATCTTGGTAAAAACCAATGTGGGGTTCTGCCTGTTTTTCATTAACCAGCACCGAGCTGAACCAGCCTGGGTGGTAATGCAGGGGGTCATACAGCATGGAGTCCCCCTGCCATAACATTAACCTATCTCAAACTGGTCAGTCCAGGGCTGGAATACTCAGAAAGTGGGAACAGGTGGACTACATGTGCCAGAGGGCTCTTATTGTCTGGACATGCTGACACTTGTTGTTCCGCAAGTGCAGCTTATAGCCCAGGGCTGGTATTTCCTTGGGAAGGGAGACTCCATTTTTTTTTTAGGTCTCCACTTTATGAGGCATTCCAGCCCTGGACTGACCTGTTTGGGGCTAGTAAAATTAATGGCAAGGGAACCCTTGCTGTGTATCTCCCCACTATTGCATTATCCCCCCAGGTGGTTCAGTCCGGTGCTGGTTATTGGAAAATAGAGGGAACCCCACACCATTTTGTACTCCTATTTTCCAATACCAGACCAGGCTCAGAGGTCCAGGGCTGGTTATTAATTCTGGGGGAACCCACACATTTTTTTTTTTAAATTTAACTAGTTTGCTGCTACCAGCAGCATCTAAACTAGCGTCTTTCAATTATTCAGTTTTTGGGGAATTTCTTGCAAAACTTGTTTTATAAATATGCCCCTTAGTAGTGTTGTAATAAAGGGAAATGGGGGCATTTGTAATTTGTACTATATGTTTAAATTAATGCAAATAAATAAATGATAATTAATATACATTATACTGTGTTTCAAAAGGACAGATAGTGTTTATACATCTGTTATAAATTTGCCCCACCTTAGCATCTATAGTTCCTCATATGTTGTAAACGTTAGGTGCTATCGTTCATATTTCATAATTTAGAGGATAAAAGATGCATGACAAAATAAAACAATACAACAATTGATTAAATCAAAATCACAGGAACAACACATTAGTGTATGTATTGCAATCATGTGAAGTGTTTTTGTTTGAAATAAGCTATTTTTTGGCCTGTCTCTGAAAGTTGATGCAATTTCAGTCTATAGCCCCAAATTATTTTGAGACTAAAGCCAAGTGTCCTGCTTCTGTGTCCTGGTTCTATTGTCTGAAGCACAGAACCTTGGGCCAATGATAGCAGGTGGTTGGAGGAGAACAATGACTCTGTATTAAAAGGAACATTGGAAGGGACTATGCTGGAAGAAGCAGGCTGCATTCACAGTAATTTTTTTCACAAACTATTTTTGCCAGAAACAGATGAACAGTTAAACAGCAAGTGAGAGAGACCCAAATAAACAACAGCTGAAAGAGCCATTAGCAGCCCTCTACATCTGTTTTTTCCTCCAGCCTTCAACTGCTTACCTCCTAACCTATCAAAAAGACACGACAACAGCTATAATAACATATTCAATTATTTCTTTTTATCTAAATCAATTCTGTTTATAGATAAAACAAAGTATTCCAAAACTCGCGTGCATTTTATATTACAAAATGACAACAGGACAACAAGTATATTTAATTTTAAGTAAAGAATGGTGATCATTACTTTCAAAATAAATGTTTTTTTAGAACAAAAGGCTGTATTTTTGCTTGTCTTTTTGCCAGGATACTGTAGCTGGTTTACAATAACTTGAGAGTAATTGGTAAGCATACGTATATAATTGTTTATAGCATAAATAAACATTAAGCCCAAAGGCCAAACTATTATATTTATTCCAGGAGATAACTATTAATAAGTCACTAGAAAGTGCAAACCATTGTACTGTAAATATAGTGCAGTAGCTAGACAATACAAGGAAATCATCAACCAGGGCCATAACTAGGGATGTGTGACCAGTGCCACCACACAGAGCACAGGGCTCTGTGGGTGGCACCATCGCTGCCCCATGGTCCAGTGCCTGGAACGGCACCCTGCAGCCAGTATCTCTGTGGCAGTGCCGCCCATAGCATCCTTTGGACGCTACAGACAGGCACCCTGCTGTATATACAGCTACATGGAGCATCTTGAAGGCGATCCAGGGATGGCTGCACTTCCAGGTACTGGTGCTAATCCCCATTGCGCATGATGTCATGCACAAAGGGGGCGGGGGTGGCACAGCATTGTAAAGCCCTGTTACGGTCCTGTGTATATATAGACTTGTAACATGTGAGACAGAACTCGATACTGAATAAATACACCAGAGACAGATCTCAGACCAACGTTTCTGTATTAGATCATTATTTTGCCTTGGTACAAAGAACAAATTTTTCCTACCAAAATTAAGCACCATCACCACAGCTTTTAGACACAAGGTCCCCATTTCCTCTTCTGACCGGAATGTGGCACTGCATTGGTCTCATCGCTGTAACCAAAACTACACACCACAAGAGAAATTATAAAAGGCAAGTGTAAAGATTAAAGCATTACACATACATAAACATAGTAACAGAAATCAACCTCTGCTGTCCAAAAAGGAGAACAATAAAAATAATAATAAACTAGGTGTGGCTGACGCCTGACAACATGTGGCTAAAATGGCTGCCGTGGCACTGAAGGGGTTAACCCCCGTGCTGCGGCACCATCTTTGGACTAGGTGAAAGTAGCTGTTGAGTGTTTCCCACTGGGGACTGGGAACCTGGCTCCCAGTGCCCCAGCGCAGCATTACTGTGGGTTAACTCGCGGTGTCCTGTAACGTGGAACTGCATGTAGAGAGCCGCATGCGGGGCTGTGTGCGAGTTGCTGGGAACCAGGAGCTTAGGGCCCGATACAGACCCGCTCGCTAGATGCATTCACACGCAGCCATCAGCTGCCAAAGTATGCAAATCGCGCAATCGCATGGCAAGACATTAGCATGCCCACTATGTCTTGGCGTGCGATCACGGTATGTATTTAGATGCCCACCAGCCTGTCACAAGACGCCCACTTTCCCTTAGTAACACACGTCATCTCCAGGAAATGTTACAGGCCTGCCCACCAGCTTATTAGCTACTTTTACACACATGATACTTTAACACTTCACTGTCACCCTTTTTTTTGTGTGATTCCCTGGGGAGGTCTTTGGCTGGGCTGTCTTTTGGGGTGCCCTGCCTCCCAGATGTGAACCCCAGAGTGTTAGGGACCTGCTCAATAAGGTGACCTTGACGCTGGTGGGCAGGCCTGTATCATTGGCCATTGTTATGCTAACTACCTCTGAATTCTATTTAATAAAGTTAAATGTGAACAGTAATGATCGCATAGTGCATCTGCAACTCTGTTTTTTGTGTATGTTACTTTAAAATCTCGGCATGATGGCACCTTTCATTACTATTTGGGTGTGCAGTCTAGAGCCCCTCCCTATTCCCTGTGTGCATACACAGGAGGACTGGGCTAGCTTGCTCCCTGTGTGTTGCTTGTTTGTCCCCGCTGCACCTGGGGAAGCAGGTATAGAGCTGTCTACTGGGGGGACCGTGAAAGCTGTCTCCCAGTACAGTGCTCAAGCTGTTAACCATGGGTGCGCTATGCGACATAGGGAGAGAGAGCTCGAGCAGTCCCAGACTGTCCCAGTGCTGAGTGCTCGGCACTGTGTGTGTGCTGAGGTCAGAGCCGTAACTAGACTTTTTGGTGCCCTGTGCCAGAAAGAGCATTGGTGCCCCCCTCATATTTCAAAGGGACATAATGCACTCAAAAAAGGGCCTTGGCTTCATGGGGAAGGGCCAGGGAAGAGATAGGAGAGGCCAGGAGATGCTGGGGATGAAATAAGAGGAAGCTACAAGCAAAAATTATAATAAACAGAAATTTGACAGCCCAAACAATGCCCCCTGACCTGTGGTGCCCTGTGCGATGGCACCGGCCACACTACCCTAGCTATGGCCCTGGCTGAGGTCTTGTAGCATAGTTCTCTGTACCACCAGCAGTGAAATGGTTTAAGTTCCAGCACTGGGCACTGGGGCTAGTATTACAATAATTGATGTATATATAATAAAGTGTGTTGGGCCATATTTTTCTGTATAGTGCCTTGGTATATTAAAAGCTTGTGCTGCAGGCACACCAAATGTGTGTGTGTGTGTGTGTGTGTGTATATATATATATATATATATATTTAATGTAAAGTGTTGTGAATGTATAATTTAAAGTTAAAATGCACTTACCTTTGATCCTTGGAGGTTCGGGGGGATCCGGAGCTCTTTGTTGATTGCTGGTCCCCACAGCCTCCCTCTCAGGTAAATTAAATGCCTTCCTCTGAAGCCTCACACCTGAAAGCGATATGAGAAGGTAGAAGGAAGGCTGCATAACACAGCCAGCTAATTTGTCTAAGGAAGTTCCAAAGAGCTTACCCAGGAAACTCTGCTTGTGGATCTGGGTTGCCCTTCCCTGTAACTCTGATTCAGACTAGAGGTGGCAGGCTTGGTCTCTTAGCACATTCCTGGAAGTACATTTTGGAGGGAACATTTTCCCTTTCCCACATAGGCGGTGACCAGCACTGCGGGTGGGCTCAAGCACAGAGGAGTGACCAATCCGCACTGTCCATAAGGGATAATGTTTAAGGTGAGCATGTCTTGTGCATGCTAGGCACATGCACTTAACTTGATTAGGTAAAAACCACAGGGCGGACTTATCCCCTGTGGTAATGTGTATTGAAGTAAGATAAAAGAAGAGCCTGCTAGCTCTGAACGTGTGTATATTTTTGGACATTAAGAAGGAATGAACTGCTGTATCATCTGTGTACTGTGATACCCCCAAGGGGTAGAGTCTTTTTGAAGAATTTTGGAGCAATAAACATCTTACCTTTAAGATGACTGCATTTGTATCCTGCATCATCAGAATTGCACCAAATGCTATTCCATTCTTCGGCTGTTCTGGATTGAGCCTAGTGTCTCCCAACTCAAGCCCTCTCCCAGTTACTGTGCTGGGCCTTGTCCATTGTGAGGGATCAATGAAAATCAACCGACACCAATCAGGAGGTATGACCACAGCTTGTATACATATTTAAAGCAGAGGCGGTTCCAGGTTCCAATGTAAGAGCCTGGGAGAAGTGGTTTCTGGTGCCAGTGTAGTAGCCTGGGTAGAAATAAGTCGTTCCGGAAAAAGGAACTTGCTGATAGCAGCAAAGTTGCATGCCCAAGGAGCAGTGGATGGAGTCAGCAACAGGCTGTTACTGACAGTAAGGGGGAATCCCTAATACCCCAAGATCCAGTGGGATCAAAATAATCTGTGATCACTTGGCAGAGGCGAGGTCATCCGGTTACATTAGCAAAGATGTGAAGGACACAACTATTTATTAGTCCAGCCCTTCTGTTGATATCAATCCTGGATGGAAACCAGGGGAAATTCTCACTTTTAGAGAGAGGCCAGCCCATGAAGAGGACATAATAAGCACGTAACAAGCTATATTCTGCCGCAGTGCATGTAATGCTTCAGACATATATACAGCCAGTGATCACAATAAGCCTTTAGATTCAGCGGTGGGACTAACTCACATGAGTGAAATGTTTTTTTGTTCAGATTTGAGCACCATTCCACATTCCAAGTCCACTGCTCTGTAGAGCATTAGAGCAAGTCCCTAAGTCTTGAGGGATAACAGAAGAACCTAGCATAAACCCTGGATATAACCTGTATATACACATTGGTCTCTTTATAAACTATTAGATAGTGTATGCAATACAGTATTAATAATTAACACCATAGACAGTGTCGTACTGGGGCATGAAGGGCCCACCAGAGGATTGCAATAGTAGGGGCCCTCTGAAGGGGCGTAACCATCTGCCAAAGTGGGTATGCCCAGTAAATAGAGAGGTGTGGTAATAATATGTGCGAACAGATGAAGGAGGAAGTATATAATGATAGACATCTAAAATGCCACAGAAATGGTTGCCAGATTAAGGTCCACATGGGCGTGGAGCTGAAATTTATTAAGGGCCTATTATGTGCCACAACATAGGGTGTGATTAGTGATGCAGGAGCGTCATAGATCTGTATCAGAATCTTCAACTGCCTAGCATTGGGCAGAGCTCATTTTATGTGTAAGACCCTTGTTGAGATATCCCTTTGTTAAACCAGCGCTGATTGAGAGGAAAAAAAGACTGGAACCAAGCAAGTTTGTATTCAGATTCTGCTGAGTGTATTTCAAAAGTACACAGATCTTTATAGGCGGATTTGCAAGCAAAATTATCTCATAATGTAATGTACAATTATTGGTAAGTACAAACATTCATTGTTCTCCAAGGTTAGTATAGGGAGTACATATCTATCTTAGGAAGGGAGTTAAGGGAGGCAAGCATGCATAGAAGTTTAGAATAAATAGTCTATTCATAACGCTATATAGTCTGACAACATCTGCACATTCCAAGGTTTCTGAAACTCAAAAGTTAGCAAAAATCATTCTATGTAATGTTCTGTATTTAAAGCTTATGAATAACTTCTTCTTATAGACACACCATCCTGTTACAAAATGGAGTCTTATGTGAATAGCTTAATATCAGATTCTTCATTTCCCATCTTTTATTCATAACTTTACCCTATACTACCTAAGAGGAACATGCTCTTGCTATACTAACATTTGCATATACATATAAGCCCCATCTACAGGAACCTATACATAGGATCACCCCCTCTCCTTGGGAGCATTGACCTGTCCCCTGCTAGGGCAAGTACATGGTCCTCAGTCTCTAATGATGATAGTCTTGCATTGTCCACATGTTTTCTTGTCATCCTTAATGAGGCTGGTTCCACAAATGGTACAGCTTGGAATGTTGTCTTAGGCATAAATGTTGTTATAGACTTGAGTTATCATCAAGGCCTTTGGTGTATTTTCTTTGGAGGAACAACAGTCAAGTGTAAGTAACTTCTTAATCAGAAAAATAATTTTTTTTTAAAGCAATATAAATAACTGCAAACAAAGCTAAACCTTTATTAATAATTTAAATACTTCCTGATATCCATCTACTAAATTTATTAAACCATTTAGCTGGGTTTCATTAGGAAAACCATTCATTATTATCAAGATCATACTCTGGATCATTATGTTCTTTTCTAAACTGGTCTTTCAGTTACATGATTTTCCATATGTTATTGTATCAGGTCATAACAGTTATCAGCTATGTACATTACAGCAGGCTAGTCTCACTATATGACACATACCTTATCAAGCAGCTGTATGGAAGTCAAGGATCAGTCTAAACAGACCTATAACCTTTACTTTAAATTGCAGTTCATTAGTGATTATTTTAAGCACATCAAATATTTCATCTATAACATTATCAAACAATTTTACTACACCTTCTATATTGTGAACATACTGTACACTGAGTCTAGACATTGTTACTGCCTCCTGTCTCTTGATATACCACTATATACAGATACTCAGCTTAATACTTGTGATAAAAACTCAAAGTTTAAAACTAAACTTAAAACTATAACAAAGCAAAGTTAAGTATACTTCCCTACAAGCCTTTGTCTGGTGTGGGGCCTAGAATACCATCTATTCTTAATATCAAATTACTCCAACTCCCCTTGGATGAAGACTTTGCAATAGGAGGCATATATTCCAGTGTCCTTCCCATGAAATTTAACTGAAATAAGTGTTCTCATCAGAATTTGGAATAAACTTTAAAATCTGGGCTCAATAGCCTTCCTGGTATGTTTCCAAATTATCCAATCTACTGGTAAATGGTGGGTACCTGTATCAAGATAAAGGACTGGAATAGAAGAAAACACCTAACTATGTAGTTTAGTTAATTGTTTCTGTAAGATTGATCCATAGTACACCATATCTGCAGATGACCTTAATCATGATTTTCTTAATTATATTAATTACCTGGGCCATTGTCTTTGCATCTGCCCTCCAACATGCCTATCCTCCAGGCCAGTGACTGATAAGGCTTGTACAGGAGAACATCACATTTGGAGCATTTGGGCAGTGGTATAAAATCAGTTTGTATCCTTTGAAAGGAATACTGAGTCTGGGAAGTACTTTTCAAAGGGGTTGGGACATTCTTACCTGGATTGTTCAATGCACATATTGTTTCAAAGGCCTGTGCTGTCTGTGCAAAACCCGGAGCTATCCAATTATGGTTGGTGATAGCCACCATTGTATCCTTCCCCAAGTGCACCTCACCATGTATTATCTGGCCCATAACTGTGTACAGTGCTTTTGGTAGACATAAACCTTGACCTTCCCCCCACTCACCATTTGTCTTTAGCTCCTAGCTTTGCTTTTATCACCCTTTGGATCTTGTGTCTGTAGCTTTGTGAGGGTACTTAAGTGCATCTTAGGGGTAGTATCTACCACATAAGTGTGTTGCCCTTGGGAGTAGTGACTTATGGCAGCAGCATGTGCAGCCTGGTCTACCAGTCTATTGTCTTCAGCTTCGGGTGTAGTCTCTCAAGTGTACCCTTATATTTATCACTACAAGCCTTTGGGATAACTGGAGTGCAGTGGACAGTGCTCTGAAATGGACAACATATCCTGTGTGTGTTTAACTCCATCTATAGAAGCAACATCTACAAAGTGTTCAGAAATTCAACACAACACAATCGAAAAAGAAAAAGTGTATATTTTCAGTGTCCTCCTTGATTCTGTCACAATTTACTGTTGTTTTATCATTATTTTCTATTATCCCATGTTATGAAACCTGCGGGAACAATGTTGCAGAATTCAATCATTGTGCATCCTCTAAGAGTGACATTACTTGTACAACAAAGCTACCTTTTGTTTTGTAAGCCTAACGACAGATAAATGCTTTTTTTAAGCTATACTCAGGAGTTTATAACTCCATGTGGTACTATAAGGGTTAAGGGGTGTCCTAACATAATGTCAGCACTTTACAGGGTCTAGGTGACAAGAGTTTCCATGTGATTGTTCAAGGACCCCCTGAGCATGTGAGTTAGACTCATGACAAAACAGTATAAACGGCTTACTATAATCATGTAAAATTAATGCTGATGCATTATTAATATCTTGTTTTACAACATGATAGACTTCAATTTATTCATATGTTAATGCAGGGGGATCTTGTTGTATAGATCCCTTGTTTATATTATACAAAAGTTACAATTTATTTTAATAAGGTATGCATCTTTTTTTAGATACCTTATAACATTGACTGTGCAGAATATTCAATAATGCTCTTATTTCATGCAAACAATCCTGCTCTGAGTTAACACTAAATTGTCTACATATCATATAACAATTATGATTGAACTGGCAACAAGCCAATCTTTTAACATTAGGGCTTATAGCACTCCCTTGTGGAAGTTTAGTCTAAACATACTGCTTCATTTGTTAGGGACTGAAAAGCAGAAAAAAAACTGAGGTAGTTAGTATGTCATTCAGCAATGTGTGCAGATTAGGTACAATCAATGTATTAACTTGTAACCTTTTACTAATCTCTCTTGATTCATTCTATAAAAGGAAGCTTCCTCTGGATTTGGGGTTTTCTTTTTAATAGGGAACAAAGACGAGTTCCAACTGGAACGGCATTCCCTAAGAACCCCTACTTTAAGGTAATCTTTTACCTGTTGAGTTATTGCAGCCACTTGATCTGATCTTAATGGATATTGTTTAATCTTGACTGGCTGTACATGTGGCTTAAGTTTAATTTCCACAGGCTGGATAGGCAGTAGTCCTACATCCATTTTACCTTTTGCCCATAAAGTTTCAGGGACTTTAGCAAATATCTCATTTAGGTATGGACTTTCAGTTTTAACAACATTAATGAGATCTGTTAATGTGTTACTTGTATCAAAGGCTATTCTTCCAAGAAGTCCTGGCTTGGATGTTAGTCACTTCCCCATCTCTGTATTCTATTGTGGCATTTAATGCTGACAATAGATCTGCCCCTAACAGGTTAAGTGGGCAGTCATCAGAGACTAAAAACTGTGTTTCTAATGTTACACCATTATTTACAGTAACTTGCAATGGCTTTGTCTTTTGTAAATACTGTATTCGACCATCCAGGCCAGTGGCCGGGACTACAGTGGATGTCAAATGTTCTGGTGAAATTAATTTGAACTGAATAACAGTTTTAGCAGCCCCAGATGGATACAATATATTGTGTGACACTAGGACTAGGTATATTGGGAGGTCTGTGACCCTGGGGGCTATTTTTCTATGCTTGTTTGTCTGTATGTTCTGTTCTGGGTTCCCTGAGACTAGGGCAATCCTTTTTTATACATTCTCAGATCTCCATCATTTTGTAAATTAATCTCGTAATCCTCATGTTATTAATGTTACCTTCACAATAAGCATTACACTCTAACACTTGTTGTGAACACTTCAATGTTATAATCTAACTTACCCATTATGGATAATATATAAGTAAGTAGCAATAACTTAATAAGTCCTTGTATAGGATAGGGAAGAGGTGGACAGAATTATCTACACAGCCCTTTAATACCACAACCATACAACATTTGTACATATTTATATAGTAGCATTAAAATAAAGGCCAATAGCAAAAAATAAAAACCACTTTTGCAACAAAACAAGGCTCATACTAAAAGGTAAAAACTATTTTGATTTGCAAATGTCATTAACTTGTATAGGCAGATCAACTATAAAAATAAAACTGCTTGTTTGAAAAAAAATAAAAACCACTTTTGCAACAAAACAAGGCTCATACTAAAAGGTAAAAACAATTTTGATTTGCAAATGTCATTAACTTGTACAGGCAGATCAACTATCAAAATAAAACTGCTTGTTTGAAAAAACATAAAAACCACTTTTGCAACAAAACAGAGGCTCATACTAAAAGGTAAAAACAATTTTGATTTGCAAATGCCATTGACTTGTACAAGCAGATCAACTCTCAAAATAAAACTGCTTGTTTAGCATTTGCAATGATGTTCACTGAACCTCTTGTGAACTAGGCATATGAAAGGCCAACTAAAACAAGAACAATTATGTCATACTTTCAAATATTTGACTATCTCACTAACATCACATTTAGATGTATGCATTTTTCACGTTAACTACTTGTTAAGCTTGCTACTTCTCGTTTATAGTTTCTTTTACATTTAAAATCATAAACAATTTAGCACTCGCCACAATTTAATTGAGGACATTCACATTTCCATGTATTTGTCTTACATGAATCTATGTATTATCCACATCCTAACTTCTGGTATCTTTTCTAGGTTCAGTATATGATACCTTCAGTCTACAAACTCTACAACTTACAGCACCACAATTCCAAATCATCACATGTTTGACAGTCTGTATCAGGGCATAGCTATTTAGTTTTAGCAATATTCTTTTTCAGTGAACAATTTGGATTTACTGTCCTTACAGATGTTTCTTCAAAATAATCCTTAAAGTACATACAATTAAATTCTTATTCCCTTTCTTGTGACTCTTTCTATAACAAGATCTGTTTTAACACTTATCCAATTCAAAAGTTTGCCTTCAAGTTTGTTACTCTTTATGCAGGGACAATATGACTTACATATCTGTTGTGATTTAATTGGATCAAGTGTGCCATTTCCATTCCTTCTGTCGCCCCAGGACCTAAAACTATACGTATAATATCCATGGGGGTCTGACAGTTGGACAGATGTTTTCTGTCCACATTACCCATTTCTGTGGGTTTTACTAAAACCGTATTCTGTGTGTGGGTTTACTAAATTCTGCTCTGTGGGTTTTACTAAAACCCTATTCTGTGTGTGGGTTTATTAAACCCTGCTCTGTGGGTTTTACTAAAACCCTATTCTGTGTGTGGGTTTACTAAACCCTGCTCTGTGGATTTTACTAAAACCCTATTCTGTGGGTTCACCAAAACCCTATTCATTATGTTACTAAAGTGGGTCTCCTTGGTAGTTCTGGGCACACTATCACCATACATTTGGGATATGACTGGTAAAGTAGTTATAGACAAATTCCAAAATTCTCCTACTATTGTCTGGAGATAATCTCCAACAATATGGCAACCTACCAACAAACAAAAGGTACTTCTACATCTATTCACTCTGGAAGTATAAAGATGACAAGATGTATCAAGGGACAATACTTATACTAATAAGGGAAATCAATCATCAGACTGTTAAATACAATAACACAGTTGCATTTCTCATATTCAAATCTATAAGGATTATAGTCTCTATACATTTTTAAAGGTTCATTAGACATGTCATTTCATAAAAAAAAACCTAAAACAAAAACAAGAGTCTGAGATGCATATATATCTATACCTGAATCCCTAGGCAGACACAGGAGTTCCCCAAAACAGCGCAGTCTAACTTGAGCAGAAAACTACTGATCCCGGAGTTAAAGTTAGAATCCATTGTCCTGGTCACTCCCGAAGTGTCCGCTCTCAGATCAGCATAGGACATCTCAGTACGGGACCTCCAAGTTTGATAGATCTGTATCAGAATCTTCAACTGCTTAGCACTGGGCAGAGCTCATTTTATGTGTCAGACCCTTGTTGAGGTATCCCTTTGTTAAACCAGCACTGATTGAGAGGAAAAAAAGACTGGAACCAAGCAAGTCTGTATTCAGATTCCTCTGAGTGTATATCAAAAGTACACAGATCTTTATAGGCAGATTATAAGCAAAATGATCTCATAGTGTAACATGTACAATTATGAGTAACTACAAACATTAATTTTTCTCCAAGGTTAGTATTGGGAGTACCTATCTATCTTAGGAAGGGAGTTAAGGGAGGCAAGCATGCTTAGGAGTTTAGAATTCATAGTCTATTCATAATGCTATCTAGTCTGACAACATCTGCACATTAACACAAAAGCAAGAGCAAAGAAGACTCACTGTTTGGTGACACTCTTATGCTGGTATATCCAGTCTAAAACTTAACTTTTAATACATCTCTTTCTAAAAAGAAATGATCATCAAACCATGAACAACATTTATTTGGACAAAAAGTCCATGAGACACACATTTAAAATAAGTATTAAATAGTTAAACACATTCCAATATGACCTAGATCCTATAAAAAAGGGAAAAGGAATCCAAGGGTTCGTATTCACCTATGTGGCAGTAATTCGTATGGTAAATGTTGTTACGTGGCAGTAATTCATATGGTAAATGTTGTTACGTGGCAGTAATTCGTATGGTAAATGTTGTCAATCAGCTGCATTTATGTTGTACATTATATGTAGTACCTTTGCCACATATGCTGTCTGAAAACAGACCACACACATTGAAGTTATAAGTTGACCTCTTATGAATAAAGCTTCTGTGAAGCAGATAAGAAAAAGGATAATCAATAATTGTCTAGGTGGACGTATGTAATTAAATTCATTCACATTAATATGATTAAATCAGATGCCATACATGTATCACTAATTCTAAAAGAATAATGAATAGTCAGTCTTGAAAAGCACACACATTAGATTGGAATTGAGATCTGCTGTCAATTATTTGCCTGTCGGCAGAGAATAATCAATGAGAGTCCCTTATCCCAATGTGTATGATCACAAAGTTTCCCTGTATCTGCTGTCAGCCCCAAGGTACGTAGATGATGAGATTACAGAAAGAAAGAAAAAGCAGACAGTAGGTTTAAATCAATTGCTGGTACATAGAGGAATGCGTGTAAAAAGGTATCAAATTGGAGACCTAGAAATTGGGTGAAATTATATCATAATATAATAACCTAAGTGAGATAATTTCCCCTCACTTCATGCAACAGCATAACAAATTTCCATACATTTATCATATAATTATTATCTCCTTGTAGTTATTTACATATGTGGAGGAATTATATATATATGAGCACAAAGAAGGAAAAAGAAAATTAAACTCCTCCTTTCCAGTCCACTGACCCTGACTGGGTATTTGCCTCTGGCAGTGATTACCTCAGAAACAGGTACCCAGATGGAGGTACTGGGAGGGATAATCTAAGTCTCCTGTATTGATGTATGGGGGAATGATTCCCCTGGTGAGGACCTCCATCATTACCTCTGAGGGGAGATAGAGAAGAAGATAGTAGTGTACCTGTTCCTTCTAAGTTGTATGGAGAAGTGTTGCTTGGGGACCCAGTGTGCACAGAGCCGGTGTTCCTGTGGACCAATGTGCATTTCACCCCTCAGGCTTGGTCGCAGTCTCGTGTGTGTTACATTGATTGCATGTCAGTTTTTATCAGGAAGTGCTCCCTCGTGGCATCCCAACTGCTGGGTAAAAACTATTTTACTTTCAATGACAGATTTTTTCTCCAGACATGTGGGAAGGCAATGGATGCAGCTTGTGTGCCCATGTATGCGAATCTATACTTGGGCTGGTGGGAGCAAGAACGTGTTTTCTGCCTGGACCATGTACCCTATACCGATAATGTCATACTATGGTTAAGATATATACATGACATTATTTTTCTTATCTGGAAAGGGTCAGAAGACACTCTAAAGGAGTTTACCAACAAACTGAATTAGAACACTCTAAACTTACATCTGACCATGGATATAAGTAGGACAGAAGTGGCATAGTTAGATCTAAAGATCAGAAGCAATACAGTCAGAGAGATTACCACAGACCTGTATCGAAAGACTACCGCTACAATCTCCTCCATAAAACTAGCTACCACTTTCCACCTATAGTCCAAAATATACCTAAGGGTGAATTTCTGCATCTCAGATGGAACTGCTCAGATGACCAAGCTTTCAAAGAAAAGAGCAAAGAGTTAACACAGAGATTGTATGATAGAGGCTACAGCCACCACATCATTAAACAAGCAAAACGCCATATAGCTCAGACCAACAGGGAGACATTAATTTGTACCCTAGTATGTTAGGGACCTACCCGAAAGAGGTTACCTGGATATGGTGGGTAGGCCTATAACCTTGGCCATAATTATGCTAAAAACCTCTATTAATTGCAATATTTTATTGCATTTATATATATTATTAATAATTTGGAGTTGTGCACCTGAGATTTGTCTGTTTTTGTGCCTGCAATTAGTTTCATCAGATAGCACCTCCCATCATATATATAGTCAGGTTGTGCAGTCCAGAAATCTTTCCTATATACTCCATTTAATGTGCTTTATTGCACTTCTGAGGGAAAGGAGATGTCCTCATTCTGGATTAGCACCCTTCCTTATTGGTTTAAAAGCATGGAGTATGGTAATGTATATGCACACTGTATTAGGCACAATTCTAGGTAAGTCCTACAAGTTATATACTGTAGTGCAACTTTGGTTCATTTTTGGGGCATGGGTCCCCCTGGATTGCATTGGTTGATCTGTCTCAGGGCACTGCATTATAACACATTTTCCTTTATAACACATTTTAACCCTTCACTGTGTGTTTAATATATATGTACTTCACTTTTTTATTTTCATTCTTTATATGCAGCTGCAGCTGCTCCTAACTATCTCTTTACACTGCACTTTTGTTACTATGGTGTTGCCCTGGGGCAGCTTGGCTGGACCAGTTTTGGGGGTCCTGCACTCTGGATTTGAACCCTAGTATGTTAGGGACCTACCCAAAAGAGGTTACCTGAATATGGTGGGTAGACCCATAACCTTGGCCATGATTATGCTAAAAACCTCTATTGATTGCAAAATTTCATTGCATTTATATTTATTATTAATAATTTGGAGTTGTGCACCTGAGATTTGGCTGTTTCTGTGCCTGCAATTAGTCTCATCAGGTAGTACCTCCCATCATATATATAGTCAGGTTGTGCAGTCCAGAAATCTTTCCCATATACTACATTGATTGCATGTCAGTTTTTATCAGGTAGTGCTCCCTTGTGGCATCCCGACTGCTGGGTAAAAACTATTTTACTTTTAACAACAGATTTTTTTCTCTAGACATGTGGGACGGCGATGGGTGCAGCTTGTGTGCCCATGTACTCGAAACTATACTTGGGCTGGTGAGAGCAAGAACGTGTTTTCTGCCTGGACAATGAACCCTATACCGATAATGTCATAATATGGTTAAGATATATACATGACATTTTTCTTATCTGGAAAGGGTCAGAAGACACTCTAAAGGAGTTTACCAACAAACTGAATAAGAACACTCTAGACTTACATCTGACCATGGATATAAGTAGGACAGAAGTGGCATTCTTAGATCTAAAGATCAGAAGCAATACAGGCGGAGAGATTACCACAGACCTGTATCGGAAGACTACCGCTTCAAACAATCTCCATAAAACTAGCTCAAACTTTCCACCTATAGTCCAAAATATACCTAAGGGTGAATTTTTGCATCTCAGATGGAACTGCTCAGATGACTAAGCTTTCAAAGAAAAGAGCAAAGAGTTAACACAGAGATTGTGTGATAGAGGCAATGCATTCCAGATATTGGCCCCGCAGCTAATGCCATCTGGCCGATGACTACATACCACATAATCAGCTGGTGGAGGATTCCTCCCCCAGCAATGGCCACCAGTCACCGGGACTGCGCATGCACAGCAGCCCCGACACTAGCTGGCAGCTCTCCGGAGACATCGCAGGGACAGATGATACATCCAGCCATTATGATTGCATTTTGCAATGTGATCATGGGTGGTACTGACATGCCCTGATCACATTGCAAATGCAATTATAACAAATGGGGCCCTGAGAGAGATGAAGTGGAGAAGTTGACCAAAACAATTAATCGGCTTCTGTCATTTTATAGACTGTGCTGGATAAATGACAGTTAGAAGCTGACTGATTGCTATGGGTGACCTCTGCTTAATCTCTCTCAAAGCTTTGATACATCTCCCCTGTGCAGAGAGACTACAAAGACACTTTTTTCTTAATCATTATGACATGTGCAGTGAGAGTGGACGAAGGAGCACACATGCATCCTGCTCACAGCTCCCATACCAACAATAAGATCAAGATGCCCAGCATGTAACCCACTCTGGATCAGCTTGCCCAGTTCTTTCACCATCCCAGTATTTTACAGAATTGTTTTTTACCGAGTTGGGTATGGGATCCTGGCGGTCAGAATCCTGACACCATCAGGTAAGTACCCTAAAACTTACCCCTAACCCTCCCTCCCCGGTGCCTCAACCTAACCTCCCCCTAGTGCCTAAATCTAACCTTCCCCTCCCTGCACCCTAAATCTCCCTTAGTGCTTAACCCTAACCTTGTTCTTAGTGCCTAATCTTAGCCCCTAACCCTCCCCCTAACCCCAGATACTTACCTTTGGGATGCTGGCAGTTGGGATACTGGAGCCGGGATCCCAATGCTATGGGGGTCCGGCACCGGCATTTTGACCATCACCATCCCACACGTCGGGATGCTGACTACCTCCCTTTTTTACCATGGGCCTTTTGCCTATTTCAGCACTGCACTTTGAGCTGGTGGCACATGCATGGTCACACTCTCAGGGTATTTTTTTAAAAATACCCTGAGAACTGTGTGGGGAGAGGATTCACAAGGACAGTGCCTTCTCGCAAGCTCTGTCCCTGCATGCAACATTTAATACATCCTTGTGATGTATTCAAATATCGCATCGCAGTTTAGGGAGAATCTATCACATCCCAACTGCATCCGAGATGTGGATTGTGATTGTGACACTGACATAGAATCATATGATGCAGACAGCTGCAGCACACAGACAGAGCAAAAGCACAGCATAATTATTAAGGGGCCTATTTATCAAATAATATTTGTGGCATATCTCCTGAAAACACCAGCTTTCGTAGAATACCCGCAAATGTTAAGTATCAGCCATATGTATAAAGGAGAGACAGCAGTAGATATCTCTGATATATGAGCTGGGGTCCCTCCATTCTGTGGTCCTCGCCCGGAGGCACAGGAATCGGGTGAGGGTGCAGTGTCCGGCATCGCCAAATCCAGCACAGCAGACATCCAAAAGAAGCAGGGTCAGCACACCGCGGGTGGAGAGGTGACTGTCCAAATGCCCAGGCGGGGCGCCAGAGCTGTGAGCAGTAGACCAGAAAATAGGTTGGGTATGGGGAGGTGAGGGAGGGCCCGGTGAGTGCTGGGAGGAAGCGCAGCTTCGACATTCTGCATTTATGATCCTGAGCACCTCTCCTTCAATAGCTGACCTACTGTAGTGACTGTCTCAGATGACTACTAACAGGCATGTTCCGGAACTCCATTCCTGATGACATAATTTTTCAACAGAACTTCAAGAATGGCATTCTGGACTGTTCCAACCTGAAAAATAGCCCTGTATATATAATATATTGTGATAGAAGCACTGGAGAAGTCTGGGATGGCATATATGTGTGTCCCAGATTCCTATTATATGTGTTTTAAAAACCCCAGGACTAGTCTGTTATGCCAGACCAGAAGTGTCGGCTTTTGGTAAAAGCCAGATAATGGGTCCTAGAGGTGTGGATGTGAGAAGAGAGTGGAGGGCTCCATCCACAGGCCATTCCAGGTGTTGGGGCTTTCAGTCTGAGAGAAGGCCGATTAGTAGTTGCATCTGGAAGTGGCTCAGATAAGCTGTGTTAGGTTTTGGTTCAGTGTCTCACATATGATGGGGGAGAACAGAGGTTTGTTCAGAGACACTGTTATTTGAAAGTGCTGTGTTTGTGGTAAGGCAGTAGGCCCTGCCACTTGTAGAGAGGGAATAACCTGTCTAGTTAGTGCCCAGACGGGCTAGGATTTACTTTCATGTTTTGTTTATTTTGCTGTTTATATTGCACAATAAAACTGGTTCCGACCAGCTTGCATGAAAACCGTGGACTGGTGTGCTGTTTCCTGGCTGCTGTGTGTAAGGTGGTGTCCATCTACCCCATGAGAGGAACCACCTACCCTGGCTATATCACAATATATATATATATATATATATATACAGTGCCAGTCAAAAGTTTGGACACGCCTTCTCATTCAATGGTTTTTGTTTATTTAAATTATTTCCAACATAGTAGCTTAATACTGAAGACATCAAAACTATGAAAGAACACATATGGAATTATGTTGTAAACAAAAAAGTGTTAAAAGTATTATGTAGCAATAGTTATTTTGGGGTGAGCGTTTGGGAGTGGGGCCCCCAGAGTTGTTCTGGCTGGACCTTTTTCAGGGCATCACCACTTAATTCACATAGATATTTTTTATCACTTTTCTAATTATTTGTTTATTATTTATGTCATTTTAATTCTTTCTTATTTCGTTAACACTTATTGATTTATCTTTACACATCTATTCTTTATACTTCACTATCACCTTTTTTCTCCTTTTCGTGTGATGCCTTGGGGTGGTACTTGGCTTGAATTTTTTGGAGTACCTTGCTTCTCGGACATGAATCCCCTTAATGTTAGGGACGCCAATATAGAGGAGCCTTGATGATGGCCTGGCGCTTATTCATATATTTGCAAATGTATGTAACAAATACCTCTGAATCTCTATTATCATGTAGGATTTAAGTATTTTTTGTTGATGTTGCTGCAGTGTGCTGGAGGTCAATTCCCTTTTTTTCTGTGTTCAGTGTAATATTCATACAAGTATTGTGACGTTGCCAGCCATACCGCAGTGTAATATTTATACACGTATTGTGATGCTGTAGGTCATACCGCTGTGTAATATTCATACAAGTATTGTGACACTGCCAGCCGTACCACAGTGTAATATTCATATTCATATTGTAACGCTGCTGGCCATACCACAGTGTAATAATCATACAAGTATTGTGACGCTGTAAGTCATATTGCAGTGTAATATCAAACAAGTATTGTGATGCTGCCGGCCGTACTGCAGTGTAATATTTATACACGTATAGTGATGTTGTAGGTCATACCGCTGTGTAATATTCATACAAGTATTGTGACGCTGTAGATCATACCACAGTGTAATACATATTGTGTCGCTGCAGGCCGTATCCCAGTGTATCCATATAAGCACTATGCGCCTGTGAAGTGCTTTTTTTTGTTTCATACTGGATTTATTGCAACTAAAATCACAAATAAGTATACTTGCAAAATACTCATGCCATTTTTCAACCTTGATTTGTAGATACCAACCTGGTGCGCTTGGCTTTCCTTGATCATAACAGCCATGTTTGGTCACGTGTAACTCAAGCACCAAATGGAGAGTCTATGTTGTGATGGTATCTGGACATGTTCTCCCTCCTTCCCTCCCAGCCTTCCAATACATAATCCCAGAAGCACAATGATAAGAGATGTATAGTACCAGACATTTAAATCCCTCTGACCCCTTCCTGTTCAGAGATTCTGTTTTGTGTGGTGCCACATTAATAGTTCATCCACCCGTTCAAGAATTGAAATGGGCAGGTGTGACACCAGCATTACCCCCGTCGGTGTGAGGGCCCAAGGACAATTCCATATTGGACCTCTTTTCTTTGCACTATGTGCTGTTTGGGGTATTTCGGACTGTCTTTTTGTGTAGATGACAAACGTTAATGTTATGGTTTATTAACTTCCATCCTGTCTGCCACTGCAGTGCCATTCTTTTTCCCAGATGTGCCATGTTGGGAATTGAAATGTCACAGCCGCTGAAGTCTTCAACATGCGGTTGCTGAATACCAAAAATGTCCAGAAATTTTTATGGCCACAGACAGCATGTCCTGCATACCCCTTTCATTTAAAAAAAATGCAGACCCACCAGAGAGCTAAGTTACTTAACAGCCACAGTCGGGAATTAGGTCCGTCTGGGTTTCCGCTGTCGGTATTTGATCCAGCGACTATTCAGCCGCCGGCTTTAAATACCGATTCTGTGATGTACTTTCAGCAAAAAGGAGAAAGTGCTGATAATAGTCTAACAATAAAAAAACTATAACAATTTAAAATAGAAAAAATTTAAATAATATAAATATAAATGGATAATTCATATAACAACGAAATAACAAATCAGTAACATCTTTGGCCCTCATTCAGAGCCGCACGTTAACAACAGTATGCTCGTTGCGTTCCGATGTTGACTAACCGCGCATGCGTCGGTGTTACACTGCGCATGTGCGTACGGCAGATTGCGAGCTTTTTTTCTCTCGTTCCTAAAATAGCGTACAGGAAGTGACATGTCAAATGTGATTGACAGAACAGGGCGTTTTTGGGTGTTGACGGGGGTGGAGATGAAAAAACGCAGGCGTGGCGAGGCGTTTTTGGGGTGTACATACATTAGCAGATGCGAACGTCAAATGTGTTCGGACCGTCTCATACGTCACTGGAACATCCGCTTTCCCTTCAAAATGCTCGCACAGCTTAGGGTCAGGATTACTCGACCATATTGGCGATGGCCTTCTCCTCCGTCCCGGGACTCAACGATGGTGCTGCGATTAATCGCGGCTGGTCAGTAAAGTAATTAGTGTTGGATTGAAAACCGGCTTGGTATGTGTTTGGAAAGCAGTTTATTGGGATAGCACAAAAGCGTACGCAGGTGGAAATCAGAGCTGCTAATGTCATGATTACACAATCAATTAGCGTACATTTTTGGTGTTTTATTTTGGCCACAATTTGTTGGTTATGGCCTATTGTAACAATAATGTCATTATGTTTTAATTAGCTCCCCTTTTTTTTGGTTTACTGTGGAATTTGCATCGCTATGTGATTTTTTAAACGTTCCTTAAAGAGGCCTTTTTTTTTTTTTTAAGAGGGTCAGTTTTTGCCTTTAGGGCCAGGATTAAATGTAACCCATTTGTACAATAATGTCACAATACAATGTCAGTTTTTTGTTTTAAATTTATTGTTTAAACACAAACAAATTGGCCTAATATTTTGTTGCCTTTTTTTTGTGGCAAAGATATTTGTAAAAAAAAAAAAAAAAAGCCATAACTGGTAACATAAACGTAAATACCAAAATTAAAAACATTTCACAAGAAAGGAGAGGGAAGTTTTGACCAGAAAGGAATATGAGCCAAGCACAGAAGGAGTGTGGGAAAAGTCGCCATTGCTGTCACCGTTTTCTCGCCCGTTTGGCTGGGTGAGGGTGGGCGCCAGACCGGGTCCGGGATGCCATCGGGCTGGCCTGTCCAGAGGCAGATGTTGTGGCCTCTGGACTAGGCACAGGGCTAGGCACATTTGGAGGATTGGCTGATGTTGTGCCAGAGGTGGAGGATCCGGATGTTCCGGCAGGAAGGGAGGTCGGCTCCACCATGTGCTGGCGAACGAGCTGCTCCAGGGCATCGGCGATGCGGATGTTGGCCCTGGTATTTTCCGCCAGGGCCTGAGCAATGGTCACGTTGGCCGCAGCATTTTGCTCCAGGGCCTCAGCCACCCGTATCAGACTGGCGTCCATCCTCTGCAGAATCTCCGTATGGAAATCCGATTTAAAATTGAGTTCTGTGAGGAGGCCCACTGCCTGCGAGGGGGCACGCCCTGGACTGGCTTCTGCAGGGTCCTCAGCCGGATGTACTGGTTCCTCCCCTGCAGAGCCAGCAGAAATTCTGCGGCCAAGGCTCCCCTCTGGAGCAGACTCATCCGCCTCTGTCTCTGTTAGGAAAAATGCGAAAAGACTCACATTAGAATCTACATATTGGCACAATAGCATTTCAGAGTTGGTGACATCACAAGACTTACCTTGGCCAACATGAGGAGCCGCAAAGTCTGGCATGTCCGTATCCATGTTGGACACGCCAAACACCTCCACAGCCTGCACACACCCCTGTGCCAGCTCTTCTAAGTCTGTCAACTCCAATGACACAGGGGTGGGACCCCCACCTGTCCCCCTTGCATGCCTAGCCCTGTCGGCAAGTTTTTGCTTGAGACGATATTTGAAGTCTGCCCATCTGTGGAATGAAATTGGAACCATTATCCTTTTTTTTACAATGGGGTTTGTTTATAGGATGGGAAAGTGTTTACTTACCGCCGTTTGACATCCCGGGCTAGACGGACATAATCACCCACCCTATTGACAGCAACGGCGACCTCCTCCCACATTCTCCACTTCTGGCTTTGGCTCATATTCCTGGCTGCCTGGGGCAGGATGTCAACGCACTTCTGGATCAAAACCTCCATCTCCTTGCTTGTGAAATGTGGCTGCCTTTTTTTTTTGGCAGCTTTGGCGGGTTGACTGGGGCCAGCAGTCTCTTCCATGTCATCCTCCTCACCTATTTGGGTAAATATGCAGATTTAGCCACTTCACAACTTGCACAATATTATGTTTTAAAAGAATCATTGAGACAAAATGCATGAAGGCCTTACCGCCGGAATTTTGGCCATTGTTTCCCTGGTCTGAAGCCATGTCTCTGCTTCCAGAATGAAATCAACCAGAAATTAAATGTGATTTTGTGACGTATTTATACATGCGTCCTTAGTTTGCGGCCACATCATTGATTGTGCGTCCCTATGATTCATCCTTAATTTGTGCGGGAAAATAAACACTATTTATGGCTTGGTGTGTGTGGAGTCGAGGTTGCGTTGTTGGATTGTTGGCGGTTAAGTTGGTTGGATTTGGTTGTTTGCGGTTGGAGGATTTGGCGGTGTTTGTATTTTTTTTGGTTTGCTACAGTTGTTTTGGTTTTTCGTTCGCATTTTTTTGGTTTATTTTTTGCCATCGTTTCCTGATTTGGTAAGTTTTGTGCAGTCTAATTTGTGGCCAATTGGTGTCTACTTCTGGTTTTTTGTTTTATATTTTTTTTTTAACACTAATTTCATCTATTTTAGTTTGTTTTGGCTTTCGGACCCAAAGACCTTTTTGAGGGAAATCTTATATATTCGATTTTGGTAAGTCCATTATTTTTCTTGCATTTGCGAACTAATTAACGCATTTTTGACTGTTGGTGTAGTGACTTGCATTTGCGAAATAATTAACGCATTTTTCACTGTTGGTGTAGTGACTTGCATTTGCGAAATAATTAACGCATTTTTGACTGTTGGTGTAGTGACTTGCATTTGCGAAATAATTAACGCATTTTTGACTGTTGATGTAGTGACTTGCATTTGCGAACTAATTAATGCATTTTTGACTGTTGGTGTAGTGACTTGCATTTGCGAACTAATTAACGCATTTTTGACTGTTGATGTAGTGACTTGCATTTGCGAACTAATTAACGCATTTTTGACTGTTGATGTAGTGACTTGCATTTGCGAACTAATTAACGCATTTTTGACTGTTGATGTAGTGACTTGCATTTGCGAAATAATTAACGCATTTTTGACTGTTGGTGTAGTGACTTGCATTTGCGAAATAATTAACGCATTTTTCGAGGCTTATTCATCATGTAAACCAGTTTTGCTTTTCCCTTTTCCATTTTTGGGGTCCATTTGACCCCTATTTGACGTACGGTGTGCAATGTCGTTTTCATCGATGGCCAAATGTGTGTTTCGCCTATTTTATGTGTTGGCTTGCACCAATTTGACAAACATAAAATCACCCTCTAAATTTTTGATGTCTCATTTTTGGCTTTTTTACAGTTTATACGTATCATGACAATACCCCGGCATGTAAGCAGCTGTGGATGGTATCATAAAGCTAAGTTGTTTTATGTTACTTTTGGGGTGGCTCAAAAGCCTTACATTGTAAACTTTGAATTTCAGGTAGATCTGGGGCGAATTGTTCTGGCCCTGCTCCCGGAAGACGACCAACCTCAAACTCGTCCCAGGCGTAGGCATCGTAGGCATGCAAGGCCCCAGATATTTCAAACACGTGTCACCCTTTTTGGAATGCCCGATGATGAGGTTTTAAGACGCTACCGTCTACCTCCCAAAATCATCATAGACACTCTCTCATTAATAGAAAGTGATCTTGAGCGGCAAATTGACAGTCCAACAGCAATACCACCACTGACGCAATTTATGGCGGTGTTACATTTCTGTGCCTCAGGATCGTTTCAAACAACGGTGGGAATAGTGGCGGGCATCTCCTAATCCTCCTTTTCCCGGATCCTGAGGGCAGTGATGGAGGCACTTTTCAAGCACCTCCATCATTTTATTAAAATGCCTTTGGATATGGGTGCCCTTAGTGTGGCCAAGGCCAATTTTTACCAAATAGCTGGCTTCCCACACATCATAGGGGTTGTGGATGGTACTCACATACCACTTCAGCCTCCAGCACGGCTGGAGGTAATATTTAGAAACCGTAAACACTATCACTCCCTGAATGTAATGGTGGTATGTGATGCCTCCCTCCAGATCCTGTCCCTGAATGCTAAATTACCAGGAAGTGCTCATGACTCCTTCGTCATCCGGCAATCAGGGATATGGCAGAAATTAACCAACCTACAAGCTGGTGATGCGTGGCTTCTGGGTAAGTGGAGACCTTTAGTACATAACAATGTTAAGCTTGATACACAGTGTTCCTGATGTTGTCTATTTTTTTTCACAGGAGACAGTGGATACCCTTGCATGTCCTGGCTGCTCACTCCTTATTTGGCTCCCACACCAGGGCCACAAAGTGCGTATAATTCCGCACTTACAGCCACCAGGCAAGTGGTGGAGCGCTGTATCGGCCTTTTAAAAGGCCGATTCAGATGCCTCCACCGCTCTGGTGGCGAGCTCATGTATGTGCCGGATATGGTGTCTAAAATTGTGGTCCTGTGTGGGATATTTCACAACATTGCCATAAGGAGTGGTGTCCCAATGCAGCCAGAGGATGCCTTACCTGAGGATGGCCCCCCCGAGGTTGGTCGGAGGTCAGTATGTGGGGGGGCCATACGCGATGATGTGGTGGCCAGATTTTTTAGGTAAGTTGTAACAAAACTACAGTGTTTATACCTAATGTGTTTGTGTTTGTTTGCGAACATCTAATTTTGTGTTTTTTTTCTCACCATCTTCTGTTTGTTCACATAATCTTTGGCACTCCAACGCTCACTACTTCCTGCTACCCTTACCAAACCTGGATCTGGTCCTTTTGGGCATATATTCTGGAACCCATATCGCAACGCCATGTTTGTGGAATCATGTTGGCATGGTCCTTCGTCAACCAGTTCTTGATTTTTTGTTTTTATTTAATTATTTCTTGGTATGTGTTGTATTTGAATTTATCACTGTGTTCTTTTTTTGGGAGTGACCACTTTGTTTTCTCTGTTATGTTGTGAATAAATGTTTGGAGAGTGAAATGGTCTTCCTTTTTTGGGACGTTAACAGCAAGTGTAACCAGGTTAACACAAGTTACATTTGACTAAGGGGTAATCCAGTACTGACGCCAGTTGAGCTAAACTGAAATATGTTTTCAGCTTCCCAACCCACACCAAAAGGAAGCCTGGCCCAACCTTGGGATTTGTAAGATTGGCCTAAGCAGCTTGCGCACCAACTAGGAACCTGTAAAATGTAGAAATATGTAATTGACACTACACCCAAAAAGGGAAATGACATTGTTACTGTTATGTGTTTCTTGTGTCTGTTTGACATACAAAGACAAAACACAATCTAACTTTTAAAAAAGGGAAATCCTTGCAGGAACAGTCTACTTATGTCATGCTAAACTATCTTGGTTTTGGATTTAAAAAATGAGCCAGAACGTATATTTGTCTGAATAAATTTATTTTGAAAAGTTAACAAAAATAAAAAAACTACTGGCGAAGGAGGCCAGACAGCCGGTCGAGGGCCACCAGAATGCCAATTACATGTTGGCGCATCTGGCCAACACAATCCGCCACCTCTTGCCGACGCCTCTGTTCCTCTGTGGGTGAGAAAAGTGTGTGGGTTAATACAACAATAGGGAATCCACATTAAAAAAACAAAAACACAACGAAATCACTCCTAAACCTAAAAAAAAAAAAAAAAAGGGGTGCTGGCAAAAATACAAGGCCTATGTACAAATTCCCACAGGTGTGATATGTGTATGTTGAAATCACCAGGAAGAGGTAAAGGCAAACTGCAAAATCACCAAAAGTCAAGCCACAAAAACACGAAGAAAGGCACGACACATGATTACATACAAACAGTTTGTGCTTTAAAAAAAAACAAAATAAAAACATACCGGGAGCCAAAACGGGAGCTCCGGAAATGCCTCCATGATCCTCCTCGGAGGATCCGTCATTCCCCAAAGAATGGGGAGGAGTTATGATGGACTCCGGGGAGGGGGTAATTGGAAGAAGGGTGGGTGGAGGAGAGGGGGAAGTGGGACGGAGGGGAAGGAGGCCCGACATTTCCGGGAGAGGGTCTGGGAAGGATGGGGAGGAGTGGGGAATAGGGGAAAGATTTAGGGTGGAGTGTTGGCTGGGGGTTGGGGATAGTGGCCGGGAACGCCGTCTGGGCGGACGGTGACGGCGGAGTCTTGGCTGTCCCCCTAAAATATGTCAAAGAAATTGCGGTTAGTTTATGGACAAATCCGGGGACCAAAACTAAAAAAAAAAAACAACCCAAAAAATAAGCCAAATAGGAGTAGAATGAATAAATCAGAAATAGAGGGAAAACATGCACACGCAGATATGAGTACAAATAATAAATAGGACAGACAGGAAAACATGCACACGCAGATATGAGTACAAATAATAAATAGGACAGACAGGAAAACATGCACACGCAGATATGAGTACAAATAATAAATAGGACAGACAGGAAAACATGCACACGCAGATATGAGTACAAATAATAAATAGGACAGACAGGAAAACATGCACACGCAGATATGAGTACAAATAATAAATAGGACAGACAGGAAAACATGCACACGCAGATATGAGTACAAATAATAAATAGGACAGACAGGAAAACATGCACACGCAGTTTGCCCCACAAACACAAACATTAAAACCACAATACATAACACTTACTTTCCAGGATCTGCATGCGAAAGCATGCCAGCAAGCGGGGCGTTCGCCGTTGCAGGTCGGACCACCTGCGCTCCAGCTGCCCGATGTTGCGGCGTGAGCCGAAGGACCGCAGGCGGGACCGTGCCTCCGCATACGCGGAGCGCTTCTGCCGGTTGGTGATGGGTTGAGGTTGGCTGGTGATCCGGCGATCCATGACCTCCGTAAGCACCAGCAGCTCGCGCCTGGTGAATGCGGAGGCTCTCATGATGGCAATGGTGTTTTTCTTAAAAATCATTTTTGATAAAGTGTGTAAAAATTTTCTGATTGGCTAATGTATTTTGGAAATTAACAGGAGCAATTTTATTGGTTAGTGTATGAGTCATGTGTTCGACAGGGCCAGAAATCTCTGGAGAGTTATGATAGGCTTGATACAGTGACATGCGTAAGCAAATTTAAATAAAGAAATGAACCCAGGGAAATATGCGGTGATCCACAGCAATAGAACAATTGTTTAATTGTGGTTCACATGTTTTTGGAACAATAAAAGCGAATGTTTCATCCGTACGTATTCTGCGGGTAAACACAAACACGGACAAGAGTAAAGTTTCTTGCATTGTGTTGAAAAAAAACAAACAATTAAACTAATTGATACATTGATTGGCATGATACGATTGATGGAGGTAGGCAGAATAAAGGAGCAGGTAATCGACATCTGACAAGGCCACTTCCTGTTTATACTTGTGCGTGCGTTCCTTTCAAGCCATTTCGGGGATGTACGCTCACTATTTCGTACGCTCGTTAGTTAGAGGAGGGGTCGTCAGAGTTTAGGGAGGAATTTTAGATGCGAACGAAAATACGAGCGAGCCATTGAATTTAAATATTTTTGTACGTACGCCTAACGTACGTGCGCCCGCTTGCGAGTGGGTCTGAATGAGGGCCCTTGTCTTATAATTTTAACCATATTAGAAATAGGTTCACCATATATAAACAATTGACTAAATGTAAATATAAATAAAAATAATTTTGTGTGTATATACAGTCAGGTGCATAAATATTGGGACATTGACAGAATTTTCATATTTTGGCCTCTATTCACCACCACAATGGCTTTGAAATGAAACAAACAAGATGTGCTTTAACTGCAGACTTTCAGATTTAATTTGAGGGTAATTACATCCAAATCAGGTGAACGGTGTAGGAATTACAACGGTTTCTATATGTGCCTCCCCCTTTTTTAGGGGCCAAAAGTAATGGGACTATCAACTCAAAAGCTATTTTATGGACAGGTGTGGGCTGTTCCCTCATTATTTCATTATCAATTAAGCAGGTAAAAGGTCTGGAGTTGATTCTAGGTGTGACATTTGCATTTGGAATCAGTTGCTGTCGACTCTCAATATGAGATCCAAAGAGCTGTAACTATCATTGAAGCAAGCCATCATTAGGCTGAAAAATTCAAACAAACCCATCAGAGAGATAGCAAAAACATTAGGTGTGGCCAAATCAACTGTTTAGAACATTCTTAAAAAGAAAGAACGCACCGGAGTGCTCAGCAACACCAAAAGACCCGGTAGACCACGGAAAACAACTGTGGTGGATGACAGAAGAATTATTTCCCTGGTGAAGAAAAACCCCTTCACAACAGTTGGCCAAATCAAGAATACTCTCCAGGAGGTAGGTGTATATGTGTCAAAGTCAACAATCAAGAGAAGACTTCACAAGAGTGAATATAAAGGGTTCACCACAAGATGTAAACCATTGGTGAGCCACAAAAACAGGAAGACCAGATTAGAGTTTGCCAAATAACATCTAAAAAAGCCATTACAGTTCTGGAACAACATCCTATGGACAGATGAGACAAAGATAAACTTGTACCAGAGTGATGGGAAGAGAAGAGTATGGAGAAGGAAAGGAACTGCTCAAGATCCAAAACATACCACCTCATCAGTGAAGCATGGTGGTGGTAGTGTCATGGCGTGGGCATGTATGGCTGCCAACGGAACTGGTTCCCTTGTATTTATTGATGATGGGACTGCTGACAAAAGCAGCAGAATGAATTCTGAAGTGTTTCGGGCAATATTATATGCTCATATTCAGTCAAATGCTTCAGAACTCATTGGACAGCTAAAAAGTGGAATGTTATGCAATGGCCAAGTCAATCCCCTGACCTGAATCCGATTGAGCATGCATTTCACTTGATGAAGACAAAACTGAAGAGAAAATGCCCCACGAACAAGCAGGAAGTGAAGACATTTGCAGTAGAGGCCTGGCAGAGCATTACCAGGGATGAAACCCAGCGTCTGGTGATGTCTATGCGTTCCAGACTTCAGGCTGTAATTGCCTGCAAAGGATTTGCAACAAAGTATTAAAAAGTGAAAGTTAGATTTAGGATTGTTTAGTTTGTCCCATTACTTTTAGCCCCTTAAAAAGTGGGAGGCACATATAGAAACCATTGTAATTCCTACACCGTTCACCTGATTTGGATGTAATTACCCTCAAATTAAATCTTAAAGTCTGCAGTTAAAGCACATTGTGTTTGTTTCATTTCAAAGCCATTGTGGTGGTGAATAGAGGCCAAAATATGAAAATTCTGTCAATGTCCCAATATTTATGCACCTGACTGTATATAGAGAGAGAAAGAAAGAAAGAAAGAAAGAAAAAAGAGAAGCACTTCACTACAGAACTAAAATTGCCGTGTTGCACTTGACAATAAATTACCAATGAGCCCAAATGATAGGCATTCTTCATACTTTTTTCAAAAAAGACACAATAAGGCAATCCTGCTTGCCAAGGTTTCAGATTATAATTCATCCGTCATCAGGGCATACAGTACCATAATATTACAGTACAAATTCTTACCTTATATACACCACTAATGGAAGGCAGACAAACTGACCATACCTGGCTCGGCATAAGTGTCCCCGAAACTAGAAGTGCCTGTGACATGTAAACAAACCAAAACCTCAATACATAAACAAACCCACTGAAAAAATAAACAATCAAATAAATGCTCTACTATCTCCAGAACACCTGAATAGACACAGTGGGCCTGATTCAGTCTAGTATGTAAACCCAATGTTTTACGTACTAATCCAAATGTTTGGGGTCGGCACATGGGAGTGCTGAGCCCAGGGTCAGCATCGGTGGATACAGATTTCCTTGTTTCGCAAGAGGCCAGGCTGAGTACTCTGACTGGATGGTGCTGCCGCCATGGTGACCAATGGTCGTGATGGCGATCCGATGCAGCTTCTGCAGATGTTGCACTTGGATCACAATTGCTGTAATGAGGTGTCTGCTTCCTATGGTCACCTCCTGCAGTATTTAAATATTTGCTGGGCAGTACTCTGTATGTTGATTTGTTGTAAATTGATGCTACAATGTTGTTACCAACAATTCTGATGCAAACATCAGATCTAAGTTCTGGTCAGTCTCCATGGTTATATTGAAAGTAAATTTGATAGGATAATTGGGACTATTGTATCTTGCCATATGTGCAATGAATTAATTTACTGTCCCAGTCCAAAAAAGCAGCACATCATCTATGTAGCATGTGTAAAGGAAAGATGAGATCTTGCATCTCTGTTAGAAAAAATTATTGTTGTTCAGCAAATAACATTTAAGCATTTGCATAAAAGGGTACAACATTAAAACCCATCACATACACCGTATGATGGAGAAAAAATTAAAGAGACAAAAAAGGGTAAGTTGTAATAGATTTACAAATAAGTCCAGTTTAGGACCTTCATACATTGGACTTGTCGCAAGTAAGTATTTGGTTGCCTCATTGCCGCCATCATGTGGAATACAGGTGTGAAGACTTGTAATGTCTACAGAATATAGTCATATTCCTGTTGGAAACATCCAAATATCCTTCAATTGCTTGAGTAAGGTGGTAGTATCTTAGAGGACATGTCTGTGTGTCTTGAATACAAGGCTGTATAAATTAGTCCAAGAATTTAAAAATTTAATTATAGAGTGACTCGTGAAACCCAAATGACTGGTCTACATGGTGGCTTATCAAGGCTCTTATGGATTTTGAGTAGACAATATAGTACCAGCACTTTAGGATGTTACATGTTATTGATCATGTTATTACTATTGTATCTGCTATTAACGGGTTAATATATTATGTCCATTTTTATGTGCCCGTAGGAATAGTTTGTTCTCTCTATACATACTTGTACATGATATATACTTTCATATGCTATATCAACACTACTCATGTGATGTGAGTTTGTTGTTGTTTTTAGGCTTTATGATGTATTTCCTATGACAATATGTGTCTTGATATATTATTTCTAATTAATTTTAAGTACAGCTATTAACTGTAACACGCCTAATCATTTTATATTTTATTTTTTAAAAAAGCTTATATTGTTTGTCTATGTATTTATTAGTTTTTTATATTTATTACATACATCGTTGTTGTAATATCAGTATATACTGCTATTCATATAGTATCTCTGCTCAATATTTGAACTGTGATTAACTAGGTAAAGCAATTCTAACATACACCTGTTAGCCAGTTGATGTCTGACAGATGTTGATTCACAGGTGGTCTATTAATGAAAATGGGTATATATTAGCCGCCCATGCTACAATAAATCATTCTGCCTTCTTGAAGAAGCTGCTACATGCAGTGAAACGCATTAAGGATTACAGAGACTATTTTCATTTACACACTGCATCGGTGCCCCACTGTCTCATCACTCCTCCAGCCAGCGGTCTGACACACAGCCCGGATTTCCCTCCTCTTTGTGTCCTGTTTGAGCCATCACAGGACCGGAACATCAGCTGCGGCCGAGCCCTGTGAGCCAACACATGCCGCATTCATCTCTCTGGAGAGAGGTACATACCATTGGGAGTCCGGTCGTTTACCATCGGAGGGAGCTGCTTTACTGCTGAGCCCGGCCACATCCTGCCGGTGATCACACGCCACTGTGCCCCGGACCATAGAGTTCACAACTCTAGTGCTCCCGCATGTGCTTCTGCACTGCCATCTAGTCCTCAGCATTTCCAGCCGCGAACCAGCCGGTCTCCACTCCAGGCTGTCATCGCATCCTCTTCTGGACCTACTCCATTCCGCGTTCGAGGGGTGAGCATGAGCCACAATTATTGAGAGCGGTCTATTTACCACCCAGACCTACCTACTGTCATACTTTTGGGGTACCCTACCACGATTTTTTCTAATGGCCACACACTGGTATTAACAACCATTTACTTGTGGAAGCCCACTCCCTGCTTGCACGGAGCTTCAAGTAGCCATTCCTAATTATTTGGTAACATTGTTGCAGTTGTTACAGGACATTTCTTATTTATTCATCTATTGATTGTCGCAGAGACACGATTTTACTTGTTTACATTTTATTATATTTCACATTGTTGTATCAATATCATTGCAATCTTCTATTCTATAAAATGATTTATGAATACATTGTTTCTATGTGTTAATGTGTTTCTAGCGCCATTCCACCTATACCATTTTTATAGTAACTGAGATGTCGCTTATGCCGCCGGGTTGACACAAGCGGTGGTAAGCAAGATTGCGTACTTTGGATGCTGGAGTGCAACCTGTGCTGCCTGGTTGACACAAGCACCAGTACACAAGATTGCATACTCCGGATGCTGGAGTGCGGCCTGTGCCGCTGGGTTGACACAAGCAGCTATATGCTAGATAGTGCACTCTGGACTCAGGAGTGCGATCAGTGCCGCCTGGATGACAAGAGCAGTAGGAAATTGGTATGCGGACTGTGCTGCCTGATGACACAAATGGTAGGTAGTATGTATGCGGACCCTGCTGCATGGATGACACAAACAACAGGATAATCAAAGCTGACCAGAGGGCTGGGTACTTGACTCAACAAATAGGAGACTATGCCACCGGAAACATGAAATAACGCTATCACCAGCATCGGAGCAGCCTACACACTCACAGGAAATAGTCACAGGATCCAATCCGGATCAAATCAGGGATGATTGACAAGTGATGGGGAGGAGTTCAGCAAATGATTTCCTGGCATTCGCCTCACCCTGCATTCACAGTGCAGTGGCTTGTGACAGTACCCCCCCTTGATGAGGGGTTAAGGAACCCCTAGAACCTGGTTTGTCAGGAAAGTTCTCGAAAAATCTCTTCTAAGAACAGTAGCATGCAAAGATCTTTCAGGAATCCAGGAGTGCTCTTCCAGTCCATACCCCTTCCAGTGGACCCATAATTGAAGGCAACCTCGTGAAATTCTGTAATCAAGGATTTTTTTGAAATCCTGGTGATCTTGAATAAGCGAAATTAAAGGGATATTCCCTCCAGCACACTGCAGCAATATTGGCAAAAATACTTCAATCCTACATGATAACAGAATTCAGAGGTATTAGTTGCATACATTTGCAAATATATGATTAAGCGCCGGGCCAACATCAAGGCTCCTCTATATCGGCATCCCTAACATTAAGGGGTTCACGTCCGAGGCACAAGGCACCCCAAAATAATTCAGCCAAGGACCATTCCCAGGGCATCACATGAAAATGGAAGAAAGGTTATAGTGAAGTGTAAAGTATAGATGTGTAAAAGATAAATCAATAAGTGTTAATATAAGAAAGAATTAAAATTACATAGATAATATACAAACAAATAGGAAAGTGATGAAAAAATATTTATGTGAATTAAGTGGTGATGCCCTGAAAAAGGCCCAACCAGAACAACCCTGGGGGCCCCACGCCCAAACGTTCACCCCAAAATAATTATTGCTACCAAATAGTAGCACCCACTCTGGGTCATATAATTACAATTAATGTACTGCATGATAACAGCACATATATAAGCTGAGAGCTGACTCAATGAGGAGGTACCCCAGAAACCTCCAAATGGCACTATAAGGACCAGCACATCCTCCCAATGCTGGATCCCTTCATGCCTCTCAGAAGTACAAATAGAAAGTATGGTGGTCACTCAAATCATATTTTTTTCTCTGGTTCAGTGTAAACCCCACCCTTTACAAGCACCTGGGCAATATCATTAAGCTGATTTGAGTGAACACCATACTTTCTATTTCTATTTGATCTTGAATAAGCACCGGTGGAGGCCTGACTGCACACCTAAGAGAAACCTGAAGGAAAGGAAAACCAGTTTCAGAAGAGAACAATGCAAAGTTGTGTTGATCCTGAGAGTCTGGAGTAGCTTCAGTCGAATGCCACAGGATTAACTTGATAAATAATTCTAAATGGACAGATGAACTCGGGCCCCATTTTGTGATCTCTGCTATAGGTTAATGTTTTTGGAGGATAGCCAAACTAAGTCTCCCACTTTGAAATTACAGGGCCTGCGATGCTTGTCAGCCCAGATCTTAGAATGACCAGATGCTTGGAGAAAAGAATGGTGCACTTTCTTCCAGACTGATTGTAACCTGGAAACAGATGAGGATGAAGGAGTTGTAGTTGATGTTGCCTCAAAAGAATTACTTCTAGGATGATCCTCGAAATTGCAGAGGAAAGGAAACATGGAAGAAGCAGAATGGCAGGAGTTGTAAGCAAATTCAGCAAACGGTAAGAGAGTAACCCAGTTTTTTGACACTTGGAGATGAAGCAATGAAGGTACTGTTCCAGGGACTGATTGGCCTGCTCCATCTGTCTATTAGACTGTGGATGGTATCCAGAAGACAGACTGACATTGATACCCAAATCTGCACAAAAGCACCTCCAAAAGCGAGCAACAAATTGGGTACCTCGATCCAAGACAATGTCTGATGGAAGTCCATGGAGTCTAAACACATGTTGGATAAAGAGTACTGACAACTCCTTAGCTGAAGGCAATTTTCTGAGAGGAACAAATGTACCATCTTTGAAATCGATCCACAATGGTCCAGATGACTGAACAGCGAGAAGATGATGGAAGATCTACCACAAAATCCATAGCAATATGGGTTCAAGGTTTCGAAGAAGTGGGTAATAGACACAAGAGACAAGACAGAGAAGTTTTGGAGAGTCTTATTCTTGGAACAGATGTCACAAGCTGCTACAAATTCCCGAACATCCCGAGACATGGACTGCCACCAAACTGAATGGGACAGAAGTTCATGAGTCCTGGCGATGCCTGGTTGACCAGCAGCTTTGGACAAATGGAAGTTGTTCAATAGTGCCTTGCGTGACTTCTCATGAACAAACAGTACTTCTGGAGGCTTTTCAGGAGGGGCTCAGACTGACCTTGCCTGAAGGAATTAGCCAAAGTTCTAGTTAAGGCAGGATGAATCTGAGAGGTCGGAATGATGGTTTCTTCCATAACACTAGGAGACTGAGCGATAAGAAAGCTATGTGACAGGGCATCCATCTTCAAGTTCTTGGAACTGGGATGGAAAGAAATAACAAAATTGAAGCGGGTGAAAAACAGGGCCCATCATGCTTGCCTAGCATTCAGCCTCTTGGCAGACTCAATAGAGGTCAGATTCTTGTGTGTTCATCAGAACAGAAATCACATGGTTTGATCCCTCTAACTACTGTCTCCAGTCCTCAAATGCCCATTTAATGGCCTAAAGCTCTTGGTTGCCCACATCATAATTCTTCTGCGCAGAATAAAACTTCAGAGAAAAGAAAGTGCACGGATGCAGCTTGCCATCTTTACTATGCTTCTGGGAAAGAATAGCACCAACTCCGATCTTGGAAGTGTCCACCTCAACCACAAATGGGAGGTCCAGATTGGGATGTAAAAGAACAGGAGCAGAGATGAATGTAGTCTTGAGACGCTTGAAGGCTTGAATAGCATTGGAAGGCCAATTAGCTACATCCACCCCCTTCTTCATCATTTCCATGATGGGCGAGACAACAGCAGAGAAGGACTTAATAAAGCTGCGATAATAATTTGCAAACCCAAGAAAACGCTGGATGGCCTTCAGCGAAGTGGATTGCTTCCAGTCCAAAACAGCCTTCACCTTGTTAGGATCCATGGAGAACCCGCGGGTGGAAATAATGTAACCCAGGAAGGAGACCTCTTCCACCTCGAATTCACATTTTTCCAGCTTGACATAAAGACTTATCAAGAAGTCTCTGTAACACGAGTCTTACATGTTGTCAGTGCTGTTCCAAAGACTTGGAAAAGATGAGAATATCATCGAGGTAGATGACTGCAAAAATTCTAAGAAAGTCCCTTAAAATCTCATTGATGAAGTCTTGGAAGACAGCCATGGCATTAGAGAGACCAAATGGCATGGCAAGATACTCAAAATGCCCCGAGTGCATGTTGAAAGCCATCTTCCATTCAAATCCTTCTCTGATGCAGATGAGATTGTAAGCACCCCAAAGGTCAATCTTTGAAAAAAAAAAGATGTTAGCTTTTTTCTTAGAGAAAACTTTGGCCAAATCACGATATGGAAAATGAAGCAAAAGAAACAATAATTCTTCGAGATTCAAAGCTCCAATTGTCACTTGTAATAGTGGAGGCCGGAAAGGCTATCAGAATCTTGGAAAGGTTTCTACCATCCAAACCTATGACTGAGATGGGACTTGATGAGGGCTCCCAAATGAATCCCAAAGTTTAAAAAAATGTCTGGTCTATGAAGTTGTCCACTGCCCCACTATCCACAAAAGTGGAGACGAACACTTGAGCACCTGATGATTTGATGACAGCGGGGACAAGGACAGAATTTTGAGGAGAGATGGACGCAAGTCCTAGATGTAACTCTCCACTTTCACCTAGACCATGGCTTTTCCCCACTTCACAGGACAAATTTGGGCAATATATCCTTTACCGCCGCAGTAAAGACAAAGACCCAGCGTGTGTCTCCTGTGCTTCGCTTCAGTTGGAAGATGGAAAGCCCCCAATTGCATGGGTTCCTCTGATTCTGTAGGTGGCATCCAAATAGGAGAACGTGGAGCCAGAGACGGCAGATTCTTCTCCACCCTGCGTTCCCAGAGCCTACGGTCAAAATGGATGGTCAGGCTCATTAAATCATCCAGGCTCACAGCAGAAGGATGTTGAAATAGGATGTCCTTTATCTGGTCAGATAGACCCCATTTAAACTGACTCCAGAAAGCTGAGTCATTCCACCCAGAATCTATGGCCCATTTACGGAACTCCATACAATAATCTTCGGCAGCCCAGTTTTCCTGCGTTAGAGACCGTAGGCTAGCCTCAGCTAGAGCTGATTTGTCTGGGTCATCATAAAGCAGACCTAGTGCTGTGAAGAATGAATCCACTGTCAGTAATGCAGCTGAGGTGGGAGGAAAGCCGAAAGCCCAGGTTTGGGGGTCTCCCTGCAAGAAAGAAATCACTATCCCGACTCATTGTACTTCTGAACCAGAGGATGTGGGTCTGAGCCTAAAATAGAGCTTACAGCTCTCTCTAAAGTTAAGGAAGTCTTATGGTTCCTGGAAAACTGGTCAGGCAGATTCAACTTGGGTTCCTGGACATTAGATTGGGCAGATCAAGTCTCCTCGACATGGAGAGACAGTTCTTGCACCTTTTGTGTGAGAACCTGAATCTGGGCTGCCAGAATCTGCACCGGGTTCTGCCTGGGGTCCATGATGAAAGGATGAGTGCCTCTATCACAAACAAGGAATAGTTCTCTATCCATATATGTCCAGTGATACTGTTAAGGATGGAGGTACCGCGATAACAGTCCAGCAACAGCCTTGAGGGCTGGATAACTTGGCTTGATGCTGCCATGTAGCAGCCTTGAGGACTGATTATTCTTGACTTCTAATGACCTGTAGGTTGTAGAATAAGTTGTGGCCTCTGGGCCGTGAAGCAGCCTTGTGGGCTGGAAGACCTTGGCTGGTAGTGGCCTGTGGGCCATAGAACAAGATGCGGCCTCTAGGCCATGAAGCAGCCTTTAGGGCTGGTAACTCTAGGCTAGAAGCAGACTGTGGGCCGTAGAAAACAAGATGCAGCCTCTGCTCTATGAACCTGCCTTGCAGGCAGGTAGTTGTTGAGATGTGGTTTAAGCCACCGGGTTGACACAAGCGGTGGTATGCAAGATTGCGTACTTTGGATGCTGGAGTGCGGCCTGTGCCACTGGATTGACACAAGCAGCAGTACACAAGATTGCGTATGCTGGACGCTGGAGTGCAGCCTGTGCCGCCAGGTTGTCAGAAGCAGCTAGATGCTAGATAGCGCACTCTGGACTCAGGAGTGCGATCCGTGCCACCTGGATGACACGAGCAGCAGGAAGTTGGTATGCAGAGCATGCCGCCTGGGTGACACAAATGTCAGGTAGTATGTATGTGGACCATGTCACCTGGATGACACAAATGACAGGATAATCAAAGCTGACAGGAGGGCTGGGTACTCAACTGAACAAACAGGAGACTATGCCAGAACCGGAAACATGAAACAATGCTATCGCCGGCATCAGAGCAGCCTATGCACCCACAGAAAATAGTCACAGGATCCAATCCGGATCAAACCAGGGTTGATTGACAAGTGATGGGAGGAGTTCAGTGAATGATCATCCGGCATTCGCCTCACCCTGCATTCACAGTGCGGCAGCTTGTGATAGGCAGAGTAAAGATAATATTAATATTTTTGTCATCTGTCCCAATTCCTTATCTCCCCAGTAAGTTCTATATTATATGTGCAGAACAGCTCTGAGCACTTACCTGGTCAATAATATTCTATGACCAGGTATAAGCTGGCTGACACTCACTGTTTCACAGACTGTTGGCCTGATTCAGAGATGGATGGAATTGCAAAGCCACACACAAGCGGCTGTGCATTTCCATCCCTCTGAAATGCAAGTGCAGCAGGAGGTGTCAGACACCTCCTTGCTGCATCTGCGATTCCAGTGCTGTGACCGAGGTTACAGCCCGGGATTACCATTGCAACCATCTCTTTGGTCAGGCTCTTGTTGGCAGGTGACCCAGGAAGAGCCTGTAGATCTACTTGCATGTGAATTAGCTGTATTTGAAGAATATCCTCTGACTAAGCTGTTTTAGGAGATTTACATTTTCTACAAGGTGTAGTGTGAATTCACCTAATCTCCTCTAATTTAACAGCAGTTACAGTTGTCAGCAATACTTAATAGTTTCCTTCCCACCCATCTTCCATTTTATTGAGAATAATTTATGTGAATTATTATGATTGTTTTAGTATCCATATGTGCAATATATATGTAATATGTTTGTGCTTTATTAAATACTATTATGGTTAAGAGAAGCCTGTATGATTGATCAATAAAGAATATGTATTTATATCTGCACTAGTGCAGTTCCTAGTTATAGATCATGGAAAGCACCCTCCAGGTTATTAGTTGTGTATCAATCACAGCAGCATGTATCTTCTTTAGCTGGTTGCTTAAGGAGATGAGTTAATTCTCTTACTGACTTCATCTGCAGGTGCAGTAACAACATTGGGTAGCTTTCCAAACAGTATCTCATATTTGGAAATATTTAAAATTTAATTCTTGTATAGGGGTTATTCTAATAGAATACAGTACTAGTGGCAAAGCTTCTGGCCACTGCAAAGCAGTTTCTCAGCACATTTTTGCTTGTTTTTGTTTGTTCCATTGTAACATTCATCTTTCCAACTTGATGGTGAATGATATGGTGTTTACAGTTGTTTTATCCTAATAAGTTAACACATCTTTTAATAAACTTTTCTAGTAAAAATAAGCTAAGGGCATAAGCACAAAGAAATATAAGTGGCCTAATTTTTTGTAATTGGTTAGAGGTTAGGAACCTGTTGCTATGTGGATTAATGGTTCGTTGATATTGATTGGTCTTAGGATTTCCTCAATTCAATTACTTCTTTCACTTCAGTGTATTACTTCACATCTTTTTTCTTTTGTTTCCTCAATTCTCTTCAATCCTCCCTTTCATAATTAACAGTTTCCCTCTTTTTCCTGCCCCAGTTCTATTGCCCAGCAGTCCCTTCATTATTCAATTGTGTACACCCCCCCTCCACACTTTTCACATAAATTTGACCCCCCTTTTGTTTCCCCCCTGTGTGCCACACCACTGCTACTTTAGCAATGCCCAGGCCAAAAAGGTCAGGACCCCCCTGCAGTGCATGGCTGAGTTACCGCCATCCCAGCATGAGTGAGATCTTACCTCCGGCTGGCAAGCGGTTGGTCCCCCCCATGTCCCCTGGTGCCTGTTCACCTTTAGCAGGGGAGCGGGACATAGGCACGGCTTCCTCCCTCCTGTACTTACCCATGTCTCCTGCCTGGCACACTCCTTCACCTGGGGAGCGTGTTAGAGGCGCTGATCCTCAGCCCTCTGCTTCACTGCCAGCTCCCTCCATGGCCCCTGGTGCTCATGGCTCCCTGTGGGTTCCCGCGAGCAGTGGGACAGTTGTGCCCAGCAAGGGGGATGACCTCAGCAACGCGAGCGCCGGGGGCTGGGCATCCCCAGCTGCATCATCAGCGCACATAATAACAGTCCTATAGGGGGAGTCCAAGGGCTCTCATGCAGGGGTCGTGACCCCTCATGCTGGGCAGTACACAGTAGCCCCCCTTTCAAGTAGGGCAGCCCCCTTTTTATCACAGCCTGCAGCCGCTTTTTTAAGGGTGGGAGGAGTGCATCAGTTCCCCCATCAATCTCCAGGAGCCATTTTAAGTATGGCAGCAGCACCACCTGCTGTCCATATAGGTGGTATGCATATTTTGAGCTCACACAGCTCACTATCAACTTACCCTAACATGCCAGTCCACCCCCCCTTCATTAGATGCACACAGGGCCCCACCTGCCAGCACATTTTACCCTAGTATGCAGGGTTTACAGGTTTTCCCAGCCACTAATACACAACATCAGTATATGCACATGCCGGCGTATACACAGCCCGCCCCACATATCCCTGCAGTGGTTTCCTCCCCTGCTGTGGTTCAGTCCACATGGTCTTCAAGTGTACAGAATATAGTGCCTCCCCCCAATCCTTCGACATTGACAGCACTGTACCAATTCAATACCCTGCCAACACCAGTTTTTAGCCAGACACGGTATTGGCAACCAGCTGTGAACCTTGCACAGCAACCACCAAGCCCATACAATTAACCCTGTCAATCTGGATATGCAACGCCAAGTCCTTGGTTGACTGGGTATCCCAATGCACACACTGCCATAACCCTTTCCTTTTAGCTTCCCCTTCCCACCCCACACTCACGGCCCCCCCTGCACCTCCTTTACCTACAGTTCACCCAGCTGAGGGCAGCGTAAAAACTCACCCTTTTCCCCCTGCACCAGCCACAGAGTTCGTTATTCCCAGCCAGTCAATAATTTCTGGTTCTGAAGCTGTAGCTAGCACGTCAGTGGTGCAGGTTATGCCGAGGGAGGCAGTTCAAAGGATGAGACATATGGCGGGTGAACAGGTGGCGTTAACCAGAGAATCATCTGGTTCGGTAGGAGCAGCCAATTCGGACACTTTGGAGATTCCGTGGCCATCTGGATCTGGTGAGCATGGTGTTTCTCATGTCTTCTGTAAGTTCATCATCCGACTCTTCAACTAGCAGCGAATCTTCAGGTTCCCCTACGCACCCGTGAAAATTGGCTAAATTAATTGCGCACAGGTTGGCTAAAAAAGATGCAAATCGCAAAGACACGTCTTCAGCAGGAGCTCACTCTGAGCCGGCACTTTTCTCAGAAATGGCGCATTGCGCAAACACAGCAGTGACTAGGGGCTTAAGGAAAAGAATGAAGGAAAAGATAAAGAAGGGGAAGTACATAGATGTGTTTATGTTGACTGAAGAAATGAGGCAAGATGTTGAAAGGGCTAAAAATGTGGGAGGCATGGGAGAAAACACTTTTTGTAGTTTCCACCACTGGTTGAGGGGTTTCTTAGTTTTTTCATCATCTTATTTAGATACAAGGCCCAATGAACATCCCACCATTTTAAAATACATATTTTTAGTTCTCGAGATGTTTATGAAATCAAGGGGTTATGTTTGGAGGGAATACGATGAAAAATTTAGTCGCAAGTAAGACGGAAAACCAACCATGCCTTTAGGTTGTAAAGATGTGGAGGTTTGGTTGGAGGTCACACAACAGAGCAAGAATGCGCTTGAGGGCCAGGATAAAAAACACACTCCTGTCTCCAAAGCAGGCACTGGATATGGGCAGAAAGGTAAATGCTTCACGTACAATGATTCCAGATGTTACAGGGGCACGTATTGTCATTTTCGACACTCCTGTATAATTCGTGGAGCAGGTCATCCAGCCAAAGAGTGCAAGTCTAGACTAGACGAGAGCGGATTGGTTGAAAGTACTGACATTCTAGGAAGTGACTATGGATTGGCTATCAACTGTGGCAATCATTTGGGAGACCACGGATTGGTGAGATGATACAATTTAACAGGCTTCAACCTTCCTATCTGGTTGATCCTATGATAAAGCTGACTAAGCAAAATGCGCGTCGGGAGACATGCGGCACTTGCTGTTAATAGGATACACGCTGCATTATAGCAAGCGTGTATATATAAAAATGATTGCCTAAGATTTTTTGTCATACGCACTAACATCTATACTGGCTAACTGTGACATTATGCACATGCAGTTATTATCTTAAATGGAACAATTATATATGGGTTGCGATTGATGAATGGTGTATGTATGCTAGACTGTCAATTGTGATCGTTACATTCACAATGCTGTCTTAGTATGTGTGAGATGTTGTGGAAATACTATACTGCTATTTAATAGAATGAGCTTCTGTTTAGACAGAATGCAACTGCGATATTAACAGAAGCTACATATGTTCCAGTCCCTCTTTTCACTTTCATACTGCCAAATCAGGCAGAGTTATATTATATTAGAGTGACCTAGTTAATAGAGGCATTTATTTACCATCATATTATGTAACAGTATATGGATTATACATAGAGATGGCTACATTTACAACACTTTATATGTGAGAGATATATTGTAGCCAATCAATATGTTACTATAAAACGGACCTCTGGTTTGGATAACTAGTCAGTCTAATGGAAGATCTTCTTCATTATATTTTTCATTATACTATCAGCAATATTTTATTAGAATGGGACACATAATAGCAGAATTTACTCTTTAGTAGTAAATGGTGATTATCCCTATATTAAATAAGAGGGTTCAAAGATCTTAGTATTTCCATACATATAAGGGCTATAATATAGATGATTTCCCTATTAGAAGATCACCATCATACACCAATCGGCAAGATTGAAATAATACCATATTTCCACCAATGGATCTTTATTGTATTAATATAACTGCATGATGATCACAGAAGTTACTGCTGCTTGTCATACAATCCTGATAAGAGGACCCTCTTAAGGAGAATACTATATTATAAGTGGCAGAATATTAGCCTTTTTTGATAACACGTGACAATGATATTGATATCACTAAGGTATAGAATTATCTGTGAGTCTTGATAGCACCATAATTTGTTTTAATTCACTTTATGTATTGTGTGTGTGTCATTTTCTTTATATTTCACTGTAGGATTTTAATTGATCAATAAAAGTTAGATTTTAGTTATTTTGGATCCCATATTGATGGTATAATAATATTATTGTATTACTGCTAGATCCGGGTGTGCCCCAAATAGGAATCTTTTTTCTTATTCTCAAAAGAGTGCAAGTCGCCAGCAGGGCAGAGTCAGACCGATAGGGGTACTGGTAGCTGAAGTAATAAATAAGGCTTCATCCCCAGTAGTTCTGTCCGAATTGAATAAATCGCTGGCAATGTACCCCAGGAGAGAGGATGCTCAATTTTTGGGTCATGGGTTTAGTTTAGGTTTCTGTTTACCCATTATCAAGTCAGATCAGGTTGTGGCGTGCAGGAATTTAAGGTCAGCAAGAGAACTACCTCATGTGGCGAGATAAAGGGTGGAGGCTGAAATTAAATTGGGTCCTTTTTAATTTGAGCCCATGTCTGGCGTGTGCATTTCTCCGTTAAGGGTGGTACCCAAGAGAGTTCCGGGGAAGTTCCGCTTAATCCAGCATTTGTCTTACCTTCATGGGTCCTCTGTTTAATGATGCGATGCCTGAGGAGTTTTGTCGAGTTCGGTATCAGTTGTTTGAGGAGGCCCTCAACTTGATACGGGGTTTTGGCCCTGGGGCATTGATGGCAAAATTAGACATCGAGTCCGCTTTTTTGTCTCTTACCGCTTCATCCCAATTCCCTGAGGTTCATGGGTTTCAAGTTAGATGGGCTCTTTTACTTAGATGTTTACCCATGGTTTGTTCTGTCTCTTGCGCTTATTTTGAGAAATTCAGTATGTTCCTGCATTGTTGTATTCAAGCAGGCACTGGCCATAAGGGAATTGTACATTATTTAGATGATTTTCTCTTCATATGTCCAAGAGACAGTAACGTTTGTCAAGACCTTTTGTTTTCGGCCCGTGCATTGTTTAAAGTTAAGGGGGGTCCCAATTGCACAAGATAAGACGGAAGGCCCTACGTGTTGCCTTTCTTACCTGGGTATTGAGGTGGACACAGGAGTAGGTTGTTGTCGCATTCCTGCGGACAAAGTACAAAAGCTTTTAGCCCAAATAGAGGAGTGCTTGAGCAAGGATAGGGTGAAGCTTCGTCAGAATTAGTCACTCCTTGGCTCCTTCAATTTTGCATGTAGAGTGATTCCTATGGGGAACGTTTTTTGCTGGAAGCTAGAGAGAGCAACTGCAGGGGTTGTCAAGCTGCACCACACTATATGATTATCAAAGGAAATAAAGGAGGATTTAAGGGTGTGGTCTAAATTTTTGATTAACTTCAATTTGGAATTGATCTGGCCTTCCAGGCCAGTGTCAAATTTGTTAATTCAGTTGCGGCTGGCTCTTGCGGCTTCGGTGCTTTTTTCCAGGGGGAATGGTGTTATGCTGTTATAGAGGGGGGGCGTTTTAGTCATCCCCCAATTTTTTAAGAGAGTCAATTGGCTGGAGCTGGTGTGTGGTAGCGTCCTTCTTTGCCCCACCCTTATTGAATAAAAATTAATTATAATAAATAAATAACATTGATCTTTAAACCAATGCAGTGGTGTCTTTGTCATTATTTATTAGTATTAAGCTAGGTTAATGGTTTATATACAAGTGCTAATTGCAATAAATTAATGGACAGCTTAATGTTTGCCTTTGTCAGATGATATTACATAATTTATACCATATCTACAAACAAATTATTGTGTAAGTTTCTTAGCAGTAAATGATTCTGTTGCATTAGCCACAGCGTAGACTTCGACCCATCTTGAAGACAAGCCTACACATACCAAAACATACTGAAGCATTCTAACCTTTGGATGCTAAATTAAATCAATTTGTATTAAATGTAAAGGACCTGATGTATGCAGAAGACATGAAAGTATTGTTTTAACTAACTGTCCTGAATTTTTTTGCAAACAGACAATGCAGGAAGTACAATATCTGGCTGCAACTTATGCAAAGCTGGGAGCATTCCACTAAGTTATAATTAGACTAATCATGGATATATTTCTTGAATGGTTTAGTCCATGAGACAACTGTGTCAATGCTGGCAAGAGTGATTTTGGGGTGACAGGCTTACCTTCAGACAGTGGTGTCCCTCCCTGCAGTGACACCCAGTGCGGAGAGGGATGTCATGCGTGCGGCATATCCGCATGCCATAGAGAAGGGAGCATGACCTTGTGGGCAGGGGGTCTGGTCTCATAGAATGGGCATGGCCTTGCAGCCCGATCCATGGCTCATGGCAGTGGCGTAAGTTCATCCCAGATGCCCGGAGGCAAGTTATCATTTAGTGCCCCCCTATCTCCCATATTGACAGAGTTAGGGGGGTGAATATATTGTGGGAGATGGAGGAGGTGCCCCTTCAGTGCTGGTGCCCGGCGGCAGGTGCCTCCATTGTCTCCCATAGTTCTGCCCCTGGCTCATGGTTATCACTGGGGTGGTGGGGGGTGCCAGAGGTGTGGAGTGCCAGCTCCCTCACTGTGACAGGAGCTGAGTGCTGCACTTAATGCTACAGTGCAGCACCTGGCACCTATCACTGAGAGAGAACCTGCATCATGCTGTCACCCCTTGGTGGGTGACACTCAGGTGTGGCCTTCACCCCCCACACCACCTTTGTGATGCCACTGCCTTCAGAGCTTCCGCATAAGTCTTTATTGTCATGTGTACTTTTTCCCACTTCGTCCTTTTCTGTGATCACAAGCTTTTTGCATTTTGATTCATGTTTGGTCACTTGGTATACATATATCATTAGTAAATATGCAAATATTTTATTTTACAATTTCTTTGTGCTGCTGCTTTTGCATCAATATTGGCTTGATAATTTTCTTTAATAATTGCATCATATCCTATCAAATGCACTAATATAAACCACCAGTCTCTGTTTACGACCATGCAATTTTGTAAAGACTTCTACTACATGCGTCAGATATTCATTACAGAATAAATAAAAATCCATCTTATAATTGGGTAGCTGTAAAGCTGGGGCTCTTATAATGTAATATTTCTGTAGTTCAAAAGACAATTTAGTTTGTTAGGTATGTACCAAAGCTTCTGGTATAGAAGCCTTAGACAAGTCATATAAAGGTGCAATTAATTGACAATAGTTAGGTATCCAATTTCTACAATAACCTATCATTCTTAGAAAATTCTCAGTCCTATATAAAAAACTTGTTTTGACAGAGTTGGATTTTTTCTTTGGATACCTTGTGTCCATTTTGTGCAAGGAACTTCAATATTTCGGATTTTTAAAATTAGGCGATCATAGAAGTAAATTATCTAGGCACTGATTTAATTTGGAACCACCTGGAAAAACAAGAGATTGTAAGTATTCAGTTAAGCTTTTACTAAAAATTGTGGGAAAATATATGAATCCCTGTGGGAACCTAGTCCATGTGTATGGTGTACAATGAAATGTGAATGCAAAAAAAGATTGACTATCTGGATGTTTTGGAATTGAAAATAATGCAAAACACAAGTAAATTACTAAATGAATGTGTACTGTCTGATGGAATTTGCATGAAAGTAGTGGCAGGATTTGGTACTACAGGTTAGAATGGCTTTACAATTATTTTAAATGTGCATAGATCTTGAAAAGCCTAAAGCTCCTCCGTGGGCTGGACTTTGCATTTTAAGAAATACCCCTTGATGTAGTAATTTCTGAATGACTGAAAACATTGGCTCTTTTGCTTCCAGTTTTAAGGGATATTGTGAAATACTGGGAATTATTGCCCTTATCTTGAGTTTTACACACTGATGTATCATGTAGAATCTCTCCAACCTCATTAGAACCTGTTGTCCATAATATGTCACATATTGTTAACAACATTTTTGATACTTCTGAAGGAAGTTGTTTTAGAAGATTAAGCTTCAAAACATCTTTGTAGGGTGCATCACTAAGCAATCCATTAGTGACCAAATTTGGGTTCGAATCTGGCACTTCTAAATATACTCTGTCTGGAGTACAGAAAACAGTACACCCAAGTTTACCAAATAAATTTCTTCATAACAAACAAGCCGGTGCATCTGCAGCTAATAGGAATAAGTGCTCACTGGTCAGAAGACTGATTGTTATCTTTACCTCTTTTGTTTCTTTTAGGGGAGTAATTTTGTTCACTACCCCTATGGCATGTACTGTATGATATAATTTGTGATATGTAAAGTAATCTTGTCTGTTATAAGTGATTTGCAGCTCCTGTATCAATCAGAAAGGAATGTATAAAATATGCAAGTGTCATATCAATAGTTGGTTCCTTAGGATTATAACATATTAACAGCATGATGTTAATGACTGTTTCTTCCCATCATTGAGGGTCTTCAATTTCAGCAGTGTCATTTTTAGAATGGAATTATCTAGGTTTCTTTGGGTTTTTATATTCCCAAGCAAAGTGTCCCATCCTCTGGCAATTGTAACAAATGATTTATATAACTTTGGTCGATGGGTAGTAAAATTGTTATTTTTCTGTTGCCCAACCATTTCAGAAGTGGTTTGAGCTGCTTTAACATGTATGTTCATGAGTTTAGTTTCTGTTTGTAAATTCATGGCTACCAAATTATCCTCACGATTTTGTCAAAGTTGCTAGATCTTTTGAGTATTTTCTATGCCATAATGGATCATTAACACCCGTGTTTTAGTTTTGATTCTAAATCATCATTGGTTTCAGCAAACCTACCCTCAAGTGTTTTGGTTCAGTTGTTGATCTCTTTAAAAAATTTAAAAAAACTGCAGAAACATGCACTTTTGACCAGTTTTTTCCCCTAAAGTCTTATTACCATCAATAACATTCATTTCCAGTCAATGTTTGTCCATCTCACAGGACCTGAAATCATGAGGGAGGGACTTAAATGAAATCTAAAACATCTGGTTTTTAGATCCGAGTTCCGGACTTAGTGAGAAGACTCGAGTTGGGACTCAGTACTCCCAAATTGATCCAAGCTATGACTCAATTTCACTTGGTACACCAAAGTTCGTGTATGTATGGTTTCCAGCAATACAAAACTGCTCATATCTTCAATAAAAGCACTGGACATCATTGATAGAGAGATTTTTGTTCACATATCTTTTCAATAAATCCATAGTTTTGTACCTCAATTCTAAACCTGACCCAGTATTCCATTTCTGGTTCTGTATGTAACAAGTCAGCTTTCCCACAACTTCCAGAAGTGAGCAAAGTCTCTCCCCATTATATCATACCTCAAGCCATGCACCAAACCCACAGAGATTATAGCAGAACCATACTGTGTTTCTATGTTTACTTCTGCAGTAACAAAATACTGAGTATCCCCATGTATGCAGGCCACACAAACAGCTCTTCCCTTGCGCTTTAAGGGGTTCACTAGTTCAGCTTTCATAAGAGTAACCAGGCTGCCAGAATCTAAGAGAGCCGCTACTTGATTGCCTTCTACAGTAACATTACACATTTGCTTTTCTGTCTCAGCCTGTTGGTCAGCAGTACAGGCAGGCTGTGCAAAGAAAGACATTCTGCGATGGACATAAGCAGTATCACATTACATAGGTTCAGAGGTGAGTGGACAATTAGCAGCAATATGGCCCAATTCACTACATCAAAAACATTGTATCATACTATTATCTAGTCTCTTATGGGGTAGGCACCTTCCTGGCCTGGCTGGCCTATCTCCAGGTTCCAAACCCACAGTCTTAAGTTCATTCCACCACCCAGCACCCTTCTCCCCTGGAACAGTCTTACCAGTAGTCACAGGAGATCGCCGTTGTGGAACGGGGCTCGGTGGGACACACTCAACAGTTCCTCACCTGCCACATACGTCTCCACCAGTTCGACTAACTGGTCTGCATGGCTCACCCACTTGTGCAGAGATGCAGGCAGCGATTGCAGATACCAGTCCATCACAACTCTTTTGACGATCTGTGGTCCTGTAAGCATCTCAGGCTGTAGCCATTTTGTGGATAGATGGACGAGGTCATGCATCTGTGAGCATGGAGGCTTTTCCATTTGGAATTCCCAGTGGTGGACTCATTGGGCATGAACAAACGAGGTGACCCCAAAGCGAGTTAGGATCTCCCATTTTAGCTTTTCATAGTCCTTTGCATTGGCTAGGCACAAATCGTAGGCCTTTTGTGGTTCTTCAGACAGGAAGGGTGCCACAAGACTTGCCCACTGTTCCTTGGGCCAACTCTCCTTTTCTGTGGTTCTCTCAAAGGCCGTAAGATACGCTTCCACATCATCACTCTTGGTCATCTTTTGCAGAAAGTGACTGGCCCATATGGAGCGAGTGTTGTTTGGAAGTTCAGTGGAAGCATCTCCAGACTGGACTTCTAACTGTTGTACCACGTCTTTTAAGGCCTGGTGGGTTTCCTCTATGGCAACTTGTTGTTGTCTCAGGGCTTCCTCCATGGTGACTTATTGTTGCCTCTGGGCTGCCTCCATGGTCATTAGTTGTACATTGGTAGATTCCTGCTGAGCTCTGGTAGCTTCTTGCAAGGCTTTGTTAGTTTCCTGCTGAGTTTTTTTAGCTTGGACCAAGGCCTTAACAATGTCCTCCATGTTGTGTTTCGGTGTAGGTTTGTAGCAAATCCTGGCTTCTCTAAGCATCTGTCAATGCCACCTTCATGGACTTCACATAACATGAGTTGATACCCAACACAAAAAATTGGGGTCTATCACTTTAAAAATGTAGAACTTTTCCTCTTGCTGCAATTTCAAGTGGGCATTTGCCCGCATTCTCCACCAATTGTGACACAGTCGGGATAGAGATGCCTCTCCTGGGGTAGATGGTCTCCCTCTTTACATACAGCAGCTGAGGAAACAGGACACAAGTCTGGGGTTCATATAAAAACTGGTTGGCGCCAGTCTTTATTGTACCAAACACATAAACAAAATAAACAGTAAACATAACCCTAGCCCGGCTGGGTACTAACTAAACAGTGGGTACCCTCACTACCAGAATGGTAGGGCCTACTGCCCTCACCAGCAATTGCAGCACATGCACAGTACTTACAGGGTAATCATACAGTGTCTCTGGACATGCTAGCCTGCATGCCTACTTTCCCAGGTGTGAGACACTCAGCCACAAACAAACCATGCTTATCTTAGCCATCTCCAGCTGCAAGCCCTAATGAGCCTGTTACCAGGCTGAAAGGCCCAAAACCTGGAGTGGCCTGTGGATGGAGCCCTCCCTCTCCTCACATTCACCCCCCCAGGACCCAAACCGGCTTTTCCGAAAGTCGATACCCTGACCTGTTTGCAAAACAGACTTCCCCTGGGGTTTTTTAGAACACATAGGCCAAAACCTAGGACAAATGTACCTGCCCTTGACCACTTTACCAGTGCTTCTATCACAACATATATATATATATATATATATATATATATACACACAAAAACACACACACACACACACTACTGTGCAAAAGATTTAGGCAGGTGAGGAAAAACATTCTCTTTTCTCTACTCTGTCTTTCTTAGATGCACTTGGTTTACTTTTATTAGCCAATGCCATTATTGCTGGAAGAATAGTCCAGACTTTCTGCTTCTCCTGTCTTCACAGGCATTGTTTGTGCTACATAGGCTGGAGGGGGAACATAACTAAGGGCTTCTAATCATAATGTATATGTCTTCCACTCAGGCTTTTTCCTAATTTATCTCATAATCCTTTCTATTTATCTATATCAACATTTCCTATCAATGGTATGAGAGCTGATTGAAAAGTAAAGGGACTGATTTTTTTAATTCAGAATCAGATGACTCCACAGGATCTGAACATTTTTCTTTTTCAAAGTAGCAATCTTCACATTCAATAATTTTTTTGCAGCATTCCAACAACGATTCAAAGATGTGCAGTAAACTGTTTTGTGACATCACTTTTGGTGTTGCAGCTGTGGCATTTTCACTTCATCATCTGTTGAGAACTTCTTTCCCTGCAGTTGTTTTTTCAGTGTTGGGAATGCCCAGAAATCACAGGGCACTAAGTAAAGGCTGTATGGAGGGTGTTCTAGTGCTGTCCCATTAATTTCAGTCAGTGATGCCAATGCAACAGCAGCAACATATGGTCGGGCATTGTCTTGGAGCAAAAAAACACTGTTTCTTCAGCAAATGTGGTATTTTCTTCCTTATGGCTCCACGCAAATGGGTTTTGAGGATGTTTGCATAGTAGTCACCATTAATTATCTGGCACGGAGAATCCAGTGCTGTAGGATCATACAGTACACATCAAAGAACAACAGAAGCACAAATTTATACACCGAAGGAATCACACAGAATTTTTTTGGCAGAGGCGAATTCGTGTGGTTCCATACATCCACAATTTGTCACAATTGATGTCAGGAAATCAGGTATTTTCTCCGATATTCAAATGGTGTTCTTGCACAATTCAACTCGCCGTTGCATCTGCTCTTCTGTGAGATTTCTGGGTACCCATATGGCACTTTGAAAAGCTGAAAACTACCCACACAGATAAATATAAGATATATCAAATGTCCTTCCTTATAGAAACCATGTCCTGAATAATATAATATCAAATGAACTATTATAATGATGCATCACATCTGCTACAGATTTTCATTGTCCCATTGTAAAGGTTTGTCTTTATTTTATATTCCAGCCTTCAGTATCCAATACAATGGCAATTGGGTCTTTCACCTATTAAAGGAAAATTACTCCTCCTTTTGGGAAATCATATAATCTTGTCAGGTTAAATGGCCCTTTACTAAACTCAGCCTTATAGTGTATATTATCAGGTGCTTTGTCACAGTAGGAAGTATTCCTGACAATATAAATTATATGGGAGTTTAACCTTCAGCCTTTTCTTTATACCAGCCTCTTTGCAGACATCATTTGCTGTCAAGGGCCAGCCATCAGACACACACACACACAAGACACACACACACACACACACACACAAACCACACTCTCAACTTAGCAAGATATTGCAAACAAAATATATAAAAAAATGAACTAACTTTAAATTAAAATACTGTAAAACTTTTTGATATCAATCATAATAATGATTCTATGCTTACAATCTTTAAGAATACTTCAACAAGAACAAGCCGACACTGACACACAAAGACAGAGAACAAGAGACAGAGTACATGGAGCAGAGTAAGAAAAATGGGCTCTTACTTTGTTTCCACAATTGATCCAAGTACCCTGGCACTAGATATTCATTCCTTCCTTATGTGTTAATGGTGGGTTGCTTTTGGTGGGACCTCCATAAAAATATTATCAACATTTTTTTATACACAATAGTGTCTACTCAAGATTTATTATACATGTCCATGCAAAGCAAGCAAAATAAAAAATGCATGCTAATTGAAATACAGATGTGCTTTAAAATGTAAGTACACCATCCCTTCATGTCCATGTTGTTATTGACATGTCAGCATTTAACACTGAACAATGTGAATAAATGGGGGACTACTGTGCAGTGTAATATAAATAAGGTTACTCTACTGTGTGATGTAAATTTAAATGGTACAAATGTGTGACCACGCCTCTTCCCCATTAGGTCTCACCCATTTTTTTTGATACATGCCTCTGGCATGCACCATCCCTATTTAGAATATAGGGGGGGGGTGCCAGTCCATTATTTTGCCAGGGGCACTCAGACCAGATTTGTTTAAAACATATTCCAATCATTTATACCTATCATGACAGTCTTTTAATCTCTTGATTTATGACTACAATATTAAAAATATAAAGAAAATTTCCATTAGCGTACACTCCCTAGTTCTTCTTAAAAGTCCTTATCTACACATTCTTTACTCATAAATAAAACAAACTGGTTAAAAAAAAAATCAATTTTAAAATATCTTCAAGTAGATACAATTCTTTGCTTGTAAAAGACTTTGAGAAATTAGTAACCTAAAAGTAGGAGATAAAGTTTTGGCTATGTACACAAAATCTACTTCCTACTATGAAGTTTTCTCCTCAGTATATTGGACTTTTCAGCATCCTGCAAGTCCCTAATCCAGTATCCTACAAATTTTAATTACCATCATCTCTATGAATACTTAGTGCCTTCCATATTTTGTTACTGCAACCTTTAGTATTTAACGGATTCTACCCACCAAATTCAGACTCAACATGGAGAAGAATTTGAGGTAAAAAAAAAATCTTGATTCGCATATCTCTAAGAATAATCTTCAATGTTTTACTTATTGGAAGGAATATAGCCCAGAAGACAATGACAGTGTGCTTAATGTACATGCACCTGCTATGGTCAAGAATTTTCAAAGTTTCCTGGAAGACCTCATAGGTGTCTAGAGGCCTTCCAGTAAACTTTTTAAGAAGGAGGGAGTAATGTCATGAGTTGCCACCAGACCACAATTTTACCTTTTGGGTAACATTCTCCTGTCTGGGGTGGATTAAATTGAATTTGCATTGTAAGATCTCCAAAGAAACTGCCTACACAATGTGAGTACAGTATAGGGATATTACAGTAGTCACTTGCTACAAAATACTTTGCTTTTCTGTACCTTTTCTGCTCTATTTTCATGTTAAATCCAAAGTGATATTTTATATTCATGAAAGTGACCATGTCACATATTACTGGTCACAACAGAGGCTTACTGATAATGCATGCTGGTGATAGGTTGCATGCAGTGTGAGGCACTCAACATCAGATCTTTACAATTACTCAGTATTATATGTTTGTTTTTTCTTCTTCATATTGTAAGCCTACTGCAGGAAATGCCATGAATGTGAGGAAGAACAAGGAGCATGAAAGGACTGTTCCTTTATTTTTAACAACAATGTAACAGAAGTGGGAGTGCTAGGGAGTTTTACTGTAGTTTTGTTTAAATAGTAAGTAGATCAGCTTATGATTTGTATGACAATGAACCCTGCTTCAACTGGAAGTATTACTGCCTCCAGTCCCATATGATCAAAAGCACCAGGTAACCACGGATGATCTCCCATCCAAGTACTAACCAGGCCTGACACTGCTTAGCTTCCAAGATAAGACAATGTTGGGCATGTCGGGTGTAAAGATGAGGATATCATTTTATTTGAAATAATGGTGCATTTATATTGCTGAATATTCGAATATCTGTGTTGATGATGCCATTTGACTTGAAATAATCATGCTTATGTAATGCTTATATATGGAATATTTTTATTGAGTAGAATAGATGATGAGGAAAATCTTGTCAATATACAGAACATAACTACAAATTAATATATAGGGGTTTATCAATTTATCAAGTTGCAATGTATCAAAATCACAGATATTTAGTGATTTTGCCTGCAATTTTAAAATGCAATTTTTCTGAAAGCAAAACCCTTTGCATTGATGAGGAAAATATATACTTTCCGATAGTAAGGAAATATTTTTTCTCATAATAATAAGGATTTGCTTTTAAGAAAATGCGTACATACACTAACATGGTTTTAACTTTTATGTTGACTGCTGTAAAGCTGGTTTTACCATGGCTGTGTAGATATGACAATATAATGTACAGTACACAAGACAGGTGTTATGTATACATAAAGGTGTAGGCATACATGCCATTGTGACTATACTGGGCAATACTGTCAATATTGCGAATGCACATCTTGATTTCCAACTATAAATTGTTATAATGACATGAGCATGTTGAATCTGCAGTTTGCACAAACCCTTATATGTATTTATTTATTATCAGTTTCTTATATAGCGCAACATATTCCGTTGTGCTTCACTATTGGAAACATTAATAGAACAAAACTGGGTAATAATAGACAGACATAGAGGTAGGAAGGCCCTGCTCACAAGCTTACAATCTATAAGGAGATGAGCATTGATACACAAGGAAAGGTGCTGTAGTGTATTGCATTTTTGTCCAGCCAGAATGCAAAGTTTTTTGGTGGTCTGTATGATCCAGTCACACAGGAATGTTGGCCAAAGGTAAGGAGGATGTGAAAGAAAGACTATGTGAGAGGTTATATGTGTACTGTGAAAGGCGATGTAATTATATTTGGAAGCTATGATGGTTATGTGGGTGGTTCTGGAATCTGGTAAGCTTGTCTGAAGAGGTGAGTTTTTAGGGAATGCTTGACGGTTTGGGGAGACCAGAGGACAGTCTTATTGTGCATGGGAGGGCATTCCACAGAGTGGGTGCAGCCCGAAAAAAGTCCTGTAACCGTGAATGGGAGCAAGTAATGCATGGAAATGAGAGAGGCAGATCTTGTGCTGAGCGGAGAGGTCGGGAGATATTTTTAGATGTATGTTGGTGTGGTTTGGTTAATAGCCTTGTGTAAGTAAAAGTATTTTGTATTGAATACGGTAGAAAATAGGTAACCAATGGAGTGTCTGACAGAGCGGAGCAGCAAACGATGAATGTTTAGCAAGAAGATGAGCCTCACAGCTGCATTTATATAGGGATTGTAGTGGCAAGAGCCTAATTTTGGGAAGGCCAGTAAGGAGACTATTGTAATAGTCAATGCGGGAAATAATAAGTGCATGGATTAGTGTTTTTTGCAGTGTCTTGTGTGAGATATGGTCGAATTTTGGATATGTTTTTTAGATGTATGTAGCATGATTTTGAGACAGATTGAATGTGGGGAACAAAGGACAGTTCAGAGTCAAGGGTGACATCTAGGCAGCATGCTTGTGGGGCAGGGTGGATTGTCAAGTTATCAACAGTGATAGAGATCAGGTTGGTAACTGTTATATGTGATAAATGTGTCATTGAGCCTGACCGTGGCCTGCAGCCATCATCTGTAATTTCACAGGAATAGTGTGGGATCATCTCGAACCCTGGTCTTGGTGGTATTGCTCCATAATGAGTCCTTTCAGTGGATTGCCATTCTCTGCCCTATAGCCACAATCATAATTGTAAGGAATTATGGGTAGGTTATATTTTATAGCTTGCCTGTGTACTAATAGGTCAATAATGTGTGATTTGTGCTACCTTGCATTACTAATACAGACTCCCCTTCATTAACATTAGTCCATTCCTATTGTTTCACCAAGAGAGAAAGGGGAAGTTCTCCACGCATCCCATACAGGCCTTTTCAGGATTTAGCCAGTCACAGAGTATATGACAAAAGGGTACTGGTGGTTGTTGCTCTGTGAGTCCTATCTTTGAGTGTTAGGGTTTGTGCTGAATCTCTGCTTCATTGTTCATTCTGGTTGCTGAGAACTGGGTACTGGATCTATATTCCTCTTTGAGGATGTAGGCTTCAGTCATCCAGCTCTGGTAATTGGTTTGCAGGATCTGCTAGAAGATTCCAGATTGGCCACCATTTACCTGTATTACTCGTTGATCTGTCCCCTGAGTTCTCAACACTGGTTCCAACCCATTATTCCTGTATTCATGGTGATGGTTGAGTTTCACTCAGTTGGTTCCAGGGGCAGACCTGGGGCCTTCCACATTTTACTAACGTCTGTGAAGGCATCATGCATTTACCACATGGGTCACCCCCATGAGTAGACTCCTCATACAACCACCACAATTCTGCTTGAACTCGTCAGCCCAGCCTAAGGGTTCTGACTTGGATCTGAAAATCCAAAACATGACAACAATGTTTAACTACACTTCATTTACCACCATCTTTCTCCTATTTTGTTTCATTTTTTACTGATATATTGTACACAAAATCTCACAAGGATCTTCTGGAATGCAATGTGAATGCTTGTCTAAAGAAAGCCGAAGATAATTCTTTATTCCAGAAATGGATTAAAGTGTTAGCTTAGGGACAAATTCGATGCAGGTTAAAATGTGAATTGAGAACTTAATGTTTAACTCAAATAATTTGTAACCAGTATATACAGTTATATACATAGATTTACTTTTGTGCTTAATAAAGTGGTATATTTACAGTGCTTAATAAAGTGGTATATTTACAGTATGAAGCACTGATAACCCCTTTGTTGCCCCTGCATTTTTAATGAAGAAAGGGCTAAATACTGCATTCAGCTATTTAAGAAGAGTAATATCAGATAAATAACTGATTTCTCTTTCAGTCCCTCTGTATTTTTATAATTTACAGTCTCCATGTAGCTTACTATGGGAACTGTGGTGTTTTCTCAATGTAACAATCTTGAGATGGTATTACCGCATACCTTTCCTTTTGTAAGAAACCTGAGAACCTGGAGAAGTTATGCAAGAATCCCACCTGGCCCATGTTCCACTTTGCCTGAACTCCTCACTGTAAGCGTTAGCCTGCTCAGTCTTGGGGTTTTCTCTGGCGCTGCAAGAGAAGCTCCAGATTGATAAATTGCATATGAAACACATTCCAAATCAATGTAATATGCAGTGATCTGTAATGTCAATTTTCATGGTGCCATCACAATTACTAATAAATAGACCCAATAGTCTCAGTATCTGAATTGAATTTCTGCACTTCCATTTCTATGTATACCAATCCAACCACATAATTGTAGTCAGTGATGCATTGGAGCATGAAACCAATAGAAGAGGCCCAAGCAGTAGCATGTGTTACCACTACACACGTGTGGGCAGCAAATATAGGACATGGCCAATCCATTGTGAAAAAATCTAGCCCATGCTATTACGTGAAAGCAGCACAACAGCAACCTCTACTTAATGTTTCAGACAGATAAAAGCACACTTAAATGGAGAATACACAGGCTTGCAATAATGTTTAACCCCTTAAAGTCAAAATATTTGTATTAAAATTACACAGATTGTTCCAGACAATATTTATACAGCGAGCCACTTCATGTAAATTTTCAAACTCCTAATTCATTATTTGTCTCACAATTTTTTAACTAATCAACCCCTGTGCTGTGGAAGAAGTGGCCTTTCAATTAGGCTCTATCTGTGAATCATTATAAAAATTCAGTTTTTATGAATAAAAGACCCCTATTTCAAATAACATTAATCATACTGTGAATTTTAAGGGGAACTGTGAAAATGAACACCAAAAAGTTTCTAAAAATAAAGTAGACACGCACAATGTAGCAAAAGTCAACAAAAATATACAAGCGCTTGGATATCCAAGTGAGCACTGTTGGATCAATTGCAAGGACATGTAAACTGCATCAATACCACCTAGGCACTGGTTGGACAAAATTCAGCATCAAAGTAAGAAGGAGACTTTTGAAGGAAGCCACAGAGAGCACAACTGTCTCTTTGAAGGAACTACAGATTTCATGGTCTAACCATTACACCATCTGTGCAATAATCTGCTTAAGTGTCAGTTGTAATATACACAAATAGTTTCACTTCTTAGGGGTTAAATACTTGTTCAAGGTACTGTAAAATATATAAAAAATTATAAATACTTATAATTATAAATAAAAAAATCAAACAAATAGCAGATTTTGAATAAAATCACAGAATTAAAAAAATAACTTTACTCACAGTAATAAACATACTTTCTTTTCTTTCTTTCTTTCTTTCTTTCTTTCTTTCTTTCTTTCTTTCTTTTTTCATGCAGTATCCACTTTATTTCTCTGATAGATATTGTAGGTTACAGCAATGAGGGTGGTAGCATGTGATTTTTTTAAGAAGAGGTAAGATTAATAGTAAATGTGTTCATTTTGTTGTAAAATATGATATTCCTTACAATGTTCCTTTTAATATTTATTAGCAGAATTTATTCTAAAATAGTTATTTTCCAAACATTGATCTAATATACGTGTTTACTACTTTAATTTACCAGAAAGAGTTTTTGCAATTTTTTGCTACTTTAAGCCTTGAAAAAAACTCACAAGACACCTGAATACAGGCTAATGTAATAGAAGTTTTAAACACTGAAAACATATTTGCATATATAGCAGAGATAAATTATGATAATATAGAAGCCGATAACTACAGGTCAGGCAGTTTTCACAGGCTTTATCTTTGAAATCACTGTACATTGTTTCTTAATTGTCTTTGTCTTTTCTTTACAGTTATTTGAGGATATATTTTTTAAACACTGAATAATTCTCTGCAAATTTTAGAAGCCCTACTTTAAGTTGAGCATTGTTTTTTCTCTGTCAGCAACAGAGTTTATGTTGAAATATCACTCTTACCCTTGGTTTATTTGGTGAAACTAACTTGGGTCAAAATATATAGAATGCCCTTAGTTTGCTCCACCTAGAATATTTCCAGTGTTCCTTCAGAATTAAAGACAGATCTTCTGCTCTTGTGCTACTAACATCAAGACTAATAGGTATTTCACAAATAGTACCATCCTTAATTTTCCTAAGAAGAATGCTGCATTGTTCCACAACACAAATCTTCATAATAAATTTAACAGAGGTTCTTACATCCTGGCCTTTTTTCGTATAACAGTATTTCCGATTAACAATATCAATTTGCTCTCTGGATGATGACTATCTAGCTAACTAAAAAAAGTTACCATGGTTGAAGTCACTATTGAGTAATGTATGAACAGCATTTTCCTTTCCTTGCTTAAATTTTCAACATCACTTTTCTTTCTCCAGATAAATATGTGTAACAGCAAGCACCTGTTTTAAGAGTCTGGGTTTCAGGAATATAGACATAGGGGATAAATAGCAAATGGCTCACTACTTGCAGAGATCCTTGCCAGATATAGAAAAGCCTGGGAATAGGACCAGAGAGGTATGACTATTACAAGAATCACAGCCTTATTAAGTGGAGCCAATGCTGAGAAAGAAGCACTGAAGCTCTGTCCACTGACTCTGCAAGGGTATGTAGTTATGCGCCGGTCACAATCCCTATGGCAGAATCCCGACTAGGGATTTAAGACAGGCGTCGAGATACCGATACCTATCATAATCCTGATGCTGGAATCCAGGACGATGCTGGCCTGAACGAGGTAAGTCTGGGGCACCCATCCACGGGGGGAAGGGTTAGGTTTAGGGCACCCCGGGGGGACTTAGGGTTAGTCACCGCCCAGGGAGGTTTAGGGTTAGGCTAGTGGAAGGGGGGGTTAGGGTTAGTTGCCACCGGGGGGAGGTTAGGGTTAGGTACTAGGGGGGAGGTTAGGCACTCCTAAGGGAGTATTAGGGTTAGGGGGGAGGGGAGGGTTAGGTTACTTATGTTCCGCTGTTGGGATTTCCTCCCTTTGGTCAGCTGCTGACGGGATTTGAACTAGCAGCTAGAGAGCCACCGGCATTTCAATCCCATTCCCCTGCAAGAGTGAATACTGTGGTGAAGGGTGATACAAAAAGAGGTATAGATGGCAATTCCATCACCAAGAGACTTTAGGCAGTATCACTGCCAGGATGTTGAAGGTGATGATGAGTGCTGTAAACCCCTTGCAAATAATTCCCAGTTTAACAGAGAAAGCTGCAAGTCTAGCAGGAGGAGCTGACAAATAGAGGAAGTAATTCAAAGCCAATGGCAAAAGTCTAGGAAGTCAAGCAGCAGAGCCAGTTTAACAAGAGCAGTTAGACTAGACAATAAGAAACCACTAGTGCTGTTTCAAGTCTTATATTCCCTAGGTTGCAATTAACTAGATGTAGCTAGGAAGTGGGTGGAGAGAAAGCAAATTCATGCTGTTTAAGTTTTAATGAACAGGAGCCTAAATAAACTGCACCTGCTGTGGCTAACTTGGTAGAATAACTGCTTCCCAGTCTAGAGGATCAAGGATAAAGTTCCATGGGTTATGTTTCTATTTTTCTTATAATATTATGGCATTACTCCTATCTTCAAGATGCCGTAAGGTCAGAGTACAAAAAATGGAAGTCTTTCAGAATAGAAGGATCAATGTCCCATATAATTTTCCATATTCTTCATCTGGAATTCCCTTCCAGGAAAAGAGGTGTTGTGGGTCTCCCTCTCAAATAGAAGAGTTTTATATTGTTCATTTTTCTTTTTTCCGTGTTCTTTTTCAGTCAGGTGATGTTGTATGGCCCTATCTGCATAGGATTGTTTTCTGACCTCTCTGGAACCAAATGTTCAGATTTACTAGCAGATATGGAACTGTAATTGAAACATTATACCTATCATACTCTATATCACAGGTTCTCAAACTCGGTCCTCAGGACCCCAAACAGTTAATGTTTTCCAGTTCTCCTCACAGAATCACAAGTGAAATAATTAGCTCCATCTGTGGATGTTTTTAAAAGTGTCAGTGAGTAATGAATATACCTGTGCACCTGCTGGGTGCCCTAGAAAAAGTGACCTGTGTGGGGTCCTGAGGACCGAGTTTGAGAACCATTACTCTATACAACACTCTGTCAGCCATCTATTGATAATCAATTACCTCTGTATAAACTCTTTAAACAAAGTAGGAATGTCAAAACTCAATCTTAAGTTGTCCAATAAGTCTCAATGATACTGATGAAGGAGAGCATCTTCATTCCAGTTATTTTCAATGATCCATACTGTATATATAATGCTGAATTTTTTTCCAATACTGACCACTGGCTTTGGTGTAGGCATGGGGTTCAGCCATGAAACTGCAGTGTGAACAACCAAATACAGGCATAATGGTGTTTCAGGGAATTGGGCATGGATGATAGTATTTCCTCATAAAGGACTTTATTATGTGCCGGAGGAGCAGAGAGAGCCATTGTGGTCTGATGTTCTTGTATTTGAAAATACCCCTGTATGCACATTTTGCATTTGTTGTACAAGCCACATAATTAAGGAGTCTATGGATGGAGTATCATAGATTAAGCATCAGTTATAGTGGAATATATTTTGTAGACCTGATTATCATGTACAGCTCAGGTGCTGCAGCGCTGCAAATTTAGAGTTGGTTCCCAGGGCCGAGTAGCCAAGGAGTTAAATGTAGCTACAGCCAGAGACAAAGTAAAAAAATATTACACACATAGGCAGTCTAGAATTTGTTGCTGGAAGCCAAGGGATGATCCAGAGACAAGGTGTCACACCCGGCTCTGAGGAATTCCCTACTGAGGGGCTGAAAACTGAGGTCCAGGGTTGAGGGAGGAATTGGAGGTGAGGGGCCTGAATGTAAGTTCTCCTCATCCACAAGTCTTGGATATTGACGAGACCTGACCAAAGGCACGGAGTCTAACCTGCCAGGAGGTGTTCACCAGTGACCCCTCCAAGTGGCAAGCAGGTCATGGCCCTTTGGTCAGTTATCCGATATGAGTGGGAACTGGAGAGAGAATATTTTACAAGTACAGGTGCTATACCTATAGGAACAGAGTTTGCACAATGGGAATTGATCCCTGAACTAATATACAGAAAGACAGGAGGACAGGTCCATGAAGGAGTAGGATGCTCTGCTGGCTCTGGAGGAGGATGGTGATAGCATTAAAATAGATGAGCACTGAATGCACGGAGCGTGGATCCTTTTGCACTGTTGGAACAGAAGGATGACTCAATGGTTGTACTCGGTTGTACAGAGTACATGAGGTGCAAACTGAGACACACCAGAGGGTGACACAGTGGTAGTACTTGATAGATGTGGACTGAGGGCCCGATTCAGACCCGGACGCAAGTGGCTGTTTGCTCGTCCGCCGTACGAGCTGAAAAATTTTAATTCAAGCGCTCGCTCGCATGTTCGCTCGTAGCTAACCTTCCGCCCCATATTCTCCCAACCCCTCCTCTAGCTAGCGAACGTTCAAAATAGCGAGCGTCCGTCTCCTCTTTGGTTGCATGGAGCGCTCGCACAAGTCAATTCCGGACGTGGCCCTGTCAGTTTTCGATTGCCTGCTATTTCATTCTGCAAACATACTTGAATCAATTACTGACAATCACTATATTAATTACCTTAATTGTTATTCACATGTTTGCAATCCTGGTTTTTTTTTCATTTTCAATAAACTTTATTCTTGTTAGTGTGTATCATTTGTTCCGCAGAATACGTACGGTTTGACCAAGGGGATGGTTTTTCTAAATTAAAAGTTTGTTTGAATGCTACTATTGTTTTGCGGTTTTTTTATAGGCAGATTTTACTACTTTAATTTTTATATTTAAATTAGCTTATGCATGTCACTGCACCAAGCCTATCATAACTCACATTATATTTGTGAGGGTGTAGGTCACATGACTCATACAATAACCAATAGAATTGTTCCTGCTAATTTACATTAGCCAATCAAATTTTTTTCTAGGACCTTTATTAAAACTGTTTTGTGTAAAAAAAATCATTGCCATCATGAGAGCCACCGCTTTTGTAGGTGTGAGCTTCTGTTCCTCACTGAGGTGATGGACCACCGAATAACGGACCATCCGCCCCCCGTCACCAACCTCCTGAAGCGGAGGGCCTACGCGGAGGTGCGCCGCCTGCGTTCTCTCGGCTATCGCCGAAATATAGGCCAATTGGAACGCAGGTGGTCGGATCTGCGGCGCAGATCACCACGCCTGCTGGCCCTTTTGCGTCTCCGGATTGCCCAAAGTAAGTCTTTCTGTGTATGTTTTTAAGTTTTTTTTTTTGGCTCATACCTGCGTGTGCATGTTTACAGTATATCCCTGTTGGTTTATTTTGGACATACCTGCGTGTGCATGTTTACAGTATATCCCTGTTGGTTTATTTTGGACATACCTGCGTGTACATGTTTACAGTATATCCCTGTTGGTTTATTTTGGACATACCTGCGTGTGCATGTTTACAGTATAGCCCTGTTGGTTTATTTTGGACATACCTGCATGTGCATGTTTACAGTATAGCCCTGTTGGTTTATTTTGGACATACCTGCGTGTGCATGTTTACAGTATAGCCCTGTTGTTTTTGTTATATTTTTGGATAAAAAAAAAAAAAGGTAATTTGTAATTAAAAATGAATTTCACCATCATTTAGGGGCAGAGCGGAGACTCAGACGTCGCCGAACATGTGGCTCGTCCCCTATCCCCCACTCCCACCCAAACATCCTCTGCCCACTCTTCCCCAAATTCCCCCTCCACCCCAGACCTTGCCGACCGTCAGTCCCCTCCCTCTCCTCACATTACCATCCCTCCAACTTCCCCCTCCCCTCAAACCCCCCCTCTCTTTTCCTCACCCTCCACTTCATCCAACATTACCCCTCCTCCTTCCATGAGCCACTGGCCCATGTCAGATGAGGAGGAATTCAGGGCTCCAGGCCCAGTCAGCAGTGTGCCCGGTATGTTTACATTTTAAACTATGCTTTTTTTAAAAAAAAATTATTTGGGTTGATGTTGTCCTTTTGCCTGTGCAGTTCAAAATAGTAAAGTAGTTCAAATGTTTTTTATATATATCTTTGGGAAACAATGTCAAGGATGTTTTCCCCTTACCCATATGACACATTTCCAAACACTTACACTTGTGTCTTTCTTGTTTACGGTACCAACAAATGTCGTAGTTTTGCTTAGTTTTAAATCTTTTTTTTTTCATTTTTATTTCTTCATTTTGGGCCCTTATTTGTTTTAAATCTTTTCATTTTGCATTCCTTTTGTTTTGGACATGTTTTGGTAACTTATGTTTTTTTTTTGGATAGTCTGAATTTTTTGTTGGTTTTTAAAATCTAAATGAAGGTGTCATTTTACCAATCCGCACATTTTTTTAACCCACAGAGGACCAGAGGCGTAATGAGGCAATTGCTGGCGTATTGCTGGATCTCCAGGGACATGTCATTGCCATGCTGGTGGCATTGGACCACCTTTTGGCAATCCTGCTCCACTAAGTTTTTTACTATCAAAAAAATAATTAACCCAAAAATAAAGTTTATTTATAATTATTTAAGTCTCATTACTTGTCTGTAAATCTTAGATTGTTGAACCTTACATAAGTCTACTATTTATCCCTGAGTTTTTAAGTAATGTAAATTTGTTTGTAGAAAGCTCAAGTAAGTATGTAAGCTTGCAAATTAAACACATAACAATACCAATAGGTTTGTAGAATTAACCTCAAAAATCGTTTGTTTTTTTGGGGGGGTAATGTAAAAATTAAAGCTACCTGCTTAAGCCTAGAATTGAAAACATACTGATTCACCATAATACCTTTGGTGTTTGGTTTTAGCAACAAAGCAGGGTACAAAAGTTTACAAATTAAGAAATTACAGTATTAGGCAGTAAGCAAGTTTGCATTTTTTGGAACAGGTTACACTTGGTTGTAATTTACAAAGGAAGTAGTTGGTTAACGTAAAAAATAAATTTAATCCACACAAATAATAAACACCAAGTGAATTGACGCAATAAATTCACACATTGAAAACACACACAAAAGTCCAAACAACAACAAAATCCACCCATAAAAAAAATAAATCAGGAACTATTTGAAGAAGTAGCATGCCAACATGAATCCAGAAATGAGGAGAAGAAATCATTGTTCCCGAAGTTATATCCAATGTGTCCACATAAAGTCATTTGTGTTGATCAGGTAGTATGCATGGATTTTTATGGTCATTTTAGGGAATAAAACAAAAACACAAAAAAAAGTTAAAGTGTACATTAAAATATTACATGTCTACATTGTGTCAATTAAATTAATTTGTGGAAATAATTACCTAAAAAATCTTGCAACAACTTCATCGCGTATGGCCACCCCACATACTGACCTCCGACCAACCTCGGGGGGGCCGTCCTCAGGCAAGGCATCCTCTGGCTGCATTGGGACACCACTCCTTATGGCGATGTTGTGAAATATCCCACACAGGACCACAACTTTTAAAAGGCCGATACAGCACTCCACCACCTGCCTGGTGGCTGTAAGTGCGGAATTATACTGACTTTGTGGCCCTGGTGTGGGAACCAAATAAGGAGTGAGCAGCCAGGGCGTGCAAGGGTAACCACTGTCTCCTGTGAAAATATAAAAAAAAACATCAGAACCATTGTGTACCAAGCTTTGCATTGGTTTCAACAGAAGGTGTCAACTTACCCAGAAGCCATGCATCACCAGCTTGTAGGTTTAATTTGTGCCAAATCCCTCATTGCCGGATAACGAAGCAATCATGTGCACTGCCTGGGAATTTGGCATTCAGGGACAGGATCTGGAGGGAGGCATCACATATCATCATTACATTCATCGAATGAAAGTGCTTGCGGTTCCTAAATATTGCCTCCAGACTTGCTGGAGGCTGAAATGGTATGTGAGTGCCATCCACAACCACTATGATGTGTGGGAAGCCAGCAATTTGGTAAAAATTAGCCTTCACCACATTAAGGGAACCCATATCCAATGGCATTTTAATAAAATGATGGAGGTGTTTAAAAAGTGCATCCATCACTGCCCTCAGGATCCTTGAAAAGGAGGATTGGGAGATTCCTGCCACTATTACCATGGTGGTTTGAAAGGATCCTGAGGCACAAAAATGTAACACCGACATTATTTGCGTAAGTGGTGGTATTGCTATAGGACCGTCAATTTGCCGTTCAAGATCACTCTCTATTAATTAGAGAGTGTCTATGATGATTGTGGCGGAAGATGGTAGCGCCTTAACACCTCATCATCTGGCATTCCAAAAAGGATGACACATGTTCTATATATCTGGGGCCTTGCACACCTACGAGGCCTACGCCTGGGATGAAGTTGAGGTTGGTCGGGTTCTGGAACCATGACCAATATAATACGGCCAATATCAACCTGAAATGTTAAGCCAGGTAGTTATTGTTTTAGACAAATGTATGAAGAAAAATATACTTATCTTTTCAAAGAAAACCAAAGATTCTTACAGGCCTGAGTCGTATCATGTTAAATCCACCTACATTTCAAAAGTAGAAAATATTTTTATGATTAATTTAATAAACTAGGAATTAAGCCAAATATAGTTTTCGTAAATTTAGAGAAGGGAGCACACATTAGTTTGCAAAATAGTACGCTACATTTAGAGTTAAGACATGATTTTACACAGAACAAGCACACATAAGTTCGCAAAATAGTACGCTACATTTAGAGTTAAGACATGATTTTACACAGAACAAGCACACATTAGTTCGCAAAATAGTATGCTACATTTAGAGTTAAGACATGATTTTACACAGAACAAGCACACATTAGTTCGCAAAATAGTACGCTACATTTAGAGTTAAGACATGATTTTACACAGAACAAGCACACATTACTTAGCGAAACATATGCTAAGACCAACACATCTAATTTGTTAATTAATAAAACCAGAAACACCAAAAACTGACAAATATCCCAAAGTTCGAAAAGGTCACTTGGTCACAGCCAAAATAACTGTTAAAAAAATAAAAAAAATAAAAATTTTAAAACAATTTAATAATCAATATTTATGGGAATTATTGAAATACTTACTCAAAAAAAAAACAAAAAAAAAAAATGAAACGCAAAAATGCTAATGTAAACAAAGAAAGTAATAAAAAAACGCTCCTTCCAAAAAATACCAACTACTCCTTCACGAACCAACAAACAAAGAACCAACCACTACACCGAGAAACCTCCAACAATCCAAAAATGCCACCTCGAATGGAGTCACACCAAGCCATAAATAGTCTTTAATTTCCCACTCAAATTAAGGACGGATAATAGGTGCGCACAAGGAATGATGCGGCCGAATAATGCTGACGCATGTATAAAAACGTCACTGATGGCCAAAATTGGTCTGCTACATTGAGAAAAGACAATGAGTACAGAGCAGCAAAGTACTAGCCAAGAGGCGCCATGTAATTATTTTTTAAATTATGTGAAAATGCTTATGTTTAACATTACATTTTGAAACATTTAACTTTAAAATTTTTTAAACCATTTAAAAAAAAGGTGTGGAGGATGCCATGGAAGAGGCTGCAGGGCCTAGTAGACAAACTAGGGCCAAAAAAAAAGGCAGCCACAATTCACAAGGAAGGAGATGGAGGTTTTGGTGCAAATGTGCAACGACAACCTGGCACAGGCACCAAGGAATATGGGTGCAACCCAGAGATGGAAACTGTGGGACGACATAGCCAGTGCTGTCAATGGGCTGGGTGAGTTTGAACGTTCAACCCAGGAGGTCAAACGCTGGTACATAAAAACTACATTTGACTAAAAAGTGGTTACAGGTCCAAATACTGCAGTAATAATGCCAACTTTTTAACCAACAGATGTAGCGACTTCAAATATCAGCTTAAACAAAAAATGGCTGATAGGGCTAGGCATGCAGGGGGAACAGGTGGGGGTCCCACCCCTGTGTCACTTGAGCTCACGGATTTGGAGGAGCTGGCCCAGGGGTGTGTGCAGGATGAGGTGGTGTTTGGCGTGTCGAACATGGATACCGACATGCCAGACTTTGCGTCTCCTCATGTTGCCCCAGGTAAATGTTGTAATGTTAACAACTCAGAAATGTGTTTTGTAAAATATCTCGATTTGAAGTTTACTCTTTTCTCTTTTTTCTCACAGAGACACAGGCGGATGAGTCTGCTCCAGAGGTGAGCTTTGGCCACAGAATTTCTTCTGGCTCTGCAGGGGAGGAAGTAGTAGATCCGGCTGGGGACCCTGTGGCAGACAGTCCAGGGCATTCCCCCTCACAGGCAGTGGCCCTCCTCACTGATCTCAATGTTAAAACGGATCAGCACACCGAGATTCTGCTGAGGATGGACGCCATTCTGCTACAGGTGGCGGACGCCCTGGAGGAAAATTCTGCGGCCAACGTGAGAATTGCAAATGCCCTGGCGAAAAATACTGGGGCAAACGTGAGAATTGCAAGTGCCCTGGAGCAGCTCGTTCACCAGCACATGTTGGAGCCGGCCTCCCTTCCTGCCAGAACATCAGGACCCTCCACCTCTATCACAACAACAGCCATCCCTCCAAATGTGCCTAGCCCTATGCCTAGTCCAGAGGCCACAATATCTGCCTCTGGCCAGGCCAGCCGAAGGAGCTCCCGGGCCCGTTCCGGCTCCCTCCAACCCCCGGCCAAACGGCCTAAAAGGCGATGACAGCACTGGCTAATTACCCCACAATCCATCTCTGTGTTTGCCCCATATTCCTTCATGACAACAACCTCCCTCTCCTTTCTTGTGAATTGTTTTTATTTATTTTTTTTTAAGTTCAAATGCCACTTATTTTGAGTGTGTGTGGCCCAAATCATTTTTAAATTTTTTTACCTTATAAAAAATATGTTTATGGAAAAAAATAAAAATGGACACAATCATTTAATAAAATTATAATACAAATCTGCAAAATTCTATTGTTGATTTATTCAAAAACGGGATAAAAGGTAATCCCTCAAACAAACTTAGAAACTATACAACGGAAATAGAAACATTTAATTTTTTGTAAAAAAAAGGGTTAAAAACAATTTATGAGTTTTAATTTACACTTAGCCAAAAACAAAAGGACGATTGGTTTCTTGTCCCCCAAAAAATTCAAACCAAAAAAAAAATGCGTACAATATTGTTTCCCTGAAAAAGAAACACTTACAAATATTTTAAAAGCCCCCCCCAAAAAAAAAATTTGTTAGCTAATTGATTGTATGACCCAGAAATTAGCAGCTGAGTAGTTCACCTGCGTTCGGTTTTTAGCTACTAAAAAAGGTCTATTTGCTAAACACCTTACAAGCAGTTTTGCAATTAAAAGATGATTGTTTTTGTGGCCTCAATTGATAAATCGCTACACCATCGATGAGCCCAGGGAAGTACGAAGAGACCATCATCATTGTGGTAGACTATACCAGACCACAAGCTGAGCGAGCAGTCTTAATGGAAATTGTATGAGACAGTGACGTATCACTTGTTCCATTCACATTTGGCGCTCGCATAAGATAATTTATGTACGCCCAAAAACCGCCTCGACACGCCTGCGTTTTTCCATCTCCACCCCCGTCACCACCCCAAAACGGACAGTTCTGTCAATCACATTTGACATGTCACTTCCTGTTCGCTGTGTCTACGATCGACTGAAAAATGACCGCAATCAGACGTACGCACATGCGCACTGTTACACCGACGCATGCGTGGTTGGACAACATCGACTGCCTACGAATGAGCGGCCGCTTGCGAGCGGCTCTGAATCAGGCCCTGATTACACGGGGTGTGAATTGAGACACATCGGATGATGATACAGTGGTTGTACTCGGTAGATGTAGACTGAGTACATGGGTTGCAATGCCAGATGCTCCGGAGTATGACACAGTGGTATTCAGTTAATGTGTACTGAGTACACAGAGTGTGTTGGCAGATGCTCTGGAGGATGATACAGTGGTTGTACTCAGTTGAAGTGTACTGTGTACACGGATTGTGAATGGAGATGCACCGGAGGGTGATAAAAGTTGGAGAAAACTCAATAGCAAGGAACAGGAACCTAGAATGAAGTGATGGCAAGCATACACCAGTAGTAATACCTCCTGGTGCCATCAGGGCCCTAACTAGGGTGGTGACACTGCACAGAGTGCAACAGCCCTCAGGGTGTAACTGGTCGCCCTCCACAATCTCTCCACCAGGTGCCCGCTGCTAATACCAATGCAGTGCTATACACTGAAGTGGCAGCAGCCAGCAGCCTCCCCCCTGCATGTTCTATTCACTCTGCCTCCGAGGCCCTTCCCAACAAGTCCTGCATAGTGTATTGGGAGAGACACAGAGACAGATTAAAGGGTACTGGGGGGGCATAGGGGGCGAGTACTCCTGGACCCTCATGGACAGAGCCACAATGAAAAGGCCCAGCAACAGATGTATACAAGGGACCGCAGTCACTCTGTCACCCATGCTACTCTGGTGATTGTAAGACCTGTGCTGTTGTTTTTATCATTGCAGTGTGTGGGACATCATGACATCCGCTCACTGCTTGAGAGAAGATCAGCCGAGTTACGAGTGAGGAGCCTGCTGTCGCTGTGAGGAGCCTGCCACCGATGTGAGGAGGAGCAAGCAGAGTATGCATCTTAGGTAAGTGTGGGGTTATAGAGAGACACGTGTGGCTGTTCCATAAGTGAGATGGGGGAGGGCTGGACTGCAAAGACACAGTGGGATGTTTGTGGCTGGTGCTTCTCTAGAAACCCAGGGGGGAGGGGAAGGTGGCTGCTGCTGCTACTAATAGGAAATTGGAAGGGGGGCTGTGGCTTCTGCTACAGAGACTCAAGGGGGCTAAGACTGCTGCTACAGAGAGATATGGGGGAATCTGAGGCTATGCAGAGACACAGGGGGGTCTAAGGCTTTAAAGAGATACAGGTGGAAGTGAGGCAGTGGAGAGAAGGGGGAACTGAAGCTATGAGAAGCATAGGGGAGAGCTGAGGCTGCTGGATAGATATAGTGGGATGAGACAGCTGAAGAGACACAGGGGGAAAGGGCTGTGGCACAATAATCTTCATTAAGACACCAATTAAAGAAAAATTATTACCTTGGTTGTATGATGGTGACATTGCTTATATACATACTTAAACAGGCATCTTTTGGGCCATGTGGTTGCCTACATGAATAGTGAATACCGCCTGAAGCTATTGTCTGTCCAGGGAGGATCCATTTTTTTAGAGGTTTCCCATTGCAGAGGTAAGAAAAGACTGGCCTATACTAAGTAGAGAAGGATGGGGTGGGGGCAAGAAAAATTAGTTTGCTGGGCCCCAAGGTTTCTGTTGCCACCCCAAACTTCAACCAGCTCTGGTGCTGCTGTCCGGGGATGATTCTGCTATCTCCAGCTTACGCTGCCAGCAGCAGCAGCACTCCCACCTGGTAACAGTTGCTGCACCGCTGCTGGGAGAGCTACTGCTTGTTGCAGAGGCTGGAGATGAGTAGAATCAGTCGCTGCTCTGCCCGAGAGGAGGCTCCAGAGTCTGTCCCCCACTGCAGGTATGACCTGTGCTGCTGCCTTATGGACGTGCAGGATGAGGAGGAGGTGCACACAGCCAGGGGGACATTGCTGACAAGAGGTAGAGGGGCCTCCTGTCTTAAGTGCCCCAGGCCTTCCATAGAGGCTTAATCTGGCCCTGGCCCAGCAGCAGGTCCCAGTCCATAAGTATTGCCAGCTCTCCTACTCCCTATACATATAAAGAGTACAGTCAGTGTGTCAGTGCCTGGGGAGTTTTTCACTCCCGGACATTATGCATTATCCGTGCTGTTCTGCTGCTGCATGGTGCTGCATATACAATAAAGGGCCTTTGTATATACAATAAAGAGCCACTGCACTGCATTTACAATAAAGAGCCCCTGCATATACAACCAAGAGCCTCTGCATAGGTAGTCAACTTTTGGGTGGGTGGGGGGACACCGATGCTCTTTCTCGCACAGGGTGCCAAAATTTCTAATTACGGATCTAGGTGCCATCATTGGTTGCACCATGGAAACTTGCACCAGTCCTATGGCAGGTGCAGATTTTCATTTGAGTATGGCCTCCAGTGTGAATGATTGAGTGTCTGTGACACTCCAATAGCTTGCTCATAAGATGGGCCATCTCCATGCATCTGTTTAGCTACTCAGAACTTTTCCAAGACATCTCTGATACTGTGCATCTATATAACAGTGGTCTCATTTGTAGGCGCTGTGTAACGCATTCTCTGTAGGAGTTTTTCAGATTTTCGCCAATGCACAGTAGCAAAAAAACCGATCATCTATGTGAACATCGGCATTGCATGCGACTCTGAATCAGTTCCATAGAGTGAAACAGAAATACTATATATTTTTGTATTTGAACTGAAACATCTTACAGCTGATTATGCTAAGATGTGTTTGCAATTAGACCCAAAGGACCCATCATGACACATACATTGTATACAGTATATAGGAAAGCTAGATGTTTTGCCCATTATTACAAAGAACTTATCCTCGCTTTGATCTAATACATAAGCTGTAAGAGAGAACACAAAACATTGTTGTTTTCATAGGCATTCCACTGTGGAAATACAACTCAAGAAAAGACAGCACTAGTGTCACTAGCATCTCCTAACACAAAAAAAACATGTTATATCAATGAAAATAAATTCATAAATTTGATTTAATAAAAACTTGAATACATAAACTAATATAACAATAATAGATGAAATTGTCTATGATAAAATAATAGAAATAAGGCATTTCATTAGGGGTACAGAGATGTTTTTCCAGCTTAGAGTTCTATCCTTAGGTGGTAGCTGTTTTACATGTCTTGTGTTCAGCATCTCGGCAGTCAGGATGCCGACACTCACATTACAGGCACCGGTCAGAATCCCACTGCCAGCATCCTGACTGCCGGGATGCCGAAGGTAAGTAGCGGGGTTGGGGGAGGGTTAGGGTTAGGCTTAGGTGTTAGGGTTAGGCACTAGGGGGCGGCAAGGGTTAGACACCAAAGAGGGACTGTTAGGGTTAGGGTAGGGAGAGAGGGAGGGTTAGCATACCAACCAACAAGTGTCGGTATGTTAACTCTGTCAGGATCCCGACATCGGGATTCTGACCGCCAGGATCCCGACTGTCAGTATTTCATACCAGTTCCATTTTACTTGGCCCCTTCCAATGTAGAAGTGCCTTTGCATGGAAAAGTGTACCGAAGTGGACTTTCAGATACCTGATTACTGTTCTCAGCAATGGCTGCAAACACTGACAATTATATTGTTTGTGCTGTTCTACAGAAAGATCTGGATGTCGCTTTTCATGTTCAACTTGATGTTCACATATATCAAACCACTTAGCTGCCTATGTCTCCAGCCCTACTGAGGAGGCAAAGCACATTAAACACAGTAGCACCTGTCTCTGTCTATTATTCAATGGGTAGGAGCAAAATAAGTAACTTGTCCATGAGGGGGATCAGGAAAAAGCCATCCTAAAATATAGTGAGATTTTATTTCCAGGATGAATTACAGTATAGTACCTCTTGTATTGTAAGTGGCCAATGTACTAAAGCAAAAACCTAACTTGTAATCTCTGTCACTCCTTACTTTGATGAAGATTCCAATTCAGATTACATCAATACCAAATATGGAGTAAGTGATATCAGAGAGTTTATATCTCCTCCTCTGTTTAATGAGTCAAGTTTGTGATGCATTTTGACTTGGTTATAAGTAAAAATGAGAGGCTCTGGATCTCCATAGAACCAGACCCACCCAAACATAGGGGATCCGGCTCAGGTTTTCCCACCTAACTTGGCACCCAAAATGAGGCAAAACATCATCATCCCGCTGTCAGATTCTTGCGGGTTTTGCATTCTATAAAGGTGTCAGTGATTAGCGGCATTTTCACTCCAGCTATGGAGAGTGTACAGAACAGGTGTGCTCTTTGCTGCTCTGTCTTAGCATGTGTTATCAACTTCTCAAGGGTGCAGTGTTGTCGGGCTGCTGTCACTATTGTCCTGTCAATCAAAGGGCTGGAGCTGCTGTCCATAAATGGGCTGGGGGTGCAGTACATAAAGGGGGGCTGCAGTACATAAATGGGTGCTGCTGTGTTGTCCTGTCTATCAAGGGACTGGGCTGCAGTACCATCAAGGGGCTGGGGTTGCTGTACATAAAGGGGTGGCTGCTGTGTTGTCCATAAAGGGGCTGGAGATGAACTACATAAAGGTGGGGCTGCAGTACATAAAGGGGTGCTGCTGTGTTGGCCTGTCCATCAAGTCGCTAGGGCTGCAGTACACAATGGAGTGCAGTGTCATCCAGGGGTGCTCTGTAAATCCAGTGGATCTCTGCCCCGGTGTAAAAGATTACAGTTAAATAGAAATTAGCATTCCACAAAAAATACAAAATAAAGATTTAGGGCCTGATCCATTCCCACTCGCGAGCAGCTGTCCGCTCGCAAGTGGGTCGATGTTCTGGACTGAGCATGCGCACGACGGAGGGAGCTCCGTCGTGCGCATGCGCCAGACGCGACGAGCGAAGGAAAGTCCTTCGCTGGTTGTGTCTGATCAAAGGGGGCATGCTGTCGATGTTGATTGACATCACGCCCCCTTTGGTAGGCGTGCCGGGGGCGTGCCTCCCTGATGGGGGCGTTCCTACGGGAACGCTTCCCGTCAGAAGCCGGCCCACTGACATCACTCCGGAGCTTGCGGTTGAAAACCTCAACCGCAGGCTCCGGCTCGCAGTTTCAATGGTCGCGATGGTCACGACCATCGCGGCCATCAAAATGCACGCTCGTATAGCCTGTGGGTGGTGACCCACAGCTATACGAGCGTCCAGGAGGACGCTCCATTTTCATGGAGGCCGGCCCTCATTCAGAGCGTGCGCTCTGCTCAGAGCGTACGGCTCTGAATGAGGGCCTTAGTTTTTTATTGAGTGTGTGCTAGCTATGCTATTATTGCTCGGTGACAATGCCGGCCAGACCGCAGTTTATCTTCTACGTATTGTGACACATTAAGTTGTAGTGCATTGAGTAATACTTATTCTTAAAAAAATATTGTGACACTGTAAGTGGTAGCGCAGTGTATTCATAAAAATATTGTGACACTGCAAGTGGAAATTCACTGTAATATTCAACTTGTATTGTGCCACTGTAAGTCATTGATACCGCAGTATAATATTTAAAATTGGTACAAATTGACATGTGTGCTGTACCCCAATTCATTCGTGTTTGTTGACATGGAGAATGATCAGTTGAGAGGAGAGCAGGAATCACATACTAGTGCTGGAGCTGCTACCAGGGGCATACAGGGCTTAAGTCAGGGCATCTAAAATCAAAGAAGCAATCTTTTACATTGGTAAAGAAAAAACACTGAAGGGAAAGTTAGCTGCAGAATTGCTTTGTTTCGGCTCCTCCTTCAGTTGCTCAAGTAGCTTTTCCAACAGTCTAATGAGGGGAATTACCTGACTCAAGCAGGCAGTATTTGAACTCACTTCAGAGGTGACTACTTCGAAGGGTTTTAGCACTTTACACAACACGGAAAGTACTGAGCTTGAGTAAGGTGCATTCCCCCTTCTCTTCCTATATCATAGTTTGCTGTGTAGCTTTTGATGGCTTTTTTGCTGTTCCTCCATCCGCTGAAGCATGGAATTCCACCTTGTAACTACCTCTTGCTTCAGCTGGTGGCAGGGCATGCAGGTGCTGCAATCTTCTACATGTGCCTGCTGAATGGCGAAAATGTCCAGAAATTTTGTGGGCCACAGAAAACATCTCCTGCAAGGCCCTGTCATTTTTTTTAAAATAAATTTTACACCACCAAGTTGATTGCATGAGAAAAACATAGGATATGTTACAATTCACCGAACTGTAATGCTCTCACAATATTGATGGCGTTGTCAAAAGTAAAAAATCCTGAGGAGAGTGCAAGCAGGGTAAGCCATTTTGCAATTGCTTCCCTGAGTTTTTCTAAAAGGTTGTCAGTGGTATGCCTCTTAGTGAAACTGGTGATACACAGAGTAGCCTGCCTCTGAATAAGCTTCTGTTTCTTAAATACTGCTGCTGCTGTTGGTGCCAGTGAAGGCAATACACCCACCCAGTGGGCTGTTACAGTCATGTAATCTTGCATTTGCTCTGTTCTGCTTGTCCACATATCTGTAGTTAAGTAGACAGTGGGTACAATGGCATTTTGGAGGACACTAATTAAGTTTTTGTAATGTCCATGTACAGGCTGGGAATTGCTTTTCTAGTGAAGTGGAATCTAGATGAGATTTGGATGCAGGGACACAGGACCTCAATTAACTGTCTAAAGCTCACTGCATTATTGGTGGATATTGGACGCACATTCAATACCAGCATAGATGTTGTGGCGTCAGTGATCTGTTGTGCCACTGGGTGACTGCTGTCATACTTGCTCCCCCTTGCAAAAGATTGTTTAACAGTCAATTCTATTTTTTAACTACTACTAGTAGTCTTCTTGGTCTCCTTCTGGGATGAAGAACCACTCCCAGTAGCAGCAGCTGGTGTAGTGCTCAAGGATTGTTCTGGGGAAAGGACTGATGTGAATGATTTAAATATTTTTTGTATTTTTTGTAAATGCCTCCCTTCCTCCCCTCCTCCCTCATAAATTTGCTTCAAAATCAAGAAATTAAATCAAATTTACTGATAATGAAACCTTCCTTTCTATCCCTGCCTTCAACTACATACATACTCTAACTCCCTGAGGCCTCTTGAATAAAAAAAACATTTGTTTCCTGATGTGCCATGTTGGAAGTTGAACTGCCACATCTGCTGAAATGTTCTACATGTGGTTGCTGAATGCCAAATATGTCCAGAAATGTTTATGGCCTCAGACAAGATCCCCTATATGCTCCTTTAATTTTTTTAAAAAAATTCTGAACCACAAAGTTGATTCGGTGGGCAAAACATGGTAGATTTTCAAATTTACCCAGTTTTTCTTATTGCTCCCAACCCCAACCGGTTGCCCCAAGACCCTGTTGAGTTGATAGGATGTAATAAATAACGGTTCAGCTAAAAAATGTCTGCCTCCTTTGTATGTAGGTGACTATAAGCATAATAACTGGATAATGTAGTTTGTAGATGGTGGGTGTCATGGGAGAGACCAGAAGTATGAGCAGCAGCACAGAGCAGCACAGAGCATCCTGCCAGGATGTGTGCAATAAAGTGCAAATGTATTGAATACAAAAATTAGTTGTGTATATTGGACACATTACATACATATTTATATGTTACATAAAGTGCATAAAGCAGGCAACCTGAGGCACACCACCCATTGTTGACAAACAACTTCCAGTAGGCCTAGCAAACAGCATGGATGTTGGGAATTGTAGTTTAGCCGAAGAGCTACAGGCTGCTTTCCTCTGATGTAAACAGCAACTCTTGGTCCCATTATTCCTAACAATCTCCCTGAGCACAAAGTAAATGTCTGTTTACAGTGTATACTATAAATCAGCACCTCCACAAGCAAGGCCATCACATTTCTATTAGATGTATAAAAAAACCTCCTCCAGATCAAAGATGTATTTTAGGAACTGAAGAACTTGATGCTACATTGATCGTCCCTCAAATTTTCTTTAAAATTAAAACAGTAAAATAATAAATTAAGAACGAATCAATCCTTCCATCCTTTCCCTGTCTTCAGTCAGTAAACATATTCCAACTCTCTCGGGCCTTTGACCTATTTCTTGATTAATGAAAACATTCTTAATTTTTAAACTTCCTATGAGGTCGTATAGTTTATTAAACTGCCAACCTGCCTACCACTGCAGTGCCATGTTGGAAGCTGAACTGCCACATGTTAGTGCGCCTAATGCTGTCGCTTATCTTAGTCAGCCAGCTAGCTTGATGCAACCTTTTGGCCTAAGCTGGATGAAATCAATTTTGTGAGCTATGAGGTGGTCAAAATTGACTAAAAATTACTGGAAATAAATATTATTGAGGTTAATGATACTGTAGGAACAAAAACAGGGCCAAATTATACCATTTCAGCTGTTTTTATGATTCATACAGATCCAAAACCTAAACCAAAACATGTAAGGGTGGTTTTGTAAAACCAAATCCAGATCCAAAACCTTGAAAAGGATACAGATCCAAAACCAAAACCAAAACATGGGGGTCGGCGCACATCCCTAGTTATAAGACATTTTTAAACATATAAGCACATAATAGTGCTAATTTTAAATACCGCCCCATCTATGAACCACTTAATTAATCAACAGTTGTTTGTAAATTTAGCTTGTTTCCTAAAAAGCATATATATATATTTATAGCAAAAACTGTGTTGGATTTGTCTATTCATAAATACTACAATATATTTGTGAGTAACCTAAATATGGCATACGTCTCACTCTACATTCTCAAATGGGCATACTAAACACTAAGGAGCTCATTCAGACCAGGACGCTAAGCTGCGCTCTCACACAGCTAAAAGGTGCCGGGTATGCAAATGCCGCAGTCGCACTGTGTGTTGTTTGGATGCCCTCTATGTTTTAGAGAGTGATGGCAGAGCGAACGCATGCCGGTATAAAGACACTCACTTTTCTCTCTTAACACACGTCATCTCCAGGAAGTGTAGGAACAATCGGAACCACCGAGAGCCATCGGAGCTGCACTCAGCGCTTGAGTTAGACCTTACCCCACCGCAAGCACTGCGATCACTGCAGGCTGTAAAACAACCAAGTGACGTGTACAATGATGCATCTTTGCTAATTATGCACACCCATAAAACTCTGTTTTGATGCCCAGACATGCCAGCATTCGCAGCACCACTCCCCGTTCACAAGCACCTTCCCTTGTTACCACCCACAAACGACACTATCTGTCAGTCAAAATAATGTCCAGTCTGTGTACTACGAGAGTAGGATTCCCGATCTCAATGTGAGTGATGCATGCACGCGCATATTGATTAGGGGTGAGCGGGTTCGGATTTCTGAAATACGAACCCCCCCGAGCCCCCCCGATCCGAGGCCGATCCGAGTCAGGCTCGACTTTTCCCGCCTGACTCGGATCTGAAATCGAGGCAAAACGTTATCATCCCGCCTTCCGGGTCTCACGGGTTTTGGATCCTATATAAGGTACCCAGGTCGGCGCCATTTTCTCACTTGGCTGTGGACAGTGAAGAGGGAGGGTGGGAGTTAGGGCTGGCTGGGCTGTGTAGTGTAGTGTAGTGCAGAGTAGTGTTGTGCTGTGCTGCGCTGTGCTGCTGTTGTCCATAGGGGCTGTGTCCACTACTTCAAAGTCCATAGGGGTAGCTGTGTTGTGTTGTGCTGCTGTTGTCCATAAGGGCTGGCTGTACTGTGTTGTGCAGTCAGTTGTCCATAGGGGCTGTGTCCACTCCAAAGTCCTGTGCAGTGTTCCAGTTCTAAAGGAGTGCTGTAGTGTTGTCCAGGGGGTGCTCTGTCCGTCAGGGGTGCTCCCCCAAGTGCTAAAAAAAAATATATTTTTTCTGTGTTTGTGAATTGTGTGCGCAGTAGCCGCACGTGCATCAACAAAGTAGTGCCAAGCGTGCGCCTGTGTCATAAGTAAAGGGCCGGCTGGCTTGACCGTTAAAGGGTGCTGTAACCCCCAAAGTACACTCCAAACAAAATAAAAAAATATTTTCTGTGTTTGTGTGCGCCTTAGCCGCACGTATATATCAAATCGATATAACATAAATGGAGGACCAAACTTTCTCCGATAAAAATAAAATAGAGAAAGATCCACTTCCTCCTAGTGCTGAAGCTGCTGCCACTAGTCATGACATAGACGATAACATGCCATCAACGTTGTCTGCAAGTGCTGAAAGGAGCACCCACAGTCCACTTGCTGATATGCAAATTGAAGATGTCACTGTTGAAGTACAACAGGATGAGGATACCGGTGTAGCTGGTGCTGAGGAGGAAGTTGGCGAAGAGGATTCTGATGGTGATGTGGTTTGTTTAAATCAGGCTCCGGGGGAGACAGTTGTTGTCCGTGCGATGAAAAAGCCCATCACGGTCATGCCTGGGCAGAAGACCAAACATTCCACCTCTTTGGCCTGGCAATATTTCTATCCAAATCCGGACAACAACTGTCTTGCCATATGTACTATATGTAAAGGTGAAATAAGTAGGGGTAGGGACGTTAACCACCTAGGAACATCCTCCCTTATACGGCACCTGCAGCGCGTTCATAAAAAGTTACTGTCAAGTTCAGAAACTTTGGCTAAGACCGTAAGCAGTCCAGGGACACCTAAATCCCATTGTCCTGTTGTTTCCAAGCGCCTGCAAACCACACCATCAACTCCCTCCTCGTTAATTTCCTTCTTAGTCAGGATCGGAAGTAGTCCTGCGGGCCATGTCACTGGCATGACTGACTCTCCTATCCGGGATTCCTCCGGAGGATCCTGCATTGCTACGCCTCCTGCTGCCGCTGCTGCTGTTGCTGCCTCTGGGAGTCGTTCATCATCCCAGAGAGGAAGTTGGAACACCACTACTTTTACTAAACAATTGACCCTCCAACAGTCCTTAGCGAGGAGGATGAAGTACGACAGCAGTCATCCTGAAGGAAAACGTATAACTGAGGCCTTGACTGCTATGTTGGTGTTAGACGTGCGTCCGGTATCCGCCATTAGTGCAGTGGGATTTAGACAATTGATGGAGGTAGTGTGTCCCCGGTTCCAAATCCCATCTAGGTTCCACTTCACTAGGCAGGCGATACCGAGACTGTACAGAAACGTCAGAAAAAGTGTCCTCAGTATCCTGAAAAATGCCGTTGTACCCAATCTCCACTTAACCACGGACATGTGGACAAGTGGAACAGGGCAGACTAAGGACTATATGACTGTGACAGCCCACTGGGTAGATGTATCACCTTACGCAGCAACAGCAGCAGTGTCACCAGTAGCAGCATCTCAGAAACGCCAGCTCGTTCCAAGGCAGGCTACGCTGTGTATCACTGGTTTCAGTAAGAGGCACACCGCCGACAACCTCTTAGAGAAACTGAGGGAAATCATCGCCCAGTGGCTTACCCCACTTAGACTCTCCTGGGGATTTGTGATATCTGACAATGCCACCAATATTGTGCGGGCATTACATCTGGGCAAATTCCAGCATGTCCCATGTTTTGCTCACACAATAAACTTGGTGGTGCAGAATTTTCTGAAAAGCGACAGGGGTGTGCAGGAGACGCTTTGGGTGGCCCGAAAAATTTCTGTCCACTTTCGCCATTCAGCGACTGCGTGCCGAAGACTGGAGCGCCAGCAAACACTCTTGAACCTGCCCCGCCATCACCTGAAGCAAGAGGTTGTGACGCGGTGGAACCCAACCCTCTATATGCTTCAGAGGATGGAGGAGCAGCAAAAGGCCAATCAAGCCTATACATCCACCTATGACATAGGCAAAGGAGGGGGTATGCACCTGACTCAAGCGCAGTGGAGAATGATTTCTGTGTTGTGCAAGGTTCTCCAGCCGTTCGAACTTGCCACACGTGAAGTCAGTTCAGACACTGCCAACTTGAGTCAGGTCATTCCCCTCATCAGGCTTTTGCAGAAGCAGCTGGAGAAAGTGAAGGAGGAGCTAAGACGGAGCGATTCCGCTCGGCATGTGGGACTTGTGGATGAAGCCCTTCATTTGCTTTGCCAGGATTCCAGGGTGGTCAATCTGTTGAAATCAGACCACTACATTTTGGCCACCGTGCTCGATCCAAGGTTTAAAGCCTATGTAGTGTCTCTCTTTCCGGCCGACACAAGCCTGCAGAGGTGCAAAGGCCTGCTGGTGAACACACTGTCAGCTGAAGCGGAACGTGACACGTCAACAGCTCCTTCTTCATTTTCTCCAGCAACTGGGGCTGCCAGGAAAAAACTTAGGTATCCTAAGCAACCCGCTGGCGGTGATGCAGGGCAGGCAGGACCAAGTTTGGACATCTGGTCCGGACTGAAGGACCTGGCAACAATTTCTGACATGTCTACTGTCACTACATATGATACTGTCACCATTGACAGAATGGTGGAGGATTACATCAGTGACAACATCCAAGTAGGCATGTCAGACAGTCCATACCTGTACTGGCAGGAAAAAGAGGCAATTTGGAGGCCCCTGTACAAACTGGCTCTATTTTACCTGAGTTGCCCCCCCTCCAGTGTGTACTCCGAAAGAGTGTTTAGTGCAGCCGGGAACCTTGTCAGCGAAAGGCGTAGGAGGTTGCTTCCACAAAATGTGGAGAAGATGATGTTCATAAAAATTAATTATCAACTCTTCCAGGGAGACCAGCCTCCAGAACATACAGAGGGACCTGTGGTGGTGGATTCCAGTGGGGACGAGTTAATACTCTGTGAGGATGAGGATGTACACAACACTGAAGAGGGTGAGGAATCGGTGGATGAGGAGGATGAGGATGACATCTTGCCTCCATAGAGCCAGTTTGTGCAGGGATAGATTAATTGCCAGCTTGTTTTGTGGGGGCCCAAACGATCCAGTCATTTCAGCCACAGTTGTGTGGCAGACCCTGGCGCTGAAATGATTGCTTTGTTAAAGTGTGCATGTCCTGTTTATACAACATAAGGGTGGGTGGGAGGGCCCAAGGACAATTCCATCTTGCATCCTGTCTGCCACTGCAGTATCACTCCTAGATGGGTCACGTGTTTGTGCCGCCCACTCGTGTCGCTTAGCATAGTCATCCAGCTACCTCAGTGCAACCTTTTGGACATAAAAACACTATTGTGAGGTGTGAAGTGTTCAGAATAGACTGGAAATTAGTGGAAATTAAGGTTATTCAGGTTAATAATAGCATAGGAGCAGAAAAACCAACACATTCTGTGATTTTAGCTGTTTTTATGCTTTTTTAAAAAAAAATACAGAACCAAAACACAAAAACCAGAACCCAAAACACAGAAGGGTGGTTTTGGCAAAACCAATACAGATCCAAAACACGAAGAAAGATCCAGATCCAAAACCAAAACACAAAACACGAAAAGTGGCCGGTGCACACCCCTAATATTGATGCATACGCATGCGCAAATGGGCGGGTATCGCCCAAAGCATTTGTCTGCGGCTTAGCGAAGGGGTCTGAATCAGGCCCTAAGTGCACCTGTACATTTGGGTGTAAGTGTTTCTGATGCATGCCACACTCAGCAACAGCTACATTGAGTCCATGGCCTCAATTGAGTGGTTATATGCGAGGAGAGAGACAATTAAATTGGTACTGCTAACAGCTGTATGGTGATATATTCTTTCTAGTTATCATTGTTATTGTTAACTCTAGAGAACTTGCATATTGCCCAGTTAAACTCTTCTCCTTTTGTTTCGGATCATGTGTAGACTCTGTCATTAACAGTTGGTTAATGTGACTTTTTCCCCATAGATCAAAAATTAAAGTTAGATGGTGAGGACACATCAGGATGTGGAAAATAACAGTCATTCAAAATTATAGTGCCAAAAAAGACTAAGGGCCTGATTCAGACCCACTCGCGAGCGGCTGTCCGCTCGCAAGTGGGTCGATGGTCTGCACTGCGCATGCGCACGACGGAGGGAGCTCCGTCGTGAGCATGCGCGAGACGTGACGAGCGAAGGACTTTCCTTTGCTCGTAGTGTCTGATCAAAGGGGGCGTGCTGTCGATGTTGATTGACAGCACGCCCCCTTTGGTGGGTGTGCCGGGGGCGTGCCTCCCAGATGGAGGCGTTCCCAAGGGAACGCCTACCATCAGAAGCCGGCCCCACTGACATCACTAGTGATGTCAGTGGGAGTGATTTTAGCTCTGATAGAGCCAAAATCACTCCGGGCCTTGAGGTTGAGAAACTCAACCGCAGGCTTCGGCTCACAGTGGCGATGGTCGCGATGGTCAAGACCATCGCGACCATCATCCTGCATGCTCGTATATGCTGTGGGTGGTGACCCACAGCTATACGAGCGTCCAGGAGGACGCTCCATAATTATGGAGGTGGGCCCTGATTCAGAGCGAGCGCTCTGGTAAGAGCGTCCGGCTCTGAATCAGGGCCTAAGAGCCTATTCAGGACTGCCATCAGAAATTGTGGGGCCCAGGACTGACAAAATAGACAGGCGCCCCCTAGTCGGCATCCCCCCCTTGAGGTCACGCAGTGTCGGTTGACAAGAAAAACAACTTTATTGCAGCGTATATAAGAGATGGAGCTGGAGGGCAGCCCAGTCACTTGACTCATTCTATTGTGCTGCGGCAGGGGGGGGGGGTTATTAGTCAGGGGTTAGCTGGCAAATTTCAGACTGTGGCAAGCAAGTGACCCTTGCACTTTTACATTTAACTTTATTATTTATTATTCATATATTAAAAAAATAAATACAGTATATAATGTGTGTATATGGACAGTATATACATATATTCATTTAGAAAAATATGCACATTTACATATTAATATATGAAGAATAAATAATAAAGTAAGTTCTTAAGGATTAACCCCCCCCCCAAAAAAAAAGAAAAACAATAAAGCAACTGTACCTACATTACCTCTCCCTAATTCAAAATCAGGTCCAGGAAGTAAAAACTCTTCTGCTCTTTAAAATGCCTAATTGTGCTCATGGGCCTAGTGTCCATATTGCCCATTGGCTTAGTGTCTACCTAACCATAGGCCTAACACTCGCTTACAATGCCTGTGAGTCTACCGCCTGACTTTGTTCCCAGGGAATAAGGCTCGATCTAGGGTGGTAATGAAGAAGGATTGTCCCACTGGGACCTTACCTGCTCTGCCGACCTTGGGGGGCACAGAGGGGTACCATCTGCAGCAGCCCTTCTACTCAGGGGACAGTGACAATCTTCATCTTGCCAAACGCTGGATCCTCACTTGTTTCTGGATGATAGTTTGACATCGCTGGCTACTTGACTCCCGAAGAACTTACTGTAAATTGAAAGGCAAAGAAGCCATTATAAGCTATTTATATGTTCTGTATTATGCCTCCCTTCTCTGTATCCCACTGTGCTCCACTGTGCATTGGTCTTTCCATTTCCTTGTTCTGCACTGTGCTTCCTGTTCCACACTGCGCACTCCTTCCCTCATCCCATCAACACTGCGCTCCCCCTTCCCTCATCTCATCAACACTGCACTCCACCTTCTCTTATATCATCAACACTGCGCTCCCCCTTCCCTCTTCTCACCCACTTTGCTCCCCCTTCCCTCATCCCATCAACACTGTGCTCCACCTTCTCTCATGCCATCAACACTGTGCTCCCCCTTCCCTTGTCTCACCAACACTGCTCCCCCTTCCCTCGTTTCACCCAGATTGCACTCCCCCTTTCCTCATCCCATCCACACTGTGCTCCCCCTTCCCTTGTTTCACCCACACTGCACTCCTCCTTCCCTCATCCCATCAACACTGTGCTACCCCTTCCCTCATGTCACACACACTGTGCTCCCCCTTCTCTCATCCAATCAACACTGCGCTCCCCCTTCCCTCTTCTCACTGCACTTGCCCTACCCTCATCCCATCCACACTGCACTCCCCGTTCCCTCATCCCATCCACACTGCGCTCCTCCTTCCCTCATCCCATCCACACTGCGCTCCCCCTTCTCTCATCTCACCGACACTGCACTTCCCCTACCCACATCCCATCCACACTGCACTCCCCCTTCCCTCATCTCATCCACACTTTGCTACCCCTTACCTCATCCTATCCACTGTGCTTCTCCTTCCCTCATTCCATCAACACTGCGTTCCCCCTTCCCTCATCTCATCAACACTGTGCTCCACCTTCTCTCATCCCATCAACACTGCGCTCCCCTTCCCTCTTCTCACCCACTTTGCTCCCCCTTCCCTCATCCCATCAACACTGCGCTCCCCATTCCCTCATCCCATCCACACTGCGCTCCCTCTTACCTCATCACATCCACACTGTGCTCCCCATTCCCTCATCCCATCCACACTGTGCTCCTCCTTCCCTCATCCCATCCACTCTGTGCTCCCCCTTCCCTCGTTTCACCCACACTGCACTCCTCCTTCCCTCATCCCATCAACACTGTGCTCCCCCTTCCCTCATGTCACCCACACTGTGCTCCCCCTTCTCTTATCCCATCAACACTGCGCTCCCCCTTCCCTCTTCTCACTGCACTTCCCCTACCCTCATCCCATCCACACTGCGCTCCCCCTTCCCTCATCCCATCCACACTGCACTCCCCCTTCCCTCATCCCATCCACACTGCACTCCCCCTTCTCTCGTCTCACCCACACTGCACTTCCCCTACCCTCATCCCATCCACACTGCACTCCCCCTTCCCTCATCTCATCCACACTGCTCTACCCCTTCCCTCATCCCATCCACTGTGCTCCTCCTTCCCTCATCCCATCCACACTGTGCTCTCCCTTCCCTCATCTCACCCACACTGCACTCCCCCTTCCCTCATCACATCCACCCTGCACTCCCCCTTCCCTCATCCCATCCACTGTGCTCCTCCTTCCATCATCCCTTCCACACTGTGCTCCCCCTTCCCTCATCTCACCCACACTTCCCTCCGCCTTCCCTCATCCCATCCACACTGTGCTCAACCTTCCATCGTCTCACCCACACTGCGCTCCCCCTTCCCTCATCCCATCCACCCTGTTCTCCCCATTCCCTTGTCTCACCCACACTGCACTTCCCCTACCATCATCCCATCCACACTGCACTCCCCCTTCCCTCATCTCATACACACTGCGCTCCCCCTTCCCTCATCCCATCCACTGTGCTCCTCCTTTCCTCATCCCATCCATACTGTGCTCCCCATTCCCTCATCTCACACACACTGCGCTCCCCCTTCCCTCATCCCATACACACTGCGCTCCCCCTTCCCTCATCCCATCCACACTGCACTCCTCCTTCCCTCATCCCATCCACACTGCACTCCCCCTTCCCTCATCCCATCCACACTGTGCTCCCGATTCCCTCATCCTATCCACACTGTGCTCACCATTCCCTCATCTCACCCACACTGTGCTCCCCCTTCCCTCATCCCATCCACACTGTGCTCCCTCTTACCTCATCCCATCTACACTGTGCTCCCCATTCCCTCATCCCATCCACACTGTGCTCCCCCTTCCCTCATCCCATCCACTCTTTGCTCCCCCTTCCCTCGTTTCACCCACACTGCACTCCTCCTTCCCTCATCCCATCCACACTGCACTCCCCCTTCCCTCATCCCAACCACACTGCACTCCCCCTTCCCTCATCCCATCCACACTGTGCTCCCCATTCCCTCATCCTATCCACATTGTGCTCACTATTCCCTCATCTCACCCACACTGCGCTCCCCCTTCCCTCATCCCATCCACACTGCGCTCCCCCTTCCATCGTCTCACCCACACTGCGCTCCCCATTCCCTCATCCCATCCACACTGTGCTCCCCATTCCCTTGTCTCACCCACACTGCACTTCCCCTACCCTCATTCCATCCACACTGCACTCCTCTTTCCCTCATCCCAACCACACTGCACTCCCCCTTCCCTCATCCCATCCACACTGTGCTCCCCATTCCCTCATCCTATCCACATTGTGCTCACTATTCCCTCATCTCACCCACACTGCGCTCCCCCTTCCCTCATCCCATCCACACTGCGCTCCCCCTTCCATCGTCTCACCCACACTGCGCTCCCCATTCCCTCATCCCATCCACACTGTGCTCCCCATTCCCTTGTCTCACCCACCCTGCACTCCCCCTTCCCTCATTCCATCCACACTGCACTCCTCTTTCCCTCATCCCATCCACACTGCGCTCCCCCTTCCCTCTTCCCATCCACTGTGCTCCCTTTTCCCTCCTCCCATCCACACTGTGCTCCCCCTTCCATTGTCTCACCCACACTGTGCTCCCCCTTCTCTCATACCATCCACACTGCACTCCCCATTTCTTCATCCCATCCACACTGCGCTCCCCCTTACCTCATCCCATCCACACTGTGTTCCCCATTCCCTCATGCCATCCACACTGCGCTCCTCCTTCCCTCATCCCATCCACTCTGCGCTCCCCCTTCCCTCATCCCATCCACACTGCGCTACCCCCTCCCTCATCTCACCCACACTGCGCACCCCCTTCCCTCATCTCACCCACACTGCACTCCCCTTTCCCTCATCCCATCCACACTGCTCTCCCCATTCCCTCATCTCACCCACACTGCGCTCCCCCTTCCCTTATCCAATCCACACTCCGCTCCCCTTCCATCGTCTCACCAACACTGCGCTCCCCCTTCATTTCTCTCACCCACACTGTGCTCCCCCTTCCCTCATCTCACCCACACTGCGCTCTTCCTTTCCTCGTCTCACCCACACTGCACTCCCCCTTCCCTCATCCCATCCACACTGTGCTCCCCCTTCCGTCGTCTAACCCACACTGTGCTACCCCTCCCCTCGTCTCACCCACAATGCGCTCCCCTTCCCTCATCTCACCCTCTTTCCTCCCCCTTCCCTCATCCCATCAACACTGTGCTCCACCTTCTCTCATGCCATCAACACTGTGCTCCCCCTTCCCTTGTCTCACCAACACTGCTCCCCCTTCCCTCATTTCACCCAGATTGCACTCCCCCTTTCCTCATCCCATCTACACTGTGCTCCCCCTTCCCTTGTTTCACCCACACTGCACTCCTCCCTCATCCCATCAACACTGTGCTACCCCTTCCCTCATGTCACCCGCACTGTGCTCCCCCTTCTCTCATCCCATCAAAACTGCGCTCCCCCTTTCCTCTTCTCACTGCACTTGCCCTACCCTCATCCCATCCACACTGCGCTCCCTGTTCCCTCATCCCATCCACACTGTGCTCCCCCTTCCCTCATCCCATCCACACTGCGCTCCCCCTTCTCTCGTCTCACCGACACTGCACTTCCCCTACCCTCATCCCATCCACACTGCACTCCCCCTTCCCTCATCTCATCCACACTGCACTACCCCTTCCCTCATCCCATCCACTGTGCTTCTCCTTCCCTCATCCCATCAACACTGCGTTCCCCCTTCCCTCATCTCATCAACACTGTGCTCCACCTTCTCTCATCCCATCAACACTGCGCTCCCCCTTCCCTCTTCTCACCCACTTTGTCCCCCTTTCCTCATCCCATCAACACTGCGCTCCCCATTCCCTCATCCCATCCACACTGCGCTCCCTCTTTCCTCATCACATCCACACTGTGCTCCCCATTCCCTCATCCCATCCACCCTGTTCTCCCCATTCCCTTGTCTCACCCACACTGCACTAACCCTACCATCATCCCATCCACACTGCACTCCCCCTTCCCTCATCTCATCCACACTGCACTACCCCTTGCCTCATCCCATCCACTGTGCTCCTCCTTTCCTCATCCCATCCACACTGTGCTCCCCCTTCCTTCATCTCACCCTCACTGAGCTCCCCCTTCCCTCATCCCATACACACTGTGCTCCCCCTTCCCTCATCCCATCCACACTGCACTCCTCCTTCCCTCATCCCATCCACACTGCACTCCCCCTTCCCTCATCCCATCCACACTGTGCTCCCAATTCCCTCATCCTATCCACACTGTGCTCACCATTCCCTCATCTCACCCACACTGTGCTCCCACTTCCCTCATCCCATCCACAGTGTGCTCCCTCTTACCTCATCCCATCCACACTGTGCTCCCCATTCCCTCATCCCATCCACACTGTGCTCCCCCTTCCCTCATCCCATCCACTCTGTGCTCCCCCTTCCCTCGTTTCACCCACACTGCACTCCCCCTTCCCTCATCCCATCCACACTGTGCTCACAATTCCCTCATCCTATCCACACTGTGCTCACTATTCCCTCATCTCACCCACACTGCGCTCCCCCTTCCCTCATCCCATCCACACTGCGCTCCCCCGTCCATCGTCTCACCCACACTGCGGTCCCCATTCCCTCATCCCATCCACACTGTGCTCCCCATTCCCTTGTCTCACCCACACTGCACAACCCCTACCCTCATTCCATCCACACTGTGCTCCCCTTTCCCTCATCCCATCCACACTGTGCTCCCCCTTCCCTCTTCCCATCCACTGTGCTCCCTCTTCTCTCATACCATCCACACTGCACTCCCCATTTCTTCATCCCATCCACACTGCGCTCCCCCTTACCTCATCCCATCCACACTGTGTTCCCCATTCCCTCATCCCATCCACACTGCGCTCCTCCTTCCCTCATCCCATCCACTCTGCGCTCTGCCTTCCCTCATCCCATCCACACTGCGCTACCCCTTCCCTCATCTCACCCACACTGCGCACCCCCTTCCCTCATCTCACCCACACTGCGCTCCCCTTTCCCTCATCCCATCCACACTGCTCTCCCCATTCCCTCATCTCACCCACACTGCGCTCCCCCTTCCCTCATCCCATCCACACTCCGCTCCCCTTCCTTCGTCTCACCAACACTGCACTCCCCCTTCCTTTCTCTCACCCACACTGTGATCCCCCTTCCCTCATCCCATCCACACTGTGCTTCACCTTCCCTCATCTAACCCACACTGTGCTACCCCTCCCCTCGTCTCATCCACACTGCGCTCCCCTTCCCTCATCTCACCCACTTTGCTCCCCCTTCCCTCATCCCATCAACTCTGTGCTCCACCTTCTCTCATGCCATCAACACTGTGCTCCCCCTTCCCTTGTCTCACCAACACTGCTCCCCCTTCCCTCGTTTCACCCAGATTGCACTCCCCCTTTCCTCATCCCATCCACACTGTGCTCCCCCTTCCCTTGTTTCACCCACACTGCACTCCTCCTTCCCTCATCCCATCAACACTGTGCTACCCCTTCCCTCATGTCACCCACACTGTGTTCCCCCTTCTCTCATCCCATCAACACTGCGCTCCCCCTTCCCTCTTCTCACTGCACTTGCCCTACCCTCATCCCATCCACACTGCGCTCCCCGTTCCCTCATCCCATCCACACTGCACTCCCCCTTCCCTCATCCCATCCACACTGTGCTCCCCCTTCTCTCGTCTCACCGACACTGCACTTCCCCTACCCTCATCCCATCCACACTGCACTCTCCCTTCCCTCATCTCATCCACACTGCGCTACCCCTACCCTCATCCCATCCACTGTGCTTCTCCTTCCCTCATCCCATCAACACTGCATTCCCCCTTCCCTCATCTCATCAACACTGTGCTCCACCTTCTCTCATCCCATCAACACTGCGCTCCCCTTCCCTCTTCTCACCCACTTTGCTCCCCCTTCCCTCATCCCATCAACACTGCGCTCCCCATTCCCTCATCCCATCCACACTGTGCTCCCTCTTACCTCATCACATCCACACTGTGCTCCCCATTCCCTCATCCCATCCACACTGTGCTCCTCCTTCCCTCATCCCATCCACTCTGTGCTCCCCCTTCCCTCGTTTCACCCACACTGCACTCCTCCTTCCCTCATCCCATCAACACTGTGCTCCCCCTTCCCTCATGTCACCCACACTGTGCTCCCCCTTCTCTTATCCCATCAACACTGCGCTCCCCCTTCCCTCTTCTCACTGCACTTCCCCTACCCTCATCCCATCCACACTGCGCTCCCCCTTCCCTCATCCCATCCACACTGCACTCCCCCTTCCCTCATCCCATCCACACTGCACTCCCCCTTCTCTCGTCTCACCCACACTGCACTTCCCCTACCCTCATCCCATCCACACTGCACTCCCCCTTCCCTCATCTCATCCACACTGCTCTACCCCTTCCCTCATCCCATCCACTGTGCTCCTCCTTCCCTCATCCCATCCACACTGTGCTCTCCCTTCCCTCATCTCACCCACACTGCACTCCCCCTTCCCTCATCACATCCACCCTGCACTCCCCCTTCCCTCATCCCATCCACTGTGCTCCTCCTTCCATCATCCCTTCCACACTGTGCTCCCCCTTCCCTCATCTCACCCACACTTCCCTCCCCCTTCCCTCATCCCATCCACACTGTGCTCAACCTTCCATCGTCTCACCCACACTGCGCTCCCCCTTCTCTCATCCCATCCACCCTGTTCTCCCCATTCCCTTGTCTCACCCACACTGCACTTCCCCTACCATCATCCCATCCACACTGCACTCCCCCTTCCCTCATCTCATACACACTGCGCTCCCCCTTCCCTCATCCCATCCACTGTGCTCCTCCTTTCCTCATCCCATCCATACTGTGCTCCCCATTCCCTCATCTCACACACACTGCGCTCCCCCATCCCTCATCCCATACACACTGCGCTCCCCCTTCCCTCATCCCATCCACACTGCACTCCTCCTTCCCTCATCCCATCCACACTGCACTCCCCCTTCCCTCATCCCATCCACACTGTGCTCCCGATTCCCTCATCCTATCCACACTGTGCTCACCATTCCCTCATCTCACCCACACTGTGCTCCCCCTTCCCTCATCCCATCCACACTGTGCTCCCTCTTTCCTCATCCCATCCACACTGTGCTCCCCATTCCCTCATCCCATCCACACTGTGCTCCCCCTTCCCTCATCCCATCCACTCTTTGCTCCCCCTTCCCTCGTTTCACCCACACTGCACTCCTCCTTCCCTCATCCCATCCACACTGCACTCCCCCTTCCCTCATCCCAACCACACTGCACTCCCCCTTCCCTCATCCCATCCACACTGTGCTCCCCATTCCCTCATCCTATCCACATTGTGCTCACTATTCCCTCATCTCACCCACACTGCGCTCCCCCTTCCCTCATCCCATCCACACTGCGCTCCCCCTTCCATCGTCTCACCCACACTGCGCTCCCCATTCCCTCATCCCATCCACACTGTGCTCCCCATTCCCTTGTCTCACGCACACTGCACTTCCCCTACCCTCATTCCATCCACACTGCACTCCTCTTTCCCTCATCCCATCCACACTGCGCTCCCCCTTCCCTCTTCCCATCCACTGTGCTCCCTTTTCCCTCCTCCCATCCACACTGTGCTCCCCCTTCCATTGTCTCACCCACACTGTGCTCCCCCTTCTCTCATACCATCCACACTGCACTCCCCATTTCTTCATCCCATCCACACTGCGCTCCCCCTTACCTCATCCCATCCACACTGTGTTCCCCATTCCCTCATGCCATCCACACTGCGCTCCTCCTTCCCTCATCCCATCCACTCTGCGCTCCCCCTTCCCTCATCCCATCCACACTGCGCTACCCCTTCCCTCATCTCACCCACACTGCGCACCCCCTTCCCTCATCTCACCCACACTGCACTCCCCTTTCCCTCATCCCATCCACACTGCTCTCCCCATTCCCTCATCTCACCCACACTGCGCTCCCCCTTCCCTCATCCAATCCACACTCCGCTCTCCTTCCATCGTCTCACCAACACTGCGCTCCCCCTTCCTTTCTCTCACCCACACTGTGCTCCCCCTTCCCTCATCTCACCCACACTGCGCTCTTCCTTTCCTCGTCTCACCCACACTGCACTCCCCCTTCCCTCATCCCATCCACACTGTGCTCCCCCTTCCGTCGTCTAACCCACACTGTGCTACCCCTCCCCTCGTCTCACCCACAATGCGCTCCCCTTCCCTCATCTCACCCTCTTTCCTCCCCCTTCCCTCATCCCATCAACACTGTGCTCCACCTTCTCTCATGCCATCAACACTGTGCTCCCCCTTCCCTTGTCTCACCAACACTGCTCCCCCTTCCCTCATTTCACCCAGATTGCACTCCCCCTTTCCTCATCCCATCTACACTGTGCTCCCCCTTTCCTTGTTTCACCCACACTGCACTCCTCCTCCCTCATCCCATCAACACTGTGCTACCCCTTCCCTCATGTCACCCGCACTGTGCTCCCCCTTCTCTCATCCCATCAAAACTGCGCTCCCCCTTTCCTCTTCTCACTGCACTTGCCCTACCCTCATCCCATCCACACTGCGCTCCCTGTTCCCTCATCCCATCCACACTGTGCTCCCCCTTCCCTCATCCCATCCACACTGCGCTCCCCCTTCTCTCGTCTCACCGACACTGCACTTCCCCTACCCTCATCCCATCCACACTGCACTCCCCCTTCCCTCATCTCTTCCACACTGCACTACCCCTTCCCTCATCCCATCCACTGTGCTTCTCCTTCCCTCATCGCATCAACACTGCGTTCCCCCTTCCCTCATCTCATCAACACTGTGCTCCACCTTCTCTCATCCCATCAACACTGCGTTCCCCCTTCCCTCTTCTCACCCACTTTGTCCCCCTTTCCTCATCCCATCAACACTGCGCTCCCCATTCCCTCATCCCATCCACACTGTGCTCCCTCTTTCCTCATCACATCCACACTGTGCTCCCCATTCCCTCATCCCATCCACCCTGTTCTCCCCATTCCCTTGTCTCACCCACACTGCACTAACCCTACCATCATCCCATCCACACTGCACTCCCCCTTCCCTCATCTCATCCACACTGCACTACCCCTTGCCTCATCCCATCCACTGTGCTCCTCCTTTCCTCATCCCATCCACACTGTGCTCCCCCTTCCTTCATCTCACCCTCACTGAGCTCCCCCTTCCCTCATCCCATACACACTGCGCTCCCCCTTCCCTCATCCCATCCACACTGCACTCCTCCTTCCCTCATCCCATCCACACTGCACTCCCCCTTCCCTCATCCCATCCACACTGTGCTCCCAATTCCCTCATCCTATCCACACTGTGCTCACCATTCCCTCATCTCACCCACACTGTGCTCCCACTTCCCTCATCCCATCCACAGTGTGCTCCCTCTTACCTCATCCCATCCACACTGTGCTCCCCATTCCCTCATCCCATCCACACTGTGCTCCCCCTTCCCTCATCCCATCCACTCTGTGCTCCCCCTTCCCTCGTTTCACCCACACTGCACTCCCCCTTCCCTCATCCCATCCACACTGTGCTCACAATTCCCTCATCCTATCCACACTGTGCTCACTATTCCCTCATCTCACCCACACTGCGCTCCCCCTTCCCTCATCCCATCCACACTGCGCTCCCCCGTCCATCGTCTCACCCACACTGCGGTCCCCATTCCCTCATCCCATCCACACTGTGCTCCCCATTCCCTTGTCTCACCCACACTGCACAACCCCTACCCTCATTCCATCCACACTGTGCTCCCCTTTCCCTCATCCCATCCACACTGTGCTCCCCCTTCCCTCTTCCCATCCACTGTGCTCCCTCTTCTCTCATACCATCCACACTGCACTCCCCATTTCTTCATCCCATCCACACTGCGCTCCCCCTTACCTCATCCCATCCACACTGTGTTCCCCATTCCCTCATCCCATCCACACTGCGCTCCTCCTTCCCTCATCCCATCCACTCTGAGCTCTGCCTTCCCTCATCCCATCCACACTGCGCTACCCCTTCCCTCATCTCACCCACACTGCGCACCCCCTTCCCTCATCTCACCCACACTGCTCTCCCCTTTCCCTCATCCCATCCACACTGCTCTCCCCATTCCCTCATCTCACCCACACTGCGCTCCCCCTTCCCTCATCCCATCCACACTCCGCTCCCCTTCCTTCGTCTCACCAACACTGCACTCCCCCTTCCTTTCTCTCACCCACACTGTGATCCCCCTTCCCTCATCCCATCCACACTGTGCTTCACCTTCCCTCGTCTAACCCACACTGTGCTACCCCTCCCCTCGTCTCATCCACACTGCGCTCCCCTTCCCTCATCTCACCCACTTTGCTCCCCCTTCCCTCATCCCATCAACTCTGTGCTCCACCTTCTCTCATGCCATCAACACTGTGCTCCCCCTTCCCTTGTCTCACCAACACTGCTCCCCCTTCCCTCGTTTCACCCAGATTGCACTCCCCCTTTCCTCATCCCATCCACACTGTGCTCCCCCTTCCCTTGTTTCACCCACACTGCACTCCTCCTTCCCTCATCCCATCAACACTGTGCTACCCCTTCCCTCATGTCACCCACACTGTGTTCCCCCTTCTCTCATCCCATCAACACTGCGCTCCCCCTTCCCTCTTCTCACTGCACTTGCCCTACCCTCATCCCATCCACACTGCGCTCCCCGTTCCCTCATCCCATCCACACTGCACTCCCCCTTCCCTCATCCCATCCACACTGTGCTCCCCCTTCTCTCGTCTCACCGACACTGCACTTCCCCTACCCTCATCCCATCCACACTGCACTCTCCCTTCCCTCATCTCATCCACACTGCGCTACCCCTACCCTCATCCCATCCACTGTGCTTCTCCTTCCCTCATCCCATCAACACTGCATTCCCCCTTCCCTCATCTCATCAACACTGTGCTCCACCTTCTCTCATCCCATCAACACTGCGCTCCCCCTTCCCTCTTCTCACCCACTTTGCTCCCCCTTCCCTCATCCCATCAACACTGCGCTCCCCATTCCCTCATCCCATCCACACTGCACTCCCTCTTACCTCATCACATCCACACTGTGCTCCCCATTCCCTCATCCCATCCACACTGTGCTCCTCCTTCCCTCATCCCATCCACTCTGTGCTCCCCCTTCCCTCGTTTCACCCACACTGCACTCCTCCTTCCCTCATCCCATCAACACTGTGCTCCCCCTTCCCTCATGTCACCCACACTGTGCTCCCCCTTCTCTTATCCCATCAACACTGCGCTCCCCCTTCCCTCTTCTCACTGCACTTCCCCTACCCTCATCCCATCCACACTGCGCTCCCCCTTCCCTCATCCCATCCACACTGTGTTCCCCCTTCTCTCATCCCATCAACACTGCGCTCCCCCTTCCCTCTTCTCACTGCACTTGCCCTACCCTCATCCCATCCACACTGCGCTCCCCGTTCCCTCATCCCATCCACACTGCACTCCCCCTTCCCTCATCCCATCCACACTGTGCTCCCCCTTCTCTCGTCTCACTGACACTGCACTTCCCCTACCCTCATCCCATCCACACTGCACTCTCCCTTCCCTCATCTCATCCACACTGCGCTACCCCTACCATCATCCCATCCACTGTGCTTCTCCTTCCCTCATCCCATCAACACTGCATTCCCCCTTCCCTCATCTCATCAACACTGTGCTCCACCTTCTCTCATCCCATCAACACTGCGCTCCCCTTCCCTCTTCTCACCCACTTTGCTCCCCCTTCCCTCATCCCATCAACACTGCGCTCCCCATTCCCTCATCCCATCCACACTGCACTCCCTCTTACCTCATCACATCCACACTGTGCTCCCCATTCCCTCATCCCATCCACACTGTGCTCCTCCTTCCCTCATCCCATCCACTCTGTGCTCCCCCTTCCCTCGTTTCACCCACACTGCACTCCTCCTTCCCTCATCCCATCAACACTGTGCTCCCCCTTCCCTCATGTCACCCACACTGTGCTCCCCCTTCTCTTATCCCATCAACACTGCGCTCCCCCTTCCCTCTTCTCACTGCACTTCCCCTACCCTCATCCCATCCACACTGCGCTCCCCCTTCCCTCATCCCATCCACACTGCACTCCCCCTTCCCTCATCCCATCCACACTGCACTCCCCCTTCTCTCGTCTCACCCACACTGCACTTCCCCTACCCTCATCCCATCCACACTGCACTCCCCCTTCCCTCATCTCATCCACACTGCTCTACCCCTTCCCTCATCCCATCCACTGTGCTCCTCCTTCCCTCATCCCATCCACACTGTGCTCTCCCTTCCCTCATCTCACCCACACTGCACTCCCCCTTCCCTCATCACATCCACCCTGCACTCCCCCTTCCCTCATCCCATCCACTGTGCTCCTCCTTCCATCATCCCTTCCACACTGTGCTCCCCCTTCCCTCATCTCACCCACACTTCCCTCCCCCTTCCCTCATCCCATCCACACTGTGCTCAACCTTCCATCGTCTCACCCACACTGCGCTCCCCCTTCTCTCATCCCATCCACCCTGTTCTCCCCATTCCCTTGTCTCACCCACACTGCACTTCCCCTACCATCATCCCATCCACACTGCACTCCCCCTTCCCTCATCTCATACACACTGCGCTCCCCCTTCCCTCATCCCATCCACTGTGCTCCTCCTTTCCTCATCCCATCCATACTGTGCTCCCCATTCCCTCATCTCACACACACTGCGCTCCCCCATCCCTCATCCCATACACACTGCGCTCCCCCTTCCCTCATCCCATCCACACTGCACTCCTCCTTCCCTCATCCCATCCACACTGCACTCCCCCTTCCCTCATCCCATCCACACTGTGCTCCCGATTCCCTCATCCTATCCACACTGTGCTCACCATTCCCTCATCTCACCCACACTGTGCTCCCCCTTCCCTCATCCCATCCACACTGTGCTCCCTCTTTCCTCATCCCATCCACACTGTGCTCCCCATTCCCTCATCCCATCCACACTGTGCTCCCCCTTCCCTCATCCCATCCACTCTTTGCTCCCCCTTCCCTCGTTTCACCCACACTGCACTCCTCCTTCCCTCATCCCATCCACACTGCACTCCCCCTTCCCTCATCCCAACCACACTGCACTCCCCCTTCCCTCATCCCATTCACACTGTGCTCCCCATTCCCTCATCCTATCCACATTGTGCTCACTATTCCCTCATCTCACCCACACTGCGCTCCCCCTTCCCTCATCCCTTCCACACTGCGCTCCCCCTTCCATCGTCTCACCCACACTGCGCTCCCCATTCCCTCATCCCATCCACACTGTGCTCCCCATTCCCTTGTCTCACGCACACTGCACTTCCCCTACCCTCATTCCATCCACACTGCACTCCTCTTTCCCTCATCCCATCCACACTGCGCTCCCCCTTCCCTCTTCCCATCCACTGTGCTCCCTTTTCCCTCCTCCCATCCACACTGTGCTCCCCCTTCCATTGTCTCACCCACACTGTGCTCCCCCTTCTCTCATACCATCCACACTGCACTCCCCATTTCTTCATCCCATCCACACTGCGCTCCCCCTTACCTCATCCCATCCACACTGTGTTCCCCATTCCCTCATGCCATCCACACTGCGCTCCTCCTTCCCTCATCCCATCCACTCTGCGCTCCCCCTTCCCTCATCCCATCCACACTGCGCTACCCCTTCCCTCATCTCACCCACACTGCGCACCCCCTTCCCTCATCTCACCCACACTGCACTCCCCTTTCCCTCATCCCATCCACACTGCTCTCCCCATTCCCTCATCTCACCCACACTGCGCTCCCCCTTCCCTCATCCAATCCACACTCCGCTCTCCTTCCATCGTCTCACCAACACTGCGCTCCCCCTTCCTTTCTCTCACCCACACTGTGCTCCCCCTTCCCTCATCTCACCCACACTGCGCTCTTCCTTTCCTCGTCTCACCCACACTGCACTCCCCCTTCCCTCATCCCATCCACACTGTGCTCCCCCTTCCGTCGTCTAACCCACACTGTGCTACCCCTCCCCTCGTCTCACCCACAATGCGCTCCCCTTCCCTCATCTCACCCTCTTTCCTCCCCCTTCCCTCATCCCATCAACACTGTGCTCCACCTTCTCTCATGCTATCAACACTGTGCTCCCCCTTCCCTTGTCTCACCAACACTGCTCCCCCTTCCCTCATTTCACCCAGATTGCACTCCCCCTTTCCTCATCCCATCTACACTGTGCTCCCCCTTTCCTTGTTTCACCCACACTGCACTCCTCCTCCCTCATCCCATCAACACTGTGCTACCCCTTCCCTCATGTCACCCGCACTGTGCTCCCCCTTCTCTCATCCCATCAAAACTGCGCTCCCCCTTTCCTCTTCTCACTGCACTTGCCCTACCCTCATCCCATCCACACTGTGCTCCCTGTTCCCTCATCCCATCCACACTGTGCTCCCCCTTCCCTCATCCCATCCACACTGCGCTCCCCCTTCTCTCGTCTCACCGACACTGCACTTCCCCTACCCTCATCCCATCCACACTGCACTCCCCCTTCCCTCATCTCTTCCACACTGCACTACCCCTTCCCTCATCCCATCCACTGTGCTTCTCCTTCCCTCATCGCATCAACACTGCGTTCCCCCTTCCCTCATCTCATCAACACTGTGCTCCACCTTCTCTCATCCCATCAACACTGCGCTCCCCCTTCCCTCTTCTCACCCACTTTGTCCCCCTTTCCTCATCCCATCAACACTGCGCTCCCCATTCCCTCATCCCATCCACACTGTGCTCCCTCTTTCCTCATCACATCCACACTGTGCTCCCCATTCCCTCATCCCATCCACCCTGTTCTCCCCATTCCCTTGTCTCACCCACACTGCACTAACCCTACCATCATCCCATCCACACTGCACTCCCCCTTCCCTCATCTCATCCACACTGCACTACCCCTTGCCTCATCCCATCCACTGTGCTCCTCCTTTCCTCATCCCATCCACACTGTGCTCCCCCTTCCTTCATCTCACCCTCACTGAGCTCCCCCTTCCCTCATCCCATACACACTGCGCTCCCCCTTCCCTCATCCCATCCACACTGCACTCCTCCTTCCCTCATCCCATCCACACTGCACTCCCCCTTCCCTCATCCCATCCACACTGTGCTCCCAATTCCCTCATCCTATCCACACTGTGCTCACCATTCCCTCATCTCACCCACACTGTGCTCCCACTTCCCTCATCCCATCCACAGTGTGCTCCCTCTTACCTCATCCCATCCACACTGTGCTCCCCATTCCCTCATCCCATCCACACTGTGCTCCCCCTTCCCTCATCCCATCCACTCTGTGCTCCCCCTTCCCTCGTTTCACCCACACTGCACTCCCCCTTCCCTCATCCCATCCACACTGTGCTCACAATTCCCTCATCCTATCCACACTGTGCTCACTATTCCCTCATCTCACCCACACTGCGCTCCCCCTTCCCTCATCCCATCCACACTGCGCTCCCCCGTCCATCGTCTCACCCACACTGCGGTCCCCATTCCCTCATCCCATCCACACTGTGCTCCCCATTCCCTTGTCTCACCCACACTGCACAACCCCTACCCTCATTCCATCCACACTGTGCTCCCCTTTCCCTCATCCCATCCACACTGTGCTCCCCCTTCCCTCTTCCCATCCACTGTGCTCCCTCTTCTCTCATACCATCCACACTGCACTCCCCATTTCTTCATCCCATCCACACTGCGCTCCCCCTTACCTCATCCCATCCACACTGTGTTCCCCATTCCCTCATCCCATCCACACTGCGCTCCTCCTTCCCTCATCCCATCCACTCTGAGCTCTGCCTTCCCTCATCCCATCCACACTGCGCTACCCCTTCCCTCATCTCACCCACACTGTGCACCCCCTTCCCTCATCTCACCCACACTGCGCTCCCCTTTCCCTCATCCCATCCACACTGCTCTCCCCATTCCCTCATCTCACCCACACTGCGCTCCCCCTTCCCTCATCCCATCCACACTCCGCTCCCCTTCCTTCGTCTCACCAACACTGCACTCCCCCTTCCTTTCTCTCACCCACACTGTGATCCCCCTTCCCTCATCCCATCCACACTGTGCTTCACCTTCCCTCGTCTAACCCACACTGTGCTACCCCTCCCCTCGTCTCATCCACACTGCGCTCCCCTTCCCTCATCTCACCCACTTTGCTCCCCCTTCCCTCATCCCATCAACTCTGTGCTCCACCTTCTCTCATGCCATCAACACTGTGCTCCCCCTTCCCTTGTCTCACCAACACTGCTCCCCCTTCCCTCGTTTCACCCAGATTGCACTCCCCCTTTCCTCATCCCATCCACACTGTGCTCCCCCTTCCCTTGTTTCACCCACACTGCACTCCTCCTTCCCTCATCCCATCAACACTGTGCTACCCCTTCCCTCATGTCACCCACACTGTGTTCCCCCTTCTCTCATCCCATCAACACTGCGCTCCCCCTTCCCTCTTCTCACTGCACTTGCCCTACCCTCATCCCATCCACACTGCGCTCCCCGTTCCCTCATCCCATCCACACTGCACTCCCCCTTCCCTCATCCCATCCACACTGTGCTCCCCCTTCTCTCGTCTCACCGACACTGCACTTCCCCTACCCTCATCCCATCCACACTGCACTCTCCCTTCCCTCATCTCATCCACACTGCGCTACCCCTACCCTCATCCCATCCACTGTGCTTCTCCTTCCCTCATCCCATCAACACTGCATTCCCCCTTCCCTCATCTCATCAACACTGTGCTCCACCTTCTCTCATCCCATCAACACTGCGCTCCCCCTTCCCTCTTCTCACCCACTTTGCTCCCCCTTCCCTCATCCCATCAACACTGCGCTCCCCATTCCCTCATCCCATCCACACTGCACTCCCTCTTACCTCATCACATCCACACTGTGCTCCCCATTCCCTCATCCCATCCACACTGTGCTCCTCCTTCCCTCATCCCATCCACTCTGTGCTCCCCCTTCCCTCGTTTCACCCACACTGCACTCCTCCTTCCCTCATCCCATCAACACTGTGCTCCCCCTTCCCTCATGTCACCCACACTGTGCTCCCCCTTCTCTTATCCCATCAACACTGCGCTCCCCCTTCCCTCTTCTCACTGCACTTCCCCTACCCTCATCCCATCCACACTGCGCTCCCCCTTCCCTCATCCCATCCACACTCCACTCCCCCTTCCCTCATCCCATCCACACTGCACTCCCCCTTCTCTCGTCTCACCCACTCTGCACTTCCCCTACCCTCATCCCATCCACACTGCACTCCCCCTTCCCTCATCTCATCCACACTGCTCTACCCCTTCGCTCATCCCATCCACTGTGCTCCTCCTTCCCTCATCCCATCCACACTGTGCTCTCCCTTCCCTCATCTCACCCACACTGCACTCCCCCTTCCCTCAACCCATCCACTGTGCTCCCCCTTCCATCATCCCTTCCACACTGTGCTCCCCCTTCCCTCATCTCACCCACACTTCCCTCCCCCTTCCCTCATCCCATCCACACTGTGCTCCACCTTCCATCGTCTCACCCACACTGCGCTCCCCCTTCCCTCATCCCATCCACCCTGTTCTCCCCATTCCCTTGTCTCACCCACACTGCACTTCCCCTACCATCATCCCATCCACACTGCACTCCCCCTTCCCTCATCTCATCCACACTGCACTACCCCTTGCCTCATCCCATTCACTGTGCTCCTCCTTTCCTCATCCCATCCACACTGCACTACCCCTTCCCTCATCTTACCCACACTGTGCTCCCCCTTCCCTCATCCCATACACACTGTGCTCCCCCTTCCCTCATCCCATCCACACTGCACTCCCCCTTCCCTCATCCCATCCACACTGTGCTCCCGATTCCCTCATCCTATCCACACTGTGCTCACCATTCCCTCATCTCACCCACAATGCGCTGCCCCTTCCCTCATCCCATCCACACTGTGCTCCCTCTTACCTCATCTCATCCACACTGTGCTCCCCATTCCCTCATCCCATCCACTCTGTGCTCCTCCTTCCCTCATCCCATCCACTCTGTGCTCCCCCTTCCCTCGTTTCACCCACACTGCACTCCTCCGTCCCTCACCCCATCCACACTGCACTCCCCTTCCCTCATCCCATCCACACTGCACTCCCCCTTCTCTCATCCCTTCCACACTGTGCTCCCCATTACCTCATCCTATCCACACTGTGCTCACTATTCCCTCATCTCACCCACTGCGCTCCCCCTTCCCTCATCCCATCCACACTGCGCTCCCCCTTCCATCGTCTCACCCACACTGCGCTCCCCATTCCCTCATCCCATCCACACTGTGCTCCCCATTCCCTTATCTCACCCACACTGCACTTCCCCTACCCTCATTCCATCCACACTGCGCTCCCCTTTCCCTCATCTCATCCACACTGTGCTCCCCCTTCCCTCTTCCCATCCACTGTGCTCCCTCTTCCCTCCTCCCATCCACACTGTGCTCCCCCTTCCCTCGTCTCACCCACACTGTGCTCCCCTTCTCTCTTACCATCCACACTGCACTCCCCATTTCTTCATCCCATCCACACTGCGCTCCCCCTTACCTCATCCCATCCACACTGTGCTCCCCATTCCCTCATCCCATCCACACTGCACTCCTCCTTCCCTCATCCCATCCACTCTGCGCTCCCCCTTCCCTCATCCCATCCACACTGCGCTACCCATTCCCTCATCTCACCCACACTGCGCACCCCCTTCCCTCATCTCACCCACACTGCGCTCCCCTTTCCCTCATCCCATCCACACTGCTCTCCCCATTCCCTCATCTCACCCACACTGCGCTCCCCCTTCCCTCATCCCATCCACACTCCGCTCCCCTCCCATCATCTCACCAACACTGCGCTCCCCCTTCCTTTCTCTCACCCACACTGTGCTCCCCTTCCCTCATCTCACCCACACTGCGCTCTTCCTTTCCTCGTCTCACCCACACTGCGCTCCCCCTTCCCTCATCCCATCCACACTGTGCTCCCCCTTCCCTCGTCTAACCCACACTGTGCTACCCCTCCCCTCATCTCACCCACACTGCGCTCCCCTTCCCTCATCACACCCACACTGTGCCCCATTCCCTCATCTCACCTGCACTGTGCCCCCCTTCCCTCTTGGCACCCGAGAGTGCAAACAGGGTAAGCATTTTGCAGTTACTTTCCTGAGTTTTTCTAAAAGGTTGTCAGTGTTATGCTTCTTAGTGAAACTGGTGATACACAGAGTAGCCTGCCCCTGAATAACCTTCTGTTTCTTGAATACTGCTGCTGCTATTGGTGCCAGTGAAGGCAATACACCCACCCAGTGGGCTGTTACAGTCATGTAATCTTGCATTTGCTCTGTTCTGCTTGTCCACATATCTGTGGTTAAGTAGACAGTGGGTACAATGGCATTTTGGAGGACTCTAATTAAGTTGTTTTAATGTCCCTGTGAAGTGGAATCTAGATGAGATTTGGATGCAGGGACACAGGACCTCAATTAACTGTCTAAAGCTCACTGCATTATTGGTGGATATTGGACGCACATCCAATACCAGCATAGATGTTGTGGCGCCAGTGATCTGCTGTGCCACTTGGTGACTGCTGTCATACTTGCTCCCCCTTGCAAAAGATTGTTTCACAGTCAATTCTATTTTTTAACTACTACTAGTAGTCTTCTTGGTCTCCTTCTGGGATGAAGAACCACTCCCAGTAGCAGCAGCAGGTGTAGTGCTCAAGGATTGTTCTGGGGAAAGGACTGATGTGAATGATTTAAATATTTTTTGTATTTTTTGTAAATGCCTCCCTTCCTCCCCTCCCCTCCTCCCTCATAAATTTGATTCAAAATCAAGAAATGAAATCAAATTTTCTGATAATGAAACCTTTCTTTCTTTCCCTGCCTTCAACTGCATACATACTCTAACTCACTGAGGCCTCTTGAATAATAAAAACATTTGTTTCCTGATGTGCCATGTTGGAAGTTGAACTGCCACAGCTGCCGAAATGTTCTACATGTGGTTGCTGAATGGCAAATATGTCCAGAAGTATTTATGGCCTCAGACAGCATCCCCTATATACTCCTTTCATTTTTTTAAAAAAATTCAGAACCACAAAGTTGATTCGGTGGGCAAAACATGGTAGATTTTCAAATTTACCCAGTTTTTTTTATTGCTTCCAACCCCAACCGGTTTCCCCAAGACCCTGGTGAATTGATAGGATGTTATAAATAACGGTTCAGCTAAAAAAAATGTCTGCCTCCTTTGTATGTAGGTGACTCTAAGCATAATCACTGGATAATGTAGATTGCAGATGGTGGGTGTCATGGGAGAGACCAGAAATATGAGCAGCAGCACAGAGTATTTTCCTGCCAGGATGTGTGCAATAAAGTGCAAATATATTGAATACAAAAATTAGTTGTGTATATTGGACACATTACATACATATTTATATGTTACATAAAGTGCATAAAGCAGGCAACCTGAGGCACACCACCCATTGTTGACAAACAACTTCCAGTAGGCCTAGCAAACAGCATGGATGTTGGGAGTTGTAGTTTAGCCGGAGAGCTACAGGCTGCTTTCCTCTGATGTAAACAGCAACTCTTGGTCCCATTATTCCTAACAATCTCCCTGAGCACAAAGTAAATGTCTGTTTACAGTGTATACCATTTATCAGCACCTCCACAAGCAAGGCCATCACATTTCTATTAGATGTATAAAAAAACCTCCTCCAGATCAAAGATGTCTTTTAGGAACTGAAGAACTTGATGCTACATTGATCTTCCCTCATAAATTTTCTTTAAAATTAAAACAGTAAAATAATAAATAAATTAAAAGCTAATCAATCCTTCCGTCCTTTCCCTGTCTTCAGTCAGTAAACATATTCCAACTCTCTCGGGCCTTTGACCTATTTCTTGATTAATGAAAACATTCTTAATTTTTAAACTTCCTATGAGGTCGTATAGTTTATTAAACTGCCATCCTGCCTACCACTGCAGTGCCATGTTGGAAGCTGAACTGCCTCATGTTAGTGCGCCTACTGCTGTCGCTTATCTTAGTCAGCCAACTAGCTTGATGCAAATTTTTGGCCTAAACTGGATGAAATCAATTTTGTGAGCTGTGAGGTGGTCAAAATTGACTAAAAATTACTGGAAATAAATATTATTGAGGTTAATGATACTGTAGGAACAAAAACAGGGCCAAATTATGTCATTTCAGCTGTTTTTATGATTCATACAGATCCAAAACCTAAACCAAAACATGTAAGGGTGGTTTTGTAAAACCGAATCCAGATCCAAAACCTTGAAAAGGATACAGATCCAAAACCAAAACCAAAACATGGGGGTCGGCGCACATCCCTAGTTATAAGACATTTTTAAACATATAAGCACATAATAATGCTAATTTTATTCATCTATGAACCACTTAATTAATCAACAGTTGTTTGTAAATTTAGCTCGTTTCCTAAAAAGCATATATATATATTTATAGCAAAAACTGTGTTGGAATTGTCTATTCATAAATTCTATAATATAAGGTGTCCTTTATTTGTGAGTAACCTAAATATGGCATACGTCTCACTCTACATTCTCAAATGGGCATACTAAACACTAAGGAGCTCATTCAGACCAGGACGCTAAGCTGCGCTCTCACACAGCTAAAAGGTGCCGGGTATGCAAATGCCGCAGTCGCACTGTCTGTTGTTTGGATGCCCTCTATGTCTTAGAGAGTGATGGCAGAGCGAACGCATGCCGGTATAAAGACACTCACTTTTCTCTCTTAACACACATCATCTCCAGGAAGTGTAGAAACAATCGGAACCATCGAGAGCCATCGGAGCTGCACGCAGCGATTGAGGTAGACCCTACCCCGCCCCAAGCACTGCGATCACTGCAGGCTGTAAAACAACCAAGTGACGTGTACAATGATGCATCTTTGCTAATTATGCACACCCATAAAACTCTGTTTTGACGCCCAGACATGCCTGCGTTCGCGGCACCACTCCCCGTTCACAAGCACCTTCCCTTGTTACCACCCACAAACGATGCTATCTGTCAGTCAAAATAATTTCCAGTCTGTGTACTACGAAAGTACGATTCCCGATCTCTATGTGAGTGATGTATGCACGCGCATATTGATGCATACGTATGCGCAAATGGGCGGCTATCGCCCAAAGCATTTGTCCGCGGCTTAGCGAAGGGGTCTGAATCAGGCCCTAAATGCACCTGTACATTTGGGTGTAAGTGTATCTGATGCATGCCTGGTGATATATTCTTTCTAGTTATCATTGTTATTGTTAACTCTAGAGAACTTGCATATTGCCCAGTTAAACTCTTCTCCTTTTGTTTCGGATCATGTGTAGACTCTGTCATTAACAGTTGGTTAATGTGACTTTTTCCCCATAGATCAAAAATTAAAGTTAGATGGTGAGGACACATCAGGATGTGGAAAATAACAGTCATTCAAAATTATAGTGCCAAAAAAGACTAAGGGCCAAATGTAATAGGTGGTCTGTTTTGGTAAATTGCAATTTTTCACAACTCTCCAATGTAATAGGGTGTCTGTTCACTAAAACTCGTGTTTTTCAGAGTTACTAAAACTCTCCATTCTCAAACTCGCATCCAGATGTTTTCACATTGAAAACAATCAACTCGCCCAATGTAATAGAGTGTCTGTTTCAGACTCTCAAAAAAAAGTTTACCAAAAGTCCCCAAATAATAGACCTGCTTCAGGCTAGCGAGTACATCCTGAGCAGGTCAGATTAACACAGAAACATGCATATATCCATGAGATATGTACATGTTTCTGTGTGTACTTATGTTAAATGGTTTTAAATAAAAAAAAAAATGACATGCACCCCCTCCCCAAAAGCATAACCAGCCCTGGGCTTTATAAAGCCTGTTCTGGTTCTAATAATACAGGGGCCAAAATGCGTAGGGGGCCCCTGTATATTAAGAACCAGCACAGGGCTTTGTTGAGCTGGTCCTGGTTCTGGATAATCAGGGGACAAAATGAGTAGAGGTCCCCTGAAAATTCCAGAACCAGCACCGAACTCTGTTTTGCGGGGGGATAATGCCACAGCCAGGGAAAACCTTTCACCGGTTTCCCCGGCCAAAGCATTATCCCTGACCGCTAGTCTATCCAGGCCAGGGATCCCTGGGGAGTTGAGGACCCCCCCAATAAGGGGGTCCCCCTCTCCAGGGCACCCCAGGCCTACACTGATAGCCCGGGGCTATCCCCGGCACCCTAGGGCGGTGGGTGCCGGGTTGATAGTGTAAAGTGTAAAATTAAATTTTCCATATTGTCTTTATTTGTAGAACCACAAGTACCAGCAAGCCTCCCCTGCATTCTGGTATTTGGAGAACCACAAATACCAGCATGCGGGGCATTACGGGCCCGCTGGCACTTGTAGTTCCACAACTAAAGAAATACATAAATAAAAAAACATACTCCATGAAAGTATAATTTTAATAAAACATACATGCACACTCACACTCACACATACTCACCTAGTATCCGAAGTAATCCATAGGGGTGTACCTGAAAAAAAAATCCATACTCACCTCTCCTATGCGTCGATCACGTCCTCTTCTCCAAGTAGGCAATCCAGGGGTTAAAAAAAAAAACGCAAAAAAACCGAACCATACGGACCGAGCAAAGGTATGTGTGTACACATACCTTTGCTCCGCGTAAGTGACCGGGGCACACATGTGCCCCATCAGTGAAGGGGCCGCCAGCCAATCAGGGAGCATCTCCGTCGGAGCAGCTGCCTGATTAGCTGAATGCAGCCAGCCTGTGTGTTCCATAGACGTCTATGGTGAAAAATCCCCATAGACGTCTATTGTGGGAACCGCTACGTCGTAGCAGCAACATTAATTGATGTTAATCTTGTGGTTACATCAATGATACAATGTCGCGACATTGTATCATTGATGTAACCACAAGAGGACGTGAGGATGTAACCACAAGAGGACGTGATCGACGCATAGGAGAGGTGAGTATGGATTTTTTTTTTCAGGTACACCCCTATGGATTACTTCGGACACTAGGTGAGTATGTGTGAGTGTGAGTGTGCATGTATGTTTTATTAAAATGATACTTTCACGGTGTAAGTTTTTTTATTTACATATTTCTTTAGTTGTGGAACTACAAGTGCCAGCGGGCCCGTAATGCCCTGCATGCTGGTATTTGTGGTTTTCCAAATACCAGCATGCAGGGGAGGCTTGCTGGTGCTTGTGGTTCTACAAATAAAGACAATATGGAAAATTTAATTTTACACTTTACACTATCAACCCGGCACCCACCGCCCTAGGGTGCCCGGGATAGCCCCGGGCTACCAGTCTAGGCCTGGGGTGCCCTGGAGAGGGGGAACCCTTTATTTGGGGGGTACCCAACTCCCCAGGGATCCCTGGCCTGGACTGACTAGCAGTCAGGGATAATGCTTTGGCCGGGGAAACCGGTGAAAGGTTTTCCCTGGCTGTGGCATTATCCCCCTGCTAGAAAGAGTTCGGTGCTGGTTCTGGAACCTTCAGGGGACCCCTACTCGTTTTGTCCACTGATTTTCCAGAACCAGGACCAGCTCAACAAAGCCCTGTGCTGGTTCTTAATATACAGGGGCCCCCTACGCATTTTGGCCCCTGTATTTTTAGAACCAGAACAGGCTTTATAAAGCCCAGGGCTGGTTATGCTTTTGGGGAGGGGGTGCACGTTTTTTTTTTTTTAACACACACAGAAGCCATCACGGATCTCACTGATCTGTGATGGCTTCGCTACTCGCATTAAAAGGTGTCAGTTTACATAGTCCTAAACTCGCCTGCACTCGCAAATGCAGTAGCCTCAAGCTGAAAAGTTCGCAGGCTATTGAATTTGCGAGTTTCAGTACAAACTTTTTTAAAAGTGCGAGAAAGTGCGAGTTTGTACTGTTACTAAAACTGACTACCTATTACATTTGGCCCTAAGAGCCTATTCAGGGCTGCCATCAGAAATTGTGGGGCTCAGGACTGACAAAATAGACAGGGTCCCCCTAGTCGGCATCCCCCCCCTTGAGGTCACGCAGTGTCGGTTGACAAGAAAAACAACTTTATTGCAGTGTATATAAGAGATGGAGCTGGAGGGCAGTCACTTGACTCATTCTATTGTGCTGCGGCAGGGGGGGGGTTATTATTCAGGTGTTAGCTGGCAAATTTCAGACTGTGGCAAGCAAGTGACCCTTGCACTTTTACATTTAACTTTATTATTTATTATTCATATATTAAAAAAATAAATACAGTATATAATGTGTGTATATGGACAGTATATACATATATTCATTTAGAAAAAGAAGAATAAAGAATAAAGTAAGTTCTTAAGCTTTAACCCCCCCCCAAAAAAAAGAAAAACAATAAAGCAACTGTACCTACATTACCTCTCCCTAATTCAAAATCAGGTCCAGGAAGTAAAAACTCTTCTGCTCTTTAAAATGCCTAATTGTGCTCATGGGCCTAGTGTCCATATTGCCCATTGGCTTAGTGTCTACCTAACCATAGGCCTAACACTCGTTTACAATGCCCGTGAGTCTACCGCCTGACTTTGTTCCCAGGGAATAAGGCTCGATCTAGGGTGGTAATGAAGAAGGATTGTCCCACTGGGACCTTACCTGCTCTGCCGACCTTGGGGGGCACAGAGGGGTACCATCTGCACCAGCCCTTCTCCTCAGGGGACAGTGACAATCTTCATCTTGCCAAACGCTGGATCCTCACTTGTTTCCGGATGATAGTTTGACTTCGCTGGCTACTTGACTCCCGACGAACTTACTGTAACTTGAAAAGCAAAGAAGCCATTATAAGCTCTTTATATGTTCTGTATTATGCCTCCCTTCTCTGTATCCCACTGTGCTTCACTGTGCATTGGTCTTTCCATTTCCTTATTCTGCACTGTGCTTCCTGTTCCACACTGCACACCCCTTCCCTCATCCCATCAACACTGCGCTCCCCCTTCCCTCATCTCATCAACACTGTGCTCCACCTTCTCTCATCCCCTCAACATTGCGCTCCCCCTTCCCTCTTCTCACCCACTGTGCTCCCCCTTCCCTCATCCCATCAACACTGTGCTCCACCTTCTCTCATGTCATCAACACTGTGCTCCCCCTTCCCTTGTCTCGCCAACACTGTGCTCCCCCTTCCCTCATATCACCCATATTGCACTCCCCCTTTCCTCATCCCATCCACACTGTGCTCCCCCTTCCCACGTTTCACCCACACTGCGCACCCTCTTCTCTCATCTCATCAACACTGCACTCCCCCTTCCCTTTTCTCACTGCACTTGCCCTACCCTCATCCCATCCACACTGCGCTCCCCCTTCCCTCATCCCATCCACTATGCTTTCCCTTCCCTCATGTCACCCACACTGTGCTCCCCCTTCTCTCATCTCATCAACACTGCACTCCCCCTTCACTTTTCTCACTGCACTTGCCCTACCCTCATCCCATCCACACTGCGCTCCCCCTTCCCTCATCCCATCCACTATGCTTTCCCTTCCCTCATCCCATCCACACTGTGCTCACCATTCCCTCATCCCATCCACACTGTGCTCCCCATTCCCTCATCCCATCCACACTGCACTCCCCTTTCCATCGTCTCACCCACACTGTGCTGCGCTCCCCCTTCCCTCATCCCATCCACACTGTGCTCCCCATTCCCTCGTCTCACCCACAGTGCACTTTCCCTACCCTCATCCCATCCACACTGCGCTCCCCCTTCCCTCTTCCCATCCACTGTGCTCCCTCTTCCCTCATCCCATCCACACTGTGCTCCCCCTTCCCTCGTCTCACCCACACTGCGCTCCCCATTCCCTCATCCCATCCACACTGCGATCCCCCTTTCCTCATCCCATCCACACTGTGCTCCCCATCCCTCATCCCATTCACACTGTGCTCCTCCTTCCCTCATCCCATCCACTCTGTGCTTCCCATTCCCTCATCCCATCCACACTGCGCTCCCCCTTCCCTCGTCTCAGCCACACTGTACACCCCCTTCCCTCATTTCACCCACACTGCGCTCCCCCTTCCCTCATCCCATCCACACTGCGCTTCCCATTCCCTCATCTCACCCACACTACGCTCCCCCTTCCCTCATCCCACCCACATTCCACTGCCCCTTCCATTGTCCCACCAACACTGCGCTCCCCCTTCCCTCCTCTCACCCACACTGTGCTCTCCCTTCCCTCATCTCACCCACACTGCGTTCTCCCTTTCCTCGTCTCTCCCACACTGTGCTCCCCCTTCCCTCATCTCACCCACACTGTGCTCCCCCTTCCCTCGTCTCACCCACACTGCGCTCCCTCTTCCCTCATCCCATCCACACTGCACTCCCCCTTTCCTCGTCTCACCCACACTGTGCTCCCCCTTCCCTCATCTCACCCACACTGTGCTCCCCCTTCCCTCATCACACCCACACTGTGCTCCCCCTTCCCTCTTCTCACCCACACTGCGCTCGCTCTTCCCTCATCCCATCCACACTGCACTCCCCCTTCCCTCATCTCACCTACACTGTGCTCCCCCTTCCCTCATCACACCCACACTGTGCCCCCCTTCCCTCATCTCACCCACACTGTGCCCTCCCTCATCTCACCCTCACTGTGCCCCCCCCCACATACACACACACACTTACCTATAACAACTGTGAAAGTGAAAGTTGTCCAGGCCATCTTCATTCTTCTGTTTCTTCTCCCTGGCAATTGGCTCCTCTGACTCTGCTGCTGTCATACCTGATGCTGGTTGCCAGGGTCCCTCCCACTCCCTGGAGAAGCAGAACATCGCACTGACTGGGGTGGGGGCGGAGCTTCCTGATGACTCATGGTTTCTCTCTGCCAGTGATCAGAGTAGACTCGTTGAAGCAGACAGCTCAGCTTACAGACTCCTCAGATCACTGGCTTAAATATCCGAGGAGTCATCAGGCAGCCAAGCCCCGCCCCCACCCCAGTGCTGTGCTGCACTGCTCAGCTTTTCCAGGCCACGTAGTGACGGAGGCAGAAGATGCTGCTCAAGCAGGCCAGTCGTAAATGTGTTTGCAGGTGCTGAGTGCTGGCATCCCCAGAGCTATATTGTACCACCGGTAGGGCAGATGGAGATGGCCACCCTGTACTCCCACCCAGCCAGGCAGCCACTTGGGGTAGTGGTGGGCGGCCGCTGCGCTCTGATAGGAGTGGGCCCTGGCCAGGCCTGTAATTCCTTTTTTTGTAAGGGGATAGCTGCCAGCAGGCCCCCCAAGTGTCCAGCTGCTGCATACTGTAGGTAGGTAGGTGGAATGGGAGGGCGGCCCTTTGCTGGGCCTCTCACTGTAACTCACTTTTACTATGCGGCGGCAGGAGGTAGGAGTGGCGGGCCCCCGAGTGTCCAGGCCTGGGACTCAAGTCCTGGCTGTCCCCCCCTGATGGCGGCCCTGGGCCTATTCATCCAATAATAAATGCCCTGGTAACCATGCGGAAATGCCAGTTTCTGCATTTTTAAGTTACGGGGCCATTCATCATTAGGGGTCCAATAGGACTCCCCCGGTAGTCAGAGTTTGCCCCCCGACAACAAGTGCCATCCTCAGACAGCGCATGTTCTCGGATCCCCCTACTGCCTATGGGAAGGCGTGGTGGGAAGCGAAGAGGGAGCAGATCTCATTGCTGCCTCCTCACTCCTGTTGGCTATGCGCATGCGTGACCTGAGGTCACACATAAATTTCTGGGACTACAGGGAGCAGGTAAGTAATGCATCTACTTTTGTAGCTGCGATACTTTCCATGGGGACAACTGCTTTTCAGAGCAGTTGTCCCCACACCAGAGCAATGATGAATTGCTCTGGTGTCAGGCTTCCGCCGCTGCGAGTTGGATACTAAAGTATCCCTCGCAGCGAGTCCAAAACTTCATCATCGGAAGCCATACGGCCTTCGATGATGAATAGGCCCATAACACCACGTCTTACTCTTAATACAAGAGTCACCTTCTGGATGTGAATTTAACTGGGAACTCTAATACTAGCCGGCCAGTACCCAACTGGTATTCAAAAACAAATCCTTTTTTTGTGTGAAACAAGGTGTCTAGTATCAAAGAAAAGAAGGCCAGTAATGAGAATTTAGTGAGCTGTGAAAACAATATCACTTACATTTTGGGGAAAGATGTTTTTCTGACAATTTCATGCCTAAAGAACAGTTAGAAAAATGCAAAGCTCTACAAATGTTATCTAATGAGGAAACAGCAGTACTTTCTAGAGAGCAGTGCACATATGACAAATATTACAAATGTTTGCAAATAAATTAGAAAATGTACAAGGAGGTGAGAAGGTTAGAATATCTGGTGCGAGCACTGGGAGGTCAGCTTGGCAGTGGCAAGAGCAGAAGATGGACCTCAGAGGAAAAAGAGCTCTGGTGGTCACAGAAGATGCCAAAAGACACTGCACTCAAGCAAGATGACTTTGGGGATATAAAGAGAAGACTATCAGGTGGTAGCTGAGCCTTGGGGATTGCAGAAGTTCCTAACAAAAATAAAGAAGCTGAGGAGCTGGGAGGTTTGCAGTGGAGGCAAGCAAAATAGCTTAATAAAGCCTCCCACTGCAGTCTCTCTCTATGTACAGGGTAGGCACCTTTAACCCCTCTAGGCTACCAGGTCAATGGGCATTAGGCCCACAACCCCAAAGCTAAAATTGGTGCTAGGCCCGCTCCTCAAAGTTAGGATGGGCAGCAGGCCCATGCCCTGTGGTTAGGTTAGTGTTATGGTCCAGCCCTTAAAAACCACTTTCTTACCTCTCTGGTGCCTGTCCAGGATATTACAGAGGTCCGTTAATGCTGCACATTGCTCCTGGCTGGAGCTGAGGTCTGTCTGTGCTACTCCTGCCCTGCCTGCTGAGTGTCCTGTCACTGAGCATGGAGATGGCTCTCTGCAGCCCCTTTCTCACAGCATGTCTTCCCAGCATGATGGCATACAGGCTACATGCCAGAGTTCCCTCCTAAACTACAGTATGGGTGCAGCCATGTTGGACTCTGTCACCTGACACTCTTCTTCCACTCAAAGTGCTGCAACCAGACCAGCTGAACTCAGCATCCAATCCCTGGGGATCCTCCACTATAAATTCAATTTCCTGACTGGCCTCTGTTGCCAGTACAACGTCACTTCTTGCTGAAGTTACAGCTCTGTGCTGAGCTCCAAGGTACTCTGTATCTGAACTGTCCCAGTCCAATATATCCAGTAAACAAGTATTGCACACCAGCCTGGTTTTACCACTGAGACTTGTTCTTACAGCTGCCATCGGTTCAAGCCAATACCTCCAACCATTGGTCTCATCCGATGCCTCCAACATTGGACTCATATCAATTAAGTTCTTCAATTCTTCAAAATCGGTCCCAACCATTCAAGTTAATCAATTCATCAACATCGGATTCTAATCCATCAAGTTCCTCAATTCAACAACATCAGTTGCAATCTGATCCAGCTTTCAATCCAGCATCATTCCTTCAGTATTTTTAGTCCAGTCCCATTCCAACCTCCTGTTCAATAAATACATTCTATTCCTGTTCTCGCCTTCGGTCCCGTCATCTACTGCCGTATATATCTACCTTCTCACATCTATACATGAGGAAGTGTTGGCTCAAACTACCTAAGTTCATTAACGTCTATCAAATCTCTTCTTCAGCCTCCCACACCTGTTCCTATCCATACCAACCCTCAGGCATGACAGTAGGCCACTGGGTCCATGCCCTATTAGTAAGTCAGGCAGTAGGCCAGTTTGGCAACTTAGGTGTGGTGGACTGACTTGCCCTCACACACTGCCTGCATTTTCCAGCCAAAAATGGTAGAAAAGCCCAATTAGAGCAGTAGCCCACAAGTAATGTAATAGAACTGGCCAGCTGGTAAGGTGTACAGAGGGAAATTTAAAAAGCAAACTGTTACAGGTTGCTCCTGTGTATTGACTTGTCAATTGTATTGGGTATGTATATGTATTGGGGTTGAACCTAAATTTGTCTTTAAAAGGGCAAGGAATTTGAAAGAACACCTTGCACCAAGCCATTTTAAGACTAAGGCTGAAGAATCTAATCCTTATGCTATAAGCCAAGAACGGTTTGTAATAAAACTTTTGGGGTGTTACCCCTGCAGCAGATTACATTGTATAACTTGCAAGTTTATTAGTAGTGCATTACATTTTAGCTCCAGTTCATTGGGATCTTGTTTTAATAATTATGAATACATTAACTGACAGACCGCTTATGTGTCATACTTCATTAGTTGTAAATGTGGTATGCAGTACGTGGGCAGAACCACAAGAACACTTAACATCAGGTGCCTGGAGCACAGACAAAATGTTATAAAGAAAAATCCTAAACATAGCTTGTCACAACACGTAGCACAGAAGCATAATGGAGATGTTAAGGTATTGCAAATACAAGTATTGAATGGATAAAATCTACATACAGGTGTGGAGATAGATACAATAGGCTATCTACAAAGGAGGCCTATTGTATCTATGCTCTAGGAACATTAAACCCTTTGGGACTAAATGAGTCAATAGAAATGAATAATATCTAGTTATTACCTGTATCATGAACCACTATACAATTGCTATATTAGCATATATGTTTTTTCTACCTTACATGCTATTCTATTACTGTCACTCTCTATACATGTGTGGTCCTCACTTTGGAATATATATGGTAGATGACAAGATTTTAGATTATATATTGACTTCTACCTAATATGGGTTAATATATGATAATATTATGACCGCTTTGTCATGGATCGTGTAAAGATGAGAGCGATCTTAGTATAACCTTTTTGTCCCGATGTGTAATACAATCGAATATGATAGATAGATATTTTTCTAGTATCCAATATTGTAATACTCTTTATATTTTTTGTTTTAAGTAAAAATATGTCTAAGATGTTATATAGGAATTATGCATCTATTAAATAAAATAGATTAAAAAAATTCTATAATAAATTCATTTTACAAGATCGATGGGATTAGAACCCATAACCTTGGCCTTTGTGTATTGATGCATGAACTAGCTGAGCCACTCAGACCCTTGATTTAAATCAGGGCGTTTGATATTTCTTTTTTTGTGATGAAATAAGCGATGACACCTTGATTGTTTTTTTTGTATTTTAATTTATGTTGCTGCTATGTATTTTCTGTGACTGCATGTAAGAATATAATTATCTTCTCTCTTTTAAATAATTATGAAAAAGGAAACACTAAAAAATAAAAAGGTAAATATATCTCTTGTCTAAAGCACCTGAGATTAAGAATCACCTTCAAGTGTTAGCTACAATCCAGGAGTGCAAGAAGGTTTTTTATTGGACAAGACCCATTTAAATATGGAGCCAGGAATCTGCTGACCATTCTCTGTCTAAACCCTTCGAAGAAACTGCCACCATACAAAGCAGAGAAACGCATAAGGGGGAACCAGGAATCTGTTTTTGACTGACGTTGAAACCTACTAATCCTTTGCTGGTATACATGCCCGACACGGACTCCCTCCCTCCCAATCACTGTGCTAACTTATTGTGCCCCACCACTACTAAATCACAGAGACACGCTGGAATGCTATCTCCAAGGAGGACTGCCCTTTCTCCTTTCATTGGCATGGAGTTGGGCGCTGGGAGTAATCGAGAGGAGGTTGAGTTTTACTGTAACAATTAGAGTGTACACACCTCTAGGACTGTTACAACAATAATTATTTAAAGCCAGCATAAACATCAAAGGACTTTGGTGATGGGACATCTGAGGTGAGCACCCAAGGGGGACTACCCCTACTGCCACCTTACAACATCATGGATACTTTAAAAAAGGAAATAATAAATATGGGCTGCAAGTTGTAGTCATCAGGGTATATTTTTTTAAATGAAACTTGTCAATAATGATTACAATTTAGAGCAAAACTTAAAAAAAAAAAGAATGGAAATGAAAGAACTTGGATAACATAGAAGTTACAACAGATACCAGTCATGAGTTTTCTTTGTTGTGAAGAGGCCAAAGAAAATTGGTCAATATTTATTGGTTATTTGCTATTTTAACTAACTCATGTCTCTATATGTTGTAGCAAATCCATGGTAACCAACATGTTTACAAATGATGGCTAATATATAGTTATTCATATGCTGAAGAAGTTGCTTGTAATAACAAGAACACAAGTTTGAAACATACTCTGGTATCCACAAAACCAAGAAATTGGATAATCTAAGTACAGCTGAATACCCATGGAAATCACAGAATCTGTTCAACACTGATGTCCCATCACCACAAGTCCGTATACTACGGTCTAATACTGATATCCTGTGAGAGTTCTTTCTTATAATGGAATGAGGGATACACTTCTGTTTACTATGGTTTCCTAGGAGACAACACATGAACGTGATTATTATCAAGGAGATAGACACCATATGGTCAGTTGACAGCAATGCCATGATGCGGCGACGTCACCAGAATAGACAGGGTCTGCTTTGGGCAGTGTCTATATTCCCTTCACAGAGAGGACCCTGATGCCATCAGCCAGGGCTGTCTTAACAGCAGTGTGGGCCCTGGGCAAAGCAATGCACTGGGGCCCCTGTCCACCCTTTCACGGGAAAAGATCGGTCACAGTGCTTTGAAAAAGAAAACATTTACTAACTGGCCACAGCTGCAGGGGGGCTGGAGGGCCCCTTTAAGCTTCGGGCCCTTGGGCAACTGCCCAAAAAGCCCAATGAAAGAGGCAGCCCTGTCATCAGCTACTGTCCAACGTCATTCCCTACCATCCACATGGACATAGAGGGGGAATATAATCACCATGTCTGAAGTGAGGCGAGGGCAGCAAGCCAATGAGAGGACAAGTTTCTTCTCTTTTTCTTCTCTCTTCGCTAGATGGACTTTATGGGTATTGAAGCACACTTCCGCCCTCACTGCACATCACTTCCAGGTCCCTAGCGCAAAGGGGAAATAAGCTGGTTTGCTATGTACCTATGAAAAGGTGGGATGTATGCTCTGGATGCAACTTATGATAGGAGCAACCACTACACTGATGCGGTCACATGATGTCCGACTGGCCTGGATACAAAGACTAGTGCGGACTCGTGATTGGTTTTGCCTCATGGGGATGGGTTGCACATTATTAGATTAGCCAGCTGTTCTTTTATTAGATAGCTTACATCATAGCCTAACCGTGATTGGAGGGTGGGAGTATTTAAGGGAGTACACGGAGGGGGAATATCCATCTATTCATTTTGCCTAGAAAAATACCCAAGAAACACATTGGATGGGTATTGTTGTATCCTGAAGTAACGGAGGTGGACATTACTCGGCAGTTTGGAACCCAGGAAGAAGACCCAGGACTCCAGGGGGATCCTCTTTTACATGATGCGCTGTAGAACTGGTAGCTTCTTAGTTACCTTAAATTCTAAAAGCCCTGCCGGTAATTTGTTTCCACTCTTAATTTTTGCAATATACATGCTGCTTTATGTTTTATTGTCCCTGTACTTTTATGACTGACCATTTATTGAAAACAGTATTACACTATTTTCCCCTCCTCCCATTTGCATGTTTTTTCTATGGTTGTGACGAACATATGAGACTACTAGCGTCACTGAAAGGAGAGGGGAATATCGTGGTTGAGTTCCTTTGGAGAGAACTGTGAAAAATTGATTTATTCAAGTAGAAAATCTTTGCCATATGGAGTAACTGGATAAAAACTTCTATACCTTGTGTGAAAAGGAACGTGACTGATTATAAACGAAGTAGCTTGCTTGTGAATGAGTTGGCATTGGGCCTGATTCACTACGGATTGCAATATTGTGCACGCACGCAGTTCAACTGTGATCGCAAGCTAATCCACTGCGATCGCAATGCAAACTCAGCACAATATACGGACACCCACTTTACCTTACACACATCTATAATGCTTAGCAGAATAGCGAAACCATTGGTACAATCAAGTACCATCACAGCCTCACGCACACTTGCACAAGCCCTGACCTTACTCAGAAATTGCTAACAACTATGCATGCTATGAGACCTCATACTGCGTATGGGATCGCAGTGGATAATTAATGCGCACCTGCAATGGTATGCGCAGTGGACAATGGGATCGCAGTGGATAATTAATGCGCACCTGCAATGGTATAATTAATGCGCACCTGCAATGGTATGCGAACATACTGGCATGTCTGCGTTCGGCTGACCACCACCCCATCACCACCCACAAAAGGCACTTCCTGACAATCACTCTGCATTAGGTCTGCATAGCTGTTGCAATTGCAGTCCCCATTGCAGCAGCCAGTTCGCGCATGTGTACTGCGATACGTATGCATGTGTAGTGTGAAACAATCGGCCGATTGCATGTGTATTAGCAACTGCATTCCTTGTTGAATCAGGCCCCTTGTGTGCTAGCACTGCTGTGCTGACAATATGAGGATGATGATGTGGCTACCTCTGGTGGATAGTGATATAATGTTCTTTTCAATTAATGATTTTGGCTTTGAACTCCCTGTATAGCTGTGGGAATTAGCTGTGTATTTAGAGAGAAATGGATTGAGATGGAATTAGGTAGAGTGGGCACATTACCTCTAGTAATTGGTTTAAACCTGTTGGCTGTCATGAATTGGGTGTAGCGCTGTGCAACAGGATGATGGCTGTCATAATGTGCCCATACGCAGGACTATTTTTTACATGATATGGACAGTTACGACAGGTTGGACAGACCAATCGTTTAAAAATAGGTGTATTTTGTGTGTTCTGCGACCACGATGCACGTCCCCGCCGTCAACTAGTTGGATCACAAATCAGATGGTTTTGCAGAGAGACCTAAGATCTTTTGAGCACAATGTGATACACTTCTATGCATCTTATCCTATGATCGTAACAATCAATCGTACACCATTGACCACATCTTATGACAAATTTCAAGGGAAGAATTTCAAGAGCAATCGTACAACTCATCTTACCAACTTTGGTATACAGGTTGAGTCTCCCATATCCAAATATTCCGAAATACGGAATATTCCGAATTACGGAATATTTTTAGTATGACTGAGAATGTGAAACCTTTGCTTTCTGATGGTTCAATGTACACAAACTTGTTTTAAAGCACAAATTCATTAAAATACAGTATACAATAACCTTCAGGCTGTGTGTATAAGGTGTATATGAAACATAAATGAATTTTATGTATGTACACAAACTTTTTTTGATGCTCAAAATTATAAAAAATATTGTATAAAATGAGCTGCAGGCTGTGTGTATAAGGTGTATATAGAACATAAATGCATTCTGTGTTTAGTTGTGGGTCCTATACCCAAGATATTTCATTATAGTATGCAAATATTCCAAAATACGGAATAATCCGATATCCAAAATACCCCTGGTCCCGAGCATTTTGGATATGGGAGACTCAACCTGTACTTGCTTCCCATTTCAAATGATTGTTTGAAATACAATTGATTTAAACTAGGCTGACTTTGGTTCCCCTACTTTGATGATAATCTGGCCACAACAGCAGCTGCCCTGGCACCCATAGATTGTTTTTAGGAATTATGGATTGCATTACAGAAGTCAGATTACATTTTATCCAATGATACATAACTTTTTAATACTGTTTGTGAGGAGGCCAATCTGCAGGGTATTGACAGTGAACATTGCATGAGAATATTTACCATGCTGACGTATTAGCAAGGAGGTGCCTATATGGTTAACATTCCTACCTTGACTTATTTTAGTGTCACAAAGGCTACAGATGGCTTCATAAATATTGGGATAAATGTAATATGGGAAAGAACTAACAAATGGTTCTACTTAGGTTCTGCAGAAGGTAGTAATTCTAGAGCAGCTGTTAAAGTTAAGGCTAGTTAAACCTTATATATATAGTAACCTTATATGAACAATATTAGAACAGCACTATAAACACAATATGATACTTGTATAAAAGAATGGAATGGATTGTGTGTATATAAAGATTTAATATGAATATATATTAATCAAAATATAATTATATATAGAGAATTTCACGCAATCAACTAAGCTTTTGTACATTTTTTAATATATATACATATATATATACAGTCAGGTGCATAAATTTAGGGACATTGACAGAATTTTCATATTTTGGCCTCTATTCACCACCACAATGGCTTTGAAATGAAACAAACAAGATGTGCTTTAAATGCAGACTTTCAGATTTAATTTGAGGGTAATTACATCCAAATCAGGTGAACGGTGTAGGAATTACAACGGTTTCTATATGTGCCTCCCAATTTTTAAGGGGCCAAAAGTAATGGGACAAACTAAACAATCCTAAATCTAACATTCACTTTTTAATACTTTGTTGCAAATCCTTTGCAGGCAATTACAGCCTGAAGTCTGGAACGCATAGACATCACCAGACGCTGGTTTCATCCCTGGTGATGCTCTGACAGGCCTCTACTGAAAATGTCTTCAGTTCCTGCTTGTTCTTGGGGCATTTTCCCTTCAGTTTTGTCTTCATCAAGTGAAATGCATGCTCAATCGGATTCAGGTCAAGGGATTGACTTGGCCATTGCATAACATTCCACTTTTTAGCCTTAAAAAACTCTTTGGTTGCTTTTGCAGTATGCTTCGGGTCATTGTCCATCTGCACTGTGAAGCGCCGTCCAATGAGTTCTGAAGCATTTGACTGAATATGAGCATATAATATTGCCCGAAACACTTCAGAATTCATTCTGCTGCTTTTGTCAGCAGTCACTTCATCAATAAATACAAGGGAACCAGTTCCATTGGCAGCCATACATGCCCACACCATGACACTACCACCACCATGCTTCACTGATGAGGTGGTATGTTTTGGATCATGAGCAGTTCCTTTCCTTCTCCATAGTCTTCTCTTCCCATCACTCTGGTACAAGTTGATCTTTGACTCATCTGTCCATAGGATGTTGTTTCAGAACTGTAATGGCTTTTTTAGATGTTGTTTGGCAAACTCTAATCTGGTCTTCCTGCTTTTGAGGCTCACCAATGGTTTACATCTTGTGGTGAACCCTCTATATTCACTCTTGTGAAGTCTTCTCTTGATTGTTGACTTTGACACATATACACCTACCTCCTGGAGAGTGTTTTTGACTTGGCCAACTGTTGTGAAGGGGTTTTTCTTCACCAGGGAAATAATTCTTCTGTCATCCACCACAGTTGTTTTCCGTGGTCTTCCGAGTCTTTTGGTGTTACTGAGCTCTCCGGTGCGTTCTTTCTTTTTAAGACTGTTCCAAACAGTTGATTTGGCCACACCTAATGCTTTTGCTATCTCTCTGATGGGTTTGTTTTGATTTTTCAGCCTATTAATGGCTTGCTTCACTGATAGTGACAACTCTTTGGATCTCATATTGAGAGTCGACAGCAACTGATGCCAAATGCAAATGTCACACCTAGAATCAACTCCAGACCTTTTCCCTGCTTAATTGATAATGAAATAACGAGGGAATAGCCCACACCTGTCCATGAAATGGCTTTTGAGTTGATAGTCCCATTACTTTTGTCCCATTAAAAAGTGGGAGGCACATATAGAAACCGTTGTAATTCCTACACCGTTCACCTGATTTGGATGTAATTACCCTCAAATTAAATCTGAAAGTCTGCAGATAAAACACATCTTGTTTGTTTAATTTCAAAGCCATTGTGGTGGTGAATAGAGGCTAAAATATGAAAATTCTGTCAATGTCCCAATATTTATGCACCTGACTGTATATAACAAAGCAACAAAAGCATGAATACTCAGTTGGCAATAACAATAATGATTAAAAAGTCACTTAATAATGAGCATCTGGTATATTCGAAGTATAGTGCAAAAGACACCTGTTCCTACTATAGCCTCTTAAACTGCAGGGATCTGTTGGCTGATGTCACATGAATATTATCAAACAATCTCATATAATTACCACTGTGGTCCAATAGTTTAGGGTTCTTTAGCAGATATTATCCTGCAAGTTGGTATTCCCTTGATGAAGATGGACCTAGGTGGTGAGAGTGGCTGTAAAAGATGGTGGGTGACAATAGGCTGATTAGAGTCCAGGTATTAGAGATAAATTCAAGGCTTGGTCCAGGTGTTCCAGGATAGTAGTAAAAGTCCCACTGCAATAAAAGTCCGGTACAGAGTCTTCTGACGCATTTCCCTGTGTGTCCCACAGCTTAATCAAAGGATAATGATCTACTCCAAGGGGATTATGTACCCTTGCTAATATGGCTTCCAATTAACACACCTGTGTAACACAATCCATTCCATTTAATAACATATATCTGTGTATTGTGACACAGTCGGGATAGGGGTCCCCCTCCTGGGGTAGACGGACTCCCTCTTTACACACACCACAGCCAGAGAAACAGGACACAATCCTGGGGTTCTCGTACTAGCTGGTCGGAGCCAGTCTTTATTGTGCCAGGTACATAAATAAACCAAAACATAAACAAAATCCTAACCCATCTTGGTTCTAACTAGACAATAAGTTCCCTCACTATCAGAACACTAAACAAAATCCCCATCTATAGTACCTTCTGGTTTACAGCCAAGAGTGTCACAGAGCAAGGTAACCTGCGGCCTGCTCTCCCAGGTATGAAACACTCAGCTACAACTGAACGCAGCTTAAATCAGCCAGTTCCAGGTGTAAGCCCTAATGAGCCTGCTACCAGGCTGAAATGCCCAAAACCTGGAGTGGCCTGTGGATGGAGTCCTCCCTCTCCTCACATCCACACCCCCAGGACCCAAACTGGCTTTTCCAAAAGCCAATACTTTGGTCTGTTTACAAAACAGACTTACAGTTATACCAGTAAGTTTTTACATAAATTATTTATTCATAACTAGCATCTCTAGACCATGGATACAACAGAATCTATGATTATTTACTGGCTAAGGGGATCTGATATTTTGTAATTTCACATAAAGATAAGTGGCTATACAAAAAGATAAGATCCTGAGATGCAGCAGACATGAACAAGAAGTGGTGAAAAGGAGTAGTTACAACACAACAATAAGCTCCATAGCTTCATTCAGCCTGTTGGGGTACGCCGTATCAAGTTTGAACATCCAGTATGTTTCTTGTTTACAAAGCACTTTGAATCGATGACCCCCTCTTATGGTTACTGGGATCTGTTCTATACCTACTACCTTTAGAGATTTTGGATCTCCCTCATGGAAGTCGTGAAAATGTTTGGATACACTATGTGGTGGTACATGATTTAGAACATTCCTACGATGTTCCATGAACCTTAATTTGAGAGTTCTTGTTGTTCTCCCTATATAGCGTACATTGCAGCCACAGGTCAAGAGGTAAATAGTAAAGGAGGAGTTACAGTTAATAAAACTTTTTATTTCATATGGATTGTCACTATTAATTCTGGGGACGTGTGTAGTTTTTCTCTCCATATTATTGCATGTAGTACATCTTGTACCCCCACATTTATAGTAACCTTTAGGTTTGGGTTGTAACCATAATAATTCTTTTTTCAGAGATACTTTTGATGGTATAGTTTTCAAATGACTTGGGGCCAGTACAGTTTTTAAAGATTTGTTCCTATTGAAAATGAATCTAGGTTTAAACGGTATCTGTTTATTGAGGATATTATCTTGTTTAAGGATATCCTAATTCTTCTTAATGATTTTCTTAATGTCCAGACATTGACTATTGTAAGTGGAGATAAATGCTAGATCTTGATTTGTACTCTATCTTTTTTAATTTTCCAAATTGTGTCTAGAAGACAAAATCTGATTTCCTAGAAAGATCTTTGTACCAATGCATCTAGATAGCCCTGTGCTAAAAAAGAATCCATCATAATCCTAGCCTGATTATTGAAAGTATCAATGTCACTACAATTTCTCCTTAAACTGAGTAATTGTCCCTTGGGGATTTTTTTCTTCCAAAGAGGATAATGAGCACTCTTAAAGTGTAAGTAGGCATTGCTGCCTATGGCCCTCATTCAGAGCTGTTCGTTAGCATCAGTACGCTCGTTGCGTTCCGATGTTGTTAAACCACGCATGCGCCGGTGTTACACTGCGCATGTGCGTACGGCAGATTGCGAGTTTTTTTTGTCTCGTTCGTCAAATAGCGAACAGGAAGTGACATGTGAAATGTGATTGACAGAACAGGCCGTTTTTGGGCGTTGACGTGGGTGGAGATGGAAAAACGCAGGCGTGGCGAGGCGTTTTTGGGGCGTACACAAATTTTCAGATGCTTACGTCAAATATGTTCGTACCAAGTCATACGTCACTGGCTGATCCTCTTTCCATTCAACTTGCTCGAACAGCTTGGGGTGTGGATTACTCGACCACAATGGCGATGGCCTTGTCCTCCGGTCCGGGCCTCCTCGATGTTTCTTCGATTTATCACGGCTTGTCAGAAAAACAATCAACTTTGAATTGCAAACCAGCTTGGAATGTGTTTTGACAAGAGTTTTTTGGTTTAGCACAAAACCGTACGCAGGTGAAATTCTCAGCTGCTAATTTCCGGATTACACAATCAATTAGCGTACATTTGTTTGAATGTTTTTTTTTGGGATTTTGGTTTTGTGCTATTGTAACAATAATGTCATCATGTTTGTGTGTATTTTACCATTTTGCTTTGGCCAGGAGAATTTGCATCCTTTTTTTAATTTTACAGTGTTCCTTAAAGAAACCTTTTTTTAAAAACACATTTTTTTTTTGTGGTGGACGTTTTTTGGCTTGTGGGCCAGGATTAACTCTAAACCATTTTTTAAATAATGTCACAATACAATGGAGAACATTTTCCAAACTTTTAATTTCTGAGACAAATTTATCAAGTTTTGGGGTGCATTTTGCAAATACACTTTTTGGGTAGTGTTAGGCAATAATAATGTAAATAAATCTGTAAAACATATTACCAGTGTTGGCCAACTTAAACAAACACATTAAAAACAATTCACAAGAAAGGAGAGGGAAGTTGTTGCCCTAATGGAATATGGGGCAAGCACAGAAGGAGTGTGGGAAAAGTAGCCAGTGCTGTCATCGTTTTTTTCCCCGTTTGGCTGGGGTAGGGTGGGCGCCAGACCGGGTCCGGGATGTCCTCTGGCTGGCCTGTCCAGAGGCAGATGTTGTGGCCTCTGGACTAGGCACAGGGCTAGGCACATTTGGAGGAATGGCTGTTGTTGGGCCAGAGGTGGAGGATCCTGATGTTCCGGCAGGAAGGGTGGTCGGCTCCACCATGTACTGGCGAACGAGCTGCTCCAGGGCATTGGCTATTCTGATGTTGGCCCTGGTATTTTCAGCCAGGGCTTGACCAATGGTCACGTTGGCCGCAGCATTTTGCTCCAGGGCCTCAGCCACCAGTAGCAGACTGGCGTCCATCCTCTGCAGAATCTCCGTATGGTAATCCGATTTAAAATTGAGTTCTGTGAGGAGGGACACTGCCTGCGAGGGGGATTGCCCTGGACTGGCTTCTGCAGGGTCCTCAGCCAGATGTACTGGTTCCTTCCCTGCAGAGCCAGCAGAAATTCTGCGGCCAAGGTTCCCCTCTGGAGCAGACTCATCCGCCTGTGTCTCTGTGAGAAAAAAGAGAAAAGAGGAACATTACAATCTACATATTGTCACAATAACATTTCAGAGTTGGTTACATCACAACATTTACCTGGGAGAACATGAGGAGCCGCAAAGTCTGGCATGTCCATATCCATGTTGGACACACCAAACACCTCCACATCCTGCACACACCCCTGTGCCAGCTCTTCCAAATCATTCAACTCCAATGACACAGGGGTGGGATCCCCACCTGTCCCCCTTGCATGCCTAGCCCTGTCAGCCATTTTTTGCTTAAGGCGATATTTGAAGTCTTGCCATCTGTGGGTGAAAAAGTAGGCATTGTTCCTGCATTATTTTTCCCTGTTTTTTAATTTTATTTTAAGTTTTTACTTACCGGCGTTTGACATCCCGGGCTAGATGGACATAATCACCCACCCTATTGACAGCACTGGCTATCTCCTCCCACATTCTCCACTTCTGGCTTACACCCATATTCCTGTCTGCCTGTGGCAGGATGTCCACACACTTCTGAACCAAAACCTCCATCTCCTTTCTTGTGAATTGTGGCTGCCTTTTCTTTTTGCCAGCTTTGGCCGGAATACTGGGCCCAGCAGCCTCTTCCATGTCATCCTCAACACCTATTTACATTAAATTAATTTTAATTTAGATGTCAATCTTTCACTATATTCTGGTTCAAAATAAGCCTTGATTAGAAATGTGAGAAATACTTACCGGCCGCCTCTTGGCCATTGTTTGGCTGGTCTGTAGCCATTTTTCAAGCAAAAACAAGAACTACACCAGACCGTTTGTTTTTTTCCGTGACGTATTTATACATGCGTCCTTATTATTCGGCCGCATCATTGATTGTGCGTTCCTATGATCCGTCCTTAATTTGAGCTGGAAAAGAAACACTATTTACGGCTTTTGGCGACTCGAGTCGAGGTGGCGGGTGTTGTTTGTTGGAGGTTACGTTGTTCAGAGTGGATTGTTGGAGGGAGTTGTGTTTGGCGGTTTTTTGGATTGTGTTAGAGCCCGTTTTTTTTTGGATAACTTTCCGTTCGCATTTTTTGGTGTGGTTTTCTTAGTTGTGGTGTTTTTTCTGTGTAAGTTTTTTCCCGTCATCCTTTTGTAAAATATGGGTTTCTTTTTTTTTTGGTTTGGGCCAAAAATTATTATTTTTTTTTAATTTTTTTTGTAGGTTTTTTTTGGCTGTGCCCCAACGACGTTTTTGTTCTGTGACTTCTTTATCGTGTATTGGTAAGTTTTGATTTGATCTAGTTTGTTAAATGTTCATGTCTTGTTCTTCGCATATTTTGGGGTCTTTACGTTTTTTTTCCGGGTTTTTGGGGATGTGAAAAATGCGAACCATTTAGCGTACTTTTGTAGGCTTGATTCCCCTTGTAAAAATGCGAACCATTTAGCGTACTTTTGTAGGCTTGATTCCCCTTGTAAAAATGCGAACCATTTAGCGTACTTTTGTAGGCTTGATTCCCCTTGTAAAAATGCAAACCATTTAGCGTACTTTTGTACGCTTGATTCCCCTTGTAAAAATGCGAACCATTTAGCGTACTTTTGTAGGCTTGATTCCCCTTGTAAAAATGCGAACCATTTAGCGTACTTTTGTAGGCTTGATTCCCCTTGTAAAAATGCGAACCATTTAGCGTACTTTTGTAGGCTTGATTCCCCTTATAAAAATGCAAACCATTTAGCGCACTTTTGTAGGCTTGATTCCCCTTGTAAAAATGCAAACCATTTAGCGCACTTTTGTAGGCTTGATTCCCCTTGTAAAAATGCGAACCATTTAGCGTTCAAAATCTGGGGGGTTTTTTTGTGCCAAATTGTGGAAGTCCTCTCAATGTCAGTTTCCTATTTTTCGAAATGTGTGTTTATCCCCTTTTTTTTGGTGCATTTTCAAAAAACAAGATTACAAAATGGCCACCACAAAATCTTAACTTTTTATGGTCTTTTGAAATGTAGGTTTTTGAAATCATGACAATACTTCGGCATGTAAGCATCTTTGGATTGTATCATAAAGACAAGTATTTTTTTTACTTTTTTGGGGGCAACATACCTTAACTACAATTCTTACCATTTCAGGTTGATGTTGGTCATATTATTGTGGCCATGCTGCCGGAAGCCGACCAACCTCAATCTCGTCCCAGGCGTAGGCATCGTAGGCATGCTCAGCCCCAGATATATAGAACACGTGTCACCCTTTTTGGAATGCCCGATGATGAGGTGTTAAGGCGCTACCGTCTTCTGCCCCAAATCATCATAGACACTCTCTCATTAATAGAGAGTGATCTTGAGCGGCAAATTGACAGTCCTACAGCAATACCACCACTTACGCAATTTATGGTGGTGTTACATTTCTGTGCCTCTGGATCCTTTCAAACAACGGTGGGAACAGTTGCTGGAATCTCCCAATCCTCCTTTTCAAGGATCCTGAGGGCAGCGATCGAGGCCCTTTTCAAGCACCTCCATCATTTTATTAAAATGCCTTTGGATATGGCTTCCCTTAGTGTGGCAAAGGCCAATTTTTACCAAATAGCTGGCTTCCCACACATCATAGGGGTTGTGGATGGTACTCACATACCACTTCAGCCTCCAGCATGGCTGGAGGCCATTTTTCAGAACCGAAAACACTATCACTCACTGAATGTAATGGTGGTATGTTATGCCTCCCTCCAGATCCTGTCCCTGAATGCAAAATTACCCGGGAGTGCACATGACTCATTCGTCATCCATCAATCAGGGATTTGGCATAAATGAAACAACCTACAAGCTGGTGATGCGTGGCTTCTGGGTAAGTGTAGACCTTTTTTAGAAAGCAATGCAAAGCTTGATACACAGTGATCCTGATTTTGTAATTTCTTGTTCACAGGAGACAGTGGCTACCCTTGCACGCCCTGGCTGCTCACTCCTTATTTGGCTTCCACACCAGGGCCACAAAGTGAGTATAATTCCGCACTTACAGCCACCAGGCAAGTGGTGGAGCGCTGTATCGGCCTTTTAAAAGGCCGATTCAGATGCCTCCACCACTCTGGTGGCGAGCTCATGTATTTGCCGGATATGGTTTCGAAAATTGTGGTCCTGTGTGGGATATTTCACAACATCGCCATAAGGAGTGGTGTCCCAATGCAGCCAGAGGATGCCTTGCCTGAGGATGGCCCCCCCGAGGTTGGTCGGAGGTCTGTATGTGGGGGGGGCCATACGCGATGATGTTGTGGCCCATTTTTTCAGGTAATTATTGTCCAAAATGAAGTTAGATGACACAATGTAGACATGTAATAATGTAATTAACAATTTTAATTTTTGTTTTGTTTGTGTGTTTTATTCCATAATATTTATCGTGAAAACCATGACTACTACCTGTTCGTAAAAAATGACTTCATGTGGACACATTGGATTTAACTTCTGGACCAAATTTGTCGTCAACTCATTTGTGGAATCATGTTGGCATGCTACTTCGTCAAACAGTGCTTGATTGTTTTGTTTTTGTATATTTTTGGTGTAGGCTGTTTTTTGACGAGTGTTTTCACTGTGTGTATTGATTGTCCTTAATCACTTTGTGTTTCTAATTTTTTATAAAATACATTTTTGTAACGTTATAACAAACATTTCCATTCTAAATTACATGCAAGTGTAACCTGGTTCCCAAAATGGAAACTTGATTAAGGGCTAATCCAGTTATGATTTAAATTGTGCAGTATTTTACCATGCTTAGTGGCTCAAATCAAACACCCCAAGGTATTATGGTGAATCAGTATGTTTTGGATTCTCGGCCTAAACAGGTTTCATTTAATATTTACCTTACCCCCCCAAAAATAAAATTCTTTCTACAAAACCAAAAAGAAACCTATTGGTATTGTTAGGTGTTCAATGTGCCAGCTTACCTTATTCCGCTTTCTCGAATCTAAGTTACATTACTTTAAAAAACTTGCTGTAATAGTCGACTTAGGTAAGGTTAAACAATATAATATTTACAGAGAAGGAATGAGACTTCAAACGAAACTTTTTTTTTTATTTTTTGAAAAACTGACAAATTTTGGAAAAGGAAAAAAATTAATGCTGCAGGATCCCTGCCATGTGATCGAGGACCACTAGCATGCCTATAACATGGCCCCTCAGCCTCTCCACACACGCTGCTGCCTCCGTCAGCCGCCTCTGGTCCTTTGTGGGTTTAAAAATTGAGGTTCTTAATAAAAAAAAACATAATTTTGTTTGAGAAACAACTGCCAAAGTAAATGCAACTTTCCTTAAAAAGTCAATTTGGACAAACATTACAATTCAAAGCCAATATTCTTTGCCCAAGTAAATTTGAAATAAACATGACAAAAACAAGAAATTGTAAAAAAAGAGAAAAACACAGAAAAACTACTTTGGTGGGTACCGTAAACAAGAGATACAAGTATGAGTGTTTGGACATGTGTGATATGTGTAAGGGCCAAACATCATAGACATTTAGAAAACAAGATCTATCTAACAAACATTTTAAATAAAAAAAATAAAAAAATGCACAGGCAAAGGATAACATCCCCCCAAAAATTGGAAAAAACAAGGTAAAAGGGAAACATACCATTGACAATGCCGCCTGGACCTGAAGCCTCACCATCGTTCTCCTCGGAGGTAGGCCAATGCAGGTCTGTAGGAGGAGGGGTGATTTCTGAAGGGGGGGAGGGGGTGGAAAAGAGAGGGGTGGTTGGAGGGGAGGCTGATGAAAAGAGAGAGGGGGGTTGAGGGGAGGGGGAATTTTGAGGGATGGGAAGTATACTAGAGGGAGGGGCGTCCGGCTCTGGCCATGCTGGGTTGGAGGGTGAATTAGGGGTAGGGTGGGGAGAGGAGGATTGGCTGGGAGTTGGGGATAGGGGACATGGCCGATGGCGTCGCTGCCAATGATGGCGTATTCTGCACTCTGCCCCTAAATGATGGATAACAATTTAAGGTTGGATTAATTTATAAACTTGAATACATCCCCCAAAAATATTTAGAGACGAAAAAAAAAAACCATGCACACGCAGATATGTAGTAAATAAAAAAACAGGGCAAGAAGGAAAACATGCACACGCAGATATGTAGTAAATAAACAAACAGGGCAAGAAGGAAAACATGCACACGCAGATATGTAGTAAATAAAAAAACAGGGCAAGAAGGAAAACATGCACATGCAGATATGTAGTAAATAAAAAAACAGGGCAAGAAGGAAAACATGCACACGCAGATATGTAGTAAATAAACAAACAGGGCAAGAAGGAAAACATGCACACGCAAATAGGGTCACAAAATAAAAAAGGAAAACGAAAAAAAAAAAACTTACTTTCAGCTATCCGCTGTCTGAAACATGCCAGCAAGCATGGCGTGCGTCGTTGAAGATCTGACCACCTGCGCTCCAGCTGGCCAATCTGTCGGCGTGAGCCGAAGGAGCGCAGGTGGCGGCGAACCTCCGCATAGGCGGATCGCTTCTCTCTGTTGGTGATGGGGGGAGGCTGGCTGGTTATCCGCCGGTCCATTACCTCCGTCAGGACCAGAAGCTCCCACCTGGTGAACGCAGAGGCTCTCATGATGGCAATGGTGGATTTTGGAAAAAACAGTTTTAATAAAGCCAAGAAAATAATTTTGATTGGCTAATGTATTTGGAAAATTAACAGGAAACATTCTATTGGTTAGTGTATGAGTCATGTGTTCGACAGGCTTGAAAATCTAATGTGAGTTATGATTGGCTTAATGCAGTGACATGCGTTAGCTAATTTAAATCAAAAAATGAAACAAGTAAAATATGCGTCAGACAAAACACGGAAAACAATATGAAAAATTACACAAACATGTATTTTGGATAAAGGAAACCATTGTTTAATCCGTACGTATTCTGCGTGAAAAAACAAACACGGACAAGAGTAAAGTTTATTGCAAATGAAAAAAAAAAAAAACGTGAAGAGCAATTAAGCTAATTGATCTGTTGATCGGCATGATACAATTAAAGGATGTATGCAGAATGAACGAGCAGGTAATCGAAAACAGACAGGCTCACTTCCGGTTTGGACTGGTGCAAGCGTTCCCTACATGCAAAATTGGAGATGTACGGTCGCAATTTGGCTCGCTCGTTAGCTAGAGGAGGGGTTGGTAGACTATGGGGCGGAAGATTAGCTGCGTACAAAATTACGAGCGAGCGCTTGAATTTGCATTTTTCTGCTCGTACGCCGTACGTGCGTCCGGCCACTTGCGTCTGGGTCTGAATCAGGGCCTATGTCTTTAATGTGATTCGAAGTGGTGACTTTCCCATTGTTATTTTCCAGGGTAATATCCAGGAAATTGATCTTGGTGTGGTGAAATGTGTGAGTGAACTGTAGGTTATAAGAACTGAGTTAAGGTGAGAAACAAAATCAGTGGCAGTGCTCTCTGAACCATCTGAAACAATAAAAAGGTCATCAATATAACTGCGATAGAGCACCAGGTTCCGTCCGAACTCGCTCCCCCACACATGGGTGTCCTGAAAGTGGCCCATGTAGATGTTTGTGTAGCTCGGTTTGCCTTCTATTAGCAATTTTGCTGCTATTTTTATGAATTTACATATACAGTATACACAGATATACGAGGTCTGTCTAAAAAGTTTGGTGAATGGTATAATAAAAACACAAAAACAGAATGCACATTGGGAATATCTTTATTGGCCTTTGAAGTAGTCTCCACCAGACACAACACACTTTTTACAATGTTCGTAAAGCTTCTGGAAATTGTCGGAAATGTATTTTTTAGGAATTGTCTTCAGAAGTGCTGTCACATGGTCCTGAATCTCCTTGACGTCCACAAACCGTGATCCCTTCATGAACCCCTTAATACAAGGGAACAAAAAAAAGTCAGCAGGAGCAAGATCAGGGTTGTTGGGTAGGTGATCCAAAATAGTCACGCCATGCTGAATCAAGAATTGGCGCAAAAGGATGGCAGAATGCGATGTAGCATTGTTGTTAAACAACACCCAATTTCCGGGCTGGATCTTCTGTCGCCTAATGCGCCAGATGCACTGCAACAAATGTTTCAGAACTTTCAGGTAGAATGCAGCATTCACTGTACACTTTCACCAACATTTCGTGCATGTCCATCGCCAATGTACCCAATTTGTAGCGGAACTTAATGTTGTGTTGTTGCTCCATTGCTGTTTGATGCACACTGCTCAGGATACTCTGTTGAAATTAATGCAATGGCAGTGCAGTGGGGCCACAGGCAAACCCTGACTGGGGGCAGGTCCAGACATGTCCATGCATGTCAGAGCACATGAGTGACCTTGTTGCAAGCATTGCATACAGATATATTAAACCATTCACTGAACTAATGCTGTTAAATGGAATGGATTGTGTTACACAGGTGTGTTAATTGGAAGCCATATTAGCTAGGGTATTTAATCCCCCTTGGAGTACAGATCATTAACCTTTGATAAAGCTGTGGGACACACAGGTAAATGCGTCAGGAGACTGTACTAGACTTTGTATTGCACTGGGACTTTTACTACTATCCTGGAAAACCTGGACCAAGCCTTGGATTTATCTCTAATATGTGGAATTTATTCGGCCTATTGTCACCCACCATCTTTTACAGCCACTCTCACCACCTAGGTCCATCTTCATCAAGGGAATACCAACTTGCAGGATAATATCTGCTAAAGAACCCTACACTATTGGACCACAGTGGTAATTATATGAGACTGTTTGATAATATTCATGTGACATCAGCCAACAGATTCCTTCAGTTTAAGAGGCTATAATAGAAAAAGGTGTCTTTTGCACTATACTTCAAATATCCCATATATCATTATTAAGTGATTTTTTATTCACTAGTTTTATTGCCAACTGAGTATTCATGCTTATGTTGCTTTGTTATTATATATATATTGATAATTGTACAAAAGCTCAGTTGATTGCATGAATATCTCTATTTATAATTATATTTTAATTAATATATATTCATATTAAATCTTCATATACACACAATCCATTCCATTCTTTTATACAAGTATCATATTGTGTTTATAGTGCTGTTATAATATTGTTTATATATGGTAAATGTAATAGTCTGCAGACTGCAGGCATCAGTGAGTTCTGTGCGAGACTTCCCAGCTTACTTTGCCTTTTAAATGATGCTACTTTAAAACATCAGACAGACTCACACTGAACTCATCGATGCCTGCTGTCTATAGGCTGTTACATTTACCCCCTTGTCTAGGTTGAGGGTAGAAATAGTTCCACACCTAAGAGTGAAATTTGTGGATCTTTTGGCCAGGCATAACAACAATACGTTTTTCATGGGCATGAGGTGAGACAACTGGTGACTGCCTTACATGTAGATATTCATCATTATCAACATCATCATCAACATCTTTTTCACATACAACACAGTCATTATCAACATTGTCCTCATTGTCAGATACACATTAATCGCCATCATCCTGTTGCAGATTAAAACAATAAAAATGTCCTTCTATTTCTAAATCTTCTTCAGTACTACTCATCCTCACATTTTCAGATGATTTAGACATTGTGTGAGGATGCTGCTCAGAACTTATCACAGTTTAAAAATGTGACCTGTCTGCACACATACCGCTTATGGACACCCTTGGACTATCATCTGGATTATTCTGTGAACACTCATATTGGGGTGTATTTACTAAGCCTTGAATGGAGATAAAGTGACCAGAGATAAAGTCCCAACCAATTAGATCCAAACTGCCAGATCACAGGCTGTGTTTGAAAAGAGGAGCTGATTGGTTGGGACTTTATCTCCGCTCACTATCTCCATCCAAGGCTTAGCAAATAGACCCCTTTGTTCTTTGACCTCAGTGCTATTATTTTCAGTTATTGATATGACTGTTTTTGTAGGTGCCACTGCTCACACTACTAGTACTATACTTAGGTCCTGATTCATTACAGATTGCAGCTGTGATTGCAATAGTGATTACACATGCAGTCTCACTGTGATAGTATGCTAATCCAATGCAATCGCTATGCCATCGTAGCACTACATAAGGACACCCACCTTACCTTACACACGTCCATAATGTTTAGCAAGACTGTGAAACCATAGGTAACATCGAGTACCATCGCAGCCTCACGCACACTTGCACAAGCTCTGACCTTATTCGGAAATTGCTAACCTAATCACATGCTATGAGTAGTCAGGCTGCGTATGGCCTTGCAGTGGATTATTTATGCACGCCCAAGCAACGGCGTTCAAACGCACTGGCACACCTGTGTTTCATCCCCCCCATCACCTCCCACAAATGGCACTTCCTGTCAATCACTCTGTGATGGATCTGCATAGTCACTGCGATCACAGTCCCGATCACAGTGGCTGGTATCTGCACGTATACTGTGATGCATGCGCAGAACACAACAATCAGGCGATTGCGTGTGTATGCACAATTGTGATCCTTGCTGAATCAGGCCCTTAGAGCGAGAAGCTAACGTTTGGTAAGTTGCAGCAGATGCATAAATGAGTTGGCCACTCACTTTTGACCTGGGATTTTTTCTAATAGTACCATGTTGAGCAAACGTGGGCCATGGACTTAGCCTTTCTTTGCCAGTATAGGTTTATTATGAAAAATGAGATATTTACCTTCTTTTTGCCAAATCACTACATTCATCATCATTGACATCTCCACTGCCAGTCATCACTATGAGCTGATGTTTTATTTGACATTGAGCAAAATTTATTTGGAACAGCCGTGCTTACACTTTTATCTTCCCACATGAACTGTATTTCCACTAGTAGAAGACATTGAATTACTGATAGTACTAATGCCAGTGCTGCTAGTACTAGGATGATTTTCTTCGCTGATCCATCACTGAATATAATAGGCAGATGATTTTACAATGAAATTACCACAGGTAAACATCAAATTATTACACAGAGTGAGCAGTGCCATAGACAGACAGCCTGGGCCCAGGGGAAGGGGGCGTGACCTAATCGCCTCCTTAGAAAAAAAGAAGTAAGAAAACCTTTTTGCAGTGCCTCTAAGCAATGTTACAGGCCCGCATTCTGGCTACTCAATCACTCTCCTATTCCGATGGCCAAGTGTAAGAAATCTTTGCTTCACCATCTTAGTAATGCAGCTCGCTTTGTCAATCCAGTACTTTGGAACTCTAATAACTCCCCCTCATGCAAAGAATGGTTCCGCCTACCATATAATTTGTGATCCCCAGAGGATATTTAATATTTTTTCCTATATTGGATGATCCCTGCCCTCTCTTTCTCCCATCTACCCATTCTTCTCCCCTTTTTTCTCTCGTTAATTTCTTCCATTTTCTGTAAGATTGTTCAATTTATATTATGTAAGTCGATAATCTTATTGCACTGCTTTGGATTGCTCTTTTGACTGATTTCTGTTATGTTTTTGACGAAAGAGTGTAATGTCTTTATTGCTTGAGTTTATTTGAAAATTTTTATAAAAACAGAATATATATAAAAAAAAATAAAACAAAAGTTAATCTGGACAAGAAACACTCAAAATGTCCTCCCAGTACACTGCAATAAGACAGTAAAAACTTGCAACCTATTTGTAATGAAAATGCAGAGGTCTTAGTTACACACATTTATAATTATATGATAAACCACTTGCCACTACATGGCACTTTTGCTAACAGTGGTCCTAACTCAACAATGAGCATCCATAAATTTAGTCATACATTTATGTGTTCTCATTGTACTGAGGCAAGGATGTAAAATACAATGTACATGGCAAGCAAAATATGACTCATGCACATTAAGAAGAAAAGGTTAGATCTTTGTTCTCCTAAAGCCCTTTCTAGTTAATATGAATAAAGGAAACACCTCCATATTAGAGAGATTTCTTCTAACACGAGTATCAATATAAGTCCTAGGAACACCGTGAAGCCTCATTAAGCAACATATTTCTTTTTATTGGTAAAACTTCCTTGTGGTGGATATCATTTAATTCCAAAATAGGTGTAATGATGTAATTCATTTCAAATCATGGAACTTAAACAATAATCTGCGTGAGATGCGCTTTGTTAACCTTGCATTTATTTTTATATTCAGATCTCTTAAATCAATTGCAATTCAGAGAATCGTGAAGAAAATTGTAGAACTGTAATTGCATTGTTGGAAATGGAACAAGGAAACCTTCTATTAACCTCTTAAATTGTCAGATGTCACCATTCTTCAATCAATGCCAACTACATATAGCTTTACAATGTCAATAAGCTTCCTAAAATGTATAAAACATAACATTTCAAAACCGTATGATTCACTGCAACTGTTCATTAGATAAAGCAAACACCTAGAAATAAAATAGAGATGCTGAATGTATGCTTCACTCACATGAAAAACTAATTTTCATTTCACAGCCAAAACCATCACCATTCATGTCTAATAAAACAGAGAGTAAAACAAGTTAACTTGCTGCGTGCATTTTTATTCTAAAATGAACAGTACCCAAAATAATAACTTCTATTTTCAGAGCCTGCAGCTTCAAAGATTTATTACTTATTGTATTCCTTCAATCAAGAGCAATATGAGCAATAATTCATGTAGTTAAACTTTTTAAACAATTGTTTATGTCAATGTGTCTAGCAAACAGGATTAAACCTTTGTGTATAATATCTTAGGGGTCTATTCATCATCACTTAATTTCTACAAATGTAGGTGAAAATTTAGATTTTGTAGAAATAGTTTCAGGGTAATTCATCATTCATGTAACGCAGGAGATATCACTGATATCTCCTGGTTACAATTGTCCCCCGATAATTTCCACAGTCCCCATACTATACTATGGGGATGTGGAAATTATTTAATTCATGATGCTGTATGCCATCCTGAGATGGTGTACAGCACCCGATACAGCAGAAGGATCTGAAAAGTTCCCTAACTGTTATGTCCTCTTGCCTTAATAAAGCTCCCCAAACTCTACTCCTGTGAGGCGGGGCCAAGGGATGCTGCGGGGCTGCACGGTCTCAGTGGGGTTGGCTGGGGGCAAGCGTGGCGGAGCGAGCAGGCAAGCGGGAAAATTGGGGACTGGACTCCTCTGTTTTCTCTCTTGGTGCGTCACTCTCTCTTCACAGCCTGTCTTAAATCTGCGCATGCACAACTTCAAGACAGGCTGCGAAGAGTCCAGGCAGCAGGAGAAAAGTCCCCTTATTCCAAAAAGTTGTCTCCACAAAAAGGACAGCTGTTTGGAAGTGATAATTAAGTGATAATTAAGAATAGGAGGTATGATGAATGCCTCCAATACTCGGATTGACCTCGCAGTGACTTCGATCCTTAATTATCACATGGTATTTTTCTCTTACTGAGTAGACCCCTTAATGTGGTGTCCTCTTGCTATGAAGTGGTAAACACTGCTAATGTAAATTACCTCTGATTGCTGTATATTACCCTCAGAAAGACAGGTGTTTATTATTAAAATGCACAACAGGTAATAATATCAATAGTAAGGGCCGTTTATCATCCAAAACAATTGTGTACTCACACTGATTATTTATGTGCACAAGGGAACTAAATCAATCCTGCTGGGAGATCAACCTGGTACTGGTATTAGTGGGCCTGGTCAAGTATGTGGAGGTGTGGCCATACTCTGATGGGAAGAGTATGATCCTCTTTACATTTTTTCATGGTTGTGTGAAGGGGATGTGGCTGTACCACAACAGCCCAAGTCCCCCAGACAGTACCTTTTTTACCATCTTCAATTTCCTTTGAATAGACCCTGTACATAAATCTGCAGCTAATTTTCAAATACATTTTAAGGATACTCCAGAAAATGTGAATAGTGGAAAGACTGTAATCGCCCCCCAAATTTCAAACTACTACTCCTTTAGGACCACCCACTTTATTAATCTAATTTTTATATTTTTTAAACTAATGTTACACTAGACTAATTTCTGTATTAAATTAACTATGAGAGTAAGAGAGCATCTAGACTATTTATAATGTTATCATTATGAAGGTTTTTTTTCAATTACATTTAGAGATGAGTGAAGCAGTGATGGAACTAGTAAACTTTTATTTTATAGATTTGCAAAGTTCTGGTTGTAAAATCTAATTCCACTGTTTCTGCGACAATATTCTCCAATTGCATATGCCACAGAATCTATAAATATTCCAAAATAGAACATTGCTGAGGTTCTGTATCAGAACACCAATAAATTAGTTAGTCACAGAAAAAAAATATCTATATTTAAAGACTATAGAATATAAAAACTTGTGAATTGGATGTATATTAATTAATAAAAATACTTTTATTATAAAAATCACAGAAATACAAATTTCAAATTGCAGTCTTGTAACCAAACATTAGTGTGTCTATACACTATAATAATATAATAAAAAAGCTGTATCTACTGAAACAATTTTCATAAAAATTGCATCATTGTGTAGTGGAATCTCCTAGAAATAACTTGCACTTTGTTTTATCTCCCTCCATCAATAAACAATTCCAAGAACAAAATTTATTGACATCATCAATGCAACATATAGGTGTGAAACCATGTGCAAGGTCATTAAGGGGTTGGGGGAGAGGTGCTTTGGGCCTGCATTAGCTTGAACAGGATAGGCTACATAGCAGTCTGTGCACGGGGCACACAGTGACATTGATGTTATTGGTGGGTGAAGGTGCTTCTGCCACCAGTCTGTATAGCAATACAGCTAGTAATGATATAACGCAACTAATCCAAATAAACTGATGTTTGAGCACCAGCCAGAAATGAATCCCCCTTTGATATAGATGCTAATTTTAGTGGTTCTTCACAATCCATGCAAGTTCTTATGACTAGGGTATGTGGATGTATTCATGCAAAATATTCCCCCAGTAAAATGTAATCAACAGATATTACAAATGAGTAGTTCGGATTCAGAGAAATCTGGCAGAACCTCCCAGCAAAATAGGTTCACAGAAATGTTGGATCTTGCACATTTTTTATTGATTGCATATAAATCCCTCCTTGTCATATTGCTTCTGCTTTTGATTCCTTCCTGAAGCAGCTTCACCTTTTTGGGCAAGCTGAAAGTATTGCACTGATCAGTATGACCTGTGAAGACTTTGTTATGTGTTAAAAGTAGTTAATTATAAACATGTGTGGGGTCCCCCCTCAAATCAGTAACCAGCCCTGGACCTCTGAGCTTGGTCTGGTATTTGAAAACAGGTGGAAAAAGTAGCATGGGGTTCCCCCTATTTCCCAAAAACCAGCACTAGGCTGAACCAGCTGTAAAGGAAGAGGGGGGGTAATGCAATAGCAGGGTGATACACAACAATGGATCCCCTGAAATAAAGTTCACCAGCCCCAAACTGGTCAGTGTGGAATTCCTTGGAAAGTCCCGAGAGACAACCAGCCTTGGGCTGAAAGTGTCAGGTTGCTACATGGACAGAAGAGGACATGATCCATGCTTTGTGTAAGTAGTAAATTGGTGAAAGAGAGCTGTGTGGGGGAGTATTTTCCTCAATAATATATAAAATATACAATATTTGGTGTTTGTGTCATGTATATTTTTTATATTTTTTCAGGTGGACTGCAGGTGCAAGGGGCCCTTAATATCTGGGCATGCCAGCACTTGCTGTTCTACAAGTGCCATCATGCTGGGACAGGCTTGCTCAGACCTGCAGTCCACATGTAAAAAACAATATTGTTTAGTATTTACTATCTTTTATCCCTGCACTCAAAGGCCAGAGCTGGTTGTGCTTTGGGAAGGGGTCCCCATTTTTTTGGGTCCCAACTTTGAGTGATTCCAGCCCTGGGCTGACCAGTTTGGGGCTGTTTAACATTATGGCAGGGGACCCCCCTGGCAGTTCAGCCCAGTGCAGGTTATTGGGAAATAGGGGGAGCCCCAAGCCATTTTTCCCCCTAATTTTTTACAATACTAGCCCAGGCTAGGGGGTCCAGGCTGATTACTGATTTGGGGGGAAACCACACTTTTTTTTTAAATTAACCATTTATTCTAATTTGAAAGTTAATAATTTACTTTAGCCAGAGAGCTCGTTGCAGCCTTTGGTAAATTTTGGTAAAAATAATTATTGTGAGCTGGTCAAAATTGACTGGAAATTACTAGAATTGAATGCTATTGATGTCAGTACTTTTGTAGGACCAAAACAGGTCCAAATGACATGATTTTAGCTGTTTTTAAAGAAATCCAGATCCAAAACCAAAACACTTGAGGGTGGATTGCCAAAAGCAAAAAAAACAATGTATTTCCCAACAAAGTAAAGAGGGTGTTGCTGGTATGCATCAGAGTCCTCATAATTAGCAGCAAGGTGTTTTAGATTCTTTCAATTCTCATGTACCGTCCCTACAGCCTCAGACTTGGGAATCCCTCCTGTGCAAATGATGCAATATTTCCAGACCGTGCTATGAATATCCATTTGACACATTTTGTCCCTGTTGCACAAGCACCTTCTACACCCCAATGTAAAAGGGACATTTGTACATTTTCTTTGGAAAAGGATCAGAAGGATCAATTATGCTTGTCCACAACTAGGATTTAAAACCATAGTTATTTGCTATGAAGTTTAAGATAACTTTATTTGACTATTAAGGACCATTTTGGGCCAGTATGAAGGCTAGTATTAAATATATGCTCATTGGTATGAGTAATATCTACTGTATTACCTTATAGGCACTTCTGATAACTCAGTTTTTGAATGTGGGACCTGATTAAGATACCTATATACAACCTATATATCTAGAATTTTGGGGGTTTTATATAATGTATGCAAATTAGAATATTTTGTTGATTTTCTATTTGAAGGAAATTACTTAAGTAGAATACCTTACTGTCCATACAGGTGAACTATCGTCTGTTTTTTTTTCCTTGTCACCGTCAGCTTGTACTCAAACAATTTTTATGTGTTAATAAGACACTTATTTAAGGTATGTAATAAAAGGTATTTTATTCTTCATTATATATTTTTTTATCGTTCATTTTTCTATTCACTTATTTAATTGTTTCAAGGTAGGAGGCATACTAGTTGTGAGGGTGGGTGAGCTGGCAATTTTATTACAAGTCTTAATCCAGCCCTGATTCCAGAAGTGTGATTTTTGTCAATTATATTTTATGTGTTCCCCAAAGGTATGAAATTGTAAAATATTGACCTCAAACCTAATATACTGTATGATGCCCATGTATTTTATATTTATGTAAATGCTTTTATTGTATGTGTCCGTTGATACCCATTTTTATGTATTTTTATAGTAAAAGAATAACCCCTGAAGAAAGAGACAAAACACATAGGGGTATATTTACTAAAGTGTGGGTTTTTAGAAGTGGAGATGTTACCCTTAGCAATCAATCATATTCTAGCCATTATTTTCTAGAAGGTGCTAGATAAATGTTAAGTAGAATCTGATTGGTTGCTATGTGTCAACATCTCCACTTCTAAAAACCCACACCTTAGTAGATATACCCCATAGGGTTAAACATTAGAGGACTCATTCAGAGAACTTGAGACTGGAAAAAATGCAACAATAATGATAAAATGTATACATGCTGATGTAGAGTATTGTATGACAAAATGTATAAATATATTTGATTTTATCCAGTGCTCAAAGTGTGCAATGGCATTGCATATCGGAACTTGAAGCACTAAACTTTTTTATTTATTTGCAAGTTTCAAGCTCGGGTGCGATGTGCGCTAAGAATTTCATCACCGGTATGCCGCACCACCACTCACTTTGTAGCCGCCATTAGCGGCCATTGCTGCCAGACTGCACCGCCAAGCAAGACCATGGTGCTCGGCGGCATGACAGCATCTCCGGCTCCGCTGCCTCCTGCAGTTCCAGCCTTCCAGGTATAGGAGCGTGAAGGTGATTTCATGATGTCACTGCTGGCCCAAAGGAGCCTGGGGTCTGGGCGCACTTCTCCTGACCCTTTCTGGATTCACTGCTGGGGGCCGGCCCTCATCAGTTCCTCCTTAATGAAACATAGAGTGACAGCAGTGGAGGCTGGTTAGTGATGTTGGGAGTGGGGTGGGGGGTTTGTTACTGAAGCAGGGAGTACTGGGGGTGGGTTGCGGAGTCGTTAATTATACTGGGAGTATTGGGAGGGTTTGTTAGTGATAGTGGGAGTAGTGCAGGTTGTAGTTAATGGTGTTTGGGGATGTGGTGGGGTGGTTATTAGTGATGCTGGGAGTAGTGGGGGTTGGTTGTTAGTGGTACTGGGAGCAGTGGGGGGGTTGTTAGTGATGCAGGGAGTAGAGGAGGGGGGTTATTAGTGATGCAGAGAGTAGTGGGGGATGGTTGTTAGTAGTACTGGGAGCAGTGGGGGGTTGTTATTGATGCAGGGATTATTGGATGGATGTTATTAGTGATGCAGGGAGTAGTGGGGGGTTGTTAGTGATGCTGGGAGTAGTGGGGGGTTGTTAATGATGCAGGGAGTAATAAGGGTGGTTGTTAGTGGTGCTGGGAGTAGTGGGGAGGGTTGTTAGTGATGCAGGGAGTAGTGGGGGGATTGTTAGTGGTGCTGGGAGTAGAGGGGGGGTTGTTAGTGATGGTGGGAGTAGTGGAGGGGGCAGAGGTAATTAGTGGTACTGGCAGTTGTGGGTGGAGGGCTTGTCAGTGGTGCTGGGAGTAGTGGGGAGGGTTGTTAGTGATGCAGGGAGTAGTGAGGGTGTTGTTAGTGGTGCAGGGGGTAGTGGTGGGTTGTGATGCAGGGATCAATGGGGGTGTTAGTGATGTAGGGAGTAGTTGGGTTGTTGTTATTGATGTAGGGAGTAGGGGGGGTTGTTAGTGATAATGGGAGTAGTGGAAGAGGTGAAGGATGTTAGTGATGCTGGCAGTAGTGTGTGTGTGTGTGTGTGGGGGGGTCCCAGGAGGTGTCCCCAGGGATGTGCAGCCTTTGTTCCCTATAGATGGGCTCTTTGCATATCAGGAGCCTGCAATATAATCAATATTATTTCCACATGATAGGGTGAAGCCAGTCACCAGGAGGAGAAGAGAGTTCAGGAGACAGGGAAGCAGGGTAAGGAATGCAGACAGGACTCCCCAGTATCTCCCTCCTGGACTGTGTGTAATCCTGGAGCCATACTGGACTTCTGGATCAGGCTAGATCAGTTCCTTGCTTTCCATCCTCATTATGCTACACTACAGACACTGACTTGCTGTTTAGTGTCAGACCAAGCCTTCATGCAGAGTGGGTAGGGTGATGCAGAGACTGGGCATATGGGGGCTGTACACTGCCAGCTGTGTACTCTTACAAAATTTTAAATGTATGTATTATTTTAGCTAGTGTACCCTGCTCTTATAGATGCTGCACTTCATAGATATAGATCAATGATCCCCTATAGTGATAGCTGCTCTAATTGTGTCCATAATGTGAAAGATCTGGTGCCATGCCACCAGCTGATTACTGGCGCACTGGCAGACATTCATGGATGGAGAAACAGTGGCACCACACCACCGCTAGTACAGATCTGGCACTGTCTGTGAGCCAAATGGAACTCGCAGATCTGCAGCCAATCAGGAGCCAGCGCAGCTCCTGATTGACTCACAGACAGCATCTGGTTTGAAATTATGGCGGCGCGGTGCCTCTGTCTTTGCATGGATGTCTGCCGGGTAAGGCACTAAATACACATGGAGATGAGTCTCCTCTCATCATGTAATCTCTCAACATGAGACTGAGGCTGCTGAAAGGACACAATGGGGAGGTAAGAGGCTGCAGGGGGGGCTATACTGTGCGGCATAATGTTATAAGGGGCATTACTATGTGGCATAATGTGTAAGGGGCATTTATTACTGGGGGCATAATTTGTACTACAAATTTTTTAAAGGACATTACTGTGTGGCATCTCTTTTAAAGGGAATTACTGTGTGTGTGTGGCATAATGTATATAAGGGGCATTGCTGTGTGGAATAATGTGTTATAAGCAGCACTACTATTGTGTGGTATAATGTGTATAAGGGGTACTACGGTGTGGTACACAATACTGATGAAAAGAGGGGGTGTCTTAAGGTCATGCCCCCATTTGAGTAGCCACACCCCTGCACATAAGTGCTATCTTAGATTTTCCATACCCCCACTTCAAAATTCTCACTTCGACCACTGATTTTATCCATTTGATGCTTCATAAAATTGGAATTTTAATAAATTGTGTCTATAAAAGTTTTAAAAGTCATATTGAATAAGGATGTCAAACATTTTTTTAGCAACAATATATAGGCCTAGGATTCTATATAAAGACTGGCAGATCCATCACCCAATAAGGCAATATACTGCTCATTTAGAATCCATTAAAACCGAATAGATTTAAGCATATTCACATTGAATCTAGTCCCACTAACAGGGGACTCTTTAAAGAGAGCAGCAAATTTCTCTGTTTTTGGTGAAGGATAAAAGCAGCATTATTAGAACAATCAGGGGGAAATAGTAAACAATGAAGGACACTCTTGAATACAAAAACACTAAAAGTGTATATAGCACTTCTATTTGGGACTTTCATATAGAGCTGTGCTCTCATCTCAGCTTTGTGTATGAGACAGCCTCATTCTGCTGTCTGGTACATAAATTGAGTCTATTCCTTGGAAATGGGCTTACTTAGCCTATTCCCAGGGCACAGGGATTCCTTCTCATCATCAGTATCTGCCTGATAATGACTCCTGCCACTGCATCAGGGGCAGATAATTTGCTCCCACCAACAGAATTATACACCAGCACCCGGAGCTGATTGTTTCACCAGGCTCCTATATTGGCACCTGGAATTGCTTACTTCCTAGTACTGCTGCAACACCTCCTGATATGCAATATTGGGTCATTTACACAATTGTTAGTGGCTCTCCTGACTCAACAACTACCACTGATACCTCTGAGTTGTGGATTGAGTGACCAGAGCACTCAACAATTGCTCCCTGTCTCAATAATGGCTGTTCTGGTGCTTTGGCCTATCTACCACTGTTAGACCAGTTTTCTCGTTGACCTCTGCCTTCCACCATTTGGAATGGCCATCTAACATCCCATTGCACCTTTTCTTGCTGGTACTGCTATCTTTAGTGGTTGCCTGCTGCTCAGCTGGCCTGCTTTCAGGACCCATTCTGCTTCAACTGGCTATCATCCTGAGGAGTGCACCTTTTCCACATGGCTTTGACATACTTATAGCTGGGACATAGTTATAGCTGGATAGGTCAGCGTGGGCTTGGGTAAATCTGAACTGTGCTCATAAAAGATTTACTTCGTACAGTCACCAGAAACTTTAAAGACTCGACTGTTCCGGCCACCAGCTACTGTATTTACTGTATATTCCAAGACTACTCAGCAGAATTGACCAGAGCCAGGAAAGACATATCACCAGTCTAATCTCGATTACTCCAGGCTGGTCTCGATTACTCCAGGCTGGTCCCAAATTCATCCTCTTATAACCCTGACTGTAGTTTGATTGTGCTAATTCGCTGTTAAACATTTCAAGGGCTTTATTATAAAATAAATGTTATTAATATAATACAATATACATATATGATGTGTATATATTATATTGTAGTCACAAAAAAGCATAAAGCTATATGCAAAGTGTACGTATAATCTGGTATTACCATTCAGAATAGTGATGTAACAACAAAAAAGGTAAATAGAATAACACTGTGGAAAACAGTTTTTTAAAAAGTTTGGAATGCTCAAGTAAAACTAATAAACTGAAAGCTATAGATGTAGAAGAACATGAATGATAGATCAGTGTTCTCATTCCTCCTTGTCTGAGGGATGTTAGCTGGAAAATCCACAATAACTCTATTTGGCATTTCATTCTGAATCTGCCTTTCCCAGCAATATGCAGAACGTGTTCAGTTGCAATGAAAATAAGAACAGATGGGTTACTGGAGTGTTTCACAATGACTTGTTTGGACAAGTTATGTTGCATGAAATGAATTGTAATATTGTGTTTATGTTGAAATCAATAATCTCCTTTTTGTCCTTCCTACATACTATGAACTGCATATGTACATAATTAAACGAAGCACTTAAATTGTATCCTAATCAATGAGTAAGTGGACTGAATATGTTTGTTGTGTTATCATTTGATAAATCTAAATTTATTGTAGGCTTATAGACATGTGCCACATTTGGGGAGATTGCATTTGTAAATGCTCCTAAGTGGAATTAATGTCATTTCAGATATAATTTATTCACTGGTTGGAATGCTCACTTTCTTTTTACATTTTAATGAATAAACTACTGTAGGTTCTTTTAAATTTTCAAGAATTAAGGGCGGTAATATATGCTTAAAAAAGGGATCAATGCAAATAATTTGTAAATATTGCTGTAGATTGTTTCATTTTAGTTGTAATATTAACTCTTATACAAGGGTTCCAATAAATGTATTCTCTGTTGGATTATTGGCATGGCAGTCAAAAGACTCAAAATGAAAGCATGACTGGTGTGCTTCATTACAGGCAGTGTTAAAGAGATGTTTGGGTTAACTTTTATTTGGTATTCTTTGTCTAATAATAGATTATTGTGTATTAATATATGAAATTACTCTATGTACCTGAATTGTCCATTCAGAATATTATCATTCCATTTGTGATAAAGTCCAACCTTAAATTTTAGATAACAGTTGTTATTAATAATCAGGTCTGCTTCATTCATAATAGACAAGTTATTAAAATCAATATATGAATATCAAATTATACTATTGGTAGCATTATTTATTAACAGTTATTTATCTAGTGCACACATATGATGAAGTGTTTTACAGAGAATATTTAGTCATTCACATCACTCCATGCGACAGTTGAGCTTACAATTTTAAGTGCAAAGAAAAGTATTTCTTGTCAGGTTGAGGCCTAGGATCGTCCGTTACTCACCTCAGCTCCGGCTACCCCTGATCTCTAGTGCGGTCAGATTCCAGGTGCGGCAGCAAGTGCCACGCTGAGGATTATAACTGGGGTCTGCTAAGACATCCATGTGCTCGCTTCATTATGTGGTTTCTGCGGTTACCATCATGTACGCAGCCATGACAGTCTGTTTTCACCTGACTAACCTTCCTTTAACCCAATGGTAGCATTGGTTGCTGTCAGCTGACAGTGTCCTCCAATGGACTGCTACCTTAGGGTATATAACCGGGCTCTGGACAACAGGAAGTTGCCTGTGCAACGTTGTTAATTCCACTGTAAACTTGCTGTTACAGCGTTCCTGGTTCCAAGCTCCATTCTTTCCAGTGACTTGTTCCTAGTGTTTTCCACTGTGTGTGTACTTACAATGTCTTCTGAGTACAATCTGTTAGAGTCATCAACTGTACTAAGCTCTGCGACTGAATCCTCAGCGTGTGTACTTGTACCATCTCGTGATATCAGTCTCCTGTGTCAGTGCTGCATCTGAAGCCACTGTGTGCATATTAGGGCCTGATTCAGAGGCACTCGCTGTTTGCTAGCGCTCACTCTGAATCAGGGTGTTATTTTTTTTTCCGGCCTCCAGGCCGCTTGCACAGCTGTGGGTGACCACCCACAGCTTGTGCGAGTGGTCTGGCGATGGTCGCGATGATCGCGACCATCGGGTTTGCGGTGAGACCCTGCGGGAGGGTCTCGGCTCCCGCAAGCCTGAGTGGACTTCCAGCTCTAATAGAGCAGGAAGTCCACTACTGACATCACGAGTGATGTCAGTAGGGCCACCCACAAATGGCAGGCATTCCTAAGGAAGCTATCAATCAACATTGACAGCCGCCCCGTCTTGTAGTGAGCCCCGGAGCGACGGAGCTGCTGTCACTCGCTGGGGCTCGCGCATGCGCACGCTGGAGGTGGCGCATGCGCAGTGGGGGAAAATCGAGCGCTTGCGAGCGGGTCTGAATCAGACCCTTAGTACATCATCCAGGTACCAGTTCATAATACCAGTCTCCTGTGTCAGTGCTGCGTCTGAAGCCGCAGTGTGTGTACTTAGTACATTATCCAAGTACTTTCTCCTAGTGCTAATCTCCTGTACCAGCATTGTGACTGGAACCACTAAGTGTATCCTCTGTACACCACTTCAGTACATACCTCCAATATCTTTCTCCTGTGCTTTCCCTGTGATAGTGTTCTTCCATTTTCCCACTTGTGCCGGATACCTGACCAAAGGGCCAAGACCTGCTTGCTGGGTGCAGCTTAAGCCCAAATCCCACTTGGAGGAGTAACTGGTGAACACCACCCGGCAGGTTCGACTTTGCGCCTTTGGTCAGGTCTCACCAACATCCGGTACTAGTGGATGAGGAAGTCAATAATCCAGGCCCCTCGCCTCTTGTTACCTCCTAAATCTGGATCCATGTCTTCTAACCTCATGGCAGTGAATCACCTTAGCCAGATTTTGACATTTCTCTGATGCTGATATTGATATCTTGAATTAGATACTAATTCAAGGTCAAGTAATCACATGCATAGTAATGAATCAAACAGGTGCAGTGAATAAGTTGCAGATTTAAGCGAGAATATTATTTTTATTTTTTGCTTTAGTTTTTATATTTTTTATGACATTCATTTTTTTGTGATACTGTGTCTAGTCCCATAATTAAATACCCTTGCTGAAGGACCCTCACATAGAGCTAATATGTAGTTAGAAATAATACTCTGATAGCCAAACAGAGATAAAATATACTGCATGTACTCCTTGAGTAGACTATCAAAGGCTTTCTCCGTGTCTACTTAGAACAATTATAAACTGCTTCTTAGAATGCAAGGACTCTTTTCAGACGTCTGTCTGTCCAGTACAAACCCCATCTGTCAGAGTGGATAAATTGCAGGAGCAAGGGAGATAAATGGTTAGCAAGGATTTTAGCATACAATTTAACATCAGCATTAAGAAGTGCTATGGATATATAATTCCTGCAGTCAGAGAGGTCTTTACCTGGTTTAGTGATCATACTGTTACTATATGGGCATCCAAAAGTTCTGCTGTGAGGTGGCCTCATTTCTTTGCCTTGTAAAAGTGTTCAAACAAAACAGGAGCCAAACTATAACAAAAGGTAATATAGAAATTATTAATAAAACCATCATGGCCAGGAGCTTTGCCCATAGAAGTTGTTTAATAGCACATTCAACCTCCTCCAATGACCATGGGTCTATGAGCGCAGGTAAATCATCATGACTTAATGACAGTAAATTGAGGTCAGATAAAAAGGAGTTAATGGTATCGATAGAATGCTGGGGGATAGACTTATCAAATAAATTGTAGAGTTTGACAAAATATGTCGCAAAAACATTTTCAATATGAAAAGCATTCAAAACTTTCCTATTTTCTCCCAAAGGCATTTAATCCTGTTACAAGCATGCTGACCCCGCAATTTTTGGGCAAGCAATCCAAAAAATAATTTTTGTGAAGTTTTATGGATCTTTACCAATACCAAAAATATAGAAGAATAAGCCTCGATTTTTCTTGAAATAATTGGAAACTGGTCCAAATACTATATTGTTCCTAATAAAACAAATATAAATTTGGGATACCTGGTTCATATGGCTGTCCAACAATGTGTGATGATAGGATTGGTTAATAAAAATGAAATAGTTATGGGTTTGTATAACTCTAATTACTTTGTATTTGATGTGGATATGAAAGCTGTTTCTCATGTTTCCATGGTTAATCATTGCCTCCACCCAAGATATTATACAGATATACCATCCCCCAGGGGCCAGCTTAGGATATGTCCCAGCGACAATTATTAATAGAGAAAAAAACAAGTATAACATTTATCAATCTGACATAATAAATTGAACTCTTAGACACAAGGTTATACTTTAAGAAATAAAGTTATGTTAATAAAAGGTTTAATTTTTAGGAACAAGTATAGATGTAGACTCAGATGGTCATAGCAAATCTTTAAAATAGTGAGTTATTAAGGTACAGTAAAATCTTATTTTTCACACATATGATGCAGAAAAGTGTATGTTATAGTGTTAATGGTAGCACAAATAGAAGTTCATAATTAACAACTGTAACTCGATAGAATAGTAACAATTATTATTTACTATCAAAGTATTCAACAGATTCTATACTCTTACTTTAAAGTGCATTCACTACCTAGATAATTATCCCTTTCTCCCAATGAGTTAGTGTCACTATACCTCCCAGTTCACAATCCCATTCCCATGCTCGCTCACTCACTCACTCACTCACTCACTCACTCACTCTAAAGAACATACAGTATGCAACTATTAATAATTTTACATTAATAAATAAAATAGAAATCAATTCCCAAATTTACAATCATTTAATAATATAATTATTATTATTCTATTTTATAATAGTCCTTTATTTGGCCAATTAATATCATTGGTGCTCATATATCAGCTGATTTTAATTACAAACCTGAGCTTGTAAATTAGCTCAAATGATTACACTGTAGAATTCACCAGTTTTTGTTTGAAGAACAAACAGTGGCCATTAAAGAGTTGAATAAGAGTTAAATCTCAAAAAAACTTTTTACACGTTGTTATTATTGGGTATTGTGTGTAGAATTTTGAGGACAAAAATGAATTTATTCCATTTTTGGAATAAGGCTGTAACATAACAAAATGTGTAAAAAGTGAAGCGCTGTGCATACTTTCCAGATGCACTGTATATTACCCAAAAAGGGGTTACATAAATATAAAAATTATACTTTCTATAATATATTGATTGTGTTTTATATGTACGGTATTGAAACACTCAACAATTGTGAAAGTTATGAGGTGATAGCAGCAGCTATGTTGCTCTCCACATACCGAGATCACACTGAGGGATATTCCCTATAACTATTTGTAGACAGTATTCCTATACCAAAGATGAAAACCAAGACAGGTACTTCTCTAATGAATAGGTTATAGAGGTCTTTTACTTTGGGAGAAGGCAAGTGCTGTTATCACTTTAGCAAATGGCATAAATAGTACACATCCCATAGAACATTTAGTGTATGGAATATCTACAGCAGTGGTTCCCAAATATCACGGCATCCTAGAGTAGCAGCATTTTTTTCATTCCACCTCTAGGCCAAAATGTCTTGTTGAGAAATGTAAAAAAAAATTATTAAATTAAGTAAATTGTGCTGATCTGTCATCCTAAGGTTCAGTTATGAGGTAAGGGACAGGGTTACGCTCATGTTTTTACATGCCATTGCACCGAGTGTGGGAACTACTGATCTAGAGTTATTCATGTGCAAATCTCATGTCAGTTTCTCTCAGACTTAAGGCAACATGCTTAAATTGTTGAATTCAGAAATCTGTGTTTAGAACACATTAGGCATCAATCATAGGTCTTTGTTTTTAGATGTAACTTAAGGTTCACATTAGTGGCAATTTAGGAAATGCTTAATGCAAGTTTCGGGGAACTAGCAACTTCCAAACTTTTTAGATATTTTTCTTTTACCAATATATTCTGGGATGGCCTGTCATGGAAGTGGCAGAGTAAAGCTGAACCTGGCTATTTGCATGTTTTCATGTGACTCCACTGCTTGGGGCACCATGAGGTGTAGGTTAGTCCGCTGGAGAATTAACTGATTATGTTGCATTAAGTATAACAGTAGTACTGTAGCACTTAATGGTGTTAAATGCTTTGCTGCTGTATATGTTATGGGTTCCTCTGATCGTGTACCACAAGTGAAGAAAGTATAATAAGCAGAGATGTATATGCACTTTTATTTGATGAATTCTCACTCCTGTGATGTCATAGGGATCCATCCTTGACAAGCTGTGCAAAATCTCCTATGGAGCAGACAAGGCACTTCAGTGACCATTATGCATCCAGCATTAATACAACCCTTTTTGTTGCCGAGATTGAAAAATTCATGCTGATCTGATCTGAACATGATAAGACAGGTGGTACTGCTGTCAATTCTGTAAGAATCTCATTGGTCATCCGTACTGCAACAGTTGGAAGCCATTTGAAAGTCACTGCCACCATTTTCAGTGAGTATTACAGTGAATGTGAAACATTCTCACTGATGACCAACAGTCTTGTGTGATTACTTCTATATGCAGCAATAAGCATTTATGGATACCTGTGCTAAAGATATATTGTTATTGTCAGAAGAGCATACACTAAAAATCCAGTGCCAACTCTTGGAGGTGCTTAGTCTCTGAGCATGATACAGTTTAGAATGACTGACCAGCTGCCAGAAATGTGTGTGACACATAGGCATTTATGTGTATAGTGCTGGCACTAGTGCTGGAGGTCATTTATTGTTTTCTGATCCATGCTGAACTCTTCCCTGCTGTGTACTTGTCTACTACGAGTAGTACCCTTAAAAAATGTACCTCATCCAGACCTGGGGGGGGGGATGTAATAATTTTGTGCAACTTTCAAAGTGGTTGGAAATGCAGTGACATTCTGGAGACTTTCATCTCAAAATCATTGGGTGTATAAGCTGTCATTTTTGAGTCTAATTAAGACAATGGTGATGCTCCTATCCACTGTCGACTTATTGATAACTTCTTTGTTTCTTATTGGTTCAATAATAAAACTGCCAATAATTTGTCATCATCCCAATATAAGCAGGGGATTTTTTTATATAAGTTGAAAGAGTTTAGTAGGAGAGAGATAGGTGTAAGAAACAGGACCGTCTTAACAGCATTGTAGTCCCTGGGCAAGGCAATGCATGCGCATGGCATCCATTCCTCTTCTCCAGGGTCTGGATGGCATCTCCGTGTAGCTGTGGCGGTGCCATACCTCACGACCACCCACAGGACACTTCAGCCCGTGGGTGGAACAGCGGGGCAGTGCCAGCAAAATGGGACTGTCCCACTGAAATTGGGATGGTTGGGAGAGGTGTCCCCTTTTGCTGGTGAGTGCGAAGAAAATCTAAAACTTAAAAAAGCCCATAATTTAGCAGGCATGTGCAATTCTGCAATATTGTCATGTAATACTGTAGTTCACACATCAACAGCGTGACATTTTTAAGAGCACAAATTCCGCAATGTATAGATTTTGCAGTAATTTAACCCCCCCCAAGAAGATTATTAAAAAATAAATTGATTAATGACATGTACTTACCTCTTTTCAGGATGATTGCAAGCAAATCCACCAACAACACCAATTACAAATGAAGATATTGGTGTCCCAATCCACATCATCCTCACCAAAATTGATACACCAGAGCCTGCAGATAACACAGCAGAAGATACCAGAAGAGCACACAGAGCAATGTTAGCAGCCACAGCCCACACCCACAACCCCACCCATCCCAACTGTGGAAGAGATGTACTAATCCTTGGATACCTTCAAGAAGACACAGATAAGATTTATGAAGGTGCAAACCACACACACAATTAAGCAGCATTGAATCATACTTACATAAAATTGCAAACACTAATAGAGTTGCACAAGGTATTAAAACCACAATGGCGGCTAATCTAGATTGCTGTATGTCAGACATGAAAAAGTGAAAAAAACTCAGTAGAAAGTTCGCAATTAAACTTGGGTTGCAGCTAAAGAATGTATACATATATGAATGTATGTCATAAAAGAACACCATAGTGTAAAACATATAAATTGGTAGAGCTGTAATCACCATCAATATTCAAACCACCTGACGATCCTTTCAAATAAGGTGGTTGAATCACAATAGCTCCCAACACTTTACATGAAACACCCAAATTCTTCAGGCAATATATTCTCTTAAAGGCACCTTGATAAATCTGTAATAGACAGTGTCCTCCCTCCCATATGCCGTATTGCATTGCAGTGGGTGCAGGGGAACACCAAAAAACAGTACAGAGATAGTGTAGATTTTCCTTGTAAAACAGCAATTTAATTACAGGTTTTACTTACAAATTTGAAGAAGATAAAAGCATAAAACATTTCTCCATTGGTAAATCACAACAGATGTCAATAGGTGTTCTCACCTAGTCCTAGATGTTCAGAAAGGATGGTAGGAACCTTAATCCGGATAATCAGATCCACCAAGGGGCACACGCCACCAGCGCTGCTTATACCAGGAGTCCACAGATGGATGAGCCACGCTTAATGAGTTTCAGACAGTAAAGTCTTTTGTCAAAAGCGTCACTGGCTTAGATCATTCCCTCCTTATATACCTAAACACCTTATACACACACCTGAAATTACCCACTGCTAATCGGCAACCCCAATAAGCCATGTCAGGACGGAGCACACTGGGAACCGGTGGAGCTGGGGAACGCACATGAATTACACAATTCATGTGCGTTCCACAGCTCCCAGACCTTAACCACTGCGTTCCACCTGCAACACACTAACCATCTCTTGTCACGTGATGATTTAAAACACTAAAAGCTTTATTAGTGCTGGTTTCCACAGTCAATTCAATATGTATAAGTTTCAGATGTATGTCAGACATGACCTAGGCAATTAGGGCTCTAACAGATGCTCTACTCAGCCTCCAAAGAGAAAATATGGTCGTTTGAGAATCATTGGCTACTCCTACCACATCCACTGCAAGCAGCCAACCACCACCCCACAAACCTCTGCTCCTAACACTCCCTCAAGGGCCAGTGTACGTACACATGGTGGTCAGCCTAAAGGCCAAGGCTAGGGCAGACATACAAGCCAGCTCTAAGAAATTTTTTATTTTTGTGTGATATTTTGTTAATCACAACTGACCTATTCAAACAGCGGAACCTGCTCTTCAAAAGTCTAAAGGTGCACTCTATAACGTTGCGTGTAGCGATGCGAGCAGCATTGTATTCCTGTTGAGCCACACCACGTGGATTAGAAAGAGTTGTCATGAGCCAGGTTTGACACTCATTTCCCGAATCACCTGGGGGATTTAAAGAGGGAGATAACATTACAAAATGAACTGTGTAGCCTTTACATTGAATATATGAAACACCAGCCAAGTTTAATGTTGCACTTAAACAACACAAGGTTAACTTGTCATCTATTTCAAGACACATCACATATAGGGTATTTAAGTGGCCAAACATTAATCCTAACACACAGGCAGCAAATATAAACATAAAGTATATGTGAAGCAGATTATTTAACTTTAATACATGTAAACGGTGTGCAGTCACAAACTTTCATACAACTGCTACAGCAGAGAAAAAATTATATAATGAAAATCAAGTACTACATACCTATTAGCCAGTCTTACAGCATGTCTCCACCTTCAAACTTTTCCCATAGGGATGACTAGTGCAGGATATAGGCATCATGACACGATCTTGGATAACTTGAAGCAACACTGAGAATTTGCAAGTGAACATCACAAACCACCTGCACATTTAGGGAGTGGTAGTGATACCTATTAACATACACTTCCCCTCTCAAGTGTGGTACTCTGAGCCCAATGTGTTTCCAATCTATTGCTCCAAAGACATTTGGGAATCCTGCAAGCCTATTGTAGTTGATCTTTAAGGCCTGCCACTCTGACTCAGAACTAAGGATGAGATATGTGTAATTTTCTTCAGGAAATTAATACTTGAGTTATATGCCTGGAAAAAGCGGCCAGTGTAATCCCCAACACTCTACAGTTCACAGACTGAAAGGAGCTTGTTGCAAATAATTTATGAAGGCCAGACACTGCATAGTTACTGCCAGACAAAGGTTTTAAATCATCTGTCACCTGCTCATATAAGTTCAGGAGGTTTGTGTGGTTTAGTGGGAAAATCTACACCATCTCCAGATCTGAGATGGAGTCCAGGCCTATATGAAATCTATAGGTTTATCTGGAAAATACCCTAATTGGCAGCCGGATCAGATGATCCTCCTGTTCCCTCCTCCTGCATTGCTCCTCAATAGTCAGGAGCCCAGACATGTACAGGTCATTACTACACCCACACAGGTGAAATGGAGGTAGGTGTTGTTTATATAATGGTTTGATTAGTGTCAATGTCCATCTCCTGTGTTAACAGCCCTTAGATGTTGAGATACAGTTGCACATTAAACTCGCTGTTCCTGGGATCAGTCTATTATTTCACAAATGTATTTTTGCGAGTTCTGGGCAAGTTTACAACTTGCAGCTAATTACATCCTGAGAGTTGTATGTTTTACATGGGCAACATCTGGATGGCATCTTTTGCCAGTGCGAGAATGGTTGTTGCCAGTTTGATGCGTGTATACATGTTCTCAAAGCCTATTACATACTTCAAATGCAAACTATCATGATCCACTTAGAAAACAGAACTGTCAGAATGTCAGTGCTTTCAAAATTAAATAATAATCAAGCCAATTTGACCTTCTATTGTAGTTAATCAGATTACCTCCATAAACAGGAGTTTGTGGTACAGCACTTTGCATAACACTCTTAATTTGTATTTTTATTAATTATAGATTTACATGTCATAAACATTAATACATGGTGTCATGGGATAATATTTTGCTTGAATTATTTCCATGCACTAAATTTAGGTAAATGGTGATTAGACCTATTAAGACCCTGGTGGTGGGGATTTTGAATGGTGAAGAAAAAGCCTAAAGTGGGTAATATATGTAACTCTGGCTTGTTAATCAGCCTGTGTACCTTAATGTCAGTAATGAAGACAGGATGAAAGACGGCTGGCTAGTGATTAAAGTCACTGCTCTTCTGCACCTCACCATTGAGCCCCTAATATTATTGAAATTTAGAAAAATTTAAAATTTGCTGAGATGCATTGCATTGTACATCACATAGTCCCATCTGATGTGTAGCACGGTACGATGCGATAAACAATGTGTGTAATTGACAGATTGGGAGTACATGCTACTCAATGGTCGTACAGAGTTGATTCAGGTACCATGATTGCATGTAGTGTATGCCCAGCCTTAGTCACCAATTAATTCCAAGAGTTTGGAGAATAGTAAATATAGTTCAATTATACAAACAGGGGAATTGATAAAAATCTGATAACTATAGATCTGTGAGTCTCACATCAATAGTAGGAAAGTTAATGGAATCACTTTTCAGAAAGACATTTGACCAAGTACAAAGTCCAAGACATCATAGATTTGACACTGTACATGCCAAACAAATTTAGTGGATTTTTTTAAATTATCTAAAATGATAGATCAGGTTGGACCAGTGTACAGTATATAGCTTATTTAGCTTTAGAAAGGAATTTAATACAGTATCTCACAATTAGTTTATGTAGAACAAAACGTATTAGGTTAAACGTCTATAACTGAACGTGTACAGTTAATAGAAGAGAAAGATTGATATTGATATGTTAGAAACATTCAAATATACCATTTGGTGATAGAGTTTTTAGAAGGCAATATATATATATATTTTAATACAAAAGATGATTTCTAAAAATGAAATTAAACTGTAATTGGAGGGTGGAAGACTGAAAGGTAACTTAAAAATATCTTTATTAAAAGAAATAAAGGTGCCTATTTACAATACAATTTACAATAGAAAAGCCCAGAAGCCTTAAATCCTTAAATATGTGCTTCCAGTCCACTATACGTACTAGGTTACTCATGTGTTTTTGCCTCAGACTGGCATGATGCAGTGGTAAGTTCAGACTTAGCAGTGGCATAATATCATCTCAGATGCCCGGAGGCAAGTTATAACTTGGTGCCCCCCTTAAAAACAAGGAAAAATAGATATGGTGCATATCTATCTATCTATCTATCTATCATCTATCTATCTATCTATCTATCTATCTATCTATCTATCTATCTATCTAATTATCATATATCTACCGTGCTATCTAGCTATATCATATAATATCATATCTATCTATCTATCTATCTATCTATCTATCTATCTATCTATCTATCTATCATATATCTATCTACCGCGCTATCTAGCTATATCTATCTATCTATCTATCTATCTATCTCATAGCTATCTCATATCTATCTATCTATCTATCTATCTATCTCTCTCATATCTATCTATCTATCTATCTATCATATATCTATCTACCGCGCTATCTAGCTATATCATATCTATCTATCTATCTATCTATCTATCTATCTATCTATCTATCTATCTATCTATCTATCTGTCTGTCTGTCTGTCTGTCTGTCTGTCTGTCTGTCTATCTATCTATTAATCTATCTATCTATCTATCTATCTATCTATCTATCTATCTATCTATCTATCTATCTATCTATCTATCTATCTATCTATCCGTATGCACAAAAACACTAATATAGAATATGTGAATTTGTTTTTATTAGGCCTATTTACTAAAGTAAATTTGCAGGATATCCCCCCAAAACACCCTTTTTTGGTTGATATCTTCAAATTTATAGAATCCCTTGAATGAATCTGCCATAGACCGCACACCCTGCATTTAAATAAATATACTAACCTCTCTGTCGGGCCGATGCTGGCTGCAGCGCTGCAGAAATTACTGAGAAAATGGCCACTGTGGCCTTCTCCCCAGTGATTTGCGCATGCGCAGTAGAGGTGTCCCAGGAATGTGGTATGGGCACCATGTTCCCAGAGACCTGTGCATGCGCAGTAGACACAATGTCAGAGTCTACTGCACTGCTGGAGAGGAGGGGGCCCATTCGAAGCCTGCACATGGGCCCTCTCCTCTCTTAAAGCACCTCTGGATCCGTAGAAACCCTCCTGGGCATGCTCCACTCAGACCATGCATGGACAGTAGTAATGCAGGAGAAGTGATGGGTTTGCATTAGGATTGTGTATAGATCCCCTCCAGTTAATGTGCCTGGTACACATGCAAAGGTATACAGCTCTCCCATCATATACCAGAGACACAAAATAAGGAATAACATTGCAACATTGTCTATTATAAAGATGGGGACTACACTGAGGAATGGAATGTATGCTTGTTTGAAGAGCGACCTCCGCTACAGCCCAGGGATTAATTAGGAGTATATACAGCTATGCGTTAGTCACAGATAAGATAGTTACCTGTATAGTGCAGTTATCATTAGGCTCAGAGTCCTCCTGATGGAGGCGACAACAACTTTATGTGGGGTGAGGATCTCTCCTGATAACCCTGATGGAGGGGAAAACCAACTGATGTGGGGGCTTTGAGGACTGAGTTTGAGTCAAGATACTGTAAGACTGCTACTGTGGTGGAACTACAAATCACAAAATGCCCAGTCTACTGCCAACTGCTTCATATGCCAGTAAGTTGCTCCACCAAAGATCTTCCCCCAGACTCAGTTGCTGGTGCCCCAGGCCCCCACCTCCTATGCCCTCTTACCCACAGCTCTGTCTGGTGCATCCTTGTTGATATCCAGCTCCTGGACGATCTGGAGCCAAGCTTATGCTCAGGCCTGCCGCACAAGTCCACAGCTAGAACTGCCACCAGGGACAGGGAGTTGTGGGTGAGGGGGGGCACCAGACATGTCACAAAGGTATGAGAAGCTGCTGAGGGGCAGAAACATCAATGAGCAGGGACAGGCTATAGATAGATGGAAGCGGCATATGATGGTCTGACACGCATCCCTCCACTACTATATGGTTATGGTGATTTCTCAGGTGCCAAGAAGAGGTGCACTCTGGGTACATATTTACAGCCCTAAGTGGCGTGAATATATTGTGGGAAATGGAGGAGTTGCCCCTTCAGTGCTGGCACCCGGCAGCAGGCCCCGCCATTGTTTCCCATAGTTCTACCCCTGAGTCTTAGTCAGACCAACATCCCTGGAGAGCTGAGCTGCTCAGTTGCCACAGTGAAGTTTAAATGGTACATTAATTACATACAATAGAAGTTTTACTATTGCTGCGATAAGCAGCACCACAAAAATCTCTATTATCATTGTTGCTTGTAATATATACCTTATAGTATCCTATAAGTTGTGCTGGGGCTCATACACAGGGCCGTAGAGAGCCTTGCCGGTCCCGGGGAAAGGAGGTGGTGTTGCCTATTCATGGGAGGTGTGGCCACGACCCCTTGACCAAAAAAATAAAAATAAATCACTTAAGCAGTGCTGTAAGCCCACCAGCCCGGCGCTAAGTGGTGGGGGGTGCGATCAGTGTGATCGCTCCCTCCAACAGCCATAGGAGACTGCTCCGGCTGCTGCAGCAGCAGCGAGCAGTCTCGCACTGCAGCCCAGCACAAGCTGTGTGCTGAGCTGCTGTGAGGGAGGCGGGGTGATGCCGGGCCCCTCTAGCAAGCCCGTGGCTGGGTAAACTGTACCCGCTCCCCCCCCTCTCGGCGCCCATGCTCATACAAAGAAAATAGTTGAAAAATGCATGGGACAAATATTTGATTATTTTTAACAATTGGAAAAAATTTATAATAAAATAAGCTCAAAACACATCCCACCAAAAATAATGCAACCTTTCCCCACCTACAAAAAACCCCCCAAAAATTGGGCTGAATGGACTGTCTGTCTTCAAATATGTTTATTAACTTTTACGTATATAATGTCAGCATATTCTGTTGCGTATTACAATTATGTTATGTTTATATCCCAAATTGGAAATGAATAAGCGAAAAGGAGCATGAGACTGCATGCAAATGAATATGACTTCAGATTTGCTTTTGGTATGAATAACTTTCTAATTGTCAAATATATCCATAAATCTGTACTCGTATACTGTATTTCAGATTTGCACTTCAGAACAAGAACTATATATAACATTCACAATATCTTTTTCACAGCTTAGAGCAGACTTATGAAGAACAAAAGTAACACAGTTTTGTATTTCCTCTCGCATCTGGAGGCTTGCTATAAAGCTAAAGCTGTCATATACCTTGATTAGTTTAAGTTCTTTGTCTCACACCTTTGTACTCAACTTCAAAATGTTTATTTCACTTCAAAACCTTGAAGAAAAATTATGGTTTTATTACCAGTGTATCAAGGCCACATTTTGTTTCTAAATTTCTTCTTTGGAACTGTAAGCAGGAAACATAAGAAGCTCTGATATGTCTAATAATGCATATATTTGTAATTTTGACATACGGTCTAAGAACAAAGATGATAATCAAATACATTTTTATTTCTCTGTTTAATATGAATGGTTACATGGTTCTTTCTCAGACGAAGCAGACAAAAGCACCTATAATCATGTATGCTTTTACTGTATATATTTTTTTAGAATATTATTTGATAAATTGAAAATATGTTTCTTTTCTCTTTCATCACTTGTAAGTATTTCAATTGAAGAATACGCTGTGGATGAAAGGCATAATTAACAATGTTCTCCAGTTGAAAGAATACACTATTGAGACCTATGCTCGGATCAAAATCTGGGGTCTGGTAATGTATTTACCATTGATAGAATATGCACATACAGAGTAAAAACAATGGGAGGGGGATAGTTTGGACTGCATACCCTAATTTTAAACATCATAAGAGGTGCTACAATGCTGAGACTTGTAGTTCCATGTAGAAAGAAAATGCAGGTGAACACTCTAAGCACTAAGAATACTGATAATCAAAACTTTTATAATAAACTAACAATTAACATGGTTTTTAAATAAGGTTCTTAGTACATGTTTGGGCAAAAATGAATGCCCACCTATCACATCAAGGTTAACTGCATCAGGTGGGTCCCTAACATCCCTAATACTTACACATTATGTCCATTTATTGAGGACTTACTTATAATAGTGCCCTTTCCAATGTGTAGACTGCAATGCAAGAACCAATACTAATTAAAAATCACATGAGACAGGTGGGAGGGGTGCTAGGCTGTGTTTTGCTGCAGGAGTTGAGCCTGGGTGCAGTGAACGTTCAATCAAGAGGACAGGAGTGATCCTGGTAAATAAAGTCTGTGTTTTGTTTATTTTGGTAGGGAAAACTGCCCAATACATTTCGGTGCTAGGGAAGTGTTTCTGTGTTCCCCTTTTTGTCTTCCCTTATGGGTAAAGTCTAGGACAGATTAAGGGCATTCCCAGTAGCCAGTTGCGTTACCGCTAGTGGCACATTTACAATTTAGTGTGTGAGTGCACATGTGTGAAATCCAGGGTCTGAGGCCATTGTGCCAGTGATGACTTACCTGGTCCAGCAATTGGAGGGCTTTCTTCCTTGTTATTTACTGTTATTTGTCCTGTCAATATCTTCATGTAACTTTGTGTGTTTTTGTGTAATTGCCTGGTCCTAAACTCTTTCCAGATACAGTTGCTGACCAGTATGCACTCTAGGACTGCCTGAAACATGCTGGCAGCATGGATGTGGGAGCATGTGGGGTAAGGTAAGTAAAATTCTACACCACACCACACCTCTTACAGCTCTTCTGTGTGGCTTTGCAGTATAGGTGAAAACAGGATGAGTGACTGTGTGATGTGTTACTCAGGCAAACAGAGCACAGAAGAGGCTGCTGAGGAATTCCTGACTGATGAGTACACTCCTCAGTATTACAGGCCAGCTTCTGCTTCCTAGCAGTATGTAGGGGGTGGGCTCCAGATACTGTGTGGTGAGAAGGGCAAATGGGCTTCCCTAGCTACAGAGATGGCATCTGACGTTGGTGCATACCCAGAGCCAGCCCTAAGCAATTTGATGCCCTAGGCAAGATTTTTGTTGGTGCCCCCTAACAGATAATCTGGTGGAATGCATGAGACTTCTGGTTTTGGTTTTACTGCGGCTCACATGGTGACTTCCGTCTACAGAGACACGGAGCTGTGTTTTCGCATTTGGTGTGTGTTCCACGGCGGTGGAGCACAGGCTATTTCTGGTTCTACTACTTCAGTGCTTTTGAGGTATTTATTTTGTTGATTGTCACATTTACTGAAGGCGATCTTGGTATTTGAGTGCTTATTGATTGATTCTTAGTGCTCTAAAAATTGTATGGAGCATTATATTGATGTTATTTGCTATTAAATGTGGACTGACCCAGAGGGCTGTGCGATTTGGGGGTGGTCTTGGTATCAATTAGGGTATATATGTCAGATTCTTTGGTGATTGTGTTCACTTTCCATTTGGCTGTCTGTTGATATATCCTTGCTGCTTTGTCCTAAGGATGGTCCGGCTAGGACCAAAACATCGACTATGCACTTTATTCCCTACCTATGAGTGGTAATTAAATTTTGGATTTTTTTTCATAACCCGGTGAGTGCTGATTCTGTTCTATATCCATTGACTCTATGGACCGAATTCAATTTGAGGCGAAAAGTCCGTTTCCACAATACTTTTTCGCCGATGATGTAAGTTTCACTTGTTTTGAGTTTCCTCCGTATTCAATTTGGAAGACTTTTCACCTAGGCAGAAAGTCAATGCAATGTAATAGGCTAAAAAGTCTCGCTTATGAAAAGCAGAATTGCGGTTTTGGGGTAAAACATTGCGGGAACCCTCGTGCAGACTTAAGACAGTCCCCTAAAGGTAAACTGCGTCAAAATAAGTTTAAAAATATTTTGGACACCCCAAAAAAATAATGTTTAATTTTGGGGGTAAAAAGGAAAAAATAGGGGAACAAAGTGCCAAACTATCTAAATTTAGTCAGGTCAGGTCCCCATGTATGCGGCAGGTGTTTTCTTCATTGCGGGTACAAGTGGCAGGTGCAATTTTGCAGATTTTTAAAAATAACTTTAGGGACTTAAAAAATGCTTACCCCCATTTTCATGTACCCCAAATTTGATAGGAATAGTTATTTCCCCCCCCAAAAAAAATCTAAGTGCTATTCTTTACAATTTCTTCATAGCCACAAAATTGCATCTTGCACGGTTATTACAAACCCGACTTCCTTCAGCAGGCAAAAATGGGTGTACCCATAGTGATCCCCCATGTCTGGACATCTTTAGGGGGGTCCCAGGCATATTTCCCAAAAATTCCCTTTTTTTTGTAAAAGGGGTAAAGGGTCATTTTAAAAAAGACATGGATAATTTTTCAATTACCTATAGCAGGTGAAAAAAGTGCAGATTTGGGGTTTAGGGGTGCAGGCTTAAAAAAATTACCTGCACCCTTGGGAATGCCCCCTTAAAACGAAATGTGCAAAAAAAATGTAAAAAAAAATCGGGACACCCCAAAAATTTTTGGGGTGAAAAAAAAAATAGGGAAACAAAGTGCCAAACTAACGAAATTAATTCTGGTGGGGTCCCCATGTATGTGGCAGGTGTTTTATTCATTGTGCAGAGTAGCGGCAGCTGTATTTTTGAAGAATTTTTAAACTTACCTTTAGGGACTTAAAAATATGCTTACCCCCATTTTCATTTATCCCAAGTTTGATGGGACCACTTTTAAAACGAAAAAAAAAACCTAAGTGCTCTTCTGCATCACTTCTTCAATGTCGGTAAAAACAACCACCTGCCGCATCTATTTAAAAAGTCGGGAAGAATAACCGCCTGCATCTGTTACATGTATATACATGTAAATTATAGAAGTATATATATATATATATATATATATATATATATATATATATATGTACCTAAATGCTGATTGTGCAGGAAAAAAAATTTAATAATATAATAATTTCAATAATACAATACATGGTTATTAAATGCAAACTTAATGAATGCCAATTATATTTAACAATATTAAACATTTTTTAAATTAATAATTACATTAACAGTACTGTGTGTGGTTCCAAAAAACACACTCCTGTTCCAGATTACAAGATCAGATAATGCTGATAATTACAGAACCTGTGAAGCGAAAAAATTAGTTTGATACATATGAAAATGATCACAATTCAATTAATTTCTGATTCCAGAATTGATCTGCATTATTACAATGCAGACAAATAACGTATCCAAAACTGTGATAAAAATCTGAAAAATGCGATTATAAATGTGATAACTCATATTGTACATTTGTGACAAAAATCTAAATGTGAGAAAACACAAAAATTAAATGTTATCGCAAAAACACATTGATTTGTGTGGGGCATTTCCAAACTGAAATCTACATTGCAGTGTAAAAATACATGCAAAATCATCTAGTATTTACCCTGTATGCCAAAAAAATATGTATTTGCAGTTACACCTCTTGAATTGCAACATGAATTGTCCAGGTCCACAGTTGCTTGCTCTTTTTTGCTTTATTCCTACCTCAGAATCAGCCCATAATGGAAATACATCCTTGACTTTTAACCTTTTGGAAATAAACCTGGGCTTAGATGATTTAGAGGAAAGGTAGACATTTAAGTTTTATATTGCTAGTGAGACATGATGTGATTGATGCAGCAACATACTATTCCAATATTTAAAATAATACTCACCAATGATAAAGATAAAATCCCACATATTTAAATTGGGGAATAATCTGCTCAGAACTATTCATTTATTTAATTCAAAATACAGGACATTGATCATGTGTCCACTGTAATCATGTATTTAAGGGATATGCAAATAAATCAGTATATGAAAAATAACATATTTATCTATAAAAGAGAATAGAACAATTGTTATACATCAGTATACAGAAATTGTACATTTTAAAATAAAATTCACTTTTCTTTAATAATCAATGGCAAAAATAATATGAATTCACCATATAATGTATATCCAAGGGAAAATAATACCACATAAATATAATGACTCTTTAAATATACACTCTAGATCACAGGTTCTCAAACTCGGTCCTCAGGACCCAAAACAGGTCATTTTTTCCAAGTCTCCTCACAGAATCACAAGTGAAATAATAAGCTTCACCTGTGGGTCTTTTAAAATGTGTCAGTGAGTAATGAGCACACCTGTGCACCTGCTGGGTGACTTGGAAATCGTGAACTGTGTGGGATCCTAAGGACCGAGTTTGAGAACCACTGTTCTAGATAGATGTTGAGGACCCTTGAGGTTAAATAATTAACCTTTTTAAAATATTATTTCAAATTGTTACTTGACATATTACACTGTAATACTTTCAATTCAATATTTCACTAGGGAGTACAAGGTATGAAATGTAAAAATAGTTTTAATGAAGTGTTAGTACAATGTTAATAAAGGTTAGTACATTACAAGGTATGGAATGTAAAAATAGTTTTAATGAAGTGTTAGTACAATGTTAATAAAGGTTAGTACATTATTTTATCTAGATCAGTGGTTCTCAAGCTCGGTCCTCAGGACCCCAAACAGTGCTTCTTTTGCAGGTCTCCTCACAGAAAAACAAGTGAAATAATTAGCTCCATGTGTGGATCTTTTAAAACATGTCAGTGAGTAATGAATACACCTGTGCACCTGCTAGGTGATCTGCAAAATATGACCTGTGTGGGGTCCTGAGGACAGAGTTTGAGAACCTGTGATCTAGATAGTAATGTGGACCTTATTAGTGCTTCCACATCAGAATAGTATTTATTTCTCTCTATTGCCAGAACCTAAATCAATGTTGCTATCCTACAGTATTCTAAGATGCAGGGGAATTTTCGATGTGGCAAAATGAACTTGTTCATTACAAACTAAGTATAAGAGATAAGTAAGTCAGCAAGTCAGCAAGTCAAAGCAAGTCAGCTAAGTGTAGGGATCTTGCATGTTTTCTCACTGCACATGCTTCAAATCCAAACTAGGGATGTGCAGGCTCGGATAGGTTAAAATTTTGCCGCCAAGTTTGGATTTTTCCCGCTAAAAATTTGGGTCTCAGAAAGAGGAAAAACGTCATCTTTCATGGACAAATATCATCATTCCTGGACAAAAGTCCATGGAAGATGATGTTTGTCCATGAAAGATGACGTTTTGCCTCTTTCTGAGACCCGATATTTGGCGGGAAAAATCCGAACTTGGCGGGAAAATTCAAACCTATCTGAGCCTGCACATCCCTAATCCAAACCCATGCATATATGTGCAATAATGAGTCATATGCATCTCAGCTGCATCTCCTCTTGTGACTGAAGGGGTGTAGCTGGGTGTTAATGGGATGTGCCCATGTAGGCAAAGTTTGACAAACTTGTGTCAATGGAAAGCTGTGCTGTCTAATTATGCCAGTTTTCTCTAATTACACCAGTTTTCAGTCAAATCTTTTGTCCCCATAAGTACACTGATAATGGCTGTGAAGCAAAGCACACAGATAGGGAAAGACTGGCTGTCAAAATGTGTACAACTCTACAATTTGTGAATATCCATAATTAATTTGGTGCACGCACTGGATGTACAATTATTACTAGCTTGCATTCAAATCTGAATTAGACCCTATGTTAAGTTGTGAATGTTAGGAAACTGAGGTGTTATTTAGTCCTGAAACAACCTTGAGGGCTGGAATGCTTGGCTAGCTGCGGCCGTGGAGCAGCCTTGAGGGCTGGTAAGTCTTTGACTAGTCAGGGCCTGAAGGTTCTGAGGTTAGATGCAGCCTTTGGGCCATGCAGCAGCCTTGAGGGCTGGTAAGCCTTGGCTTTTTGTGGCCTGTGGGCCATGTAGCAACCTTGGCAGGCTGTGGCCTGAGGGCCGTAGAACAAGATGCGGCCTTTGGGCCATGTAGCAGCCTTGGCAGGCTGTGGCCTGTGGGCCATAGGACAACATGCGGCCTTTGGGCCATGTAGCAGCCTTGGCAGGCTGTGGCCTGAGGGCCTTAGAACAAGATGCGGCCTTTGGGCCATGTAGCAGACTTGGCAGGCTGTGGCCTGTTGGCTGTAGAACAAGATGCGGCCTTTGGGCTGTGTAGCAGCCTTGAGGGCTTTTAAACCTTGGCTTATTGTGGCTTGTGGGCCATGTAGCAGCCTTGGCAGGCTGTGGCTTAAGGGCTGTAGAACAAGATGCGGGCTTTGGGCCGTGTAGCAGTCTTGATAGGCTGTGGCCTTTGGGCCATGTAGCAGCCTTGGCAGGCTGTGGTGGTCTGAAGATGAACCTGTGTTGCCGGGTTGACACAAGCGGTGCTACGCTAGATTGCATACTTAGGATGCTGAATTGCGTCCTGTGCCGCCGAGATGACACAAGCAGTGATACGCTGGATTGCGTACTTTGGACACTGGATTGCAGCCTGTGCTGCCGGGTTGATACAAGCGGTGGTACGCAGGATTGCGTACTTCGGATGCTGAATTGTGACCTATCCCACCCGGTTGATACAAGCGATGGGATGCTGGATTGCGGCCTGTGCCGCTGGGTTGACACAAGCAGCTGGATGCTGAACTGCGCACTCAGGACACTGAGTGCTGTCTGTGCCACCTGGTTTACACAAACGGCAGAGCGTAGATATGCGGACCGTCCTGTCTAGATGACACAAGCAGCAGGTAGTAGATATGTGGACCGTGCCATCTGGATGATACAAATGGCAAGTAACAAAAGCAGACAAGAGGACTGGGTACTTGACTGGATTACAGGAGACAACACCAAAACCGGAAACACATGAAACGCTATCACTGGCACCACAGCAGCGTTCGCACCAGAAGGAAATAAATGCCAATCCAGAACGATCCCAGAATGAAGGACAGGAGGTAGGAGCAGTTTCAGCGAATGCTCATCCGGTATTCATCTTGTCCTGCATTCGCAGTGCGGCGGCTTGTGACAGTGAACCCCCGTCCATGATTTTCTTTCCACTTTAAGGGGTAGAAGACAGGAGCTAAAATTTTTATCTCTAATTGAAATGGAATCCTTATATTAATATATCATTTTCTTCAGCTCCTTTCAGAAAATTCTAATCAGATTATATTTATGAAGTTAAACATGTTCCACCACCCAGTTCAGGTGGTAATTGGGTAACATATTGAGGCAAAGAGAAGCAAGGTGTTTTTTTAATACAAATGTTTTCAATCCTGTAATTAAATAACTTAAAAAGGATTTCAAATATGTTTTTATATTTTGAAATCACTATGAGTAGGTAATTCATGTATTCACCTGTGATTGTCATGTCTGCCATTTTTATTATGGAGTGTGTGTGCACCCTCTATTGCTTGAAATAGTGTGTTTTCCATATTAAATAGCTTTTTTTTATATTTGGCCATGTGTCAAGTTGTACTTGGTTGTTATACACAGGTTTTTGTAAGGTGATAATAATCCAGATATACAGTATAATGGACACATGGAATTAATGTGTGTTCCATTTTACATGACCTCAACTAATAAAATGTCATATGCCCCCAATTTGTGGATCTAATTGCTATTCTAATCCAAGGTGTTATATTTCAAAGTCTTATTTTTGTTAAAAGAAATAAAAAAACTGATTAAACTGTCACATGTGTGTTACATACAGATTGTACATGTAGTCATTAGTTTGGCAAACTAAAGTACTTTTACTGATGTGAACATTCCCGGCTACTGGCATTACATAAATCCACCCATTAGGCAGCACAATAATTCACATAATTATAGCATAATAACATATTATAAATATATTAATTTTATAGATTTATTGAAGTTGTTTTGTTATCGTAAAACATTTATAAGGTGACATTATAAAGTGTAAACTTTAATGCCATTACAGAAAAAATAATGCTTAATTCTGTCTAGTTCTGGTGAATGTGTGATAATACATTTATAATTAGTGTAGAGACAATTTTTTGATGCTGGGACACAAATCAGTATAGGAAGTAATGGCAGGTGATCAAGTTATTTTGCATAGTGATCAAACTGAAGTAGAAAAATGGTTAACAGACTAAGGGGCATATGTATCAAAGCTTGATGTGAGCTAAAATTGTGAGATATATATCACCAACCAATCAGCTTCTAACTTAAATTTTGCAGGCTGTGTTTAAGAAATTATAGTTTGCAGCTGATTGGTTTGTGATATATATTTCACAATTTTATCTCACATCAAGCTTTGATACATATGCCCCTAAAGGATTTCTTGGTCCAAGCTCAGCATGCAGTAGCATAACGAGGATTGATGGTGCCCAGGGCAAATAAAACAATTGATAACTTTAAAATTCTGCACCATTCCAAAACAGAACTAAATAGGGCAAATAGTGGGCTGACCCACTGACCTGATGATTGGTAAGTGATTGGTAAGTGACGATGTGCCAGGGAATGGAGTGGGCAATATATCTATTAGTGTTTACCCAGCTTTATTGAAGTTCAAGACTTTTTTCTATTCATATGCATTATTAGTTACCTGCTGTTACAGTCATAAATCCTTCTCACTAAGGGCTCTATTATTAACATTATTTTTACTAAAATAAAGTGAAAAAGGGTTTTTTCACACCCTGTTCACATTATTCTAGTATCACCTACATACTATAGGGCAATTGGAGTAGTATTCGTAAAATTTTACTCCAACCCCTAAGTGTCACTTATTTTTAGTAAGCAGATCGCATTTCCCATAATTGTAATGGGAAATGTGATCCGACCAAAGTTACTAAAAATAAATTGTAAAAAAATACCGGGGAAAGCCCTGTGATAATAACGCCACCTGGAGGTGGCATTATCCAGGGTCTCCCCCGGTTACCGGGCTCCTACTCTGCTCTAAAAGGCAGAGCAGAGCCTGCAGCCGGTCCCAGTGATCAGCTGTGTGGTCTAATCAGACCGCAAGCTGATCTCTGCTAAAAAAAAGTAAAAAAAAAATTCACTTGCCTCACTCCAGGGACCGGTGGTCAGGGCTCCGGTGATGTTCTCCCTCTGGTCAGCTGGTCTCCCATAGTGCACTGCAGCCCGGTCATCAGGTGATCGAGTCCCAGTGCAGTATGGGATATCACCTGAACGGAGGCATGGAAGACATCACCGGAGCACCGATGACTGCAGGTAAGTGCTATTAAGGGAGAGGGGGTCCGTGATCATGGGGGCAGGGCTTAATGATGGGGGTGGGGCTTAGCACTGGGGGGTAGCAGCGGCTGCCTGTTGGCGCATGCGCGGGCACTTTGTCACGGTATTATTTGCGAAAATACCGTGACTAGTGTGCGGAGGGGATTCACAGGGACAGAGCTTTCTCGAAAGCTCTGTCCCTGCAAGGGATTTGTAGTAAATCCCTGTGATATTGGCTGAATTCGTAGTGCAAATTCAGTCGATAATATCACACTACAATCTGCATTCAATATGCGGATTGTAGTAAATAGAGCCCATAATGTCAATCAACCCTTGTTGTAACTTATTTGATTACACTAGGAAAAACAATTGATTTAGAACTCCCTACCCCCAAAAAAAGTCTAAGTAATCCTACCTTTCAATAAAAGTGCCAAGGTTACTTCTGCAACTATTTTGAAGACCAAATGTTAAGACTTGGGTTGAGTCACCAAAGTCCAATAAGAAGGTTCAAATGCACCAAACCACAATGCATGTACACCACTTCTTATAAGACTCTGGTAAAGGGGTGTTACCTCTGATAACATGTACCACATTTGGTGTCTTCATTTTTATGTGTCAGTGAATTTGTATGCCAAGATATTTGCATCGACGAAGGTGAAAAAGCCTGCAATATCTGATGAATGCATTTAGATAGATCTGGTATATTCCCTGAAAGTTTAGATTAAGAGCCCCAATGCATGTACTTTTGTAAATTAATGGAAAAGTTACTGGAAGGACAGTGTAAGCACAGATATGCTATAAATGATTAGGGAAAAGCATATGAGGGAAGAGGGCCCTGCTCTTGAGAGCTTACAATTTTTATAGGATGGGTAGACAGACAGGGGTGACACAGGGGGGAGGGGGGAGTGAGCAAGGAGGATAGAGTAGTAAGTTAGTATAAGAGTTGAATGGCTTTAAAAAGACTTGGGTTTTGAGAGCCTATTTGAGGCTTTGAAGAATGGTTGATCGTTTGATATGGAGAGAGAGTTCCAGTGGTAGGGAAGAGAACATGCTAAATCTTGGAGGCAGGAGTGGGAGGAGGTAATCAGTTGGGAGGAAAGGTGGCATTCATTGGCTGAGTGAAGTGGACAGGAGTGAGGAAGGAGATGAAATTGGAGTTGTAGAGGGGAGATGTTTGGGTGATTGCTTTATATGTGAGTTTGAGGCATTTGAATTGGATTCTGAAGTGAAAGGGGAGACAATGTAGGGCCTTATGGAGAGGGGAGGAAAAAGCAATATGTACTTAGAGGAAGATGAGTCAAGCAGTAACAGATTGGAGTAGAAAGAGGTGGGAGTGAGGGAGGCCAGACAAGAGTACTTTACATTAGTCTAGTCAACATATGACTAGTGAATTAATGATAGTTTTTGTTGCCCCCTGGGTGAGATAGGAGCTTAGGAGCTGATCCTGGAGATATTTCAGAGTTGGAAGCAACAAGATTAGTAAAGGAACTGAATGTGGGGTTTGAAGAAGAGGTCAGAGTCAAGTATAACTTTAAGACAGTGGATTTGCTGAATAGAAGAGATGGTGAGGTTGTTGATATGTTGTGTTGTCATGTGTCATTTTTAAACTTTTTTTGTGTAATGCACATGATGTTTGCATATAAAAATGGCACTATATGCAGAGGTATAGCCTTTAACTTGTTCTTACAGTAGGTGCTGGGTTGATTAAGCAATTCAAATCTAATGCATTATGTTCACAACTGTGTGTTTCATGTCACATCCCTGTGCACAAAATTTATTTTTTGCAGATAGACTTTACATTATATTTATTAGGTGGCTAGAGTGATTTTATAGAGACATTGGCTGGTTTTTGCATTTACCTGTTTTTGCCTGCTAGTGGTGTTGGAAGCCGGCATCACGATCTTTGCCTCACCCACTGGCCTAACTCCAGCCAGCAGACGAGACCTTCCCAGGGATGTGTGTAAGGGGTGTGGACTACCAGGGCTTCCAGTTACTTACACTTCCAGAGCCCTTTATCGAGTGGGCGGCCAGAACAGAATACAACTTTCTTAAAAAAAAGACAAGATCCCGCAAGTGAAGCTGGGGAATTCTCAGGGACAACTAACAAAGTAAGGTGGCCACCAGAAGATAAGGTAAGGAGAAATAGATATTCGCTCATTGCCCCTCACTAATTAGTGATTCAAAGATCACTGCACATGTTATAAAAAGAGCAGAGGAAAGAAAAGACATTTCATTCAAAGGAATGGGTATGATATACCGCCGGCCGATTCCCGTCAGTGGCAGCCCGACAGGAGCAGAGTTCGAAGCAGCGGAAGCCCGACAGCGCTGGATATCCCGTTCGTGGATAGGTAAGTATAGACTAACCTAACCCCCCTAACCCTAACCCTCCTTAGGGGTGCCTAACCCTAACTTCCCCCCCAAGTGCCTAACCCTAACCACCCCCTTCCACGCTGCCTAAACCTAAATCCCCTGGGGGGATGCCTAACCCTAAGTCCCCCCCGGGGGTGCCTAACCCTAACCCTCCCTCCCCCTAGCCTAACCCTAACCCTCCTGGTGGGGTGCCTAACCCTAAGTCCCCCCCGGGAGCCCTAAACCTAACCCTCCCCCCAGCGCCCGGCATCACTACGATCGTCATGCTGGGTGCCGGTCTCCCGGCATCGGGGAAATGCGGGCGTCTACATCTAGACACCCGGCATTTCACCCATGCCGGGATAAGACAGTCGGGAAGCTGGCTGCCGATATTTAGGCAGTCGGCTTCCCGATTGCTTCCCCATTCAAACCTGCATCTAATGATTCAGCCATGTGACCTCCATGCACTTTATTGATTTAATGCTGTTTATATATTTTCTAATCTGATCAATTTATTTATCTATATTTTATTTATTTCATGTTATCTGTTCCATCGAGTTTTATACAATACTTGTGACTTTTTATGAATTATTACCACATAAATTTATAACTACTGATTTTTAATAATAAATATTTTTTTTAGATATATGAAATTTCTTTTAATGCATCCGTAAACCCCCCATTCTTCGTACCATAAATAACTGTATATGTGACACACTGAACAGAGGGCCTGATTCAGAGCTGAACGCTCTGACCAGAGCACTTGCTCTGAATCAGGGCCCTCCTACCTTTTTTTGGAGCATCCTCATGGACGCTCGCATAGCTGTGGGTTACCACCCACAGCTATAGCGAGCGTCCATGATGATGGTCGCGATGGTCTTGACCATCGCGACCATTGGGCTTGCGACGGAGACCCTGCGGTAGGGTCTCACTGCCGCAAGCCCTGGAGTGATTTTGGCTCTATCAGAGCCAAAATCACTCCCACTGACATCACTAGTGATGTCAGTGGGGCCGGCTTGAGACGGTAGGCGTTCCCATGGGAACGCCTCCATCTGGCAGACATGCCACCGGCACACCCACCAAAGGGGGCGTGCTGTCAATCAACATTGACAGCACGCCCCCTTTGGTGCGAGACCCGGAGCGAAGGAGAGCCCGTCGCTCGCGCATGCGCTCAACGGAGCTCGCTCCGTCGTGCGCATGCGCAGTGGGGGATCATCGACCCGCTTGCGAGCGTACTGCCGCTCACGAGCGGGTCTGAATGACCCCCAGAGTCACATTTTTAACTTTGCCGGCAGCAGGGAGATTGCTTACAATCACAGAGAAACACAGACAGGGAGCACAGAACACACTTAAACTTCTAACCTATATTTCTATTGCAGCCCATGCATCTATTTAAAAAGTCTATTACATTTTTATTTTTTACCTACAGTTTAAATAAATAAAATATTTATTCATTATAAGCCAGATTCAGAGATGCACTCTAATGCCAGCGAATTTGTATACAATGGCTGTGCAAAAATATGCAGATGTCACAGCCACCTGGATTTGTATTTAGACGTCCACTAGCGGCTTCGCAAATCAAAACAACTTCATGCAGCACTGGTAGCAGATCAGTTGAGAATCGGCCTTCTAAGTAACCCTTTGGTTGCCCAGAATGGCCGTGAGAACTGAGGTGCCAGAGTAATTTTTACTGTGTACGGGATTTCCCCAAAAGCGGTCACAACATGCCTGCATTTTCTTCGCCACCCCTCCGTTGCAACCCAAAAATGGTCCCTCCCTGTCAATCACTTTGCAAATAAATGCTCGCTGTGAGTGACATCGATGATGAAACTTGCCGCATGCGCAGTGTGACTCCTATGTATGCACAGACCGCTGATCATCACTCAACTGCGTAAACATCTGCATTGCATCCATCTCTGAATAATGAGGCCCTATGTCAAACACTTATTTATATTAATATATTATTAGATATTTATGAAAAATAGTGATGTAGAACAAAAACAACTAGCCAAAAGTGTGTCTATTAATCTACAACATAAAAAATACAAATAATTTTATAGTCAATTTTATTCCAAGTTTTATACAGTATAAGCTATATATACAGTGAGCTGGTCATTCTACTTCCATGAGTGACAGGCATTCCTACAATAAGTGTTTCAAATGGTCATGTATTTGGGTGTTTATAGTCAAAAGGAGTTTTGTGCTTATTTGTAGTTGATGTCACTTTATGTCCGTTGCCACAGAAGCCTGAAAACATTACCTGTAGGTTAAGTGATGAATTACAAACCGTAATTGCATGGAACCTCTTTGGTGTAGGTGCTAGGTAGTAATTAATAGAGTTTTATAATGCAGGAATCTCTACCTAAAATAATTAAGGTAAAATTATTTACTTGCAGTACAAACTTTTAATGAAGTTTGTGTTAAATGGCATTGGTAATTTGCAAGTTTCTTCACAATTGTTCTAGATTTAATATAAAATAAACACCCCCATTCTTGTAAGACTGAAACAGAAAGGATAACTTATTGTAGATCCAATTATTTTGTGCCAAAGGTGGTTAGAATTCCCAATAATGTAAATAAATTACAGTGTTTGATTATTGATATCCAGAAATTAATCTTAAGGTAATTCTACAATCAGACCTGTGCCTATGAGATACCTATATTTCTATTATTTACTACTTATTACTCTGGGCTGGGACAGCCCTTGTGAAAAGCTGCTGTCCAGTCTGAGGGGCCCATTCATCATTACTAAACTTTCGCTGGAGGTAATTAGGTTTAGAACTTGCATGGAGTTCTACCTAATTACCAGAGGAATTCATCATTCCTCCTCTCCATAACTATCTATTCCGAAAAGCTGTTATTTTTGTGATACCAGCTTTTCAGGAAATAGATAGTTATCCCTGTCTACACTAACTTACCGCAGCTGGAAACAGTGCTGCGCATGCGCTGTTAAATTCGTTAACCCAGCGCATGCGCAGCACTGCCTACACATGCAGTAAGTTTGTGTCCCCCCCTCTGCTCACCTGCCCCCCTCCCCCCCACTCACCTCCCCCCCTTCAGCACTTACCTGTCTGCGCAGCAGCCTCCGGCTCTGTCCTGCTGGTCTGTCACATGGGCTCCCTGCAGACCACAGTACAGATTAGATTAAAAAAGAAAGTTTTTTTTTTTCTCTAATCTTTATTGTGTTCTGCTGGGAGAACACAGTGTCCGACCAGCCTCCGGAGCCAGAGGACGTACCAGACCGCTGAAGGAAGACGCCGGGGGACCTGTCCAGCTGGAAGCAGGTAAGTCTGTCCTGCTATTCGCCACCTCACAGTAGCGGATAGTAACTCCATCAAATTCCGAAAATTCATCATTTTCGGAATTTGATGAATACCATAATTTCCACATCCCCATACTAATGTATGGGGAGTGTGGAAATGAACGCAGGGGGACTTAGCAAGGAGATATCAGTGATATCTCCTGTGCTAAGTGGGTTCATGAATACTAAAATAACGTTATTTAAGAAAAATGTCTTTAAAAACGTTAATTTAGTGTTGATGAATAGGCCCCTAAGACTTACTTTGGCTTGCAATGTGCTCTGTATAAAAGTCTTTTGCAATTGCAATAGACTTCCCTATACACTTGTAGTATGACCCATGTGCACATGTACCTAGTTGTGCATGCAAATACACTGGAGGGAGGAAGTGATGTACTGTATACAGATGGGGTGGAATCAGGAAGAGCTCACGATTCACTGCTCTTTCTCCTCTTGGGCAGTATGTAAGTTCACATAAAGATACCACAGAGTAGACTTTAAACTTATTTCTAAGTTGGCTTCATAACCCCCATTGTGTGCTATGGGTGCAGCTTTCAAATGCGAAAACATAACAGTTGCAGTGGAGAAATGGGGGATTTATTAATAATGCCTTTCTCTTACCAAAATGGTTATCAATGCTTCTTTAATGCAGACGTGTTAAATTTTATAGCTATAACAAAAGTTGCAGCACTACATATTTAATGAATCAATTACTCAGGTACTCATGAGATCATGAAAACCAGCATTGGAACAAACAGGCTTGGCGCCCTCTGTCGGCCTTGCCCTCTGAGTGCATGATGTCATAATGTCGCCCACAGGGGGGATGGGGCCGAAAGCACTGGGACATACAACGGCCATGGGTCAGCGATGGTGCCACCCCTAGAACCCTTCGCTATGTCCGACAGCATATGCTGCACATGCCTAGTTATGGCCCTGATAAACACAACACCAACATGTAAAATCAAATGTAGGAAATAAATAACAATTGCAGTGATATCTGTGTTCAAATAAAGTTCTTGTTATCTTCCATTAATAGTTTTCTTAAAATGGTGTTCTTCTAACACTCCTACATTATGCTGATTCTAATCACCAGACATCAGTGAGGTATGCCCCTTGAACTTACAGTATATATATAATAGGGTGATTGTTACTTAGCAATCAGATACTCATTTGGCTAGAAAGGTTTTTTCTATTATTTTTCCTTTAGCTGTACATACTTTCAGTGTTTCACATATATTGAAAATGTTTATACCAGAAGAAATGGATTACTCTATTACTTGGTGTTAATTACTTTGTGTTACAGTGTCACACAGGGAGGAATACAAGGTCGGCTTGAGAAAGGTCCCCTATGGATTGAAATGCATTGTTCTCTTACTTGTAAACAAAGCAAATACTCCTACAGTTACTGTTGGATGACTGATGGCTTTCAATGAATGAATATATTGCTGACATGTTCCTGCCACCATGAGGCTCCATGGATTAGAGAAGCATGTGATCAACTCCTCCAATCCGAGCTCAGCAAATGCTCCTCTGGTGCCCCCTGGTGCTGAGTCTCATAAGAGAGACTTTAGAGATTGAGTGCTGCATTGTCTTCCACCTTACAGCTCTCAATGTGTTTTCTACTTAATGAGGTAGCGCTGATGCATTCCCCCCCACAGAAATGACAGAGGTAGCTGGTTGGCCCTTCCTCAGCAGTTCAGCTTGTGCTCCCTTTCTGCGCTGAGGCCATATTTTCAGTCATATGAGAGAAGAGAGGGGTAATAGAGTATGAGCACACCCAATAATTTTAAAAAGTTGGATTCTATGGACTTTGGTGAATGAAAAAATAATAATAAGAAGGCTATTAAAGTACAACAGCCAGCTGTAGCACAGGCTCTTTCATTTCTGGGATCCATTATTAATTTAGAACTGTGCTGCTCTTTTTGATAATCCGTAGCCTGATCTGAAATCAAAGATATGAAATATGAATATCTGGAATGTTGGAATTTAATGAATTGATGCAATAATGTTTTAACACACAACTTAGATTCTAATGTTACTTTACTAGTTGATGGAACATATGGTAAATTCCTTAATGTGCCAATAACAGCTCAATAGATACACATTCAATCTAAATTGCATTTATTGAAATGTTCTTTTCTCCTTTTAAAAGTACAATTTGTAATCCTTTAGCCTTCTTTATTCTATTTGTGTCTCTTACCAACACAACATTAGCAGCGAAGAGACTAAATCTTGTATGGGTACATTCAAGCGGGTGGCACATTTGACAGTTTAAACTACTTATTATAATGTAGAAATAATAATTTCTAATCTGTTTTTATTGTATTTCTACATTTTAAAGCAGTACAGTTCAATGTAACATTTTAGAGATGATAATTAAATAAGTGACAACACTTTTCATTATACTGTGCCTGAGATATTCGCAAAATTGCACCTGTCGGGTGAAAGGTTCAGAATGAGTTCTGTTTACAGTATGATTGCAGTTTTAGTAAGCACACCTGGAAAACATAAAAGAAGTGTAGTTACTATGTTTATTAGAGCATGGAGGTCAATATTTAGTAGAATTAATTAAAAATGATTCATCCATTTTTTTATTTTGTTCCCAAAACCATTATTTGGCTTTGGCATTGGTATTTGTATTTGTAAACCCAGGATGATGTTTTATTTTTGGGCTTCACTAATTCTGATGAAAAATGGTTAAAAAGAGAAATCCTTAAAAACAAACAAACAAACAAACATGTAAGATTATAGATTTGGTCTATGGATGAGGGTTCTGGCTCAGAGTGGGCACTTTCCTCAATTCTCTTATCCTCATTCTCATCATCATCATCCCTATCATAATCATCATCATCATCATCCTCATCCTTCCAATATAAACTCATCCCTATAGCAACCACTTATTACAAAGCCTTGCAATTCTTGCTAGTACAACAATTTTAGTACTTCACTCAAATGCAACAAAATAGTATAACAGCAGCAGGTAGATGGAGGTTTAATAAAGTACAGGAGGACACATTATTTAGAGTACACAATGGAGGGTGTACAATTTATTTAAACCATACTGTGGTAAGTCTATACACAGTGCTCCAGGGAGACCTAATTTTCTATTAGAATTCAAAGGTACTGTCTTTTATGTCAATCTATATTACTATTAACATGATCCTCCACTACTTGAGCCAGAGAAAGTGTTTCAGTTTAATGGGCCTATTTGTTGTGATTATGTTATGGGTCAGGAGATAGTAGGCAACATGTAACAAAGTGTATTAAGTTCAATGTCCAGCTGCAGGGTTAATTGTTTGTCTGAGAATATTCCAGGTGATGGGTAGGCTGCAGATTTATGTATAGCCCATTAGGACTGCCAACAAAGGATCCAACAGACAGATAATGGTAAAATTATGGGATCATATACATTTTGGGCTTACTGTTTTTACCCCATGTCAAGAATGTTGTGTTGACAAGAAGGATCTTGGCTTATTTGCATTGACAAAGAAAACCAAGGAAAGGAGGAGGCAATCCAGATAGGGATAAATACCATACTTCACATGCAGAACTTTGTACAATACCTGGGAGTTTCCCTATCTTCTTGTATCTTGCAGCAGACAGATTCATTTAGTATTCTTGTTTGCCTAAGACTATTTTTGTATGTCATTCTTATTAATTGTTTTTATATATACTTTAAGCATTGTGAATATCTTTCTCATATTAAATGGAATTTAATGAGATTGATACATCTTATCCATGCTTTATATCTGTACTGCAGTTTATTATTTTGGTAATGATAACTGGGACTTAATTGTAATTGTGTAGAAAGATTGGAAACTCCCTACTTGAGAAGTGTGTTGCTCCTGAAATACTTCCTCTAGTGGCAAAGTGGTGGCAATTATTGAGAAATTAATAATGAGTTGGAGAGATACTAGGAAATGTAATAATTTTTGTAGACAGACCAGGAGGTTGTTTTTTGATTAACTCTGGGTCAAAACGAAATCACGCTGGCTCAAGTGAGTGCTGATATTGAAAAAGTTATGGACAGCAGTTAGAGATTGAAGTATCTTGGAACTTGGTCCATGACACTATTTACCAATTAATATTTGTTGTATATCCCCTGAAAAGCACCCAGTTTTGTGGGGTACCTGCAAATATGAACTACAGATGTGGCCTCTTACTTCTAGCCTTCATACAACATTTAGTGCACCCTGCTACTCACTGCTACTCATGCTCTGCTGCACAGTAGCTTGCTGTATTAAGTTGCCTCATAGCATATTGAGACGCATCGTAACATACTGAGATGCTGGAAAAGTCAGAGAATGTAATACAATTTTCTTTCCACCAGATGTCCCTTGCATACACATGCGTAAAATAGCCAATGTCAATTTCTGTAACACCACCTGCTGATTGGCTGACTGAACCTGTCATTCGGTACTCTGTAGTACAGCATGTTCATTATGGATTGAGAGCTAAATTACAGCTCTCGATCCATGACGAATAAAGGATTAAATCATTTGGTGTGTGCGATTCCTGCATTTTTTCAAATATTTAAGATATTTTCGTTATACAGTACTGGGCTGTGACACAAATTCACAATTCATGTAATACCACAGAGAGTGTAAAGTGGTGTAAGCTTGCAATGAAACCAGATGAATTCATGGTGATTCTTAATCTAAACAGAACATTTCTTGTGCTGACACTTGTAATTCAGTGATGATTTCAAAGAGTGCCCGTCAACCCCACTGTTCATTTGTAAGGCATGTCAGAACTGTGTGAGTGCCGCACATCACTGTCAAAATTGCTACTAGGTGCTTGCAGAACAATGTGCACAGCAAAAGTAATCGCATGAGTAGTCTTTCATAAAATAGCCCACAGTGCAGTATTACTACAGTACTGTATAATGTGTTAAAGACACTGTTTACATTGTGCAGTACAGTACACAATTGCCCACCTATCAGGGCTTACTGTACAGCCATGGCCAAAAGTTTTGAGAATGACAGCTTTGACCCTTCTTTTTCAAGACCTCTGCAATTTGACCTGGCATGCTGTGAATCAACTTCTGGGCCACATACTGACTGATGGCCGCCCATTCTTTATTTATTTAGCAAACTGTTTTTATTGAAAGAGTACCAAACAATTCCAAATGAAATACAAATAGATAAAGTGTATACACATATAAACAATTGCTTATTCCATTTTGAGTAATACAAAAAATTATCAATATAAAAAGTCACTGCAAGAATACAGAATATAGCAATCAATAACCCAAAAAAAGAGTATAAAAGAAACAAATGAATAAAAAGAATAAGATGAAGGAAGGGGAAATAAGGGGGGATAGTCAGAAGGGAAGAAGGGATTGAGTGGGAGATAAATAGGGGGATATTATCGTTGTCCAGTCTAAAAATACTATATATACTTGTGATTGGTGCTAGACTTAAACAGTTGGAAGTTAGGACACTGCAGAAAAGGATGTAGTAAGTACACCTTTGAAATTATTGTATAATGTGGAGTCTTTAAACATCAACCAAGGGAGCCAAATGGCAGTAAAGTCGGTAGGTCTACCTTTAGAGAAATATACATTGTCCTCCATATCCATGTAATAATCTATTCTCTTATACCAATCTCTAATGGAAGGAGCCAAAGTAGATTTCCATAAAACAGGAATGACGGCTTTAGCCGCTTTGTTTTTTTAGATGCCGTAATAGGGAATTCTTATATGAAGCCGTGGAAGAGGAGGTCATGTTCAAAAGCCAAAACCCAGGGTCTCTAGGGTCCTCCCCTCCAAGAATTGATTTAGAACATTCAAACACATTCCTCCAAAATGGGACTAGGGAAGGACAATCCCACCATGTATGTAGAAAGCTACCCGGAGCAGAATTACATCTCCAGCAATTCTTTGTAACCTGTGGAAATGTTTTATTTATAAGAACAGGGTATCTATACCAGTGTGATAAAACTTTGTAAAGAGTTTCAATAGTAACTATACAGGATGAACTAGCAAATGTATTGTTAAAAACAAACTCCCAGTCAATATCCTGAACTGTATCTTGGAGTTCTTTTTCCCATGCTTTTGTGAATAAAGGGGGAAATTGAACAAATTTCCAATAATTAATGAATATAATGTAGATATAGTATGAGACGGAGTTTGAGAGGCTAAACATAAAGATTCAAATAAAGTGGAGGACCTGTTGAGATCAGAAAGTTTGCAGGAGGAGGTAATAAAATGTCATACTTGAAGATATTTCCAAAATTTGGACTGGGGAAAGTCCCAAGACCCCTGGAGTTCTGTGAAAGGATGCACCCCAATGGACAAACTACCTGACCCATTCGATAGAGGTCTTTAGTCAACCAGTTTTTAAAGGAAAGTATTTGGAGTCCCTGGCCGCCCATTCTTGCCTAATTAATGTTTGGAGTTTGTCAGAATTTGTGGGTTTTTGTTTGTCCACCTGCCTCTTGAGGATTGACCACAAGTTCTCAATGGGATTTAGGTCTGGCTTGTTTCCTGGCTATGGACCCAAAATTTCAATGTTTTGTTCCCTGAGCCACTTGGTTATCACTTTTGCCTTATGACAAGGTGCTCCATCATGCTGGAAAAGGCATTGTTCATCACCAAACTGTTCTTGGATGGTTGGGAGAAGTTGCTCTTGGAAGATGTTTTGGTAACATTCTTTATTCATGGCTGTGTTCTTAGGTAAAATTGTGAGTGAGCCCACTCCCTTGGCTGAGAAGCAACCCCACACATTAATGGTCTCAGGATGTTTTATTGTTGACATGACACAGGACTGATGGTAGCGCTCACCTTTCCTTCTCCAGACAAGTGTTTTTCCAGATGCCCCAAACAATCTGAAAGGGGATTCACCAAAGAAAATAATTTTACCCCAGTCCTTAGCAGTCCAATCCCTGTACCTTTTGCAGATTATCAATCTGTCCCTGATGTTTTTCCTGGAGGGAAGTGGCTTCTTTGCTGCCCTTGTTGACACCAAGCCATCTTCCAAAAGTCTTCATCTCACAGTGTGTGAAGATGCACTCACACCTGCCTGCTGCCATATCTGAGCAAGCTCTACACTGGTGGTGTCCCGATCCTGCAGCTAAATCAAACTTAGGAGATGGTCCTGGTGCTTGCTGGACATTTTTGGGCACCCTGAAACCTTCTTCACAACTATTGAACCTCTCTCCTTGAAGTTCTTGATGATGGTTAATTTAGGTGCAATCTTACTAGCAGCAGGATCCTTGCCTGTGAAGCCCATTTTGTGCAAAGCAATGATGACTGCATGTGTTTCCTTGCAGGTAACCATGGTTAACAGAGGAAGAACAATTATTTCAAGCTCCACCCTCCTTTTATTCTAACTCAATCAGCATACCCTTGAAAAAGTCCCTATATGGAATTGGACTATATACTTTCATTTACCCTAACCTTGTGTCTATTTTTTATGCTATTTTATATACTGTTATGTCCATTTGATATATAGCTGTACCACAGGATCCAGAGCCGGCATTTGGACAGATGAATAAAATATATTTTTTTACCCCATTCTCCACATCATAGCCTATTTGCACATGGTCTATCTAGACCTATAAATATATATGTCCCTCACACCCACACATTAACTGTTCAAAGTCAAGGACAACTGGTGGACCAGCAGTAAAGCAGCAAGAATTGGGTAAGTCTGCACCTCTTACCAATCAAACTGCATACTAGTGCCCAACAGCACCTGATACTTTAGTTCTTTTGCTTGTGTAACTTTGAGATGGAGGGGCGATAAGGACACACAGATACCAAGTGGAGAAGGGAAGAAGCAATATAGCCTGAAACATGCCATCAATGAATTTACCACACAGAACTCGGTATTGGACTTTATTAAGATTTCAAAGAATTTACAACCTAAAGTTTTTGCAAACCAGTTCTAACATTTTAAGACCCTCTGTTTTGGACTTACCATTTCCAAGACCACCCATCCCACAGATTCACAAGGTGGTTCACACTGGGATGTTAACATAACATATTGATCATTTCACACAACTAGGGGTAAATTTACTAAAGTGAGAGTTTTAGAAGTGAGTTTTAAAAGTGATGTTGCCCATAGCAACCAATCAGATTCTACTTAACATTTAACTAGCACCTACTAGAAAATAATAGCTAGAATCTGATTGGTTGCTATGAGCAACATAACTTTTAAAACTCACTTCTAAAAACTCTCACTTTAGTAAATTTACCCCCTATACTCTCAAATATAGAATACCTAACATCATGAGCATCACATGACTCAAGTTGGTAAATTATACCTTAGAGCACTTATACATACCTTTGTATAAACTCAATCAGCATGACAGAGTGATCTCCAGCCTTGTCCTCGTCAACACTCTCACCTGTGTTAACAAGAGAATCACTGACATGATGTAAGCTTGTTCTTTTGTGGCAGGGCTGAAATACAGTGGAAATGTTGTTTTTGGTATTAAGTTCACAGTCATGTCAAAGAGGGACTTTGCAATTAATTGCAATTCATGTGATCACTCTTCATGACATTCTGGAGTATATGCAAATTGCCATCATAAAAACTGAAGTAACTTTGTAAAAACCAATACAGGTTGAGTCTTCCATATCCAAATATTCCGAAATATGGAATCTTTTTAGTATGACTGAGATAGTGAAACCTTTTGCTTTCTGATTGTTCAATATACACAAACTTTGCTTAAGACACAAAATTATTAAAAATAAAGTATAAAATTACCTTCAGGCTGTGTGTATAAGGTGTACGTGAAACATAAATGAATATCATGTATGTACACAAACTTTTTTTTAGTCACAAAATTGTTGAAAATATTGTATAATATTACTTGCAGGCTGTATTTATAAGGTGTATATAACACATAAATGCATTTTGTGTTTAGATTTGGGTTTCATTCGCTAGCTATTTCATCATGCCAAAATACATCATTTTCCAATTTTCAAAAAATCCATGGTCCCAAGTGTTTTGGATATGGGAGACTAAACCTGTACTTGTGTCATTCTCAAAACTTTTGGCCATGGTTATACTATTGTATTCTGTAGTGCCATATCCTTCCACTTCTGTATTATTCAGCCTAGTGTTTCAATCAGTGGAGCACTGGCCACCTAATGGAGAAACTGTGTATTGCATGCCAGGTATAATGTCACATCTCACTGTGCCTCCTCACAGTATTTCATGCCACAACTTAGATGCCTGTAAGGCTTGACTTTAGCCAAAATGTAAGAGGACACATCTGTATCCCCAAATGTATATATAGGCACCACAGAAGATATCAGAGATATCTAATGCGATCCCCCATTTTCAATCGCAAAAGCATACCCCATAGAATTCTATGAGGTCTACTTAATTCCCGAATATACAAAGATTTATTAATGTTATATGCTTCCTTACTCCATAAATAATGTAATGAGCTTCCCGATCTGTTAATTGGGCAGAGAAATATGATTTTTTTTTTTTGCATTTTTTTTCCTAGCATTTTGATTATATCACAGGAGGTTTGGCCATTTGCTGATGGTGGTTCAATTAATCAAACCCCAAATTTAATACATTTATCCCTATGTTTCCAAGATTTTTATATTAAATAATGACATTGCCAAATTGATTATGATTACAATATTTTTCATTTTTTAATACTTTTATATAAGTAATAGATGTTTTGAAATTATAATTAATATTTATTTTTCTTACCAGAATTGCAATTCATTGTTTTTATTTAGTAAACACTGTAGGATTTATTTTTACAGAATGACCAGATATTTTTCATTTGGGTGCACTGTTTGTTCATTTTATATTTAAAGCACACATTTATTTTAGGTACAACATTCTGGGGGGGATTCAGATGTGGATGCAGGGATGCTATCAGGAACAATTGGCTGATCTGCTCATGCATCTGATGATGTGGCCAATGATGCACTAATAGTTTGTCTTTGTACACACATTGGTGGATTCGCTCTACAGCCAGTGGGTGTCTCAATAGGATTCCCATCAGCCACGTCATTAGAATAAAGACTCAGTAGTGGATGGGACAAAAAATGCAACTGCTACTGCAACTGCGTTCTCCTCTAACATCAGTTAGATGGATCTTTAACCAGTGGCGGATTTTACCTAGGGGATGCAAGGCTGCAGCCCCCCCAGTAAAATCCTCCATTTCAGTGAGCCAGTGCAGTCCATGACTGCACTGGCTACACTGTGACTGGAGGTGGCTTCCTATTAGAAGTGCCACCTGCCAGTCACGCACAGGACAGGCAGCCCCAGTGGGAGGTGCCTCCTCCCCCTGGGACTGCCAGTCTGGGCTGCCATAAGCAGAGAGCGGCTTCCTTTGGAAGATGCTGCTCTGCCTTTCATGCAGCCCTACAGGGCTTCTTGGGGCTGCTACCAATGCAGCCCCAAGAAGCTGATCTAGTGTTATGCACATTCATTGTACAGGCATTGGGACCAGAAGCAGCGGCAGCCCCCCTCATGTAAAACGGCAGCTATTCACACATTGGAAGACTATTTTTATATCCTTTATTATATTCTTGAAGCATAATATTCCAAAATGTGTGTAGCTGACAACTTTCTTCTGAATTGATTCTTTGAAATTTTGTTTTCTATCATAACACTTTTGAATTTTAGTGATATATTCCTATTATCCATACCCATCTTCACACAAGGATCATGCAGAAACATTCAATCCTAGGGGGGATTCAATCCAGAGCAGTGTTGTTAGCGCTGGGAGAGTGCTCTGCTCAATTCAGTGTACTGTCAGGGCAACTAAATGTTTTCTTCTCACAACCTACTGAGAAACCTGACAAAAGTGCCAGCTGCGAGGCTGTTTTCTGGCTTAGTGCGGTGCTAACAGCCTTGTAGTAGGAACTTTAGTCGGAGAATGCTGGTTCTTGCAACTAAATAGTGAGCAGGTTGCAAAAACTGGAATAAACTTCCCATCGTCTGAGGATTGACCTGCGTGTGAATCAGTGACAATAACATACTTAATTGAAATAAAGACACGGAGACTTGTATTTGGCAGAATTTGTTAGCTATTTATTTAAAAACATATAATGAATTAGTTACTATATTAATTAAATTAATTTAAATATGGTGGCAAAGAAAGAACGGCTAACAACAGCCCAAGCCTAACACTATAAACACTCCAACCACAACACAATACGCTCAAGCCTTCTATCTTGACTACCCACCCGGTAAGGTGATGATGCTGCCCCTGGCAGGGTGGTCCAGCAGACTTTATGAGTCAACGAAGGTGAGCAAAACAATGAGTAAACAAATATTCACAGTGCTAATAGGTAACCTGCCGTTCTTTCCCGCCTAAAATAGCCAACGAAACAATCACCAAACCCAAATCAAAAAGAGCCCATAAAAATAAACTTTAGGGAGGGAGGGTGGGAAGACAGGAACAAAAGAGGCTGACTCCGCCTCCAACAATCTCTAATATCCCTGCTATAACCTACAACCCTAAAAACCCATTGGCCCTAATTATCACATGATTCCTCACACTGGTCTGCCCCCAGCCTAGGAAGTTTAACCCTCTCCACTCCTATACAGTCATTTCGTTTATCTTCTCTGACTTACCTTCTAACTGTCGTGGACCCTGGTCTTTATAAAAGTTTAAACACACCTGCACTGTTGTTTTTCGAAATAATTGCTTTACTAGAGAATAAAAATAAAAATGGAATTTGATAACGTGAACATATAACCTCATCTAATGATGAGTTGACTGCACACATTGAGGCTGATTCTGAGTTGGGTTCAAAGCAAAAAAGAGCAGTAACTTTGTATCTTGGTAAAACCATGCTGAACAGCAGGTGGGGCAGATGTAAAATGTGCAGGAAGACAAGGTTTTGGGTGGGGCAAGTCCACATTCAAATCTATATTGCAGTGTAAAAATAAAGCTTTTGTGGGCTACATGCAAAAGCAACAAGTATATGCCCTGCTGGAAGAACAATAAAAACAGTTGCACCCCTTGCAGTGCAACCTGGATTTTCTTGCACCTCTATGGAGTATGAACTGAAACAAGAAAGCTTTCCCTGACTGGAGGAAATCCTGCAATGCATTATCAGTTAATTGAATTTCCCCCAAAAACTAGCACTAGTCCAATATTGTGAGAAAGTGAGAGGGATATTCTGAGTCAATTGGAGTCCAGACGTGAGCTGAAAAGTTACCAAAAAACCCCAATCAAATCTGATGGCGCTGATCAAACAATGTCCTTCACATATATTTGCTTAATTAATCAGAATCACACCCAGATTGCAGCATTTAAAGAAGAGGAATCTGCAGCCTCCAAACATAAACCATAGATCAACTTTAAAACTAAATGCGCTATACCAGGTTGAGACTTACTGATCAAAAAGAGAAGTCTGGTTTATATTAGGGATGTGCAGGCTCGGATAGGTTCGAGTTTGCACGTGGAGTTCGGATTTTTCCCTCCAAAAAAACGGAACTCAGAACGAGGCAAAACGTCATCTTACATGGACGAACATCATCATTCCTGGACAAAAGACAAGGAATGATGATGTTCGTCCATGTAAGATGACGTTTTGCCTCGTTCTGAGTTCCGTTTTTTTGGAGGGAAAAATCCGAACTCCACGTGCAAACTCGAACCTATCCGAGCCTGCACATCCCTAGTTTATATGCAGACAAATTTTGACATATTAAAAACACATAATACAAGACAGAAAGAGATTAGCTCTTCATCATACAGACATACAAATAGACTACACTTAATTGCATTAGTCCCAGCACAAATTGTAATGTTTTAAATAAGGAATATATCTGTGGGGAGAAGATAAGATACACTAGCTTTGTTAGTATCAAAGAGCTTTAGGATACCTGCTAATGTTTATCCAATTCAAGACCATGTATCAGATCCTCTCCTGCATATTAAATTCATGCCAGCCACATCAATATATTAGATAGATGTTAGACACTGTTACGATTAAGGTGCTGTTTTAAAGGGAGTATGTTACTTCCTCCCCACTGTGAAATTCCAGAGTCAGAGCCACTGGCTGTGCAGAAGCCCAGCGACGTTCATATACAGGTAAATCAGTCCTGAACTGAAATAACAGCACCAAGGTAACACCGCAAGAGTCTTCAGTAGTAAAGACTGGGGGGGAACATAACTCAACCTTCGAGTCTCTTGATTGTAGCGTGCAGTGTGTCTTAGCAGATAGCGCTGGAACAGTGAAAGGCAGGGAGCTAAATCCTCAGTAGCCGAATTTACCTTACTACGTCTCAAGCTAAACATGCAGTATGTCCAGGCAGATAGCACTGTAGCGCCGTAGCAGATGAAGAGTAAGGTCTTCATATATACATATATATACAGTATATACAGTATATATATATGTACATGGATATAAAAATTAAATTATATATTAATAATAATAATTGGCAATACTAGTGACAATAGATACATATTATATAGTAGTCAATGATAAATAAATAATAAGTAAATACGAATATTGTGCATAATTAAACACCTATCAGTTGTTTACATGAAAGTTATGGTCAGACAAAAATGGAACATATAATAAAGTAATAAAAAAAAAAACACTTGAGGCATCCCAATCCTCCTACATTAACAGCTATTCAAAAACACCCCAAGGGAAAAATATTAAAATATAAAAAAAAAATAATAATTAAGAATTAAAAAGAGTTTGTAAATTCTAAATTATATTGATTTTGATTAAGAAGAGTGACAAAATGTGTAACAGAGTGCTCATCACCATCTCAAATAAAAAATAGATAATCTATGAAACAGCCATAGAAGACGATCTTTGCACCGAGCTCCCCGCACCACACTTGTGTGTGTTCGAAGGCCCCCATATAGAGGTTTGTGAATATATTGATGTGGCTGGTATGAATCTAATATGCAGGAGAGGATCTGATACATTGTCTGGAATTGGATAAAACATTAGCAGGTATCCTGGAACTCCTTGACACTAACAAAGCAAGTGTATCTTTTCTTCTCCCCACAGAGATATTCCTTATTTAAAGGATTACAATTTGTGCTGGGACTAATGCAATTAAGTGTGGTCTATTTGTATGTTTGTATGATGAAGAGTTAATCTCTTTCTGTCTTGTATTATGTGTTTTTAATATGTCAATATTTTAAGATTAAATTTGTCTATGTATAAACCAGACTTCTCTTTTTGATCAGTAAGTCTCATCTTGGTATAGCACAATTTAGTTTTAAAGGTGAGCTGAAAAGACTTAACTGTCTGACTGAGTAGAATATGAACCTCTCATTTCAACTATAAACATTATATTTTCACATTTTCTCATTCAGGAAACAATTCTGGGAATCTTACCATTTTAAGTCTTGGAAAAATAAACATTCCAAGTTATAACTGTTGGCAACAAACAAAAAATGTGTTGGTAATATTGGGATCAATGGCAGCCTTGTGTAAGTCAGTAGAGGGCTAAATCTGGTATTCCTGAACGTGGCAGTACATTGGTGCTGAGGACACCTACTGGTTACAGCATAAAGTACAGATTTAAATAAGTATGAATAGAATATACAGTATAATAAATATATACTGTACCTTCTCTATTGTTTGGGGTCTGATTTTTTTATATGTATTATTATCTTCATATATATCAAGTTTTGAAATAAAAATATCTGTTTTTATCACGTTTAATGCACTGTGCTGGGTATATGCTTCCGTTTATGAATACTTAGACTACTCATTGTTGGACGGACCACATGGATTGTTAAAGAAGACTGATTCAATATCAGATTCTTTAACACACTTTTTTGACATGCTCATTGATATTGTTACTGAAGTAAGCAGAATGCTTAAAGGGTTTCATAAATTCTCTCTCCTTCACTTCCATCAGAGTGCCATTTTTCATTCTGGTTGGGTACGGGACGCCGGCGCTTGGGAACACGGCGGTCAATATCCCAATGCTGGCATCCCGACAGGGTTAGGATACTGACACCTGTTGGTAAGAATCCTAACCTCATCACTATTCCCACCACTAACTCTAACCCTCTCTCCCTGCACCCTACACTTAACCTCCCCCCCTAGTGCCTAAACATAACCCCTCCTCAGAGCCTTAACCTAACCCTTCCTTCCAAGTGCCTAAATCTAACCCTCCACCTAACCCTACTACTTACTATCGGTGTTGCCGTCAGGATTCTGACTAGTGTGTGGGAATTCTGGTGCCAGCAGTCTGACCACTGACATCCTGACCTGATTTCAACTACATCCTGTTCAATCCTTTAAGAGCTATAAAATTTCCTTTGTTTTTGTGGTTTTACACTATTTGTATACCCCTCTTCTTTTCTCATACATCCATTGATGTGCAGCATATGTGGCCCTGATTCATGGACAACAGTACCAAAATAAGGGAAGTGCTCTTCTGTTTTATTCTGGTTTGTATATGGATTTATGTAATTTATTTGGTCTACCCCCCCCCTCACCATTTAGCACCACACTTTGTAGGATCTAATCTTACTCCTAACTGACATATTATAGTTCTCAGGGAAGAATTAGGGTCAATTGTGGTGTTGTTTAACCCTTACTGTCCCATTGAGGTCCTCTATTGTTGTTCTTAGTACAGAAGAGTACTGTATTTGTACACTAGCTGCACGCTATTTAAGAGAATTTGTACAGCTGGATGGGTAACTAGAGATAACTAAATTGATTTGTTTACAATGGAGAGAAACTTCACTTACAGGAAACATCATAATTAATTCACTTATGGTATTTGTTTTAATTTGTATGTTATTTAACTAATCAGTATACTGGTGAAACAGTCAACTACACTCAATTATAATTTTGCTTTTGTGGTGTGTTTCTGACTCTTGTGTATGTTTCACATAGAGCTACAGTACTACATGCTCATATAGTGCCTCATATGGCTAGTTGTACCTAGATCCCATGTGGGAATGTAAAACGAGGTATCAATGAAGTTGATACTATGAGCACAGGACTGGTTTACCATTGGAGGATCCCAATTTTTTCTAAGGCTCATACTGACTGGGTTGGAAGTTTCACTATTACATGATGAACATTCCGTTGATAGTCCTACTGTAACAGCACTAAACAGGCCAGGCTATGAGTTCTGGTTCTGGTTTCAGTTTGATAAGGTGGGTGCTTGCCAAATATTTAAATTATTTATTTAATCTTTGTTTAAGCAAAGAGCTGTGCTAAATTTTGAGACTATATATCAGTCCTTTCTCTTTTACTGTGGCTGTTTTTGTGCATTTTAGTGAAAATAATGGGTCTGCTAAGCGACTGTTTGAAGTCCTTAAAACTTGTAACATATTTCATTTTCCATAATTATCTAGAACACTGTAAAATATTACACAGTAGAACACAATTAATATTGTGTTATTAGTGTCAAACAACAGCAATTTTATACTAATGACACTGTTTAATGTCTATATTATTCCATACTAGTGACCCGCCCTGGCTTCACGCAGGACTAATGCCACTAAGAACAGCAGCACCACTGGAGCATACTCAGGATGCCCCGGGACACTGTATAGGCTGCCAGCTACATGTCAGGAGCATTCAGCGGAAGCTCCAGCAGCACTGCAGCAGTGGCTTCTGGTTTCCATTCCAGGCATCCTGATAGCTAGATGCAGGGACCATGGGGCAGTGATGATGCCACCCCTATTTATAGCCCTGTACAAGATTAATTGGCATTGACTGTGCTGCAAAGCCAAACTGATATAGATGTGTCCTCAAACAACTTGGCTGCAGTTGTGCCAAACAGCCCCTCCTGCTGTACCAGGTCCTGTGTTACTCTGCTACTGGACATCCTCTGCATCTATTTTTTGGCAGAATTTGAGTTGGTCACAATGTGTGATGTGACTAGTATGCACCAGGAGATTGTGCTGATTAATTTTATATATGATACCTGTATATCTGTTTGTGACTGAGTCTCTGAATCAGCATGCAAAATGCTATGATGCAGAGGCCGTTGCTTTTTTCAGTGCTAAATTCTATTGTGCTTCGTATACAGTCTCAGTCACACACAGATATACAAATGTTGCATATCAAATTAATAAGCACAGACTCCTGGTGTGTCCTAGTTAAATTGCATTACAACTAAGATGAGTTTTCAGCCAAAAAAAATATGCCAGAGGCTAGCAGAGTTGCTCAGGACCTGGCGGCTCACTCATGCCATGTATGCCATGTTGCATGGCATATTGAGGATAGATGTATGAGGACACATCTGTATGTCTGTGAATGACTTCATTCACAGACATACAGAATCTGGTGTACACACCTGTGGATGCACTCGCGATATATATTGTTTGTCTATCGAACAAATAATATATTGACAAGTGTGTATCTAGCTTTACTCACAGCTTGCACATTGGGATGTAGTTTGTAAGCCAATGGTCTAAATCCCATCCGCCGGCTTCCAGACATTCTAATCCCGGCGTGGTACTAATGACAGGCATCTTAATCTAGATGCCTGTCATTAACCAGATACCGGAAGACCGATGCCCGGCATCCCAATCGAAGGGATGGCGGGCACCGGGCGCGGACAGCGTGAGGGGGGACTTAGGGTTAGGCACTCCCCTGGGAGGTTAGGGTTAGGCTAGGGGAAGGGGGATTAGGGTTAGGCATCCCTGGGTGGAGGTTAGTGTTAGGCACCCCCCATGGGACTTAGGTTTAGGCGGTGGGGAAGGGGGGGGTTAGGTTTAGGCACTTAGAGGGGGGATTAAGGTTAGCCACTTGAGGGGGAGGGTTAGGAACCTCTAAGGGAGGGTTAGGGTTAGGGGGGGGAATTAGGTTAGCGATACTTACCTTAGGGACGATCGGGATTTTCACCCTTGCCGGGCTGCCGCTGTTGGGAATTGAACTGCCGGCCATGTGTCCGGTGGTAATACCTACTACACCCACCCGATGGCCATGCATGTGTATAACATCTGCCGAGTCCAAAACCCAGAGATAGCAATTTAGTAGAGGAGTTGTCCCAGCAAGATTATAATGATACATGCCAGTGGACTAAAGTACTTCAAGAAAGTCAGAATGAGCCATAGTTTTTATCTGCACCTGATGTTGTCTTAGTATAAGTGGCATTATGACAATTGAAAGTTATATTACCATTATTATGGCTACGTATTTTGTAATTTGGATTTGAGGAGTTGGAACCTGATAGGTAGATTTTTTCCATAAACCATTGCAATCTTATCCTTTTTTCTGTTCAGTTTTGGCTGAGAATGAAACTATAAGTTACCAGTTTACTATTATAAAATAAATTAAAAAAACAAGCAAAAATCTCATAGGTATGATGTGGGCCCAATATTTCTGTGGTTCAGGACACAATATAGATGATATAAGGCCTATTACCTATTCATTAAGAAAGCACCAGTGACACCACCTGTTAAAAATGATTGAGCTCATCATACAGCGCTATACAGCTCTTGTAGTCCCTGGAGACACTCCATGGATTCCCTTGTGCCTACTTGGAGTAACAAAAGTTATAAGAGCAGGCAGTATCCAAAGGATGTTACCACTCTGCACCAAACACAGACACAAATGCATGCTGGTATGGTATCAATGGAGCTATTATTTATATGCCTTTACTAGCCTTAAAAAAAGCTAGTAAAGTCATGACTTTTTTTAGTCAGTGAGTAATGTTAAGTACACACTGGATGATGTATCATTCGTACAGCTGATTGGCCAATGTGTACACATGATATATGTGTGAACCACGTCATTTATAGATATAGGACATCAACAGTGCAGCATGGCAGATGCTATATCATGCACATCTGTCTGTGTACGGCTGACTGACCGACTCATATGCTGGCCACTGGAACCAGTAACAATGATATCACAGCTGGTTCCTGCAGACAGACCTATTGGTCAGCTGATTTGTGAGTATACAGATGCATACTTACCAAATCGGCAGCTGGCATTTATAGCAGCAAAATGTTTACCCAACATACTGTAAGTGACCTAAGAATTAAGATAATGATAACTTTTAACACAGTAGACAATTACAAGTACTAATTATATGCAATGCTGTTGTCCATGGAAAAATTGATCCTACATCTTATATATAAACTTCATTGGTCTGTATGTTTGTTTGTTACCAGTTATGCATTAAAAAACCCCTGCACTGATTGTGATGAAACCAACGCGAGGTAGTCCAGTTGGATCCTGGCCAGGTTTTAAGATCCATCGATTGAACCTCCCATTGGGCAGAACTTTGACCTGGGGAGCATATTCTGAGCCTTCCACTGGATGGATTTGGATGAAAACTTCACAGATTCACAGATTGGTAACATTGGATCCCAGAAGACAAACTAGGGGTTTGAGGTCCCAGTTTAACCTCCCGTTTGTGTACGCTTGGCAGAACTTTGACCTGGGGAGCCTGTTCTGAGCCTCCCACAGGATGGATTTGTATGAAAACTTAACACAGTGGTAACATTGGTTCCCAAAAGACATACTAGGGGGTTGAGGTCCCAATTTGACCTCCCTTTGGTGTATGCTGGGTAGAACTTTGTGTCCGGGAGCCTGTTCTGGACCTTCCACTGGATGGATTTGGATGAAAACTTCACAGAGGGGTGGCAGTTAGTCTGGGGTGCTTAATGGAGTGGTGGAAGTTCATGTTGGACCTCATGGTGGAGTGCGCAGGGCAGACATTTAACCCAAGGAGTCTTTTTGGACACAGGGAGCCTGTTCTGGGCTTTCCACTGGATAGATTTGAATGAAAACTTCACAGAGGGGTGGCAATTGGTCTGGGATACCTAATGGGGTGGTTGGGGTCCCAGTTGGACCTCACAGCAGAGTATGCTGTCCAAAACTTTGACCAAGGGAGTCTGTTCTGGGCCTACCACTGGATAAATTTGGATGAAATCACGTAATATAACTTGAAGATTTAAAACAGGGCAATGATGGGTACTTCAGCTACTTTACTGTACTGCTAAATTTACATTTTATTCCCCCTTATCTTTACTTCTTCTTTAAATGATTGAGGATATTGCTGAATTTCAATTGATTCCTGCCTTGGTCATGAATATCAGCATCTACAATCAGCTTCAAAGTTGTTTGCTTTTGGCTAAGACAGTAATGTCATTAATATTAATAATGATTTTCTTTTCCAGAAAGTTTGTATTAGAACACTTTTTGCTGTAGAGCAATTACTTATAATGGCCATTTCGGCTTTTTAATGCCATGCCGTCTGCTACTCTTGAAATATTTTCAGAAATCTCATGTTGCATTGGTTCAATTTACAGTGATTAATAATATTCCTTTCCACATTTCTTATTTATTGTCTTTTTCAGATTATCTTTGATTTATTCATATTTCCTTATAGTAAATGCATCTCTATGGAATAGGTTGTGCAAATTCTTCATGGTCGATCGAGAACAACTTGTTGTAAAGTTGAATTAAGCCTACCACAGAGTTTTTTTCATATGAAGATTCAGATTGAGGTGATTTAAAGGTTAGATGCCTTACCAAAAGCTCATTTCCCATCATTTTCCTCATCCATCAGCCACTGTGAAGTTATAGTTTAACAATAGTTGAAAAGCATGTATACTGCTCTAAGGAAACATTTGAAAAAAAAATTTAATTGCTAACATTATTCAATACATAATTAAAATCTAAATTAACAGTACAACAATTACTGTTAGAATAGATTGTCAGAGCACTTATTATTAAAAGCTGTGTGTGTTTTGTGATTGTGAAACTAAAACAAGTTTCAAGTTTGGATGAAAAAATATTTTTTATTATTTAATTGATCTCATGCACAGCTGTAAATTACACGCACAGGAATAAGTATAATAGATTAGAATTAAATCACAGTGCCTGTGTTTCATTTCCTTCACTACAAATTGAAATCAATACTTTGCAAGTGATTTAATATGCCTTCTTGAAACATATTATTATTCTTTCAAGAGAACATTAACCTTATTGATAGTAATGTCATCTGAGGCCTAGTCTTTGTGCACTATGGAGTGGGTGTTTAGATCCTGGTGTATCTGTGTTGGGTTGTTACTATGCATTAGTCTCAAACAGCTGGATGCAAAAGCTTTCATTTCAATTAGAATAATTCATGTAAATAAAACACATATAGATTTCTCCATTGTACTCTGTGCATTCCAACCACAAGGCAACAATGTCAGCACAGTTCCTTCACTTCAAACCGCTTTAGCTTGGGTGTTCTTTGGATCCCATAGTTTGTCCCTCCTTCTATTATATATTATAAGCAATACTTTTTTTAACATTTACAAGAGATATTTAATCTTTACTAGCCAGTATTTGATTAGATTCTGTACTACTGTTAATTCAACAGATGATTAGATGATATAACTGCCATGAATGTAAAACAGAGAATTATTCAAATAGCTAATTTAACAATTTTGCTGAGCACTCTGGTCTGGGTTCATGAAGCCATCTCCGCAGGGATAAAAAGCCCTGTAATTTGTTTGTATTCTATAAGCACATATACAGTATGTTAATCTTTTGGTTTACATAATTTTCATTTTATTTTAGGTACTACAAAATGTACATTAATATAGATTTATATGGTGAGTTGTTTGCTATTAGCTCTATAGAATGGTTGACAGTATCTTATCTGTACTATATGTCCCCACAATTGCCTTAGTTAATGAAAAAGTTTAAATGAGCCTGGCCTAAATTATCAATGGAATTGAAAAGTAATTATTGTGCATTATTCAAGCAAACTGGGTAACTGTGTTATGCTGCATGTTATATCAGCAGCAAAATGTACTGTCATGAAATATAGAAAATACTTTTGTATTGCTGCCATAAATCAAATTATTGATTACTGCCTTATTAAGGAATCTAACAATGTTGAAAATTACAATATATGTATTTTATCAGCCTGCACTATCCTTATACATTTGTACTTGCATTGAAATGCTTTATAATGAACTTAAGTATATATATATATATATATATATATATATAGTCAGGTGCATAAATATTGGGACATTGACAGAATTTTCATATTTTGGCCTCTATTCACCACCACAATGGCTTTGAAATGAAACAAACAAGATGTGCTTTAACTGCAGACTTTCAGATTTAATTTGAGGGTAATTACATCCAAATCAGGTGAACGGTGTAGGAATTACAACAGTTTCTATATGTGCCTCCCACTTTTTAAGGGGCCAAAAGTAATGGGACTATCAATTCAAAAGCTATTTCATGGACAGGTGTGGGCTATTCCCTTATTATTTCATGATCAATTAAGCAGGTAAAAGGTCTGGAGTTGATTCTAGGTGTGACATTTGCATTTGGAATCAGTTGCTGTCGACTCTCAATATGAGATCCAAAGAGTTGTCACTTTCAGTGAAGCAAGCCATCATTAGGCTGAAAAATCAAAACAAACCCATCAGAGAGATAGCAAAAACATTAGGTGTGGCCAAATCAACTGTTTGGAATATTCTTAAAAAGAAAGAACGCACCGGAGAGCTCAGCAACACCAAAAGACAACTGTGGTGGATGACAGAAGAATTATTTCCCTGGTGAAGAAAAACCCCTTCACAACAGTTGGCCAAATCAAGAACACTCTCCAGGAGGTAGGTGTATATGTGTCAAAGTCAACAATCAAGAGAAGACTTCACAAGAGTGAATATAGAGGGTTCACCACAAGATGTAAACCATTGGTGAGCCACAAAAACAGGAAGACCAGATTTGAGTTTGCCAAACAACATCTAAAAAAGCCATTGCAGTTCTGGAACAACATCCTATGGACAGATGAGACAAAGATCAACTTGTACCAGAGTGATGGGAAGAGAAGAGTATGGAAAAGGAAAGGAACTGCTCATGATCCAAAACATACCACCTCATCAGTGAAGCATGGTGGTGGTAGTGTCATGGCGTGGGCATGTATGGCTGCCAAAGGAACTGGTTCCCTTGTATTTATTGATGATGTGACTGCTGACAAAAGCAGCAGAATTAATTCTGAAGTGTTTTGGGCAATATTATATGCTCATATTCAGTCAAATGCTTTAGAACTCATTGGATGGCGCTTAACAGTGCAGATGGACAATGACCCGAAGCATACTGCAAAAGCAACCAAAGAGTTTTTTAAGGCTAAAAAGTGGAATATTGTGCAATGGCCAAGTCAATCCCCTGACCTGAATCCGATTGAGCATGCATTTCACTTGATGAAGACAAAACTGAAGGGAAAATGCCCCAAGAACAAGCAGGAACTGAAGGCATTTGCAATAGAGGTCTGGCAAAGCATCACCAGGGTTGAAACCCAGCGACTGGTGATGTCTATGTGTTCCAGACTTCAGGCTGTAATTGCCTGCAAAGGATTTGCAACAAAGTAATAAAAAGTAAAAGTTAGATTTAGGATTGTTTAGTTTGTCCCATTGTTGTAAAAAATTATCTAATAATTCCGCAAGGGGTTGTAAAATTGACCCCTGGGCTGATGAGGATATTTATATTGCTTGTGGTGTGCAACACACTGAATGATATTAGAACTCAGTGGTGATCCAACTGTAGTCAATATTGCTCAGCTGTAACCAGGATTTTTGACTGAAGTGATACTATATAGAAATGTGGGGACACTATATATACATATAGATTAATCACTATCAGTGTATACACGGAATTATATGACAGTATAGAGGCGCCGTTATTTATGTTCCTATTGGAACAATTTATTAATCACTTATTTCTTATCTTTTGACACTACTTACTTGTATTTTAAATAATTTTCGCTGCTTTTCCTGTTGTAATTCAGGTATATATTTTATTTGATATATAACAATAAAAGTTATGTTTTAATAATAATATTTTTGAGCTAGTGCACTAACTCACCAAAGTATCAACTTCTTTTTTAATTCTAGGGCCTGGATTAAACAACACTTTTTCATAGGTGGCTGCATCGCTCAACTGTCTACGGATCTCTAGGTCATATTTAGCAAAATCCTGAAGGACTATTGCTCCTCCCTTATCCGCTTTGTGGATGACTAATGTAGTATCTTTTTGAAGACTTTTAAGCGCCAGTTTTTCTTCCTGCCGCAGATTACTAAATGTGTTGGTTTGGGGATAATAATTTTTTATAATTTTTTGTTTTTCTATTCATGTTTTGTATATCCTCCTTCAAGCCACTGACACACCCTACAGCACATCTATGACATGCATATATGTGGATGTGCATGTCTTTTTGAGTGTATTATTTGTAGGTACCTAGTTTAGAAGCTGAGTTTCCCAACAGCTTAGGGTGGACACCGGAAGTGAACTGGTTGTGCAAGTGGAACGCATGACTTCCGGTTTTGCTGGAACGCAAACTGGAAGTTCGTGGCACTGCAACCTTGTTTTGGACTGATGCAGCTATAGATGTAACTCCAGTGCTTTTGAGCGTGTTGTTCTAAAGAGGATGTTGCTGTAGAGGTATGCCTGGCGGCTGCACATAGTGCATATTATGCACATTAAGCCGTGTCACTTACGGTCCCGGGGGGACATAGGGGATGGGGTTAGGCTTCAGAGTTATTGCCTAGGGTATTTAAGGTGGTGGAGATGGAGGATATGTGTATGTGTGTCCTGTACTCTGTTTGTATGTGTCCTGATGAAGACTGCGTTTTGTGCGGTCGAAACGTCGACCTTGTGACCACGTAACTATGCTCTGATTAAAGTAGGTTGTTAAACCTCTGTTTATAACCTGAAGAGAAGCCCTGGGGAGTGCATTCCTTTCTGTGCCTTATGAAAATTTTGATACCTATTGGATGTCAATGAATGGACACTCCAGGCATTTGCTATGCTGTTTGGATGTAAGTGCTGACTTACTTTGGATATATATATATATATACAGTATATATATACTGTGCAAAAGTATTAGGCAGGTGTGGAAAAATGCTGCAAATTAAGAATGCTTTCAAAAATAGAAGCGTTAATAGTTTATTTTTATCAATTAACAAAATGCAAAGCAAATGAACGGAAGATAAATCAAATCAAAATTTGGTGTGACTACCCTTTGCCTTCAAAACATCATCAGTTTTTCTAGGTACACTTGCGCACAGTCAGGGATTTTGCAGCATTATAGTCAGTTGCATGATTAACTAATCATCATGCAATACCATCAGGGAGGCATCTGATTGGCTCCAAACTTATTCTGCAGCAGGACAACAGCCCTAAACAACTATCTTCAGCGTAAAGAAGAATAAGGAATCTTGGAAGTGATGATATGGCCCCCACAGAGCTCTGATCTTAACATCATCGAGTCTGTCTGGGAATACATGAAGAGACAGAAGAATATGAGCAAGCCTACATCCACAGAAGATCTGTGGTTAGTTCTCCAAGATATTTGGAGCAATCTTCCTTCAAAAACTGTGTGCAAGTGTACTTAGAAGAATTGATGCTGTTTTGAAGGCAAAGGGTGGTCAAATCAAATATTGATTTGATTTAGATTTCTATTCTGTTCATTCACTTGCATTTTGTTAATTGATAAAAATAAACTATTAACACTTCTATTTTTAAAATCATTCTTGCTTTGCGGCATTTTCTCCATACCTGCCTAAAACGTCTGCACAGTACTGTATATATGCATGCTGAGGAGCTTATTATACAACTGCCAAAGAAAGGAATCACTCTATTTGGATGATTTTTCAGCAGCTGTGCATTTTTTTTTTATATATCTCCTGAACACTGGGGTTAGAAGTAAGTTCAATTAAAACTAAGTTATTTATTTAATTTTTGAACAACCTTGTCCAAAAGCTTGCTTTTACCATTTACAGTATAAGAGCAATGCTTCAACTTATGCATGTAAATCTTCCTTGCCATGCCCAACTGGTGAACAATTTTAGACTTATTTACCAAATTCTGTCAAACTTCTAATAATTTATAATTGATAAATCTTATATTGTACATGTCTAACACTAAACAACTCACATTAAGTTATTGTTTATAAGTAAATTAATTACACCTATTTGTTCTTTTATCTCAATATTATATGAAATTTCTCAAAATAGTTAAATATTTATTATTTAAAGTGTAGCTACTGTGGACATTTCATAAGTTGTCTAACACTGTCCTAAAATTATTATATGAAGCGTGCATCCTCATAATTTATTAAACCAGTAGTAACCCCTTTATATAACGCTTGAAATGCCCTCTTTTTATTAATTTTATTTTTATTATTATTATTATTAATAATAATAATAATAATAATAATAATAACTGTTCTTTTCATGGTGCCACAAGGGTTCCATAGTGCCTTACAAGTGGACGATACTGAAAACAAATAAAATAAGTACAGACTAGTAAAGACAGTATTTAAAATCACATACAGTACATATATACATAAAGTGAGCATTTAGCATAATTATGTAGATAAAATAAAGGGTAGAGGGTCCTACTTACACAGGCTTTCAATCCTTATGGGATAAGGGTGGATGCAATGGGGAGAAGTGGACAGAGGCTGCATAGATAGCAGAAGGGGTTTATAAAAGAATGCAAAATTGAATTTTAAGGCAATGCTTGAAGGTTGGAAGGCTGGATGAAAGTCTAAAAGAGTGAGGAAGGGAATTCCAGAAGTTGAGAGCAACCCTGGAGAAATCCTGAATTGTGAGGTGGCAATGATTAGCAGAGCAAAGAGGGTGGGAGGGAGTACATGGAGAAATTAAGCTGGAACCATAGGGAGGAGCATGAGAGAGGTCTATTGGAAGACGTCAAATGAGGAGCAGAGGTTAAGAAGTTTGGAGGTACCAGAGTTGGAGAGATTGTCAATTGGAATGATAAAGTCCACCAGGATGAGGATGGGAAGGTCAGAGGAGAGAAATTGGGGAGACAGGTGGATAAGCTTCAATAAAATGGGAGACTGGATCAAGGGGTTGATAAATGGTGGCAATGCAAAGGTGGATAAGATGGAAGAGGCAGATTGAATGAACCTCAAGGGTGAGATGTAATAGGTGTGTGTTTTTTGTGCAAGTTTTACCTGCAAGTCTCTGAATGTATTAGGGTGCAAGTTTTCCAGCACAAACGTAACTACAGATGTTTCCACATACATCTATTCTCCGTGTGCTACAAGTCTCGCTACACATAACGCGGAAGCTCCATGTGACTCGGTAGTGCCGAGCGTCTTTACATGCGACTGTTTACCTTCAAATGCATCTTATTTGTACATTCTATCCATGCCTATGTTCTGTGTGCGACTGCTGGTATATCTGCATATGAAACACTATGTTACAGTGTTACAGATGCTGACACTGCAACATAACATTTCACATGCAGATACACCAGCAGTCGCTTACAGAACATAGGCATGCTGCATATAATTTTAATCAACAGAAGCGGATTGTCCTAACTATTTGCATCACTGTGTGAATAAGATGCATTGTAAGGTAAAAAGTTGCACGGAAAGACCCTCTGTGCTACCGAGTCATGCCACGGCATGACAGAACTAGACGGGCTATTTAGCGCACAAGGAGGCTAGATGTATGAGGACATATCTGTAGCATGCATGTTATAATGAAAATACAGACCCAGAAGCATGCGTTTTTTTGAAGACCTGGAATGCGAGTTTTGTTTTGTAATTTGGAGAGTTTTAAAGACAGCCACCCATTGACCCACAAAAGTCTCCTGATGTCTACCTCACACACCCTATATAAACCATTGTCCTCAATTTTGTCCTTTGAATGGTAGTGATGAGTTTTGGGAAGGAGTAGTGTTATTTCACTGAGAGTGGTTCTCTTTCTTTTGTGCTGCAGTATGACATACAGAAGAGCAGTGAGGGTGCAGATGATGGTGGGGGAGGAGGATGCTTTGCTGCAACCTGAGATTGTGGAGGAGGTCAGCAGAGAGGAGGTGGATGATAACGACATTGAAAAGCAAGAAGCACAGGAGTTGTAGTCTGAGGATGAGGACAGTGAGGAGGATGATGCTACACCAGCCTTCAGGAAAACACGGAGTAATATACGCTTCAGTTATGAAGAAAATAGTTTACTCCTGCCTGCTCGTGGCCCAGACACACCAGACGTCAGTGGCACGGAGAAAGGAGATGTGGCATAATATCACTGATGGTGTGAATGCAGTTAGCCAATTCCGCTGTGACCAAAATGATATAGAAAAAAGATTTAATGACATTAAAAGAGTGACTAAATGTAACATGGCTGAGAAGTGTCAACAGGACAGGAAGAGGACAATTAGTGTGAGTACACTTCACCACAGATTAACAGGAGTCAGGTGATTGCGCCAAAAATTATTATTATTTACCTTTATTTATATGGGCCACAAGGGTTCTGCAGCACCTTACAAAAAACATAAACAAATGAGCACACAAGAAAAAGTTATTAACAGTACAAACAATGCAGGACAAATACATGATTTATAAATATTGCTGCATAACACTTAAACAAGCAGCAGGATGTCAGCAACCAAGTGTTAGGTGCCATTGTAAATGCAAGTATAAGGAATTAAGCAAGGAGAAGCACCATAGGGAAGAGGGCTCTGCTCATGAGAGCTTACATTCTAATGGGGAAGGACAGAAAAAGAGGGGTGACACAGATGGGCTAGATATGTAGTGAGGAAAAATCATGGAGTAATGGGTTAGGATGAGTGCTGGAAAGCTTTGAGGAAGAAATGGGTCTTTATAGTCCATTTGAAGATTAAGAGCCAGGAAGCAAAGTTATTGAGGAATTTTGAGCTAAGGCCAGGGGAATGAAAATAGGCAGCTACTCGAAGAAGTTGAAAGAGGCAAATATCATGAGCATCAAATGGAAAGAAAGAAATGGATGGTGCAGAAGGTAAGAGATGCTACTAGAGCCCAGAGGATAGAAGGACCCAAACACCACCACCATGGCAACCTCCAATCTAGGGTGTGTGAGAGAATGTGAGGCTCCCAATGGAGATAGCTGGAGTGGTGTGAGATGGGAAAATCCAGGATTTGGTGACGGTTAGAAGATTCAAGGAGTTGGAGATGAAGCTGTCATGGACGGGGACCAGTTTATTATAGACAGATCTGGCATTCCAGAGGGCACAGGAGAGAAGGACAGTGTTAAGAGGAGAGATAAGAATGAGATTATTATGGTTGCTGTAGTGTGGAGGTGAAATTGATTTAGAGCAGGGGGATGAGGAGAGTGTGGGGATGTGGCTGGCTTCTGAATGAGGAAGGGTGACAGCAGGTGGTGGGCAAAGTGGAGGTTTAGTGTTATGTGGGTGGAGAAGAGGAGAGGTGACTTGGAGAAAAGGGAGGGTGCAGGAGTTAGAGGTGGTTTAGCAGGACCATGAAGGAAGAAAAGTGTGAAAGAGTCATGGGAGATGCGGTGGAAAGTATTAGACGGGATGAAGGAAGATAGAGGAGAGGAAGTAGGGGTAGGAGGAGGGGTGGAGGAGACTATGGCGGGCGGAAAGAGGTGGGAACTGGTAGTAGAAGAGATAATTATGTAGCTGCTGGGTGAGGTGGAGTAGAAGAAAAGAGAGTCATAGTGTAAATTAGGGAATTGGGGGGGGTGGCAGTAGCAGTAACAAGTGTGAGATACAGGAACAGTACAGTTAAAATGTCTAAAATCAGATAAAAGGGAGAACAGTGCTGGTATATATAAAAGTACAACTACAATAGTATATTATAAACAAAAGGAGGTTGGAGCTGTTGCAGGACTTGAAAATACAGATTGATGATACGTCTATTAGAGATGGTCGCTAGGAACTTATGTTGGTAAAAATCAATGCTGACTTTATTAGAGATGATCAGTTGGAGCCGATGTTGATATGAATCGATGTTGATTGAGCGATAATTCCCAATGATGGTAACCAAACTCCAATGGTCAAACTCTGAGACTGCAACAATTGATGGTGGAGTTGTTTGAAGATGAAGATAATTGATTAGGATGGACTGCACTGTTCAGAATAGCAATGGAGGGAGCACAGCACAGGAGCTGTTATTTCAGCGGAAGCGATTTTGTACTGGAGTTCAGTGGGAGGAAAGACTTTATAGGGCTGGACTCCGGATGATAGGTGCAGTCATTAGACCCACAGACCATGCTCTGAGTGGGTGACTGGACTCAAGTGACAGAGTACAAGATAGTGGCGCCCATGACCCGGCTCTGAAGGGAAAGGCCAGTGTGCGGCCTGCAAGCTGACAGGTGACAGAAGCCTGCCTGGAGTACAGAGACGCGGAGAACCATGCCCATGCCCAGCAGCCGCCCAGATGCAGTGCGCAAGACAGGACCTCCTCTGTGCCAACCAGAACAGACACCGCATAGATAAATAGCGTGTTTCCACAGTCCAGATCTTGACATCACCCCTTTTAACTGTAGCAACCTAATTTTTTAATTATTTTTAATAAAAGTATTCAAGATCCAAAAATATATTGCACATATTTTTGAGGGGTTTCTATTGATTTTAAAACTGTGCTGGAAGAAAACAGATTTTATAGTCAAAACAATAAAAAAAAATACTATCAACATTAAAAATACGGATAATAATGTGATACATTTTTAATAGGTTAAAAAACGTTAATATATATGTGCCAGTATCTATGAACATTTGAAATTATCATTGTGAAATCCTTACATTTTTATATTTTTAATTACACAAAATATATGTATATACATTAATCTAGTTTAGGCAATGCCATAATTACATTATGTACAGAGTATTGCAAAGTTTAAGATGCATGCTGTGTAATTTTTTGTAATACATTAACATTTGCTAAAATATATTCTTTGTTTTAAAAAAACAGAGCTGCTGCACCAAGGAGAACAACACTAAAAAGGCGTCACATGCAAAGGTCAATGGGGGAGCCTAGTAAGTAAAAAATAAACAAAACAAAAAAACTTTACACACATTTTCATGGGTATATTGCACTCAGTAATCTATACGAAATTTCAAATAACATACATTACCAAAGCATTGTGACATTAAAGCCTACAACCATGACATAATGAAATTATGGCTCAAACATACAGGTATCATAGAGGTATTCAATATGGGAGCGAAAACTCAGTTTTTGCGTTAATATCGCACCTATGACGTCATTATGGCAGGTTTTAGTTTTACACCGTATTCAATATCAAAGACTTTTCGCAGGTTTGAAAAGTCTTTGATAAAAAACGGGGATAACTTTTCACCACTGAATAGGTGGCGAAAAAAAGTGCAAAATTGGGGTTTAGGGGTGCAGGCTTAAAAAAAATAGCCTGCATCCCTGGGAATGACATTTAAAAAATAACTGTATCAAAAAAAGTAAAAAAAAAAATAGGTACACGCCAAAAAATTATTTTAAAAATTGGGGTGAAAAAAAAAAAAAGGGAAAAAATTGTTAAACAATATGGAAATAGGTTCAGGGCTATTCTGCAAGTATGCGGCAGGTGTTTTCTAGAATAGATTTATAGCGGCAGGTGCACAAATCCAGAATTTTTAAAAACTTACTTTAGGGACATCAAAATATGCTAGTACCCATTTTCATGTACCCCAAATTTGATGGGACCACTTAAAAAAATGAAAAAAAACCCCTAAGTGCTCTTCTGCAACACTTCTTCAATGTCGGGAGAAAACACCTGCTGCGGCTATTTAAATCCCCGACTTTCATTTACAGGCTAAAACGGGGGTACCCATAGTGAGTTTTTACAACTTTAGGGGGGTCCTACAATTTTTTTAAGGAAAATTTTGTAACTTTACGCAAATCCCACTTCGCAGGCTCCCGTTTTCGTTAGTTTCATATTGAATACGGGGATAAGTGCGCACGCGCCTGATACTTTATCCCAGGTAAAAGCTCCAATATGAAACGTAAACTTCGACAGCGAAGTTTATGTTTCATATTGAATTCCCCTCATACTGTTTATTATTTAATATAATACTTAAAATGTTCTGATACAGATGTGTCCACATACATCTATCCTCCTTTAATATTAAACAGCACTTCTAATTGTGTGATGTCGTGGGGTGACTCTGTAGTGCTGAACATCTTCTTGCAAATTTTACCTTTAAAATGCATCTTATTCGCACAGCAATGCAAATAGACAGAAGCAGCTTCTGCTGATTCAAATGATATGCAGCATGCCAATATTCTGTGCGTGACTGCGGCTGTATCTGCATGCAAAATGCTACGTTACAGTGTCAATGGCTGTGACACTCACATAGCATTTCACATGCAGATACACCCGCAGTCACAAACAGAATATAGGCATGCCGCATATTATTTGAATCAGCAGAAGCTGCTTGTGTTCCTATTTGCATTACTGTGCGAATAAAATGCATTTTAAACAACCCAAATCCCACCAACCCAGCAGCACCCGCCACCCACACAGCAGACAGCACATCTACCCACACCCAAATGCGGTTCATGGAACATCAATCCATTCAAATGGACAGCATAACACACCAGTTCAGGAAGCTGAATAGGACCAATGAAGTAGCCCAGAGAACCCGCACCCATATGTCAAGTGACCTGAGTAGGCATCTGGTGGAGCTAACACAGGCCACCAGAGACCAAAGTGCTGCCATACAGGAACAAACACAAGCCTTAGTGGCCATACAAAGGGAGCTGGTGGCACAAAGGGCCCTTAGGGAAGCTCCATCTACTTCTACACCCAGCTCACAAGCCTCCAGTTCCCAAACGGCCTCACCATAGTGCTCGTACATGGGTAAGGGGGCACCTAAAGGGCCTGTAATTGGATGAGGCTCATCTGCATCAAAGTAATTTTAGTTCTAAATGTTTAGTAAACATTATTCAAATATATATGTGTTTGCTTTAATATATTTACTAGTTTAGTAAAGTGTTTAAAATCAATTTAGTCTCTGTCTTTCTTTATAAACTAAGCTAAGATTTTTAAGTTTTTGTTAAAATTTAACAAATGTAATTCTGGCAAACATTACAGCTTTTGGGTGTACACACTTATAAGAATTTATATAAATTTGAGTGTTTACATTTAAAAAATATGTTTTTACACTTATATACATATTTAAATATATTTATTTAATGAAAGTTCCCTTTTGTACATTTTGTTTTAATTAATAAATTGACACATATAACTCTCCAGTCTCAACTAGGTCTATTTTGTTGAGAGTTTATGGTAATGTTTTATGTGCGAGTTTAGAACTCATACCCAATTACATTGGGTGAGTTGTATGTACAAAATTGTGAAAACATCCGGATGCGACTTTGGACTGAGTGAGTTCCGAAAAATCCGAGTTTGCATATTCTCACGCATTATTACATTGGTCTAGAATACAAAATGTGTGAGTTTATCGCTAAACTCGCACTTTGTCCAAAATCGTACCCCACTACATCTCGCCCCAGTAGGAGATTACCAGATTTTAGGTGATAGCAAGGTTTTTGAAAAAATTACTGTAGAGATGAAGCTGACCTGGCATTCCTGAGGACACTGGAGAAGTGAAGATTAAAAGAGTAAAGATGTGGATAAGGTTAGAAGGGTTGCGGGAGCATTGGTGAGGGCTGACTTTGAAGGTGAGGAGAATGAGAGAGGGTAAGGTTAGGGTAGGATATGGGTAATGGGGGGGAGGGAGAGGAAAAGAGGACAGGAAGAAGAGAGAGGTGTAGTCAAGAGAGAACTACTCATGAAGAGACAATAACATAAGCATAAGGTAGTAACAGTGGCAGTATAACACAGTAGATATGACCATAAATACACAATATATATTATATAACACAATAGACAGACTAAATTAATCAGTACATATAAGTGATGATGGTAGAAAAAAGCAGCATAGAGGCAGAAGTATAAATGAAAACAATAGAAGTGCAGTGAATGTGAAGGAATTGACCACTTTGGTACAGTAGGCCAGGGACAATGAGATGGGTGAGGGAAGGAGATAGTGAATGAGCACACGTGTGGAATAATTGCTAAATACAAAGTTGTATTACACAAGATTGGATAGAGGCGCTGAGGGTTGAAGGCATAAAAATTACAATATTCATAGTTTGATGTAGAGACACAAAATTAGTCAATAAAATCAGAACACAAAATGGTAATTTGATGAGAGTAGCAAGATTACATTATCCAAAAAAGCGGTTCCATAAGGAGTGTCCAGGAGTGTAATAAAGGAGGTGTTTGAGATGGAAGGTAACAGAGCTCACAGAAGTTTGTTGCAGTCATTTCAGTAGGAGAGTCTCCTTCTGTTCACCTTCTATTTGAATCCTGCATAACTGGAATTATGCATAATAATAATAATAATAATAATAATATTATAGACTTGTTGCAGACTGCATTTGCTAAATAGTATACTGCTTGTGCAGCATTATTTACTAGAGGTTGAGTCTCCCATATCCAAAATGCTTGGGACCAGGGGTATTTTGGATAGCAGAATATTCCGTATTTTGGAATATGTGCATACCATAATGAAATATCTTGGGAATGGGACCCAAATCTAAACACAGAATGCATTTATGTGTTACATACACCTTATAAACACAGCCTGCAGGTAATTTTATATAGTATTTTCATTAATTTTGTGGCTAAAACAAAATTTGTGTACATACATGAAATTCATTTATGTTTCATATACACCTTATACACAAAGCCTGAAGGTAATATTATACTTTATTTTTAATAATTCTGTACATTGAACTAACAAAAAGCAAATATTTCACTATCTCAGTCATGCTAAAAATATTCTGTATTTCGAAATATTCCGGATTTCGGAATATTTGGATATGGGAGAATCAGCCTGTACTGATTAAGGTGTCTATTTATTAAGGTGGATGGGCCTTTTATACATGTGGAAACAATACCTTCTGTATGCTTTATGTGACAGACCGTTCATCAAGCTCCGAAAACTGAAAATGTTTGGAGCTTAATTGCGGGAACCTGACTGACAGTGCATTGGTGTCCAACGCCGCAACTTGCAGAGAGTTGATTATGTACTTAACGGAGGTCCATGATGGCTTAAAAATGAATAAGCTCCTAAGTTTGATCACTTCACTGACATGAATCAACACCCAAACCTCTCACAACAGACTTGCAATAAAATTCCCTCCTCCAAAAAAAAAAGCAATAAACAAACAGTGCAAACGTCATACATCTTATTTAAAATAGAACTTTCTCAATGCAGATCAGATTTTTTAAGTGTTGCAGACAAGCGGCTAAATGTAAAAGGGGATTTATGCAAGTCTCTCCATATTTTTAAAGTGGCAATCATTTTAAAGGCCAAACCAGCTTGGTTTAACCTTTAAAATGATTGCCATTTTAAAAATGGGGAGACTAGCATAAATACCCACAGCAGCTGAAGATTGGAACCTATTACATTTAGCCCCACACATCCTTTCACACACATTTTACAGAAGTCACATGTGATCTCCAATATTATATAACTGCCTTTCTACAGCAGGCTAGCATGAAAATTATTTCCCTGAACTAATTGGGTGTTCATGATTCAACGATATCTGGTCTTACTCCAGTAAATGCTTATCAGCATTGGAGTACAAAAACAAAAGTATGAAAAGCTAGCATGAACAAGCAATTAATCAATAGACATATTAGTCTAATTCATAATACAATACTGGGATATGACATTTTCTTTCACGATCAATAATAATTATTCCTTTTATGGTTTCCTAAAGCAATTACGACAGAATCTAACTGTAAAATTACAGTTTACCAGATAAGTAATTGCAGATGATCTCAGTCTGTGAATAAATCATGTATTTGCCAATAACAAGTGGTAAAATAACCATGTGTTCATGCTTTGCTGTCTCCCAGAGGAGCCATAATCACAGCACAGGAATTACCAATCACTGTGATATGCCAATTATACACCAATTCAAAAGCATAGAGGTCAAAGTTAGTTGAGAAAAAATCAATCAAAATGCATTTCATTCTAATAAGACTTTAATTCAGAAGGAAAGAATCTAGCAAATGTAAAATATACAGTCCATTAAATTATTTTGGATGTTATAATGTATTTAATCATTCTATTTATTTTAAGTGACTAGTGTCACTATAATATATACCACATATAAGTATATAACACACAGGTAATATTTTACCTATGTCTGTATGAATTATGTTATGAAGTTTAAAGAATGGTTCCTTAACACCTACTTCTGTGTGATTGTGTGCTTGTTTTATATTAGGTACAGTCAACATGTGTATTTACCACAACTAAATCAACTGTGTTCCCAGCACCCAGTTCAAGTGCATGAAACATTCGAACTGGGTGCAAGAGCCCTCTTGGAGCAGGCTGCAGTCATATATTCTGTGAAGCAAATGCTGAAGAAAGTGAGCATGAACACACTGAGGCAGAATGCTGTGAAACAAATTTTGAATTTGGTTTGCTGGAACACACTGAGGCAGAATGCTGTGAAGTTACAATAATAGAACCAGTGCTTCACACTAAATACAAATGGACGGTTAATATTAAAATACCAAATTTATTATCACATAAAACTATGATAAAATACCACATTAATAATGTAATAGACAATATAAAAGGAGCTCAGTCTCAATTGGACCTGTCTTCTGTTAGGAATACATAATAACTTATTGGATAACAAGTAATGGCTCTTCCCATTAATATATGTCCATATGCTGCCATGGGCAGCCAGAGACTACCGGTTCCAAGAATCAGATGTCACACAGTCCCTTAGCAATAAATACTTGCACAGGCATTCCTCCAGAATGTCTTTTAAAGCTGCCAATAATTTAAGGTAGTTCCAAGGTCCAAGGAATATGTCAAGTATATGATTTAGATCAGGTCCAGAGATTATAAACTTGCTCAATGCATTTCACTGGTATAATAGTGTCCAGCTTCCTCAGTAACATATATTCCAGGTCTCACTAATGGACTATATATACTCAGTCTCTGATTATCAACATAGTACAATTGTGTTCACATTAATTAAGATATATAAACCATCCATAAAATGGATGTATAATTATATCAAATAGTATCTGTGAGGCAATCCTACTAAGTCCTGCATTTATATTCCATAAATTCAGTAAAATAAAGTAAAGTAAAAGAATGATGTGAAGTGAATACTGGAGCAGGAACTGAACTAGGAGTCAGGGTACTGATCTTCTGAGAGAGATGTTGTAGCAGTTCTTGGTTTAAACACAACACTTTATGTGCTGATAGGCTAGGTGGAACATGTGACTACAGTTGCTGGAAGCTGGTTGACTGTACAGGTCATGTGATAGAATCCAAGACAGCAGTACCCATGGTACAGAAAGATGGCAACCACCGGGAGGAAAAAGCCATCCACAATAACAGATAAGAGGCTAAATACTTTGAGTATGCTTCTGATGGCCAGTAGGGACATGAGGGGGCTGCAAAGTGACAGCACCGGTGATGGGGACCCGAAGCCCTGTGTCCAGGTAAGGACCTAAGAATACTTAAACCAGGACACTATTTTCTGTGCTTTACAAAGGGAATAGACAAATATTCATCAGGGGCATTTACTTAATCTATGCCCCAATGATGTCAGACAAGTACTAGTACTGTTGCCCTGAAATAACTTGTTTTGCACTGTTATTTTGTTGTAGGCTATGAATATAATTAAAGGTTTTATTGTCAAAATACGTATGAGCCTCAGGATATTGTATTTTCTTTATTGTTTTACACACAAAAAAGTGTGCAGTGACAATTTTGTTACGCTTTTTCCTTATTTTGTACTATGTTTATAAAATGATAAGCTGCATTTGTTGATAGTGGGAAACAATAGAAAGTAATTTATAGAAAACTATTTGTCAAAAGACTTTTAAACACTACAGTACCACTCAAATGTACCACATCAGCAAGAACATATGATACATGACAGGCTGGTGTGCAAAATAGGGTTACAGTTCATTCAAGCCTGGGCATTTGTAGGGGTCTAAAAGTGCAGGGGAGGCCCTCCTTTTTGCATAGTGATCATCGTGATGCTCTTTAAATTTTATGGTGGTCACTTTTATGCTTTTGTATTATATATGGTGGTCACTGTGATTATCTCTGTATTATATGATGGTCACTGATGCTTTCTGTATTATATAATGGCCACTGTGATGTTCTTTGTATTAAATGGTGGTCACTGTGATGTTCTCTGTATATGTTGTGGTCACTAAGATGGGTTTCTGTAGTATATGGTGGTCAATGTGACATTAATTGTTTTATATACGGTCACTGTGCTGATGTCTGTATTATATGATGGTCAGTGATGCTCTCATTATTATATGGTGGGCATTGTGATGTTCTATGCATTATATGATGCTCACTATGATATTCATCTTTATTATTTGGTGGTCACTGCAATGTACTCTGTATAATATGGCAAGAGTGAATGATGGAGCTTTCTCTCACCCAGGACACTGCAATGTTTAGTTAGGGTTCGTTTCATACCTGCACAGAAATGCCAGGTGCCAAAGACTGCTTTATAATTTATATATTATTGGAAGCTGATAATGCTACCACATAACAATAGCCATCTGCATTTATGTTTTATAGATTCACCACATTCTGTACCCTGTAAGAACAAATGTGTTAAAGAGGGTGGTGGTAGTGGTGTGTGGGGCAAAATCAACTAACAAGAGATTTTCTACCCAATTGTCATGAAGTTCAGAGAGAAATACCTTAAATCTAGTTCAAATGATAGATTCACCTATTCAGTTTGTCCATTAATTTGAGGAAGAAGCATAGATGAATTGCATAACCAACAATCCACAAAACAGTCTCCAGAGGCCACAAATTGTGATTCTCGATCTAAAACAATTTTAATATCTATACTATACAATCTGAAAAAATGCTGAATTGAAATAGCTGAAAATATCTTGGAAAGTGCAATAAAAAGAGCCATTTACTAAAACGATCAATTGGCATCTAAACACAGTTGCTTCCTTTCAGCAAAGGTAACTTGGTAATAAAGTCCATAAATATATGATTCCAAGATCATTAAATATAATCAGAGAAACCAGTTCTCCCATTGGAACCCGTCTTTGTAGCTTAGTTCTTGAAAGAAATTCACAACTATACATATTATTTGACACTATTCTTTAAGGAAGGTCTCCAAATCAAAGAGAGAGCAACTTTATAATTCTAGCAATGTCCATAGGAACTACTGGACTGGAATCAACTGGCTGCCCAGGTGAGTAGTCTATGTCCTGATGGGAGGAGGGTTGGTGTAGTCCATGACACAGCGGAGGGTGAAGTGCTGAAGTGGCATCTGCGCATGGCTATGGCAATGTCTAAATTGTTTATTGTCATGAATTTAAGTGAGAACAAATTACCTCAAACTACAAGTGAGAAGCAGGTGATTGAGCCTGAATAGTCTGCAACTGAATAGGCAATCCTGAGTAAGCAGATGCAATACATTTTGAAGAAATTGTGAAAGTATTCTAGAGATGATCCTGATGTTTCTGCAGCAAACTCCTACATAAGACAACATTTAATAATGATATAACAATAGTTTAGTTATAGAAAGAGCCTGCCTTGGATTTAGCCTTTGGCCAATTCAATAAATGGAAGGTTGTTGTGATCAGAATATACAGTTTTTGCATGTTTAGCTCTTTCTAGCCAATACCTCCATTTTATGTATGTCCATTTTATAATAAATGCAATTGTTCATTATTCCACTTGTCATAGTTGATCTTAGCAGAATATCAGTTTTTAGAAAAATGTGTAAAGGTGAAACTTGACTTCATTAACTGAAACTTGAGACCAGATAGCACCAACACCTTCACTGGAATCATCAACTTCAATGATGAATGATATTTCTGAATATGGGTCTTGTAAAAAGAATCAGGAGCATTAGCCTTCTTATGGGATTCAGAATTTTGTAAAATCTTGGATGACCATGCAGCAGGGTTAGTTCCCTATGGCAGCTAATCAATACATAGGCAGAAGTCTCTGTCTTTCATGGCCACAAAGAAGAATCTTGCATCACATGGTGATCAAAGTGGTGTAATGAACCCTTTATTTCAATTCTCAGAAATATATGGCTTTGGCTAATGAACAGATAGAGTATATAGGGGCTGATTCTTAGTCGTATGCAAAGTGGGTGTATTGTGGGCAGCCATGGAAGCCTGTTTTACAACTTCATGCTAATGTGAGTATCCATTAAACTACAGTAATATGCAAGCAGAAACCACTGCCGCCCATTGATTTTACACCAGTCGCCACAACTGGCATCATTAGTATCTATGCTTGCTTGCATCAATCCCATGCCAGGAAGTCAGTTAGAAACAGACTCCCTTATCCATACACAAGATTAACACAGAGCTTTAGATCCACGTAAACCACACTTCCACAAGTCAGGATGGTTCGTTTTGCCACTGCCTAGTTTCTACCCTGAAACACCATTTTTCATGGAAAGACAGATTGTCAGTTGTGACTGACTCAGAATAGGACGGGCATACAGAAAAATGCGTAAAGTCGCTTCTGTGCTGTATGAATATTTACAACTCAGGAACAGTTCCATAGTCTGGCTTTAGGGTATTTGCAACTACAGTAAGATCTATTGCATAATCTTGTAGTCTATGTGGACAAAATATACCTGCAGCCTATTGAAAAAAACATCCAAAAATCCTGGTTCTGAAGAAGAAGCAAAATTCTTAAGTGGAAGTAGTGCCCACCTTTAATGGTGAGCAGACATGTGTCCATACAGTCTTTACTCCATGCAGTATGCTCTCCTAAACAAAAGTCTATAGTAACATTATGTTTCTCATACCACATATATTTTAGAATCATTGTACAGTATGCATGAGAAATCAATTATTAGAAATTAGAGCATTTAGGGATAATGCAGAGTAAGTACTATATAGACCCATATGACCAGAGAGGCAGAATGGTGGTGTGAAGGGGGCGTTCTAACATAAGACATATTCAGTAAGGGCATGTTCAAACAAATGCTGCCCAAGTAGATCAGCAGTTTTGTGGATATATGCATGAAAGGAGACGTACTTTTTGCACCTTTTACATTGTACTGTAGGTGCAAATAACATATGATAATGATGATAGATGGCTACATGATCACATCGATTCCCATTGATTTCCAATGAGGGATTGCAGAATCACAGCTGACAACACTGCTTTCATTAAGTATACCCATCAACTGATTGAGCGATTGCATGTTATTGGCATATAACAGAAGGCAAAAGCATTTGTACAATTATGCTTATGTGGTTTAATTTTGTTTTCACTAAATCACTCGTGAGTGAGTCTTGCTAGCTTAGCAACTGCTGCACAGAGTAGTAAATGACCAATCACCTTTTCTGTTTCTCTTGATACATTTGTTGACATTTGATATTTTAAAAAGATTTTCATCTTTTGCAAACAAATTGTCAGGATGCAGCCTTGGATAGACTATTACTCTCATCTGCGAATGCGTCTTCAGACTCCTAGGCATCCGGATGTCAAGCGTAGAGACAGGTAGTGGGTGAGTATTCTGCCCAGGGACTGCTAGATCTTCATGTGTGTGTCCTGGTTGCCACGGTGCAGTCCTGGGCACTGCCATGTTGGTTCATGCCATCTGATCAGTATTCTCCTATGGTAGTTCTGTGGTGGGTCAGCTGCTGTCCTTGGCCAATGACCAGCTACCTAGGGGTATTTAAGGGTACTTCTGGCAACAGGAAGTTGCCTGTACATCTTCACTCCTATAGTGGTTTTCTACTTTGACTGCATCCGCAGTGTACCTTTCCAGTGTACCTTTCCAGTGCACACTTTTCATGATCAAGTGCTGTCTACCATCACTATTCACCATCTCATATCAAGTGCTGACTACCATCACTATTCAGCATTTCATATCAAGTGCTGACTAACATCGCTATTCAGCATCTCATATCAAGTGCTGACTACCATCGCTATTCAACATCTCATATCAAGTGCTGACTACCATTGCTATTCAGCATCTCATATCAAGTGCTGACTACCATCGCTACTCAGCGTCTCATATCAAGTGCTAACTACTATCACTACTAACATACTAGTCTCCAGAGTATCATCCATCACTCATCTGCATCAGGGTCTCTTGTATCCACATTCTATCGAATCTCTTGTCAGTCTATACGACTGGAACCTCAGTGACTCCATCCCATACCTATACATTTCCTGCTCCATCAGTGCTTATATAGTCCTCCCATATCTATCTCTGTGTTTTCTACAGGTACCTGCCCCAGAAGCCACTACCTGAAGCCACTTGGTGCAGCGAAACCCACATGCCACTTGGAGGGGGTCACTGGTGAATACCATCAGGTGGACTAGACTCAACGCCTTGGAGTAAACCCTCTAACACTTTGGAGAGACATATGAAGAGGACGTATATATTGCCTTCCCATTTCTTGTCACCCATTACTCAAAGCCTTCCGGACCTAGTTCCTACAATTAAGCCAATAATCACCCAGGCTTGACAGTTTGTACAGGCCCAATGGAAGCCACTGGGTCTCAGGGTGACGGAGGCCTTCAGAAAGTTCTCTGTTGCTCAACATGCACCCACAAGTCCCCCTGTGGTCCCTGCTGTTTCTAACTCTCACCAATTAGATCCTCCCAACCACTTCGATGGTACCCATAAAAAATTGTAGGGGTTTTGTTAACCAATGCGAGATTCATTTTGAATGTTTACCCCAGAATATTCACACCTTCAGATCCAGGGTTGCATTTGTTAACACTCTCCTGTCTGGAACAGCCTTGGATTGGGTCTCACCCCTGTGGGAACGAGCTGACCCATTGGTCTCTAATTAGGATGATTTCATTAAAGCCTTTAGGTGAATTTTTGATGAACTTGGAAAGTCCATTTCAGCATCATTTATATCTCTTTCAACTCCGGCAGGGTTCTCACTCAGTGGGTCAATATGTGGTTTCATTTCAAACTATTGCATCTGAACTGCAATGGAAAAATGCAGCTTTCAAGATAGCTTTCTTGCATGGGCTTTCTTAAAGAATGAAGAACGACCTAGCTTCCTCAGACTTGTCAGAAACACTTGCTGATCTCATCTCTTTGTGTATTAAGATTGACCTGTGACATCAGGAAAGGCAAGTTAATCGAGGATGTGAAGTCCGGACTCATGTTCTACCACCCATTGTTACCACCGGTTGACGTCTATCTTCTCCTCGACAAGACGAACCCTGGCAATTTAACAAGGCACGTTTAACCCCAACTGAATGGAGTCATGGTATGCTTAACCAACTCTGCCTCTATTGCACTAAATCAGGTCACTTCCTGCAGTCTTGCCCGCTGTTGTTGGGAAACACCGAACTTTAATCGGCCTGGGAGGGCAATGGTTAGGGGTTGTGTCCAAATTCTCTTATTTAATTGATTCAATGTTACCACTTTTGCTTTCATTGGGATGACATTTCTAAGATCTTCTTGCTCTGATAGACTCAGGAGCTACAGGAATTTTTTTTATCTAGTTCTGTCATCAAAAAACTAAGAATCCCAGTTTGCTCCCTTCAAAACAATTTGCTCCTCTCTGGTGTAGATTTGAGCCAGAATCGTCTCCTCGAAGTCTTCAAATAGGTGCCCTATACCGAGAGGAGATTGAATTTCTCATTCTACCTAGTAGTAGCCATGATATTGTTCTCGGGTTAACCTGGATAAAGACCACTATGGATTGGCCTTCTATGCAACTAGTGGCATGGGGTTCACATTGTCATAATAGATGCATTTCCAAGGCAACTACTATCAAGTATCTTCCAGTTCATAAAGCTACAGCAGTAACTCCCCTGATATCTGTCTCTAATTCAACCCCTATTTCAGAACCTTATGTGGACTTTTCTGAAGTCTTTGTGAAAAAGATGCAGACCAGTTGCCGCCCCGTCGCAAGTAGAATTTAGGCATAGATTTAATTCTTGGAAAAACTCCTCCTCGAGGTTGTATATATCCCCTGTTGAGACATCAGCTGTGTCTGATTACATCCAAGAGAACTTAAAGAAGGGGTTTATTAGACCTTCCTCATCTCCGGCCAGTGCAGGGTATTTTTTCTTGAAAAAAAAAGATGGTGGTCTTAGGCCCTGCATCGACTATAGAGGTCTCAAGACATTACTATTAAGAACAGATGCCCACTCCCTCTCATCTTGCAGTTGTTCGATAAGGTCCGTTGGGCCTTTTTACTAAGCTTGATCTGCATGGTGCATGCAACCTCATCCGCATATGTGTAGGGGACAAATGGAAGACTGCCTTCAATATCAGGGATGGACCCGTTGAGTGTCTTGTGATGCCATTCGTCTTTGTGTAATGCCCCATCAGTCTTTCAAGGGTATGTTAACGAGATCTTTAGAGACATCCTTTACTCTTTTGTTGTTGTATACTTGGATGATATTTGAATCTTTTCCAGAGATCTACAAGCACATCATCACCATGTTAAAGAAGTTCTCTCTTGTCTCAGAAAACATCACTTATATGGAAAAGCTTCCAAGGGTGTCTTTGAAAAACCCTCAATGCCCTTTCTTGGTCATATAATCTCCAGAGTATCTTTGCAGATGGATCCAGAAAAATTAAATACCATTCGGGATTGGCCTCATCCAACCACTTTAAAAGGGATTTCATTATTTTTGGGGTTCTCCAACTATTAGTGAAGGTAAATTTTTTATTTTTTGACTGTTGTCTCTCCTATTACAACTCTTAAGTAAAAAGGGGGCAAATCCTGCACTTTAGCCTCCCTCCACTATAAGCATCTTTCAGGCTCTCAATTAGGCTTTCTCTTCCGCTCCCATCCTGAATCAACCCAATTTGGAAAAGCCTTTTACTTTAGAGGTTGATGTGCCATCTGCTGGTGTTGGAGCAGTTCTTTCTCAATTAGCCACAGACGGCTGGAATCATCCCTGTGGTTTCTTCTTGAAGAAATTTTCTTCAGCAGAAAAGAAGTACACCATTGGGGATCAAGAGCTGTTTGCTGGTGATGAAATTGGCTTTAGAGGAGTGGAGACATCTTCTTGAGGGTGCTAAATTTCCAATTACTGGAATTTCGGATCATAAAAATGTATTATATTTGTAAACAGCACAAAGACTTAACCCAAGACAAGCTCGTTGATCACTTTTTTTTCCCACTTTGATTTTATGGTTGTTTTCCAGCCAGGTAGCCTTAAATAAAAAAGAAGATGCCTTGTCATGTTAATTTTTATCCCACGAGGAAGTTGAAAAAGATTCTAAAATGCAACCTATTCTACAACCTATGGTCTTTGCCCAGACTCATCTCAGCTTTCCACCTCGTGGGAAGATTTTTGTTACTCCCAATCTTTGTAAGCAACTGTTAACTTGGACCCATACCTCTTTGTTTGCTGGTCATTCTAGGGTTCTCAAGAATTTTAAACTTCTCCAGCATTCATATTGGTGGTTATCAATGTCTACGGATGTGAAGGAATTTATTGCCTCTTGTGCCCAGTGTGCTCAACTAAAAACACCCCAGGGGAAAATACAGGGACTTCTTCGGCCTTTACCTATTCCCTCCAGTCCATGGTCCCACCTATCCATGGATTTTATTACAGATCTACTTGTCTCTAAAGGTTTCAACACCATGTGGGTAGTGGTTGAAGCTTTTTGCAAAATGGCCCAATTTGTCCCATTCGTTGGACTACCATCTGCCCCTCAGTTGGCCAAAATCTTTATGTCTTCTGGTTGCATGGTCTTCCATCCGAAATTGTGTCTGACAGGGGAATCTAATTCCTGGCAAGGTTTTGGCGAGCAATCTGTTCCTCTTGTCACATCAAGTTAAAGTTCTCTGCAGTGTATCACCCACAGGCAAACGGGCAAACAGAACGGGTGAATCAGAAACTTGAAACCTTTATCAGACTGCCTGGACCTCTTACCGTGGACAGAATTTGCTCACAATTTCCATTAACACACTTCTACTGATTTCACCGCTTTCTTTACAGTTTTTGGGAGATACCCTAGAGTGCGAGAATTAAAAAAATTGCCACCTTTGGAGGTACCAGCAGTCTCTAATCTTCTACCATCTTATTCAGACATCTGGAGGAAAGTTCACATTTCTTTAAAAAAGACCTTGAGCAATTACAAATGATTAGCAGATCAGAAGCATACAGCTCTGCCTTTACTAAAACCTGGTGATAAAGTTTGGCTTTCCACCAAAAACATCAGGATGAGGGTACCAAGTATGAAATTTACTTCACAACTTGTTGGACCATATCATATTTTGAAAGTCGTAAACCCGGTGGTGTATAAATTGAGTCAACCTCCACATTTTAAATTATCCAGTTCTTTTCATGTTTCTTTGCTTCGACCTCTAATTCTAAATTGTTTTCAGCAATTCCCACCCAAAACTTCACAGGTTCATACCCAGCGTGGAGTTGAATTTGAAGTTAAGGGAATTCCAGATTCTCATCTTCATCTGAGACAGCTCCAATATTTGATCGATTGGAAGTGCTACAGACCTGAAGAATGCTCCTGGGTCAAAGCCTCAGATGTTTATGCTCCTCAGTTCAGCTGAGCTTTTCATAAAGTTTCTCAATAAACTATCTAGGTGTTCGGAGTCCACCTAGAAAGAGGGGGGTACTGTTAGGATGCAGCCTGTGAGGGCGTCTTTGGGCCCCTAGGTTTCTGGATGTCAAGCGTAGAGACAGGTAGTGGGTGAGTATTCTGCCCAGGGACTGCTAGATCTTCATGTGTGTATCCTGGTTGCCACGATGGAGTCCTGGGCACTGCCATGTTGGTTCATGGCATCTGATCAGTATTCTCCTATGGTAGTTCTGCGGTCAGTCAGCTGCTGTCCTTGACCAATGACCACCTACCTAGGGATATTTAAGGTTACTTCTGGCAACAGGAAGTTGCCTGTACAGCTTCACTCCTATAGTTGTTTTCTACTGTGACTGCATCTCAGGCCCTGCAGTGTACCTTTCCAGTGAACTCTCTTTGTGATCAAGTGCTGACTACCATCGGTATTCAGCATCTCATATCAAGTGCTGAATACTATCACTATTCAGCATCTCATATTAAGTGCTGACTACCATCTCTACTCAGTGTCTCATATGAAGTGCTGACTACCAACACTATTCAGCATATCATATCAAGTGCTAACTACCATCACTACTCAGCATCTCATATCAAGTGCTAACTACCATTGCTACTCAGCGTCTCATATCAAGTGCTAACTACCATCGCTACTCAGTGTCTCATATCAAGTGCTAACTACCATCACTACTTAGCATCTCATATCAAGTGCTGACTACCATCTCTATTCAGCATCTCATATCAAGTGCTGTCTACCATCACTACTGGCATTTCAGTCTCCAGAGTGTCATCCATTGCTCATCTGCATCAGGATCTCTTGTAGCCACATTCTATTGAATTTCTTGTCAGTCTATACAACTGGAAATTCAGTGACTCCATTCCATTCCTATACATATCCTGCTTCGTCAGTGCTTATATAGTCCTCCCATATCTATCTCTGTGTTTTCTCTAGGTACCTTCCCCAGGGGCTGCAACCTGTTCACTTGGTGCAGCAAAACCCACATCCCACTTGGAGGGGCCACTGGTGAATACCATCAGGTGGACTAGACTCCTTGCTTTGGGGAAGGTCTCATCAACACCTGGGAGAGACGTATGAAGAGGACGTATATATTGCCTTCTCGTTTCTTGTCACCTGCTACCCTTAGCCCTACGGTCCTAATTCCCACAGTTGAAGCCAATAAACACCCGGGCTTGACACAATTACAATCAGAATTTACAGATTAAATTATTAAATCATGAACTGTGGTATCTCTGGAGTAAATATTACCTTTTAAATATGTGTCCTCTTAATTTATTTGTTTAGGCAGAACATATTACTTTATTCCCAGTTAAAATGGAATTCCAGTAAGGTTGATTAGTTATTCACAATCAGAAGTAGTTTGTCGGTGTACATTCTGTCGACAGTCAATATGTCCAAAGTATGATATTGACGGGACATTGCTGACACTGTCGTAATGTTATTTAAAGCATTGTATATGGCATCGGCATGAAAACTTTAACAATGCTTTAAATAACATTACAACAATGTCGACATAGTCCCGTCAATATCATGCTGTAGACATATTTACTGTTGACAGCATGTACATCGGCAATATGTATGTGTCCCTTGACAACCGACATGTCAAGTAGCAGCAATAATGAGTTAGGAGTTTCCAGCAATCTTCTTTATGCAAAAACCCTAGAAGAGTAATTCCTGTCAGTTTTAATACCCATAATAATGATTTCGAAAATGATTCATGTTTTTTATTACCAAATAATAATAATAACTGAAATATAAATGTTTTAATTTAAGGGCATAAGGTAAAACCATGTAAGAATTTGCAATTTGTATAGTTAAATTACATTTATAACAATACACACAATGCCCACTGTGATATAAGCACTTGGAAATTAATATTATAGTTTAAGTTGCTACAAAAGAGTAAAACTTAGTGGGAACACAAGATGCACATCTATTTTCTGTAGTAATTATAATTATAAAATATATTTTTAACAAATGAATTTCATTATTGTATAATGTGCATACACTCACATGTATTGTTTAAAACCTAATGATTTAAACTGTACTACATTACTTTGTTTGTACTAAGCACAAATATTTTTTTTGTACATTTGTTCAAAACATTTCAAATACCTATTGTACATTATTTTCTAAGTCCACAACAGATATAATCTACAGTTATATATATGTCTATGTTACTGTATATGACAGTTTTTGCTGTATAAAGAATTACATAGATGCAACATATTTTTCAAAAAATAATTTGCAGTGTGCAAGTAATGGACTGTTGAATCTCCACAGGACAAGGAATAACCTGGTGGGAGAGCAAATTTAATTGGGATGCTTGAAAGTTGCCGAGAACCAAAGGAGAGAAGGAGAGGACCACATGCAGCACCCAATACAGCAGTCTACCATGCCTTCTTTGAAAAAGATGATAGATTTACTATCATGTCCTTCAAATGAATATAAAATGAGCTTAGGAAGTCAATGAGATTTGAAAATGCTCTCTAAACTATTTAATTTTAGTTGTCTATGTGAGAATCAATATCTCTTGCTTCCATAAATAATAATTTACAGTCACTTAATGGTGATTATAGGTAATATGTCACATAGATCAATAACCAGTTCCTTTCAGAATCCTGTTGTGAGAGTTGTTTTTACAATGTGTTATTGTTTGGTTTTCTACAGACAAATAATCAGTAAATTATAAAACCACATTTTGTAGATCCTTGTCAACCTCATAAACACCTGGGGCCAAATGTAATAGAGTGTCAGTTTTGGTAAATTGCAAGTTTTGTGCTAAACTCACCATTTTTCTCAACTTTTCAATGTAATAGGGTGTCAGTTCACTAAAACATGCACTTTTCAGAGTTACTAAAAATCCCCATTCTAAAACTCGCATCCAGATGTTTTCACATTGAAAACAATCAACTCATCCAATGTAATAGGGTGTCTGTTTTAGACTCGCAAAAAAAAGATAACCAAAAGTCCCCAAATAATAGACCTGCTTCAGGATAGTGAGTATATCCTGAGCAGGTCAGATTAACACAGAAATATGCACATACCCTTGAGATACATGCATGTTTCTGTGTGTACTTATGTAAAAGGTTTTAATAAAAAAAAAAATGAAGTGTACCCCCTCCCCAAAAGCATAACCAGCCCTGGTCATTATAAAGCCTCTCATGGTTCTAAAAATACAGAGGCCAAAATGCATAGGGAGCCCTGTATATTAATAACCAGCACAGGAATTTGTTGAACTGGTCCTGGTTCTGGAAAATCAGGCAACAACATGAATAGGGGTCCCCTGAAAATTCCAAAACCAACACCGAACTCATTCGAGTGGAGGATAAAGGAAGGTGAACCGCGCTCAATGTTAAGACTGTAGGAGTGGGGGGGGGAGTGAGGTGGGGGGGAGAGGTCGGTAGAGGAAATGTGCGTGTATCTGGAAGGAAAGGGGGTTGGGAGTGTGAGAGTGCTGCGCCTATGGTAGGAGTACCTGTTCCTACCTGAGATAGAGACTGGTAGAATATGGGTAAAGCACGCTCTCTAGTAGATGAGGGATTGTGTGATGTTGGTAGGTAACAATGAAGTATGTAACAGAGAGACTTAAATGGCAGAGTTGGGTCAAAGGCTTTATTAAGTAGGCACAATGCTGCTTGAGAACGAATGACCCTGGGGCAGTGGGGGTAGAGCAGAATGGTTGCACGGGGGGGAAGGTGGGTGGACCCTTTTAGGGGGCTCCTTACCGTGCAGTTCTGGACCAGCACATTGTTCCTGCTGGACCTTTGGTCAACAGTCTTAACGTCCGGCAATGTGGTGGTGGAAGTCTGTTTGGGGTGGATGGTGTAGCGGCATCACGCTAAAGGTACATCTTACCTACCGGTAGGTGCCGGGGTAGGCATTGCAATAAGGGGAGATGATGATGGTGATCGGCAGTCTTTAGTGGTATATATCGCCAGATCAGCTGGCTGCTCCTTGTATGCTGTGGCTCCTGGTGCGGCTGTGCCTCGTGCTGCTGATTCAGGCGCTCTTGTTTGTGCTGGCAGACTGGAGGTGTCTGGGTCAGCGTTGTGGCTGGACCCAGGCTGGGTCTGCGGATTGATGGGCTGCGACGGGCTGGCGGCTCCGTGGTGTGGGATGCGCGCCTGTTCCCTGTGCGTGTGCTGCGTGGAAAAGTGGGACGACCGAGGGTAAGTGTCCGGATATGGGATGCCGCTTGTAGGCGGTGTTGAGCGGCTCCTTGTGACTCCTGCTAGTGAGGTCACCAGATATTGGGTGGGTGTGAGTGGGCTGGGTGCCGGGAGTGCTGTGGTCACAAGGTGGGGATGCCGCTCGCCGGAGGTGCTGTCGGCTCCTTGTGATGGACAGTCACTGTTCGTGGCAGGGGGGATCTCTGGCGATCCCATGGGGTTCCGGGTCGTGGTTCTGTGATGGTGGCTGATGTGGTTCTCCAACCTTTTCGGCTGTGCCTTACTCATAGAGGTTACTGGTACGTGGTGTATTGGCGTCTTAAATGCTGGTATGAGGGTGAGTGTGTCCGGAAATGGCCAATGCGGGGGAGGTGTGTGTGTAGTTCGGCGTGGTCAGAGGGTGATGGAAGTCTGGAGGGGCTCGGTGGTAGGAAGCCAATGGGAAGTATGGGAGGATTGGCCGGACGGGAGAGAGGAATGACAGGTGCATGGGCGGAAGGGGGGAGAGTGTGATGGATTGTAAGTGTAAAGATCTGTGGGAGGTGATGACGTGGGTGGCAGATTGCTGGGTGGTGGTAACGGGGGTGTGTTGTGAATGGTAAATATATATCAAAGGCTGATCGAGTGTGTTGGAGAGTGGGTGCTGTGGCTAAGGTGGTTGCATGTAGTGTATCATGTGTTAGGGGGTGGCTGGGTAGGGAGGGGTTGCTGGCAATTGTAGTGTTGTGGGAAGGCTAGGGTGGTGAATTATGCTAACTTCTGTGAGGTGATAGCGCCAGGGGATAACATCGGCGGTAGGGGGGGCTGTCGATCTGGGGGGGGAGGGGGAGTTGATGAGTAGGTTGGGGACAATATGGATGGGTGTGTGTAGTGCGCTGCATCTTGATGAAATTGTGTGTTAGTGTAGGGGCTGAGTGAATAGTGTGGGTGTTGGACTGTGTGGGGTTGCTCTGGTGTGTGTGGTGGGTTAATGTACTGGTGGAACTATGGAAAGAGTGGTGATGGGAGCTGATAGCTGGGTAAATATGGTGTGTATACAATGTGTGTGTTTCTGTGGGTAGGTAGTGGTGTGGTGGGTAAGCTGGTGGTGATGTGGGAGTAGGGGAGGGCTGGGTGTATGGAAATTCAATGGGAGGTAGTGGCGAGGTGTCTGTGGAGTGGCCAGATGGTGGAGGGGTGTGGGGTGTAGTGGCAGCATGGCAAAGGGAACGGTGGAATGATGGGTGAAGAACTGTGGGTGATGAGGGGTTGTGGATGGGCAGGCAGATGGGGGGTGCTGATCTATTGGCTAGGTGGATGACATGAGTGTGGAGATTGTGTGGGGTGGTAGATGTGTGTAAGGTGGGTTGCTGGGCTGGGGGGGTTAAGGGTGGGTGCAGTGGTAGGGGCTGGTAACTAGGTGTGTCGGGTGTGGATATGTTGTGCATGTTGTTTGTGTATAAATGGGCTGGGTGTGGTTGTGTGGGTGTGTGAGGAGTGTGGGGGTGTAGGTGGAGGGATGTGTGGGGGTGTCCGGGTATGACTAAGTGGTTGGGTGGTGAGAGGAGAGGGGTTAAAGGTGGTTACTTGCTAATGATGGACTTGATCTCATTGTCGATGTTCAGACCGTTAGGTGCGAGGGTTTGGAGTGTGATTATCCATTTGAGTTCTTCCTTGTTGTGTATTCTCATGTGGTCTCCCCCTCTCTAGTTCTTTTGCATGTGTCTGATCCCTATGAATTGCAGGCCTGTAGTGCTGCTCTGGTGATGCTCGAGGAAGTGTACCGGTATGTTATGGCTGTCTGATTTGTTAATGATGTTTCTGAGATGTTCCTTGATCCTGGTATGTAGTGGTCTGGTGGTTCTCCCTACGTATTGTTTGTGGCATGGACACTGTATGAGATAAATGACATTCTTTGCATGTCCAGCATGTCCTGCAGTGGTAGAAGCCTCCTTTTAGTGTTCCTCTGTCTAATGTGGTCCGTATGTGTGTTGGTGGGGGAATGTGGTTTACAACTAACTTGTGTATATTCGGTGCTTTTCTGTAAATGACTTTGGCTTTGGGAGGTAGTACGTCTGATAGTAATTTGTCTTTCTGTAGAAGGTGCCAATGTTTGTTTATTATTTTCTTGATGTTGTTGGCGTGGGTATTATACTGCGTGATAAAAGTGAGGTGGTCCTGTGTCATTGTGGTGCGGGGTTTGTTGTATTCGAGGAGTGGCGCTCTTGCTCCTTCTGCTACTTTCACCATGGTGTCCTGCAGTGTGGGTATGTGGTATGCTTTTTCTGCAAATTGTTGTGTGAGTGTTTCTCCCTGTGATATGTAGTCTGTTAGTCTGGTGCAGATTCTTCTGAGTCTTTTGAATTGTCCTATGGGAATGTTGTTGAGCCAGTTGGGGTGATGACCACTACTTGATAGGATGTAGCTATTGACGTCGACAGGTTTTTGGAAGGTCTTGGTGTGTATTTGTCCATTGTGTATGAAAATCTGTAGGTCTAGGAAGTTTACCAAGTTTCTGCTGTAGTCTGTGGTGAATTGGAGATTCTTGTCGTTATGATTGATGTAATTAATGAAATCCAGCATTGTGGATTCTGGTCCTTTCCATATGCAGATGATGTCGTCTATGTATCTTCTCCAGAGGACCAAGTTCGCCTGCCAGTCATGAAATGCCCATATGTGGGAGTCCTCCCACTGGCTCATGAACAGGTTAGCATAACTGGGGGTGAACTTGGTCCCCATCACGGTCTCTGTTTGTTGTAGGTAGAAGTCATTGTTAAACCAGAAGTAGTTATGTGTGAGGATGTAGTCTATACCTTGGAGGATGAATGCTGTCTCCAAGACTCCAACACCTACAAAGTCTTACATACAGACCCCACACACAACTTCAACAAAGAACTCGCACATATACTGACCACTGGCAACAATTCAGGCATCCTTTCCAAACAGGAACACAACTATCTACACAACCCTCATCCAGTCATTCCCATTTTCTACTATCTCCCCAAAATCCATAAGAACACAACCCACCCGGTAGACCCATCATCTCAGTCATCAATTCCATCTCCTCCAATCTTTCTGAATACATCGATCACTTCCTCCAACCATATGTCAAACAACAACGTTCACATCTGCAAGACACAACAGACATTCTCAAGACACTAGAAAGGACTCCCTGGGGTGATGACCACTGGCTCGTCACCAGTGCCATCACCTCACTCTACACTATCATAGACCACAAACACGGACTGGACAGTACCCGACACTACCTCCAACAAGACGACACCATGGACCCACAACAGACAGCATTCATCCTCCAAGGTATAGACTACATCCTCACACATAACTACTTCTGGTTTAACAATGACTTCTACCTACAACAAACAGGGACCACGATGGGGACCAAGTTCACCCCCAGTTATGCTAACCTGTTCATGAGCCAGTGGGAGGACTCCCACATATGGACAGGTCATGACTGGCTGGCGAACTTGGTCCTCTGGAGAAGATACATAGATGACATCATCTGCATATGGAAAGGACCAGAATCCACACTGCTGGAATTCATTAATTACATCAATCATAACGACAAGAATCTGCAATTCACCACAGACTATAGCAGAACCTCGGTAAACTTCCTAGACCTACAGATTTTCATACACAATGGACAAATACACACCAAGACCTTCCAAAAACCTGTCAACGTCAATAGCTACATCCTATCAAGTAGTGGTCATCACCCCAACTGGCTCAACAACATTCCCATAGGACAATTCAAAAGACTCAGAAGAATCTGCACCAGACTAACAGACTACATATCACAGGGAGAAACACTCACACAACAATTTGCAGAAAAAGCATACCACATACCTACACTGCAGGACACCATGGCGAAAGTAGCAGAAGGAGCAAGAGCACCACTCCTCGAATTCAACAAACCCTGCACCACAATGACACAGGACCACCTCGCTTTTATCACGCAGTATAATACCCATGCCAACAACATCAAGAAAATAATAAACAAACATTGGCACCTTCTACAGAAAGACAAATTACTATCAGACGTACTACCTCCCAAAGCCAAAGTCATTTACAGAAAAGCACCGAATATACACAAGTTAGTTGGAAACCACATTCCCCCACCAACACACATACGGACCACATTAGACAGAGGAACACTAAAAGGAGGCTTCTACCACTGCAGGACATGCTCCAATTGCACAAGCCTACACTACAGGAGTACAAAACCCACCACATCCTTCACTTCCTCACAGACGGGCCCCACTTACAAAATACAGGAACACATTACATGTCACAAAAGAATGTCATTTATCTCATACAGTGCCCATGCCACAAACAATACGTAGGGAGAACCACCAGACCACTACATACCAGGATCAAGGAACATCTCAGAAACATCATTAACAAATCAGACAGCCATAACATACCGGTACACTTCCTCGAGCATCACCAGAGGAGCACTACAGGCCTGCAATTCATAGGGATCAGACACATGCAAAAGAACTGGAGAGGGGAGACCACACGAGAATACTCAACAAGGAAGAACTCAAATGGATAATCACACTCCAAACCCTCGCACCTAACGGTCTGAACATCGACAACGAGATCAAGTCCGTCATTAGCAAGTAACCACCTTTAACCCCTCTCCTCTCACCACCCACCCACACACATCCCTCCACCTACACCCCCACACACCTCACGCACCCACACAACCACACCCAGCCCATTTATAGACAAACGACATGCACAACATATCCACACCTGACTCACCTAGTTACCAGCCCCTACCACTGCACCCACCCTTAACCCCCCCAGCCCAGCAACCTGCCTTACACACATCTACCACCCCACACAATCTCCACACTCACATCATCCACCTAGCCAATAGATCAGCACCCCCCTTCCGCCTGCCCATCCACAATCCCTCATCACCCACAGTTCTTCACCCATCATTCCACCATTCCCTTTGCCATGCTGCCACTACACCCCACACCCCTCCACCGTCTGGCCACTCCACAGACACCTCGCCACTACCTCCCATTGAATTTCCATACACCCAGCCCTCCCCTACTCCCACATCACCACCAGCTTACCCACCACACCACTACCTACCCGCAGAAACACGCACGTTGTATACACACCATATTTACCCAGCTATCAGCTCCCATCACCACTCTTTCCATAGTTCCACCAGTACATTACCCCACCACACACACCAGAGCAACCCCACACCGTCCAACACCCACACTATTCACTCAGCCCATACACGAACACACAATTCCATCAAGACGCAGCACACTACACACACCCATCCATATCGACCCCAACTTACTCGTCCACTCCCCCTCCCTCCCGGATTGACAGCCCCCCCTACTGCCGATGTTATCCCCCGGCGCTTTCACCTCACAGAAGTTAGCATAATTCACCACCCTAGCCTCCCCACAACACTACAATCGCCAGCAACCCCTCCCTACCCAGCCACCCCCTAACACACGATACACTACATGCAACCACCTTAGCCACAGCACCCACTCTCCAACACACTCGATCAGCCTTTGATATATATTTACCATTTGCAACACACCCCTGTTACCACCACTCAGCAATCTGCCCCCCGCGTCATCACCTCCCATAGACCTTTACACTTCCAATCCATCACGCCCTCCCCCCTTCCGCCCATGCACCTGTCATTCCTCTCTCCCATCCGGCCAAACCTCCCACACATTTCCCATTGGCTTCCTACCACCGAGCCCCTCCAGACTTCCATCACCCTCTGACCATGCCCACTGCACACACACCTCCCCCGCATTGGCCATTTCTGGACACACCCACCCTCATACCAGCATTTAAGAGGCCAATACACCACGTACCAGTAACCTCCATGATTAAGGCACAGCCAAAACGCGTTGGAGATCCACATCAGCCACCGTCACAGAACCGCGACCCGAAACCCCATGGGATTGCCAGAGATCCCCCCTGCCACGAACAGTGACTGTCCATCACAAGGAGCCGACAGCACCTCCGGCGAGCAGCATCCCCACCTTGTGACCACAGCACTTCTGGCACCCAGCCCACTCACCCCCACCCAATATCCGGTGACCTCACTCACAGGAGTCACGAGGAGCCGCTCAACACCGCCTACAAGCGGCATCCCATATCCGGACACTTACCCTCAGTCGTCCCACTTTCCCATGCAGCACATGCACAGGGAACAGGCGCGCATCCCACACCATGGAGCAGCCAGTCCGTCGCAGCCCATTGATCCGCAGACCCAGCCTGGGTCCAGCCACAGTACTGACCCAGACACCTCCAGTCTGCCAGCACAAATAAGAGTGCCTGAATCAGCAGCACAAGCCACATCCACCCCAGGAGCCGCAGCATACAAGGAGCAGCCAGCTGATCTGGCGATATACACCACTAAAGACTGCCGATCACCATCATCATCTCCCCTTATCGCAACGCCTACCCAGGCACCTACTGGTAGGTAAGTTGTACCTTTAGCGGGACGCCGCTGCAGCATCCACCCCAAACAGACTTCCATCACCACATTGCCGGGCGTTAAGACTGTTAACCAAAGGTCCAGCAGGGACAACGTGCTGGTTCAGAACTGCATGGTATGGAGCCCCCTAAAAGGGTCCACCCACCTTCCCCCATGTGCAACCATTGTGCTCTACCCCCACTGCCCCGGGTCATTCGTTCTCAAGCAGCATTGTGCCTACTTAATAAAGCCTTTGACCCAACACCACCATTTAAGTCTCTCTGATACATACTTCACTGTTACCTATCAACATTACACACTCCCTCATCCACTAGAGAGCGCGCCTTACCCATATTCTACCTCTTTCTAGTGGAGGGATAAAGCTACAGCCAAGGAAAGCCTTTCACCAGTTTCCCTGGCCACAGCATTACCCCTGACTGCTAGTCAGCCCAGGCTGGAGATCCCTGGGGAGTTGGAGACCCCCCCAAATAAAGGGTTCCCCCTCTCCAGGGCACCCCGGGCCTAGACTGATAGCCGGGGCTGTCCCAGGCACCCTAGGGCGGTGAGTGCCGGGTTGATAGTGTTAGTGTTTTGTGTAAAATAAAGGGCTAAATATTGTCTTTAGCTGTAGAACCACAAGTACCAGCAAGCCTCCCCTGCATGCTGGATTTTGTTGAACCACAAATACCAGCATGCGGGGCATGACAGGCCCGCTGGCACTTGTAGTTCCACAACTAAAAAGAAATACGTAAAAAAACAAACACACACCGTGAATGTAAAATTTTAATAAAACATACCTGCACACTCACACATACTCACCTAGTATGCGAAGTTTATCCATAGGGGTACCTGAAATAAAAATCCATACTCACCTCTCCTATGCATAGATCACGTCCGCTTCATTTCCTGTAGGCATCCAAAGGGTTAAAAAAAAAAACTAAAATAAACTGAACCATGCCAGACCGTGCAAAGGTATGTGTGCCAATCAGTGGGCATCTCCGTCGGAGCAAAGTTCCTGATTGGCTGAATGCGGTCAGCCTGTGTTCCCCATAGACTTTGCGGCTACGATGTAGCGGCTCCCATCATAGACTTAAATGGTGAATTCTCACCATAGAAGTCTATGGGGAACACAGGCTGACCGCATTTAGCCAATCAGTGACCTGCTCCGTTGATTGGCTGGCGGCTCCTTCAATGACGGGACACACGTGTGCCCCGGTAATTTATGCGGAGCAAAGATATGTGTACACACATACCTTTGCTCGGTCTGGCATGGATCAGTTTATTTTCGTTTTTTTTTTTAACCCTTTGGATGCCTACAGGGAATGAAGCGGACGTGATCTACGCAGGTACCCCTATGGATTACTTCGCATACTAGGTGAGTATGTGTGAGTGTGAGTGTGCAGCTATGTTTTATTAAAATTTTACATTCATGGTGTGTGTTTGTTTTTTTAGGTATTTCTTTAGTTGTGGAACTACAAGTGCCAGCGGATCCGTAATGCCCCACATCCTGGTAATTGTGGTTCTCCAAATACCAGCATGCGGGGGAGGCTTGCTGGTACTTGTGATTCTATAACTAAGGACAATATTTAACCCTTTATTTTACACAAAACACTAACACTATCAACCCGACACCCACCGCCCTAGGGTGCCGGGGATAGCCCCGGCTATCAGTCTAGGCGTGGGGTGCCCTGGAGAGGGGGGACCCCTTTATTGGGGTGGTCTCCAACTCCCCAGGGATCTCCAGCCTGGGCTGACTAGCGGTCAGGGGTAATGCTTTGGCCAGGGAAACCGGTGAAAGGTTTCCCTCCACTAGAAAGAGTTCGGTGTTGGTTTTGGAATTTTCAGGGGACCTCTATTCATGTTGTCCCTTGATTTTCTAGAACCAGGACCAGGTCAACAAAGCCCTGTGCTGGTTCTTAATATACAGGGGCCCCCTACGCATTTTGGCCCCTGTATTTTTAGAAACAGGAGAGGCTTTATAATGCCCGGGGCTGGTTATGCTTTTAGGAAGGGGGTGCACGTCATTTATATTTAAAACACACACAGAAGCCATAACGGATCTCACTGATCTGTGATGGCTTCTCTAAAACTCGCACCTTTTAATGCTACTCGCATTAAAAGGTGTCAGTTTACATAGTCCTAAACCCGCCTAAACTCGCATATGTAGTAGCCTCAAGCTAAAAAGTTTGCAGGCTATTGAATTTGCGAGTTTCAGCACAAACTCGCACTTTTTAAAAGTGCGAGAAAGTGTGCGTTTGTACTGTTACTAAAACTGACTACCTATTACATTTGACCCCTGGACTTCAAACCCATGCATGCATTTATTCACTCATTGGTACTCATAATACCTTGATGTCCTTCATTAAACATATTATATGCAGTGCAACAAGGGTTGAATGAATCTTGAGTAGCCAATCCAAAATGTTTATTGCAAAGTGATTGATACTGTATTATACTATAATATGTAAGATGTTTAAAAGGTAATTACATTTAACCACACAGATTACACAAAACAATACATATTGCAGGCCCCCACTTAATATTATACATTAAAAGGTAGTACAAAAATAAAGATGTTAGATAAAATCATAACCACAAAATTAGTTTAAAAAGAATTGGTGTATAATTAAAATTATTTATATACAAATTACATTTGTAAGAGAATGTTATTTCATATTTCTCTTTTATGATAGTGAGCTTCTCTTCAGTTTATTATGTTCTTCTTCTTCTTCTTCTTCTTCTTCTTCTTCTTCTTCTTCTTCTTATTTTAGAAGCATGGTATAAGTCTGCAGAGACTATTGTGAAGTGTAGATGCAAGTCCACTGTAGCTTAAATAACAAAAGACTAAAGTCAGATATAATTTTATGATCTCCAGACCTAAGTTAACTAATGTAATGCTGGTTATAATGCCCTTCATAAAGACAGAACTTACATTTTGGGCTGTAGCGCAACAACAATTTAGCATAACCAAACAGCCAACAACTGCTGTGAGCCTTTACATGATAATGACTTAAATGTTTTTTTCGCCTAATATTTTGCAATAAAGAACAGTATCAGTAAATGACCGCCTGCTGTGCCTGTGCTAATATAGGATGCGAGCTGTCACTTCACAAGGCATATCAGCTTCGTTTAATGTTTTTAAATTATTTTTTAAAAATGTCTTTTTGTCAGTTTTATAGATAAGAGTTGATTAAATGCTATTTTTCTTAAATGTGTCCTGTAAAATGAATTGTCTTGTTTTTTTTCTCCTATTATAGAGGGATGGATTTATATTATAATAAAATATTAATTTATTGTGCCTTTTGAAATAGAGTAAGTTTTTACAGAAAAGTTATTTGGATTTTAACTTTATTATAAATGTATTATATATATTGAAAATATATCTGGATTTTATTTGTCTGGGTTTTAACGCAGGAACCACAGCAAAATTTAAAGGTAAATGGCATGTTATCAGGATGATGTGGTTCTTCCAGTAAAGGTTAATAGATGGTGACCCTTTAATATCAATATGAGTTACATTAAACAGCAAGTGCAATGTCAGACCCTCAAACTGTCGAATGAACATGGATTAACTTTTACACATGTGCTTTTCACTTTTATCAGCCCCTTGTACCTTAGATAGCTGTGCTCTCTGGTAATCTAACAAAGGAGAAGGAAAAGATAAAGAATTAGGTCAGGACCAGATAAGTGCAAAAGTAGATGACAAAGGCAAAATCTTGAATGGAGCAAAGGTCAGGGCTGGAGGAATTCAATTAAAGTTTAGACAGAGGTGGTAAAAAGTATAATAGGAGACACCTAGGTTACAACAGCTTAACCTACAGATGTGTCGCGAGATGATGTGCTAAGTAAACCATGTTGCATTAATGTTTCACGAGCCATTTGTGTTTTTCAGACATGCAATAGGGGTATTTAGATGGCACCTATTGTTATACTCTGCTGTGCCTGTTTGTCATCCTGAGCACTACACTGCTATTTAGGCTTAGTATTGTACTATATGTTGCTGTTGTCTAGCACAGGGTGAGTTGGATAGAAAAATACTGTAGTGTAAAATACTGCACACTAGTGTATATTCACTGTATCATGTACTCTAAACAAAGGATCCAAAAATTGTATATACTGTATTCACTATACATCCAACTGTTGGTGGTTCTCGTGGCACAGTGTGACCACGATAACTGTCTACTGACAAGCAGTGCCGCTATAATGATTATTGTGATTACCCTACCCCTCCTCCTGCTGGTACATTCACATTTTGCCTGATTCTGAGTTCCACACAGGTCTGAATGCTAATGCTACTACGAATGTTTCCTCATACACCTTTGCTCTAGGTGCATCAAATACCCCCTATCCCATGCCAGGGTCCTTGTGACTTAGCTGAGGCAAGCTTCCTTTTTTACTGTATTATAAATAGATAATGTAGAAGGAACTTTCTTTTCAAAAGCTGCATCTAGCATACACTGATTACTGGGGCTTGAGGTACTTGTACATCTGTGCCCGACTTAGTCACAAATTTGTGTAATAAATGCTCCAATACAAGCAGCTGTGGTTATTCCTCCCATCATGTTTCATTATGGCAACTTTGTACATAGGTTGTACCAATTCCTTTGGGACAAAAGTAGCAACCTAGAGTCTCCGATTCACTGTGAGTGGCTTTGTATGCAGCTACGATGCTACTATGAGGCAATATTTAGTGAAAACTTATACTTAGCTACCTGTGTTAGCGCATCTCATCTGTGCCAAGGTGTAAGAGTATGAGAACACTTTATCCATCAGTTGTCTTCATTGTAATAGCACTTTAACCTAGCCCATGCAGGGTGCAAGATATACAACTAAAAATATACATCCACTCGGCACTTTGGCTACATGCCCATAATTTGCCACTGATACTCCTACAAGATGGTTCTTTTGCGTACAGCCATTTGCTGCCTCATTGACTACCATAAATGTGCATGTCACATACAGAAAGAGAAGTTTGAGTTCGATTTGACTCAGAATCTCCCAGACATACTTTAAGATGAAAATGTTTGCTACAGCATATGCACAGTTTTGCTAAATTGACTGCATTCAGATGTTGAACAACCTGGCTGCTGAGAAGATCCTATGTAGTTGCTCTGCTATAACTAAATGTCTGACTGTTATACAAGGGTCTAAATCTCATAAGAAGAGCTATGAAGAGTTTATATACAGGGGGATGATCCATAAATGTGTATGTTATTTTAATGTTAATTACATTCTCTCAGTATTGCATAGATATGTGTTTTTGATCTGGATTCATCTTCATGTTTTGGTTTTGCAAAACCACCCTCAAGTGTTTTGGTTTTGGATTTGGATAAAAATCGATTCAAAGTCAATAAAATTTGATAAAACAGCTAAAATGTCTGATCACAAACCCGAGTTCAGCTTTTGAATCCGAGTTCCGAACCGGCAACAGATCCGAACTGGAACTTGGTTCAAACCAGGATCACCAAAGTGAATACAAACCTTGACTCGGTTCTACTTGGAACCACTAAATTCAGCTATGTTCGGATTTCAGAAATCTGGACCCGCACATCTCTAGTAAATTAAAAAGCCCACACAGTTGTGAAGTTTGGCCAAACATATTGAACAGCCAACTTGGCCGCTCAGTCAGTGTAATGGCTGATTGGTTGCTATGTCCATACCCAGCTTTACAGTATAAAATCAGTGTATAAACATGTTAGGTGTCAGTTCTTTGTTTTCTTGAATTGATCTCATTCTGCCGGATGATTTTCTTGCTATTTTGCAATAAACAAGCATTTAATTTTGGATCTTTGGTTTTTTTTCCTTCATATCTTTGATTTGCTAAGAATATTACCAGAACATCCCAGTCAATTTTTACTCATATACGGTCTCATATAGAGTTGGACACATTTGTTATCTCAATCAGGGCCATAACTAGCTATTGTTGACTGTTACCACCGCCCAGAGCACAGAGCTCTGTGGGGAGTACTGCTGCTCACCCACAGTCTTTGCATCTGGCTAGCAGAGTGCCTGGAATGGCACCCTGCAGCCAACATTGCCGCTGAAATGCCATCCGGAGTGTCGTCTGGATGCTCCAAATGGCAGACTGCAGCCATAACAGCCTCCAGGAGCATCCTTAGGGCAGTGCTGTTTCTCCAGCTGCTAGCATGACATTATGCGCTGAGGGGCATGGCCGGTACCGTGTGCCATAACTCTTAAGTTTCAGTACTGATCTTAACCATATGTATGAAAGATGCATGCATGAAAAAGCACATTTATATGCAAATATTCAGTCAGATGCATCTCAATATGCATCCAGTTGTATATCACTAGCATTTGAGTCAGGTGTACAAGTGTGCATACTGACACCTCAGGATAGAATACAAAAAGCATATGTGATGTGACTTGACACTATTAGTAGTAAAAACATATGTTGTGTTACCCTAGTCATATACAATAATAATGTAATAAAGCATCCCTTAAACAATTAAGAATAGGCTCTAAATTCGAAAGTGTTCGCATCCATGTAGAAAGAGCTCTAAGTGTAACATGCACCAAATATGTACATCTTACATCCAGCTCTTTATATTTATAAACCTCCTTTTATGGATGAGCGGCTTCTTATCTGCCAGTGTTCTAGGTGTGAGTATCAACAGGTATAGGATGTTTGATCAATCATAAGATATCAGCGGTGTCTCTCCTGATGTCACTCTTCATATCTACCAATATGGATGTTCTCAGACATTCATAAGAAAAATATGCACCAATCATAGTGCATCAATGCAATAAAATGAAATAAATGTATTTATTCCAAAAACAATTAAATAAAATTACAGTAATTATAAGTAAGGGTAGGTTCGTTGTCAACATCTAACTTGTTGACAGCACAAAAATTACAAAAACAAGAGATTAGGCACTAATAAAAAAAATACATATATATATTTTGCAGTCAAATGAACAAAATATTTTTAATTTACAGCAGCAAAATGACATGTGGGCTTGTGAATGCACACCTACACCATCACATACTATGGTGCATATGCAATGTATATTTATTCAGACTAGCCATAATGTAAACATTAATACTTAGATATGTAACACATACATAAATACCAATGAAAATATGTATTACGAATAAAACAACTATAATGATCACAATAACTCTATGGAGATCTCCAAGTCTAACATGTGAATAACACTGTGCTTTTAAAAGGACTCAAGGCCTGATTCAGAGCCGGACGCTCTGACAGAGCGCTCACTCTGTATCAGGGCCAGCCTTCTGTTTTTTTAGAGCGGCCTCCTGGATGCTCACATAGCTGTGGGTGACCACCCACAGCTATAGCGAGCGGCCAGGAAGATGGTCGCGATGGTCAAGACCATCGTGACCATTGGGCTTGTGACGAGACCCTTGTGGTAGGGTCTCATTGCCTTAAGTATGTTGTAGCGCTCAACCTTCTTGTTCCGTCCAGTAATATATGAATGGCTAATTGTCAAATGAATGACTAATTATCATTAAATTGAAACAAATAGATTCTGATGGTGTAAATTGAGTACCATGTACCAAGTTATAGTCAATGAAAAAGATAAGATAAAGATATCTCATTAGTATGAAAATCCCATTAGGTAGGAATGTACAATGTAACAGAATGGTAACCAGTACGCGTGTGTATCAAAGTATCACAAAAAAAATTTATTCACTAAACCAAGGATAGTTAAAACTGGTGCACAAATATAAGATGGTCTCTGTATCTTTCAGTCATGTAGGATGAGTGGTAAATCGGAAATCTAATGGTTAAATAGTTCCTGTCCAATGTCACTGCATAATCAAAACAGAACAATCTGTGGCGTCCCGCTAATAAAGAAAAAATGGTGATGGTTGATGAACCATCAACCATCACCATTTTTTCTTTATTAGGTACAGAGACCATCTTATATTTGTGCACCAGTTTTAACTATCCTTGGTTTAGTGAATAAATATTTTTGTGATACTTTGATACACACGCGTACTGGTTACCATTCTGTTACATTGTACATTCCTACCTAATGGGATTTTCATACTAATGAGATATCATTATCTTATCTTTTTCATTGACTATAACTTGGTACATGGTACTCAATTTACACCATCAGAATCTATTTGTTTCAATTTAATGATAATTAGTCATTCATTTGACAATTAGCCATTCATATATTAGTGGACGGAACGAGAAGGTTGAGCGCTACAACATACTTTTTATTCATGTTTAATATATATAGGTGGGGATACCTATAAGTTGTTAGCAGCTTACCTCCTTTAAAGAGCTCAGTGCGCAGGATCATTTTGTTTCTCTCATTGCCTTAAGCCCTAGAGTGCTTTTGGCTATGAAAACTTGTATAATCACCATGCTCCACTAATGTTAGTAGTCAGCACTCAATATGCTGTGCAGGAATAGGCAGTCCTGAACACCCCCCGTGCTTTAAAGAGAGGTGCAGCGGCTGCAATTGCATCCCGGCTGTGTATCCACCTTCGGGAGTCTGCCTGGATCACAGATGCTGATGCTGGAAGTGGACGCCAGTAGCCTCTATACTCCAGATGGTATGGAGATTTCCCCAAGTGGACAGCAACAACAATAAAAAATATATGGCAACCAGTCCAAGCGATGGCAAAGGAGCAAATGCACTAAGATAACAATTGTCCAGTCGTGCATTTGCATAGGGTTTTGGATCCTCTACAGGATATAAAATACAAAACATACTAATATGCATATAAAATATACTAATAAATTAATATATATTTTTTAGTGAAGGTCAGACCTCCTGATTATTCTATTTTTATTTAATAATAATTGGTGTCTTATTAGTGCAAATAGACCTTTCTCTTTGCACAAAAATTTCAACATGGACAAAATGAATTGTCAACATTGTGACCATGTCAACACTCACATACTGACATTATGTATGCCAGTCAGTAGCATTGCTCAGCTGCCACAAAAAATATTTTCTATTGCTGCAGTTAGCAACAACATTTTTTTTTTCTTTTTGGCTAATATTGATAAATAGGACCCTAAATTAAATTGGTGACTCGTCAATAATTGTCAGTATTTGTATGTGTAATTTTAACGGATTTTTCGAAGTGAACTAAAGCACTGTTTGTCTATGTGCATGGAATAATAACTAACACACAGAAAACCAAGAATACGTGATTAACACATTCCAACCTGAACACATTGGTCCAATTGCTATTTTTCAATGGTGTTATCATTTGATTTTGCTTCATTGGACTATGTCCCAGATAAGCATTAATGTGTTTTGAAAGCACATTTAGCTACAGGTTCCATATCAGTTAAAGCTGTATATTCCACATTTGCCAAGCAAAAGCAATTAAAATGGCAGATTGGTCTTATGATTTCATTTCATATGTTTTACTATGAAGCAGCTTTCTGAAAATACACCACCTGTTTTTTTTTCTTATACAGATTTTAGAATTTAATTTGTGTTTGTAATTGCTGGTATTAGAAAGCATCTCTAAAATGCACATTGATCTCCATTTCTTTAAATGAGGGTTAGTGTTCCTATAAAATGAGTTAACAGCTAACTTTATTCTCTGTCATCATATCAACTTCAAGTACAGCAGCAGAGAATCTGCCTCAGACCTAGAGAGATACAGATCTATGTAGGACCCAACACTAAACAATTTTATACGCCAAGACTACATTGTTTAGCAAATTGTGCTTTGCCCTGCTATCACATGCAAACAAGCAAAATACTGTTGATGAGTGCCCAAACGAATTAGTGATCCATCTGGCCACCTGAATGCTATGTGTGTGCATAACCCTAATAAATGAATTTTAACTGCACTTCAAACAAAGCTGCTGTAATATCCAAATGGCCTGTTCCTTTGCAAAATTTGCTTAATAATAAGCTTAGTGCAACTTTGTTTATATCAAGTTATGTGAATATATTTATTAATAATAATAATAATAATAATAATAATAATAAAAAGTTATTTATATAGCACTTGTCTATTGAGAGGACTCAACGTGCTTTTCATTTGCCTTTACAGAATAAAATACAAAACAAGCTTAACAAGGAACATTAGTGAAATGCGTGGGTGAACAGGTAGTCTTGAGTTCATTATTGAAAGATTCTAGAGTGGAGGCTTCTCAAACTGTGTGGGGAAGTGAGTTCCATATAGTCGGAGCCACAAAGCTGAAAGGTCGACCACCAAATGAATTCAGGGAGATTCTAGGTACTGTTAATAGTCTTTTGTCAATGGATCATAGTAATTGAGTGGGACAGTAAGGGATCAGAAGCTACTTCAAGTACCTTGGACCATGGTCATGTAGGGCTTTGAACATCAGTAAGCCAATCTTTAAATTGATACACCATCTTATAGGCTGCCAGCGAAGGGAGTAGAGAATGGGTGTTATGTGGCTGGAACAGGGCTGGTTGGTTAATAGCCTGGCAGCTGCATTTTGTACTATCAGCAAGTGTTGCAATTCTTTTGCTTGGGAGACCCACATAGATGGCATAGCAGTGGTCAAGGTGTGATTATATAAATGCATGTATGACTTTAGGAATATCTTCTGGGGGAATTAAATGCTTGATTCTAGCTATGTTCCTTAGATAAAAGAATGACGATTTGATTTGTCAAGCCACTATCCAGGACAACACCAAGATTCTGAACATGATCAGTGTTTTTTAGTTCTGAACCCCCAAGAGTAAGTTCTGTTGTTTGGCTATGCTGTACCCCTGTCCTGTGACCTATCACAAGGACCTCTGTTTTATCAGTGATCAGTCTCAGCCAACTGGTATTCATCCACTCCTGGAGCTCAGCTAGACAGCTATTTGGGGTTGGTATTGGGTTTTCAGTACCTGGAACAAAGGACATATACAGTTGAGTATCATATGCATAGCAGCAGTAGACCAGGCCATCACATCTGATTATTTCACCCAGTGGTAGCATGTACACTGTAAAAAGCATTAGAGACAGTATAGAACCCTGTGGAACACCACATGGCACTCGCACTGGTGATGATGAGTATACTCCAGAAGAAACTCTCTCTGACCTGTTGGTGAGAAATCATTTGTACCAGTTAAGGACTGTACCATCCAGTCCACATACATTTTTTAGGTGCTCAATTAGAATCCCATAGTCCACGTTCTGCAGAGAAATCCACAAGGATTAAGATTGAACAGTCACCTCTGTCAGAAGATCATTAGGCCCACATCCTGGGCTGTTTCAGTGCTATGTCTTCTCCTGAATGCTGACTGGAATGGATCCTAAATATCATGGGTTGACAGGTGGGTTTCTAGTTCATTTGCCACCACTTTCTCAATAACTTTTCCTAGAAAAGGAAGGTGTGATACTGGTCTATAGTTGATCATGCAGTCATGGTCTAAATTAGGTTTTTTAAGAAGTGGTCTAACAATTGCTTCTATTAGTGGTTCAGGAAAATGCCTGTCTACACCCTATTAGAAGCTTGCTTAAGGCACGGTCCAGATCACAGGTGGTGGGCGCAACAGTCGGATAATTTTAGCAAAGTTTTTCACATCCATTCTGTCAAAGCTGTTCCATGGAGACAGATGACTTTCTTTGGCAGGCTTGGTAGTTTTGTACTCAATTGATAGCACTTTAGGGTTTCCAGCTCTGATAGAAGATCCTTTATCTGCAAAGAATTTTGCAAACTCATGGCATTTTGACTGGGGGAGGGATTAATCAGGCTGCAGGCATGCTGGTTTGCAAAGCATCTCCACTGTACTAAAAAGCTGAGCTGGCCTATTATTTGTTGTCATGATCTCATCATTTGAAAGAAACTCTGTTTTCCTACGGGTGATTGTTGATTGATATTCTCCAATATGTTTGATTAGTTTTAACATATACTCCACCAGGCTCATCTTCCTCCATCGCCTTTCAAGTCTATGACCACTTTTCTTGAGTTCACCAACACTGTCAACAAACCAAGGGGTTTGATGGTGTGGTATGCAGTGTTGTATAAGCACAGGGGTGATAATATCCATTACAGCTGTCACTTCCCTGTTATAGTAATGTACTAGGGAACAAGGTTCTCCACAGGCCCCCATTACCACAGAGAGATCCAGGTTTGCTGCAAGGTCCTGGAGAGCCATACCCCCCTCCTTGGACGATACCTGGAGAAATCCATGTGTAAAGTTCTATTTCATGGGGTTGTGACTGAGAACCAAATTGAGTGGTGGTTTGACCATGTGTTTGGGTTTATTTTTAGGTCAGAGACTTCTAATCCAATCTGGAAGACCACTTTTATGTGTTGCAGAAGGAATGACTTGTGTGAGGCCCAGAGCATTCATTGTGCACAGGAGGTCTTGGCCAAGGTGTGAGAGCTTATCATCAACCCATGTATTGAAATCCCCAAGGATCAGCCATCTTTGACACTAGTCAAGCAACAATATCTTTCCATCTCCAGAGGGGGCAGTAACTGAGAAGTAATCTGTATACTAATTCTGTAGAACTCTGAGCAGTGTTGCATTCAAATGAATGAGTAATTTCCATTGGGTGGGCCCTAAGCTTAAGTGCTTTTTTAAAAGAGATGGCAACTCCACCTCCCCTGTGGTTCAGTATTTCTGTTCTATTTACATTTACAGTTTGTTTATAGATAATGGAAAACATAAGTAAAATTGCTAACAACTAAAATTATGTGCAATTCTGGAACAAAGCCATTGCATAAAATATAAGAAGTTCATAATGTACTATGAAAGTAAGTAAAGTTTAATCTATTATGCTAGATCAATTTTAGTTTAGATCATATTAAATTGCTTATTTCTTGTTATGTGTATATAGAAAAACTGCACACACTGCTATAAAATGTTGCAACTAGGTGCCAGATCGTAAACACACAATAGTCATGTAGCACTCCTAAAAAATCATTATACAAAAATATTTACTAGAAAAGATCATAGACAAAACAAGCTATTATTCCATAAGTATATATCAAATACTTATTGGGTCTGCCTAAATAGAAGCCAGAAGCCAGATGGCTGTTTTGGTGTTTTCACTCACCATTCTCATGAGCTCACAAATGTTGGAATAACAACCCACACCTGATAAAGGTCAAAAGGGCCCACTTCATCACACAACAAGTCAAATGCCACATAGGTAATGCGCCTGTATTGGCATATTTAACAAGGTGTGTTGCTCCACTTCATAACCCAGAACATGGATGTCTGGAATAATGCGCAAATCCAACATGGCAGTTCCACAAAGTCAAAACAGAACTGATATACTGTACACCACTGCCAAGCAGAATGCCATAATGCCAAAATGACAGTCGACTGTGGATACCATCAAATCAGAAGTGGGATATGGAAATGTCACTACACAAAACAAAATATAAATAATTAAAATCAAACTAGTACTAAAACTCCATTATAGTAAAATCTATTGATCAAATTGTGACCCCTATAGGTGAGTAGCAAAAACTGAAGATGTGGTGACTAACTCAAAAATCTTGGTTAAGGAATAGAGCAATCCTTAACAGCCCACCAATGTACAGAAAACACAAAAAGAACAAAACATAATGAGGCAAAACAAAATAATACCAGCACAGACTTGCATGTGCAATATGTTGCAATGACTTATTAAGGTTCGGTATATAAAGTATCTCCAACAATCACACTGTCGACAATTATCATGTTGACATGTACTTTCAGAATATTGACATTTAACATGTTTGTAATGTCGACATTGAAAAAATGTTGACATGCTGTTTTTGGTCTTATTCTGTCCCTAATTTTGACACTAATCCTATTTGTAACAATAATGCAAACCGTAATTCTAACGCTAATGCTAACGTTAACCCTAAAACTAAGTTTCCAGGAAATGTTGGCATTATGACAATGTCAATATTTCAGATGTAAATATTCCATCACTATTGATAATTTGAAGGTGTTGACATTAATGATATTGACATTTTAACCATGTCAACCTTCTGCATTGAGATTGTTAATGTCAACACTATGATCGGTGACTTTGTGACTGCATACTCTGCCACTAGCCACGTTTATATCAGCCCTTAATCGGCCCTCAATTCTGCAAATTGGTCATCAGGCCATACTCCAGTCCTCAAAGCTTCTTTATTAATTGACTCCTCATCAATTGCTTCCTTTAAGCATCTTTATCAATTGACTTCTCTAAGCTTCTTTATCAATAGACCCTTCAGAGCTTCATTATCAATCAATTCACACCTCTTATGATGAACTTAAATTCCTAATAAATCATTCTTCCTGTGAATCTTCCCAGTGATTCATAACATTATAGCCAGCCCTAAAAAAGATATTCATAGAGGTATTGTTGTATTGTCATGGATCCCTCTCAAAACCCGGCCCAAGTCCATGCAGCACAAATCCAAACCTTAACCCAAAACCCAGAACTCTCTCTCCAGGTTGAAGATACTTGTACTTCTTCTGCTCTAACAGCCCTTAAAGAACCAAAGTAGAACCTTCCGGACCAGTTCTTCGGGAATCGCAAAGACTTTGAAAATTTTCATGAAAGTTGCAAATTGTTTTTCAAGTTACGTCCCCAATCATTTGGCTCCAAATCCCAATGTGTGGGAATCATTATTTACCTACTCCAAGGTGACCCTCAAACCTGGGCATTTGGTTTACCATCAACCCATACTGCACTTCACACTGTTGACACTTTCTTTTCTGCTCTAGATCTATTATATGATGATCCAAATAATGCAGCAAAGGCTGAAGCCAGCCTTTGATCTCTAAGACAGGGACAGAAAACAGAAGATTACTGCATGGAGTTCCAGAAGTGGTCAATAGATTATGGGTGGAACGATCCTGCACTCCGTAGTCAATTTTGTTTGGTTATCTCTGACCACATCAAAGACAACCTAGTCCAGATTTTAAATAATCCCTTCTGTATTTGTATATATTTATATGTATTTGATCATTCTACTAACAATGTTGACCCTAATATACTACTCCGGGTAATATGCCTAATATGTATTATGTACTCTACATCTCTTTTAATACATTACTTTCTCAATATATTATTCTAGTATTCTCCTCTAATGCCTAGTTGCAGGATCCTGCTTCCCCAGCCCTTCTAACCCTTCCCCTCCCCTCCCCTTTGCTATGTGCTCTTCATGTACTTTCTAATGTGCCTTTTTTGTGCCTTCTAATGTGCCTTTCTATAGCTCTTTTCCAAATGCTGTTTCTTAGTAATTATATGTTGCAGTCTAACATTGGTTTGTGTAGCAAAATAAGTTACATGGCTGGCAACAAAATATGAACAATATACATTTTTACTTTTATTTTTATTTGTGCTTACTAAACAACATCATTTTGCACAAAGATTAAAAGAAAGTTACATTGGTCTGCCTTACGAACTAACTATTGGAAGAAAGACACACATCTGTGACAGATAAACAATGTAAGAACAATGAACCAACATAGTTTCCAGCATCAATTAAGGATTTAAACCAGGTCCATGGATTACTCCTATATTCTCTGATGAAGCCTATGGGTGAAATGCATTACAACGCAGGAGCTATGAGCGTGGATAAATAGGCGGGCAACCCTGACGTCATCAGGGATTCCCCATCACAAAACCTCCCATTACTGCTTACCTGACACTCACAAAGGGCACCTCAAGGAACATCCGGACCAGTATACTACTGGGGAAAACAGCCGGCAGAGGGAAGAGGCAAGCTGCACATGACTGAGATGTTGAAGGGACAGAAGAGGAGAGCTAGTCACCGGTAAGAATAGTGAGAGCGGGACGCAGCTCTCCGCCATTACTACAAAACTGCTGACGGAAAGTCGTCTAAGGATTTTTAAGTGGCATAAGAGGAATTATTAAAAAACCTATGTGCACACTGATAACAGTTATAGAATGTTGGTCATAAGATCACAGGAAACTTTATGTGGAAGAGTTACATCTCTTGCATGACTGTGAAAAAGCTGACTTTTCTCTGCATTTACATCGTAACTTGGCTAATAAAATAAGGAGTCCAGGTGTAATCACCCTCATTGTTAGAATCATCTTACATATTGGCACTCATTCATTAGAGGCACTAAAGCACTTTATAATATATTCTTGTTTTTCCCATGTCCCATGTTTTTATGCATGTCTATATGTTTTGTATATTTGACTGATAACCCATTTTTTAGAAACATGTTCATGTTGATTTAAGAATTTTTTAATGTCATAATATTGTCTACATTTGAGACATTTTTTTGTGAGATTAATTTAATCTCTGTTGAATCAGTAATTAAAACAGTTAAACTCAATATATGTTTGGTGCCCATTTTCATATCTATTCCTAAATTATCTAAATAAAGGGGTGGGATCAACTGAATAGAGCAGCAAAGCATTTTGAATATAATTTGGGAGGATATAGGGTAGCGCAGTCAGATTTTCTTCTTCTATCCTTGTCCAGTATCTGGCTCCTGAAAATTTGAATGGACTAATGCACCTGACCATCAGTATTGACTCGAAATAGACCAAGAGACAAAAGAAGACTCTTTAGTCCTGTGCGATTCTCATTTCCTTGCTTTCACATCAGTATTGACTGTCAGCTTCGAGAGTGCAGACTGGAGAAAGATTTGCCTACCATTTCTCCATGATCTCCAGTTTGGGTTACCCATCCTAAGCAAGAAGAGCCCATGCATCTTGGGGCTTTCTGTCTTTCTTCTAAGGAAAAGCACAGAAGACGATCACTTGGGTTATGTCTTTACTGTGGTGGTAAGGGATATACTGCCTATGTTTGCCTAGTCAAGTTGAGAAAAGGAAAGGTCTAGATATACAGGGGGAGATACATCTGGGCCTTACATATGTATCTCCCAGTAGTGCAGTCCTTATTCTTACATTCATCCAAGTTTTTGATTAAAAAAATTAAACATTTCTGCCTTTCTGTACAGTGGTTCTGCAGATAATTTCATGGACATTTCATTTTTTAACTCTTTAGGCTTGACTCCTGAGTCTTTACCTCAACCTGTCTCAATTATTGGTTTGGATGGTAATCTTATTACCAAAGGGGTAGTCAACTCTCTACCATCCATCTATCTATTGGAGCTTTACATTCCAAAAACATAACGTTCCTGCTGTATCATTGTCCTCAGACACCTACAATTCTGGGTTTGCCATGGTTTAGGAATCATAATCCTGTGATCAACTGGCAATCAGGTGAAGTACTTCAGTGGGAATCCAACTGTTCCAAATGATGTCTCACTCAACCAGTACAAATTGCTGCTACCATCAAGTCAGAGTCTTCATCTGCTATTCCTGCTCCCTATCATGACCTCTCTGAGATGTTTTCTAAGAAAAAGGCCGATACTCTAGCTCCATATTGTCTCTATGACTGTGCCATTGAGCTTCAGCCTGGAGCCAAACTTCCAAAAGGCAGGTTATATGCTTTTCCCTGTCACAACTGGGGGGTTAAGGTGATAGAGCAGTAACTGAAGGGGGTTACAGTGAAAATGTCTTCCTATTGTGGCCAACCCCAGGTTTGGCTATACCTGCCCAGAGGCGTGGAGTCTAACCTACTTGGTGGTCTTCACCGGTGACCCTTGCTACTGGGATTTGGGTTTTGCTGCACCAAGTGGGCAGGCAATGGCCCTCTGGACAGGTACCTGGGAGTGGCAGAAGACAGGAATATAATACTAGAAAATAACTCTGAGAATTACTAATAGCTGTTGTAACACTGGAGATTACTAGTAATGAGACAAACTGGGATTTAGTAGAAATGAGCTGGCACTGGGAAACACTGGAAATGGAGTGGTACTGGAAATGCTGGAAATGAACCAGATGCAGGTTTGCTCTGAGAGGCATGGGAGATCCTAAGAATGACTTGCTGTAATGAAACACAGAGATGTGGACACAGGAGTGTACTGAGAATTGCTAGAAATCCAGATGCTGACTAGCACTGAGAAACACAGAGAAATATGGATACAGGCATGTACTGGGAATTGCTAGAGATGCAGGCGCTGACTTGCACTGAGAAACACAGAGAAATGTTGACACAGGCATGTACTAGGAATTGCTAGAGATCCAGGCACTGTCTCTAAGAAACACAGGAAAAGAGCTGGACATGTAACACAAGAAAAACAGCATGAAAAGTGGAACTCAGAATACTGGTAATTAGCTTAAAAGCTGAAACATGTAACACAGGGAGAGAGCTGGACAGTACACCTGAATTCAGCATGAGAGAAAATACAATAACAAAGAGATTCAGCAAGAAAAGCTGAACTGCAAACTGGAGAGAGAACTTAATTTTCAAATTTAGTCTCTAGGCTCCGTTCTGTTTGGAAAACGGTTCGGCAGTGTCTTTTCTAAGCATCATTCCGCTCTAAGACATTGGCTGATAGGGACCACAAGCCATGCAGGTTCAAGGTTGGAGATTTGGTCTGGCTGTCCTCTAGGAACATCAACATTCACCAATGTTAACAGAAGTTGGGTCCAAGTTAGATTGGTCTTTTCAGAATTATCTCTCAGATCAATCCTGTCGCCTTTTGACTGAATTTGCCTATCATGCTCAGGATTAACAATACATTCCATTGCTCCCTACACAAATATTTTTTTTCTTCCTCAAGGTTCAGTTCCAGACATCCAGCTAGACCTTCTCCTGTACTCATCCAGGGTCATCAAGAGTTCATCGTGGAGAAAATTTGGATTCCAGGTTTTCACAAGGAGGTTTACAATTTTTGGTTTACTGGAAGGGCTACAGGCCAGAGGAGTGTTCCTGAGTCTCTGAAAAATATTTACATGCTTCTGTTTTCAAAAGAAAGTTTTTTGACAACTTCCCCGATAAACCTGGTTCTAGCAGTTCCTTAATCCCTTGTCAAGGTGGGGGTACTGTCACAAGCCACCATAACATACTGTTTGACACCAGGGGGTAAATTTACTAAGATTCAAGATGGTCCTGATTTTCAAAGAGATAAATCTTGCTGGAACTCGGGTGATTTAATCACTTTTTATCTCTCTAATTTACCAACAGGCAGTTTGAGACAAATCGAGTTGGGCAATGGTGAAGCAGAACAAGATATCTTTCCTGAGTATCTCGTTTTGCAGGAGATTATTCACCCAAGATTACAGTGTTTTCTCTCTCCCAAGCTAGCATATTGCCCATATCAGTGAGACATGTGTAAGCTGCTTGTGTGTTAGACCTGTAAAAAATGGGAAAATTCTTTAAAAAAAATGATGTAGGGTCCCCTAAAAAGCCTAACCAGCCCTGGACTTCTCAGCCTGTCTTGGTACCTAAAATTATGGGGAACAAAATGAGTAGCATTCCACCATAATTTAGGTACCAGCACCAGGCTGCAGGGCTAGTCCTGGTTTTAAATATAGTGGGGGGGATGCATAGGGGTCCGTCTATATTTAAAACCAGCACCAGACCCAAAACGAACGGGGTGTAAAGCCACAGCCCTAAGACCCTATTACCAGGTCTCCAGAGCCAAAGTATTATCACTTCAAGCCGCTCAGGCCAAGCCAGAGATCTCAGGGGAGGTGGGGACCCACCTAAAAAGAGTACCTCCCTCTCCTGAAACTAGAGGCCTGGTCTGAAAGCTGGGGATCTTCCCCGCACCCCAGGGATTTGGGTGTGGGGGTAGAAAAGTGTTAAATTGAAAGAAACTATTGTATTTTACAGTGGAACTACAGGTGCCAGCATGCCTGCCCTTTGTCACTTGTGGAACTAAATTATGGTGGAACCCTACTCATTTTGTTTCCCATAATTTTAGGTACCAGGACAGGCTGACAAGTCTGTGGCTGGTTAGGCTTTTGGAGGGGGTACCCTACGTAATTTTTTTGTTAAATTAACCCTTAATTAACTAATTACTGGCAGAAACACACACAAATCACACTGATTTGTGTATGTTTCTGGCAAACTCGCAGCTCTAGAGGTGAGTGTTTAAAACTTCAAATTGGCAGAGAGTTTACTGTCATCTCACCCAAGCTTGTCATCCCGATTCTTGGTAAATTTGAGAGATACATATTTTAGGTGAAAAATACTTCCGATTTGCCTGATGGTGAGTTGATTTGAGTTAGCTATCTCCCCCGTGTTTTACGAGTGAGAAGAGAGAAATCTCTCTCTATCTCACCTGACTTTACCTTTAGTAAATTTGCGAGATGAAAATCAACCCTTAAATCACCCGAGATTGGCATTTCAACCAATCTCAATTCCTAGTAAATTTACTCCCAGTACTTCAGATGACTCTCTTGTGCTTGTTGCTAGAAGGTAAGGATGCCAGGCTGCTACTCCATGAGGTCCTCCTACCTTACTGCTCCATCACCTCCTCCCTGCACCGATTGTATTGTCTTCCTTTTTACCTCCACTGGTTCTCTGCTCTGATGCCAGCTATGGCATTCAGGGCCTGATTCATACCCGCTCGCAAGCGCTCTCAAGCGGGTTGATGGTTGCCCAGTGCACATGCGCACGCCAGAGATGGTTACGATGTGCACATGCACGAGACCCAGCTAGCGATGGGTGCTCCGTTGCTCCGGGTCTCATACCAAAAGGGGGCAGCTGTTGATTTTGATCTACAGCTTGCACCATTTTGGAGGCGTGGCCGGGGGGTGGCTTCACAAATGGAGGCCTTCCCAAGCAAACGCCTGCCATTTGTGGGCGGCCCCACTGACATTGCCAGTGATGTCAGTGGGAGAGCTTCCGGCTCTATTAGAGCCAGAAGCTCTCTGGGGCTTACAGCCATGAGACCCTACCACAAGGGTCTCATCACAAGCCCGATGGTTACGATAGTCTTGACCATCACGACTATCATCCTGGCTGCTCGCAATAGCTGTTGGTGGTCACCCATAGCTATGCGAGCGGCCACGAGGCTGTTCCAAAAAAATTAAAAAAACGCCCTGATTCAGAGCGAGCGCTCTTTCAGAGCGTCCGGCTCTGAATCAGGATCTCAGTGCATAGCTTCAGGTTCCTGTGAGTGAGTTCACGTTCCTGTATGTTCCAGCTCCTCATATCCAGCGTGTAACTCTATTGTCTCTGCTGCACTTCAGCATCTGTGTGGACAATCTGCTAGCAACACCACAGCAGTCTCTGCCACACAGCAGTGCCAGTCTGGAGTTTCAGCCAGTAACACCACAGCAGTCTCAGTCACACTTTAGAATCTGTGTGGACTATCTGCCAGTTACATCACAGCAGTCACAACTGCATTTCTGCATCTATGTGAACTATCCAGTAACATCACAGCAGTCACAACCGCACTTCATCGTCTGTGTGGACTATATGCTAGTTACATCAGCAGCCTCTGCCGCACTTCAGTGTCTATAGGTACTTTCTGCTAGTACACAGACTGCTGCACTTCAGCGTCTGTGTAACTTTTTAATTTTCTACATCTCTGCAGTCTTTGCTGCACTTCAGCATCTGTGTGGATTCCCTGCTATACATCAGCCCTCAAGGCTGCTACCATCCAAGTATACCTCAGCCCTCAAGGCTGCTACCAGTCAAGTATACCTCAGCCCTCAAGGCTGCAACCAGCTAAGTACACATCTGCCCTCAAGGCTGTTGCCAGCCAAGTATACCTCAGCCCTCAAGGCTGCTACCAGCCAAGTACACATCAGCCCTCAAGGTTACTACCAGCCAAGTACACCTCAGCCCTCAAGGATGCAACCAGCCAAGTACACATCAGCCCTCAAGGCTGCCACTAGCCAAGTTTATATCAGCCCTCAAGGCTGAAACTTGGTTATCAGGCCATACTCCAGTCCTTAGCGTTTCTTTATTAAGTGACTCCTTATCAATCAATTCTTTTATCAATTGAATCCTCTAAGCTTCTTTATCAATATACTGCTCAGAGCTTCATTATCAATCAATTCACACCTCTTATGATTAACTAAATTCCTGATAAATCATTCTTCCTGTAAATCTTCCAAGTGATTCATAACATAAACAACACTAGGGGAAGGACAATTATCACATCCCCATATCAGAAAACTAGGGGGATGTAATTAGAAGCTCAGTGAAAAAAGTAGAGCCATGGGGCACAGTACAGGACATATAAAGAAAATATAGGAGGAGGCACAATATGAAACATAGACTGAGGCACATACACAAATATGGAAGGACAAACAATAAAAAACAAATGTGAAACAAAATCTAAAAAGATTATGTATTATGATAGTATTTTTAGTATAAATGCTGTATATTAAATTCAAAACATCTTATAAAAAATGTAAATTGATTCTAAACTCAGAATAAAAAATTGATCATTATAAAAATATTTATTTTGCTATTTTTATTTTGGATTTTTGTTAAACACCCCTCTAGAAACATCTACCCCTGTCGAGACTAATGTTGGTATACAGTGGCAGTCTAAGGCTGAAAAAAAAGCCTCAGCAAAATACAACCAGCAGGAATGAATGGCAACAGGTGTCAAAGAGAAGTAAGACAGTTTAATTTAATAAAATAAAAATGTTAATTTTTTTTCTCTATTTCTTTTTAGATTTTGGAAAGGGCATTTTTGTGAGTGAAATATGGTGCCAGGGAGTGAGTGAGGGTTATTTAAATGGCATTTCAATGGGTGAAACATGTCAGTGGGACTGAGCTCAAAACTTAAAGCAGCACCAACATTAAATGCAAAACATGCCGTGCTTTGCACTTAGTATTAATGCTTACAAAAGCCACCAATTTGTAAATATACACCAGAGTGTCAAGGAGTGGTGGTAAGGATAAATTACAGAGGGTAAGTCAAAGAGTAACATTGGGTAGAGATTTGTGCAGACCTAGTGTGTTGGTCTTGGTTCAAAATCTTCATCTTGTTTTGATTTCGGCAAATCCGCTATCAAGTATTTTGGTGATGGATTTATAAATTGTTCTAAACTGCTAAAAGTTGTAATTTTGTCATTTTTGGCCCTACAGTATTATGAACATCAATAACATGCATGCCAATCATTTCCAGTCAGTTTTGATCACCTCACAGCTCACAATATTGTTTTCACCAATATTGCCCAAAGACTGCAGTGAGCTGGCTGGCTAAACTATGCATCAGATCAGCGGCACAAACACATTGCAGTTTACAAGACATTGCAGCTTACAAGAATATAGAACATCTATGAAAAATAGTGGCAAAGCAGTGGCAGACAGTATATCAGTTTAGTAAACAATACGACCCTATAGAATGGTTTCATTAATCAAGAACTAATATCCTAAAATGAAAAGTCTAGTAGATGAAAAAACCTAATATATTACCAACACACTTCTCCAAACAACAAATCACAGGCCTCAGGGCAGTACAGGTAAATGGAGATTGAGTAGGCATCTGGGATGCTACGTCTCCATAGTCACTAGGGCGAATAGTCATGATGGTTACTATGCAATTAGGGAACGTCGGGCAGCCACACTGCATTATAGTCCCAGCCCGAGATAAATAGCTGGAATGCTGGCTATGTGAAGCACAGCAATTGCATGCCATAATTAGATAGGGGGCAGGCTGGTTTTGAAACCTGCTATTGGTGTAGATTCTAGTTAAAAGGACATTTCTCCCTGCCTCCTTGCCAATAACAGCTTTTAGCTTCCTTGGAAGCCTCTGGTGTGATTCTGTATTCCTCATCCTGGTTAATTTCCTGCATTGCCTGATTTGGTCTATTTATTGGAGCATTTCTTTAAGTACATTTATCATCTGCAAAGCTATTATATCCTGCTCAAATTCTATTACCACCTATGCTATAACACTGATTTTTACTATACCTCCAATTCATTATCATCTGCAAGTTTGTATATCCTGCTTTAGTGTATTATTATATCTGCTATTTCTATTGTTTTTGTTCACCTGCATCCAGTTATATATCCTTGCCATTGTTTTTATAGCAAGCTGTACCTTATGTTACCAGTGTTTATTTATAACTTGCTATTATATATGTTCAAGTCTTTCTTTGGGCTTGTTCTATAGGTGCTTCCGCATTTATTTCCATATACTACCTAAATATACTACTCCAGCCAATATTCCCTGGGATCACCAGAGTATTATATAACTCCCTACTGTCCTGAGTTTAAGACCTGGTGGCATCCTAAGTACCAGTTAGTGTGTTGTACTCTAATGGAACAATGGGCAGCTGTACTCTAATGGAATGGGCAGCTGTACTCTAATGGAACAAAGTGCATGCTGGCACTTGTGGTTCTTTAAGTGCTGGCATGCCAGGACAGGCATGCTGGGACCTGTAGTTCCACTGCAAAGAACAAAATTAAATATAGATTTTTTACAATAACCCCCATGTTCCACCACCAGGGGTTCAGGGAAGAGCCCTGGCTTTCAGCCCAGGTCTGGTTGATTCTCAAGAGAGGGGACTCAATTTAATTTTTGGGGTCCCCACTTTCTGAGGATTTCCATGCCTGGGCTGACCAGTTTAGGGCTGGTTTTACATTATGGCAGTGGGACTCCCTGCTATGTGTCTCCCTACTCTAGTGTAAGCCCCCCAGCCAATTCAGCCCAGTGCTGGTTACTGGAAAATAGGGGGCTACCCCTACATCAGTTTTTCACCTAATTTTTCAATACTACACCAGGATTAGAAGTCCAGAGCTGATTATGCTTTTGGGGGGAGATATAAATGCAAATATTTTCTAACATGTAACCCTTTATTTACACAGCAACACACAAAACCCTACACAGATCTTACTAATCTGTGCAGTGCTTCAGACAAACCCAGTGTTTACAGACAGGTTTATTGATTTTGTGCATTGTGATATTTGTGTCCATGTAAAGGATATGATGTTTGGTCTGATGGTGTATTGCCATATACTGGAGTGTTAAGTTGTGTTTCACCTGCAATTTTCTTTTGATTTGGGCATTAGTAAAGATATCACCAAAAAACACCAAATTGACCAAAATCGACCTTTAGTAAATTTCTCCAATACAGTGACAAAGCTGCCTGCAGTCATCTTTCACATTTACTTCATCTACCTACTACAACTCTCTCTCTAATATAAACCTACTCCTAATGGTATCATAATGGCAGCCCACACTACCTACAGCCCACACCCTCTAACTACACTCTCCTGAGTAAAATGGTGTCTGATCACAAGGAAAGCACTGTTATATGCAATCCAAAACATGTGAGATCTGAAATTTCTGGTAAAATTACTTTTTACCTCATTTTGAGAAACGAACTTGGAGGGAAGACCAGAACTTGGACTCAGTTCTCCTTAGAAAGCTTAAGTTCAGATGTGTTCGGTTTTCTGCAAAACCAAATTGCTCATCTCTAGTAGTTAGTGAAATGTATTTCAGTAGGTGGGATATGGTGCCAAGGAGAGGTAGTGGGTGAGTTACGTTTAATATAGATTTACCTGCAAAATGTTATTTCATTATGTTCTGTAAATTGTTAGATGTTTGCAGTTGATTGTCTGGGATGTTACCATGGTTTTGAAAGCAAAGAGGAGTGAATAGACACATTTAAACTAATCAAACTTTATGCCCATTGATGCTTGATTTACACAAATTAGAACTTTAAAATATTATTTTATACATAGTTTTGGTTTTGTAATTTGCAATCTTTGTAATGAAAACATATAAAGATTTGCAAAAAAAATGACTACTGTAGATGTACATACAGGATGTAGTCGCTATGCCGGCGTCCGGGATGCCGACGGATAAAATGCTGGTGCCGAAATCCAGACAGTGTCAGGATCCTTGCACCAGAATCCCAACCACCAGCATCCTGAAAGTAAGTATTGGTCGTTAGCGGGAGGTTATGGTTAGGTAGCGGGGTTAGGGTTAGGCATTTGGGTTAAGGTTAGGCACTAGGGGGGAGGGTTAGGTTTAGGGTGCAGGGAGGGGGAGATAAGGTTTAGGCACTAGGGAGAGGTTAGGTGTAGGCACCAGGGAGGGAGTGTTAGGTTTAGAGTGCAGGAATGAGTAGGTTAGGTTTAGGCACTGTGGGGGAGGATAGGGTTAGGCAATGGGAAGGAGTTTTAGGGTTAGGGGTAAGGGTTAGACTTACCTGGGTTTCTTATGAGTGTTGGGATTCTGACTGTCGGGATGCCACTGTTGGTATTCTGACCAGCACCACCCCGACCACTGGGATTTATGTACTCAAGCTCATGAGTGATAACCTGTCTTTTGCATCCTCCCTCCAAGTTTTGTGAATATCAACTTCAAATTGACCCATGTAGGAGGATGTAACCATGGAAGGAAAATACATAAATATAGTGTAACAGTGCTAGTTTTAATACTGCTAAGTTAGTGCAAACATACCGAAAACATAATATAAATACCTTATTGTTTATACTGTATTGTCACTAGCTGTTGCTTGCAGCATTGCCAAGAATGAAATCACTTCAGCCAACATTTTTTTTACTTTAGGTGTCATAGTTCTATTGCCTCGCATAGGAGACCTGACGTGGGAGTGGCCCACGTGACCAGCAGCACTATACAGACTTGTGGCAGCAGCACCTTCACCCACCACTCTCACCAATGTCACTGTGTGCCCTGTGCACAGACTGCTATGTAGCCTATTCTATTCAAATGAAGGCAGACCTAAAGCACCTCTTACCGGCCGCGCACATGGTGCCACACCTATTGCTTGCATTGATGATGTCAAGATACTTTGTTTTTCTTAATGCTTAGCTTTAACCGGATGGATTGAGATTACTCAAAGTGCAGATAATTTCTAGGAGATTCCACTACAAAATTATGTAGTTTTCATTAAAATCAGTTTAGTAGTTTTTGCACCAGATTGACACATACAGACAAACACAACATTCTTATGATATTAGTATAGTATAGATTACATCCTTACTCTTTTCAGGGTGAAAATAAGTACCAAATGTAATCAAGCTTTGGGATATGTCATTATGAAAGTAAACAAGAGGAATAGCAATACCAGAAATCAGTACAAAGAAATCCAAAAAATGTAAAGTTTATAGAGATTTGTGGAAATCCGAATTTTGTACCAGCGTTAGAAAATAGCGGATTTGAACAATGGACGGTAAAGATAATTATACATTTAAACATGTGTTTTACCCAGGAGGAGGATTCATCTCATCCTAGAGAATCTTAATAAGTTTAATATAAATAATTCACAATTTATATGTATCTACAACTACGTCATTATATATATTCTGTGTCATTATCAGTTGGGCAAGTAAAGGTCTCAGATGTTTTGACTTCATTACTGACTTCAATAAATTCTGTTTCTTATAAGACAAAATATCTGTATTGAATCTTGAAAAATCCTAATAGAGACAAATTGTGGAAACAAGCAATATCTAAATTGTCATTAGATTGTCCTAATATTAAAGATATAGCAGATTTAATTGGAAATATGGATAAAGTCTTAAAGAATATGCAGTCAGCACAGTTACAAGAAATACATATGCATACAATACATATTGGTCATATAGCACAAGGTCAACGTAAATATATAGTGCAAGAGGAAACAGGAAAATGTCTTAAATGTAAAAATCCAAATGCATAATTTTTTCACAATTTCTGGCAATGTCCAAAAATCCAAAAGCTTTGAAACAAGCTAGTAATGTTTTTGAATAATACCTTCAACATTAAGCTTGTATTGGATCCAATGACACTACTATGTGCAACTTTTAAGAATGGGAGAATAGAGACAATTCATAAACACTTGATCCCTGTGCTGACTGTAATAGTGACAATAGCAAAAAGGTGATTCTTAGTAAATGGATAGAGAGGTCATCTCCTTTGATTGAACAAGCTAAATATACGCTTTTGCAGGTATTATATTAGAGAGACAGGCCATATGTACAGATTTGGAAAAAGGAGTGGAAAGATACGGTATTATAAGAAATGGGGACCATACATTAAGACCTTAAACAGATCTATGCAGGAGAAAATCATGAAGTTCTTTGAATTTACTAATTGGTTTTTATATTATAAATAATAAGAGCTATGGTAAATAGATAAAGAAGAACTAGAAGCAATTCAAAAGATGGGTGAATGTGGTGTGAGTGGGAGGATGGTTGAGTTTTAGAAGTGTAGGAAGAGTTTAAAAGTAGCTTTTGAGGGAAAGAAGATAATAATTTGGAGATGAGTTGAAATAACAGTAGGGGATAATATTTAAAGTGTGATGTATGGAGATCGTAAAATAAATGCGTATACTGGAATTTGTACATTAGAGTTTATTAAATATGTTAAGATACATAAAGAAAGCTCTTTTATGATGATTGTACGGTTATTGTAAAAATAATAAAGATATTTACCCAAGAAAGTAAAGACACAGATATGTAGTGTAACACACAGATATGTAGTGTGATACTTTTTTAGTAGCCTTTAATGATCCAAAACAATATAAAATACTTATGAATTTGTGAACACGATAAACAGCTTATTTTAGATTCTTAGGGGTAAATCTATTGAAGTGAGAGTTTTTAGAAGTGGAGATGTTTCCCATAGCAACCGATTAGATTCTACTTAACATTTAACTAGCACCTTCTAGAAGATAATAGCTAGAATCTAATTGGTTGTTATGGGCAACATCTCCATTTCTAAAAACTCTCACTGTAGTAAATTTACCACTTAGTCGTGTGCTAGAAATGTTAGAGCTAACCAAAGATTTAAAGTGGTGCCCTAATAAGAAAACGTAACAACACATTTTATATTTACATCAGACTTTATCAGAGGGCTGTCACCCGCAAACCTATGGGCATACCTTTACTAGGAGGCTTTCTTAAAATGCACGGTAAATGAAATAGCTATTGATTAAAGGATATTCTTTGTACAGCTGTCTTAATTTTCTTTCCTGGCTTCTTTATGTAAGACATCTTTTAAGATGTCCTGTAAAGTAATATGTATTCGTACTCATATATATTTATATATGTTTCATCATATATTTGAAAAGTAATGGTACTTCCGTAGGGGTGGGAGCTGTCACAAGCCGCCACAATGCAAACGCAGGATGAGGCAAAATGCCGGGCGATCGTTCGCCGATCTCCTCCCCATTAGTTGTCAATCATCCCTGGTTTGATCTGGATTGGATCCTGTGACTATTTCCTGTGGGTGCGATTGCTGCTCTGATGCTGGTGATAGCGTTGTTTCGTGTTTCCGGTTCTGGCATAGTCTCCTGTTTGTTCAGTCGAGTACCCAGCCCTCTTGTCAGTTTTGATTATTCTGTTGTCTGTGTCATCCATACGGCATGGTCCGCATACATACTACCTGCCATTTGTGTCATCCAGACAGCACAGTCCGCATACCAACTTCCTGATGTTTGTATCATACAGGCGGCATGGATCACACTCCTGTATCCAGAGTGTGCTCTACAGTGTCCAGACTATACAATCCTGTGTACTGCCACTTTTGTCAACACGGCAGCACAGGCCACACTCCAGCATCCAAAGCATGTAATCTTGTGTACCACCGCTTGCATCAACCCAGCAGCACAGGCCGACCTCCAGCATCCAAAGTACGCCATTCTGCATACCACCGCTTGTGTGAACCTGGCTGCATAAGCAACATCACAGCGACTACTTACCTGCAAGGCAGCTTCATGGCCCAAAGGCCACATCTTGTTTTGTGGCCTACAGGCCACCTCTAGCCAAGAGTTACCAGCCCTGAATGCTGCTTTTTGGCCCAAAGGGTGCATCTTATTCTTCGGCCCACAGGCCTCTTCTAGCCAAGAGCTACCAGCCCTCAAGGCTGCTTCACGACCCAAAGGCCACATCATTACCTATGGCTCACAGGCCACTACCAGCCATGAATAATCAGCCCTCAAGGCTGCTACACGGCCACAGTCAGCCAAGTTATCCAGCTTTCAAGGTTGTTGCTGGACTAAGTTATTGAGGAACCTCTATCCTTAACATTATCACCGGCGCTTATATGGGTAGAGAACTTTTTACCAGTTTGTGATAGAGGCACTCCTCCTTTCATTATGGACCTCGGGCAGAACCCTGTGCATATTCTGGCAGCCCAGATTCAGGTGCTCATCCAGAAGGTGCAAGAACTGTCTCTCTGAGTCAAGGAGACTCGATCTGCACCCTTAACTGTTCAGGAACCAAAATTGCATATGCCTGACCGATTTTCTGGGAACCGTAAGGACCTCTTTAACTTTAGGGAGAGATGTAAGCTCTATTTTAAGCTCAGACCCACATCCTCTGGTTCGGAAGTCCAACGAGTCAGGATAGTGATTTCCCTCTTGCAGGGAGACCCCAAACCTGGGCTTTCAGCCTTCCTTCCACCTCAGTTGCGCTACAGACCGTGGATTAATTCTTCACAGTGCTAGGTCTGCTTTATGATAAGCAGACAAAGCAGCTCTGGCTGAGGCTAGCCTTCAGTATCTAAAGCAGGAAAACAGGGCTGCTGATGATTATTGTACAAAGGTCCATAAATGGGCCATAGATTCTGATTGGAATGACTCAGCTCACCGGAGTCAGTTTAGATAGGGTCTATCTGACCAGATAAAGGACATCCTGGTTCAACATCCTTCTGCTGCAAGCCTGGAAGGCTTAATGAGTCTGACCATTCATATTGACCATAGGCTCCTGGAACACAGGGTGGAGAAGAATCTGCCATCTCTGGCTCTGCGCTCGCCTATTTGGATTCCACCTACAGAATCAGAGGAGCCCATGCAATTGGGTGCTTTCCGCCTTCCGACTCAGGAGAAACGCAGGTGACGCTTGCTGGGTCTTTGTCTTTACTGCGGCAGTAAAGGTCATATTGCCCAACTTTGTCCTGTGAAGTTGGGAAAAGCCAAGGTCTAGGTGTAAGTGGAGAGTTATATCTAGGCTTTACATCCATCTCTCCTAAAAATTCTGTCCTTGTCCCTGCAGTCATCAAGTTGTCAGGTACTCAAGTGTTCCTCTCCGCTTTTGTGGATAGTAGAGCAGCAGGCAACTTCATGGACTGGAGATTTTTTGAAACCTTGGGACTCATTCCTGAGCCCTCATCTCAGTCATGGGTTTGGATGGTAGAAACCTTTTCTAGATTCCTATAGCCTTTCCAGACTCCACCATTACAAGTGACAATCGGAGCATTGCATCTTTAAGAATTATCACTTCTTCTGCTTCATTGTCCACTAGCTCCAGTGGTACTGGGACTGCCTTGGCTGAAGAAACATAACCTGGTGATCCAGTGGCAAACTTGTGAAATCCTCCAGTGGGGATCTTCCTGTTTGTTTGGTTGTCTTTCCCGTCCTGTTTGTCTTGCTGCAGTCATTCCATCTGAGTCATTGTCCATTCCCACTCCATATTGTGATTTGGCCGAAGTTTTTTCTTAGAAAAAAGCTGACATTTTGCCGCTTCACTGACCGTTCAACTGCGCTATTGATCTTCTACCTGGTACCAGACTTCCTAAAGACAGGTTGTATGCACTATCTGTTCCTGTGAATAAAGCCATGCAGAAATATATCCAGGAGGCTCTGGAAAAGGGATTTATACATCCATCTAAATCCCCGGTGGGAGTGGTTTCTTTTTCATTGAGAAAAAATATGGATCACTCCGACCATGCATCGATTCCGAGGGCTGAATAAGATCACTGTTAAGAATATGTATACTCTGCCCCTCATCTCAGTTCTCTTTGATCAGCTACGGGAGGTCTCTATTTTTTCCAAGATCAATCTTCAAGGTGCTTATAATCTCATCTGCATCAGAGAAGGAGATGAATGGAAGATGGCTTTCAACACGCACTCGGGGCATTTTGAGTATCTTGTAATGCCATTTGGTCTCTCTAATGCCCCGGCCATCTTCCAAGACTTCATCAATGAGGTCTTAAGGGACTTTCTTGGAATTTTTGCAGTCATCTAACTAGATGATATTCTCATCTTTTCCAAGTCTTTGGAGCAGCACCGACAACATGTAAGACTTGTGTTACAGAGACTTCTGGATAACAGTCTTTATGCAAAGCTGGAAAAATGTGAATTTGAGGTGGAAGAGGTGTCCTTCCAGAATTACATTATTTCCTCCTGCGGGTTCTCTATGGATCCTAACAAGGTGAAAGCTGTTTTGGATTGGGAGCAACACACTTCATTGACGGCCGTCCAGCATTTCATTGGGTTTGCAAATTAATATTGCTGCTTTATTAAGTCCTTCTCTTCTATTGTCTTGCCCATTGTGGAACTGACAAAGAAGGGGGTGGATGTAGCTAATTGGTCCTCCAATGCCATTCAAGCCTCCTAGCATCTCAAAACTACATTCATCTCTGCTCCTGCTCCTCGACATCCCAATCCGGACCTCCCACGTGTGGTTGAGGTGGATTCTTCTGAGATCAGAGTTGGCGCTATCCTTTCCCAGAGGGATAGTAAGGATGGCAAGCTGCATCTGTGCGCTTTATTTTCTCAGAAGTTTGATTCTGTGCAGAAGAATTATGACATGGGCAACCGAGAGCTTTTGGACATTAAATGGGCATTTGGGGACTGGAGACACTGGTTAGAGGGGGCTAACCATGTGGTTTCTGTTCTGATGGACCACAAGAATCTGGCCTATATTGAGTCTGCCTAAAGGCTGAATGCAAGGCAAGCACAATGGCCCCTGTTTTTTACCAGCTTCAATTTTTGTTATTTCTTTCCTACCCAGTTCCAAGAATTTGAAGGCAGATGCCCTGTCACATAGTTTTCCCATCGCTCAGTCTCCTAGTGTTATGGAAGAGACCATCATTCCAACCTCCTGGATTCTACTTGCCTTAACTAGTACTTTGGCTAATTCCCTTAGGCAAGGTCAGTCTGAAGCCCCTCCTGAAAAGCCCCCAGGATTACTGTTTGTTCATGAGAAGTCTCGCAAGGCAGTCCTGAACGACTTCCACTCATCCAAAGCTGCTGGTCATCCAGGCATTGCCAGGACTCTTGAACTTTTGCCCATTCTCTTTGGTGGCAGTCCATGTCTCGGGATGTTCGGGAATTTGTAGCGGCTTGTGACACATGTTCCAAGAACAAGACTCTACAAACATCTCCCTCTGGTCTCTTGTGTCCACTACCCATTCCTTTGAAACCTTGGATCCATATCACTATGGATTTTGTGGTATATCTTCCATCATCTTCTTGCTGTTTGGTCATCTGGACCATTGTGGATCGATTTTCGAAGATGGTACATTTTGTTATTCTCAGCAAATTGCCTTCAGCTAAGGAGTTGTCTGTACTCTTTATCCAAAAGGTGTTTAGACTCCATGGACTTCTGTCAGACATTGTCTCGGATCGAGGTACCCAATTTGTTGCTCGGTTTTGGAGGTATTTTTGTACAGATTTGGGTACCAATGTCAGTCTGTCTTCTGGATACCATCCACAGTCTAATGGACAGTTGGAGTGGGCCAATCAGTCCCTGGAACAGTACCTTTGTTGCTTCATCTCCAAGTGTCAAAACAACTGGGTTACTATTTTACCATTTGCTAAATTTGCATACAACAATTCCTGCCATTCTGATTCTTCCATGTATCCTTTCCTATGCAATTTTGGGATTCATCCTAGGTGTAAGTCTTTTGAGGCAACATCAATTACAACTCCTTCATCCTTATCTGTTTCCAGGCTATGATCTATCTGGAAGATAGTGCCCCATTCTCTTCTCCAAGAATCTGGTCGTTCTAAGGTCAGGGCTGACAAACCTCACAGGCCCTGTCATTTCAAAGTGGGAGACTTAGTTTGGCTATCCTCCAAAAACATTAACCTACACCAGTGATCACAGAAGTTGGGTCCCAAGTTCATCGGTCGATTTAGAATTATTTATCAAGTTAATCCTGTGGCATTTCGACTGAAGCTACCCCGAACTCTCAGGATCATCAATACTTTCCATTGTTCTCTTCTGAAACCGGTTTTCTTTTCCTCTGGCTTTTCTCTTAGGTGTTCAATCAGGCCTCCACCGATGCTTGCTCAAGGTCACCAGGAATTCATTGTGGAAAAAATCCTTGACTCCAGAAATTCTCGAGGTTGCCTTCAATTCCTGGTCCACTGGAAGGGATATCCACCGGAGGAGCACTCCTGGATTTCAGAAAGATCTTTGTATGCTCCTGTTCTTAAGAAGAGATTTTTTGAGATCTTTCCTGACAAACCAGGTTCTGGGGTTTCCTTAACCCCTCGTCAAGGAGGGGGTACTGTCACAAGCCGCCGCACTGCAAACACAGGGCAAGGCGAATGCCAGGTGATCATTTGCTGAACTCCTCCCCATCAATTGTCAATCATCCCTTGTTTGATCCGGATGGAATCCTATGACTATTTCCTGTGGGTGCACAGGCTGCTCCAACCCTGGTGATAGCATTGTTTTGTGTTTCCAGTTCTGGCATTGGCCCTGATTCAGAGCTGGACACTCTGACCAGAGCGCTCGCTCTGAATCAGGACCCACCTCCATAAATATGGAGCGTCCTCCTGGATGCTTGTATAGCTGTGGGTCACCACCCACAGCATATACGAGCGTGCAGGATGATGGTCGCGATGGTCTTGACCATCGTGACCATCGCCAGTGCGAGCAGAAGCCTGCGGTTGCGTTTCTCAACCGCAAGGCCAGGATGATTTTGGCTCTATCAGAGCCAAAATCACTCCCAGTGACATCACTAGTGATGTCAGTGGGGCCGGCTTCTGACGGTAGGCATTCCCTTGGGAATGCCTCCGTCTGGCAGGCACGCCCCTGGCATGCCCACCAAAGGGGGCGTGCTGTCAATCAACATCGACAGCACGCCCCCTTTGATCAGACACAACGAGCGAAGGAAAGTCCTTCGCTCGTCGCATCTGGTGCATGCGCACGACGGAGCTCCCTCCGTCGTGCGCATGCGCAGTGCACACCATCGACCCACTCGCGAGCGGACAGCCGCTCGCGAGTGGGTCTGAATCAGGCCCATTGTCTCCTATTGGTTCAGTCGTGTACACAGCCATCCTGTCAGCTTTGATTATCTTTTCATTTGTGTCATCCAGTCAGCAGGGTCTGCATACATGCTACCTGCCATTTGTGTCATCCAGGCAGCATGGGCCGCATTCCAACTTCTTCCCGTTTGTGTCATTCAGGCGGTATGGTTCATACTCCTGTGTCCAGAGTGCACTGTTAAGAGTACGCAATCCTGTGTACTGCCACTTGTGTCAACCTGGTGGTAAAGGCCACTCTCCAGCATCCAAAGTACGCAATCTTGTGTACCACCACTTGTGTCAACCCGGTAGCACAGGCTGCACTCAAGCGTTCAAAGTACACTATCTTGCCAACCACAGCTTGTGTCAACCCAGTGGCACAGACCGCACTCCAGCATCCAAAGTACACCATCCTGCATAGCATCGCTTGTGTGAACCCGGCAGCATAAGCCACATCACAGCGACTACTTGCCTGCAAGGCAGCTTCATGACCCAAAGACCGGCATCTTGTTCTATGGCCCACAGGCCACTTCTAACCAAGAATTACCAGCCCTCAAAGCTGCTTGATGGCCCAAAAAGTGCATCTTATTCTTCGGCCCACAGGCCGCTTCTAGCCAAGAGCTACCAGCCCTCAAGGCTGTTTCAGGGCCCAAAGGCTGCATTATTACTTATGGCTCACAGGCCACTACCAGCCAAGAATACTCAGCACTAAAGGCTGTTACATGGCTGAAGCGAGCCAAGTTATCTAGCCCTCTAGCCTGTTGCTGGACTGAGTTATTGAGCTACCTCTAGCTTTAACAGGAGCGAAGCACACTATGAGGGAATTTAAAGAGATAGATAGCCATTTGTAACATTATAACGGCACCGAATTCAATATCCCCACATATATAAAACATGCATCATCATGCAATGTGCATCATTAAATGAAATTTGGTAGGTCATTTGCTAGCTCCAGCATCCTATTACTGTGTTATTATATTGTGTAACAGACCTCTGCCTGAATTTCTGTGCCCATGTTTTCTGATCATTGCCTGTATTGCTGTTTAGGAATATGAGCTTGTGGCCATGGCCATTGCTACTTCAGACCATTATTTGTTTAGTGACTCTGCACCACCCTAAACTTCCACCTGCCCTCCCAATTATTCCTGTTAAGGGGACAGTTAATGAGGCAGTTAGGTCAGCAAAGCCCTTAACACTTTGCAACAGTTCCTGGCAATTTGGGAATAGAGTAAGATAAAGTAAGTAATTGTGCATCTGGAAAACCATGTTGCAATGCAAGGGGTGCACTGAAAGCACCCCCCTGGATTTGCGCAGGGCTGAGGGGCTCACAGTGCCCCCTTTCCAGCATGCAGCACTGCTTTGTGGTGCTGCAAAAAAGGTTTTTTTACCCTAAGGAGATGTGGCCACACCTTCCTCAATTAGGCCATGCCCCAGCTTTCTACAATCCATAAACAAGTGTGTAACATTCCAAAATATAGTGTGGCTGCATTATTTGATTAGCCTTATGTTTAGATATAGGTATCTTCATGATATGATTAGTTTACGACTTCACCTGTGTACCAATGTTGATCTCAAAGGGTTTACTTTATTAATACCAATCGTACACAAAAAGTCTGACTACATGGTTGAATACTGTATGCACTGCGGTGCCATGTGATTATGATTGAGGTGTTTTAAAATGAATGATTGCTGTAATTAGACCATTCCATGAGAATGTTGGCTACTTCCCCAGATGCAGTTGTGGAGCTCTAGCGAAGTGCAGGAATTGGGTTCTAAACTTGCATCACACATATTTTAATGTATGTTTTTAATCTGTTATTGACTGAAAACAAACATTAATTACTATAGCAAAAGGAGTTATGGATATAAATCACAGTGATTAAATATGTCTCTTGTTGCAGAAACATCTAGCAGCATTAAGGTTATAATTCTTTAGGTGTGTATGAAGATTAGGCTGACTGTTTGTAATTAGATGACTGAACTCTTAACAATACAAAGACAGTATGATGCTGACACATTTCTGCTACAAATTGATATCTATTTCTCTTGTTGCTTGTTCTCTTGACTTTATATGTGGTATTATAGAAATAGAGATAGCGTACTGTTGCCTTTGTCACAAAAATAAAATTCTAATAGTTTAGTAGAAGGCATTAAATATGATAGCAAAATGTTTTCGATTGCTGTATATTAATTGCTTATTAACTGGTGTTTTTTCAAGTGTGTCGGTGATCATTTAGTACTCCAGGGACATCTTGTGCTTTGTACATTTTCAAAACTTTTTTTTACAAAACATCACCTGACGGCAAATCTTTTCTATTTTCACCCCTCCTGTGATTCTGATTTACAGCAAATTGGATGAATGAGAGTTGTTATGATTCTTTTACACCCAACATAGTTGAAATATATTAACATTGCTGGGCGCCAGGTCCATCATATATTGTAGGTAGAAAAAAGACATTATTCTGCAGGTCGGTATGAGACCAACAGAAAATCTTTGCAGCCATTTGTCCATGTGAAGCAGTAAATTTCTCTTATTTGTGCAAAAAATACATTTGGCTTATGTGCTATATATGTGGCCAGTAACAGGTCTCTATTGGGCAATTAACAAGCCACAATGTATAAAGAAAAATTAAACATAGCAAAAATAAAGTGTGATTAAATATATATTTATTACGTTATAATATGACACATTTGATATATATAATAGGGGTGGGGTATGGGATGCCAACACTTGGGTTCCTGGCGATCAGAATCCCAACTCCTGCATCCCGACTTTATCACAATGCTGACAGATGCAGGTAAGTATATTACCCATCCCCTACCCCTAACTGTAACCCATCAGTTTAAACCTTACCTCCCCCCTGCACCTTAAACCTAACCCTCTCTCCCTAGTGCCTAACCTTAACCCTCCCCCCTAGTGCCTAATCTTAACCATCCCCCTAACCCCAATACTTAATGTTGGGTTCCTGGCACTGGGATTCTGACTAGTTTCGGGATTTTGACGCCGGCATTTTGAGTGCCGGCATCCCGACAGCCGGGATAATGACTACATACTGTACCTATAAAAGTGTGGCAAAGTAAAAGTAATGTAAACATTGCTGTTGTGTCTACAATTGTAACACATATTTTTTCAAAATAATTTCATCTAAATAATTTAGAATTATACTATTTTCAAATAGAAACAAGATTGCTTGACCTAAAACTGAAATAAATGATACCAGCTCTGTATATATGACTCACTATCTATGACTCTCAATATAGAACATAGTAAACATAATCATATTTAGTATATACACCCCCAAAAATGTTCCATATATACAAGCACTCAAAAAGCTGGAATGGCCAGTTACTCTAAGTTTCTTATGTTGATTAGGATGGTTTCAGGGTTTGTTTGCATGAACAGTTGTTGTCCCTTACAAGGTTCTTTGTAGCAGAAATTGGGGTAAGGGGTATTAATGATATATTACAGGTTGCCTGGTCTGGCACATCTTTTCCCTTTGGAAAATCCCTCCCATTCTCCCATGTTTTTATTTGTAGGGTAAATTTACTAAGATGAGAGTTTTTAGAAATGAAGATATTGCCCATAGCAACCAATTAGATTCTAGCTATTTTCTTCTAGAAGTTGCTAGTTAAATGTTAAGTAGAATCTGATTGGTTGCTATAGGCAACATCTCCACTTAAAAAAAACCTCTCATCTTAGTAAATTTACCCCCTTGATTTTGTATATTTTATTTTGGTAGGAAATAACGGAACTCAGTGATAAATTCACAGGTAGGCTGATTTTTCCTTTCTGGGGCCAGCAGTACCACCCAGAAGGGGTGTTTGTATATTTTGTGTTGTTCATGCTTATGGGCTGGCAGTTGGCCCTCATCTAAGACCTGTTGAATTTTGTTTGTGCAAGTGGCTATACTGTTAGCTGTGAATTAATTATTCTCTACAATATAGGTTCATTAATAATAAATAAAGCTGAGCTTTTATTCCCATGCTATGCATGTGTCTTGTGTTTTTTATTTATTAATTAAAATTTAAATTAATTTGATAAGATTTGGGTTGCATTGTGGTTACAGGCTATCATCTGCCATTAGAGTGCTTAAATTTTATTAGACAAAGCTTTGGTTGTATTTTTTAAAACTAGGTTTGTTTTTCCAAATGTATTTAAGCTAGGTGTGCTTTTCTATTTATACAAACCTAGTTATTATTCATCTATTTATAATTGAATCCTTATATTACAATTATTAATGATGTGAAAAAGCAGAAAAACACATAACCTGCGCCCAGTCACAGTATTTCAGGATCTCCACTTTTTATAGGATTAATATACCACACATAGAGGGTGATCCATCCCAACAGGAGACCTTATAAACTCCCCATGGGAGTGAAAAAAGGAAAAAAGTGCATATAGTGCAGCACAGTTTTTAATAATATTATAACAAGAGACACACATTTTTAAAATAGCAGCATTGTTTAGGCAGGGTATCCAAATGGACAAAGGTATGTAATTACCAGATGGCCCGAGGAGTAAAATACCCCAATGAGCATGAGATGTATCACATCAATGTAAGTCCCGGAAACTCCACTGGTCCATGCACATGTCCCCAGCTCTCCGGTAGCAGTACCTCTATCTGTCCTGGATAACCTCCTCACAGCACCAACGCATATTCTGGCTGCAAATCACATAAAGGTTTCTTTTCAGGCAATCAATCTCCCATCAGAGGTCATGCTGGGTTCAAAACTTTTTTTCTCTCACTCACACAATGAATCGGCATGTAGAAAAAATATAAAAAGGATCCTAATCATGCAATGTTCATAAAAGATAGTTTTAATTGGCTCCAAACATGATGCTAATATAAAATACATAGAAAGAATAAAATAACAAGGCATATGTTTAGCCTCGTACCCAGCAGGTGACAGTAGGGAAGAAAACTCCACGTGTCCTAATAAATAAGGCAGCTGTATTCCTCACAGTCACCCTGAGTCCAAATCACATGACATCCTTCCTCCAGCAATAGAGGTTCTTTTACCAGCTGTGATTAATCAGTTCTTAAGTGTTTTCAATTCTTAAAGTCCTATCTATCTGTTGTCTCACTTTAAACTGTGCTATCAAGAAAACATGTTCCTGACACTGTGCTAATGGGAAAACATGTTGCGAAAAGTTATTTCATGCATGCAAAACTTGGTACATATATATATAAAATGCTTTGCTTACATACATATAATGTCTCAAATGGTCAAAAAACATTACAATACACTCAAAGTAATAAATACAGTGAAATAAATAAATACAATAAAAATATCCATCTAATACACAATAAACAAATAATAATATTTTATGTAGCCTGTATATGTTATAATCTCCCTAGCACTTAAGGAAACAATAAACTAATAATAATATATACATCGAAACAGGTAATTACAGAGGAGGAAAAAATATACATGACAATAGAAAAACCATCCATACCTGTATTACAGTATATATGCTACCCAAAGTTCATAAATGTATCAATAATCCCCCGGGACACCCTATAGTGGAAGGTGACAATTCAGTAACATCCAATCTTTCTTGTATTTTAGACCATCAGATCCAACCGTTAGTTAGTAGCACTCATTCTTCTGTTATGGATACCATTTTGGTTGTCAATATTCTTTCCAAAGTGAAATGGGAATCAGGGTGGTTCCTCGTGATGGCAGACATAACCTCCCTTTATATGGTTATAAAGCATGATTTAGGATTAGAGGGGGAAGAACATTATTTAGTTAAAATAGATTCAACCATTCAATACAAGAATTTTATACTTGAAGGTATCAGGTTGATTTTGGAAAATACTTTTTTTTGGTGCAAGGGTGATTACTTCTTGCAACTTATCAGCACAGCGATGGGTACCAGACTGGCCCCCAACTATGCCAATCTTTTTATTTCCCACTGGGAGGATCAGGCAGTGTGGGCTTCGCATGAGCTGGGTTCCAGTCTGGTACTATGGATCAGGTACATAGATGACATCTTGTTCATCTGGGGAGGCGACAGGGTGTCATTAGAAAGGTTCTGCAGTCATCTTAATTCTAATGAGAAAAATATACAACTCACATTTGAGATAAGTGAAAATGAGGTACTTTTTTTGGTATTCTCAATAGGGACCCTCTTCTTAGGAAACATATTACTGAAAAACAGGTGTTTGTATGCCACAAAGCTAATAACTTTAAAGATATGTGGGTGAAGAGCAGTTTATTGACAAGAAATGTGTAATATTACATCTAAGGGGTTTGTCAGGATGTGGACTGGGATTGGCCGCTACTCACCCCTTCACCATCATCTTCATGCTCCGAGGCATGTGGATGGCAGGCCTAGGAGCAGTTGCTGCTGAGTATTCTCCCTGGGGTCTACTAGAATCCTCATGTGTGCTTCTTGGTTCCATTAGCATGGACATGGGTACTGCCATGTTGGTTCGAGTCATCTGACTAGTATCCTCCACTGGAAGTCTGCAGTCAGTCAGCTGCTTCTTTTGGCCAATGACCAGCTACCTAAGGGTATTTAAGCTTAGTCTTTGGAACAGGAGGTTTCCTGTGCAACTTCACTTCACTAGTGTTCATTTGCAGAGACTAAATCCTAGGCTCAACACTATTCCCTAGTGCTCTCTATCAAGTTACAACCCTTGTGATTCTCATCACTCTACAGCATCTGGTTCACTCAAAGCTGTCATCCATTGCTATACAGCATCTGGTTCACTCAAAGCCTCATCAATACAGTGTCTGGTTCACTCAAAATAGTTACCCATCGCTATTTAGCATCTATTCAGTGACTGAAACAACCAGTAGTACTAGTCACCATACAGGCTCTGGTGTCCCAGTTTAGCTATCTGTGGCAAACATTATATGGAGTGCCAGAGTTGTCCCCATTGCTATTGGCAACTGCCCCATCTTGCTAGCCCTTCTAGTTGTCCCTCCAGTACATTTGTGGTCTTGTCCCTTGTCTTCTTGCTACACTCAGATACCTACTCCGGGGCTGCTACCTGTTCACTTGGTGCAAGGAAACCCATATCCAGCTCGGAGGGGTTACCGGTGAATACCATCAGGTGGATTAGACTCCATGCTCAGGAGTGGGTCTCACCAACATCTGTTAGTAGCCTATATAAGTAGATGGAATGGGTTCGATTCCCATCAGTGGCAGCCCGACAGGAGCAGAGTGCGATGCAGCGGAAGCCCGACAGCACTGGAAATCCTGATCGTGGATAGGTAAGTATCCACTAACCTAACCCCCCTAACCCTAACCCTCCTTAGGGGTGCCTAACCCTAACTTCCCCCCCAAGTGCCTAACCCTAATCCCCCCTCTAAGTGCCTAACCCTAACCACCCCCTTCCCCGCTACCTAAACCTAAGTCCCCCGTGGGGGTGCCTAACCCTAAGTCCCCCCGGGGGTGCCTAACCCTAACCCTCCCTCCCCCTAGCCTAACCCTAACCCTCCCGGGGTGGTGCCTAACCCTAAGTCCCCCCCGGGAGCCCAAAACCTAACCCTCCCCCGGGGCTGTCCGCTCGCGGCGCCCGGCATCACTATGATCATGATACCGGGCGCCGGTCTCCCGGCATCAGGGAAATGCGGGCGTCTTTCTTTCCGCAATTTCTATGAAAAAAATCTATAGATTTAACAGATACGCTGTGTGGAACTGAATAGAGAACTAAGTATTGCTCTCAAGAAGCGTCCTATTACTATAGCTACAGCCAAGAAAATGACGCAGTTTACAAAGACCTGACTGCTGCAAGTTTTTTTCATTCAGCTGGTAATTGTTTTCATTTTGGCTGGTGGGGGATTCCATTCTAAAAGAACCTACTGCCCTTCATTATGTGCCATTGCCAGTAATTTCTGCGGGTTTATTAGAAACCATCTCTGTGTTTATTGTGCTTTTGTTACATGTTTTTTAATGTATTAAAACTGTACTTCACTATATGCTACATCCTCTTTTTTATATGGGGACATATGCCATTTGTTTCAACGGACTACATTGTGTCTAAGAATCATCCGACCATCCACTATTTATGAAAGTTGGAGGACTTTGGAGTCACCTACCATTGGTTTTAAGTATATATATGTATTAGCGCTGGTAGTGGGGTGTCACTTTCGTTTTTTTGTGTTCTCTGGTGGAGGGTGAAGGATACCTCTCTTTTTTTGACACTAGCTGCTTTTGGGTTGCGCATTTCAATTCTGTACATCTCTTTTTGAAGATCCACTAGTGTCCAACTATGACAAATTTATTAAAGCTTTGAAATGTATATTCGATGAGCCTGGAAGATCAATATCGGCTTCTTCTAAACTCCTACAACTTTGATGGGGTTCTCGTTTTGTGGGCCAATACGTAGTATTATTCCAGACAACTGCGGCCAAAGGACAATAGAACAATGCAGCTCTCAGAGCATCCTTCTTGCATGGTCTGTCAGAAAGAATGAAGGATGAACTAGCTTCTAGGGATCTCCCTGAGTCTCTGAACAATCTAATTTCCTTATGTATCAAAATTGACCTGCGGCATCGAGAAAGACAAGCCAGTCAGAGACGTGAAGTTCATACATCTGCCCGTATTGCCCCATCTTCTTCCCATTTGGATGAGCCCATGCAGATTAACAAATCCCAGTTAGCTCCTTCTGAACAAAATTGTTGGATGCACAACTAACTCTGCCTCTACTGTGCTGGGCCTTATCACTTCCTGAAAACCTGTTCCCTGCTGCCAGGAAACGAGAAACCTTAACTATTGAGTATGGATAAGGGTGGGGTCCAAATCTTCTCATTTAATCAACCCTCTTTTTCTGGTTTCACTCTCAGTGGATTCTCATTCAAAGGACCTTTTTGCATTAATTGATTCAGGAGCTGCAGGGAAAAAAATTTCTGAGTCCCATTGTCCATGAATTACAAATTCCTCTTGTGCCTCTTCAGTGTAATTTAGATTTGTCTGGTGTTCATGGGAATACTCTTTAGGCTGGAATCATATCTTCCAAATCTGTACCTCTAGTTCTTCACATTGGTGCCCTTCATCAGGTAGTCATTGAGTTGTTTGTGTTACCCAGTGATACTCATGATTTGGTTCTCGGTCTGCCATGGTTGAAAATCCATAACCCAACCGTGGACTGGACCAACATGTATGTGTGGGCTTGGGGAGATAATTGTTGAAACAAGTGTCTCCCAAAAATTCTGCCGGTACGGACCATTTCAAACTGTACCCCAGAGCAGAAACTCTCGCCTGACTCAAATCTTGTTCTTTTACCGGAACCATACTGTGAAAAAGTAGGGGATAAGTTACATCCACACTGCAAGTGGGACTGTGGTATTGATCTTATTCCTGGGAAGATGCCAGCTTGTGGCCATATCTATCCTCTTGCTGTACCAGAAACAGCTGCAATGTTAAATTACATAAAAGAAAACTTAGCCAAGGGCTTCATATGACCATCTTCTTCTCCTGCTGGGGCCATTTTTTCTTTGTCAAAATGAAAGACTGGGGTCTGAGACCCTGCATAGACTACACTGGCCTCAACGACATCAATGTCTAAAAATGGTATTCTCTTCCCCTCCATTCAGAGTTATTTGACAAGGTGCGAGGAGCCACTATCTTCACTAAGCTGGAGATGAGTGGAAGACTGCCTTCAACACCAGGGATGGGCATTACGAGTACTTGGTTATGCCCTTTGGATTGAGTAACTCCTGGCAGTCTTCCACGGATACAACAATTATATTTTTTGAGACATTCTTTACATCTTCGTTGTTGTATACCTAGATGACATTCTAATCTTTTCCAAAGATCACAAGTCTCATCACCTACATGTCAAAGAAGTTCTATTATGGCTCTGAAATCATCAAATATATGTAACGATCTATAAATACATCTTTGAGAAATCTCCTGTACCTTTTTTGGGTCACATCATTTCAGGAGAATCTTTGCAGATGGAATCTGAGAAATTGAATGCCATCAGTGATTGGCCCAGCCAATTTCTTTAAAGGGAGTCCAACGATTTTTGGGCGAAGATTCATCCACAATTTCTCAACCATATTTGCCCCCATTACAGCTCTGACTAAGAAGGGAGCAAACCCTGCCCTTTGGCATCATCCTGCAGTGTTAACCTTCCAAACTCTCAAGGAAGTTTTTGTGTCTACTCCTATCCTAAATCAGCCATATGTAAAAAGACCATTCATACTAGAGGTGGATGCATCTTCCATCAGCAATGGGGCAATTTGGCTCAAGTATCTGCAAATGGCCGAAATCATCCTTGTGTATTCTTCTCCCATAACTTCTCACCTGCGGAAAGATACCATTGGTGACCAGGAGCTTTTAGCAATAAAGATGGCTTTAGAGGAGTGGAGGCAACTTCTGGAAGGAGCTAGGTTTCCAGTTACTATAATTTCAGACCACAAAAATCTTCTGTATTGGGGTTGAGTCTGCATTAAGACTCAACCCCAGACAAGCTCCTTCAAGATCATTTGTATCTGTTGAGGGTAATGAAGATTGCTCCAAATCACAGACCATACTTCTTCCTATGGTGTTTGCTCAAACCCAAATAGACCCTTTTTGTGATTCCGGATCGCTGAAAACAACTTCTTACATGGGCTCATGCTTCTTTGTTTTTGGGGCACTTTGGAGTCTTGAAAACTCTAAAATATTTACAGTGTGCGTACTGGTGTCCAACAATGGCTAAAGATGTCAAGGAATTCATTGCTTCATGTGATAAATCTGCCCGGCACAAAAATCCTCGTAGGAAAGTAATTGTGGCTTCTTCAGCCTCTTCCCATTCATACTAGACCATGGTCTCATGTCTCCATGGATTTTGTGACTGATCTGCCTATCTTTCAGGGTTACAACACTAATTGGGTGGTCATGGACCGCTTTTCCAAAATGGCTCATTTTGTTCCATTACAAGGTTTGCCTTTTGTACCTCAACTAACCAAAATTTTTATTTGGGAGATTTTTTGTCTGCACGGTCTACCTTCTAAAATTGTGTTCGATAGTGGAGTGCAGTTTGTGGCTAAATTTTGGCATGCATTATGTTTCTCCTGTGGAATCAAGCTGAGATTCTCCTTGGCATACCACCCTCAGACCAACGGGCAAACTGAATGGGTGAATCAAGGGCTGGAAACCTTAATAAGGTTGTTCGTATCCTCTTCCCAGGATTATTGGCTGGATCTGCTACCATGGGTGGAATTTGCTCACAACTTCTGATGCCATACTTCTATTAATTGTAAACCCTTCTTCACAGTGTTCGGTAGACATCCTAAGGTACCGGAATTTCAAGGTCTGCCTCCATTAGAAGTTCCAGCAGTTATGATGCTTCTTCTTCAATCATATTCAGGAATTTGGAAGGAAGTCCATGCCTCTTTAAAAAGAACCTCTTGTAATTATAAAAAATTTGCTGACCAAAAGCGAATATCCATTCCTTTGTTGACACATGGTGACAAGGTCTGGTTATCCACAAAAAACATCAGGATGAAGGTGCCAAACATGAAATTCGCTCCATGGTTCATTGGGCCTCATAACATTTTGAAAGTCATAAATCCAGTCTTTTATCAATTGGACTTGCCTCCTCACTTAAAGATATCAAAATCCTTTCATATCTCACTGCTTCATCCTTTAATCCTTAATCGGTTTCAACAATTCCCACCAAAAACTCCTCAGGTTTACACCCAATGGGGAGTTGAATTTGAAGTTAAACAAATTCTGGATTCTAGTCTTCAGTTGGGACAGCTCCAATACTTGATTGTTTAGAAGATTTTTTGTCCCCAAAGAATGCTCTTGGGTTGCAGCCTTGAATGTATGTGCTCCTCAGCTCATCCGCTCCTTCACACAGGAAATTTCCTAACAAGCCATCCCGTGTCCAGAGTCTACCCTGAAAGGAGGGGGTACTGTCAAGATGTGGCATGGGATTGGCCACTACTCACCCCTATGCCGTTGTCTTCAAGCTCTGAGGCATGTGGATGGCAGGCCTAGGAGTGGTTGCAGCTGAGTATTCTCCCCGGGGTCTGCTAGAATCTTCATGTGCACATCTTGGTTCCATTAGTGTGGACATGGGTGCTGCTATGTTGGTTTGAGTCATCTGACTAGTGTCCTCCACTGGTGGCCTGCAGTCAATCAGCTGCTTATTTTGGCCAATGACTAGCTACCTAAGGGTATTTAAGCTTAGTCTTTGGAACAGGAAATTGCCTGTGCAACTTCAATTCTCTAGTGTTTATTTGCTGAGACTGTGTCATAAGCTCAACACTATTCCCTAGTGTTCTCTATCAAGTTGCAACCCCTGTGATTCTCATTGCTATACAGCATCTGGTTCACTCGAAGCTGTAATCCATCGCTATACAGCATCTGGATCACTCAAAGCTGTCATCCATCGCTATACAGTGTCTGGTTCACTTGAATCTGTCTTCCATTATTATACAGCTTCTGGTTCATTTGAAGCTGTCATCCATCATTATACAGCATCTGGTTCACTCGTAGCTGTCATCCTTCACTATACAGTGTCTGATTCACTGCAAGCTGTTACCCATTGCTATATAGCATCTGGATACTCAGTATTTTATCTCCACTATTCAATTACCAAATCAACCAGTAGTACTATTCACCATACAGCATCTGGTGTCCCAGTGCAGCTATCGGTGGCAAACATTATCTGGAGTGCCAGACTTGTCCCCATTGCATTGGCAACTGCCCCATCTTGCTAGCCCTTCTAGTTGTCCCTCCAGTACATTTGTGGTCTTGTCCTTTGTCTTCTTGCTACTCTCAGATACCTATTCCAGGGGCTGCAACCTGTTCACTTGGTACAGCCTAAAACTGTGAACAAACAGGACCCAGGCCAGACAGTTTGCACAGGCCAAATGGAAGCTGCCAGGTCACAAGGGGAAGGAGTCCTCCAGAATTTGCTGGCATGCATGGAGACCCATGAGACAACTCAGCAATATATGGGACAACATCTCCAGGATGTCTCTCATCAACTCTCAATTCAAACTTTGATCACTGCCTTGATTCCTCTTCAAGCATCTTCTGTCTGTCCTCCAGTATTTTTGGTTCTCTCTGCTGAGCTTCCAGGTATTCTGAATCTGAACAGTTTCAGTCTGTGCTATTCCTGTTCTAGCCTGGTTCATGCAAGTCTCCTGTTCCATCTATACTCCAGTCTGATGTGCTTATCTATACATCTGGTCTGTGATAAACAATCATTATACCATTGTGAAATATGTCAAACTTTGGGTCAAGTACAGTTTAGCAGAGAACTAAACAAGACATAAGGATAAAATTATACAAACTGATATAAGTCTTCTCTGTGTGTGTCCCTGTTGCTACAAATTTGATGTGCCTAATTGGTAAATTGACTCCAATAAAAAGGCTGAATGAGATATACTGTTACAGGTTAAGCAAATTAATAAATATTTGAGACTTATGAACCTGATACACATTTCTTAATAAATGTGGTTCTGGAAAATGTAAGGATATATATATTTTCACCTTATATCATTAATGGAAGTAACACTATCAATTCATGCTCATGTAATAATAATTTTCTCCTCTCCATACCAATTTGATTTAATTATATTATATTTAATGATTCCTAGTATCTTAGTGTGTTGTTTGTATTCTTTATAACGAGCCAACACAACAAAGGCCTTTTTTTCCATTTTAATAAAATCATAGTAAAAGTTATATTTTAAATTTTCACATTATACATATATAATAGTGCCCCTAAAAGAAGAGTCCCACTTTTCCCTTTTTTGCTCTTCTGTGCACCTAAAACACAGTATAGAACAGAAAATCTTTTCTACAATATACAGACTTTAAGCAACATGGTTTATATTTATCTCTATATCTTGTCTAAGTGACATGAGAGGAGTTGTCCTTTTCCTATAAATTCTCCAGTAGACCTTTACAGTATACTGTATATGACTCTGCCATATACTAAATCACCCAATAACATGTGGAATTTCTTTTAACCACTGCAAGTGGTGATAGACTTATAAAAAATTAGGTAGATGTTCGATATTTAATATTTCCATTTCCTTTATCCCATTTTAATTTACAGTACCTTATTTGCTTTGCAAATTTTATGCCTCTGGGATAAAGGAGCATAAACATTCTCAAACTCAATTGCCATGTTCAAAATTCAAATCATAATTCAAGTGTAGTACTGTGTTACAATTTAAATTAAGGTAAGTTTTCAATATTCAAATACAAATCAAGCGAATTTTCAAAAAATAATAAAAACCTAGTCAAAGTGTTAATGCGTTAGTCCAGAGTTGGTGCTGCAGTACAGTCAAATATTTAAATAGAGAACCCACACCAAATGCCACCTCAAATGTTGCCAAATATTACTGGCAGTTGGTGTGGCTCCCCTATTTGAATATTGGAGTGCGCTGCAGCCACACCTCTGGAGCTACCACTTGTACCAGAGTTATAGTCCAGCAGCACTTGGGGCCATGTTGATTGTCACCCAGTCACCTTGGATGAGAGGAAACATTTTACTCCTTTTCACTCCCTTAGGAGTTGAAGTTTGAAAAATCCCTACTTATTGGGTGTTTAGGTCATGGAAGGAATATACTCTCCAAATTTCTTGTTTCTAGGTGCAATAGTTTGGGCTGGGCATTAATGAGTCAGTGAGTAAGGACATTTGTTTTTATATATTTCAAGATTACATTACCAGGTAGAGTATTACCACTTTAGCAGTTAACATTACTAACAAGTGCTGTGCCCTGCTAATATCACAATGATTAGGTAATACAAAGTATATGTTAAATCAGACACTAAGAGGGATAGAAAAAGGTTAGGTGTTACAAATAAATCAGGACTGGGAGAAGCTTATAAAGTATTAGCATTATTGAGTAGTCATCAATCATTATGATCACTATACTCGGAAGCCTACCCACACATGCATTATAATTTCACCTCTATACAGTTGTGTATTAATCTTTTTGTCAACAATCCAAGAGGGTAACAAATACACAAATCTATATGTATATTAAATGTATATTGCTTACATTTGGGAATATAAATGGGCTCATCACTATGGGTAGCTAACATTCTATATTAAATGTCCCTATTATCACATGTACATCTAAGTCAGCCAATCTTTTTGAGAAAATGATTGCTCATGCTGCATCTTACATCAGTTGCTATACATTTTTACTTAGTGCTTTGCATATACAGTAACACCAATGGCCCAATTACATCACTGGTGCCTAGAGACACACATTTTAATGGCATTACAGTAAATGGTGGTACCAAGTAGAATTATTTAAATTAGCCAACATCATAGTGAAGCAAATATTTTACACCAAACTATTTACTAGGCACACTCCAAGCCTGATTCAAAGTTTGACGTAAATCTGAAGAAGGTTTTTGATCTGAGTACTTACAGGATCTGTACTGCTAATGTATAATATCCGAGGGTGATTAGGGATCTGTAGTATGGAATTTCTCACCAATCTCATCATACCTGTTGTTTCTGCTATGCCACACCACAGCAAAAATGTAGGTGGTCCTCCAAACCGCAACACAATAATTGACACAATGAATAAAACCATTTTCACTTTATTTAACTGGAACTCTTCTTGAAATCAGGAATCTCATATGCAAGGGTTAAGTGATAGTAAGTTACACACAGTAACACCATAGTATCTTATATTTATGCAATACTAGACATGTAGAATCAGAATCAACTTTATTGGCCAAGTATACTTTCATATACAAGGAATTTAACTCTGCTTAACAACTAGCAAACTATTTCCATAAAAGAACACAGCAGGCATACATTCACAATATACTGTACCAATCCATAAATAATACAAATTCAATACAATACATATCTAGATATAAACCTCCTAATTAAAACAGTTATTAATACTGAACAAAATATTCCCCAGTTAGGTATTTAATAAAAGAACCGCCTGCTGGAAAAAACTTTAAGATGTCTAGTTGTCTTTACAGAATGCGATCTATATCGCCTACTTGACGGGAGCAATTGAAAGAAATCATGACCAGGTTGTGTTCCATCTGCCACAATATTCCTAGTCACTTCCTCACCCTGGACAAATATAACTCCTGTATGGAGGGGGAGTTCAACACCTGTTATTTTTTCTGCTTTTCTAACTACTCTTTGTAGTCTAGCCCTCTCGTTCACTGTTCATAATTCCAACACCCATGAATTCTAGTTACAAATTTAATTAGCTATATTAGGTTATGTAGTTGTACTCTAAATTAAAGTACAACTTTAATTACAAACATGAATATACAAATAAAGAACTACTAAACACTAATGTAATCTGAACCCCTTTCAATAGCTTACACTACTAAATAATGGTGATACTTATGATTCCACAATAATGCAACAATATCACAAATAATGTGTTCAAAGCAATTAATTCTGAACAAGGAATAAGCAACCAAAGAAACATAATTCCAGAAATATAAATATGCCTATACTTTAACAATAATATGTTCTCCCCTGGCAGCTTTTCAGTGGTGCACTTTGAAACAAACCGAATTTGACTGCCATTAGCTGAGTGCAGTGTACTCTCTCTCACTGTAATGCTGGCAGTCTATTCCACTGCAAATATGCTATACAGATATGAAAAGAGTTGGCCAATCAGCAAAAAACGATAGCCGAAAAGGTACTGTAGAACTTGTGGGATGCACTATGACATTGCCTGCTGATGGTGTATACACAATATATGCTGTAGTCATCTATGCTTCAGCTCTTTGTTGTTAGCTGACTCCAATCTATGTACTAACTTTATGACATGGGATAGTTAGTTGGCAATGAGTAGACTTATTGGGGAACAATTATATACATAAGGCAGAAGTTGTTTCTATTAATACTCTTATATAGCCCCTTGGTACTGTATCAAGGATTGAGTTTTTGCAAATTGTGAGGTGATATCAGTAATAAATAGCTCAGTTTCTAGTCAGGGTTACCTCAGGTGCTGCTGTATGGCTGGTGTGAGCTAGTGTAAGGGTGCACTGTGTTGTGTGCAGCTACCTGAGCTATACTGGCTATGTCACAGTCTCTATTCCATATGCAGACAAAGGAGTTACCTTCAGGTAATACTGCTCCTCACTATCTGCTGCGCATTCCCCTCTGATGCTTTGGGCTACCTGTCAGCCAAGGTCTCAGAGTCTGTCTCCTCTTTCAGTACTGCTTCCCCAGGTCCACCTCTGACTCTGAATGACATGGAGATAGGGCCTGCCTTTATGCTCAGCACCACCCAATCAGTACCTCACGCAGCACCTATTCATACAGTTTTGGGCTCTGAGATGCAGCTCCCTCACTGTTGCTGGCAGCAACACCTCAGCAGCACAGGTCTCTCTTCTCAGTGGTCACCTCAGGACAGACCACTGTCAGACAGTGTCTGCTCTCTTATATATAATTGGCCTCATGTAGCTCTGTCCAGACCAACTGCCACTTGCTTCCAGCTGTCACTTGCCTAACCACCTGACACTGCCCATGTGACCTGCTTATGACCTCTTGAGCAGCTGCAGGGGCTGCCAAGAATAGTGGTCTGCTTATGTAATAGCATACACATGAGCTGTAGTGAACTGCACACTGTCAGATGTAATACCTTGTTTAGTGGGAAATTGCACATGTGCAGATCTTGCTCTGCAAGATCACTCACAGTGCCCCCATTTGGAAGTGGGAAGGAGTGGCAATGACCAGCATCCCAGAAAATGTGGGTGTGTTGACCCCATTTTCTGTTTGTGAAAAAGCTAGTGTCTACATCTTCCAAACAGATTCAGGGGCCCCAACACTGAAATACACAGCCATCCTGAGTAACCTAAGAATTACTCAGGTCGTCGATGTTCATGCAAGTGTTCCCATGGATGCATCCTTGGATGCAGCAGCAGATCAAAGAAGCCAACACAAGACACAACATTAGCATATCATAAAAATGTTGCTGCATACTAAGATGCCTCAATTGTGTAGTAGCGTACAATGCTTAATCAGGCCCCTGTTTCACAAACAAACCAGTTTGTTTAAAAAAATCTAAATAAGAAGACATTTTTGTTGGCGGTTCTGCCTGCCAAAATTAAAACGGCAATAATATTATATGCAAAGCATGCCTGGTTTTGCATGTAATACTACGTACTTATAATTTAAGTACCATGGAAAAAAAGTCAACTATTGAAGGCTTTGAAAAATCACCACATTCTAAATATACCCCAAGATCTTAACCTGTGCACTAGAAATATGGCAACAAGATTTGCAAAACAGCAAGAGGATTAGCCACCAGACTAACAAAAGAAAACAAAGAAAATGAAAAACAAGTCAGTAATACAAAAAATAATTAAAGTACTTTACATCAAGAATTAAGAGCCAATTACTGAACCTATTGGTTGTTGGGAGAGAGCGCTCTGGGCCTGATTCAAATCCGGATGCTCTTTAAGAGCGCTCGCTCTGAATCAGGGCGCTCGCTAAGCTGTGGGTGACCATCCACAGCTTTTGCGTGCAGCCAGGTGATGGTCACGAAGGTCGTGACCATCGTGACTATAGGGGCTTGCGACGAGACCCTTGTGGTAGGGTCTCGTCCATCGCAAGCCCCAAAGAGCTTCCTGCTGTAACAGAGCAGGAAGTTCTCCACTGACATCACTCTTGATGTCAGTGGTGCCTCCCACAAATGGCAGGTGTTCCTTCAGGAATGCCTCCGTTTGTGTAGCCACCCCCCCTCCCCTCCTACAAAACAGGGCGAGCTGTTGATCAACATCGACAGCCGCCCCCTTTTTGTAGTGAGTCCCGGAGCGAAAGAATTTCTCTGTCACTCTGGGGCTTGCACATGCGCGCGCCGCACATGCGCAGTACCCCACCATCAACCCGCTTGCGGGCGCTGTGCAGGCCCTCTGTGTGATGTCTCTCTTTTAGCCTCCAGGCGCTAGGACCTGGAGCAGCTGGATGCATGATTTCCGACCTACTGAGTGCCACGACATCTGACCTGCTGAATGTGTTACTACACATGTACGGTTCCCTGTACACCATTCTCCTTCCATCATTCTGTGTAAAGGATTTGCCCCTGAGACTCCACTAACTAAGACTATATACAGGCCACATAAAGACCCCAAATACCACTGTGTCACTACCACTGAGTATACTATATATATACTACTGCCACTAGTATATATATACATATGCACACTACAGGCACTAGCATATCCCTTATATGCTCCTGGCTGCAACTGGATATCCTTGCACCCTGCACATGCTGCATACTGTTTGTCCCTATCTGTTTCTGCATCTGTTTCTCTCAGTTAATAAACCAATCCCTGGATAAGTTTATCTGTTATGTGGACTAACATCCATTGCACACCAATGACACCTACTACGAATGTAGGATCTGAAAAAAATTGGTTCCATAAAAGATGGAATGGGGATTTGGTCACAAGGAATAATGGGAAGGAAAACATAATATATGATACTTTCCTCTGTGTTTGAATGAAAACATCCTTGTGTTGAGATGTTATGTTAATGCTACAGGCATCCTACATAAGTATCTACTTCTGCCTGGTCAGCACACAATTTAGATTAAGTGAATATAACCTGTGCTTACTCTCTAAAGAGTAAATCACTAGCAGGCACCTGGGGGTAATCCAAACCCCTAGATTAATAATGTAACAAAAAGATTTGTGCCTGCGCTTGAAAAATTATTGAGTACATAAGTGTGTATTATTGTAAAAAAAGGGTGACTAGATAAGTACTTGATGGACTTATTTAATTAACAAGAATACAGAAATTGATGGAGTCACAGTGCTCCTCTCTGTAATCAATAAATAGTAGTGCTGTACAAAGAAAAGGGGAAAATGCTGGGGTGGGACTGGGGAAGATATGAGAAAGATGGAGACCAGTCCTGATGTGGTTCAGTAATGGAGAACTTCTATGTTTAGGAAAGTAGGAGAAATAACCAAAATTAGGGGAAAAAAATCAATAAAGTTGTAACATGCAAAATCTTGAAAAAAAGGGAAAAGAAGTCTCAAGCAAAAAACAATGTGCTGTTAAAAGTCTATGGTAGTTGCGCTGTCGAGGGGCGGCGGCCTGTACCCTCCGGTCTGTCAATTTACCCAGTATCCTATAAATGCTGTAATCCTCTGCTGTCCTTGATGTTAATCCCACTGCCTTCTTTTGGAGTGTGTGCCTCGTTACATACTCACTATTGTTCCACCTTAGTCACCAGACACGAGATAGTCTGCTGGAGCCCACGCTCCCTTGCGGTCACGTGGTTCTGGCTGACGGATGATGCAGCCGGCTGCTCGACCCACTGGCTGGTGCAGAAACTTGAGAGATGTAGTCAGTTCGGGCTGTGCACAGTTCGGACACTGTCCTGGATCAGCTGAAGTACAATGGGCATGAGTAGTGGGCTATTGCTGATATAAGGAGAGAAATCTGTAAGGATGTCCGACATGTAGCGGCTTGCCAGCCTTCTTCAGGGACGTGTTGGGATGGAGTACATGGTCTCTTTAAATAGGGGAGAACCACTTACATGGTTAATGACATGTGATGCTTGTTGTCATGGTTACACATTGTCATATGTGACACATAGAAGCTGATTGGCTGCTGTTCGTATTAGAAACAATGTATAGGATTGGATCTTGTGTGACAGCAGCCTGAATAGGGAGGAGCAATATAAACTAAGCTAGTTTGTTCGTGAAAAACGTCATACAGGTATTAGTAATTTTGTGAGTAAATAAACATTGATTTTCAAATATCGAGCATTATGTTAGTGGTAACTTGTTAAGTAAGATATAGTATTTATTAATATTGCATCAACAGATGCTTAACTAACCTGCTTTATTACAGTAACCTAATTGAAGTCAATAAGTGACATCATATTTTACTGTTTGTATGTAAATGAATCATGATTGATGTGCGTAACTGGATGTTGGCAACATAATGATTTACTGTTTGTATGTGAAAGAATCATGATGTGAATTGAATATTGGATATTAGCAACCGGTGTGTCTGTGGGAAATTAATAAGTGCAGAAGGTATACCATATTGATTCCTAAAAGTCGCTAGTCGCTATTTAGCGCTGCAAGTCACTTAAGAAATAATTGCTTTCCAGTCTAATCTTGTGGTTCCAAAGCACAAAAAGTTATTTATGGAAACAGGGAAAGATTTAACAATTAGAATAAAAAGCAATAATATATATATAAGTACAAGCCGATACATACACATGCGCTACTGGTCCCAGTATGCAGTCCTTCAATCCTGAATCCTGCGGTCACCCAAAATGAAGGATGACTGAACACTGAGGCCAGCACACAGCATATATATGGTACAGGTTACAAGGATAACAAAGGGGCAAGTTGGCATGTTTTCATTGGTTCTTGCATCTGGTCAATCTGGTCATTGGTCAGTTCATATGGTATCATCAGAGGTATGGCTCGGTTTTCCAACAGCTTCTTTGTGTAACTTCCCTCCAAGGAACTAGTTTAAACTGGCTAAAAACACTGCATATAGAGAATAGCATTCTAACCAATAACTCCCTATAATCCATAACTAGCGAACACAAGATGCGAATCCTTCGCCGATAGAAATGGATGTCTGCAAATAAACAGGGATTTAGTATAATACCAAACATGACATGTCCACTGTATTCTAAACGTTAGATCTCATTTAAGCACATATTACATCATAATTATTAACAAACAAAACCTCTAATAACTCTGGTTATTAACTATAATGTGTGGGAACCATTTTATATGTATGTGTTCGCATATGTGAGTCTGTATATTGAAATAGGAAGTGTTCATATGTATGTATGTGAATATGCATGTGAGCGGCTATGTGTACGCATGTGGATACACATGGTAGCGCCTCTGTGTATGCATATAAGTTTATATTTGTGAGTTATGTGCATCAGTGTATATGTGTGTGGTGGATTCGCATTTGTCCGCATCAGATTGTGCCGATGCAAAGTAGCGTCATGGTAACCTGTCATCAGACCATAGATGAATAGATCGTCGGATAATAATTGCAAGCAATCATATCCAATTATTTGACTTTGACAGTCCACCCTTTGATAAGAAACATAAAACTATTACATTCAATTCAACCTTTTTAGTCAGGCATAATAAATGAGTATTCAGTGTTCTAAACGATATGACACAACTTGGTCATTGAACCGTTAGTAATGCATTTCAGGAAAAGGGTAAAACAACCCTTATATGCGATCTGCGGATCTATAAGGGACCATTGGTAGGATGTGGGACCTCATCAAAGCTATAAAGGAAGTTTGGGGGGGAATTGAGACTACATTATCTAGGATGTTTTAACGGAACATTTACAATACATTTTATTATAGATGACCAAGCCTATTCACATGTTATCTGATGGCACATTCAATTTCAGGATTGTAATGCAGTTCTTTATCAACCTTAGTACCTATACCATCACCACTCACCACCATCATGATTTAATTTTCACGGTTAACCTTGGTGGTACATTTTCTACCCTTTGCTACAGTAAGAACACATCTGACACATAAACCAATTACTAAAATGACAAGTATAAGAATAAGGAGCTTACCTATACTAGCAACCATTTCCTGTACCCACTCTCCCAGACTGGCAAACCATTTGACAGGGTTTAACCATGAGAACCATGTCTCTACCTTTAACTCAGTCTCATACAGGAAAGTATTATGGTTCTTCCAAAATTCCCAATTCGGTTGTAGGATTTCATCCATTTTCCAGTCTATCACCTCTTTGGGGTCATCATTATTATTGGTGATGTACGTGCAACACTTGACACCAAATTGGGTGGCCAAAGTCACACAATATCCACCAGTAACAGCAGTCAGGTAGTTTAACACTAGCCTATGTTGTACCAATTCCTTTTTAAAAGCCTGTAGCTCCTTACCAGTATACTTGAAAGTGTCATCATACATCTCGGTGATGTTGTCTATTAATTTAGCCAGGTCTTGGATGTATCTAAAATTTAAAGTTCCCCGAGTGATCCTTGTGGGATCTAATGTTATCCAAATTTGGAAGCCAGTTGTTTCACAAATCAACTGTGTGGCTATATGTTCTTCACCAGGTATCATATTTCTTTTGTCATGATGTTCATACTGTGTGTGTATGTATGGAGGTGGTGCAGTTTTATGGATATCAATCATTTCATCATGCGTAAGGGTCATGATTTATGGTAATACCCTTCCAAGATAACATAAACCTTCAGAACTCAGAGAGAGCCACGTGTACGCTTTCCTTCCACATATAAAATACACATCATCTGGGAGAACATAAGGAACATAATGCATCATTATCATTGAACACATTATTCTTACAAAGAATCCTGCTCCCAGTTCCGCCATTTGACTGGTACACGCTTCTGTTTTTTATTTGCACAGTACCCTAGTGATACTCTGCCAACCATTACTGTATCATATCTACGTGTGTACCTATACCAAAAGTATCTCCCAGTTGCAACAATTCTGCATACAAGTTCAGAATCAATAGGCTCATTATCTGCTCAGTGTGAATAAGTCATTGTCTGATTGTTCCAGGTCACCTCCCAATTTCCTGGTTGTCTGAAATTTGTGATATTTAAGCATACCAGGGATCTATCTACCTGTTTCTGGTGGAGCTTAAGACTAGGGGGTTTATATATATTACATTTCTTGTCCACCGGTCTTCCCCCATTTAATTCAATTACCTCTGCTAACTTTAATGGGTATGGCACTAATCCCAATTTACTCTGTCCTTGAGGTACTTGGGAACACACCCAACATTCAGTCTGGTTTAAGACCTTACCCAGTAAGGAATGGTAATCCTCTACAGGATGCTCACCCAAATACAGATTATTCTTGGACTGGCATTGTTGGATGCATTTCTCATCAACTACGGACCCACAGTACTCGCAAATACAATATTCATCAGACAATAACCCCTCACACTGTCACCGAGTTACATGGCTAACAGATCTCTTAATTTCTAAACTGAGTTTAACCATATAACGCCCTGATAGGTTTATTGCTCTCTCTTCCAACTCCACTCTATCGACATCATTATCGACCTCCCTCTCCATCATCTGTCCTCCATCACAGAAACAGGAAATCCCAAATAAGGATGAGGAGAACCCTGGAAGGAGGTAAGGACACAAAAACAGCCCGCCACTCCGTTGCTGGAATAGTGGTCTGCACACATCTCTGGCTCAGGTGTTTTCACTGCAATCTCTAGCTCTCCCGGAACAGGCTCACAATCGACAGGCCCACATTATCTGTCTCAACTCTGCCTTGTATCTCCTTCGGGTGGTTGACCTTTCTGCAGTGAGTGGAATGGACCCAGGTATCTCTTTCTGCTGCCCCCAAAGATGTGTCACTGGTCAACAACCCCTGGCAAGGGCCTTCCCAATGATCTGTTAAACAACATTTTTGATGAGAATCTCCAAAGACAGAAAATTTCCCTAATCTGGGAAATTCTAAAATTTCCAACCCTCAAATACCCATGTAACACCCTCCCTTTTCTCCTGACAATAATCTGTGTATTAATTGTTGAGGAGAATCAGAGAAGTCTTGGGCGCTTTGATCTACTTTAACCAGCATTCTAATGTTCTGAGAAAATAGAAAGAAATGTTAGTATACATAATACGGGTATGTCAATTTGTAACTAATTCTTATCTATCCTAAACATACAAAACTGTTAATAGATATGCACAATTCATTTAGTAATAACAGTAAATCATCCTATGGAACCTGTTTAAATATAAGACCATTTTAAAATAACCTTAAATGTAATTTTTTATTCAAAACCCTTAGTAATTCCAGGCATTACCACCTCTGCTGGGAAATGGATGTGTATTTCCCTTACCTACTACTCCTCCTAGGACCTGTGAGTGTCCCTATTGTCCAGAAGAGGTAAAACAGCAAAATTACAACAGGTGTTTTTGAGAAAAACATACATTCTGCTGAGTTATTGTCAGAGCAACAATTTTAAACAGTATAATCATATGTATATTTTTATGATCTATGGCAATCCCCCTGTTCTGGTGAATGAAACCTCCACCATTGGGTTATCCACAATACCTACATCACAATTTAACTAGATTTTACAGGGATTTATAAACATAAAAAAATCACATTTGTGCCTGTTATTAACAATCACATGGGATCTCTAAAAACTATTTCTTATGAACACTTGGTCAGGGGTTGCAATACCAATACTTACTTTCTACCACTAAGGGGATTTTGAATCCTTTACTCTGGGACACATATTTAATAATTATAGTTTACCTGTATACAATACCATATGGATGTCTTTTTATTTACTACAGTGATGACAAATCTAGATTTCCTTATTTCTGCTTTTCATATGATATCCCTACTTCTAAGGAATATCCCATGTCCAACATTCTGAGTGTTACGCATATCACATTGTATAATCTATAATGTATAATGTAATGTATATCTCTGTTTAAGAAAGTCATATTTCCTGCAGTCATATATACTTACCACATGACTGGTTTACCTTTATTACAGAATTCGCCGACTTACGATTCAGTCTTTTCCAACCATTCTGCTTACTAATACATATATAATGATTATTACAAGACTCATTGCAAATCTGCTATATGATCCAATTTAATCACACCCTGCTTAGCAATACATCACCTGATTCTAAGCTTCACACCAGCATCACATATATATCCGTCACAAGAATTTAATTTCTTAACCCAAAGTAAATCTATAAACTGCTATATTGCAAGGATTTTTCAGACGTACATACAAACTCCACACAGGAAAGTACATACAAACTCTACACAGGACACCAAGATCATGTTACAGCACAAATACCTCAAAACTTATGTATTGCAGCCATGTGTGGGTTCAGTGCACAGATCCCTGTTTTCTGAGATCATGTGTAAACCCCACCCTTTGTGCACAACCAGACTTTTGAGAACAACGGAGAGTAATAAATGCAAATCATGATTCATATTTGTGCTGATTCTAGCTCCTGTATAAATCATGATTATTCATAACAAACATCATAAACTTTGCCAATTGTAATGTTTGTGACATTCTCAGAACACAACACATTGGAAACCACCTGCAATAGGAAAAATACTTTTACCATCTCTAAATGAATTTCTAATTTTACATTCATTGGCTTCATGTATATATAAAGAATTAATATTTATAAGAAAAAAATTATTATTCATTTTTGGGTTTGTTGTGATTAATTAAGAATTCTCTCATGTGCCAATGGGTATTATGTGACCTTAATGCACACGTTTCACTGCAGATATGCTGTAGGGTGAAATGGAATGATATACCGTGGTTGTATGTGTGCAAAGTGTACACGTGTGTGTATATGGGGGAATATATGATATACTGTATGTATATTTTAAGGTAATATTAATTATTCACCTGCACTTCTGGCTCGACTACTGGTCTAGAGATAAATTGTGGAGAGCAATCTATCAGAGAAAATAATTATTTGTGCATGTATGTGCATGTGTATGTTGGGTGATTTGTGTTGTTTTGAATGGGATGGTGGGGCCTCATGGCAATGCAGTTAAGTCATTATAAAGAGATCTATTTTACCAAGTGTGACTTGATCAAAGTGAACCTCTTGCAACAACAAATTAAGCTATTGTCTAACTCTCCAGGTAGACCAAAAAAAGCCTGTTCTTATTAATATATCCCAATCTCAATATTTACTGTAAACAAGGACACCTGATCTTTCCACAATGTACAATGACTAAGGCTTGCACATACTTAAAATTATTTAAATATCTAAAATATTAACAATTTCCCTTTATGGCTATGATAAATTAATTTGATTGACAACACATTTGAACTAACATAACCATTACGTTTTAAACTCATCTCACCAATTTCAGCTGCTGTCCCTACTGGGGGAAACCACTCCCCTTCCTTACCTGCATGGTACTTCTTGCATGTTAATAGCACAGGCAATGGCTGATTTTACAGTGGGTTCATTATCTTCTTCAGGAACATTACCTTAAAAAAATACCTTAAAACAGGATATAAGTTACTTGTTACATTTTTTTTATTTTTGGTATCAGCTATACTTCCACCTGTGGCAGCATAAGGCGGCGGAGGTGTGCAATGTGCTATCTTCTTTATGCACAGTGACGCTACCTTGCAGCGTGGGTATGCTACTGGGCGGCATCTTGCTTTGCAGCGTGAGTACGCTGTTTTGTGACTCACATATACCACCATGCCATGTGTTCCCCTTGTGCTGCCATAACTTTAAACAATCATACTTTACTCTTTTCTTCAAAGATTTGACTAAACATATGTTATTTCTAACATTACTCAGTACCTCTGAACCAAAACTGCCAACTTTGGGAAAGGGTTTTATGCATTCTTTGGTCATCTTGACCTATATGTTGCAGTATGCAGTTGCATACTCGACATACTTCTCATTCATTATATACCTTGCCGATCCAATCGGCCCATTCATAAGCAGCTCTCCCTGTACCATCCCTAGCGACTGCTTAGTACCCATCTGGGACAATGCTTTTGCTTCTTTCACTAGGGACTTCGACGGTGGACGAATGAAATAAGCTGAGTCCACTCACTTCCACCTGTTGTGCACCGCCAACCGCTAAACATTTTACCATTAGCATGCACAACGAAGAAACAGAAAATAGCCTATGCAATTATTCTGCTTTCCCGACAAATTATACCAAGCTTTGTCCGACCGCTTCCTACTTTGACTCTCCCCTGGTAGAATTTAAGTATTCCATTAACACTTACCCTTGCCAAGGGTATCCTACACCACAACCAATTTCACAATCATGGTTCGCACAACCGTGCGGTCCAATCACATTGCCCAGAGACACTACCCTATGAATGGACTTTGCGATTACAATTGGAAGTTGACCAAGAAACAACCTCCAGTTTCTCGCTCGGTATATCTGCTGTGTATACCTACTCAGTAGTAGTTGTGCCTCGTCAGACACCTACCGGGTCTCTCCTGTCTCTCTCCAACAGTGAAGAAAAACCTTTTCCATTTTTCTTTTCCCCTTTTCACATCACAAGCATACGTTCACATTCATATACCTTTGTTTCTGGCCAGAAAAATGCTTTCCCCTTGGCTATACCAATACAGAGGATTTTAACAAGTGATACAAGACTATCTATTACAACGATTGTTTAAACATACGGCAGTAATACAGGGCAGATGCATACACTATTTGTGAATCACCTATTGCAGTGCAAAAGTGACAATAAAAGAAACAGCCTTTTCTCTCTTGTCCCTGGATTCTAAACAGTGCTCCTTAGATCACCCAAAAATGGATATTCAATTTCACAACACTGAGTACAAAACAGGTTCAAAATACATTGCGTTCTTACCCGTGTGTGATGCGTCCACCCTTTGATGAGGGATCTAAATCCGTTCATCGCTTTGAGTAATTTCCAGTAGCTTGACCTCAAGGCCGAGCCCCCATCTATTGATTCATAATAGTCGCTAGTCACTATTTAGCGCCACAAGCCGCTTAAGAAAGAATTGCTTTCCAGTCCAATCTTGTGGTTCCAAAGCACAAAAAGTTATTTATGTAAACATGGAAAAATTTAACAACAAGAATAAATAGCAATAAGATATATATATAAGTACAAGATGATACATACGCATGCGCTACTTGTCCCAGTATGCAGTCCTTCAATCCTGAATCCTGCGGACACCCAAAATGGAGAATGACTGAACACTGAGCACAGCACACAGCATATATACATTACAGGTTACAAGGATAACAAAGGGACAAGTTGGAATGTTTTCATTGGTTCTTGCATCTGGTCAATCTGGTCATTGGTCAGTTCATATGGTGTCATCAGAGGTATGGCTCGGTTTTCCAACAGCTTGTTTGTGTAACTTCCCTCCGAGGAACTAGTTTAAACTGGCTAAAAACACTGCATACAGAGAATAGCATTCTAACCAATAACTCCCTATAACCCATAACTAGCGAACACAAGATGCGAATCCTTCGCCGATAGAAATTGATGTCTGCAAATAAACAGGGATTTAGTATGATACCAAACATGACATGTCCACTGTATTCTAGATCTCATTTAAGCACATATTACATCATAATTATTAACAAACAAAACCTCTAATAACTCTGATTATTAACTATAATGTGTGGGAACCAATTAATATGTATGCATTCGCATATGCGTGTCTGTATATTGAAATAGGAAGTGTTTGTATGTATGTATGTGAATATGCATGTGAACATCTATGTGTATGCATGTGGATACACATACAAGCATCTCTGTGTATGCATATAAGTTTATATGTGTGCTTTATGTGCATCAGTATATATGTGTGTGGTGGATTCACATTTGTGTGCATCAGATTGCACCAACGTAAAGTAGCATCGTGGTAAACCATTGTCAGACCATAGATGGATTAGATCATCAGATAATAATTGCAAGCGATCATATCCAATTATTTGACTTTGACAACCAATATGTAAAAGAGGTAGAAAAAGCTAACGTGATAGTATATTGAAGAGGTTCTGTAACCAGTAAATAATTTGTTAAGTAATTGAATGACCGGACTTCTATGGATAGGATAAATGAGGGGAGTGGTGGAAGGTAACCAAGTACATGGAGAACCTTATTGATGGGGTGAGAGGTTCAGTAGTTATTAATATATTTAATCTAGGTGTCAATGTTAAGTCCTTTGTGTGTTTTTGTCTTAAGTGTAAATATCCACTTGAGTTCTTCCTTGTCCAGACATTGCTCAAAATTACCACCCCTCCAGTTCTTATGAATCAGTTGGATGCCTATTATCTGTAATCCCCTAGCATCATTGTTGTGTGAGTTTTTACAGTGATTTGATAGGCTGTGGGTGGCTAGGCCTTTCTTGATGTTTCACACATGTTCTGAAGCTCTTTCCTCTTAGTCCTTCCCATGTACTGTAAATTGCAAGGACACTCAGCTAGGTGTATGAGTCCTTTACTGTCGCAAGTGATCTGTTCCTTGATTTTGTATTCTGTTTTGGTTTTTAAAGACATAAAGGTTTTTATGCATTTGGTGGTGCTGTTGCAGGAGCATCAATAGGAGCAGCACCCACAAAAGAGGAAGCCCGCAGTATTTGTGTTCTCTATTAAGCTAGTTGGGGGGATATGGTTTTTCTTGAGCTTGGAGTTGAGATCTGGGGTTTTCTATATATTATTTGAGATTTGTTTGGCAGAATGTCTGAAAGTTTATCATCCTGAAGGAGGATGTGTCAGTGTTTTCTCATGATCTTCTGGATGGACGTTGAGACACGGCTATATTGTGTCACCATGCATGTTTTGCATTGGTAGTTTGTAGCTTTGGTTTATGTTTGATGAGTGTGTTCCTGTCAGTTCCTAAAGCTTTGTCATAAGCTGCCTCTATTGCTATGGAATCATATTGTTTGGATAGAAATAATTTTTTCATCTCCTTCTCTTGTTCTATGTAGTCCTGTACTAGTGTGCAATTGTATCTTACTCTTTGAAATTGCCCCATGGGAATGCTTCCCAACCAATTAGGGTGGTGACCACTGGTAGATAAAATATAGCTGTTGACATCTACAGTTTTATGGAAGGTTTTTGTCAGTATTTGATTGTTTTGAATGAAAATGGTGAGGTCTAAAAAGTTGACTTGTTCTCGGCTGTAATCAGTGTTAAATGTTAGGTTTCTGTCTTTCTGGTTGATGTAATTTAAGAAGGAATTTAGGGACATCTCGTCTCCTTTCCAAATAAACAGGATATCATTGATATAGCATCGCCAGAGGACTAGATTTGGGCTGAACTCGCCAAATGAACAGATGGTGCTATCTTCCCATGAACTCATGAAAATGTTAGCATAGCTTGGTGCAAATGTAGTCCCCATGGCTGTACCGGTAGTCTGTTTGTAAAATTTGTTGTTAAACCAAATGTAATTGTGTTGTAATATAAATTTCACTCCCTCTAGTATGAAGTCACTTGATCTATCTGTAGATCTATGTCAGCTGTTAGAATTTTTTCTATGGCTAGTAAACCTTGTTCCTGTTGAATTACCATATACAATGATGCAATGTCGCTAATGCATAGCCAGTAGTCGGTTGGATGTCTGTAAGGATTCTTAGTACATCAGATGTATCTTTTAGATATGACCTTTGCTTCTTTACATATGGTTGTAGAAACCTGTCAATATATCACAATAAATTTGCTGTGAGTGAGTTAATCCCTGAAATGATGGGTCTGCCTGGTGGTTTATGGATGCTTTTATGAATTTTGGGAAGATAATAGAAAATGGGTATTATGGGGTGTTTATTAACCAGGAATTGGTACTCTGCTTTGCTTAGAATGCCTCTGTCTTGGCCTGTCTCTAGTAGATATTGTAATTGTGCATAATATTTTTTTGTGGAATCCAAATCCATGACTGAGTATATGTTCTTATCTCCTAGTATTCTATTACACTCCTCTATGTAGTCTGATTTTTCTAGTAGGACAATCCCCCCTCCCTTGTCAGCTGGTTTAATTATCAGGTTTGTATTATCCATTAGCTCATGTTGAGCAACTCTTTCTGTTCTAGTTAGGTTGACTTTGTGGTTTTTGTCTGTTTTCAGATTGTCCAAGTCCTTGTTGACTAAGGACTTGAATGTGTCGATGAATGGGCCTCATAGGTGTTGTGGATAGATCTTAAAGGCCGGTTTAAGATTGGAGTGTCTGAAACCGAAAGAATCCTCTTTAGGTCTGTAGTCCACTCTACTGTCATCTTTGTAGTATTTTTGTAGAGTGAGTTTCCTAATAAATTTATTAAGATCAAGGTAAGTTTCAAATTTGTTAATGCTTTTATGGGGGTCAAATTTTGAAGCCTTTGTTGAGCACCGTTATGTGAGTTTTGTGCAATGTGCATGTGCTCAGGTTGAAGATCCCATTGGTTCTTGTTGTGTCTGTGTTCTGTTGGCCTTTTTATTGGTGGACTGCCTCATCTACTGTACATCCCCTTCTGTGGTTTCTAGTTTTCATTTTAGGGGAGTGTGAGTCTTTTGGCAGGCTAACATGCCTGCACCCATATCTAAAAAACTGTACCCCATTCTTATTGTGAGTCCTTTCTATATAAGTTGGAGGAGTTGGTGGGGGGAATGGGGGGAATGTCGAAGAAATATCTGTGAATGTTTGTAGACCTGCATCTACTGAGAGCCTAGCTAGTTGTTCATAATCAGTGTCTTCTTCTATGCCATAAGTAGAGAAAGTTGAGTCAATGCTAGTATTTAGTGTGATGTTCTCCAGTGTTAGTTGTTCTGTTTTTTTGTCTGTTTTATGATATCCTTGTTTTGTTGGTTGTTTTGCAGCCTGGTCATAAATTGCTGATTTGTTAAATTTAGTTTTTTTGTAGACTATGTAGTAGTCATAGGTATTTGTTTTATTTGTTTGGGGAATTTTTGATTTCTTGATTTTTTGGAATCCTGGTGTGGTGAATCAAATGTTTTAATCTTGATTTTGTTGTTATTTTTGGTTTTGGTTTTACCTACTGTAGTCGGTCTCTTAATATTTTGGACTGTTTAATATGAACTATTGAACTTTCATGTTTTGCAAGTTTGATGAGGGCGATGACTTCTAACTGTAGGTATTCCTAATTTTTTTGTATTCTTCTAATTGGTTGTTCAGTGAATCTAAGTCTCCTTCTAGCTTTTTGAGTGTTTCAGTGTGTGATAATGATTAATTTTATTAGTTGTTTAGAGCATTCGTGCAGTATAGTATCCCATTTTGTCATAATGCTACAGATATCCTACATAATGATCTACTTTTGCCTGGTCACGACACAATTTAAATTGTTGAATCTGTTTCATGGGTGGGGTTGTGAGGGCAATGTCTTTTCAAAAACTCAGTTTTGTGGTGATATAGAGATTGTTGGTTTAAGCATAACAAATTAATAAATTGTACCCATCAAAATATGTACATACCCAACATGTGATATTGTGAATAAATGGTACTGTACATAATCTGAATATGCGTTGTAGTAATAGGTTGTACATATTCTAAGACAATGATATAAAATATATTTTGTGGACAGGAGTTTGTCTGATTGCTATAATGTTATTGGGCATATTAATGTGATCCTGAGTGGTGTAATTTTTACAGTAAGTCTTATTTGTTCATTAGAATTCATGATAAAAGAAAATAAAAATGTATTCTTCTAGTTTATTTATTTTTAAATATTCTCATGAATTTACCAGACAATACAATCACAAACACAATGCGCATGCCACATAACAACTAAATGGGATCTATTTGAGATTGTAGATGTGTGTTATGACTAAACTTTCTGGAAGTGACATCACTGACACTGGTGGAAGGGTTTAGATTTCAGACCAACTGTCATTAACTGACAAAAATGGTATTATTTATATCAGCACTTGATTTTATTATATAGATGTAAATATTTAAATTAGAAGCACTTTCATTGTGTTTGCAGAATACACAAAATAATATAGTGCACTAAATTCCATATAAGATGTCTAATCAGTACAAAGGACTCTATATTGAGATATTGCGCAATAACGTGGCAGTTACATTTCAAGTTGGATACATATTAAGTTATGTATTTAGGAGCTACAAATATGCTTTAAATTAACATTAGATAAAACATTATTGGTTGATTCTAGGCTAAATGTCAGTTTATTTTTTTACAATAGTCTAACAATACCATGCAATGTCTATTTGCTATACGCATAGCCAGCAAGATATTATCAAGTATAAAATGTGTGGTATCTCAATTAAAAAGCACTATTGACACCTTCAATATCCAGTTCAGTTTGGTTTTAATTCACAAAGAGGATACTATAGATATGGAAGATTGTATGGAAGGGCAGCTAAATGTAAAAGGTAGATGAAAGCTCTTAATTATGGAGGCACATTCTACCTCAGCTCTAAATTGCAGTGTGAAAATAAGGCTACATAGGGCCAAATGTAATAGGTTGAGAGTTTAGAAAATGTGAGAGTTTAGCAGTAATCTCTTACATTGGTCGAGTTTTGTTTTCAAAATGGGGAAATATTTGGATGAGAGTTTAAATCATGAGAGTTTTTTGAGTCTAAAAACATGTGAGTTTGTATGTCCTTGGACTCTATTGCATTGGATGAGTTTAAAAAGTGTGAAAGTTTAGTGCTAAACACTTATATTTTCAAAACTCTCATCCTATTACATTAGTCCTTAGTGTTTGTGTTGTGTGCAATGTAAAAAGCAGGAAGTATTTTCCCTGTGTACAAACTAAAATTTGGAATTGTACCACTTATGTCGCAACATGTTTTCTCCAGGTGCAAATTTGCACTCAAGCTGCATACTGTATGCTCCTAACTCTAAATCAGGCCCAGAATGATCCTGTTTTCCTGTACAAAAAAATCTATTCAGAGCATGCAATACAAAGGACACACTTAGCTCTTTTCTAAAGCTCTGTCAGGTGTACAACAATTACAAAACACAGACATAATTTATATTTTGTTTTTGAAGCTCTTTTGTATTGTTTAACTAAATGTGGGGAACATAATTAGGTGCGATTATCTGGCAAACATGAGTAAGTGCAGCTGTATACCGCACTTATGATACTTCTGAACTTGTAGATTTTTGTTCTCAGCCTCGGGTGTGGATTAACAGACAGTAAAAAGGTTGACTGGGACAAAATGTCAACAAGGACAAAAGGTCAACACACTAAAGGTCGAAATGTAAAAAGTCAACTGGTACAAATGGTTGGCAGGGTCAAAATGTTGACAAAAAAGTGGTTGCCACAAAAATGGTCAACACATGATTTCTTTTGTTTTTTAGCTCTAATCTTCACCCTTTATAGGGCTGCGAGCAAAAATGTGTGAGTCTGGCTTGAGTCTAAGCCACAAGGGGGAGACTTCTAATGCTGTTGCCATTTACACACCATGGCAACAGCAGCTCACCCCCCTCACATGCAGGTGCAAGATGATCACACCTAATTGAATTCACCCATATATGTTGATGCAACAATGAAAGTAACATCATGATTTACAACTAAAGCTGAATACACACGTAAAGATTTTCTGTCCAACCATACAACTAGTTGATTGGTTGGAATGAAAATCTGGTAACGTATGGGAGTAACTGATGATCAGCAATTTGCTCCTAAATGCCAGAAAACAGATGAAAGACAAGTTTGTTAAATGTTTGATCTAAACAATTTGTTCAAACAACAGTTTTTGTCCATTTTCCGGCATTTAGGAGCAAACTGCTGATTTGTTATTTGCTTTCATACCTTACCAGATTTTCATTCCAACCAATCAACTAGTTGGATGGTTGGACAGAAAATCTTTATGTGTGTATGCACCTTTACATTGACCTAAACCTTCTTGTTTCTTTTCTTTTTTCTTTTTCTTTTCTTTTTTTAATATATATAGGCTTTAAAAATGTATTACTTTCTACAAATGCTGATGAACCACTAAACATTGTAAATTAATGTTACTTAAATGTGTACACATCTACAAATACAATAATGTAGTTTCATCTTGGATAAAAGATTTCCTGTAAGACACAATTTCTTTTGAATTCAGAAAAAAAGAATAAATAGAACATTGTCTATACTGAATACAAAACATTTTTTTTCTTTAAAGATGTCATTTATGTTCCTGACTGTTTGAATGCTATACAGACAATCTTTGTTTCTTAGAATCATGCTACATTACATTCTTATGATTCATTAACCTTAGAGAAGTTTCACTGACTGCTAATATCTGTTGTTGCTATGAGACAATTAACCATGGAAATAGAAGCTGAGTTATTATTTGATTTATGTTCAATATAAACACTTTTCCTGGCTCAGCCACATAACATTGCGAAGACATTGATGGAGAAAGCAGGCACTTGTCTGTGTATCTGTTTATAATATCTCTATCAGTTTGCAGTTGGCTCATTTACTAATGCAATCACAAAAGCAGTATGTCGGTGAAATATTAACTATTCCACTCATAATAGTCTCTGATCTTGCTGCATAACAATATATGATTTTGCTTTGTCTTTAGTTGAGTCTAGTAAAACATCAACATATACTGTTGAATCGATTCTTTTTTTTCTAACAAGATCAACCAGTGAGGATTGCTATGTAAAATGAATGCAGCATTTTTTGCTGAGAGAAATGACTTAATTCTGGAAAATAATATGCTATTTACTCTTAATAAATAAAACTAGCTGATAGTTCCTCTAATGATGGATACACACACTCATATACATCTGGATTTATTTTACTTTTTATCTTCTTTTTTTCTGAGTTTAAAGTATATATATATATATATATATATATATATAAGGATCCAGTCGGTCCGGCACTCCCATGTCCCGTTGTGTGTAATGGCCTGCGTGCCCTCCTCGGAATGGAATGATAGAATGCAGAGTAAACAGGCAGCACTGCAGGACTTTTTCCATAAGCAAAGTTTAATGCCAACATTTCAGGGCCTCACGCCTCTTTGTCAAGGTTACATACAAAGAATAAAACATGTGTTCCTACCTTATGTAGATCACCCTCGTGCTTGAATGGTGCCTGTGGAGACCCGCGCTTCCGCACTCTGCAGGGCACATCCCACATTTGTGACGTACACAGCTGTCGGCTTCCCCGGTTGCCTGGGTTACCGTTGTGTCTCGTCTCTAGGAGTTATTAGTATTGTGATGTGAACCTCCACCAGTACTTGCTAGCAATATTGCTAAGTACAAATAACAACCAGACTGTATTGAAAAAATTAAAAAACAGTACATAAAAGGTGAAGGGATCTAGATACCTGGAAGACAGGGTTTAGAGGCATGGGAGAAACAAATAAAGGGCTGACAATGAGACCATCATGATACATATTAAAGACAAATGATGGATTACTGTATGAACAGATGTAATAAGTATATAGGTAACATGTGAAAGATTAGATATGACCTGATTAAATACTAAGAGCTGCTGTCCAATTTGATATATATTAAAAAGTATTCCAACAGATCTTGTCATTCAGGCCTTTCGGTGAGATTGTGTTCATTTCCATAATCCACTTGGCTTCAAGTCACAGTAGCCATCTTTCTCTGTCTCCTCCTCTTAATCTATGATCTATGATTTTGTGTTTTAAAGCTGCCAGGGGATGTTTTTGTTCGGAGAAGTGGCGTGCCACTTGTTGTTCGCTGCTTTTTCCTAGTAGTGCAGACCTTATAGCCGTTCGATGTAAAGCCATCCTTTCCCTCATGGTTCTAATGGTTTTGCCAATGTAGGTCAATCCGCAAGGACATATTATGATGTATATAATGAATGATGATGTACATGTTAATATATGATTGATTTTATAATTTTTGTTATTATGTGGATTTTTGAAGTCCCCTCCTATTAACATATTTTGACACATGGTACATTTTAGACACTTGTAACATCCATTAGGCTTAGTGAGGAATTTAGATTTATCTAAACTGTGTATAGATTGCATACGTCCATAACGCAAATTAAGGTGTCTTCAGGTACTGTGCCAATTTGTTTTAGCTGAAGTAAAAAGGACATTGTGTCTTTAAATGTGGTTCGCTGCTTGGAAACAAAAGGTTGCAAAATGATGTCTAAGAACTGTGAGATTGGCTGATATATGGAGTTTTTGGCCGATATGAGGGATGCAAAGGTGTCTATTACAAATAAACAAATTGTAACCTCAGTATACAGCAAAACCACAGACAAGAATAATCTGCTTCTTGCTTCAAGCTTTCATCCAGTGCCACTGAAGAGGAGTCTCCCCAGGTCTCAAATGCTGAGAGTTGCCCGAATAACCAGCAATCCGGAGGAAAGAGAGGGAGCGCTGGACGACATCATCACCAAATTCAGCAATAGGGGCTATGATTCCAGTTTACTTAAAAAACAAAAATTGGAAATCTTGAAAATGAATAGAGACCAGCTATTACAACCAACAAATTAACAAGTAAAACCAGTAATCACTTGGAAACAAAAATATTCCATCTCTAGTCCAGTGATACAACATGCTAGTAAGGCATTGTGGCCAATCCTTGCAACAGACAAAGACCTCCCTTGTTTTAGAGGTAGACGACCTATGACTTTTTTCCTTAGAGGACGCAATATAAGAGATACCATAGTACATGCGGACAAATAAATCTAAATTCCTCACTAAGCCTAATGGATGTTACAAGTGTCTAAAATGTACCATGTGTCAAAATATGTTAATAGGAGGGGACTTCAAAAATCCACATAATAACAAAAATTATAAAATCAATCATATATTAACATGTACATCATCATTCATTATATACATCATAATATGTCCTTTCGGATTGACCTACATTGGCAAAACCATTAGAACCATGAGGGAAAGGATGGCTTTACATCAAATGGCTATAAGGTCTGCACTACTAGGAAAAAGCAGCAAACAACCCGTGGCACGCCAATTCTCCGAACAAAAACATCCCCTGGCAGCATTAAAACACAAAATCATAGATCACGTCCCGCTAACATTAAGAGGAGGAGACAGGGAAAGATGGCTACTGCAACTTGAAGCCAAGTGGATTATGGAATTGAACACCATCTCACCGAAAGGCCTGAATGACAAGATCTGTTGGAATACTTTTTAATATATCAAATTGGACAGCCGCTCTTAGTATTTAATCAGGTCATATCTAATCTCTCACATGTTACCTATATACTTATTACATCTGTTCATACAGTAATCCATCATTTGTCTTTAATATGTATCATGATGGTCTCATCGTCAGTCCTTTATTTGTTTCTCTCGTGCCTCTAAACCCTGTATTCCAGGTATCTAGATCCCTTCACCTTTTATGTACTGTTTTTTAATTTTTTCAATACAGTCTGGTTGTTATTTGTACTTAGCAATATTGCTAGCAAGTACTGGTGGTGGTTCACATCACAATACTAATAACTCCTAGAGATGAGACACAATGGTAACCCAGGCAACCGGGGAAGCTGACAGCTGTGTACGTCACAAGTGTGGGACGCGCCCTGCAGAGTGCAGGAGCGCAGGTCTCCACAGGCACCATTCAAGCACGAGGGTGATCTACATAAGGTAGGAACACATGTTGTATTCTTTGTATGTAACCTTGACAAAGGGGCGTGAGGCCCTGAAATGTTGGCATTAAACTTTGCTTATGGAAAAAGTCCTGCAGTGCCGCCCGTTTTCTCTGCATTATATATATATATATATATATATAAACATAAGGAAAGATTCCTGCACTCACGTCTAATTCAGATGTTTAAGTGACAGAAAGCTGGGGTGTTCCACTTGGACATCTCTATCCATACGAATATATAAAGTTGATACCACACACAAAAGCATGGCGAGTGCCCTTACATACCTGCTTTTGTGTGTGGTATCAACTATATATATATATATATATATATATATTTATATGTAAATATAAATAGGTTTACTTTACTGATTGTTTGACTGTTTCGTTTTAGTTGTTTTTTTTCTTCAATTAGTAATTATTGAGTGATAATAATAACTAATAACTAATAAAGGAATGGTCTGACGCTGCTTTGGGGTAAAAAAGTATGTACTGCAGATGAAAATAAATCTATAACTAATGTTTCTCATGTGTTATGGAATGTGCCAATAGTCAAAAACACAATTATGGTTGACAGGCATATGGGATGCTTCAGATTGTTCACTTTTATATCACCTAAAATAAAATGGGTGCCAAGAAAATTAAATAAGATGTTTATTGATGTAAAAGAATAATTGATTACTCTCCCAGAATCAGGTCTTAAAATAAGGATTATTTTTAGAACCGCACGGATATTGTCAAGCAGCTCATCAACTCCCGCTCCCCCCCCAAAAAAAAGCGTTTGCATGCAGAGAAAATATGGGCCGATTTTGCATGTAGCACATAATAAAGCTTTGTTTTACACTGAAATTTATAACAGAGCTAGGTAGGAATCGAATATGCCCTTCCCAACTCTGCATCTCTTTAATAACGGTTACAGGACTTTTTTCAGGCTGCACCCACCCTGTGGAATGCCATTCCATGCACAATAAGACTTTCCAATAGTTTCCAAACATTCAAGCGTTCTCTGAAAACTCACCTCTTCAGACAAGCTTATCAGATTCCAGGACCACCCACCTAACCTTTTATAGCTCCCTATCTAACTCTCTTCTTATAGTAAACACCTATCACATCTTCTCTTTCTTCAATTTAACATTCTCCTAACCCTAGACCAACTTTCCAGTGTATTTTTAGATTCACTTTCTGCCTGTGTGTGAGGCTTACGCGAGCTACTGCAGAGTAAGGAGGAGAAGCCAGGCAACACCCGCGGACCCAGCTCCACCATACAGGGTTAAAGGTAAGAGCTGGATGAGGGGAGGCAGATACATTTGGGGAGTGGGGGCTGATGGCACTACTATGGAAGGGGAGACAAAGACATGGGGAGTAGGAGCTCAGGGAGCTGAGGATACTGCTATGGGGAGGGGGAGATATATGCATGTGGGGGCTGATGACACTACTATGATAGGGGGAGACAAAGACATGGGGAATAGTGGCTCAGGGAGCTGATTATACTGCTATGGGGGAGGGGTTGGTAGATATATGTGGGGGATGATGACACTGTTATGGGAGGGAGGCAGAGACAAGGGCATGTGGGAGCTCAGGGCTGAGGATACTGCTATTGAGAGAGGGCAGAAGGCAGAAACATAGGGAGTGGGGGCTCAGGGTATTTATGACACTGCTTTGGGGGGGAGGGGAGAGATATTGGAAGTGGGGCCCAGGGGGATATGACACTGCTATAGGCATTGATGGACTCCATCATCCACATTGGTAAGAAGGGACCCAGTGTGTGCACTAGTGATGATGATGGTCACCAGCATAGAAGGGGGTAGGAAGTAACAACAAGGTGCTACCATTCTACTGTGATGTGCAACAACAGCCTACATGGGTGTCCATTAAACTTATATGCAGCAGGTGGGGTGTAGGGGTATGCCTATACTGAATGATGGGTACTAATTGTGCTGTGCTGGCTGAGGGGTGATGGGTGCTGTGGTGTGTTGCTGTGCACGGGGTGCTGTGCTGTGAGGGGTGCTGTGCTGGTAGAGGTGCTGGGGAGGGGTGAGGTGTACTGTGCTGAGTGAGGGGTGCTGGGTGATTGGCGCTCTGTTGAGTGATGTGTGCTGTGCAGTGAGGGAAGAGGAGTGTTGCATGGGTAGAATTTACCCTATAGAATGCCTTCTGTGGTGGGGCTATAAGGAACTTTCCCCTAAAACCTGTCCCTCTTTTCTTTAGTTATAGCAGTGTGCTGCAAGGGGAGAACCTGGGATTTTCTGCTGGGGTCACCAGAGAAAATATTGCCTAGGTCACCAAATTGGTTAGGGCCGGATCTGCCCACAATGCATAACATAGCATAGCTTACATGCTAGATTTCCCACTAACCTCATGAGCAGGATGAACAGCTGCTGTTACCACCAGGAGGGCTGCAAGAGGGTCTGCTTGCAGTTATTTGCACTAAACTCATGGCTAGGTGAAGCCTTATGGCCGGGGTGAAATTAGTAGTAAGGCCCCTCTATATATTGAATGAGGTGTCCATGGGGTTGTGGCAGCCCAGCAAGGTGTATGTGAGTGCCATTGATACCCAATGTTTATCAACTCTGCCTGGTCTGAGAGCTTGCAGTGGTATCCCTGTTCATCTAGGCCAACAGGGGATCTAATATTCCCAGGGGGCTTTGACTCCGCTGATCACCTCATAGGGCTTTAAATAGATCTGCCTCTCTTTTTTTTCATATTCCTGCTTCTCTATATTTATTACTGCATCTATTTATCACAGCACTGGATCTCTTTATAATAGCTCTGCATCTCTTTACTACTGCTCTCACTCAATCATCACACCACTGTATCACTTCCCCTCAGACTTTGGGGTTTGTCTGCTGCCTTAGCCTTCCCTCACTTACAGTTTCTCCTATTTTGAGGCTACCTTATTAGTTTAACAACACTGCCTTTGTAGGAACCCTCCATTTACTGGCTGCTAATGGCTCTTGTATGTGTGGATTTCTCCCCCTCTTTAATAGTAATGCAAGGATCTAACTCCATCTCTCCATAATTGGGCTCATGTCATGGGTGATTCTCTCCTCTACATATATGGGCTCTATGCTCCTACTTTGAGTGGTATTTCACAACATGTTTTTGGATGACTCTCTCTCTCTTCATCAGTTTAGGATTCCAGGGGACCCCAGGAACTCCTCCCCTTCTCTCTGGGGCTTTGGCTAAGATGCCCACACCATTTTAAATAACTGGAATCACAGGAGCTCTGTATCTCACTCTACGCCATGTTCTCTAACTGTACAAGTTATACAGAGCTGTATCACTCCAACACCGTCTGTTACTCAACCCAGATCACACAGAGGGCCTGATTTAGACCCGCTCACGAGTGCGGAGCGCTCACAAGCGGGTCGATGGTGCCCAAGTGCGCATGTGCACGACAGAGGCGGCTCCGTCATGCGCATACTCGAGACCCGAATAATGACAGACAAGCCGTCGTTATGGGTCTCGCAATAAAGGGGGCGTGCTGTCGATGGTGATTGACAGCACGCCCCCTTTTGGTGGGCATGCCGGGGGCGTGGCTGCCCAGATGTAGGCATTCCCATGGGAACACCTACCATCTGGGGCCGGCCCCACTGATATCACTAGTGATGTCAGTGGGAGTGCTTTTGGCTCTGATAGAGCCAAAAGCACAACTAGGCTTGCGGCAGCGAGACCCTACCACAGGGTCTCGTCGCAAGCCCGATGGTCACCCACAGCTATGCGAGCGGCCAGGCGGCTGCTCCAAAATGAAGGAGGGATGGCCCTGATTCAGAGCGAGCACTCTGTCAGAGCATCCGGCCCTGAATCAGGGCCAGAGTGCACTGTATTACTCTGCCTACTGTAAAAAAGGATACTTGAAAGAATGGTCAAATTATAACCCTAAAGTTAGTGAGTGTATTTGAGAAAGGTCAAAATTAAAAACATATTCATGTTGCGAAATTGTATCAAATTGTGTATTTTGTTGTCGACACTGGAACTAGTTAAATGACCCTGTTAGTCTGGACTAACTTCAGATAAATCTCATAATCAGCTAAGTGTCAGTCAACTATTCTGTATATGTTTTATATTACAACTATGTAACTTTTAAAGTTGGTGTGCAGCTATCTGTGAATCATATTTCTCACCCAATTATCTTTTTAGTTGCTTGCTATATACTAAAGTCTGGGCTGGAGTAGTAAGAGGTGGTGCCAATAACATTGATGACACATTTATTTGAGCACTATCATCAGTGGTGGATTTTACCTATGGGCTGTGATCCCGCCGACTCCCCCAGTAAAATCTACCACTTCAGTGAGCCAGTTGCAGTCTGTGACTACACTGGCTATAGTGTGACTGGCAGTGGCTTCCCATTGGAAGTGCCACCTGCCAGTCACACAAAGGACAGGCAGCTCTACCGGAAAGTGTCTCATCCCCCTCGGACTGCCAGTCTGGGCTGTAATTAGCAGAGAGCAGCTCCAGTGGAAGACACTGCTCTGTCTTTCAGGCAGCCCTATACCACCCATGTGCATGCGTTGGTCCCAGCACCTGCCAGATTCATTGCGAAGGTGTTGTTACCAGGCCAGCCATGGCAAGACCAGCAGAGGTGACACTCAGGTAAGAGCCGCTGCTGACTATTACCTTTGCTCTCAGGGCCTGATTCATATTTGGGAATAGAGTAATATAGAGCAAGTAACTGTGTGTACCTAGGCAAACCATGGTGCAGTGCAAGGAGTGCATATGCATAATTTTTTTTTGCATGTTGGGTAAATAGTGACTGCTATTGCATGTAGCCCACACATGCTAGACAGCTTTATTTTCACACTTCAATTTAGATTTCAGTTTGGACACACCCTTCCCAAATCTAAATCTCTCTGCACATTTTATATCTGCCCTACCTGCAGTGCAACATGGTTTTTACCAAGATGCACAGCTATACCCCTTTCACCCTGGTTTTTGCACATGAATGCAGGTTTTTACTATGTGTGAAAGCAAACATCCTTGGCTGAGGTCCTGGGTCCACAATCCTGCTCTGTGCTCCATGAAATTGCCAGTTTGATAGACAATTTCCTGGGTCTTATATCTGAAAGGGATATTACTTGCTCTTTCTTACTCTGTTCCCAAATCTGAATCAGATCCTCAGTGCAGGTATTTATGAAGGACAAAACAGTTAAGACACACAGCAACATCTTTGTTTGGTGGTGATGGGCACCTTAAATTGCACAGGATTGCATAGATTCCCTCCAGAACACATAGGCGTGCAGAGAAAAATAATGAGAAATACATTCTTAAGTAATGATTAGGCACAACATAATTTATAGGGCAGTGCATAAACAAGATACAGGGGCTTATGTAGTAAAAAACTTACACCTCAAAATTATATTGTGTAGTTTATGTAATAGGGTGCGATCTGCAATTGCTGCAGGAACTCATGCGAATCTTCCCATATTTTTAAAGCAGCAATCATTTTAAAGGCAAACCCAGCTTGGTTTTGCCTCTTATATTATGCTTTAAAAATACGGGAAGACTCGAAGGAGTTCTTGCAGCAGCTGCAGATCACACCCTATTACATAAACTCCACAATATCATTTTGAGGTGTGAGTTTTTTTAAATGAGATAAAGGGGTGAAGACAAAACAATTTTAGGGCATTATTTACTTTGCTAAAGGGCAAACAGCGATTTTCGCACCTAAAATACAATTGACAGCTGAGAAAAATCGTGTTTAGTTCTTTGATTCTAAAGATATTCAATTTGTAGTTGCACATTGGTGGAGAAAAATACCTTTAGGTAGCTAATGTAAAAAACAAATAATTCTATTACACAAATGTACCATATATAAGGGAGATTAAAATGAGCAGAAGTTTTAGAAAAACTAAAAAAATGGATACAATATATAGTGTGAGTCTAACTAGTAGGAACATTGTGATAAATATGACATTTGCACAGTGTATATCTTTGAATTTCCAGTCTCTTCATAAACATAGGAGCACTTTTAGTTTGCAGAGTAATAGTGAACACAGACTAAATGTGCTTCTTAAAAGAACCTGGAGGCACCAGTGTGAGGGTCTATAATTATTTGTAAAGTGTTTAATAAAGCAAAGGATTCATCAGTACTTATGAGAAAAAGCTATTTCCCTTTCCACAAAAATCTTGAGATTGAACCTGCAGCTGATACAGAGGAACAGCTGACAAATCCCAAAATGGAACACTAAGTTTGGACTCTGTGAAGACAAGACAGAGTGAAGACCCTCTGACACATCTTATGTGCTGTTAACCAATTATATGTATAGTTTGCTGTTAACCATTTTTGGCAAATGCTTGTAACACAGCAGTATTCTTGAACTTATAAAAGGCAGCTCAAAGAGGATGTACCTCAGAGTTGTGTTGAATTCATCACAGTGTGTGCTGAGTTTTTCTGATCTCCCCAGCTGGCTGGATAAAACAAGAGCATAGTTTCTCATACCTTGGGCCAAGGGTAGGAAGCCTCATTACCCCAATATTTCCTGGGGGCTTGTCTGGGATCCCCAACTGCCTTTCCAGTACTGACCAATGAACACCAGAAACTTTGGAACCGCAGAAGCAAATTCCGATTGTTGAGTATTGAATAACAAATGCGCATTTGCTCATTCAATGCTCTCTTCTGCACTTCCTAATTAGTACTGTGTGGTTCAATATGGATGGGCTAATCAGGGATCTATGAATAATATATTGTATGACAAACCTGCTCTTTTAAAGTATAAGTTGTCTTGTCTTGAAGATGAGTGAAAGGAGTATGATAGTATGTGTGCTAACTATGAGATGTATATAAAGGAACCAGATCTTTTAATAATAAACCAAAGACTTCACTTCTCATCTACAATTAGAGGCTTGTCCTGTCTTTTGAGAGGTTTGACCCCTGGGTTGAGACATTCACTGATCTCCTTGCTCTCATAGTAGCTGTAAAAAGTGATACCTAGTGCCTAAACATGGTAAAAGTGTTTAGGGGTGCAGAGAAAGGTGCCCATTAAGTCGGGATAGTGTCCTTTGCATTTCCTTGATGGTACCCCTAGGGGCACCTGGGGCCGGAGGGTTGTACATGTTATTCATCTGTGAAGCATGCCAGAAGGGTTAGAACAGTGGGTCATAATCTGTGTGAGTGTTGTAGTGACATTGGGAATACTGTATTGTCTCTGGAAATTAAGGACAGGGATAACAGGTCTCCAGAGTCTGATATATGAACCACATATAACTAAAGTGTGAGGGGTGTACTTGTGTAGTGATCTTACAGAAAACCAGATCATTTATAAGTCCTGATCTAATAGCTGTAGTAAATAAAAAGGATCCTTCTGGTATATACTTGCCTCATAGGGTGTCAACATATTTGGCTACCAGGATAGGGCAGGATTGGGCTGGACTAATAATTTAGTTACCCAGTAATTTGTGCAGGGACAGTTCAGTATTAGCCTGTCCAGTTATTATGGGGTTGCCAATTGATAGCCATTTGAAGCTGATAAGACAGGTATTGTTGTATGTTTACTCAGTAGGAACCCAGAATTAAATAATAAGTTGTAAGTGTTCTTTTGAATAAAATAAAGATTCCTCAGAGGATTCAGGAAAGACTAGGAGCCAGTAACCCACAATGGGGGCTCAGGGAAGTAAAGACATGGCAAAAGAAATACCATGTGCTCCCGTGGATCTATTTGAATCCAGGGAGGGGAAAAGTGCACCTAAAGATATTCAAAATATACTGCAGATAGCAGAGTTGCCCAATGTGTGTTCCCTAGATCCTGTAAGAAACCTTTGCATAAAAAACAGGGCTTGGATAGAGTGTAAGAAAGTAGGCAAGCAAGTACAGGCTTGGTTAAAGGTAGCCAAAGAAACACATAAAGAACAGGAGGCAAAACACAAAACACTGAGTTTATGGAAGATTGTGGTCCAAATACTGTGAGGCCTGTCCCAGTGACCCCTTTTGTTAATCAACAGGAATCACTAACAGCCCCTGATTTAAACCCAAAGTACTAAAGTTTGGCTCCATTTACCACACCAGTAAGGGATGGCAGGAAATGCTCAGTATGTGGTAAATGTGTACCTAATGATAACACTAATTGCTTATTTTGTGGGAATCAAGTGCCCTGGCCAGGGGAACCCTGTGATCAACAAGGCTTAACCAGATCACCTTATTATCCCTCACCTCCACACTTATCACCTGTTACACCACCAGCTCCTCCATTGCCTTATGCAGGAGGAATGTCAGCCCTATTCACATACAAGGTTGGTCAGGCAACTTAATGCCTTGGATGGTTAATAAAAACAGACACAAGACATGGGTGTGCAAGAAGCAAGCCACAAGCAATAATGATGAACCTTGTAGCTGTGAACACTGGGGGTGAACAGATATACTTTCAGAAAGGCACAGGCCCACACCCCTACCAAAACACATCTGTATAGGCTTATCCTATAACTACACAGGAGGTGTTTGAGCCAGATCTCCAGAATGCAGCAGTTATGATAAGAGCAAGAACCCAAAATCAATATAGACCCTGGACTGCAGCAGAGATGAATGATATTGTAAATTAAGCCCCAGACACCAGAAAGAATCCAGTGGCTCTCCATAGATATGTAGAGAGAGATTAGTATCCATTTGGGGAGCTACTTGGGGAGATTTGGAGGAAATATGTAGGATTACAGTGGGAACAGGCAGCCTGACAGAAATACTAGCTCTGCTAAAAGGTAAAGCAGGAGTAGTGGCAGTCCCAGGTGCAGATAACAGAAAAACTCCTGAGTCAGGAACACTTTTTGTTACTAGGTTAAGGAGGTGGTGTGAGCAGCTACATCAATGTATGCCTGCTGTGCCTGCAGGCAGGCATATAGTGGGACAGTCAGTGAAGGATTATTATGATCAAACACATAATAGGGGATTCCAAGATAATAATCCTACCCATGAGTGGTTGATTTGAACTGATTTCTTGGGAGGCTTACTTGAAAATTTGGGAGTGGGACTATATCAAAAGAGACCAGAAGCAGGAACTATGACACTTCCAGATGTACTGGATGTCTTAAGAGCTATAGAAGATCAAAATGAAGAAAGGAAAAGGAAAGTAAGAGAGAAAGGTCAGGTACTGAGAGTGACAGTCCATTTGATGCAGGATGGTCCCTATAATGAACCAAAGCCTAGACAGACCAGAGATAATAGGAAAATATCACTAGAAGAAGCAAAAAGGAGAGGGCTTTCTTAAAGCAGGTCACATGAAAAGGGATTGTCAGAAATATAAGGAATGGGCAGAGAAAGGCAGCAATTTGGCGTAGGGGTTCAAACAGTGCATAGCCCATAGGGAATAGGCCATCCAGTTTCTGGTCCCCCACAATCCACTATTAATACCTTAGGTCCCAATAGAATAATACAATTGACACTACCTGGGGGGGGACAAATTGACTGTATAATAGATACTGGTGCAAGCCATACCATTTTAAGAGCAGAAGATGTTCCAAAGAAGTATGTAACAAATCAGACAATTCCTGGAACAGTACTAATAGGACATACCATTTCCTTACATTTAACTCCATAAAAGCTGCAGTGGGGTCAGAAGAAATTAAAGTCCCTTTAGAATAACTGACCTCCACATCCTGTCCAGTTAATTTATTTGGAGCATATATTCTTAATGTATTACAAGCTACCATTGAGTACAGGGATGTTAATGTAATCCTGAAAGGGGCAGGATCTTCATTGTCAGCTAGCAGCAGCAATAGATAGATAGAAGTGATGGTCCCTGACTGGCTTTCAGGAGTCCCTGAAAATTGTGGTCTAATGGTAAAACAGATGTGGGATTACTGGATGTACAACCGGTTAAACTCACCTTAAAACCAGGTGTAGTGCCAGTAAAGATTAAACAATACCCACTGACAAGAGATCAAGAAGAGGCCATACAGCAGCAGATTGCTGCATATCAGGAAAAAGGGGTTATAAGAGAATGCAGGTCCCCATGGAGCACCCCAATATTTCCAGTGAAAAAGAATGCGGGGGCAGATTGTAAACAGGAATACTGGATGGTGCATGATCTAAGAGAGGTAAACAAATGGTTGGTGGTGGACCTACCTATAGTGCCTAATCCACACACCTTGCTAAACCAAATACCAGCAACAGCAAATCATCACAGTAATTGACTTAGCTAATGCATTATTTTCTGTACCTCTTACATCAGAGTGTCAGCTCTATTTAGCTTTTACAAGTATGGGCAAACAGTATTGCTGGATTAGATTACCCCAAGGAGGTGCAACCTAACCATCTGCATTTACAGAGGCTATGTCCACTGCAAGGATGGAGATCACAGTTTGAGACCACCCAGTTGTTGCAGTACATGGATGATTGCTTCTACTGTATGTGCAGATACAGAGGGACAAAAAGAAAAATTGCAAACAGCTCAAGCACAAGTAAGGACATTGTATTTCTCAAGGTACATGACATTTGACACAAGATAGGATATCAGCTATACAGAAAGTACCAGAGCCCATTACCACCAGGCAACTCAGAGCATTTCTAGGAATAATTGGGTATTGCAGGGAATGGATTACCAATACATCTCTCATAATGCAGCCCCTCTATGATGCATTGACAGATACAAAAGACAAAACAGTAACATTAACATCAGAACAGAAGGAAGCTTTTATGCAGATAAAACCTGGAGTTACACAAGCACCTGCCCTAGGATTACCCAGATATGATAGACCTTTTATGCTATTCTGTCATGAAACACAAGGACATGCTCAAGGGGTATTAGTGCAGGAACATGGTAGTAAACAAAGGCCCTTGGCATATTATTAGTGCAGCTTGATATTATAATCAAAGGAGCACCCTCTTGTATAAGAGTAGTAGCTGCTGCAGCTGTAGCTATGCTTTAAGACAAGGCAGCAGATTTAGTGCTGGACCACTCATTGATAACACAGGTTCGCAACTTAGTAACTTAAATACTTAAACAGGCCACATCTAAGCATCTTTCTGCAGCCATGTTAACCAAGTATGAGGTAGCCCTATTAAGCCCTACCAATGTGACCATTAAGAGGTGCACAGTGTTGAATCTTGCTACATTGCTTCCAATGCAGGATTCCAAAGAGGTGAATAGTGAGGGAGGCATACATACACCTGTTGACAAAATATCAGGTAATGGCAATAAGGAACACAACAGTGAGGATTATGTGGGGGATAATGTACTGCAAATACAGTTAGATAATAATACAAATCAAATTATTGTGAACATGATTGTCTTGAACTTATGAAAATGGAAATGAAGAAAAAAGAGAATGTGAAAGATGTTCCCTTATCTAATCCAAACTGAGAATTGTTTGTAGATGGCTCTAGATATTAACATGAAGGGTCCCCAAGAACAGGGTATGCAGTCACTACCTTAGGTGAGGTATTGATTCAGCAACCACTCCCACCTTCCTGCTTAGCACAGGAAGCAGAGTTGAGGGCACTTGCTGAGGCATGTACAATGGCTGAAAATCAGACAGCAAACATTTACACTGACTCCAGGTACACCTGGGGTGTGGCCCATGATTTTGGGCCTATTTGGAACAGTAGAGATTTTATAGGCTCGGCTGGTAAACCCATTAAGCATGCTGAGCTCATTAGATCATTGTTTGCAGACTTACATCTTCCAAATAGAGTAGCCATTTTAAAGGTGCAAGCACACACCAAGGAGAAAACAGCCTAGGCCAAGGGGAATGCCAAAGCAGATGCTGCAGCTAAGTAAGCTGCCCTGTTACCTATCCAAGCCATCTATGGTATAGAAACAGACACAAAGAAAGACCACATGGACATACAGACATTACACCAGTTTCAAAAACAAGAGAATGAGAAAATCAAAGGCTGGGAAAATGAGGGAACCGCTTGTGTTAATATATATTGTGCTAAGGCCACCAGGTGGTGCCTCCCAAGGGCTCTGTGTCCCGTGATGACCCAGATGGCTCATGGTCCAGTGCATAATTCAAAGGAGGCCATGGTTAACATGGTGCTCCAGCACTGGATAGCAATAGGCTTTAATGCAGCAGCTACAGTGTATGTAGCATCATGCCAAGTGTGTGGGAAACACAATCCAGGACAGACAGTAAAAGTACCACAAAGGCATACACCAAAGCCATTATACCCATTTCAGAGGCTGCAGATAGACTTTATTCAGTTGCCTAAGGTGGGGACATATGAGTACGCCCTCATCTGTACAGATCTCTTCTCTAATTGGCCAGAGGCTTGGCCAGTTGCTAAAGCCCTTGCAAAAACAACAGCCAAGAAATTAATAAGTGTAATAATTTGCAGATATGGGATACCAGAAACTATAGAGTCTGATAGAGGGTCACACTTTACAAAATAAATTATGCAGCATATTATGAAGGATATGGGCATTGAAAAAGCATTTCACACCCCTTATAGGCCTCCGGTCAGTGGGCATGTAGAGAGAATTAATGGTACCCTCAAACTAAAGATACAAAAGATGATGGCACAGACAGGCAAGACATGGGTGGACTGTCTGCCCATAGCTTTATATTCAGTAAGAACCACACCCAGTAAGAAACATAAGTTGTCACCTTATGAGATATTATTCTTAGGACCTCCTAAGACAGGGTGTTATTTCCCCCAACAGTTGCAGCACAATTATGCAGATTTAACAGACTATGTAGCTACTCTTTGTACTCAAGTGAATAACATCCATTCTTTAGTTTTCTCCTCCCTTCCAGACCCAGAATTGGTACCTGGTGTACATTCATTGGAACCGGGGCGATTGGGTATACACTAAGAGACATGTCAGAAAGTCTCTTGAGCTAAGATTTGATGGTCCACATCAGGTTCTGTTGACTACAGCAGTGAAAATTGGAGGAAGCACGTGGATACACACCTCACATTGCAAGAAACTGATAGCCAAGATTGAACAACCATCATGAATCCTTTCTGTGTAATAGTGTTGGCTATACTTAGTCTACCGGTATGGCACACACACATGGGACAACAGGAGAACAAATAGAGTACTCTAGGGTAGTCTATGGTAACCAGACTTACCTGTTACATAGATTTAATGTAACCTGGTCAGGAGGTTCAATATATATAAAAAGTTTGGGAAAATATAATATAAGGCATCTCTATTGGGTACTGAGGGAGCATGATAATATTACTATCATAAGTGGAATAAAAATTAAGTGTTGTATTGATTAGTTTATGGGTTTTAAGGGAATTATGAAAATGTGTACACAGGGTATTCAGTGTGTCAATAGTACAGACCCTGGTATATGCTTAGGAAGCCAAACAACTATAGAAAGAGGTGTAGTGCTAGTTTGCACTAATGCCATGCAATTACCAAATAATTCAGTAATGATGACAAGGATGTACATCTTAAATAATAAGCCCATTATAAGGAATGACTCACTAGTTAAAGTTCCCTCCACTTGTGTAAATGTGAGTACCAAAAGACAAACCACTATATTAAGATTTAATATTTCTTTCCCCCCCAGATCCAAAATGCTATAACATGCAGAAGAGAGAATGGTATGCTACATTGCTAAGAGCATCAGGTACAGGTATATGGTTACTTAAAAGTATAGATATAGAAACTTTATCCAGCAAAATGAGTAATGCAGGAGAATATATAAAAATATTAGGTACAATGCAAGCTACATGGATGCCTACAGTATTTACCGCATTACAGGCCAGTATATCTTGGGAAATGAATATTTACAGGTGTTCAATAGCACATTGTTTAGCACATTTTACCTATCAACAACTGTTTCAAAACTGTTAAATTGGTCTGAATGTTACCTCAGAACCATGCATCAACATATATAAAAGGTCAAAGCACAAACACAGTTAATGACAGGTAACGAACAAATATACAGAAGGATGTTTAATATATCTTCCTTGTTTTGGATTCAAATTCAGGGCAAGAAGATTTTGTATACTGACAACTGTTGCACGAGTGTAGTTCATATTTACAATGTCACACAGAGACAGGTGATGATTGAAGTTTTTAATCTTGTGGACAACTACTAGAGGCACTGAGTTGTGGACTCCCCATATGAGAGGTACACACATAGACACCAGTAAAAGGACACATGACTTATCCCTATGTACTGATACCGATGATGGATTAGTATGTCCTCAGCAAACACAGCTATATGAGCCTTGTAAGTTAGAACATCCAACCAGTGTATGCAACTGGGAATTGCATGATAAAAAGGTGGATATGTTTTTATAGGTAGAGCCTCAGGTTGTATGCCTAGTCACATATAATATGAATACAACTTCCCTCTATAATTTACCAAATCCTTTTTCTGGATGCTTATTTAACGTTACACACCTCAGGTGGAAGAACACTACTTATGTGTTCTATGCAAAGAGACAAGAAGATGTACAGTTTGAATTTCAGGTGACTAAGATACCTCCCCATAACCTTATAGTTAACCTCCAAAGTATCATTAATGCCATTAATAATACAAAAAAACTTGCTCACCACTTGCAGAAAGTAAACTATTTTGCCCATCATGCACAAATGCAGACAGTTGTAGAAACCACACAACTAAAATACAATACAATACAATATAATCACAGATAACTCACCTTCAGTCAATAGGATGTTTAGTGGTCTCAATCAACCAGTAATAGTTATAATTATTGTATTAATTTTGCACATTCTGTGGAATTGCTATCTGTCTTATAGTTTTTGGAAAATGGTAAATAAGGCATCTGCACTGGTAGGAACTCTCTTTGTCACACAGAAGAAGTGTACTTCCGAGTGGAAAAAGTGTAAGTGGTTAGAGTGTGAAAAAATTACATTGATCACAGTTGAGAAGATATGTGTTTTCTGTAGTACTGAAACCCCTCTTTCTAGGGAAAGATGAGCCAGGATTCTTGGTATTCTAGTAATGAATTATGCTTGCATCTACTTGCATACCATCATTAGGGTGACTATGGAAGTAATATAGTTACTATAGAAATGCCATGACTCCAATAAGGGAGGGATATTATGTTTTAATAAAAAGAGGGGATTGTGAGGGTCTATAATAATTTGTAGGGTGTTTAATAAAGCATAAGATTCATCAGTACAAAGCTATTTCCCTTTACACAAAAATCATGAGATCGTAACAGCAGCTGATACAGAGGAACAGCTGGCAACTCCAGAAATAGAAAACTAGGGGGTAAATTTACTATAGTGAGAGATTTTAGAAGTGAGTTTTAGAAGATATGTTGCCCATAGCAACCAATCAGATTCTACTTATCATTTAACTTGCACCTTCTAGAAGATTTTAGCTAGAATCTGATTGGTTGCTATGGGCAACATCACTTCTAAAACTCACTTCTAAAAACTCTCACTTTAGTAAATTTACCCCTAAGTTTGGACTCTATGAATACAAGACAGAGTGAAGACCCTCTGACACATCTTATGTGCTGTTAACCAATTATATGTATAGTTTTCTGTTGACCATTTTTGGCAAATGCTTGTAACACAGCAGTTTTCTTGAACTTATAAAAGGCAGCTCAAAGAGGATGTACCTCAGAGTTGAGTTGAATTCATCACAGTGTGTGCTGAGTTTTTCTCAACTCCCCAGCCGGCTGGATAATACAAGAGCACAGTTTCTCATACCGTGGTCCACGGGTAGGAAACCTCATTACCAAACACCAGTGAAAACAAAGGCATTTTTATGTATGTATCCAGTCTGCCAAGGCAGCAGAGTGGGCATCCTCTTATCCCCCAACTGCACCTTTAGCATTATCCCACCTGAGCCCTCCCTTTCTTTCTCCAACTTTGAGGTACACTCTATCCATCTCTTTTTCCCATTCATCTCCATGTTGCAGTCATCTACTGTCCCCCAGGCTCCTCCACCCAATTCCTTGACAACTTTGCTGCCTGGCTTCCCCACTTCCTCTCTGCTAACCTTCCCTCCATAATCCTTGGTAACTTTAACATCTTATTGACATCATTAATCCTGCATCCACCAATTTTCTTGCCCTCTCCTCCTCCTTTGGACTTTCTCAATGAACCTCCACCGCTACCCACTGTCTGGTCCACTCCCTTGACCTTGTCTTCACCCATCTGTGTACTCTCACTGACTTCTCCAACTCTCCCTTCCCACTCTCTGACCACCATCTGCTTTCCTTCTTTTTCTCAACTTCTCCACTCCTCCCCTCACCCAAAGCCACCATCACAAGATGCAATCTTGAGACTCTTGACCCTTTTGTCCTGTCCTCATCACTTGATACTCTCCTCTCTCCTCTATCAACCATGGCCTGCCCTAATCAGGCAGCCTCCTTCTACAACATCACCCTCACTTCTGCACTTGACTCTGTTGCCCCATCTCCTCTGCCCCCCTCCATCAGTCCAATCCCCAACCCTGGCACTCCAAACTGACCTGGTATCTCCAAAAGTGCTCACGCACAGCCAAGCACCTCTGGAGGAAATCTCGCTCTCTGGCAGACTTCCTTCAATTCAAGTTTGTAGTCTCTTCATACAACTCAGCCCTCTCCCTTGCCAAGCAATCTTTCTTCCAGTCACTCATCACCTCTCAGTCCTCCTATCCCCGCTGTTTTTTTGGTACTTTCAACACTCTGCTTCGTCCCCCCCCTCCACCCCTCCCATCCTCCCTCACTGCATTTGACTTTGCCTCCTTCTTCTCTTCCAAAATTGAGGCAATTCATCACAGAATTTCCTTTAATCTCTTTGCTGCAACCCTGCCTCCCCCACCATCTGTACGTCCCGGCCATCCCACCTTGTGCTCCTTCAGCCCCACCATGGGCAATGAGGTCAACTCCCTCATCTTGTCCTCTCCCCCTTCCACCTGCCCCCTTGACTGCCTCCCTTCTCACCTTCTATACTTCCTTTCCTCCACTGCCTGCTCCCACCTTGCTCACCTTTTCAACTTATCTCTCTCCATCGGCATCTTTCCCTCCTCATTCAAACATGCTCTTGTCACACCTATTCTTAAAAAACCCAATCTCGACCCGTCCTCACCTGGCTATTACCGCCCCATTTTCTCTTCTCCCTTTTGCCTCCAAAGTACTTGAGCAGCTTGTCTACAGCCACATCACCAGCTATCTCTCTGACAACTCCATCCTTGATCCTCTTCAATTTGGCTTTCGCCCACTTCACTCCACTGAAACTGCCCTGGCCAAAGTCTGACCTGCTTACAGCGAAATCCATGGGCCACTTTTCTCTGTTCATCCTCCTGGACCTCTCTGCAGCCTTCGACACCATGGATCATACTCTCCTCCTCCGCACCCTTCAGACCTTTGGCATCTCTAGCACCATCCATGCCTGGTTCACCTCTTACCTCACCAACCGCTCCTTCTCTGTGTCTGCCTCTGGCTCCACCTCCCCCCTTCCACCCTTCCCATTGGTGTCCTGCAGGGTTCTGTCCTGGGCCCGCTGCTCTTCTCCCTGTACACCTTTACACTAGGAGAACTCATCAGCTCCTTCGGCCTCCAATACCACCTCTTTGCCGATGACATGCAACTATACCTCTCCTTTCTGGAGCTCTCCCCTTCTGTCCAAACTCAGGTATCCAGCTGCCTCTCTGCCATCTCTCCCTGGATGTCCGAGCACTCTCTGAAGCTCAACATGGACAAAACCGAACTCATCATATTTCCCCCTAAGAGACTCTCAACTCCATCCAATCTCACTATCACTGTTGACAACACCATCATCTCCCCTGTCCCCCAACTTCACTGTTTGGGTGTCATACTTGACTCCACACTCTTCTTCACCCCCCACATTCAATCTCCTGCACAATCCTGTCGGTTCCAGCTATGCAACATCACTCGCATTACGCCTTTCCTCTCCCAGAATGCTACCAAACTGATTATTCATTCATTAATCATTTCTCGGCTTGACTACTGCAACCTTCTCCTTACTGGCCTCCCACATTGCCATCTTGCCCCCCGCCAGTCTGTTCTCATAGCTGCAGCTAGATTTATCTTCCTCTCCCGCCATTCCACTTCTGCTGCTTCCCTCTGCCAAAACCTTCACTGGCTCCCATTCCCCTTCAGAATCCTCTTCAAACTCCTCACCTTCACATACAAGGCCCTCTCTAACTCTACTGCTCCCTACATCTCCAACCTCATCTCCTTACACACTCCCTCCCACTCACTCCTGTCTGCTAATGACTGTTACCTCTCCTCCACCCTGGTTACTTCATCTCATGCTCATGTCCAAGATTTTGCCTGTGCAGCCCCCCTCCACTGGAATGAGCTTCCTCACTTGATCAGGCTCTCCCTGACCTTGCAGAGCTGCAAACATGCACTGAAAACCCACCTGTTCACCAAAGCTTACCCTTCCACCACATAACCATGTTACCAGGTCTCTGTCCCTCCCGCCTCAGCCATCTCTACCTTTCTTACTTCCTGCTCTCAAGTCCCCCTCTACACACTCATGCCTCATGTCATCTGTCTGTCTCCCCTCTCCCCTAGATTGTAAGCTCCTAGGAGCAGGGTCCTCCTCGCCACTGTCTCACAGCCTTCTTCTCTAGCACTTCTATGACAGCCTTCACCTTCAGAGCTGTACCGTGTATACTGTGTACTGAGTATAGTGTTGCTAATTGTTACTTGTGTTCTGTTTATATTTTGGTTACTGTATTGTAATGTAATGTAATGTTCTGTGTACCCTTTACTGTATGTACGGCACTGTGGACCACTTGTTGCACCCTATAAATAAAATGTAATAATAATAATAAAAAAGTAGATCTATTGTTATATTTAAAGAGGCAGAATCATAACAGAAGGGAACAGTGGTAAAGCTGCTGAGAGATTTAGGACAGGATATTTAAAGCATCACATATGGTGGTACATGCCACCACTTATTGGGTACATACTAATGTTAATTATGCCAGTATGTACTTAGAAATGTGATTAAGGTCACAAAGGACAGCTCTCCAGATAAGAGCTGTCCTTTGTGAAAGCTAGATGCTAGAGGGACTTCTGGGTTTATTACCTAGAAGTCCCTCTGTGCATGCGCAGAATGGCATGCGCCACAGAGGAGACGCTGAGATGGATGCAATTAGATTCCTCTCAAAAGAAACCCAATAAGAAGCCCATAGGTTTTTATTGGGTAAGGCCATCTAAAGATTTTGTCCAAGCTCTGGAATGTATCACATTCTTGAACTTGGTACATATGGAAATGTGGCCAAAACTCCAAAAACAGCATTTTCTGAGTTTTGCCTGCATTTTTATGCTTAGTACATCCCACCCTTTATCTTGTTTGGGAAAGATTACCATTTTTGGAAATAATGTATAGATGTATTTTTATTCTCAATGGTAAACTTACTAAGAATCGTATTTTGCCCATGTTTGACCATGTTTAAACATGGATCGGATTGAGCAAACACAGGAGTTTTTTAAAAATATATACAGGAACTTAGTATGCTCCCGTGTTTTCCGATGGTGCATGTATCCAAATTAGTTTACCATATTTTTCTGCTGAAATCACTAATATGGCTGTTTTGGTAGATGACCATCTTTGTTATTTGCAGCCGCATTCATGTATATATGAGAGTGCACGTACTCAGACATTTCTGATTGGTGGAAAGTGTCCTATGTGGGAGTGTAATTCCAGACTTAGAAATATGCCCAAAACTGTCCATACCTTGTGGGTTTACTGAGTGAAGTAAGGAGAGGTAGTTGGAGTTTGGTGAGTTGTTGGTGGATTTGGTGTTGAAGCGATTTCTGAGTGTTGTATTGTGTGTGTAAGTTGTCTTGTCCATTATGTTCTCTTATTATTTATTAGTCTGATTAATTTTGTGGTCTTTGTTCACTTAATTTAAAGTCTTTGTCAGTCTTTGTGTGACTGTGTGTTTGTAGTGTATTGGGAGTTTTGGAGTGTGTTTGTTTGTCTTGAATTTTCAGTGTTTTTTGTAATTGTTCTCTAATAACATGTCAGGGTCAGAGGTTAATGAGGTGGAAGGTGTTGTAGTCTAGGATCCTCAGTCTTCTGATGAGGGTAGTGCTGGTGCACCCAGGACACGTACCATGACCAAGACTGGATGCTTGGTAAAATTTTCTTCTGGTGAAAACATGGCAATGGTGAGAGAGGTTATGAAGCATCACCATCAGCTTTTTGGGCATGAGAGAGCTTGGGTCAGAACCCGTAATTAGAATGCAATATGACAAAAGGTGGTGGCGGCAGTTAATGCTGGGGGTCATGTGTGTGAGACCACAGATGTCTGTAAGAAACGCCTGTCAGAAATCAAGCACCATATGAAAAAGAAGATGGGGAAGGAGGCAAAGTCTGCAAGGGGGACAGGTGGTTGCTCTCCCTATGTTGCAGAATATCTTGACTATGAGGAGTCACTGAAGGTGCTGATTCCTCCTAAGGTAGTGGAGCGCATGTGCATGACACCAATGCGCCCAGGCAAGCTGGTAATTATACATTTGGTTCATAATTGTCCAATGTTTTAGCCATATTGTTTTGTCAGTGGTTCTGTTTGAGGCTGTGTGTGTGCTTCTAAGCCATCTATTATAATTTTGTATGTGCTGTGTTTTACAGTGATGTCTAATGTATTGAGTATATTGTAGGCATCATGTATGACCATTTCCATATGTGCAAAACGCAGGGTTAAGTTCCTTTAACCAACATATAAATGTGTGTACTTTAATGTTTTTTGCATCCCACTACCATTAGAAAGTAATGTTTGTATTGTATACTGTAATGATGTAGACACACTCACACATGTGTTGTGCTTAAAATCAATAACCAAAAAAACCTGTCCCAATGTGATCTTCTTTAGGTATTGTGAAAGAACTTATTCCTTTATAAAGTTTGCAATATGTTAATTTGTATTGATAGTTTAAATCCACCAATACATGTTGCCACATGTGGTTTGACCACACCTATATACCCACTGCTTATATTTTTTTTGTCAACATTTTTTAGGTAGAATTTTTTAGGTAGAATTTTAAGGTGGTTAGCAGATCCAAATCACTTTTGGCCTTAATTGTCACGGTCCTGTGTTCCGACCCTCCAGATACACCAATCTGAGAATTGCCACCCGTGATATTTACAGGTTACCTCAGCACGTGTGATTAAATAAACTAGGTAACTGTCGCCAGCAGAAAGAAATTGTAATGCTAAAGCATAAGGGAGGCTTCTGCTCCCACCTGAAAACACATTTATCAATACTTACAAAAATGGGTAACATGAGCCATATGAGGCCTTGGGTCATAAAAACAGTTCCAGAACTTGAATTACTGTTTTAATTCAAGAATATCTTCAGAGTTTAATTACAAAAAGTTACAAGAATATAATAATGGTAAAAAAGGAATCACACAATTATTTGCAAGTTCAGAAATAAAAATGGAATAAACAAACCACACCATTTAAGTGGTTCTGGGACAAGGCAGTCCCACTAGCGAACTCATCTGTACCTATCGATAGCCTCTCTCAGAATGAACCCTGAACTACCAGTGTATCACATTTTTATGCCTGCTTTTCCAGCATCCCTCCCTCACCCCCCTCCCTGGGGTGATTTTAACCTTTGTCAGCTCGAAGTGTATTGTAACTCTAGCTGGAGCTCCAGTGTCTCCCGGTCATTTGGGCAGGGGTTCTTTTATTATACCTTCAGCCCTTTGTGAAGCTGAGAGGTTTGGGATCACAGACTTGTGTCAATAAACATGCCCATGGACTTAGGTGTGGGAATACACACATTTCAAGACTGTGTGTCACTGGTATAAGCAATACTTCAGGGTCTGGCCAGATGTCATGTAATTTCCATGGACATCTTTCTGACCTGCTATATACAATTTGACATAATTATGGCCAACGCAGGAAAGCAGAACCTCCTAAACCTCTCTCACAATCTTTATGTCCATCTTCAAAGGTTTTATATTTCCTATACACAAATAACATTACAATACATACCAAGTTAAAAGGGAAAGTTACATGTATATACCAATACCCTATCGTGTGCAGTTATGCCCATGCGGATGCAAAATCCACTTTTTTGCTACATTAATAAGTTTAGTTCCCTTCATCATGTTCCTCCACTGTGTGTTGAATGATTCTAAAGCTGCTGTCATTTGATTTACACTTTTTCAATTCTAAAATAAAGTATTTACACACACTCTAACCACCAGATCTGTTGAGTAACAATACATAATTCACAGTAACCTTCACATGCAGAGAGAAAACTACTACTATAGCATTTTTCACAGAAACTGTATTTAATTTGTTCCTGCATTTTTTATTGAAAATATTTTTTCTCAGGGATAGGCTGATACAAATGTTTAATATTAATACTTATGATGGTGTTTATAATCCTTCAACAATTTTTTATACATTAAAAATGATTAGGAAAGGCACACAGTTGCAAAACATTTTGTGGGGGATGAAGAGGCCACAGGTACAAATTTTAACAATGTCTACTTAAAATGTTTTCCAGGAAAGTTCTCTATTGCAAAAATGAAACATTATTCTTTTTAGGACCATCTTCGGCTACAATGCCACCCACTCAGAGGATTTCCGTGGTTGCCAGTACACCACCCAGCATGATCCTGGAGACAACTGAAAACATGCAGCTGCCTTCACCACAGCCTATTGGTGAGTCTATAGCACATTGAAATACACAATTATACATTGCAGCACACACAAAAAAAGCAAACATACCAATTATATATTTTACCCTTAATGAGTAAATACATTTTATTCTTTGGAAGCAACATTTTTTCAGTATAGTGGTGAAACTGCTGTTAGTTTCTTTATGGGGTTAAAATATATAAGTTAAGGTTGTATTAACCCAACTTCTTACAAAGCATCCAAGAAAATATCAAATTACTATTAAAGGCCTGTATGTATTTTTACATATTAAAATGAACCTCATTTTTTTATATACCAAAACAATAAATACATTATATAATGAAAGAAGTTGAAAAGGTATGGAAGCAGGAACTGTGTTGGTTTAACACTGTACAAACAAATTTCTAATGATTTTCAAAATGTTATTTAAATTTGTTTAAAAAAAGAATCCCTGGAACCAAACAATGTGCACTCCACAACTCTAAAATGACTGTGTTGTGCATTATCAGAACATACAGTGTAATATAAATAAGATGTACAATGTGTTTAAACATTTAAGTGATGTAAATTTTATGATGAGGTTTGAACTTTTTAGTAATTTTCTACTCCCTACATAAAAAATAATGTTGTTTTAAATATTAATATTCATTCCAAAATCAAGCCCAAAAATTACTTAAACACTATTTTTATAGTGGACAATATATGTGCACAGTATTTGTCAGTAACTATTCAATCTTATGAATGTAATATGTATAAAATATTACTTTAAAAATGTACTATACTTACACATTTTTCAACTGCAGTCTCACAGGAAGACAACAGCAAGGATGATCATCAGACAGAAGGGTCACAACCTAATATGGAAGAAGACACATTCACCCTACACAGCTGTCAGTGAGCCTGCCACATCATCGATGCTGTGTGCAACTCCACTAGTATTCATGCCAACACCACAAGCATGCCACACACCACCACCAACACCACCACCAACAGAACAACAAATTGTTGAGGAAAGGTTTTGGGACACCTAGGGCCAGCACCAAACCAAGCAGCTTGAAAATCTACAAAAACAAGTAAAAGAAATAAGCACACAAACAAGATATACCGATCGTATGTCAAGAAATGTCAGCCATTTAAACACAGAGGTCACAAGAGTCGGTAACATGCTAGAAGAAATGCACACTGACAACAACAGATGCCATGATACATTTGTGCACTTGATGGAGAACAATCAAAAATGTCATCATGCTACATATGCTGGAGGCTAATTTAAAACATCAGCAAATTGTAATTAAAATGATGGTACTAGGGGCTTAAATAACAGCCTAAACAATTTATGGAGACAAATCATAAATAAAATACCAGATGATGTTGTCAGCAATTTAGGGGGTACCACCCTACATACCACACCAATGGGACTCCTGTACGGCACAGTTTGTGCAATAGAGACTCTACAGCTACTCCACAAAGAGGACACTCCTCTGGTAGTAGTCATGTGCATGGAATAAATTAACATACTTAATCATTTTATAATATACATTAAACCAAATGTTTATCGGTTACAAAATGTTGGTTCTTATTACACCAAACATAATTTTTTATGTGTACACATGTATATATTGTACGAATTATGCTTTTGCATATTTTTTCTGAAATGTTGTAAATGTCCCATTTACTTACATGTGAATAATAGTTTGGGATATTATTTCTATGCATTTGTAAAAAAAAAAAAAGAAAAACATGTTTACTCATCATCAAAAATGCTCTGGCAAATCACAGCAAAAAACAAAGTCATGGATTGGCTCTTCTATGGGGTGGCTGTGTTGAGAAAAATGTTCATAAGTTTTTATAACATTATTTGAAATTGTGTTTTTTTGGCATTTTACATTAAAATTTACAAATCTACGACCAATAAGATATGTGGCACCTATACATTTGATTGAGTACAGTGGTCAAACAGTTGAAAAAAATATATATACATCCAAAAAATAAACATTTTAAAAACTTCCTTGGATTACTTCTTTTTAGGTTAATATGTATAGTGTGGACAAATAAGATAAATTTTGTGGTCTTTCATCACTATGCTCTACACTATTTAATACTTACAGATTAATATACATCCAAGAAAATAATTAGTTTAACAACTATATTGAAATTATATATTTCTTCAGAGTCCAACATGCCAATTGTGCATAGACACTGAACAGACGTATATGGACTTCTGCGAAAAATGTGACACGGGGACAAATGTCACTGTCAATCTTTTATGTTGTGTTTATTATTTAACAAATATTAGAAAAACACAATATTTTAAAATTAAATGATGTAATCAAATATATTGGTTATTTTTTACTACAGTACCCACATGACAGATATACTGTATATTTACATAAATCCCACTCTCTGATGTCAGATTGATACAGGAACTGAGCACAATGTTTGATATTTTAGATGGACTGTACAACAAAATGCCACCCAAACTGTCCAGACAGCGTAACCAAGATGTCAGTAGCCTAAAAAATCGTTCTATCACCGCTCTAGTGGCCTTATGTGCATCATTATACCTGTGCTCAGCAGGGTATTCTGGAAGCAACAACTGAGTCAGTATCTGGGAGAAACAGCCATACCCAGAATCCCCTAAACAAAGAAACAAATAAAAAAACATTTACATACAGACATTTGTGTTGGCTTTAAAGGGCCATTGATTTAATTACTCACCCAATAGCCAACCCTCTGGAATTTGTCCAGCCTCAAATTTATCAGGAAGGGCCAACTGACTGATAAATAAGTCATGACATGGGCAAGGGTAATCCACCACAACACTCATAGTTTTTAGGTTTTCATCACAAAGCACCTGCACATTAGTGGAGTGTGTGTGGTACCTATTAAGATATACATGTGCACGAGTGCTAGGTGGTCTCAGCCCAATGTGTGTGCAGTCAATCGCACCCAGAACATTTGGTATGCATGCTATACTATAAAAATGTACCCTGACTGCATGCCACTATGACTCCTGGCTAGGGAAGCAGATAGAGGCACCAATCAAAGGCTAGATTGCAGCCATTACCTGATTGAAGTAGTGGGAAAAGGTGGATTGTGAGATCCCAATAACTCTGCCAGTGACAGACTGAAAATTCCCAGTAGCCAGAAAGTGCAACACAGCCATGAGTTTATGCAGGCCTGAGACAGAGCGTGAATGTGCTGTCTCAGGGTCTAGGTTAAGTTTGACTAGATCACAGAGATGGAGTAAGTTGTTATGATTGGGCTGGAACAGCTGTATGACCTCGCCATCAACCAATGCATTTAGGTTCAAATGCCCTCTAAAAAAAAAATGCCTGTGCAGCCTCTACTGTACCTGAATAACCTGCTGATCTTGTTTAGTGTCTTGTTCCTGGGTCCTTTAAGCCTGGTGTTAGAGTCTCAGGACTCCCATAGCACCCTGCATCAAACCAAACTACACAAATTCTGCCATCTTGGAATCAGAGAAAGGTATGTTGCAACTTTGTACCCTTTTATAGGCATCATGTTTGCAGAATGCTTTCAAATGAACACACATGTGAAAAAGGCTGTTCCCAAAGCAGGTGCTTATCCAAATTGCTGGCCAAAAGCAGATGCATTTGAAACTTCTATTTCACACATTTACTGCCAATGTTTATAATACAATTGATGGTAAATTCCCATGTTTTGCATCTGTGTATGGAAAGTACTGCCGTCTTGAGTTGATGTGGTATTCAATTCATTTGGTGTATTGTTTACGGCCGCATTTTAAGTACAAAAATTCCAGTGTTCACCTCCATAAAGACGGAAAAAACACCAGTCTTTGTAATAGTAAATCTCTGTGTTGGCAAACACTCCCGTATTGGACTATACGATCAAACACGAAGCTTAGTGAATTTACCCCTCATACTTTACAATTCTTGGAGCTTCTCTCTTCTTTTAAAGCATACCACAATCACACACACAATGAAATACCTTTTGGACCATATTGTTCATACATTTATGTTTCAGATAGTGCCATTTTTGGGAAAAGGACTAATTTCTCTGTATTACTTTGGGTGCCATGAAAGAAAAATCTAGAAAGTCCCTCTTATAAACACATCTTGTGTTAACTTAATCTGTATGAAGAATATATGTTACTTAAGACAATCGTGACAAGTAGCTGGACTCAATTACAATTAAACAGTACTATATGTCCATCTGCCCTTTATTTAACATTAAATGCTAGTGTGCAGTATTAAAAGTGTCAAATATATGTATGTCCAAATTGTATATTTCAAGTCTCTTCAGGCTTTAGTCTGCTATTTTACAAAGACATTTTTGGGGTACCATAATGTCAGGCATTAGGTGGATTGTCTGTTATAAATCTACAGAGACTACATAATGAATCAAACAGGCATAGACATAAGCATGGTGGTCCATATACAGTTTTCATTATGTGTGGCTAGTGTAAAGTACTACTGATTTAGAATTTAGAGTGGAGCATATACTTAAATTCTCATTAAAGACAACTCAAAGTGAATACAGTTTCCCTTACAATATATTGTTATCTACATTACAGATTTGCTGGGGATCCATGTGTTTTAGTTTTGGGTTTGGTTCTAATTCATCATGTTTTGGCAAAACCACCTCAAGTTTGTATAGAAATGAGCGCTATTACTATATGTGGAACCTGAAAAGGAAGATAAATAAGGGTTAAAGATAGAAAGAGGGGGGAAAGTAAACAAAACATTTATGTATAAATATTGATGTATAAAATATGTTTATAGCTCTTTTCTGAAGTGTTGGTGGAGACCAGATAAGTGATGCTCCTGTACGTAGTATACACACCATAAAAGTCCAGTGCTAGCTTTCCCTACCTCTATCTTTAAGGGTGGCAGCAACTTGGTTCAGTTTGCCGAGTCCCGGCTGATGCACTGCTTGTGCTGATATTCTTCTATGAGCGCTGTATTGCCGCGTGACTTGGCCCGGCTCGCCAATGGCGATGACGTCACTACTGCATGCCGTGGGTGGATGATGTATGTGAGCAATGCTGCTGGATGTAGTTTTCTTCCTGCCGGTCTCACCAGGTAGCCTCCAACGTGTTTCATGCATTGAAGGCACTTTTTCAAGGATGGCTTGCATAAAGGAAATGTTCCTATTTTATAGTCCCAAAATCTTTATTGATCCCATAAAAACCGGAAGTCCAAATCTGGAAATGTGTTAAAAACGGCGGTAACTGCATGTAAAAAAAGCCATTTTGATCTTCATTTCAAATGGCTTTAATGTTAATACAAAAAAGGGTGAGTTAAAACAAAATGATAAGAAAGTTAAATTAACAGTGTAAAGGATATAGAGTGAAAAATAAATAAAAATAAAGATGAATAACAAAAATAAAAAGAAATATAGAAGTAGAGTTTAAGAATGAAAAATGATAAACCAAGCTATAAAAAAATAAGAGACATAAAGATTTGGTGCTACTTATGATATGTAAGTGTTTTTTAGAATGTAAGCTCTTACGAGCAGGGCCCCCTACCCTCTTGTGCTCTTCCCTACTTTAGTTTCATCTACTTCTTACTCACCACTAGGGCACCTAACACTTGGTTGCTTATGCTCTGTTGCTAATCTGGGTGTTATGGTTGCTAATTTAGCAATATATATTATCCATGTCCTGGTCCTGTAGTGTATTGTTCTGTAAGTCGCTTGTCTACAGCTTGTTTATGTACTTTGTAAGGTGCTGCAGAACATTTGTGGTGCCATAAAAAATAAATGATAATTATAATAATTATAATAATAATTTCATTTATATATCGTTAATACTGTTTGTTACAAAAAAACATTCAGTTCAAAATCAATATTCATTCCATATGGTTGTAGGGTTTTCAGTTTGAAAATCCATTCTGATTCTTTCATTTTAAGTTAATTGTTGTGTATCTATCTCTACAGTTGCAATCTACTTTCTGCACTGCTAGAAACATAAGGCCTTTAGGATTCTAGTTGTGGACTTCCAGGAAGTGATTCGACACACTATGGGTGGTTAATCCCCTCTTGATGTTATATAGATGTTCTGCTAGTCTAATTTAGATTTTTCTTTTTGTTTGACTGATGTACTGGAGCCCACATGGGTATTCAAGCAAATAGATAGCTCCCTCTGTATCGCAGGAAATATGATCTTTAATTTGATGTACTATTCCTGTTTGATTTGATTTAAAAACTTATTATTTTTTTGTTGTGGCTTTGTCTAAGTTTTCAAAGGCTTTGCAATTCAGGCAATAATGGAATCCTTTATTTACTTTCTGTGTGTTTTTTTTCAGATGGTAGAAAACTTTTAGTAAGCTCTTGTTTTATATTTTTTGCCGTTCTGTAGACTATCCTTGGTTTATCTGGAAGTATTGATTTCAGGTCTTCATCTAATTTGAGGACATGCCAGTGTTCATCATCATGTTTTCTATTAGTTTTGAATTACTGTTAAATTGTGTTATGAAGAGGAGTTCTTGATTTTCTTTCTTTTTCTTTACTTTATATTGCACCAGGTCTTTCCTTTGTAGTTGGTCTATTTTGTGCATTTGTCTTTCTAAATCCATTTCTTTATACCTTTTGTCAATAAAGTTCTTCTTTTGTTCATTACTTTGTGTTTGATAAACCTCATCTTCTGTGCAGTGCGCCTCACTCTTCTGAATTGGCCAATCGGTATATTATTTTTTTCATTTTTGATGTTGATTACTTGAAATAGGTAATATGTTGTTTTCATTCACTTTCTTTATGTGGGTTCGTGTATGTATTGAATCATTTTTTATGTAGATTTCCAAGTCTAAAAATACTACCATTTCTTTATTTGTAATTGTGTATTCTAGATTGATTGGATTGCTGTTGATGTGTTGAATTAAATTTTCTAAGTCTTCATCTGTGCCATCCCAAACAAAGAAGATGTCATCTATATATCTCTTCCAACATACAATGTTGCCTCTATAGTTATTATTGCTCAAGAAATACTTATCCTTCCATTTGGCTATGAATAAATTTGCGTAACTTGGCACAACTACTACATTTTTAAATACCAGACGTAATTATTTTTCAAAAAAGTTCATGCCTTCCATAACAAAGTATATATGTCGATTTGGAATGTCTGTTAGGGCAGAGAGATAGTGGCATGCATGGTCACAGCCTTTCTCATGTGAAATACATGTGTACAACGCTTTTTTGTGCATAGTGTGTAACCTTTTCTCCATTCTATATTTTCTAAAATTTGGAGGATACTGATCATGTCTTTCAGATAGCTCTTCTGTTGTATTACTAGATCTTGTAAAAATACATTGATGTACTTTGACAGGTTTGCTGTAATTGATCCTATCCCGGATATGATTGGACATCCAGGCAGATTGTTTATGTCTTTGTGGGCTTTTGGTAAGAAATAAAATGTTGGTATCCTAGGGTTCTTTTCTTTAATAAACTCATATTCTTTTCTGTTAATTATACCTAGTTCGAAACCTTCTTCCAATAATTCATCCAGTTCTCTTGAAACTTATTCTGTGGGATAATTTTTTAGTAATTCATAAGTATATGTGTTTGATAATAGACGTTCTGCCTCAGTTGTATATTTTTCTTTTTGCATTATGACCACTCCTCCCCTTTTGTCTGCGGGTTTAATAACTATTGTTTTATCTTCTTTTAGTTCTTTAAGAGCTTTCTTTTCTTCTTTATATAGAGCGAAATTTACTGCACTATACCCCTATATGTGGTTTGTGTACCTTAGTCTAATAAAGATTTGGATGGATAATGAGTGAAAAATCTGTTTAATGGTTAAACACAGTGTCAATCACAGAATTGTAATACATATATTTGTGACAGAAACTATACAGGTGTAGAAAAAGATTGTATTGACTGAAATACAATATCAAAACCCTGTAATAAATGTACAAATGAGGTTGCTCACAACAATATACACTCAAAAAATGACAATACTACAGAGTATAGACAAGAAAATGAAATACAGTATTAGGGTATATGCACACTGAAGTGTCCAGATGGTTAGCGAATTGATGCTACGCTAGTTCATTCAATGATATAGGATAGCGGTGTCCTGCTTACCTATAGGTCCTTTCCGTTCCAGGCTGGGTACTGGAGGGGTAGTGCTGGTTAATGGCAAGAAATGATAGTCCTGACCAATGGTGTGAGGGGGTTATGGATGAGGGGGTTTGATCGCTGGATGACAACACTTGTTACCTGCAGACTTGCTTTGAAGGAGCTTGGAGTGTAGTACTGCTGGTTGACAGTCTTGGTTGCCAGTCTGGCTGGTTGCCAGTATGTGCTGGCTTCCCTGTCTTGAGGTGCAATACAAAAGCTTCACCTGGTGTAGGTGGACTGTTGAGGTTGCATAACTCTTGCCGGGGTGCCTGCTGGTTGGATTGGAGCTGCACAGCATCGCCTTGTTGTGGGCTAGGCCGCGGTGACTTCTTTCCTTCCTCCCAATTGTGAATCTTTGTGGGAGTAACAGGACCGCTACCTGCAGTGCAGTGGTTTCTTCACTCTCTTCCGGGTAAGCACCCAGTAGCTGTGGTCATGTGACTTGGGTGGAATGGTCATGTGACACTGGGATGTTTGCAGTCAGAGGTGCAGTGTTGCTGAGGGGGTATGCTTCGATGCTGTGTGTGGCCCAATGTGTTTCAGCCTTACGGCCTTCCTCTGGGGTAATGTATTAGGCAAGTTATATTGCATTTTCAATTTTTCTGGAATTTGATTGATTTCCTGTCTATCAATTTCTGGAAAGTTTTGAATTGGGTGCTTTTGCAGCATGTCGGGTTAAATGTTGAGGGTGGTTTAAAGTTTGTATGTTTAAATTGTTGATTTGAGTTAATTTCCATTCATGTCAGTGCATTCTTTACAAAGTATTTTTTTATGTTGAGCTTTCTTATAAAGGTATGAACATCTATATATAGATTAAATTTGTTTATATTTGATTGTGGAGCAAACTTCAATCCTTTTTCTAATAGTGAGGTTTGTGCTTCAGTGAATGTTTTGTCACTTAAATTGAATATTGTAGTTTTTAACTAATTTCTTATATTCTTCTTTTTTGCTTTGTGTCACCCTCTTGTTCCTCTCTTTCTTGTCCTTCATTTCTCCTGATTTTTTTGTAGTAGGGTCTTTGGTTTCTGTATGGGGTTTTTTCCAATCCATGGGTCTCTCTAAAAAATATTCTTCTTCTTCACTTTCTGTTTCTTCTTCATTGGAGTAATTTATTTTCAATGTGTATTTTCTTTTCTTAAGGTTTTGTTATATTTCAAGATTCTTTTCGGAGATCATTTGTAGAAGTGTGCTGATTTCTTCTTTTTCTTCCGTTATTGCTGTTTCTTTGCCCGATTGGAATGAGTCTCTAATTAATTTATAAGGATTGTTGCCATAGGAAAAGTTCCTATGATTATATGGTTGGTAGTTTCTCATCTTTCCCAAGTTTGTTAGTACAGTTTTGATCAATGGATCTCTATTAGTGTTGTTTTTATTTGATTGTTGAAATCTTTAGCAAAAAGGAGAGGGGGGCAGGAGCAGGTGCACACTATAAGCACTAAGAATACAAATGATCAAAATATCTATAATAGACTGCAATAATTAACATGGTTTTAAATCTATGGTTTCTTAGTACATGTTTGGCCAAAGATGTTTGCCCACCTACCACATCATGGTGAACCTTATACAGGTGGGTCCCTAACATCTCTAATACTAACACACTAATTAATTTATCTAGGTCTTACCTATCATAGAGCCCATTAGATGTGTGTACTGCAATGCAAGGACCCATACCAGTTAAAATCACCTGGGGCAGGCAGGAAGAGTGCTAGCCCAAAGAAGGGGTCTCACCTTCAGAATGTACCTTAAATACACTCACACAGGAAATGGGAGGGGCTGGGCTGCACATCCTAATATTAAACATGATAATAGGTGCTACCATGCTGAGACCAGTAGTTCTACAGCAAAAAGGAGAGGGGGGGAGGAGCAGGTGCACACTATAAGCACTAAGAATACAAATGATCAAAATATCTATAATAGACTACAATAATTAACATGGTTTTAAATGTAAGGTTTCTTAGTAAATGTTTGGCCAAAGATGTTTGCCCACCTACCACATCACGGTGAACCTTATACAGGTGGGTCCCTAACATCTCTAATACTAACACACTAATTAATTTATCTAGGTCTTACCTATCATAGAGCCCATTAGATGTGTGTACTGCAATGCAAGGACCCATACCAGTTAAAATCACACAAGCAGTGCATCAGCCGGGACTCGGCAAACTGAACCAAGTTGCTGCCACCCTTAAAGATAGAGGTAGGGAAAGCTAGCACTGGACTCTTATGGTGTGTATACTACGTAAACGAGCATCACTTATCCGGTCTCCACCAACACTTCAGAAAAGAGCTATAAACATATTTTATACATCAATATTTATTTATACATACACTTTTTGTTTTCTCTCCCCCCTCTTTCTATCTTTAACCCTAATTTATCTTTCTTTTCAGGTGCCACCTATAGTAATAGCGCTCATTTTTATACAAATTTAGATTCAATTTATATTGAGCTGTTCGACACTTTCCCAAAGTGCGATTGTGCTTATATATTTTAAAACCACCTCAAATGTTTTGTTTTTGGATGTAGACTTTTAAAAACTTTAATAGTAATCGCTAAAATCATGTTTTTTGGGCTTGTTTTTGTTCCTACGGTATTATTAACATCAATAACATTAGTTTCCAGTAAATTTTGACCACCTCACAGCTCACAATATTCTTTTTACAACCAGGGGCAATGAGAGGGGGGGAGCTGGTACTAATTACCCGGGCCTGGGCTTGCTGTAGGGGCCTGGCAGAGCTCTCCCCCCTCTTACATCACATGCTGCTGTGTGCTGGGCTGCACTGGGAGACTGCTTGCAGCTGCTAAGAAGCAGCCACAGCAGTCTCTTATGCCTGTGGGGGGAACAATCAAGCTGACCGCACCCCCCAACTGGCTATGTGCCGGGCTATGGGGGCTCACCGCAAGTCCTGTATTGTCTTTGCACTTTCACAGTATATATTAAAAAGGAAAGAGTATCAATGTTAAATAAACTATTCTGTTTAGTTTGTTTTTTTCTCTTTAATCAGGGGAGAAAAGCCTAAATTGTATTTGAATTGGTGAGAATTTGTCAACATTATTTTGGTAATAGTTAAAGTCACAGATGAAGATAATTAAATGACTGCATTATTTGGATTTAATCTTCTTCTTTGTTTATCCAGTCCCTGAGAGCAAGAAGTTGTTGTGTTTGTTTATTTTTTTCTCCTTTCACTGCTTTTTTATTTTTTTTTATTTAATTTTTGTGTGTGCTTGGTCAACTATGTTTTTGGTCCTTTCCACATACCTCTTGTAATGTTATTTTTTAGGAGGAGAGGTGAGAACTGTGTAAACAGTGGAAAGCTCTACTCTATTTCTGTACTCAAGTTTATTATTGCCTAAACTCAAACTACAAACTGTACCATTGTATGACGTATGGCACCCTAATGCCTCTTGGCTGCCATCACTCATGAAAATTGATCTGTATTAGACACTGTGTGATAGTACATAGCAGTTTAACTTTTTTCCACTTTTTAATCATTAGAGTGTACAAGTTGTTTTGTTACAATAAAACAAAATGTGTACACAAGAACTATTAAAAAAAAACTATTTAGAGACCAAAAAACAGATATGGTCTTGCAAGCTACAGAACACCAATGCCCCAGTAAAGTACGCTGCCTGTCAGACACACACAATCTTGGCAAAGCCCATAATAAAAAGTGGTGCATGATGGAGTTTTCCTTAGGTCTTATTATGTTGTATATTAAAAAGGACATGCACAGTTTAACAACCCAAGCACTTCAGCAACATGTATTGCCACTTTACTGGCTTAAGTGCTTTGTTTATTTGGGTTCGCACAAAAAAATCTACTGCACCAGTCAGCTTTAGGCAGCAAACAGCATAGTTAATCATCTCTATACTGGAAGATGTCATTACTAACTCATTATCCTTACTCTAATCAGTGTTAACATCACAATATTAGCTTCTCCCCACTGGAATCCACATTACAGAAGTTTCTGTACTTTGTTGCGTTTGGAGGCAAAGGTCTTAATCCTAGAATTTGTAGATTATTTTTATGAATATGAGGTTTTTCACATTTTAAGGTTTTGGGCTGTGCTCAACACTTTTTCTTAGTACACACTGGAGGGTGGGCAGCTTAAGTACACCAAAGCTAAATTGTACAAAGGGCTCCAAATTGTCTTTGTTTCCTCCCAGTAATCAAAAGGACTGTGTGACATGCTATTTTGTACATTATCATTAAAATAATCCTCCACCGTTTTATTGATGCTTACTATATCAGATTGAATCAATGCAGAGGTGCCAATAATTCTGAGCAATTCTTTTAAGTTTGACCAGTTGTCAAAATGGTGTTTCACTTTTGTGAGCTAATTTGACTCTTCACCCTCACTGCCAGTGGGTTTCTTGTAAAATGTCAGTTTTTTCCTGGCAGCAGTATTTGTAGGAGAAACTGAAGAAGTAGACATATTCCTATCATGTGTCATTTGAGTTGACAATTTGCTGGCAAGGAGCTCTTTGCATGTCTTAAAATCTGTGTTAGTTTGAAAGAAAGACATTATGCATGACTTAAAACTAGGATTAAGCATGTTTGCTAAAAGGTAGTGATCCAATTGCAAAATATTAACAACCCTTTGGGCCTGGCAAAGTGAATAAAGAACTTGATCTACAAGTACAACAAACTTAGCAGAATCACTTTGTTTAATCTCCACCTTCAGTTTCTCTAGATGCTTTTCCAGTAAGTTTATTAAGGGAATTACTTGACTCAAGCTGGCAGTGTCTGAACTCACTTCCTTAGTTACTACTTCGAATGGTATCAGAAGCTGCATACAACAGAGTATTCTCCAAAGTGCTGGACTAAGGAACATTCCCCTTCCTCTACCTATTTCATGGCTTGTTGTGTAGGTTTGGATGACTTGTTGCTGTTCTGTCATTCACTGAAGCATATAAAGGGTGGTATTCCACCTGGTCAACACCTCTTGCTTCAGTTAGTGACATGGCAAATTGAACTGTTCTTGCAGCCACTGCAGTCTTCTAATGCAGATTCCGTATGCCAAAAATATCCAGAAATTTTTCAGGCCACAGACAGCATCCTCTGAATGCCCCTTTCATTTTTTAAAAATAGTCTGAACCACAAAGTTTATTGTGTGGAGAAAACATGGGACATGTTCAAATTCACCCAGTTGTAATGCTCTCAAAATGTTACTTGCATTATCAGAAATGACAAATCCTGAGGATAGTCCTAATATGGTAAGCTAATTTGCTATGGCATCCCTGAGATTTTCTAACAGGTTGACACCAGTATGCCTCTTAGTGAAGCCGGTGATACAGAAAGTAGCTTGCCTGTGATTGAGCTGGCATTGTCTGCTAGATACTGCTGCTGCTAAAGGCGATACACCTACTCAGTGGGCTGTCACAGTCATGTAATCTTTAGTTCCACCAGGACCACTTGTTCACATACATATGGTTTAGTGGACAGTTGGTACAGTGGTAATTTCTAGGCCAAGAACAAGTTTATTTTTAACGTCCTGGTACTGGTGATGAATTGCTGTTTTGGTAAAATTGAATCATGAAGGAAATTGGTAGTGGGACACAGGACCTCAATTAACTGTCTAAACCAGATACATTAATGTCAGATATTGGATGCAGATTTAATACTAGCAAAGCTATCATTTGTTCAGTGATCCGCTGTGCAACTGGATGGTAGCTGTCAAACTTGCTTTCTCTTGCAAATGATTGTTTCACAGTCAATTGTATTTTGAGACTACTAGTAGTACTTTTGGTCCCCTTCTGGGATGAAGTTTCACCCCAGCAGCAGGTCTATTGCTCAAAGATTCTTCTGATGAATCCTCGATAGAGAAGGAGTCAGTTAGCCTTAGCAAATTGGATGCAGGACTACCTCCAATTATTAATGAGGATTGATTATGGTGTTCAGTGGAGATTGCAGGTGCTGGGATCAAGCTGAGAGAAGGGATATAGCTGATACTGGACTGCTTGTTGTTATTAATTTAGCATAATTGTCAGATTTTTCAAAAAAACTTGTCATGAACTTTCTAAAAAATTATGCAATAATGAGGAAGTTCCTAGACACAGGACCTCAATTAACTGTCTAAAACCAGATGCATTGATGGCAGATATTGGATGCAGATCTAATGCTAGCATAGCCATCATGGCTTCAATTTGTTCTTTAGTCTTAGTTTTGTGGACATGTAGACTTATGATGGGTACACACTGGCAGATACACTGGCCAATCAATTGATTGGCCAATATATCGGGTGTCCATCAGCCAGTGTGTACCAGCAATATGTCTGTGAATTACGTCATTCAAAGACATTTTGCATCGACTCTGCTGCACAACGGATGGCAGATCGGCAGATATATCTGTCCATCATGCTGTGTGTACAGGTGGTCTGCCAACTGCCCATACACTTGAAGCAGAGGCCACGGGGAGGGGGAGCGCAACACCCCCACAGCCAGCAGGATACATGGCCAGATGACAGATGATGGTTATTCTGTGTATATAAATAACCATTATCTGCAGATATATCTGAAGATTACTCGATTTGCAGATATAAATGTCACATGTGTACAGAGCATGAGGTGTTGTATGTGAGGTTTTAGAAGATGACTGACTGTGTTTGGCCCTAGCTTTCTCAATAGGAATTCTAGTTCTTTCCTTGCCACTAAGTGTGGTGTATGGAATGTTGGCAATTTTGTGTTGTTTGGCAGCAAATTTTCCCTTTATTATTAGAGGTGATGTTTTCTTTAACATTGTGAAATGTTGATTAGATTTCTGGTGCCTTTCTAAAACTTTATTTCTCTGGACCACCTTTAGTAGATGTTGAAGTACTATCATGACTGGCTGCAGCACTAGAACTTGGTTGCTGCTCCTGCTCTTTTATCGACTGATACATACACTGTAGACTCACAGCACTCCTAGTAATAGCACCCTAATGATGATATTTTCTAACACAGTGCCTGAACACATAACAATTTTATTTTCATATTTTTTAACCCAGTGCCTCACAGATATCCTAATAATGGCATCCTAATTAATTACTTTTAAGACACTGCCTGAAACACACAACAGTTTTATATTAATATTTTTAACACAGTGCCTGAAAACATAATGCAGTGCCTCACAGTGATTCTAGTAATGACACCCTAATGACATTATATTTTAAAAACAGTGTCTGAACACACAACACAGTGCCACACAGCAATCCTAGTAATGGCACCCTAATGATGTGTTACGGTTTTCACACAATTGCGTAAGACCTCTAGAGCCAAGGAGAGGATCTTCTACCAACAAAAGCCACCCGCTGTTCCCTTTGTGATTTATTTACACACTGGTACTTAGGTGGCCACCTGGATTTATGCCTCCAGCAGTGGACGCCTACACTATTGGCGAGAGACTATTGGGACGTGTACATAGGATTAATTACAGTAATCACAGACATCTGTGTAACCATGGCCCCTAATTACAGCAATCACAGACAGCTGTGTAACCACGGCCCCAAATTACAGCAATCACAGACAGCTGTGTAACCATGGCCCCTATTTACAGTAATCACAGACATCTGTGTAACCATGGCCCCTAATTACAGCAATTACAGACAGCTGTGTAAACACGGCCCCTACCACATGTCACAGCCTATCAACAGATCCGCAGCACACATGACAAGAGGCAGCCCAACCCCCCTCATACCTCACCACACAGTGAGTTCAGCAACCTATCCCCACACAGACCCACCCCCCCACCTCCCTGTCCACCATTGGTTGCCCACATCACATGACCACCCCCAGGCACAGGATTTAAACCCCATACCTGCAACACCATTCTCCTTACCTCCTTGAAGAAGGCAGAACCCCCCACCCCAGTGGCCCGGCACCAGTAGCAGTTCCCACAAGCAACTTAGCCCCACTGCTGCATTCACAACCACCAGCACCACCTTGTCGCTGACCGCTGCAAAATAGAAGATCCTCTTGAACAACAGCTACTCATCTTTACCACTGCAGCAGCTTCAATCAGTCAACAAGGAACTGCAGCAATGTAACACCCCTACGGCCTACCAACCTCAGGCCTTACCTACCAATAGGTATAAGACTTCGAGACCTTTAGTTCATACGTGGGACACTGCCAGGTGTACTACACCCACCCACCACACCATACCCCTCTCGCTCTCCCCCCTCACCCACCGAGACTCCCAAGACTGTTGACCATAGTGTCCAGCAGGGTAATGTGCTGGTCTATTGAACCACACAGAAAGGAGCCCCCTGAAAGGGTCAACCCACCTCCCCAGTCTCTCCCCCCCACCTCTCTCACCCACAAACCACCACACCAACCTTGTTTCCTGGGACTATATAGGAGAAGCACTGTGACTACTCCAATAAAACCATTTACTCCCACCTTGTGTCCACCTCTGTCATTCCATTGGTCCACCCCCCCACTCATTCACATGACACACACTAGCAACCACATACACAGTCTAACACTCCCCCATCATAACTGCACCCACAGGGTGAGTGCACCTTCTGTACCCCACTGTCTCTATACAATTTTATGCAGGACCTGGTACACCTGTGATCAGGAAGTTCAGCACCCCACTCACTCATATAGCACACCTTTCAGCCCACTAACATATCACATCTGCCCACACAGCAGAGCGCAGTCCTACCCAACCATCACCATAATGCTGCAGATGGGTAGCTGTATGAAAATGGTGGTAGCACGGGAACTACTTGGTGTGGCTGGGAAACCGTATGAGAATGGTGGTAGCACGGGAACTACTTGGTGTGGCTGGGAAGCCGTATGGAGAATGGTGGTAGCATGGGAACAACTTGGTGTGGCTGGGCAGTCATATGGAGAATGGTGGTAGCACAGGAGCTACTTGGTATGGCTGGGAAACCATATGGAGAATGGTGGTAGCACAGAAGCTAGTTGGGGCAGATGGGAAGCCGTATGGAGAATGGTGGTAGCACGGGAGCTACTTGGTGCGGCTGAGAAAGCTGTATGGAGAATGGTGGTAGCACAGGAGCTACTTGGTGTGGCTAGGACAGCCGAGATGAGATGCAGGCTATGATGTGTCTGGAGCAATATGGCAGACAGGTGAACTCTGGCATGACAGGAACACAGGCAGGAAGCAGACTGAAATGGCTTGGCTCGACTCTGGAATGAAAGTGCCACAGGCAGCAGCAGGGTATATTTCACAGGCTAATATCAAACAGGCAGATAGATGCAGGACACTGGAACTATGGAACTTGGGGAGACCGGCAAAAGATCAGACTTCAGAGAGACATGCATACACTGGTTTTCAGACAGTGCAACTGGCCTGGAGTGAAAGGCTGGCTGAAACGTAAAGGAAATAGGGTCCAATCAGAACCAATTGATGGAGAGAGCACTTCCTAATCAAAGGCATGTGTCCACCTGAGCTCTGCACACAGACAGCTAGTAATTAGTGAGCACATGATACAAAACATACAGACAGACATGCATGACAGGCTATGATTTGAACACAGACAAGATAGGATTTTCAGCTTCCTGCAAAAAGCCAGAACAAGGACAAGACATGATGCAGTATCCCAGTAACAACTATGACTGGGAACTGCCATGAAGATGATTTGTTAACCACAAATCCTAACAGTACCCTCCTTGAGGGTGGACTCCAGACATCCCAATGTCAGTAAGGGGAGCAAGAATCTTGGTGTAACAGAAAATGATCAATGTTTTTTATGATGTCTTTTTTTCTTCCCTACCTGTTTGGGCTTAACAATGGGGATCCTAAAGATGTTGTTACTGTCCACAGGAAACACAGACAGTTCTTCCAAGAATATTTCATCTGCTACTGGATCGTAGTCAGAACTAGAGTCATCATCTACAGGCTGAGCCATACACTTTTTATTAGAAATGGCTTGCTTCACAGGTAGAGAAGCTAATGACTTCCTCATGTCCAAATTCATTGGAGATCCTATCCTTGGGTAAGTTAGCAAGCATCCAGAGTGGAGATATGTAGGTTGAATCTCCTGTAGAGACAAGGAGATACTACAATCTTGAGGAGGTCGAGATTTGCTGGCTGATTTAGCAGATCTTGATTTGGGAAGTCTTTTGGAGGCAAAGGTAGAATTTCCAGGAGGTTCAGCAATCACAATGTCTGGACCCCCAAACCTCCTAAGGACATCAAAGACAAATAAATCAAGATCATGGAGAATGGAGTCATTTGATCTAATGTAGGGTTCAGTCCATCTCTTAGCTTCTACTTTAAATGCCAAAAGCAGGAACATATTTTTTTCATGTTGAGAAAGACCTGGAGGAAGCATCTGCATTTCAAGCATTAAATCCAATAATTGTTCCAATTACCCATTGAAGATCAGGCAATCAGGGTCCTGGTCTGGCTTCACTGATTGAGGATCCCCAGCTGGAATAGATTCATCGGGCTCTCCTCTTGGGAATGGAATATCAGATTTCTCTTTTGGGGTTGTTAAATTGAACTCTCCTCTTGGTGTCAGTACTTCACACCTCAACCCTGAGGTTGGTACATCAAACTCCTCTCCTGGGAGCAGTACTATGGTGACCTCTTCTGAGGGCAGTACATCAGGCACCTTTTCTGAAGTCAATCATCAAGCTCCCCTCCTGGTGTCTGTACTTCAGGCACTTCTTCTGAGGTTGGTACATCAAACTCCCCTCCTGGAGTCAGTACATTGGAGACCTCTTCTGAGGGCAATACATCAGGCACCTTTTCCGAAGTCAATACATCGGATTCCCCTCCTGGGGTCTGGAAGGCTGAAATATCAGGAACCCCTTCAGGAGTAGGTACATCATACATAGGGCCTGATTCAGACCCGGACGGAAGTGGCCGTTTGCTCGTCTGCCGTACGAGCGGAAATATTTAAATTCAAGCGCTTGCTCGTAAGTTCGCTCATTGCTTATTTACCGCCCCATAGTCTCCCAACCCCTCCTCTAGCTAGCGAACTTTCTAAATAGCGACCGTCCGTCTCCTCTTTGGTTGCAGGGAACGCTCGCACAAGTCAATCGGAGACCTCTTCTGAGGGCAATACATCAGGCACCTTTTCCGAAGTCAATACATCGGATTCCCCTCCTGGGGTCTGGAAGGCTGAAATATCAGGAACCCCTTCAGGAGTAGGTACATCGTACAGAGGGCCTGATTCAGACCCGGACGCAAGTGGCCGTTCGCTCGTCCGCCGTACGAGCGGAAATATTTAAATTCAAGCGCTCGCTCGTAAGTTCGCTCGTTGCTTATTTACCGCCCTATAGTCTCCCAACCCCTCCTCTAGCTAGCGAACGTTCTAAATAGCGACCGTCCGTCTCCTCTTTGGTTGCAGGGAATGCTCGCACAAGTCAATTCTTGAAGTGGCCCTGTCAGTTTTCGATTGCCTGCTATTTCATTCTTTTATCGTTTAATGGCAATCAATATATTAATTACCTTAATTGGTATTCACATGTTTTCAATCCTTTTTTTTTTTTTCATTGTCAATAAACTTTATTCTTGTCAGTGCGTGTCATTTGTACCGCAGAATATGTACGGTTTCACCAATGGTTTTTTTTTCAAAATTAAATGTTTTTAGGAATGATACTATTGTTTTCCGTTGTTTTTTATAGGCATATTTTAGTACTTTAATTTGTTTATTTAATATAGCTTATGCATGTCACTGCATCAAGCCTATCAAAACTCACATTATATTTGTGAGGCTGTAGGTCACATGACTCATACATTAACCAATACAATGCGTTCTGTTAATTTTCCAAGTCCATTAGCCAATCAAATTTTTTCTTGGGCCTTTATTAAAACTGTTTCGTGTAAAATAAATCATTGCCATCATGAGCGCCACCGCGTTTTGTAGGCGTGAGCTCCAGGTCCTCACAGAGGTCATGGACCACAGGATCACGCATCATCCTTCCCCATCACAAACCTCCGCAAGCATATGGCGTACGCAGAGGTGCGCCGCTGCCTGCGCTCCTTTGGCTATCGGCCAACTGGAGCATAGGTGGTCGGATTTGCGCTGGCGAACCCCACGCCTGCTTGCATGTTTGCGGCTGCAGATTGAGGAAAGTTAGTGTTTCTGTGTTTTTTTTTTTTGTGGCACTACCTGCTTGTGCATGTTTCCAGTATAGCCCTGTTTGTGTATTTCGGACATACCTGCAAGTGCATGTTTCCAGTATAGCCCTGTTTGTGTTTTTTGGCCCTACCTGTGTGTGTATGTTTTCCGCATTGCCCTGTTTGTTTATTTAGGACAAACCTGCATGTGCATGTTTTCCGTATTGCCCTGTTTGTTTATTTAGGACATCCCTGAGTGTGCAAGTTTTCCATTTTTTTTTTGTTTTGTAAATTTTTGGTGGTTGAATTTTTTTATCAAATAAAAAAATAAAAAAATAAGCTTAAAATTTTTCAACCATCATTTAGGGGCTGAACGCAGACTACTATGTCTAAGACGAGCACGACGTTGGCCTCATCCCCTATCCCCCACTCCAACCCCAACCTCCTCTCCCCAACCTTCCCAAAATTCCCCCTCCACCACAGACCGGCCAGTCCGTGAGGACCCTCCCTCTCCTAATATTACCATCCCTCAAAATTCACCCACCCCTCCACCCCCCCTCTCTTTTCCTCCCCTTCCGCACAAAGTGAAATAACCCCTCCTCCATCAGACCAGCACTGTCCCACCTCAGAGGAGGATGATGTCGGGGCTCCAGGACCAGGCATCAATATGACCGGTATGTTTCCCTTTTAAACTATTGTTGCTTTTGTATTTTTTCGGTTTTGGGTGATGTTGTCCTTTTGCCTGTGCATTTCCAATTTGTTAAGTATTTCTAATGTTTTGGATATATATTGTATATATGTATCACACATGTCCAATCACTCATACTTGTGTCTTTCTAGTTTACGGTACCAACAAATGTAGTGTTTTTGCGTACTTCGCCCTTTTTTGGTTGTCTTTTTATGTGTTATTTGTTTAGTTTGTATTTATACAATCTTTGCGTTTGCCATTATTTTTTATTTTTTTAACATTTTATCTTTTTTTTTAAAGTATAGTCTGATTTTTAAGTTGTTTGGCAACATATAATTTAAGGTGTCATTTTAGTTTTCCACACTTTTTTTTACCCACAGAGGACCAGAGGCGGCTGCAAGCAATGCAGGCGGGCTTGCACACATTGAGGGGACATGTCATAGGGATGCTTGTGGTCCTTGAACACATGTTGGCGGTCCTGCGCCACTAATTTTTCTTTGATTTACCCCTAAAAATTGTGTTACAAATAAAAAATATTTTGATTTATTAAAGGCTCATTCCTTGTCTGTAAATATTAAATTGTTTAACCTTCCATAAGTCGACTATTGGAGCATGTTTTTTAAAGTAAGGAAAATTAGATTGTAGAAAGCTGAAGTAAGTATGTAAGCTGGCACATTAAACACCTAACAATACCAATAGGTTTGTAGAATTACCAGCATTTTTTTTTATTTTGTTTGGGTGGGTAATGTAAATATTAATTCAAACCTGCTTAGGCCTAGATTAGAAAACATACTGATTCACCATAATACCTTTGGTGTTTGTTTTTAGCCACAAAGCATGTTAAAATACTTTACAATTTAACACATTACAGGATTAGCCATTAAGAAAGTTTGCCTTTTTTGGACCAGGTTACACTTGCTTGTAATTTAACAAGGAAAAGTCTTTTAAACGTAAATCAAAAATTTAATACACACAAATAATAAACAGAAAGTGAATTGTGACAATCAATTCACACAGTGAAAACACACTCCAAAAAACAACCAACACCCAAAAAAATAAATAAAAAAACAATCAAGAACTGTTTGAAGAAGTAGCAGGCCAACATGAATCCACAAATGAGATGAAGAAATAATTGTTCCCAAAGTTATATCCAATGTGGCCACATGAAGACAATTTTTTGGATCAGGTAGTAGGCATCGTTTTTTCGGGTAATTTTAGGGAATAAAAGACAAAAAAACAAAAGAATATTAAAATTGGCCATTAAAATCTTACATTGTGTCAATTAACTAAATGTTTTACAACAATTACCTAAAAAATCTGGTCACCACATCATTGCGTATGGCCCCCTCACATACTGACCTCCGACCAACCTCGGGGGGGCCATCCTCAGGCAAGGCATCCTCTGGCTGCATTGGGACACCACTCCTTATGGCAATGTTGTGAAATATCCCACACAGGACCACAATTTTCGAAACCATAGCCGGCAAATACATGAGGTCGCCACCAGAGCGGTGGAGGCATCTGAATTGGCCTTTTAAAAGGCCGATACAGCACTCCACCACCTGCCTGGTGGCTGTAAGTGTGGAATTATACTCACTTTGTGGCCCTGGTGTGGGAGCCAAATAAGGAGTGAGCAGCCAGGGCGTGCAAGGGTAACCACTGTCTCCTGTGAAAAAACAAAAACAAACATCAGGACCATTGTGTTACAAGCTTGGCAGTGGTTGCAAAAGAAGGTGTCAACTTACCCAGAAGCCACGCATCACCAGCTTGTAGGTTGTCTAATTTCTGCCAAATCCCTGATTGCCAGATGACGAAGGAATCATGTGCACTCCCGGGGAATTTGGCATTCAGGGACAGGATCTGGAGGGAGGCATCACATACCACCATTACATTCAGTGAATGAAAGTGTTTGCGGTTCCTAAAAATAGCCTCCAGCCTTGCTGGAGGCTGAAGTGGTATGTGAGTGCCATCCACAACCCCTATGATGTGTGGGAAGCCAGCTATTTGGTAAAAATTGGCCTTTGCCACACTAAGGGAACCCATATCCACTGGCATTTTAATAAAATGATGGAGGTGTTTAAAAATGGCCTCCATCACTGCCCTCAGGGTCCTTGAAAAGGAGGATTGGGAGATTCCGGCAACTATTCCCACCGTGGTTTGAAAGGATCCTGAGGCACAGAAATGTAACACCAACATTAATTGTGTAAGTGGTGGTATTGCTGTAGGACTGTCAATTTTCCATTCAAGATCACTCTCTATTAATAAGAGAGTGTCTAGGATGATTTGTGGAGGAAGATGGTATCGTCTTAATACCTCATCATCTGGCATTCCAAAAAGGGTGACACATGTTCTATATATCTGGGGCCTTGCACGCCTACGAGGCCTACGCCTGGGACGAAGTTGAGGTTGGTCGGGTTCTGGAACCATGGCCAAGATAATACGACCAACATCAACCTGAAATGGTAAGCCAGGTAGTTATTGTTTTAGACAAATGTTTAAAGAAAAATATACTTATCTTTTTAAAAAAATCCATAGATGCTTACAGGCCGGGGTCTTGTCATGAGTAGAACAACCTACATTTCAAAAGTAGAAAATATATTTATTTATTATTGGGAAAACTTGGATTGTAAACACATTTTTTGGGGTTAAAAAAAAGAGAAGGGAGCACACATTAGTTTGGAAAATCACACGCTACATTTAGTGGTAAAACATGATTTTACACTGAAATAATAAAAACACATTAGTGCGCTAAATAGTACGCATTTTTTACAGCTAAAACAAGACACATGAGTTCGCTAAATATTACGCTACTTTTACAGTTCAAAAAGGAGACATTAGTGCGCTAAATAGTACGCATTTTTTACAGTTAAAACAAGACACATGAGTTCGCTAAATATTACGCTACTTTTACAGTTCAATAAGGAGACATTAGTGCGCTAAATAGTACGTTCATTTTAAATTAAAAACAACTCAAACATTATTTCGCAAAAGAGTACGCTATATTTAGTGGTAAAACATGATTGGTCCTAGAAAAAAAAAAAGATTACTTAGTGAAACATATGCGAAGACCAACACATCGAAATTGTAACTTCATGAAACTAAAAACACTTACCAAAAACAGACATATAAACCAAAGTCCAAAAACGTCAATGGGGCAAGGCCGAAATAACTGTAAAAATTAAAAAACAAAACAAAAGTACCAACATTTTTAAACTATTTACTATTATTGTTTACGGTGGTTTTTAAAAAGACTTACTAAAAAAAAAAAGCTAAACAATAAAAAAAAAGCGTATGGAAAAAAAATAAGTCAGAAAACCAAAAAAATGATCACACTAGAAAACTCCAAACTCCAAAAACCGCCAACAAACAACTCCTACGTCAAACCTCCAACATTCATCACCCGCCACCTCGACTTGAGTCACACCAAGCCATAAATAGTCTTTATTTTCCCGCTCAAATTACGAACGGACAATAGGAGCGCACAATCAATCATGCGGCCAAATAATGCTGACGCATGTATAAAAACGTCACTGAAAACCCCAATCGGTCTGCTGTAGTGAGACCTGAAAGTCAAAAATGACTACAGAGCAGCAAAGCACTGGCCAAGAGGCGCCCGGTAAGTATTTGTCATTTTGGGCCTAAAGGATTATGTGGAACCAACATTTTAGGTACATTTTACATTATAAATTTTATTTCCAATTTACAAAAAGGTGTTGAGGATGTAATGGAAGAGGCTGCTGGTCCTAGTAGGCCCACTAAGCAAACTAAAAAAAAAAGGCAGCCACAATTCACAAGAAAGGAGATGGAGGTTTTGGTCCAAATGTGTGTTGACAACCTGCCCCAGGCAGCAAGGAATATGGGTGCAAGCCAGAAATGGAAAATGTGGGATGACATAGCAAGTGCTGTCAATAGGGTGGGTGAGTTTGAACGTTCAACCCAGAAGGTCAAACGCCGGTACGTACAAACTACATTTTATTTAATAGTGTTTACAGGTCCAAATACTGCAGGAATAATGCCAACTTTTTAACCCACAGATGGAGCGACTTCAAATATCGGCTGAAGCAAAAACTGGCTGATAGGGCTAGGCATGCAGGGGGGACAGGTGGGGGTCCCACCCCTGTGTCACTGGAGCTGAATGATTTGGAGGAGCAGGCCCAGGGGTGTGTGCAGGATGAGGAGGTGTTTGGCGTGTTGAACATGGATACCGACATGCCAGACTTTGCGGCTCCTCATGTCGCCTCAGGTAAATGTAGTAATGTTAATAACTCAGAAATGTGTTTGGGACAATATCTAGATTATAATGTTACTCTTTTCTCTTTTTTCACAGAGACACAGGCAGATGAGTCTGCTCCAGAGGGGAGCTTTGGCCACAGAACTTCTGCTGGCTCTGCAGGGGAGGAACCAGTAGATCCGGCTGGGGACCCTGTGGCAGACAGTCCAGAGCAATCCCCCTCGCAGGCAGTAGCCCTCCTCACTGAGCTCAATCTTAAAACGGATCAGCACACTGAGATTCTGGTGAGGCTGGACGCCACTCTGCTACGGGTGGCGGAGGCCCTGGAGCAAAGTGCTGCGGCCAACATGATCATTGCTCAGGCCCTAGCAGAAAATACTGGGGCTAACGTCCGTATTGCAAATACCCTGGAGCAGCTCATTTGCCAACAGATGTTGGAGCCGGCCTCCCTTCCTGCTGGAACATCAGGATCCTCTACCTCTGGCACAACAACAGCCATCCCTCCAAATGTGCCTAGCCCTATGCCTAGTCCAGAGGCCCCAACATCTGCCTCTGGCCAGGCCAGCTGAAGGACCTCCCGGACCCATTCAGGCTCCCTCCCTACCCCGGCCAAACGGGCCAAAAGGCGATGACAGCACTGGCTAATTTTCCCACATTCCTTATCTGTGTTTGCCCCATATTCCTTAATGCCCAAATCCTCCCTCTTCTTTCTTGTGAATTGCTTTTAAATTTTGTTTGTTTGATAGTGGTTTAAAAAAGCCACTTTTTTTGTTTCCGCATTTCTAAAAACATTTCTTTTTTTATTTTAAGTTATCCATATTTTAATTTGGAAAAAACACCCCCCCAAAAAAATGGGTTAAAAAAATAAAAAATGTTGAAAATCTGAACAATTATATTGTTAATTTATTCAAAAACTGGTTAAAAGGTAATCCCACACACAAAATTACAAACAATACAACGGAAATGTAAACATTATTTTTTTTTAAAAAAACCAAGGGTTAGAAACCATTTAAGAGTTTAAATTAACACTTAGCAAAAAACAAAAGGACGATTGTTTTCTTGGCCCCTAAAAAAAAGCAGAAAAATAACAAACATGACTACAATATTGTTGGCCGCAAAAAAGTAATAAACTAATTTGGGAAAAACACGCAAATTTAAAAAACATTTTTAAGCTAATTGATTGTCTAACCCAGAAATTAGCAGCTGAGTAGTTCACCTGCGTACGTTTTTTTGCTACTAAAAAAAGGCTATTTGCTTAACACCTTACAAGCATTTTTGCAATTCAAAACTTATTGTTTTTGAGCCCTCAATTGATAAATCGGGAAACCATCGATGAGCCATGAGAGAGGAATGAAGAGACCATCGTCATTGTGGTAGAGAATACCAGACCACAAGCTGAGCGAGCAGTTTGAAGGGAAAGTTGATCAGACAGTGACGTAACAATATTTCATTCACATTGGCCATTAGCATCAGATAATTTATGTACGCCCAAAAAACGCCTCGCCATGCCAGCGTTTTCCCATCTACACCCCCGTCACCGCCCCAAAACGGACAGTTCTGTCAATCACATTTGACATGTCACTTCCTGTTCGCTATTCGACGAACGATTGGAAAAATGATCGCAATCAGCCGTACGCACATGCGCACTGTTACACCGACGCATGCGTGGTTGGTCAACATCGGACCGCTACGAGCGTACGGCTGCTTACGAGCAGCTCTGAATGAGGGCCAGAGACACCATGAAGAATGGTGGTAGCTAAGCTACTTGGTGCGGCTGGGAAGCTGTATGGAGAATGGTGGTAGCACGGGAGCTACTTGGTGCGGCTGAGAAAGCTGTATGGAGAATGGTGGTAGCACGGGAGCTACTTGGTGCGGCTATGACAGCCAAGATGAAATGCAGGCTATGATGTGTCTGGAGCAATATGGCAGACAGGTGAACTCTAGCACGATAGGAACACAGGCAGGAAGCAGACTGAAATGGCTTGGCTGGACTCTGGAATGAAAGTGCCACAGGCAGCAGCAGGGTATATTTCACAGGCTAATACCAAACAGATAGATAGGTGCAGGACACTGGAATTGTGGAACTTGGGGAGACTGGCAAAAGATCAGACTTCAGACAGACGTGCATACACTGGTTGTCAGACAGTATAACTGGCCTGGAGTGAAAGGCTGGCTGAAGCTTAAAGAAAGCAGGGTCCAATCAGAACCAATTCCTGGAGAGAGCACTTCCTAATCAAAGGCATGTGTCCACCTAAGCTCTGCACACAGACAGCTAGTAATTAGTGAGCACATGATACAAAACACACAGACAGACATGAATGACAGGCTATGATTTGAACATAGACAAGACAGGATTTCCAGCTTCCTGCAAAAAGCCAGAACAAGGACAAGACATGATGCAGTATCCCAATAACAACTATGACTGGGAACTACCTCGAAGATGATTTGCTAACCGCAAATCCTAACATGATGTTATTATTTAACACAGTGTCTGAACAAACAACACCATGCCACACAGTGCTCCTAATCATTGCACTCTAATGATGTTACTTTTTAACACAGTGCCTTACAGTGGTCCTAGTAATGGCATCATAATGTATTTTTTAACACAGAGCACACAGCAGTGTTTTATTTTGGGGTGGAGGTTCTAGACAGGAAAAATGACAAAGTAGGGACAGACCTGTACCCATCGTAGAATGGATCCAAAACTGCTAGTTATATTATAATAAATTATAGTGTCATATTATTGTTAACAAATAAAGTAATGCTACTTTAACCATGTGAATATCTTGTGTTCTTAGATGGCAATATTAACAACATACTGTATGCTTTTAAGCAACTTTTCAGCCTTGTTTACTTTGACTGAACCATAAGCAATAAACACTTTTTAAAATGCCTTTTCACCGTGTTAATAATACCTGATTGAGTATCATTTGTGTACTGTGACTACATCATAAATACCTAACAGTAAACACAATATCTACTTTTATAATTAATTCAGTTAATTAGGTCAAAATAACAAAATATACAGTATGTGTAGCAAAACAAGAAAAATTAACTAGCAATGAGATTTTATTGGAATAAAAAAATAATTAAATGAACTTCAAATTTCATTTATTTAACCAGGCATTGATCATACTCCATCTTATGGCCAAAGGTGAACAAAAAGGCATTTATGTGATGATGGATGCCTTCCTGGTAAGCCTGGGCTTGTTCCCATTGGAAATGGGGGTTTGAAATTTTCCAGTCCAGTTTAAAAATTGTGTTTTTAATTGTTTTTTCTTTCTCAATACATTTTTATTACATTTCACATATTATAAGGGTACAGAAGAAAGGGGAAAAAACAAAAGGGTAGATGGATATACTGTATGTACAAACAATTAGTAGGACAAAAAAATCCTATATTCTGATACATAATATAAACAGTATTACAAACTAATACAACATGAGGGGTATACAAGAAGGAAACATGGTGAAATGAAATTTCGGGAGAAGGAGATTGAAGGAGAGTGAGATCAACAGACCTGCTTTATTTAGAGGAGAGACCCCGCTTTTCTCTATATTCATTCCATCTGAGCCACTTCATATGGGGAGACGAAGCAGAAGTGGAGTACTTACATTCTGAAGTCTCAAAGTCACAGTGCTTTTGAAAGGTACATTCAATAATGGACAAACTAGGGACTGTAGTGGATCGCCATAGTTGCACAATAGCAGCCTTAGTGGCAATTAGAATATGACCCATAATGTCCATACTCCCAATAGTACCAGGGTAAAAATGGAACAAGGCAACTAATGGATCCTTCGAAACATTTAATCCAGTACCTTTATTAATCATTCTGAAAACTTCAGACAACATGAATTGTAGAAGTGGACATGACCAAAACATATGAAAAATGTCACCGACACTACCGCTGTTCCTCCAACAGTATTTGTGCTGTTTTTCTGTGCTGTTAAGTATACTCGATGAATTAACTTAATGAACAGTGAGAAAATAGATTTCCCAGTGAACAAATCTTCCTCCCATTTCTGACATACTAATTTACTTGACTTACCTTCTATTATTTGAAATTTATACCACCATGTTATGTCCTCCTTATAATTGGAAGACTGAAATCGCTCTAGAATATATCCAGGCAAAAATGGATGTATAGTTGGAGAAGGAAGGAATCTCTGAATCCAATGATGCAACTGTAAGTACTTATAGAAATCCTGCTTGTAAAGGGTGTACTTACTTTGAAGTTCATAAAATTAAATAACCCCATTAGTAGACACAATATCCCCTAAGGAACTTATCCCACTCCTGACCCATGAATGAAGCAGCACATTTCCAATTAAAGTTGCTATACAGGATAGTGACAAGGCTGGTGCTGCAGAATTATTTCTTTCTTTTCTTTGTTAGATGACACTAATTTATGCCATGCTGATAAAGTGGACTGGATTGAACTATTAAATCTATTACCTAGAGGTTGTATGGTAACAGGCAGCCATAATAAATTAGAAAGGACATAGGGTTTCATGGTATCCATCTCCCACACAACACATGGTTTAGGTGCAGCTCTCTTGAACCAATCTCTACCTTGGCTCAATAGACAAGAATATTGGTATTTCTCAGTCAGGGAAAGCAACTCCATCCTTCAATTTAGGCAATGTGAGAGTATTCTTCACAATCCTTGGCTTGCCTCCTTTGCAAACATATTTTACAGTGACCCTATAGAATCTATTATATAGGGGTTTAGGAAGCAATTTAGGAATTTAACGAAATAGATATAGCAAGTTTGGAAGTAACACCATTTTGAAAGCAGCTATTCTGTCTTACCAAGAAACTTCATGGGACATCCAGTCTTTTGTGAAGTTCTCAAATGCTTTAAGGAGAGGAATATAATTACTCTTAATGAGGTATTTTTCCCTAGCCAAATTAACACCCAAATATTTAAGCAAGCAGGACTGCCAAGCATAGTTAAAAGATGTCTTGAGTGATTCTAAGGTATTTCTTGGAATATTTAAAGGAAGATCTTTGGTTTTATTAGTGTTGAGTTTATAAAAGGATACCTTGGAGTAGGCCTCCAATATATTATGTAAAACAGGAAGAGATTCATGCGCGTGTAATAAAAAAGCAAAATGTCATCTGCAAATAGATATATCTTAAAAGTACTATTCCCCACTTGAGGACCCTTCCTCAACCCTAATCTTCTCAGCTAGAGGCTCCACAGCTAATACAAAAACTAAAGGGGAAAGCGGGCACCCCTGACTGGTACCATCAGTGATATTAAAACATGAAGAAAGACATCCATTAACAAATACCCTAGCAGAACCGAGTATATGGCCAAAAAAAAAGAGTCTAAAATCTTACCATTAAACCCAAAGCTTATAAGAAGGCCTGGAGATAGCACCAATGAAGCCTGTTGAAGTCTTTTTCTGCATCAAAGGATAGAATTAGTAGTGGGTCCTTGATGTGATCACAATGTTCAATAATGTTAATACCCTTATGAGTGTTATCAGGCACCTGACAACCCATGACAAACCCCACCTGATCAGATTTTATTAGGGAAGGGAGTAATGGGCAGAGCCTGATAGCAACCAATTTGCAAAAAGCTTAATATTCACATATAGTAAAGCAATGGGGCGGTAATTTTGGACTTCAGGGGACTTGCCTGGTCTAGGAAGGTCTAGAATATTCTTAGGGAATAACCCCTTCTCAGAAGCTTTATTGAACACTACTGCCAACACAGGTTCTAACTTGGCTTTAAAAGTTTTATAAAAAGATGATGGGTAGCCATCAGGTCCAGGTGCTTTATCCATAGGTAAAGCATCTATAGCTTTACCAATTTCTTCAACTGACCATGGGGGCCCCCAGGGCTTGACAGGTATCTGAATCAAGTGAAGGCAGATTTATATCCCTCAAGAAACCATTAATACCTTCATCAGGGCTGGGGAGTGAATGGGTCTGCACACAAATTATATTGTCTCAAATAATAGCCCACAAAAGTATTAACTATATCGGATGGATCTGAAATTTTAACCCCTTTAGTGTTACATAGCTGTTGTACTCGTTCCCTTGCCCTCTTCCCCCTCAACTTGCAGGCTAATAACCTAGAAGCACGATTTCCAAACACATGGAATTTTTTGATTGAGTTGAGCTAAGTTACCGTGGACTTCTTGCAAAGAGAATATATGTTCTCACAAGCAGAAAGTACTTCTTTATAAAGAATCTTATTATTTGGGTCAGATTTGTGAGCTGCCTCTAGTTTACTCACTAAATCTTGTTGTTCCGCTCACTGCAGTCAAAATGCCCATTTAAGTTTTGCAGCCATGGATCACCGCCTTCAGAGAGCACAATAAATTGAACATAGAGGTCTCTTCAGGCATTTTATCATTAAAAAAAAACAGATAGGGAATGCTGAATATGCTGCCGAGCTTCCAGCTGAGGAAACATAAATCTGCCAATCCTCCACGGGCCAGGGGCTACACGTCTATTGACAATATCCTGCATTACAAATATTGGGGAATAATCAGACCAAAACATAGGCAAAATATCAATTTTACTTGTAGATGATAAGGTGAACTTATCAGATAGAACCAAATCAATTTGAGAATATGAACTATGCACATGTGAGAAGAAAGAATAATCCCTATCATTAGGGTGTTTGACTCTCCATACATCATATAGCTCGTACTCTGTGAGGAGTTGGCAAAAGTCTTTAGAAAACTCAGCAGGTTGTCTTACTCCAGGAGGGACAACTCACAACCTGTCCAATAAAAGGTCAAGAACCATTTAGAAATTGCCTAATATCATCACAGCTCCTTTACTGTGCTTCTGTAGACATGAACAAAACTTCCTACAGAATGATAGTTGGCGGGAGTTGGGAGTATATAAAAAAACTAAAGTTACTACAACCCCGTCTAACTGCCCTTATATATGCCCGTATAATGGGTAATGTCTAGATATTAGAATAGCGACTTCAGCTTTCTTAGAGGGACCACAGGCAGTGTGACAATGTGGAAATTTGTCATTAAAAAATGCTGGGTGGGTAGAGCGCTGCTGCAATAATCTGGGCCTTTAATTTATAAAAATAGTTCAAAGCTGATCTCCTTTTATGAGGAGTGTTAAGACCCTTGGCATTTATAGCAATAATATTTACCATGGAAAAGTACATTCTCCTGCCCAGTCCATGCTGTACCACAATAGTAATAAATGTCAAACTATAGCAATGTAAACTGAAATGACTTCACTTGAGGCCAGAGGGGGCTGCCTAACTATGGCAGCACAGTGGGGATACAAGGGAAGGAGGACTGTCTACCGCCGCCATATACACAATAGAATATAAAATATTGTTTACCAAACTTAGTCATCAGCCAATTATATATCACAAAAATACTTACACTATATAGATTATTGCCTAACAAAGGACAAGGCAATTAATCTGTCTGGTACATACTCAGAGAAAAAAAATAAAAAGGGAGGCCTAAGCAACAGGCATTAATTATTGATCCACACAAGAAATAACACTTTTCCAAGAACATGAGAACAATATAATGCCCATAAATTAGCTTAATGTTAAATTCTGAATTGTTAGCATCAATATACCTATATAACGAAGCTGACATTAAAGAAAAGAACAGCATATATATATATATATATATATATATATGCTATCATTAGAGATGGACAAAAAGCAGTCAGAAGTGGTAGAACAAATATTTACTATCCAGTCATAGACCAGTCCTGCTGAAGTCCACTTTCAGGTGAAGATCTCAGAGAAGTCCCAATAACATTCCACTCGGAGAGAAACTTCTCATCCTGCTGCAAAGTGGTGATAGTGACCATGGAGCCATTGCATGATATGAGTCATTTCATAGGGAAACCCAGCAATATAGGATGCCAGCTTTCCTCAATGTAGCAGTAATAGCTTGAAGAGATCGTAATTTAGCTAAAGTAGCCTAAGAGAGATCACCAAACAACTGAAGATGTCCCAATATCTCTGCAGGCTCTTCGTTCCAATGAGCAGCTTTTAGCAAAGCCTCCTTAATGTGGAAATAATGTATCCTCATTAACACATATCTCTGTATGCCCTCTGGGGCCCTCTTGGCTTTGGGGAGCCTGTGTATGTGGTCAATGAGGATGTCTGAAGACTGTGCTGTAGGCAGGAGTTTCTTAAAGAGAGTAACTGCAAAATCATTGAGACTGCTGTTTGAAATATTTTCAGGCACACCTCGCAATTTAAGATTATTTTGATGGGATCTATCCTCCAAAGCACTAATCTTATCTCTTAAGGGGCACATCCACTAGCAGACATAGAAACCATTGCACGATTATGACATTGTAATTGTGCAGTCGTTTCTCAGTCTGTGCTGTGCCTACACTGAATGAGCAGCCGTTCAGTGTAAGCACATCAATCATCCCCTAATATGCTCAACCTGATGTTATCGTCAGGTTGACCAGCATGTTCGGGCGATGATAGATGTCGGATACTACCACTGGGAGCATGCATTGCTGGTTGTTTCCGACTTTAATGTGCGCGATTTATGCCTGATTACTGAGCGATTGCATGATTACGATGTCGTAAGTGTGCAATCGCTAAGTAATGTCATGTAGTAGATATGTGGCATTAGAGCTGCTACTTTGGTCTGCAGAGCATCATGCATATTAAGTAGGTCATTGTGTGAACCCACCACCTCATCCATCTTCATCTACAGGTAATCAGTCCATCCCCCAAGGTCATCTATAGATTGCTGACAAGCCTGAGGGGTGGTGTGGAAATCAGCTGAAACCTCTTCCTTAAACTGAGACAGAAGTGCTTTCATAGTGCCCACCATCAAAACTTCACTGTCACTAACAAGCGGCTGTGAGGATTTGGCCCGTCCAAGTGGCTAAAGCATCTATATCCCTAGGCTTGACAGACTTAGGTGATGGCTTAAAAAAAGCTACCTTAGAAATGGGCTGAACTAGTTTTGGCTGTTCAGGATCCATAATGCACTAATGCGTGATGGCTAGGATAGCAGTAGTAAAGTACTGTAAACACCCTTGTGATTAAGGTATTATAGTCACTCAATTTCTGCCAAAGATTTAGGCCATTTGTTAGGCAGCAGGAGACATAAAAAACAGTCAGCTACATATCACCAGCAAGTAACAGCACTGAGTCTGAATGAAGATATCACTCATATAATAGATTAGTCACTTAATAGAGAAATCCCTCTTTCATCTTTGTGTCCCCGAGAAGGTCTCTAATATTACAAATTATATGTGAATGTCCACTCCCGACCAGGTCTATAATATTTTGTCTGGAAAAAAGAGAAGGTACCTCTAAGGGAGCGTGATCCCAATATGGCTGCTGCTTCAATCAGCAGCCCTGCAGTGAAGCAGCACAATGTCTTCCTGAACTCCACACACCAAACAGTATCCCAGATGGTGCAGCACCTGTTCAGGCTTCAATCTGATGAGGGGCACCTGCCTGAGACACAATATCAAGTTGGGTTCCAACCACGGGATCCAGCGGCTCCCACAGTCAAATCCAGGCCGCAGCTTAAACTGGCAGGCTAGGCCCTGACCACAATCACTGAATGCTGGTCACCACAGGCTACAGTAAGTATCCAGGAAGGATAGGAAAGCCTCCCCACTCGATGGGACCTGAAGGGCACCAACTAGTCTCACCCAAAGCCGGGTTTTATTGATGAATTGCTGGAGGTCATCCGTGACACATCTTCTGCTCTGGACCTCCAGGCCATGCCCCCATGTTTGTTTTCAGTTTAATTGGAACAGTATGTTAATAATCTATGATATATATATATACTATATATATATATATATGTTTACCTAACTTCTTAAAATAGTATAGATGCAATGATCTTAAATAAAAGTTAATGCTCCCATTACTAAATTGATGAATATTAATGTCCCTTTCCTACACAAAAATGTAATGCCCAATTTATAAATAAATATTAATGCCCATTCATAAAATATAATTATTAATTGTGTCCGCCATTAAAAGATTTAAAAAAAAACTTCACCCATAATAAATACTTATCTTACATCATTATCATGTCTTAGTCCAATGTAATTCATTTTGGTAAAAGTCAAAGAAAAAAAGAAAAAACTATTTTGTAATAATGGTCCAATGCAAACTGATTTAATCCCTGATCCCTGAATCAAGGCTAGTTAAAGGCTGGACTGCCAATGAGGAGCACAGGTACATGTAAGTAAAATAAATACATTTGTAGAGAAATTACCATTGTGTTGTTTAGTTCTTCCTTCAAGCACTTAACTGTCTCTTTGATGTTTTGCTTTTGTCATTAGCATAAAATGTTAAAGATTTTTTATTTGAAAGAAAAAAAAGAGTTTAAATGTAAATGATAAATATGACCTGGTGAATTCTATGAATATGTGTACTTTAATATTACATTTAGGGACATATTTAATAACTCTTGTTATCACTCATTAATAATCTTAAATGGCGCTCCAACCAATCAGCTCTTGACATTTTTCAAACTCATGACATTTATGAGCTGAATGGTTGGAGCTCCATTTCAGATTAGTAACGAGTGATAACATGAGTGTCACTTGTAATAAAGTATGATCCTTAGTGTCCTAATTCAAATGAAAGGCCAAGAGAGGAACTTCCTTATGTAATTTCTCAAACAAGTTTATTAAAGAAAATTAAAAAAACTTAGACAGTCCATCTACTGTCTCCAATAAGACCATCGGTGGTAAGATGAACCAGCATGTATGGCACCCTCTCTGTGGATAACCTGGCAGCAGAGCTTTAGACCAGGAAGTAGAATGATGTCACAGGCTATAAAGCAAATGTCCCAGTTGGGAAAATGAAGATAGATATGGTACCAGTATAATAGTCTACTATTTAGCACTGACAATACATGAAATGTTGCCAAGTAAGTGATAAGATGGAAACAGTAGATAAACATGAATAAGAGTTACTGATGAGCTTGTGAAATTTTATCAAAATCAAAGTATCTCTGTGGTATGAATTGGTGGATATGATTAACAATCCAATTTACATAAAGACGGGCATAAATCTGTGTACAGGTGTTACTAGTATAGCTAAAATTTAAGCTAGAATCAGAATAGTGGAAAGTAAGATATTAGTGAATCAAATTGCTTCTAAGAAGCAGGCAGGAGTTTGTGAAAGAACAGAACATATCCAGATAAAATACTGTAGGGTGAAGAAGTAATACAAATCAAAAGAGCTGACAACTGAATGAATCAATGTAAAACTCTTAAACAAGTTGCTTTTGAAGAGTGTATCAAAGAGTAACTGGGGAGTAATACAATATAACTAGAAAGAAAGTTAATCATGAGGAAGTATAAATGTAGTGGAATATTTATAATGCATGTTAATAATTATGTGAACAAAGTTCTTCTCTAACTGAGAAGCAAAAAACAATTATATAAGGGTGGATAATTAACAAATGTAAATTAATTAATTCTGGAAATTATCAATGAATACAGTTAAAAGGTAAATGAGTATATGTATAACCAGAATATAAATATATATATATACCCGTGTATTGCTTGAATAAATAAAAAACATTAATGATTGGTGGTGGAGCTAGGAAAGCATTTGTCAAAGTCTACTCAAAGCAAATCCTAAAATGTGTAGAAGAGTGTTTTTCAAATTCTACCCAAAGCAAATCCAAAAACGTGTAGAAGATGTTGCAAAAACCAAAAGATAAACATATTTGGAGGTGTCAGGCAAATCATGAAAGTGAATAATGGGTTGTTTTGCTGAAAGCCTGAAGTCCTGAATGCTGTGTGATTATTGTAAGACTGAATAAGTATGACGCTAATCTCAACAGCAGTCTATATAATGCAGAGAGGAATGGTGAATGGAAATGTAACTGAAAAATAATGAAAATGGTTATTGGGGTGAATGAAGAGATATTATAAAATACTGAAAACTATGTGATAAAGAAGTGAATACAAAATTACCTCACTAGCTTGCAAATAAAAAGGAAAAGGGACAGGAAGTGTTAATGAGTAGAGTGACAAGATTATTAAATCTTAAGTAATGAGGACATAGGCATAAGGGAAACTGATGAGCTGAATAAATATATTGTACGTATATGTGTGCATTTTGGTCTACTATACTAATTTTTCCTGTACTTGGCCTGCACTTGACCACTCCTTCGCTCACCTGTTACACCTCTCCAGGTGTGAGGAGTAGTGAGTGTAAATTGTAACAAAATCCAGTTGTGAACATACTGTATGCATACATTTTACTGGATGCATGCACTGCTCAAAGAGATACAAATAGAAAGCAGGAGCACAGTACCACTACAAGGACCATAAATGATAAAAATTAAATAGTTTAATAAATCTCTCAGTTAAACTGAGGTTATGGATTACAGACACTTATGTAAGTAGCATCAATAAAAAGACAACATAGATGAAATAAAAAGTCAGTAGGATTATCTGAACATATCTGTTAATATAGCCGCTGTTAGAAGAAAATAGCAAGTCATTGAAACCAGAGTAGCAGCTCAAGAGATTACTGTTGAGACAACGTGGCAAAATTGTGAGGTATAAACTGGTTACAAATAGCCTATTGCTGGAAGGGTGTTAAATGTCTTTGACTGAGTCCTGCAAGACTCTGTAGCTTGCTACTTAATTGAAACAAAGTCTCTCCAAATGTAAATTGATTGCTGAAATTGTATCCAAATAGCAAGAATCATAATATTCCTAATCACTTATACCAAAAAACAATGTGGTCTTTCATACAGCCTTGTAGATATTAAACATCATCACAAATTGTGAATATAGTTGTTAGGTCATGATAGCAGGCAATGGAAATTAAATCGCTCTTGGCAAGGACAGTACTCACTGAACCTGTGTATCCCTGACCTGTGCCATCAGTCATATAATTCAGGGTGTTAAAGATGGTGTATGAAGGGGTGACACAGCCATCTACCTGTGCAGCGTGATACTGCCAGGGGATGGGATCAGCGTTCAACCATGTGGGTGCAGCCGCAGATGCCCCTTCATACACCAGCTTTACAATACTGAAATATATGACTGATGGTGGAGGTTAGGTACTCGCAGATTCACTGAGTTCCATTCTTGCCAAGAACAATTGAATTTCCATTGCCTGCTATCGTCACCTACAGTATCAATCATATGCATGATTTGTCATGGCAGAAGATCTACCCAATCATCTTGGGAGGCAGACATAAAATCCTAAAGAATATCTCCAGATCTTTGTTAACTTGTTCAAATGGACAAAGTTTAATTTTGTTAATTTCACCATTAATCAGATGTATTTTTTGTGGGAAGCCATGTATTCAGGAGACCTCCATAAAGAAATGTGTTGCAAGTTTGGTGACAGAGATAAAACCCTATCATGGAGTGAAATGAGCACCCTTAAAAAACTTCCACTATTATTGAGGATGAGTTTGCACTTGACTGTTTTTTATCCTGAGGGTTGAATCAGCATAATAAAGCATCTGCCTTATTGTTTAACTCCTCAGGCCAAAAGTAATTACCAGATTAAAGAGTTCTTTCTTAGGTTTAAATATTGAGTAAATTGATGCTAGAGCATATTTTTATGGTCTGAAAACATAATTACTGGATATTTCCCCACCTTGAGAAGGTTATATCTTTCTTAGTAAGTACTTTTTATTGCCAGTGTTTCTTTGTCTCCAATCGCATAATTTTTTCCCCCATCTTGGAATTTCTAATAAAGGAATTCCCAGGGGTTTAATTAACAGATGAATATTTTTGAGATAGAACTGCCTCAGCTCTGGCAGTGGAGGCATCTACTTTCAAAAAGAATGATGAGTTGACTTCATTTTGGCGAAGTATAGCAGCTGCGGTTAACGCAGTATTTAGTTGATAAAATGACATACTCTTGTGGCTTCAGGTGACCAGTCTTGGAGCTTATAATTGTAGAATGGAATAGTTCTTAACAAATTGTCTATAATAATCTGAAAAGCCCAGCAATAATTGAGTAACTTTTAGCTCACCACTTGACCTTGTCTGGATCCATCTTGATTCCCATGCATAAAATTATATTACCAAAAAACCACTGCTACAATTTACCAGTGCACATGAATATCTGTAGGAAAAAATATATATTATAAAGTAAACTACCACAAAGCAATAGAGCATGTCTCATTGAAAAACATTTGAAAGAACACCAGGGTGATAGAGATCAAATGGCATGACTAGGTTCTTAAAATTCTCATCCCTAGTGGCAGATATGGTCTTCAACTCCCTTCCTTGTCTGTTTCATATCAGTTTATAAGATTCTTTAAAATTTAAATTCATGAAGATGGTTGAATAGCTTTAGGTTGAATGTGAAGTAATATCAGTCTTTAATGGTAATATCATTTAACAAGCAATAGTTAATACATTGACAAAGACTGTCATCTTTCTTCTAAACAGAGAAGAAACCTGGGCCACATGTGAATTATATTTCCTTATGGAACTACTCTCAAGATTCTCTTTGATGTAGCCTTACAATGTTTCTGATTCTGATAGAAAAATGGGTACACCAGGCCCTGTAGTGGAGTTTTTCCTGGAAACAAAAAAATGGGACAATCCAATTTTGGAGAAGTGTTCATTCTTCATCCTTTTGTTTACTAAAGACATTAACAAAAGATTCATACTGTGATGGCAAATACATTTTCACTGAGAAGAATATGAGTCTATAATTAACAAATGGTTATACTTAAAAACAGTTAAAATGGCAGAAAGGGCACAAAAATTGACCAAACATGAGTGGCAATCAAGAGAAGGAGAATTAAAACAAGACCAGGGTAGCCCCAGTGTGATGTTATTGATGCCCATGAGTATCAAATGAAAGTTTATTATCACCTTATGCAAAGCACCAATGCAAAGTTTAAGTGGAGTCTATACTAGCAATGTTTAACAGTACAATATATATATATATATATATATACATATATATATATTCCATAGACAAAAAACCTTACGGTTTCACATGTCTCATTAAGGCTTCTTAGACATGATCTGAAAATTCACAAAACCTATTGAATTTCTGCCACTCAAGCTCCAAAAAGCAATGAAATTATGATCATTAAGACTGATGCCTTAATGGATGTGTTCCTTGTGTAAAACAGATATGGTATGCCATGACAACATGTGGTTAACTGCAGATTCAGCACTCTCACAGAGTGAGATTGCTGTCACTCACAAAATGATGGAGCTGCTAATTCACAGATAACCAACATGAAAATAGCATACCCAAAAATAATTATTTAAATGTATAGTCAAAAAAGAGGATTATATTGTATATCCACAAGAGGTTTTTCTCTATGAACTAATATTAAAATATAGGACAGCCCCAAGAATAGCACTCAACAAACAAGCAAAAAACACGTCAAATAGTCTTTAAAGAAAAACATTGAATGAAAGTTCTTCATTGAGCCCTCCAGGGCATAGTGATCCAAACCTATAGATGAGTTCACATTCCTTCTGCAATAAACTTTTACCACAGTCCACCCCTTTCTTAAGTGGCTTTAATTGAACCAATTCTTTTTGGGTATGTTATTTTTATGTTGGTTATCTGATATCCTTAAATATGTAAGATTGATTATTTTTGTTTTTCTTTGGACTTTAGTGTATTAATTATATATTTCTTTACTCTTTATTCATTTATTTCTTATTTGTTTACTCTCTGTGTTACTATTATGTTGCTGGATTTTTTGTATTTGTGTTACACGTAGTTTTTTTGGTTTTATAGTGTAGTATTTGGCACCAGTCAGACAGACTGGAATATGCTCACCTACTCTCGATACTGGCCTCTATTTATATTGTTATTTATAGGTCATGTTTCCCTGTTGATGTTGGTTAGTTTACACACTACATGTGCAATCATGCACTGGTGTGTGATTGGTCAGTTGCCCAACATCATGTTCCGCCGGAGAGACCTTAGTGGGCGCTGGTCCCAGCATGTCTCAGCATCTCCATGGTGATGCAGGTGAAATAATGCCACATGGACCTCCGGGCACACAGTGGGAGGCTGCTGTGATAATGTGGATGTGGCAGTAGCGCGATAATAGAGATACAGGTGAGATGCATTCCAACTGCTGATATGGTGCCTCTTTTGCATGATTTCATAGCCTGCTGGAGTCTTTTCCCTTGTGCTCATGATTAAGATGGTGATACACCGAAACAGCCGTCAGGCCCAGGGCTGTCATGTTTGGTCACCAGGCAAACAATGAGTATCTCAGAATTACTGGCTCCTGTTATGGGAGTTACAGCTTTTTACCTTACATTTTTTGCTGAGCATGGCTATTGTGTACATGATTACTTAATACATTAGCATTTTACTCAAATTAAGTTGGTGTGCTGGTCTCTTTTCCGTCCTGATGAGGACTGAAGTGTATCATATTTATTCCTTATGTGACTGCAGTACCTTTTTTCAAAATATCAGTTTGTGCAATTTATTCTCTTTTCCTTCTCTATTGTCTATATGTTGAATCAGCATCACAAAGCAAATTTTATTTGTTATAGATTCCTTCCTTAAGGAACTTCTCCTTTGATTTAATTTTTTACCTATCTTTCACAATTGACATTATTTTCAGTGACTACTAGCATGGATCTTAATGCTAGCAATCTTGCCGGCACCAAAAGCTTCCTAGACAAGGACATATCAATAATACTGTTCTCTAACACAAAATCTTTGAATTTTGATGTAGATTGTCCGAATGAAATTTTTTCTGAACTTTTGAAATTGAAAAAGACATATCGAGTTGAATTTACATGGTCTCATGCTGCCGCTGTACCACAATGAAAAATGAATTCCGCGGGGATTCCGTTCAAGAATCAACTAACCATTGGATGGAATAATGCCAAATTCTGCAAACAGTGGTGCAATATTCTAAACCAGTGTAGCTTGGACCTGATGGTGCTAGTTATTCAACAGGTGAATAGTGATATCACTGTCTTGGAGAAAGATATTGTATCTTGTGAACATAAGGGCTGTAAGATTTTGAAGGCAGATGAAACTTGTGATTGGCTGACTAAACTTGAGAGCAATTTAGCCTCCTTTAAAGCTGACCTTTTGGTTTTGAAAAAAACAAAGTACAAAAAGTTAAAGGAGGACTATAGGGAGCTCAGAGTTTATCCTTGGGTCTTCTTCCAAGGTGGAAAATGTCAGTGGCCTCCGGGCAAAGGTAATAGGAAATGCTTTGAAATGGCATATACTGACTTGACTCTCACACCTCAGACTCTGGCCAACTTACCTCAAGGTGCCTACCTATTTTAAGGGGTGATACAATTGCTCGAGCCAGAAACAAAAAAAGCAGTGTAGGAGGTGAGGCCATAATTATAAATGTGGGAAGGGAGTTGTCCCAAAGAGTAAGAAAGAAATAACTGTAATTAATATTTCGGATCATACCTTGACTACGGATGAGATGACAGTCCTGTCTAAAGGAGTCTCATTCATTCAAACATTTAAACAGAAACCATTCAACTGTGCAGTGGAATTATTCAAATTTCACAAACAACTCAAATTACAGGACTTCATTCATAAGTCTCAGAAAGATCCAAAAACATACTCCCTTTTCCATGTACCCAGCACCTTTGACCCCCCTGTTGAAACGCCTCAGTTGAGACATTCATGAGGTTGGTAAAACAGGATTTTATACCACACTTGAAAAAACAAAAGTTCTCATTCTCAAATGTAACTCGCAATGAGAGATTGGCCATTCAACAACTGAGAAATAACAATTTGATTATTATTCGCCCCACCAATAAAGGTGGGGGGATGGTTGTAATGAATAGGGGCAACTATGTCAGTGAGGGACATAGACAACTTGCAGATACTACTTGTTATAAGGTTTTGAGATTTGACCCTACTACAGCCTTTAAATGGTAGGTTGACTCTATTATTCAGATGGGTCTTTCTAATGGCTGGCTGGATAAACAAACTGTCAAATTCCTTCTACAGGATTTTCCAGTTATTCCGCTTCTATACATCCTGCCAAAAATACATAAATCTCTCACAAAGCCTCTGGGGAGGCCAATCATCTCCTCCTGGGGGTCTTTGTGCCAGACACTATCACAATACATGGAGTACATCCTCCAGCCAGTTGTTAGTAATACTCCAGGTATACTCAAGGATACCACAGACTTTCTAGTTAAGCAGCAAGATTTTGGGTCTCCACCTGATGGTTGCCTGTTGCTGACCCTTGACAAAGTTAGCCTGTATACCAACATAAACCATAATGAAGGCAAGGCAGCAATCAGAAAGGCCATTTTTAATAATACCTTTTATATGGGCCCACCCATTGAATTTTTTCTTCTTTTGGTTGATGTGATCCTACATAAAAAATATTTTCTTTTTGATAATTCATTTTACCTTCAACTACAGGGCACGGCTATGGGGTCAAACATGGCCGCTAGCTATGCTAATCTATACATGTACAACTACGAGACAACACACATCCTGAACAATAGATTCTTTTCTCCATTTACTAAGTTTTATTCTAGACTTATAGATGACATCTTTCTTATTTGGACTGGGGGTGTGACACCTCTTGATCAGTTTATTTAAATTCTCAATGGATTAAACAGTACCCTCAGGTTCACTTACTCTAGCAACCCTAAAGCACTTAATTTTCTGGATGTTACAGTTTCTATTATTGACAAAAACTTTGTGACCAATATTTTTAAGAAACCGACAGACCTTAATACGGACCTTTTAGCTGGTAGCTTTCATCCGAAACCCCTTACCCCCTACCATTTTTACAATTTGTGAGGACAGCAAGAATTACCTCTGATAGAGAGAGCCTTCTACAGATGCTTAAAAATATGGGGGATGAATTTAGACAACGTGGCTACAACCAAGAAAATGTGGATGGAACAATTACAAAATGTCTCTCCCTCAATAGGGAGTCCTTACTTAGGCTGAATGATGTGCCTGCTCAACCATCTCGGCTCATCTTTCCAACTACATTTTCCATATCATCAGGCAGGATGAGGGAGTCGGTTCTAAAACACTGCACATTCTCCGGTCTGATCCCATCCTTAAGGACTCATGCCACAACATTCCCATTTTTGCCTATAAACGGTGCAATAACTTAAAAGACCTCATGACCAATGCTGATATTAGCCCGGGCACTGTGAAGGACAACTGGTTGTCACTCATGAATGGAGCATTTTGCTGCAGGGGGTGTGTTAACTGTAGTTTCTTATTGACGGGGGACATCTTTGTACACCCCATGAGTGGACTACAGTTCCATCTTCGACAACAATTAAATTTGCGAGAGCAAATTCATAGTCTATATAATTATATGCCTGTGCCAAAAAAATATATTTTGGCAAAACCACTCATATGCTAAAAGAGAGGATAGCCATGCACCACTCCTCCATAAAGAAGGCTCTCTCTAGTATTGATCAGAGTACACCACCGGTTGTGAGACATTTTGTAGAAACAGGACATAATGTTAAGGATTTTTGCTTTATGCCATTGGTTCAAATGAAGCCACCTAAGAGAGGGAGGCACTGTGGCAAAAGTCTGTTGTAGAAAGAATGTGAATTCATCTATACGTTTGGATCACTACATCCTTGAGGACTCAATGAAGAACTTTCTTTCAATGTTTTTCTTTAAAGACTATTTGATGTGTTTTTTTCCTTGTTTGAAGAGTGCTATTCTTGGGGCTGCCATATACATTAATATTAGTACCTAGAAAAAAAACTCTTGTGGGTATACAATATAATCCTCTTTTTTGACTATGCATTTAAATAATTTTTTTGGGTATGCTATTTTCATGTTGGTTATCTGATATCCTTAAATCTTTAAGATTGATTATTTATTTTTGTTTTTCTTTGGACTTTAGTCTACTAATTATTTATTTCTGTTGAAGTAGGCTTGTTTACACACTACTGTGTGATCATGCACTAGTGTGTGATTGGTCAGTTGCCCTAGGTCATGTCCTGCTGGAGAGACCTGAGTGGGCGCTGGTCCCAGCGCATCTCAGTGTCTCCATGGTGATGCAGGTGATATAATGCCGCATGATCCTCCGGGCACACAGCGGGAGGCCACTTTGATCGTGTGGACGCAGCAGTAGTGGGATAATGGAGATACAGGTGAGATGCTTTCCGACTGCTGCTTTGGTGCCTATTTTGCACTATTTAATAGCCTACTGGAGTCTTTTTCCCTTGTGCTCATGATTAAGGTGGTGATACACCGAAATGGCCGTCGGGTCGAGGGCTGTCATGTTGGTTATCTGATATCCTTAAACCTTAATTATTTATTTCTTTACTTTTTATTCATTTATTTCTTTTTTGTTTACTCCTTGTGTTGCTGTTATGTTGCTGGATTTTTTTGTATTTGTGTTGCACTTAGTTTTTTTGGTTTTATAATGTAGTATTTGGCACCAGTCAGACAGACCAGAATATGCTCACCTACTCCGGACACTGGCCTCTATTTATATTGTTATTGTTATTTATAGGGCATGTTTCCCTGTTGACATTGGTTTGTTTACACACTACATGTGGTGTCTCTTTTGCACTATTTAATAGCCTACTGGAGTATTTTCCCTTGTGCTCATGATTAAGGTGGTGATACACCAAAACAGCCAGCAGGCCCAGGGCTGTCATGTTTGGTCACCAGGCAAACGATGAGTATCTCAGATGTACTGGCTCCTGTTATGTGACTTACAGCTTTTTACCTTACATTTTTTGCTGAGCATGGCTATTGTTTACATGATTACTGAATACATTTGCACTTTGCTCAAATTAAGTTGGTGGCTGGTCTCTTCTCTGTCTTGATGAGGACTGAAGAGTATTATATATATTTATATATATATAGTATATATGATAAAGTGCCCCTTTTTTGCACTGAGGGACCTCTAAATAGATAGGTATAAAGTAATATATACAATAAGTGAAACAGATTGGTATTCAGGGACCATCTATTTAATACATCAGTACAAAAATACATTAAAGAAAAAAATACACAATAAAAAATGACTTTTTTGTTTTGTTAAATTGACTTATTATTATGAATTTAAATTAGGAGCACTATATTTCACTTATTGTTTTTATACTGTACTAATAACATAACAACAGAGATTTTGTCCCCATCTACAGCCATCAGGGAGATGGGCACCTGAAGGGTACAGTAGGCAGTGCTAGCTTGGCCAAAACTGAGGATGAGATAAATTTCTATCTGCCTGGGAATCAATGCAGGCTGGAAGAGGAAGAGGAACCAATCACTAGGATAGCTAAAGAGAGACTTCAATAATAATGTGAGCTGGAATGTATGAATGAGGGAAATGTAAGACAATATATAACATGGTCTGTAACCAGTTAGGCTTCCCAGTTTTCTGGATGTTCTTGATATTTGGGACATGAGGAGAGGCCAGCATTAAATGAAATCAGCAGTTAGATATTGGGTCAAGCAGGCCAACTTCAAGTACACTCTATTAAACTAAGAGTCAGTGACCAGAAGTAAAGACAAGCTAAGGTTAGCAACAGAGGAACACCAATGAGAGGATAGAAAATAGTCCACTTACAGTCATTAGGGTCTGGAATTGAGGGAGGCATAAGGGGAGAAATATCAAGCCTCAGAGAGTGATAAAGTGGAAAGTTGCCCAAAGCAACTTATCAGCTACTAATTATTGTTATTTTATGGCCTGTGCTAGATAAATGACAGTTACATGCTGATTGGTTGACATGGACAACTTCTGGACTTTATCACTGCAGAAAGGTTTCATACAGTCTCCTCCCCACCTCTATGTTGAGAAACAGGAAAATATACTTGTTGAAGCTAGGTGACCTAAAAGCACAAAGACTCTTGCGCTAAAAAGTTCATAGATTATTGCTTATATGGGCTTGACTGATTTGAAACATCAGCTGTTGACATTGATGGTCAGCTGTCCACACATACAGTTTACATTGTTAAGATTCTGGAAAGACATAGATACTAGAAAAAAAAATAAAAAGGAAATCAGATTATAAAAGACTGAAACTAAACACTAAAGTTCATGTCTAATCACAAGAAACAGAGTTCTGTTATGCACAAAAGACCAGATATTCCACTACAAAATTTCTACTACAAAAGTAATATTAAAATCCACAAACACTATTTTGAAATGAAATTCCAATTTGCTGCAGTTACAGTATTTAGAGAACAAAGCTTTCTCTTATGATAATATAGGCATACACAACAAAAACTTACGCTTATAAACAATTTATAACTCAGAATTAACATAAGGTATTTAATAAAACATAGACTGGACTTTGGACTGTTAATAATGCACATTAATATACTGTAACAGAATGCTCTTGGTATAAAATACATTTATTGTAAACAATTCCCACTGGAATACTCTATTTAAGAGGTTTTAATATGTCTGCAGAAGTCCTTTACTAGAATAGGTAACAATATCTATGAGGATGGATGTGATCCGTCATAGCCAATACTCTTTCAATTCTAATATACTGTACTTAGGCCCGTATTCAATTAGTTTTGCACCCGCAACACTTTTCCACCTGCCGGACTTTTCGCCTACATCGCGTGTTTTGGACTCGAAAACGCATCCCAGCGAAACTCAAACAGGTGAAAAGTGCTGTCAGAGATGGAGAAATCAGCGTAACACCCCCCAAAAGATGCACTAACATTGGGGATCAGTATAGATGTCGCCAATTAACACCACTGGAGCTATTTGGGGTACTTAAGTGCTTTCAATTGCCTCTATATAGCGTCTTTGCACAAGTGGTGAAGAATAGCTTTAAGCAGTTTTTTTTTTGAGAAGTTAAGTAGTTCTGTCAAATTTGGGGTACTTGAAAATGGTTGCAAGCGTGATTTAAATTTGCTACAGTGAAGTTTTAAGTGACATTAAAAATGCACCTTCAGCATGCACCTGCAATCAAAAAAACACCTACCCCATTCTTGCAAACCCCCCAAAAGTCTATTTCGCTACTTTTTATATGTGTACCCTTACTTTGTATTTTTTCACCCCCATTTTCAAAGTAATTTTTTGGGGTGTTCTTTTTTGTTTTTTTCTTTTTTGAAGCAGTTATCCTTTAGGGGGCTGTCCCAAGGGTGTAGAGTGGTTTCCACACCTTTGCATACCAAAACCGCAATTCTGCACTTTTTTCCACCTGCTATTCATAGGCTAAACTTTTACGCCTATTACATTGCATTGACTTTCTGCATACGTGAAAAGTCTTTGCAATTGAATACGGCAAAAAGTTTCCACCTGGCGAAATGACATCATCTGCGATACTTTTTCGTGGTTTCTGACTTTTCTGCGCTAATTGATTATGGGCCTTAGTGTGAAACCTACAAGACCTTATTATGAAGTTATGCTCCAGTTCCAAAATAATGACAGTGCCCCCAGATTTCCCAGTGTTGATGGCACCCAATCTGCTGTGTCAGTGGATTGTGGGTGTGATGCATATTAATGCACAATAGCCATTTATTTTAGTTCTCAGCCTCTAACCACAAATGCATCCATCCAAACAAGATAACAACATATCAAAATGTGCGGCTGCCACAGATACCGACCAGAAACTGCATGGAGTATGCAAGTTGCGGACTTGTAATTAATACCAGTACTTAGTTCACACAGACTGCCTCCAAACAGATACATTTCAGCTCACAGTGGTGTCTTTCTTAAGGATACTGTAAGTAAAAAGCGGAATGTCTACACATCCCAGCCTGGGAGTTATATAGTGGCTTCAAGCAATGGGATCATTTAAATTAGAGGTGTCACCTTAATGAGTCATTAATGGAGGGATTTCCTCTCCAAATTGCACAGCATTTGCAAAGAAACATTTTTTAAAAATCAACATCATAAATTCTTAAGTTAGCATTAGAAGTCAACTTTGATTTTAATAAACAACATAAAAAATATTATATACAAAATATTAAACAGATAAAAAATCATTACCTGCACTTTGAAAATGATCACTATAGGTAGTCTCAACTAATCTTTTTAAGTGTAAAAATACATATTAATATCTATGGACATGACTTAAAAAAATGGTGACCATCATTCTAAATATAATATCTCAACAGAAAAAAATGAAAATACAGAAAAATAAATAATAGTAACTATATGGGGTTCTTGAATCCCAGAATCCCTGATAGTGACATGTATTTTATACCACTAGGATACTACAGCCTTCATTAAACAACACATACTGTTACTTTATAGTTTATGTCTTCATTAGGTAAAATTGACTCATCAGTTAATGAATCCCCTGTGGGACACAAAACCTTAACTCCCTTATATATCCTAGATGGAATCTGTATGAAATACCGACGGCTGAATAGCCACCGGTTCCGAGGCCGGAAGGCTGATGAAGACATATCCATACAGGGGCATGTAAGTACCCTAACCCTCCCCTTTCTGCCCTACCCTAACCCTCCCTTGGTGGTGCCTAACCCTAACCTCCCTGGGGGGTGCCTAACTCTAACCCTCCCCCAGGTGGTGCCTAACCCTACCTCCCCCTCCCCATAGCTTAACCTAATGCTCCCTGGGGGGTGCCTAGCCCTAAATATCCTCCAGGAGGTCCCTAAACATTACCCCCCCCATGGCTAAGAATTAACAATCCCCGCTTACCTTAATTTGGGATTCCAGTGGTCGGGATTTCGTCACTGGGCTAAAGATAGACATCGAGATTTCAATGTATATCTTTAGTCGTGGGTCGACCTTTCAACATCGGGATTCTGATGGCTGGCATTCTGAGTGGCGGTAATATAACAACATCCCTCCCAGACAGTTTTTACCATTGAGCTATATATGCCCCAGTAGGATAATCTGATTTTTTTTACATGTGTAAAGGCTACTAATACAATATTAAATGAAAATTCCCTATATTTTATATGAAATTATTTATTGACCTTAATTTTCCACCTAGTATCAGTTATAGGGGCCTATTCATCATCACTTAATTTTTACAAAAGCAGGTGAAAATTAACATTTTCACTTGCAATTGTAAAAACTAAGTGTTCATCAAGAGGGTAAATCAGGAGATATCACAGATACAGTATCTCTTCTGCTTACCCTCCTCTGACAGAATGGACCGCTGTCCTAATATGCTAGTATGGGGACAGAATGCTTGAATGCATTAGATGGTGAGTGCTCCATCTATTGTATCGCAACCCACTCCTTCCCTATGGGAAGGAGGTCCAATTTGCAAATCCGCCCCTATCTGGCTCCCTCCACCGGACGTCATGGTTCTTGTGCGCATGTGTGACCTGAAGGTCATGAATGTGCACTAGTGTCACTTTCAGAGCAGTGAAACACTTCAGGAAGACAGCTGATTTTTCGATCACCTGTCTCCACGCTGGAGCAGTGATGAATTGCACTGGCGCTCGCATCAAATTAGAATGTTAATTATTGGGGTCCGGAGCCCGATAATTAACATCATGAATAGGCCCCATAATGGCCCCACAATGACTAATTGATGTAGTACTATCACAGAGATTGTGTGAACCACAGTACATAATTTTGTTGGACAATAGATCTTTGATCATTAATGAAATCTATATTAATAATCTCAAGTAGTTTTCAAGGAGAGATTAACTTTTAAGATACAATCTAGACATTCATTAAAAGTCAATTTCAGTGGGTTCATTGAGACTGCTAGGACTCAATGTATCTAACACTTTTGTCCAATAACTTTCTCTTAAACACAGTTTTCTATATCTATACCCTCCCATTTGGGTCAGTTTAAATATATTCTAGACCCACATTTTTTAAACCATTAAGATTGTTGTCATGAAATATCATAACGCAAAGTGTTTTAGCACCTTATGGTTTCTTATTTTGTTCATAATATTTCTTCTATGCTCCATAAAATTTGTCTTCAGCAATTTAATAGTACAGCCTATAGTATATATTGATAGCCATATCCACAATTAAGTAAGTAAATGACATATCAAAACAGCAATTAATAAAACATTCTATTTTAAATTCTTAGTAACAAAATATATTTTTAATAAAACCATGTCATACATTTAATATGTTCACATTTGTAAGGGACTTTAGTTTCCAAAAAAATATTTTGATACAAGGCGTTAAGGTTTCTCGTTCACAAAGAAACTTTGGGAAGTCTAGGTTCTTTATATTTTTAGCTTTTTAAAATATTATTTTAGGTCTATCCTCAAATTGAGCTTTTGATCACTTAACTGACATTTTTTTCTGGTAAGACCGGTCAGAAATTGTCCGCTGGAGAGTCCAGGGAGGCAGAGGAGATCCATTCTGCACATGTGTACAACAAATTTTTTCCTCAAAAACACAGCAGGGTGGTGTGGTTGCACCTTGTCAGCTGAAGCACAGTTGGCTGTATTCTCATCAATGCATTTGATGTCTCTTGAAGCTGAGTTAAATCATGAAATAAAATGCACAGAATTTTCAGGTATGTTATAATTATTGTTATTAGTCTTGTTTTTATTTATATGTTTATGATCTAAAAGGGAAAGTCTATAAAGCTCCAAGGATTTTGTATAAGCTTCATTTAGAATACGATTAGGGTATTATCTCTCTCTAAAAGAGACCAAAAGATTCTCTTCCAGACTCTTAAAAGTTTTCATATCAGTATAGTTCCTATGTAAACTTCGGAACTGTCTAAATAGGATATTTGTAAGCCAGTGTTTTTGGTGATTACTACTGAAATGGATGTAATTGTTAGTATCCATTGACTTGCGTTAAAAATGTTGATTGAGACAATAATAAACAATATTAAAATATAAACAGTAAAAACGTAAGCATGATCATACCATGAAATTGGTAATTGAGGCAAATCAAAATGTGTTTTCTCTTTTTATCTAAATTAATATATTCAATTGTCTCTTGTTATCTAAATATTAGGCCTCCATTTTCTTCTTACTTAAAAACAGGAAGTCTGGTGTGTTTGAAATAAATATTCATCCAGAAATTATAATCCCCCTCCTCATATCTTATGTACTAATTACATTCTGAATATTTTATATACTCATTTATGAATTAAGGTTGTAATGGTCCTTTATCTCATGGTTTGATTAGCCAACTTGTTATGACTCCCTACCAAGATATAGCAACTGTTCAGCTACAATATTTACAGAGTGCTAGCATTTTTCTTTACATTTCATTACTATGAAGACAATAGATATTTCACCAAAGGATGTCCTCTGTCACTTACACATGCATAAAATCATTTCCTCTCAGCAGTCTAGAATTTGCAGCTATTGTAAATCATTTTAGTAGGGAAAATAATATATTAAAATGGCATGAAAAAAGGGGCTGTATGAATTACACATTATTAATGATAGATTGTTTGACGTAGAATAAAATTAAGCTGGAATAATTTATAAAACACTTTAATTTGTAACTGCTTATTATCACAATGCTTTCATTGATCTCCAAGCAAAGATTGATGTACTTATAAAGAAATTCTTGTCTCTTCATCTTTTGTAAGTCTTATGTGTATTTGAAGAGTGGGCACAGTAAAACAGTAAAAGTCTTTACCGGATTTTAGATACTTTAAAAATGTCCATACTACAGTATAAAAATGTTTAAAATATTACAATTTAATGAAAGTTAGTTTTTATCAAGTTCTTGAAGCTCATTTTTTAATGAGTATGAATACAAATGGAATTCACATTTATTAAATAAAATGCTTTTATGAAAATTATGCTGTCTGATATCTCGCATAAGTAAAAATGTAGAAAACCGAAAGCTGTGCTGCACTTTATTCAGTAGACATTGGAATAAGAATAGGGAGCCAATTATTATCCTGTTGCCATTTGTTTTGGAGAAATGCAAAAGAGGTCTTAAAATTAGCTTAGCAAGTTATTCTATAAAATGTTATTCTGAACAGGGAAAACTTTTCTTGTTCTGCTCATGCTGCGTGTTGATTATATCTGCCCCTGTTATTCTTCTCTTCTACAACTATATCATGACTGATATAGAAATAACAGGCAAAATAAGATACTGAGCGAAACACTGGAAGAACATCTGCTGTCACTGCATAAGCCCCATTGTATCTTGCTTGGTTTACTAGAAGTTTAATTTAGCATCAGATGTAAGTGCTGATCTTTTTATTTTTGAAGCAGGGTAACTAGATTTAAAACAACTTTTTCTCTCACACTATCTGTCATTATAAAGGCCTGATAGGCTCACACAAAATAACAAATACGTGTAGGAAATTAGCCCATTTCTATTTAAATTACATAACACTATAAATTTGAAGCGTTCCTAGTGATATTTAATGAGACTGATTAATATATAGTTTTAATGATGAGTACTAGAAGGGACATCTTTTTTCCTAAACCTACTTTTAGTACTAACCTTTTCTGTTACTAAGAAATGTGTCTTAGCATTACTATAAGCATTGCTACATACAGGAATTCAAGCTGCTAGTTACTGCAATAAGAAAGACCTTATTACGTGTTTGCTGAGTACAGGATAATAGAGAAAAACATAGATTTCACAAAAAATTATAACTCAGAAGTACATTCATTATGTTAATCATTGGGAGCTGGAGTGCCTCCTGATAATTAAGTATCCAACTCACTGTATCAGTGGTGGATACAAGTTCACCAGAACAATTCAACATTGCTCCGAAGTGGAGACAGCTGATCCAAGAATCAGCTATCTCTGCAATCACCTTCACTGCTCTTTTCGAAGAAGTAAAACTAGCACTTCTGTTTCTCACTCGGCATGCTAGTGCACCTGCATGAACTGGGCTTTGCACAGGCACACAAAACCCCAGTGTGCAATGGAAGGGGAGGGACAGGGGTGGAGGGATCTAAAAGGATCCCTCCTCATAAGCTAGTACTCCTTCCTATAGGGAAGGAGCGGGGTGCGGGAGATGGCAACCCCGGGAGATGGAGAATGCTCCCAGAGTCAAGCACCGAAAATATTATATTTTTAGAACTTGATGAATTTAGGCCCCCATACTAGTGTATGAGGAATGGGAGACAGATTAGGGCTGAAAGATAAGCAGTGATATCTTCTGCATTACCTTTATAATGAATAGCCCCGAATCTTAATTTCTACAAAAGTAGATAAAAATGTTAATTTTCATCTGCTTTTGTAGAAATTAAATCACGATTAATGGATCTCTCAAATACAAAAGTTACCACAGGGACACAGATTGAGCAACATTGTCACGTTAATATATCAACAGCAAGGCCTTAATTTCCTTAAATTACTGCAAATGTTTTCATGGTTGATCTAGGTTCAGCAAATATTTTTACCTTCAGCATCCTCACTAAATATTGCATATCAAAGCCTTGGTACATTCTTTGTGCCATTAAGATTGGAGCTTTCACACATAGGGCCTGAATTAGAGCCGCTCGCTTTGACAGAGCACTCACTTTGAATCAGGGCCGGGCATTTTTTTTTATGGAGTGGCCTCTTGGCCGCTCGGATAGCTGTGGGTGACCACCCACAGCTATTGCGAGCAGCCAGGATGATGGTCGCGATGGTCAAGACCATCGCGACCATCGGGCTTGTGACGAGACCCTTGTGGTAGGGTCTCGCCCATCGCAAGCCCAAGAGAGCTTTTGGATCTAACAGAGCCGGAAGCTCTCCACTGACATCACTTGTGATGTCAGTGTGGCCACCCCCAAATGGCAGGCGTACTCACGGGAACACCTCCATTTGGGCAGCCACCCCCCCAGCCCGCCCACCAAACGGGGCAAGCTGTCACTCAACATCGACAGCTCGCCCCCTTTGATGCGAGACCCGGAGCGACGGAGTGCCCATCGCTAGCCGGGTCTCATGCATGCGCACGATGGAGCTAGCTCTGTCGTGCGCATGCACTGTGGGCCATCATCGACCCGGTTGCGAGCGCTCAGCGCTTGTGACTGGATCTGAAACAGGCCCACTATACCTACTCTATAAATACATTAAAGCTACAACTGTAGCCCATGTTACATGGTGTGTAATAAGGATCAAAAATGGAACTGTTCATATTTACATTAAGATACTATAATGCAGTAGTGATTGTGTACCCCTGGGTTACTAGCTCTACTTTATTACATTTTAATGATGTCAGGGTGAGACACAGCAGTGTATCTATAATGGGTGCAGTTTGTGTGGGGCACATGGGCCACCTGAGTCCATCGAAGTCCACTCCGCACAATCTGCACCCATATAGTGCCATATAGTCTTATATTACCTGTCCGTAGTTTCCAGAGTGCTGCTCTACAGTGCCGGATTGGTGCTGGCCATTTTCCTGGTGACTTGCGCATGCATAGTATTGCTGTCCATGGGAAAAAAGCAGGGGCGCCAATTTCCAAGAGACCCGAGCATGGGCAGTAGATTCTGGCACTAAGCCAGCAGCACCAGTCAGCTATGGCCATTTTTCCGGTGACTTGTACATGAGCAGTACTGCTGTCCCAGGGAAAACGGCACAGGTGCCATTTTTCTGGAGACCCGAGCATGCGCAGTAGAAACTGGCAGTAAGCCAGAATCTACTGCACCATGTGCGAGACCCAGATAGCGACAGGCAAACCGTCGCTCTGGGTCTCGTACCAAAGGGGGCGTACTGTCGATGTTGAGTGACAGCACGCCCCCTTTGGTGGGCAGGCTGGGGGCATGGCTGCCCAGACAGAGGCATTCCCATGGGAATGCCTACCGTCTGGGGCCTGCCCCACTGAAATCACAAGTGATGTCAGTGGGAGTGCTTTCAGCTCTGTTAGAGCCGAAAGCACTCTGGGGCTTGCGGCAACGAGACCCTACCACAAGGGTCTCATCGCAAGCCCGATAGTTGCAATGGTCTTAACCATCGTGACCATCATCATGGCCGCTCACTATAGCTGTGTGAGCGGCCGGGAGTCCGCTCTAAAAACCAGAGGGCCGGCCCTGATTCAGAGCGAGCGCTCTGTCAGAGTGTCTGGCCCTGAATCAGGCCCTGAGTCTGCACATGGGCACCCTTCTTTCTTAAAATGCCCCTGGTGAGACATCCAGGTGATAATGAGACACATAGGGAAAGCAATGTCCTAGAACTCTCTATCAAGATTTTACCTTGTGGCTCTTTCTAAAGTGCCTTCATACACAACATAAAGATTAAAGGTGAGATAGAACACCATTGTCTGCTGCCATTAATAACATGAACTAGGTCAAAAATCATTCATTTTAACCTTTAATGATACATTTATGCAGGGCCAGATTACCAACAAGGTAACCTAAGCGTTTGCCTATGGCCCTGCCCCCAAGAAATCTGGCTGGTCAACAGTCTCCCAGATGTGCACTGTGCGGACCCGCCTGCACTCTAAGAGTCCTGCTGTGGCACTGCTATCTGCACAGACTGTCACAGACTGTGCATAGGAGGGTCATCATCAGCAGCCCAATGCCCAGCCCCATCCATCTCTAGCCCATCCCAACCCCATCACAGCAGCGTCTGCAGCTGCCAGACTTGCCAGTGCCACCAGCAGCAGGCAGCATCCATAGAGAAGCAGAGGGACAGAGGTAGAGCTGCAGAGGAATACTGACAGCTAGACAATCACTGGCTGAGTCTGAGTAAGACAGTAAGGATCTGGCTCCCAGTGAAGCACAGTAGCTACAGGTATTGTACTGTGTAAACATTATTCTGTAATGTTATATTCTCAATTACTCTGGGCCGCTAACCAGTATCTTGCCTACAGCCCCATGAGCAGGGGTGTATCTAGGAATCCGAGTGCCCCTGGCAGTGTAATGGACTGGTGCCCCCTCCCCTCATAATTTCAGGCAGGTACTGTATAGGTAGTCCCCCCTATACAGTACCCCCAGTAGTAGTCCCCCCTATACAGTGCCCCCAGTAGTAGTCACCCATATACAGTGCCCCCAGGAGTGGCCACCCCCCATAAAGTGGCCCCAGTAGTAGTCCCCCCTCTACAGTGCCCCCAGTAGTAGTCTCCCATATACAGTGCCCACAGTAGCGGCCACCCCCCCATAAAGTGGTCCCAGTAGCGCCCCCCCTATACACTGCACCCAGTAGTGGCCCCCCTATACAGTAGTAGTCCCTCCAGTGCCCCCAGTAGTAGTCACCCATATACAGTGCCCTCAGGAGTGGCCACCCCCCATAAAGTGGCCCCAGTAGTAGTCCCCCCTCTACAGTGCCCCCAGTAGTAGTCTCCCATATACAGTGCCCCCAGTAGCGGCCACCCCCCCATAAAGTGGCCCTAGTAGCAGCCCTCCCTTTACAGTGCACCCAGTAGTGACCCCCCTTATACAGTGCCCCCAGCAATAGTCCCCCCTCTACAGTGCCCCCAGTAGTAGTCTCCCATATACAGTGCCCCCAGTAGCAGCCACCTCCCCACATAAAGTGGCCCCAGTGACGACCCCCCCTATACAGTGTACCTAGTAGTGACCACCCATTATACAGTGCCCCCCTGTGCCAGACACACACACAGAAAAAACAACTTACCTGAATCCATGCTCCTGCTGATGACCTCCACTGTCCACTCCTCCGGGCCCTCTCTCGCTCTGCACTATGGGATGGGAGAGACGTCATGATGTCTCTCTCATCACCCGCTGTGGGGGGAACCAGAAGACAGAGCTCATGAGTGAACTCCAGCTGGCTCATTTTGTGGACGCAGCAGCCAATGAGAGTGTGTTTGACTCTCATTGGCTGGATGCTATAACAAACACACAGCTGCCGCTGGCGGCTTTTTGTTTGTTACTGTTACTGTTTAGGGCAGACCACTCTCACTGCGGTCTGCCCTACACTTGTGGGCCCTGGGGGACTAGCGGTGGGTTCGGTGCAAGGCCTGATTCCACCCCTTGGCTTCTGGTGGCACTGCCAGATGGCACCCCCCTTTAGCTCACCCATGGTGAGTGCCATCCTGGCCAATGGGTAGATACGCCCCTGCCCATGAGGTCTAAATCCAGATCTGGATTAATGTATAATTCCTATAAAACCCAGTATGACCCAGTTACATATAACTCAGCAGGCCTTTTGTTCTAAGGTAAACTCTGCTTGATTCAAATTTTTGGCAAACTGAGCTTTAGTCTGTTAATAGAGCATATACAACCTATGCTCAAACCCTATAAAAGAAAAAAAACCTATATAATAAATACTAACATTGCAGAGTCATCATTGCAGCAATAGTTTATTGTAAAATGATTAGCCACTAAAAAAAACATATTTCTAGAATCTGTATATTTATCTGCCTTTGGCACCTGACTAACTGTACTTGATTTCCAGAGTAGCCAACCTCCAACAGTACTATACAGTGTATATATATATATACAATTATGGCGGCGCTCAGACAACTGTGTCGTTCCATTCGACATTTCATTTTATTCAACCTTTATCAAGAACATGTGCATAAACATAAGTGACATACCTTATACACCCATAACAATCCGCTGATTCTTGGTGTGGCCCCGAGTGGTGACATCATGGATGTGCGCTGCAAGCTGTGTGTCAGCATCCCTTGCAGGCACATTGACATCAGACTCAAGCCACAGTGCAGCTCGGACATACACCCCCGGCTACCACACAAGGCCACCTTCCCCCGTAGTCATGGTGACAAAAACAATGAAAAACTCATTATATCAACAGCCACAGTGGGTTACAGTAAAACAACATATAATAATGTGCAATTTCATAAAAAATACATCAACAAAAAGCATAAATTACATGTGCATTACAATAAATGAAATATATATATATATATATATATATATATATATCAAACAATGCTTCTGCTAGATCTACATTTGGTGGACCTAACCTATACAACCAAAACATATACAAAAGTAAATAAAGAAAATATATAGGCAAGTATAGCCTAACTATTAAGCCCTGTCTGTATATTAAACAATGGTACTGGCAAGCACACCAATTATGAAAGAAAAATAATAAAATAACACTTGTACTATATACATGTCACAACCCAGGTCTGTTTTCCCTGCCACCGGGTCACTAACCGATTCTGCCAGCATTCTCTATCACATCCCAAATGCACATTTTTCAGTTTTCTCAGCCTGCTACAGAGTACTGCTGTGTCAAGTCCTGATCACCTGTCTGCACAGCCAATCAAGTGATAGCCTGAGCCTCACCGTACCACCTGTCTCTGCTCAGCCTATCCCAGATAACCCAGGGGTATATATAACAGCTGCTGACTCTACCTAATTGCCAGTACAATGTCTAACCTTAGTTCCCACTGAGGGAGCTATTCTGAGCTCTTGTTGCTTACTTGTATCCAGTTTGTGCAGTTTTGCTTCCTTCTGCTATATGGATTCCTGCAAGTGATCTACACCTGGGGCAGCTTTTCCACTGGCTGCACAGAGAATCTCAACCTGATTCAACTATCAAAACCTGCAACTCGCCTGTGTATACCATTCTCATTGCATGGTGAGTGTTCCTGATTCCTGCATCATTGATACCGCTCCTGGTATCAGCATCCACTATCCATTCTGGTGTCTGGTCAGTATCCGGTTCTGTCCATGCCTGAAGCAGCTATCCTACTAGTTGCACAGAGAATACCTACTTGTTCCAGTTATCCGAACCTACAGCTCGCCTGTGTATACCATTCTCACAACATGGTGAGTGTTCCTGGTTCCTGCTCCATTTGATGCCATTCCTGGTATCAAGACCTACTACCTATTCCGGTGTTTTGTCTGCATCCGGTCCTGCTACCATCTGAGTGCTCCTGGATCCTGGACTACAGCAACAACCCAGTTTCAGCCTGGTTAATAAGTTACCAAATCTACCACTGCAGCATTCTGGTTACAGTAAGAAGAGTGTTTCACTGAATATCTACAGTATTCATCCAGTATCAGCCTGGTCAATCTACTGCTACACTCTCCTCTGATTGCACATAAAACTTGTCTTCAACACCAATGTCCCTGGTGGTCTTGTGGGTACGATCCAGCATCTCTCTCCGCCGAGATCCGGGTTCGATTCCTGGGAAGTTCTACATTAACATGCCAGGAAGTCTCCTTAGGCCTGCCAGCTTTCTTTATACACCTCAAGACACCAACACAGACGAATATCAGACACCAGGTTCACAAACAAATACTAGTCTGATAATACAGTCAAGAAACTATGAAACATAGATACAATACAGTCCCTAACATAAAAAACTAAAACTTGAACTAAATCATACCCTGAACTGAAGAACTACACAAATTAAATATCCTAATGGCCTGAGGTATTCCATTAATATAAACTAATAGACAGATTAAATAGCACATATCTACTATCCACCGGTACAGTACACGTAAATAATCAGAGAAGATTGTGTGGCTGTAAATATCACCCTGTGGTGCCAAAGTATTCATGGAGTGAATTCAAGAGGCTTCAAGCGGCAATAATCAGAAAAAAAACAGAAAAAAACTGGGAGCGAAGTCAGATCAATGATCACTAATCACGGCCACCTCCTCTTTAATTGATTGACACATGGTCTATAATTTTATAATTTTAGAGTGGCTAATGAATGTTTGTATGCCCTAAAATTCCTCGCTGCGGGGTGTTCCACTTCTTTTTGGCATGTTCTAATACCTTTAAGTTATATCCTCGTTGTAAGAATTTGACCAGCATATCCTCAATTTCAGAGATAGCAACAGTGTCATCCTTGGTGATGCATCTATTCCTTACAAATTGAGAATACAGGAGTCCTCTCTTGAGGGGGATCGGGTGATGGCTTTGAGCATAAAGAATCATATTAAAATCTCTTGGTTTATTATAAATGGTTGTATTAAACATGTTCCTATTCAGATCAATAGTGACATCCAAATAATACATTTTATTGTAGCTATAGTCATACGTAAAGTGGAGTGAAGGAGATTAATATGTTCCATAGCACAGACAAATTGTTATTCAGACCTTTTCCACAAAACCAATATATCGTCTATATACAGGCAGGAGAAAAATAAATGGTAATGAAATTGTGAATTGTTGAAAAATAATTATTTTTCAATCTGAAATATATAAATATTAGCAAACAAAGGGACCACGTGTAAGCCCATGGCACACCTTCGTAGCTAAAGGAAAAATGTATTGTTGAACAAAAAACAATTGTGTACTAGCATTTTTTCCAAGGCTTTAATAAAGAACAAAATGTACGATCAATTGTAATCAGGCTGATTTTGTAAAAATATTTTAACACACTCTAGCCCCTGTTGTGGAGGGATGCTTGTGTACAAAGAAACCATGTCAATAGTGTACAATAACAGATTATGGGGAACATCTTGAAGGTCATCCAATTACTCTAACAACATTTTAGTGTCTCATAAAAATGTACATTCCTTCATGATCTGCGGCTGTAAAAAATAATCATAAGTATTTTGAGACATTGCTGAATACTGATGATCTGGCAGAAATTATTGAGCAACCTGGAGATTAAACCATTATTTTTTGGATTTTGGGCACGGAATAAATAATCGGAACTAGTGGTTTATCAGTTTGTAAATTTCGCCATGTTTTCAGAAATAATATCATTATTAACAGCTTCTTTGAGAAATACATCCAGTTCTTTTTTAAACTCACAGGTGGGTCTTTGTCCAATTGTTGGTAAACCTCTGTATCCAATCAGTGTTTAAATAGAATTCTTTATGTTTAAGTCTTTTTTGGAAACTCCACATATCTTTCTCTAGTTAAAACTGCTGAAAGAATTGGTGGTCACAGTGTTAGACCTTGATTGAGAACATGAGCCTCAGTCTCTGTAATATTCTGGCTCAACAAATAACAATAGTACTGGTTAGCAGTAACTCTTTTTGCCTCTCCCTCTAATGACCGCATCTTGTCCATTGCCTCTGTCTTTTTGTGCCAGGGAGTGGTAACCCATAAAGGGGGTTTCTGCGAGGAGATAGTGGATGGTGAATCAACATAACTTTTAAAAGATTTAACACTGGTCGAGACAATCAGAATCCCTGTTACACGGAAAAATTCTATGTAGTTAACAGGCTGATGCCCTGTAGCCCAGGAATAGGCTCTCTGAGCCTGATTAAGAGCCGGATGCTCTGACAGAGCACTCGCTCAGAATCAGGGCCGGCCTTCTGTTTTTTTAGAGCAGCCTCCTGGCCGTTTGCATAGCTTTGGGTGACCACCCACAGCTATAGCGAGTGGCAAGGAAGATGGTCGCAATGGTCAAGACCATCGCAACCATCTGGCTTGCGACGAGACCCTTGTGGTAGGGTCTCATTGCCACAAGCCCTGGAGTGCTTTCGGCTCAAACAGAGCCGAAAGCACTCCCACTGACATCACTTGTGATGATGTCAGTGGGGCCAGCCCCAGATGGTAGGCGTTCTCATGGGAACACCTCCATCTGGGCAGCCATGCCCCCGGCACGCCCACCAAAGGGGGCATGCTGTCATTCAACATCAACAGCACGCCCCCTTTGGTACGAGACCCGGAGCAACGGCTTGCCCGTCGCTATCCAGGTCTTGCGCAAGTGCACGATAGAGCCGGCTCTGTCGTGTACATGCGCACTGGGCCACCATTGACCCGCTTGTGAGTGCTCAGCGCTCACGAGCGGGTCTGAATCAGGCCCTCTGTTCCTAGTAGTCAAGATTCACCTTATCAAGTTTTTATTTTATTACCTAATGAGGTTATGTTTATTTTCTTCAATTTGTGTATTTATTTTTCTCTAACCAATTGCACTGAGGTTCATTCGTTAGTGAGGTTTTAAGCTTGTCCTAAAAACTTTAGATTTTTTTCCCTAATGCTGGTAAACTCCCTGGCTGATTCCTCTATAACTAGAAGCATTAGATCCAGGGAGCGCTTTTATTTAATTTGGCTGTATAATTAGGTGCACCATATGTAGATCTAGCAGTGACATTGTTTGATATATTTTTAATTGTTTCTTCATTTTAAATTTCTTGTATTACACAAGCCATTTTATGCTTTGTTCTATTTTTATGTAATTGCACATTATTGTATGTGATTTTTACTGTAACCCACTGTGGCTGTTGAGATCATGGGTTGTCATTTTTTGTTTCTGCCAAAACTATGGTGGAAGGTGGCCTTGTGTGGTAGCTGGGGGTGTATGTCCGGGCTGCGCTGTGGCTTGCTTCTGACATCAATGGGATGCTGACACACAGCTTGTGGTGCACATCTGTGACGTTGCCAGTCTGTACCAGACTAGATCACCGGGATTCAGAGGATTGTCTTTGGTTTATAATTTATGTCACTTATGTTTATACACATGTTCTTGATAAAGGTTGAATAAACCAGAACGTTGAATGGAATGACTTAGTTGACTGCAGACTATTTCTCGTTAAGGTACCTGTGAGTGCCGTCATGATTGTATTTGCATTATTGGGTTGATGAAGGCACCAGGGCAAGTATCAGCAACATATAAATATATAGGAGTGCTGGCCTGATACATATGTATCATATATATATACTGTGTGTGTGTGCATATATATATATATATATATATATATACCACATCAGTCCAATGTTTCAGTTTATTTCAACTTTTATAAAGGACCTGCAGTTTCAGAATCTGAAACTGCTGTGGTAGCAGTATCAGATTGTTCCTTACACTAGTCCCGAGAGTGCTGCCTGTTTGGGAGAGATTTGTGATTCTGTGATCCAGAGGGCACCAGGGCAAGTTGTTTCTTATATTTGCTATAAATTTGAGTGCCGAACCTATCTTTATATATATATATATATATATATATATATTTATATTTATTCACACCGGTGGCACTCAGGAACAAAATAGCAGACAGAAAAGGTGTATAATTCACCAATGTTTCAGAGCCTTTATTGCCCCTTCATCAAGGTACAAACGGACATCAACAACACCAACTTACTTATACCCCCATGTCCATGTGAATATCCATCCGTATAATCGGCACCCCATCATTAGAAAAGGGAGATGTCCTGTCCGTGCTTAACTCTAGCTACATCAGCCAGCAGAAACCTAACTTGGTCCATGCCCACAGTCGTCCATGGCCAGGTCGTGCTCAGGTGTCATCATCACCCAGACCCGATGCGGTGCCCATGTGACCAGCACTCGTTGTCTGAAAGGGGGAGGCACCCTGAGTGTGCTTCTCCATAACCAAGGCAACCTATGGCAAAAGGACCTAAAGAAAATGACACAGAAAAATAAATAAAATAAAATAATGATCAATACAAATACAGCATAAAACAAATCAACATTATATTAACAAATGACAGCTAAAAAGAATCACTACAACAATAATTGTTACAATTAATCCCTCAATTATACCATATACAATGCCACCAGTGTGGATTTGTATGCTACTGTAGGTCATCGGTCGGTGACTTTATACGGAGGGCACCAGGAGAGTTGATTATTATACTGTTGGAGTGCCACCCTTCTGGATTTTATATATATATATATATATATATATATATATATATCCCTGGATAGCCTGGCACTCAGGACAAACTGAGCAAAAATAGGGTGCCTTCTCAAGTATAAATAACAAGTCCCAAGAGTCCTTTGAACAAAGAACAGAGCGGCACTCCAGTTTAAAGCAGTTAAAAAAGGTGCTGTATTCAAATCATTGTAAGAGTGATAACAATATCATCGACGTTTCAAAGTCTTATAGACTTTTTCCTCAGGATGTATCACAACATAGTGTCAAAGCAAACAAACGTGATTGTGCAGGTATCTTACCTTAAATACTTTTCTAAATGCCAGGACTTCCTGAAGCGTGGCGCCATCACGGAAGGAGGGAGTGGAGACGTCACATCCTCAGACCCGGAAGTGATACAACATGATGACACCCTTGGTTGCCTAGCGACATCCAACGCTCCTACCTCCCGTGCTAGACAGCCCAGCGCTGCAGAAAATAAACGGCATAAACAATGTGAAGAAAAAACATATGAAAGACCATGGAAAAAATACCATGAAACAGTGACATTACATGATTAAAATTAAGGTTAAAATTAAAAACAAAAAAGAACCATCCTACCAATAAAGAGATAGTAATATATCTGTTAAATGTCCATAGTAATAAACAATGATAGTGTCAAACCTACTCTGACTAGCCACTACATAAACTGGAAGTCAATGCAAGCATTATCGCATCAGGACACCAGATGATTACATTTGTAACACCCATACAGCAAGATGCGGATCTAAATACTCTTTCATATTATCATACTTCATATTGAGAAATAATTCTATGTTAAATAACCCCAAGCGACTGAACCAAGTATAAAACTCAAAGAAATACGTTCAATGGCAATGTCTCATTAAGCTCCCAAGGAACCATCGTTTCTAGTCGGTGAATCCAACGGGCTTCAAATTGGTTCAGTTTTTTACCCCAATCACCGCCTCTGATATCTTTGGGGACATGATCAATTATTTTATATTTAAGGGATGCTAATGTATGACATGCACTCCGAAAATGGTGTGCGACAGGTTGGTCATTCTCGCGGCCATTCAAATGCCGGCCTTATGGTGCAGCGATGGAGCGCCATTCTCTCCCTAAACATGCGAATAGTTTGTCCAACATAATACAACCCACAGGGGCACATAATGTTATAGACCACATCATGAGTTAAACACGTCAGTATGTGCCTAATATCAAACCTACGACCCATGTGGGGATGTTTAAAATAACTGCCAGGTTCCATATATCTACAGGTTGTGCAAGACGCACACCTGTAACACCCAGGTTCTTTTGTCTGCAAAGTAAATGATACACTACACAATGGAGAAGGTGCAATAATCTGTGATTTGACCAGTATATCCCTAAGATTGCGGCCTCGTTTATAACAGGGCATAATAGCTTGATTTTTAAATACAGGTAACTCTCGGTCACCAGAAACTATAGGCCACAGTGCTCTAGTAGCTCGAGGAAGTACCTGACTGGCCATAGTGTACTCTGAAACCAAAGGAATTCTATTGAAGTTTGTCTCCGCCTTCCTGTTACCGAAAAGATCTGCACGGGGAACCTTAAGCACTTTATTTTTAGCAAACTCCGTGGATAACCACGTTCTGCAAATTGTTGGGACACCTGATCTAAAGCAGAAGGCACAGCCGTGACCTCTGAGGTGATCCTAGCCGACCTGTACATCTGTGACTTTGGAAGAGCTTTTTTCAAAGAAGGTGGATGGCAACTACTAAAATGCAAAAGCGTATTGCGATCGTTTTTCTAATGGAAAACCTCCATATGGATACGGTTCTCTCTAATTATAACCTTTACATCCAAATAATTAACTTCCAAAGTACTACAAGTAAAGGAAAACTTTACTGGACTGTCCAAGGCATTAATAGCCTCAATAGTCTCAGCAAGGTGTTCCATACTACCTGTGCACAAAAGGAAAAGATCGTCATTATACCTGGTATATAGCATGATGTGCCTGGAGATGCCGGGGTCTGAAAAGAAAAAACGCCTCTTTTGATCAAACATGAAAATGTTGGCATACGATGGGGCCACATTGGACCCCATCGTACACCCCATTTCCTGTAGAAAAAACTTATTATTATGTAAGAAATTTTTTTTTGTCAAAATAAACTTCAGCAGCTTCAGAAACAGCTCCATATCCATGTCAACAAAACCATTTTCCTCCAAAAAACCCCACATAGAATTAAGGCCCACTTCATGGGGAATAATAGTATACAGATTCTTTACATCTAAAGTGCACATAATAGTGCCATCAGGAACACTACCTATTGATTCTAATTTCAGTAAAAACTGTGTAGTATCTTTCAAAAAGGTAGGCTGACGCATAACCAATGGTTGCAACAAAATAATCTAAAAATTGTGAAATAGGTTGCAACAAAGATCCCTGGGCAGATATAATGGGTCTGCCCGGAGGATTTTGAGCATCTTTATGCACTTTGGGAATGGTGTACAACACCGGTACCAAAGGAAAATCACTTGTTAGTGCATCAAACAACCTTTTATTAATTAATTGATTTTGTAAAGCAGTAGACAAAATAGAGTCCAGAGCCTTCTTATATTCAATAGTAGGATCTTGTACAAGATGTCTGTAAGTGTTAGTATCAGCAAGATGACGATCAATCTCCACAAGATATTTAGTAGTGTCCATAATGACGAGCGCCCCGCCCTTATCAGCGGGGCGTATTACGATGTCTTCACATTTTGCAAGATTCTTCAAAGCTTTATTCTGTTCACGTGAGAGATTCTGATGGTGATTTTGAGATGTTATGTCAAATCTAGAGACAGATTCATCAAGTAGACGAACAAACATTTTCAAAGAAGCATTCGATGACACTGGGTCAAAATTATAATGCGAGTGTGCACGGAAAAAATCTTCAAATGGATCCGGCACTAATGTTGGTTTGTGCTGAAAAAATTCTTTAATACGTAATGTACGTCCAAATTTATGTAAATCCATCTTCCATGTTAAATCCTGGTGTGGATTACTTGGAACAAAAGATAAACCTTTGTCTAGAACCGATATTTCCATGTCACTCAAAATGCGTGATGAGAAATTGAAAATTAATTTTTCTTCCGATTGGTTGGTGGTTTTACGGATCCTTTGATTTTGTCCACCCCGCCTTGTGGGCTTGGCGCCGGGTTGTCATTTTTTGACCTCATTACATGGGTAGCTGGCATATTTGATACAGAACTAGACTCATCAGAGTCATTGATCATAAAATCACTGTCACTATTATATTTGTGTAACTCTTGTCTCTGTTGTTGTCTGTGTCGCCATGTGCTTCGTGGTCGACTTTGATCTTGATTGCTCCGTGGCATTGACCCTGATAGCCAGCGGTAGACTCTCTGATCCTCATAATCGGTCTGAACAGTATGGAGCTTATTCTTCTTAAACTTTATTAGTTCCAATCTGTGTTGCTCACATAATGATTCCAATTTTTCCCATATCGCTTTATGTTTCTTATCTTCTAGAAGAGATTTATATTGCACGTTTAAATCATCAATGTTTGATTTGGAAATCTGTAATTCCTTCCCCGACTCCTGGATCACCAGGAGCATTAGGTCAAAACTACATTTGCTTAAAATGCTTATCCATAAGCGGCAAAATTCCGCGCTGTTATAGCCGATCGTTGACATATTGCGAATACGAAATCCGCGTGGAATAAGTTTTGCACGAAAATAATCAGATAAGGACGTGCCATGCTGAAAATAATCAATTTCCCTCCGTTTCCATTTGAGCAATTGTTGGTACAAATCATCAACTATACTCGTATCCAGATCTATTTGGGGAGTAGATTGAAACAGAATAGCAGACGCCTGATCATCAGTAAAACTGTGGGTTTCTCCAATACGTCGCTGGATACCAATAAACGAAATGGGATCATCAGATGTGCCAGGTGTCTCCATGATAATAACACCAAGATTAACTCCAGTAAATCTTAGTAGGTCACGTTTTTTTATAAAGGATGGTAACTTCAACTAATACCAGCAGTGAACTGCACACATTTGTTTGATATTTTAACTCTGTACAGTAACGAGCAATGCTAATTACAAACTTCCGGTGCCCTGGCACATGTGGGGTTGATCACTCACCACACAAATATATCCCTGGATAGCCTGGCACTCAAGACGAACTGAGCAAAAATAGGGTGCCTTCTCAAGTATAAATAACAAGTCCCAAGAGTCCTTTAACAAAGAACAGAGCGGCACTCCAGTTTAAAGCAGTAAAAAAAGGTGCTGTATTCAAATCATTGTAAGAGTGATAACAATATCATCGACGTTTCAAAGTCGTATAGACAGTTTCCTCAGGATGTATCACAACATAGTGTCAAAGCAAACAAACGTGATTGTGCAGGTATCTTACCTTAAATACTTTTCTAAACACCAGGACTTCCTACAGCGTGGCGCCATCATGGAAGGAGGGAGTGGAGACGTCACATCCTCAGACCCGGAAGTGACGCAAGATGATGACACCCTTGGTTGCCCAGCGACATCCAACGCTCCTACCTCCCGTGCTAGATGGCCCAGCGCTGCAGAAAATAAACGGCATAAACAATGTGAAGAAAAAACATATGAAAGACCATGGAAAAAATACCATGGAACAGTGACATTACATGATTAAAATTAAGGTTAAAATTAAAAACAAAAAAGAACCATCCTACCAATAAAGAGATAGTAATATATCTGTTAAATGTCCATAGTAATAAGCAATAATAGTGTCAAACCTACTCTGACTAGCCACTACATAAACTGGAAGTCAATGCAAGCATTATCGCATCATTGTTTATTACTATGGACATTTAACAGATATATTACTATCTCTTTATTGGTAGGATGGTTCTTTTTTGTTTTTAATTTTAACCTTAACTTTAATCATGTAATGTCACTGTTCCATGGTATTTTTTCCATGGTCTTTCATATGTTTTTTCTTCACATTGTTTATGCATTTTTTTTCTGCTGCACTGGGCCGTCCAGCACGGGAGGTAGGAGCGTTGGATGTCGCTAGGCAACCAAGGATGTCATCATGTTGCGTCACTTCCAGGTCTGAGGATGTGACGTCTCCACTCCCTCCTTCCGTGATGGCGCCATGCTTCAGGAAGTCCTGGCGTTTAGAAAAGTATTTAAGGTAAGATACCTGCACAATCACGTTTGTTTGCTTTGACACTATGTTGTGATACATCCTGAGGAAAAAGTCTATACAACTTTGAAACGTCGATGATATTGTGATCACTCTTGCAATGATTTGAATACAGCTCCTTTTTTACTGCTTTAAACTGGAGTGCTGCTCTGTTCTTTGCTCAAAGGACTCTTGGGACTTTATATATATATATATATATATATATATACTGTATATATATATATATATATATATATATATTATAGAAAATTTTATTCACCATGCTATGATGACCTTTTTGAGACATCTGTATTCAAGCAGCATTAATATAATTGACCAGGAGATTTGAGTGCATTCATATTGTATGTGTCATGGAGTAGCATGATGATTTGATTTATATAGGAGCTCTCCCTATGAATGAGCACCCTGTTGAATGTTTTATAATGTAAATGAACTGTGTATATATATATATATGTGACAGAGAAGTGAGGGCTCCATCCACAGGGCTGTTTCAGGTGTTAGGCATTTCAGCCTGAGAGCAGGATAATTAGGGATTACACCTGGAAGTGGCTCAATATAGCTTTGTAAGAGTTTAGATGCAGTGTCTCACACACTCTAGGGAGAATAGACACAGAGGTTTGTTCAGAGACACTGTGACTTTTTGAAAGTGCTGTGTTTGTGGTGAGGTAGTAGGCCTTGCCACTTGTAGAGAGGAAGTCACCTGTCTAGTCAGTGCCCAGCCGGGCTAGGAGTTAATTTATGTTTGGTTTATTTGACTATTGGTGTTGCACAATAAAAAGTGGTGCCAACCAACTTGCATAAAAACCCACGACTGGAGTGCTGTTTCCTGGCTGCTGTGTGTAAGGAGGTGTCCACCTACCCCAGGAGAGGGACCCCTACCCCGATCATATCACAATTGGTGGAGAATGTGGGCAATGCACACTGGAAATTGCAGCAAAGAGGAAAAGTTCTACATTTACAATTTAAAGTGACAAACACCAATTTGTTGTGTTGAATATCAATTCCTGTACTGTGAAGTCCAAGAAGGTGGCATTGGTAGATGCTCAGAGAAGCAAGATTCCACTTCCAACCTACACCTAAAGACAACATGGAGGACATTGTTAAGGCCTTGTTCCAATCTAACAAAACTCTGCAGGAAGCTACCAGAGCTCAGCAGGAAACTAACAGAGCTCATCAGGAAAATACCAGAGCTCAGCAGGAATCCACCAATGTGCAATTAATGGCCTTGGAGACCGCCCAGAGGCAACAATAAGTTGCCATAAAGTAAACCCGCCAAACCTTAAAAGACATGGTACAACAGCTAGTAGTCCGGTCTGGGGATGCTTCCATTGGTTTTACAAACAACACTCACTCCATACGGGCCCACTCACTTTCTGCAAAAGATGACCGAGAGTGATGATGTGGAAGCATATCTGATGGCCTTTGAGAGAACCATAGAAAGGGAGAGTTGGCCCAAGGAACAGTGGGTAAGTCTTGTGGCACCCTTCCTATCTGGAAAACCACAAAAGGCCGACTATGATTTGTGCCTGGCTGATGCCAAGGACTATGCAAAGCTAAAACAGGAGATCCTAACGCGCTTGGGAGTCACCTCTTTTGTTCGGGCCCAACGAGTCAACCGCTGGGAGTTCCAAATGGAAAAGCCTCCACGCTCACAGATGCATGACCTCGTCCATCTAACCACAAAATGCTGACAGGACCACAGTTCGTGGAAAGAGTTGTGATGGACCGGTATCTGCGATTGCTACCTGCATCTCTGCGCAAGTGGGTGAGGCATGCAGACTCTAAGTCCACAGACCAGTTAGTTGAACTGGTGGATAGGTATGTGGTGGCTGAGGTAACTGTTGAGTGTCCCACTGGGCCCCGATTCCACAACGGCGATCTTCCGTGTCTACTGGTAAGATTGTTCCAGGGGAGAAGGGTGCTGGGCAGTGGAATGAACTTAAGACTGTGGGTTTGGAACCTGTGGATAGGCCAGCCAGGCCAGGAAGGTTCTTACCCCATAAGAGACTTGATAATAATATGATGCAATGTTTTCAATGTAGTGAATTTGTTCCATATTGTTGCTAATTGTGCACTCACCTCTGAACCTATGCAATGTGATACTGCTTATGTCTGTCGTAGAATGTCTTTCTTTGCACAGCCTGCCTGTACTGCTGACATGCTGAGACATATAAGCAAATGTGTTAGGTTACTGTGGAAGGCAAACAAGTAGCAGCTCTGTTAGATTCTGGCAGCCTGGTTACACTTATGAAAGCTGAACTGGTGAACCTCTTAAAGTGCAAGGGAAGAGCTGTTGGTGTGACCTGCATACATGGGGATACTCGGTATTATGTTACTGTGGAAGTGAACATAGAAACACAGTGCATGGCTTGAAGTATGATATAATGTTGGGGAGAGACTTTGCTTATTTCTGGAAGTTGTGGAAAAGCCGATTTGTTACCAAAGTAAATAACCCGGACCCATTTGAAAAGGTTGCTGATGCAGTAGCAGGGGAGTTTCTTCTGAGTTTGAGAAGATACCTTTTTCTAGCATGATTTGTGAACCAGAGAATACTGAGGTGGGAAGTGTTGTTAAGCCAGTTGATTGACTGTCTGATCTTGAGGTCAGAAAAGAGATCTTTGCAGTGGAGCAGTTAAATGACCCTACTCTGGTAAAAGCCAGGGAAAATGTAAAAGTGAATGGTAGTAAATCCATAGACCCTGATAGTCCATTGTCATGTCCTCATATGGCAGTATGCCAGGATTTTTTGTATGGGAGACATCCAAGGGGATTACCTGACATTGCCAAAGAGACATGGGAGGGGCAGTCCAGTCCCTATAAAATTGTCATTGAGCCTAGGAAAAGAAAGCCAGAACAGTTATACCATTTAAATCTTATCAAACGTTGGAAGGATAGAGCAGCTCTGTCAGCCATCATGGCCCCTCCAGTAAACTTAGGGCCTTTGGTACCTGAAGTGACAATAGCTAAAACCCTGTTGACTGTTCAACAGCAGGAAGTTAAAGAATTTCTTATCAGAAATAGGGTTTTGTTCTCATATGTACCGGGCAAAACCACAGTCATTAAACATGACATAATCACTGACCAGGGGAGATTAACATAAAGCCCTATAGGTTACCAGAAGCCCAAAGAGAATCAGTGTCTAAAGAAATTTAAAAAATGTTGGAACTGGGTGTAATTGAAATATCACATAGTGAGTGGTCAAGTCCCATTGTGCTTATTCCAAAGCCTAATGGGAGTGTAAGTTTCGGCAATGATTTTTGAAAACTGAACAGTGTGTCAAAGTTCGATGCCTACCCAATGCTGAGGGTGGATGAGCTAATTGAAAGGCTAGGAACAGCCAGGTATTTAACCACTCTAGACTTATCCAAAGAGTATTGGCAAGTGCCGTTAACTGAGAATGCCAAAGAAAAGGCATCTTTTCCGACGCCAGAAGGGTTGTTCCAATACAAGATGTTGCCTTTTGGGTTACGTGGGGCACCAGCTACCTTCCAAAGAATGATGGACAGAGGTTTCCACCTACCCCAGGAGAGGGACCCCTACCCGGATCATATCACAATATATATAATATATACACAGTATTTAGTAGCAGAATGTCTTTTCTACCAACTAATGGGGTCCAGGGTATGGCTGTAGTGCGCTCTTGCCAACAGGCCCGAACAAACTTTGGCAGACTTGCGCCAATGGCCCTGTGTGTAAACTCCATTCAGTGGCTCCATCCTCCTCAATTCAACTGCATTGCCAGCTTTTTGCCTTCATGTCTAAGAAGTTCCAAAAAACATCTTTGCTAAAGAGTACTTTGCAATCATTCATGTGACTGGTATATCCTTCATTTTAGATTGACTGTATGTTATTTCTAGGACCATTATTCAAACAGTTCAGGATTAATAATACCCCATATGGGGTCCATTGAGGAAAAGGACACTATTCAGTTATCAGAATATATCCACTGAAAGTACTGCTGTCCATCATCAAATTTAGAGTTTTTGAACCTTGTTTTAATATGATTTTTAATAGTTTTTTGTGCTTAATGTTCATTTTTATCTACATATACACATGACAAAATAGTTTTTCTGCCTTTCTAAATTGTATTGTGCACTGTTTCTTTGTTTATGCTTTTACATTTATCGGAGTCTGACTAACTCTACCGTAACAGCTGCCATATTTGGAATAGCTAACTATATTGTTTCCTGATGGGTTTATCAATCATTACACAAAGGCCAAATAGAATGCTTTTTCTTATCTGTCATGTATTTAGGGGACATCGGTGGTGTCAGACTCAGCTGAGAAAGTCATCGGTTTGACACCTGTTAATCTGTCTAGATCTTCAGAGTATCTTAAAATTTAAAAGGTTTATTTTTCCTGTGGGCAGGTTGATTAATGCTGGACAAGCAGGCAATCTAATAAAGAGTTGATTTGTGTGAGATTTGTACTTGAGATCAGAAAGGGAGAAAATTATCTGGGCAGAAGGGTCTATGAGTATCCAGGTGTTTGGATTGATATTGGCAATTTAATTCATATTTCTAGGGACTTGTTTGGTCTGGCATGATTGACAGGTGGGTTTAGGATAGGGAGCCCTGTCAGTTGGAGGTGGGTATACTTTGGGAATGTCAATAAGTCTGGCTGTTAGAGTGAGATTCTTCATCCACTTAGATGGATTTCCCACACGTATGTCCCATTTTCTTGTTATTGGCTTTGTCATTATGATTGCTTGTTTCTTTTCACTTCTGTTCCTTTCCATTTTAAGAAGTTGCAGCTCGGCAGGATAGTATTGCTCTTTAGTGGCCATGGTGGAGCAAGAGGTGGCTGTGGATCCAGCTTTCTGGTCTGTATGCCTTTTTTGTGGGAAGGATCAGACTATGGAATTTTGGGGTATTTCAATCAACCCCCATTTATTTAAGTTTGTTTGGCTGGAAGAGATGATCATTTGCAACACTTTATTGGCTACCCATTTATATTTAATTATTAAATGCTCATATCTTTATGCCAGACATTTGTGTATGAGTGTTTATATTTAGTTAATTTAGTAATTATTGCATATGCATTACCATAAACCCCAATGTTTGAACATTGGTTGCTATTTTGATAATAAATGATAAAATAGATTCACCAGAAAACACTGTTTAGTATATTAAAGGTAAGAGTTTCACAAGTGTTAGACACAATGGTACAGTTGACACATGTATTTTAGAAACTTATACCAGGAGAGGCATATGTTATCAAATTTTAGTTGGCTGCTATGTGTGTAAAATGGCCAAAGGACATCTAGGCTGAGGTTCTAGCTATTGTTTTGTAGTAAGGCCCAATAAGCTTATTTATAGTGTACTGGACAATCGACATTTGAAACAAGAGCCTGGCCTGGCTGTTAGATACAGCTGGTGATAGAGTTCAAAACCTTCAGTTTGATCAATCATTAAGATGCAATAAAACCTCAGAAAATAGATGGCATTGACTATAGGACCTATGGGCTTCTTATGACAAAAACCTCCAGAGAAGGATCCCTCTCCACTCCTTGAGGTTTGTGCATGCAAAGACTGATGGCTGTGCATGCACATTTGAACTCTCAGGTCTTAAACTTAGAAATAACTGCCTCACTGGGGTAGTTCTATATCGGAAGATATGCCTCAGCAGGTAAGAATATCTGCATGCAATAATTAGTTTTAATACCGCACCAGTGATATTAGATTTATCACATTCAATGGGTTACGTATTTATAAATTACTCAGCTTATAATCAGTCAACTTAATATGTTTATTTATTTATTCCTTTAGCTGAGGTGCCACCAATCACTCCATAATATATTAGTACAGACCACAAAATGAAAGAGTGTTTTGTATGGTGCACTCATTATTGTTCACATAACCCTCATTTTTATATAGATCAGTAAAGCTGTTGAAATTATAATGTTCTTTATTCATTTCTTGTTAAAAAATATATTTTCCAGAATTCCACATATAAGGCAAAATATTTTAATTTACATACATTGACACAATCAAAGAAAAAATAATGTGTAAAGAAAGAAAATACAACCAGAAACGCCTACCGTTTTGTGGGTGGCCACACTGACATCAGCTTAGTGACCGACCAGGTTGATGGTCACGATGGTTGATCGAGCAGGAAGCTCCCTGGGGCTTGCGGTTGCCGAGACCCAACCTTAGGGTCTTGTTGCAAACCCGATGGTTGCGATGGTCTTGACCATCGCGACCATCAACCTGATCGGTCGCTAAGCTGTGGGTGGTAACCCACTGCTTAGCTAGCGACCAGGAGGCCGCACTAGAAAAAGCAAGCGGCCGCCCTCATTCAGAGCGAGCGGTCGCTTCTTGCGACCGCCTCTGAATGAGGGCCTGTATCTCTATACCGCTGGTTATTTATATATATGACTCATTCAAATCTCATATTGCCATTTAGGTTTTCATTGGTTGCGTATCTCTATTGAGTTCTGTCTATCAGCGTGTATAGCTCCCAATGTCAAACCGTTAGGGCCATTACCTCACTAATGTGTTCGTCAATTAAGTATATCTACATAATGAGTAAATGTATATTCATCTATACATTCAATTTTCTCTGACCAAAGAAACGGGATTATCATTTTTGTCTAGGGGATGATCAATGATTAATGAAAGTAGATTTGTTACATCTACAGTATATTTAAATTGGTGCAGTTTGTATAAATAATATCATTATCCCATTTATCATAAAAACTCTGTATTCATAATATGATGTACATATGTATCATCCATTTAAATAATTAGTGAGGAAATAATTATACACTAAAATACAAATTCAATTATTAAATATTAATGATATAAAAAATTAACATGTGTCTTCTCTATATTTATAATAACAAATTAGTTTTAATATCATATGAATTCACCCTTGAGTTTAGTGAAAAAATCTATACATAATCATTAAACTACTGTATTTGAAAAATATACCTAGTTGGAAAAAATTAATTAAAACAAAGTGTTTGAAACCTACACATATATACACACACACACATATATATATATATATATATATATATACACATACTCATTGTGTAGTGCAATTAATTTAATTATTAATGTAGTGTCAATAAACAATCCCCTTGACCACGTGAAATATAAATGATCATTATTAATCCTGGTGTTTTGTGTGGTGTTCATCCATTAATGTGAATAATAGTGATACTATAAATGATACCAATTTCTATCAGTCTTATACCCTATAGTGTATCATACTTATATGCAATAGATACGTAATAATTCATCAATATTGGTGATCATGTGCACATATATATTCCTAATAAATTTCTAATTCCAAATCTATTTAAATATGAATAACACACATACAGTATATATCTACCCCTGTATATGCTTGGATATTCGTATATTACGTATGTTACATATAAAAAGAATACCATGTTCATTATATGATGTCCTGAGATTATTAATTATCCCATATAGATATTTATTATTTATTATACTACTGAGGGGTACTCTTCCAGATTGATTATTCCATAGTTTAGGATGATATTGTATTCTCCCTTTCTCATATTTATACCTTTCATCTTATTCTTTAGTATTACACCAAAGCTTGAAAAATATACATATCCATATTTTATATTTATTCATAAATTATACATATCACATATAGGGAAAAACAAGTCCAACACAAGATGTCCTAAAAATTATCTAATGTACATATCCATTAATATTATTATAATAATACAAAGTGCTATTCCAGGTAAATTTTTATGTATTTTAGGATTTTAATAGATTTCTCCTATTTTACATAAATATATTTCCATCTCATTTGTCCATAATAACCCATGTTATCAGATAATTTCCCCTACAAGTAAGCAAAGGTATAAATCCATTTTTATTTTTAAATATATATGTATTATCCACATCATATAAAAAAGATAAAAGATCTATCTGATATATGATATCCCAAAAATTCTTAATCATCTCATATACATATCAATTAATATTATTGTACTAGAGGGTACTATTCAAGATTTGGATATTATATGGTTCTGGATGGTGTTATATTCCATCTATTACATAATAATATTTCCATCTCATTCATCACTAATATCCCATATCAACAGGTGGTTTCTTTTCAAAGTACTTCATCAGGAAAAACTCTATAAATCTATGATTATATAAAATAGATATTATTGTTTAGTCATCATCAAATAGTTGTTTAATGTCAATCCTTTGGTATTATTATTTTCATATCATTATTACCAAATCCCTGTTATTCTTGATAATGTTATATTGTTATTTATTCCATTTTCTTATTGATATGTTATTCCATCCATTATTATTGTTAACCATTTAGGATTTAATCCATGTTTATACTCTTGCATTTTTGTCATGATATTGTAATCCCTATCATTTTTTAGTCGATATCCAACATTGGAGAGGATACATTCCTTTATAGAAAAGCTGTAAATTGATTGTTATCATTTAGTCCATAGGGCTCGACACTATTCACCAAGAAGATCATTCTTGATTCTCTCTTTAAAAGTTCTTTATTTATGTCACCTCCTCTGATCCCCATTTTTATTTTTTCCAGGCCAAAGGCCATAAGTTGACTAGGGTCTCTATTATGTTTCTTCAGAAAGTGCTTAGCCACACTCATAAGGGTCTTGAATTTTTGTTGATCTGATTTGGCATTTTTAACATTGTTGACATGCTCAAGAATTATCTGTTTAAGTTGTCTACTGGTCATGCCTATATATTTCAGGCCACATGTACAATATAGGCAGTATATCACTCTAATAGTGTTACAATGTATATACTCCTCTATTTTGATTGTCTTCCCATATCTTTCCATTGTCTCCTTTCTTGGATCAATATATTTGCATGCTTTACATCTTGTACATGTATAACTTCCCTTAATTTTGTCTTTATGTTTTCTGGATCATAAAATATGGCTATGTACCAATTAATCTTTTAAGTTTTTAGATCTTTGCCAGCTAATGTTAATATTGTTACCTAAAATCTCTGCCAAATCCGGGTCCAAGGTGAGGATGTTCCAGTGTTTTTGTAGAACTCTTATAATTTAATTCCATTCATTACAGTAAGAACCTATAAATATCACCTTCTCTTCATTCTCTTTGTTCTTTCTAATTTTGTTCTTACTGTAAGTAGAATGAGAGATTCTCTCTCCTTATTTCTGGTTATGTTATAACCTTGTTTTATCAATTTCCATCTGTACCCTCTATTTTCTAGTCTTACAGTCAATTCTGATGCTCTTTTTTCAAAGGTAGTTTGTTCTGAACAGTTGTGATGGGTAATCAAGAATTCCCCCCTGGGGATTCCTTAAACAGTTGTTGGAAATAGTAACTATTTGCATGTAAAATACTATTAGTTGCAGTATTCTTTTGAAACATCTCTACTAATCTTCCCATCTTCAGTTACTTCAATCCTTAGATCCAGAAATGTGATCATTTTCTGGCTCATTTCAACTGTTAACTTAAGATTCATGAAGTTCTTATTTAGTATTTCAATGAACTCCAAAAGCATTTCCTTCTCTCCTTCCCAGATTATAAGGATATCATCTATATATCTGAAATAAGATGTTACAAGGTCAGTATATAGATCTAATTCTGAGCAAAAAACATACTACTTCTCCCACCACCCAAGGTACAAATTGGTGTAGTTGGGGGTACACGTGGTCCCCATTGCCATACATCAGGTCTATAGGTAGTATCTCTCATTAAAAGTAAAGTAGTTTTTAGTTAATATAAATCTAAGAAGTTGGGTAATGAAGTTATTAAATTCACTCCTCTTTGTCATATTCAGGAAGAATTCAACTGCTTGGATACCTATTTCATGGCTAATACTCATATAAAGTGGCTCAACATCACATGTACATAACCAGGTATCAGGTACCAGGTATCAGGTGTCACAGTTAGATTTTGGAATTTCCCCAAAACATCCAAGGTATCCCTGGTATAGGAGGGTAGTTCTAATACAAAATTGTTTTTTATCAACAAATGTACTCACTTTTTCCATAAATCCCCCTATACCAGATACAATAGGTCTTCCTGGAGGTTCCTCCATATTTTTATTTACCTTGGGTAAGGCATAGAAGCTGGGTGTCCTTGGATTATCCATCCATAAATATTCAATTTTTCTTTTGGTGATAACTCCTTGTTTGTAATGCTTCTCAATCATCCTTTTATATTATCCCAAAAAATTAGCTATGGGATTCAATATTAGTCTTGTATAACATTCCGTGTTTTCAAGTTGCCTTAGGACTTCTTGGATGTAATCATCTTTTTTCCAGAGGACCACATTTCCCCCTTTATTGGAGGTTTAAATCGCTACATCATCACAGCTGTCAATGTCCTTCAGGGCTAATAATTCTTCTTTCATTAGATTCTGATTGTTTCTGAAGCATTTATCAATATACAGTTTGTCTAGATCTTTAGAGACCAATTCCATGTATATTTTTGCCTCTGGACAATTATGAAGGTTAGAAGAAAAAGTAGATTTTTTCTTAAGACTAGTATCTCTAATCAGCCCATGATATGCTGTATTAGTCTCATCAAGGAGTTCCTCAAAAGTCGGTAATGCTTCTTGATCATCTTCATCTACTTGCAATAGATCATTGGAATCTCTTTCCCTTGCATACCCCCTCTTCTGGTCTTTCTGAAGTGCCGGGAGTCTCCATTGGGGTTTTGGGGCCTAAGCCTAAAAAATGTCTTTGTTTGCCTTGATGACTACTATCATGTTGGGAGCTGTCTGAGGTTTCTCGTTCTGATGTTTCTGATACTGAGAATCTCATAGTTTTTCTCTGATTTCTCCCTTTATTTTTATTCCATTTGAAAACATTACCATTAATGTAATCATTTTTGTCTCGTAAGAATTTATGTTTTTTCTCTATTATCATTTTACAAATTGTTCCACTTCATTCTTGTATTTTTGATAAGTTTTCTGGAATTCTTCCAAGCTCTCATATACTTTCAACCTCTCTCCTATTTTGGTAATTTCATTCGTACATTCCTCCAGAATTGTTTAATCAGTTCTTTGGAACATTTGAGTAATGCTCCCTCCCTTATTTTTTCACATATAGTAGTTTAATGATTATGTATAGATTTTTTCACTAAAACTCAAGGGTGAATTCATATGATATTAAAACTAATTTGTTATTATAAATATAGAGAAGACACATGATAATTTATTATATCACTAATATTTAATAATTGAATTGGTATTATAGTGTATAATTATTTCCTCACTAATTATTTAAATGGATGATACATATGTACAGCATATTATGAATACAGGAGAGTTTTTTATAATAAATGGGTTAATGATATTATTTATACAAACTGCACCAATTTAAATATAGATGTAACATAAGTCTATTTTCATTAATCATTGATAATATCCTAGACAAAAATGATAATCCAGTTAATTTGGTCAGAAAAAATGTAATGTATAGATGACTATACATTTATTCATTATGTAGATATACTTAATTGACGAACACATTAGTGAGGTAATGGCCCTAATGGTTTGACATTGGGAGCTATACATACTGATAGACAGAACTCAATAGAGATACGCAACCAATGGAAACCTAAGTGGCAATATGAGGTATGAATAAACCAATAAGCTACTGACCCGGGGGATAAATGAGGATGGACATCGGCACTTAGGTTGAAACTGCCATGATAAAGCAGCCCAGGCAAAACACTCGTTGGCGTTTCTCAGTCAAACCACTGTGTAAACATAACTAATACCTTGACGGCTTGATTAAGATTAATTTTATACTGCATGGACTGTAGCTATGGTTTCTTATGTAGGATAAATAGACTGTGTAAATAATACAATCACGCGGTCACGGAGATAAAAGGATAATTTATTCATACTCAGAGGGAAAAAGATCAGACGGAGCAATCAAACTCACCGATCACTAACCCTCTGTTCATATCCCTACAGAAATAGATGGCAACTGTTACTATTGTAACAACTGTTTCCAGCAAGATTGATACAAATTACTGAGAAAGTAACAATCTGTGATATAACCATAACTACAAGGAAACCTATTCAGTGTATGATTAATTGGTTTTATTACGAGTGGTATATGGATAATAAGCCTGCATCTGACAGGCAGTTTACACTGTAACATTATAAACCAAATAATATTGGAAGCCAATTCCTATGAGTGATATATATAAATAACCAGCGGTATAGAGATACAGTTTTAAAACACTGGTTGTATTTTCTTTCTAAGCACATTATTTTTTCTTTGATTGTGTCAATTTATGTAAATTAAAATATGTGGAATTCTGGAAAATATATTTTTAACAAGAAATGAATAAAGAATATTATAATTTTAACACCTTTACTGATCTATATAAAAAATGAGGGTTATGTGATTAATAATGAGTGCACCATACTAAACAATATTTTTTTCTTTTCGTGGTCTGTAAGAATATCTGCATACCAGCAATCAAAAATTCTGGTATGCACACAAGTAGGGGGAGATGTGTCACAATTTATTTGTGATGATTGATTCATATCCCCCTGAGGGAGATGTGTCATACAGGACACCAATCACAATTTAATAAGTAAATGCAATGCAATCGTCCAGTTCATTCTGCATCTTTACAGGAGTTAAGATGGCCCTAAAACATTGGAAATACGTATGCTCTGTAAGTGGAAATGTTTTTTCCTACTCCTGGGTTATGAACATGGTTGCAGGGAAACTTCAATTGATTCTGCTAAGAGTAAGTATATGTGGCAAACTGAAGGACTTATTGCCTGTGATTAGCAAAGGATTTACTCAGCAGGTTCCAGGGTCTATCTGTATTGTGGCCTTATAAACAGGGCAAATAGAACAAATTATCTGATCTACTTACAGTATTTATGGGAGGAGAAAGGTGTCAAGCATAGGAGGAAGAAGATAATGTATCAAACAATCAACTAATCAATCAATTTATTGCTGGAAAAGAGCTTATAGTGAAAAAGTTTGAGTTTCATGTGGATAGCAAATTTGATGCTTGACAGGTGATAGATCTAATAGAGGGATGAAATGTGTAATATTATTTATTGGGGTCATAAAGGTAATATTGAATGTGTGTTTAAACACTGTTTGCATCCTGACGAAAAAGTATAAGATTACGTTACCTGAAATGTGTTATTTGTTGTGAGTATCATCTTGAAATGTTTATAGTGTATAGTTAATAGCATCTGTATATGTAATTCATTAGTTCAATGTGATATACAGTGTTTATTGCTTTAGTGCAAGATTAGCTTAATGTGAATACATGTGATCAGCTAGATGTGGTCCACTTGAGTTCCACAGTGGATGGACTAATATTGATAATGACAGGATGTCATTCTCAAAAAAGCAGCTGGTCTAAATGCTGATGCTGATATCCCAACTAGGGAGTAAAGATAGGTGGCAAAATACCTACGCCTACCTTAATCCCGACGCCGGAACACATACAGACGTAGGCCTGAATAAGGTAAGCCCAGGGCGCCCGTCCTCTTAGCCGCGGGCAGGGCAGCCAATAGCTGTGCTGGGCCCGGGTGACAGGGGGCATGGCCTAATCATGGGAGGCATGGTCACACCCCCTTAGGAAAAAAAACACAAAAAAACATTTTAGCAGCGACGCGAGTGGGCGCTGTAAGCCCCTCAGCCTGGCGCACAGCCAATGGGGGGCATGATCAGCAAGATCGCTCCCCCTATAGGCATAGGAGACTGCTCCGGCTTGTGCTTAGCAGCTGCGAGCAGTCTCCCACTGCAGCCCAGCACACAGCAGAGTGTGTTGGGCTGCTATGATGTAGGAGGGAGGGGGGCGGTGCCAGACCGGGCCACCACCGGGCCCTTCCCGCAAGCCTGGGCCCGTGAAATTTGTACCCGCTCCCCCTCCCCTCTCTGCACCCCTAGCTGTGGGGGGAGGGTTAGGTTCTGGGGTGGGAGGTTATGGTTAGGTACCCCAGGGGGGAGGGTTAGGGTCAGGCACCACTAAGGGCGGGTTAGGTTCAGGCACTAAGGGGGAGGGTTAGGTTTAGGCATGAAGGATGGGGACTTAGGTTCATGAACTAATGGAGAGGGTTAGGGTGAAGGGTGGGGAGGGTTAGGCTACCAGAAGGAAGGGTTGGGGGGGAGGGTATATATACTTACCCGACCCCTGTTGGGATACCAACTATCGGGATGCTGCTGTCAATATCCTGACAGGAGGCATCCCGACAGCTGGCATATCATACTAATTCCAGAATGACAGTTGCATTAGAATTAGGGGTGTGCACCAGCTACTTTTTGTCTTTTGGATCTGGATCTTTCTTCGTGTTTTGGATATGGATTGGTTTTAGCCAAAACCACCCTTCTGGGTTTTGGTTTCTGATCTGTATTTTTTTTGAAAAAAGCATAAAAACAGCTAAAATCACAGATTTTTTTTTTGTTCCTATGCTATTATTAACCTCAATAACATTCATTTCCACTCACTTCCAGTCTATTCTGAACATCTCACACCTCACAATATTGTTTTTAGGCCAGCTGGATGTCTATGCTAAGCGACACAAGTGGGCGGCACAAACATGTGGCCCATCTAGGAGTGGCACTGCAATGGCAGACAGGGTGGCAATTTGAAAAACTAGGCCCCAAAGAGTACATAATGCAATGAAAAAAGAGGTGCAAAATGGAATTGTCATTGAATCCACCCACCCAACCTTATGTTGTATAAACAGGACATGCACACTTTAACAAACCAATATTTTCAGTGCCAGGGTCTGCCACATGACTGTGGCTGAAATGATTGGTTCGTTTGGGCCCCCACAAAACAAGTTGTCAATCAATCTCTCCCTGCACAAACTGGCTCTACAGAGGCAAGATGTCATCCTCATCCACCGATTCCTCACCCTCTTCAGTGTTGTGTACATCCTTATCCTCACAGAGTATTAATTCGTCCCCGATGGAATCCACCACAGGTTCCTCTGTACTTTCTGGAGGTTGGTCTTACCGGGAGAATTGCTAATTAATTTTGATGAACATCATCTTCTCCACATTTTGTGGAAGCAACCTCCTACGCCTTTCGCTGACAAGGTTCCCGGCTGCACTAAAAGCTCTTTCGCAGTTCACACTGGAGAGGGGGCCTCCAAATTGCCTCTTTTTCCTGCCAGTACAGGTACGGACTGTCTGAAATGCCTACTTGGATGCTGTCATTGATGTAATCCTCCACCATTCTTTCAATGGTGACAGCATCATATGCAGATACTGTAGACATGTCAGAAATTGTTGGCAGGTCCTTCAGTCTGGACCAGATGTCCAAACTTGGTCCTGCCTGTCCTGCATCACCACCAGTGGGTTGGTTAGGATATTTAAGTTGTTTCCTGGCAGCCCCAGTTGCAGGAGAAAATGAAGAAGGAGCTTTTGCCATGTCACGTTCCACTTCAGCTGACAGTGTTTTTACCAGCAGGTCTTTGCACCTCTGCAGGCTTGTGTCCACCGGAAAGACAGACACCACGTAGGCTTTAAAACTAGGATTGAGCACAGTGGCCAAAATGTAGTGGTCTGATTTCAACAGATTGACCACCCTTGAATCCTGGCAAAGCAAATGAAGGGCTTCATCCACAAGTCTCACATCTGAGCAGAATTGCTCCATCTTAGCTCTTGCTTCTCCAGCAGCTTCTTCAAAAGCCTGATGAGGAGAATGTCCTGACTCAAGCTGGCAGTGTCTGAACTTACTTCACCTGTGGCAAGTTCGAAGGGCTGGAGAACCTTGCACAACACAGAAATCATTCTCTACTGTAATTGAGTCAGGTGCATACCCCCTCCTTTGCTATAGGTGGATGTTTACCCTTGAATGGCCTTTTGCTGCTCCTCCATCCTCTGAAGCATATAGAGGGTTGAGTTCCACTGCATTACAACCTCTTTCTTCAGGTGATGGCAGGGCAGGTTCAAGAGTGTTTGCTGGCACTCCAGTCTTCAGCACGCAGTCATTGAATGGTGAAAGTAGCCCAACATTTTTCAGGCCACCGAAAGCGTCTCCTGCAAGCCCAGTCATTTTTCAAAAAATTCTGCACCACCAAATTTATTGTGTGAGCAAAACATAGGACATGCTGGATTTTGCCCAGATGTAATGCCCGCACAATATTGGCGTCGTTGTCAGATATCACAATTCCCTTGGAGAGTCTAAGTGGAGTAAGCCATTGGGCAATGATTTCCTTTAGTTTCTCTAAGATGTTGTTGGCGGTGTGCCTCTAGCTGAAACTGGTGATGCACTGCGTAGCCTGCCTTGGAACAAGCTGGAATTTCTGAGATGCTGCTACTGGTGATGTGCTGTTGCTTAGTCTGCCTGTCCCACTTGTCCACATGTGCATGGTTAAGTGGACATTGGGTACATCCGCATTTTTTAGGACACCAAGGATACTTTTTCTGATGTCTCTGTACATTCTTGGTATCGCCTGCCTAGTAATGTGGAATCTAGATGGGATTTGGAACTGGGGACACACTACCTCCTTCAAGTGTCTAAATCCCACTGCACTAATGGTGGAAACTGGACACATGTCTGACACCAACATAGCTGTCAAGGCCTCAGTTATCTGCTTTTCAACAGAACTGAACTGAATTGTACTTCATCCTCCTCGCAAAGGACTGTTGGAAGGTCAATTGCTTAGTAAAATAAGTAATGATGTTCTAACTTCCTCTCGGGGATGATGAATGACTCCCAGCAGCAACAGCAGCCGTGGCAGCAGTAGGCATAGTAATGCAGGATCCTCCGGAGGAATCCTGGATAGGAGAGGAGTCAGTCATGCCAGTGACATGGCCTGCAGGACTACTTCCGATCCTGACTGAGGAGGAAATTAATGAGGAGGGAGTTGCTGGTGTGGTTTGCAGGCACTTGGATACAACAGGACAAAGGGATTTAGGTGTCCCTGGACTGCTTACGGTCTTAGCCACAGTTTCTGAACTTGACAGTGACTTCCTATAAACACGCTGCAGGTGACATATAGGGGAGGATGTTTCTAGGTGGTTAACATCCTTACACCTGCTTATTACACCTTTACATAAGCTACATATGGAAAGACAGTTGTTGTCCGGACTTGGATAGAAATAATTCAAGACCGAAGAGGTGGATTTTTTGGTCTTCTGCCCAGGCATGACGATGGGTTTTTTTATCACATGGACAACAACTGTCTCCCCAAGTGCCTAATTTAAACCATTCACATCACCATCAGAATCCTCCTTGTCAACTTCCTCCTCAGTGCCAGCTACACCAATATCCTCATCCTGTTGTACTTCAACAATGACATCTTCAATTTTAATATCAGTAACTGGACTGTTGGTGCTCCTTCCAGCACTTGCAGAGGGCATGCAAATTGTGGAAGGAGCCACCTCTTCCTGTCCACTGTTTGGAAGGTCAGGCATCGCAACTGCCGACATACTTGGACTCTTTATGGAGATTTGTGATATCTTCTTAGAATGCACAGTTCTATGCTATGCTTTTGCCAGCTTAACTCTTTTCATTTTTCTAGTGGGAGGAGGGCTTCCATCATCATGTGAAGCTGAACCACTAGTCTGGAACATAGGCCAGGGCCATTCATTGCAACTTCGTGTCGTAAATGGCATATTGGCAAGTTTATGTTTCTCCTCATGATTTAAATTTAATTTTTTGGGTCATTTTACTGAACTTTGGCTTTTTGGATTTTACATACCCTCTACTATGACATTGGGCATCTGCTTTAGCAGACGACGTTGATGGCATTTCATCATCTATGTCATGACTATTGGCAGCAGCTTCAGCACTAGGAGGAAGTGGTTCTTGATCTTTCCCTATTTTATCCACCAAATTTTTGTCCTCCATTATTTTTATGTAGTGCATTATTTTTATAGAGTGAATAACCACTGTAAAAATTATTTGGATGAATTAAATCACCCCTTTTTATTTAGAGTGAATATACACAGGGCAGCGTAGCCCTACGATACACACAGGAAGGCCCTGTATATTTTTGGATTAATTAACCCCTGTAAAAATTATTTGGATGAATTAAATCACCCCTTTTTATTTGGAGACTGGAGTGGATACACAGCACAGGGCACTGTAGCCCTACACCACACAGGATAGCCCCTGTAAAAATTATTTGGACTGAATATACAGTACAGGATAGCACCACTGGACTGGACTGATACAGCAGAGCATGTCACCACCAGACTGATACAGCAACACAGCACCACTGGACTGGACTGATACAGCAGAGCAGGTGACCCCCAGACTGATACAGCAGCACAGCACCACTGGACTGGACTGATACAGCAGAGCAGGTACCCCGAGACTGATACAACAGCACAGCACCACTGGACTGGACTGATACAGCAGAGCAGGTCACCCCCAGACTGATACAGCAGAGCAGGCTGCCAACCCACGCCACGCCATTTTCCCACAGACACTAGAGACATGTCCTCTCACTATCCTCTCCAGAACTGGAGTGAAGATGGTGGGCGGGAGTCGTGAAATGTGCAAAGTCCGGGTCTCGCGAGAATCTGACACCAAGATGATGATGTTTTGCCTCGTTCCGGGAACCGAGTCTGGTGGGAAAACCCGAGCCGGACTCTGTTCCCGGCTCGGATCGGGGGGGGGGGTTCAGAATTTGAAAATACAAACCCGCTCATGCCTAATTAGCATTAATGTTGTTTAGTGAACTACAAGAAATATATTCTTACTGTATAGACATAGACATTTAATGTTATATATTTGTAGTTTATATTTTTTGATTTATCATGTTTTCAAAGTTTTCTTAATGTACACAATGTTTTCTTAATGTACACAATGTCTTAATGTACACAATACAATTGTGCAATATCCTACTTTAAGACAACCATTATTTGTGTGTGTGTGTGTGTATATAGATATGTGTGTGTGTTGGATATTGTAAGTGCATTGCTGTAAATGCGTTTAATTTTTGCTCCATGTTTTTACCACCATTTAGATGTGCTTTAGTAATGAAATTGAGGAATAGGAGGAAGCAAAGATCACATAGGAAGAGCATTTATCTGAATGTATTTGGAAAGCGGAAGAAAGAAAAATAAATATAAATACTGTAGAAAATATATTTTGTCAGAGTAATGTGAATATACTTTCAGCTTGATTATTTCATGTCCTATAGTCAATTGTAATTCAAGATATGCATTGTTTTATTTGATAACCATTGTTATAAAAACCATAAGTATATTTATCATTTGGGATTGGTTCCCCATAATGAGGAAATAGTAAAAAAGCTGATTTATTGCTAAAGCTATAAAGGTTAAGTGCTGTGTAGCGTTGATCGAACTCCGTCCGGTCAGCGCTACACACGCGGTGCAGTCTCTGTCACAGTGACACAGACTGCCCACGGCCCGCATGACGCTGCGGCCCGGGGGGCACATGGAACCCTGCACCCCGGCCCAGCCCGCCACTGGGTATGACTGTCAGATAAACGGTACAGTGATCTCAGTTAATTATGTTACACTCTCAAAAATAATGGATCACACTCTTCTGCCTGTTGTGCCTCACTACTGGTGAGTTCCCCTGGCAATCACTATAAGTATAGTGATGCAGATGGAAAGTTCCATTAACGTTAATGTAGGAATTAATTAATTTAACCCCTATGCTTCCTTTCCCAAAAAGCCTACCTTCCTTCATGTTGATCACAAATACTAGATTGATTGATTTATTTTTGCATTGCAATTTAGAGTTTGAATGTGTCACTCCTGCAGTGGGACGTGGATTTGCCAAGGTGCTCCTTTTTTGCTTTCCCAACTTTGAATTGGGCCCACCGTAGTTGAATTTCATGATATAGACATACATAACATTAAGGACTCAAGGGTCTATGAGGGGTATTCAATATGGGAATGAAAAGTCCGTGCTGGACTTTTCGCTCCACATCAGAGATTTTCCAGTGATAAAGTCACGGGCGCGCGCCCGCTTTATCCCCATATTCAATATAAAAGTTACGAAAACGGGAACCTGCGAAGTAGGATATGCGACAAAATACGAAATTTTCCTGGAATAAATTGTAGGACCCCCCTAAAACTGTAGAAACATGGGGGATCACTATGAGTACCCCAATTTTAACCTGCAAATGAAAGTCAGGTATTTAAATAGTGGCTGCAGGTGTTTTTTTCCCGACATTGAAGAAGTGATGCAGAAGAGCACTTATTTTTTTCGCTTTTTTTAGTGGTCCCATTAAATTTGGTGTACATGAAAATGGGTACTAGCATATTTTTAAGTCCTAAAGTCTTTATTTAAAAATTCTGCAAATATGCACCTGCCACTAATAACCTATTCTAGAAAACACCTGCCGTATATTTACAGAATAGCCCTGAACCTATTTCCCTATTTTTAAACACTTTTTTCCCATTTTTTTTTCACCCCAAATTTAACATAATTTTTTTGGGGTGTCCCTATTTGTTTTAAAACCTTTTTTTGACATTCCCAGGGATGCAGGCTATTTATTTTAAGCCTGCACCCCTAAACCCCAATTCTGCATTGTTTTTGCCACCTATTCTGTGGTGAAAAGTTATCCCCGTTTTTTTTTCAAAGACTTTTCGAACCTGCGAAAAGTCTTTGAAATTGAATATGGTGTAGAACCTAAACCAGCGAAAATGACGTCATCGGTGCGAAATTATCGCAAAAACTGACTTTTCGCTCCAAATTGAATACCCCTGTATGTACTAAAGCTTGATGAGAGATAAAATTATGAGAGAAAAAGTATTAACCAATCAGCTCCTAACTGTCATTTTATAAACACAGCTTGTAAAATGTAAGTTAGAAGCTGATTGGTTATTTCTTTATCTCTCACAATTTCTATCTCCCTCCAGGCTTTGATAAATACCCCTCTAAGACCAAAACTTGTTTGTAAATTTGAATTTACAGTATGTAAGGTTAGGTACTGTTAAATTCCACTATCTATTATTCGGAAAGTTATATTTTAAAGCAGTCAAGGTCACAATTTGCATTTTTGTTTTTTAAACAAAAAAAATACAAAAATGACAGTTAAATATCTTCTGGGAATGCAAAACAGATCAAGCATGACAACTGCATTAGAAGAAAGTTACAAAAAGATTACTACTTTGGAGTTATTTAATGAATAAGTTAAAGTGTCTTTAAACAGCAAATTTCACAAAAAACACATTTCCCTGCAGTGGGCTCAAAACTTAACGTGGGAATAAAATCTAATACATGCTGTACTGTATTCTTTATAAATCCGTGAATGATCGCTGCACAAAACGTAATGATACCCTTTCATTGACATCATCTGACTGATAATATCTTTTTGTCTGTGTCATCAGAGTAATAATAACCTTTCATCCATATCACTGCACAGCACATTTCTTACATTATTCTGCTTTATCAGACACAAAAAAAGGGTTAGATTTAAAAAGCATATATTTACATGGTTATCCACAAAATCAGGAATCTTTAAAATGATTATATAAAGAGCTGGTTTTGATGTTCAGAAGAATTTTTTATTTTTTTTGCTTTTTTCTAATATACAGTACACGTATATGATTATTGTAAATGTAATTTTATGTTGGATTACTTTAGAAGAATCTGCTGTCGCTGATTTTATTGTACACAACCGTGTGTGACTTTTATAGTGAGAAGTGACACATATTAATGCTTTTTTCATTTTCATTCCCAACCTGAATCTTTTGAATCTCATCACATCAAATAGCATATTTGTCATAAGAGAGTTACACTACAGTAACTCTGGTGATCTCTGTGTGAAGACACTGTCATCAGCAAAGTTGCAGTAATTTTGGCTGTGTCTATGTCATAGAATTTTATGAGACATTTTGATTATTCCTTGGGGTGAAATTTCAAACAATCAGATACAGAAAATAGCAGCATTATAATATTTTTTTACTGTGCCACTGTTATTTTACACATTTCTTTACAGCCATTAAAATATCAACTCTGAGGGTTTGGGTACGGGATTTAGACGGTCAGGATGCTGATGGTCAGACTACAGACAGCGCATCCCGACAGTCAGAAACCCAAATGAGTTTTGTATTATAACACTTACCCTAACCCCCCTAACTCTAACCCTCCCATAGCCTAACACTCCCATCCCGCAGCCTAGCCCTAACCCTCCCATCCTGAAGCCTAACGCTAAACCTCACCTGCCGCAGCCTAATGCTAACCTTCCCCTCCCACACCCTAACCCTAGCCCTCCCCCTAGTGCCTAACTCAAGCCCTAAACCTAACCCCTAAACCTAACCCTGATACTTACCATCAGAATTCCGAAGCCATTATCTGACCGTCGGCATGCTGACTATATCCCACTCTAAGCACACATGCCATTTCATTCAAATTCTATGGCTTGTCTCTGCTTAATAAGTGAGCAGTGTGCTTTCAGGAATTTTTTTCGACACATGGTCTATCTGCTGTATATGTTGAGCTACTTGTGACATATGCCAGCTTACAAAATAAACATAATATAACACTAATAAATAGTGACACAGACAACCATATGGGGCCTGAATTGGATGCAGCAATTTCAGATGCATCGGAGCAAAGTTTTTAATCTGCGCATGTGTCTGAGTCTCACACATTAGTTAGTTAGTACAGAATTACAACACAGATTTAGATGCATGGTAGCAAAAGTATATTGTAAATGTACAGTATGGGGTTTTCCTGAGTGGTGACAGGTGGGTGGCTAATCAGATGCATGTTGTGTCTTATGGGAGTGTCTAGCACATGTCGGTTGCATACAGACATTTTTCACATAGGAGGCCATATTTAGATGGATAATCTGCATCTGCCATGGTGCTGGTGTAAATTTCTATGGTGCAACTAAAGATTGTGCATCTGAAAGTGCTCATAGTGGGTGTCTCAGTCCTTGCACATTCAGATGCATGGATGTCAGGAAAGTAGTGGCATACAGTATGTATAGAGTTGCAGGCTTGACTGCAGAAAAAGATGCAGACACAGACACAGCTACAGTATGTCCAACTCAGAATCATGCCCAGAGTGTTTAAAATGTGGTCATAATTTATTGATGACAAAAAACTAGAAAGACGAATGATGGCAGGGGATGAAGAGGTAGACAGATGATATACCATTAAGCGTATGCCATGCAGCAGCACCAACGGTGTTTTAAGTGGGTTAAAGAGCTGCCTTCCAGGTGCATAGCTCAGATACTAACAACTCTCCTTCATAACCACACCTATGTGGTAAAAGTCACTGGCCTCCAGAAAAGAGGTTATCATCCAACATGCCACTATGAAGGTAAGTGTACCTTCTATGCCAATGTATTTCTGATCTTTCAGACCCTTTCTGCCACCACTGCAAATAAAGAAAATTTGGGAGGGAGGAACGATAGTCAGCAAACAAATAGGCTAAGTCATTACAGACCACCTTAATATAAATTCCTAAGGACCCAAACTCCAACCCCAAAAGCTCACTGATTGCTTCTGATCACAGATCAAGAAAAACCTAACTAATGATTTGTGACACAGAAACACAAGCCTGGCTCTGTGTCAGTGTTTTATCTCTCTCAAACTGTGTGGACTTCTGTCCACATTCACATGGTATACAATGACATATTGTTTAGTGTATTTTATGTAGTATATGTAATTTTGGGACATATGAAACAGTGAGTGGTAACAGCATGTTATGAGGACATGTTAACAGAATAAATTTACTAAAATACTATATATAATGTATTTACAGTATGGTATTATTAAATAATCCAGCTCAGCTCTCAAATTGTGTAGTGTCCTTCATCCATCATTTTATAATTTTCACCAAATGGACTCCTCCATTTTGATGCTTTAAATAGACATTTTTGTACAACCTTAGGAGCATATCCTCTAGAGATAACATGTGAGATATTTCAATTAATTGTTGCTCAGCCATCCGTATGTGTGAATTAATGTGCAAGACTCATAAAAATTGTAAGATCGGGAGTCCATCCTTTAGAGCCTTTGGGTGGTGTCTTGTAGCAAAAAGTGAAGTGATCTGGTCAGTTGGTCTCTGAAACAAGTTGGTTCTCGAAGAGGTGTCAATGCAAAAAACAGAAACATCTAAAAATGCCTTATATTTGCTTTGTACATTGCTGGTGAATCATATTAGGCTACTTAGTATATTTAAATCAGACATCATAAGATCAAAGGCTTGAATTTCATCCCACAGCAAAAAAATATCATCAATAAACCTATAATGATGCGTAATGTTGGAATTGTATTTAGGAAATATATGTGTGGCCTCATACGTAGCCATAAAAATGTCAGTGTAATCCGGGATCAAATTCAAACCCATAATGGTCCCAACATTCTGCATAAGATATGGTAGGATATAAAGTTGACACTGCATACTTGGGCTACTATAATGTGGCGGGACATGCTGCTGGGTATGGGAGGTGTCTGGCCCTCATTGGTGACAGTATATTCAAACACAAAATTTACTCTGCACACAGTCCCTATATGCTAAATAAATGAGTATCAGATGTATATCTCATGTATAGTAGCTATTTATTGATGGATATATACAAGAAGTAAAAACATGCATAGGGTTGGTTAAAATAATGTTTCTAATGTTCCTCCCTATAGAGGGACTAATAGGGAAGAAATAGTGACACTGGCTACTTTTAATGGTAGATCACTTGCTGTCCAACTTGTGCATTTGAAAGCTGATGCTTGGCAATAATCTGTCTAAAGTAATGCGCAGTGTCCCGCTGTTACCTGTGGTGTTGTATGAGTCTATCACTGTAGCAATGTTGCCCGGGATATCTTCAGATCAGGGCAGAGGAGAGCCACTGTTGCTGTGGGGCTGGGTGTCTGGGCTAAGATGTGTGGCTGGTGCCTGAACATGAGTACCATCTAGTGAAAGAAGGTACTCCATGGCTGTGGTGCTCAGACCTAACAATTCTTGGTCTGGGGAAGGGAGAGATGGTCTGCGACCTCCACTGATCTCAACCTGGCTAACTCCTCCACTACAGATTCCTCACCTGCCTCTTGCCACTCGTCATGGCTGGATCCCTCCTCTTCCTGTCCAATCATCTGCATAACCTGCTGCAGGTGGTATGGCTGTATGGTAAAGACTAGATACACTTCAGTTTTTGTATCTGGAAGTGATGTGCACTGAGGGCGGAAGTGTAGTTTCCTGCCCACACAGTGCACCAAAAAAACAAAGTTAACCCCTCTCGGGTTCGCTTCGCTTGCCACGCTTTGAGCATGGTGGCTAGCTACGCTCGCCACATGGTTATATTCCCCCTCTATGCCCACTTGAATTGTAGGGAATGATGTTGGACACGGCTGATGATGTTGTGATAAATCTACAGAAGGGGATCTAGCTGTTACCATGGCTGTATAGTCCACGGCTCCAGCTCCATCTTTTTCGTTGTCTCTACTTCTGCATCATGTGATCGCAGCTCCATCACATGATCAGGTCCCATCTCTGTGTGTTCTCGGGTGGTTGTACTGGGTGTGCGGCACTTTATTGGTGGGTCTGGCAGTTGGATCAGTAAGTGGAAGTTATAGGAATAGATCAATAGGTCTAATTTAAGTCTCAAATGTTCTCCAATGCATTTCTACCCCATAGGGTCTTCCTCTGGGCGATAGGTTTATGGGGTTGATGTTTAGATGAGGTTAAATAGAATAGACAATCTCCACCAAGTGGATGTCTTGCTGGTGGATAGGTGGTATTGGCTGTCAATCACTGCTTGTGGATGGGCTGTCATTCCTTAATCGTGGATTTGATCTAGATCATTTAATATACTGATTCCTCTGTGGTGACTTAGTATAATGTGTGTGGTTTATCAATTGATTGGCTCTAGTAAGTCGACTGGTTCTGTCTCCAAAATGTAATAGTATTTCTAGATAGGTACTGACTACATAATGATCTTGGATTGAATGAGGTGGAATAAATGTTGGGGTACTGGTTCTGATAGCTAGAGTAATAGTGGTATAGATATTTGTATGAATGGGTATATTGTGATTCATTGGTGACTGAGTTTAGATTGTGTATAAAACATTGATGATTATGTTTGTACTGATAAATGATAATGGTGAATAAAGGAGTCATGAACCTAAATAAACGTGCTGTAGTGGTGGGGATGATAATTCTGTGGGTATCGGGTTGTTGGTACTGTCAGATAGATTATCATGTAAGATCACTCACAGATGATTGACTTGACTTCATTGTCAATACAGGTTGAGTCTCCCATATCCAAATATTCTGAAATACGGAATTATTTTGGCATGACTAAGATAATGAAACCTTTGATTTTTGATGGTTCAATGTACACCAACTTTGTCTAAGGCACAAATTATTAAAAATATTGCATAAAATGACCTTCAGCCTGTGTGTATAAGGTGTCTATTAAACATAAATGAATTTCATGTATGAAGACAAACTTTGTTTGAGCCACAAAATTATTGAAAATATTGTATAAAATTACCTGCAGGCTGTGTGTATAAGGTGTATATAACACATAAATGCATTCTGTGTTTATATTTGGGTTCTATTCCCAAGATATTTCATTATAATGTAAATATTCCAAAATACGGAATATTCCTTAATCAAAAATACCCCTGGTCCCAAGCATTTTGGATATTGGAGATGCAACCTGTGTTTAATCCATTTGGTATCAATGTGTTCATTGTGATTGTTAATTTGAGTTCTTTGTTTATTTGTGTGGAATTTTTTAAAATGTAGTGAAATGGGATGCTCTTCACTACATTTATTTATTGTTTGTTATTTTGATTTTGGAAGTTTCCTACTAGGTACAATATATGGAAGCACCACCAAGATGTCTACTAATCGAGAGTACTGGCTGAATTAACAAAATATATATTATAACACACTGCACAATGAAACACTTTAAAAAAAAATGTTTAATATAGTAAAAAAACTTAATCAAAAGAATATTTGTAAAAAGTAAGCATATTTTCCTTTACCTCCCCCCACTTCTGTCTTCTGAGATATTTTTGTAAATAAGAATGCACATGACAGTACATTATTTACCATTTTGGCAATTATAGTAAATTGGTTCCATTAAAGACTGTGGGTAATGCACCTTTGTGGGGATAACCAATCTTCACTTGCTTCTGCTTTTGAATATGTAATGTGTACAATATTTCTGTATTTGTTGAATATATGCACATGAGCAATGGTTTGCCAGGAAATCCATACAGTATCATGGATGCAACATTGGAAATTGCCAGTATACAGAATAAGTATGAACCAGACTGGAGCTCCTCTAGCCACTAGTACCCTGCCTCAAGCACTTTGGCTGCCTCCTTTTCTTCTCGGGCCAACACCTCATCTTTGTCCATCTTCTCCTGCTTGGCTACCTAAACTGCCAACTATTATGTGTAACATAATATACAGTAATGAAGGAACAATTTTCTTTCTGTATTTGCATAGATACAATAGAGCATGTAAATTATTTGGGTATTTCTCTTACATTTAGTTTTCATCTTTATTAATGGCTAATTATTTGATTATGTAGGAACATATTTAAACATTAATACACAAATGAAAGATTTATTCATAAACAATATGCATTCAAAACATAAAATAAACATGTATATCTACAGTTGTGTTTGAGATGTGCTGTTTTATAATAATGCAATTACATCTTACAATTATCTATCCATACAATCATTAATCAAATCTGGGATTTTTTTTCACAACTAATATTGGTTTGGTAAAGTATTATGTTAGTATGTTTGTGTTTGTGTGTATACATATCAAATGGATCAAATATGACTGGTTAAAGTCTGCACTAATAGTGTTGATGCTACTTTCACAAGTTGTTAGATGGGGGCAATCCAGTCAGACAGATACGATTCACCCATAAAACAGACTGAGATCTGCATTTATTTAGAAGCATACAGTGCTGCCACATGTGACTCTGAATCAGGCTCGAAAATATTTATATTGTCCCATTATGTGGTCATTCAACATGGTCATTGTTTTTGCTCTTGTGTGATAGTAACATATCTAACAATCAGTATTTAGATGTAATAATAATTTTATCCAAATATGTTACTGTACCTATGTAGACATCATAGTTCTTTACAAACAGGTACAAACTAGAGATGTGTGTTGAACCCAGTGCTTTGGTTTTGGTTTTAAATCTTCATTAAGTTTTGGTTTTGGTAAAACCACCCTCAGCTGTTTTGGTTTGGAATTTCTTTAAATATTGATAAAAACAGCTAAAATCATGTACTGTAGTTTTGACCTGTTTTTGTTCCTACAATTGTATTAACATCAATAACATTAATTCACAGGCATTTCAGTCACTTTTGATCACCTCACAAAAAAATGTTCACCTATATTGGCCAAAGGCTGCAGCAAGCTCACTGGCTAAAGTAAGCAGCAGAGCAGCTGCCCAGTCTAAAAGAATATAGCACTTCTATGAAACATAGGAGAACTGCAGTGGCAGACATGATGGCTGTTTAATAAACTATATGACCCTATAGAATGTTTTCAATAATCAAGAACTAATAACCTAAAATTAAAAGCCTAGTAAAAAATGTAATATATCACATACTAACACACCAACAATTTACAAATACACTAGTTTAGGTGCTTGTGGTAGCAGCAAAAATGTTTAATTTAAAAAACAAAATGTGTGGGGTCCACCACAAAATCAATAACCAGCCCTGGACAACTGGGCCTGATCTGGAATTAGAAAATATGGTTACAAAATGGAGAGGGGTCCCCCCTATTCTCCAATAATGAGCACCAGGCTGAACCAGTCGGGGGGGCTGATGGTATAGCGGGGAGACACACATCTTGGGGTGCCCCTGCCATAACTTCAACCAGACCCAAACTAGTCAGCCCAGGGATGGAATTCATCAGAAAGTGGGGACCCCAAAAATAAAATGGGGTTCCTCCTCCTGAGGAACTACCAGTCCTGGGAGGAAAGCCAAGAGCTACCCCCAGCATCTCTGGTGACAACAGATGCAGGGTTAATAGTCATAAAATAGTAAATATTGTTGTTTGTTATAGGTGGACTACAAGTCTCAAGCAGGCATCCATGGCATGATTGCACCTATGGACAATAAGTACCAGCATGCTCGGACATTAATGGTCACTGGCACCTTTAATCTACCTGTAAAAAAAATAATAAAGCAAAGAAAATACTTACAGAATGCATGTTTTAATATTTAATAATAATAATAATAATAATAATAATAATAATAATAATATATACTTACCAGACCCATGGATGGCCTCCTCTTTTGTCCATGTAAGCATCCTTGGTCTTCAGAAATGACAATCCATAAACCCAATCCATACAGACTTGCACTGTACTTAATGTACAAGTGCCTACTCCATGCTTTGTATCTCCCTGCCATGGCATTACCACACTGGCTGGGTCAGCCTGGTGCTGGTTATTTGAGAATAGGGGAGGACCAACACAATTTTTCCCCCTATTTTCCTGTACTAGCCCAGATTGAGAGGTTTGGGGCTGGACACTGATTTTTGGGGGCTGAAAAAAGTGCCGGTATGTCATACCATTGCATACTTGCACACTTTGAGCACTGCTTGGTCCACTGTATCTGATTTGCATATCATAAACTCAACACCCACTGCAATTGCTCAGCCACTAACTAACAGTTTGAGACAAATGATTTGTAGACTTTCAGTAAATTGTATAAATCAGTGCACAGGATCTTCCAAAATTCTAAACAAATAAAATAACAAAAGAACAGATAAGTTAACGATATGGTGTATTACATCTAACAGACAATTGGAGAACATGGATGGTGTAATGGATAGCATTACTGCTTCACGGCACTGAGGTCATGGGTTCAATCCCAACCACGGCCCTATCAGTGTAGTTTTTATATTCTCCACGTGATTGCACAGGTTTTCTGCAGGTACTCTGGTTTCCTCCCACAAATGGTAGGTTCATTGGCTCCTCACAAAAAAACAAAAACATAAATTAACCTTAGTGTGTGCGTGTACATGTTGCCCGGAAATATAGATTGCAAGCTCTCCTGGGGCAGGGACTGATGTGAATGGCCAAATATTCTCTGGAAACTGCTGTGGAATAAGGACCTGATTCAGAGTTGGAAGGTATTCCAAAGTTCATACAGTTGAGTGATTATCGGTGATCTGCACATGAGTCACAGCCGCATTGCATATGTGTTGCAAATGAATTGTGATCGCACTCGATGTGAGAATTCACTTTCAATTGTTTGACAGGAAGAGTCCATTTTGTGGGTGGTTACAGGAATTTCCATGATAAACGCAGGCATGTCTGGTTTGTTTCCTGGGCGTCAACTAGCTCCAGTGTCTCAATTACCACATCCATTCTGAGTGACCATAGACGCACTCAAGGAGTCTATGTTTTGAGGATCTGCATAAAAAGGTGAGTTTGTGTACGCAGTTGTGGGCAGCTACAGTAACAGAGAAATTATTCTGAGCTTTAAGGATTTTTGATGTTCTCGCTACTTTCCTATTATCTCATCTTTGCAGGAGCCATTTAATTCATCTGTGCAGGAGCCTTGCTGCACATGTACAGATCAGGTCTTATGATGTCAGGCGCAGTGCCCCATAAGCTGCAACATGATTGACATACTGCTGGCATTTGAGGGCAGTTACAGGGAATGTTCCAGGAAATAGGGGGGGGGAGTTGACCCTATTTTGTGGATGTGGATAAATGCATGAACCTGAACTTTGGGGTTCCGAGTAAAATCGAGTCCTGTTCAGGTTTTCTCGCTAAGTTCGGAACTCTACAAAACGGATCTCAGAATGCATTTAAGTCCCTCCCTAATGATTTCAGGTAATGCGAGCTGGTCAAAATTCACTGGATATGATTGTTATTAATGTTAATACTATAGGAACAAAAAATGGTCCAAATTACATGATTTTAGTTGATTTTAAAGAAATCCAAAACCAAAACTGAACCAAAACACTTGAGGATGGTTTTGCCAAAACCAAAAACTTGACAATGATTTAGAACCAAAACCAAAACAAATTTCCAATATTTATAGAAGCTTATGTTTTTGCATTGTATAAGTAACCTTTAAGCACAGGTGAGTCAGCACCAGTCAGCTAGTCTCACATTCAATTCCATTTTGGTCCCATCTTAATCCCTGACTGCAATTAGGGTTATATGAAACCCCAAATGGAGAAAGAAGATTCTATCACACAGAAATAATAAGTTGATGTTGTTTGAGAGAGACCTCTAAATTTTTAAAGAATTGTCATATATCTGTTCTTCATCATGTGATAGGGGGTGCTGCCGTAGGCCAAAAATTATAGTTGGATCAAAAGAGAGAAAAAGAACCCTATGATTGGCACACAAATAAACTAAAATGTAACTTTTATTTATTGATATTAAAATAATCTGTAGTCATGATAGGCGAAATTTAATATTAGTAATGATGATAGAGTGCAGAAAAATAGATAGAAAATGAGTGTGTATAAAACATGGGATGTCCCGCTATGTGTTTACTCCTGTTCTAAAATCAATTAACCCATATCATGTATTTCACTATTCCAAAAAAGGAAAATACAGTAATATACTGTGTGCTATCTTTAATATATATTCCGCAGTTACTGTGCAATTTAATGCACAGATACTGTATATCGTATGCAAAGCCTTTCATTATTATTATATGGATGCAGGGGTTGTTGATCTCAAATTATATTTGTTAAGATTATGTACTGCTTCAAGAAGTATGCTGTTTTGATTATTATCCTATATAAGCACAATATTTCCATTTCTTTGCAGTTTAATCAAATAATAAAATTTTTGCTTTCATCAGCTCAATTTTAATAAAGCTTATCAGACACTCTTTATTATATGTGTGTTATTTTAATAAATTATGTTAACACTCAACATTGTGTCTAATTGCTTTATAGACAGTATACATGTGATTTGCACCAGTAGTTCTCAAAAATCACAGATACAATGTTGCAATTTGTTGTAAGAAATTGTAACCTCTGTAGTATGTTACATTAGTATCCCTTCACAGCTGCCGTGCTCACAGATTGCTACTGCTAGGGGCAGTGTTCTGACAGTCTTAATTAGTGACAGACTGCCCTGTATTTGTCAACAGTATATTTTATGGCAAGGTAGTCAGTTGTTAGCGTATTATGCTTGTTAGGTTTATTGTCGTAAACCTCTGAACACATTACACGGAGCACATTGTAATGTAGCTCCGTGGCATACTGAACATTGCGTGCTCTCTCTCCCCCACAACCATGTATCATGCAGCTAAACGGTCAAATATTAATACATTTAGGCTTAGTATTTCACGTGGCACAGGGTTCAACAAACATAGCGGGCTTCCCCGCCGACACGCATTTCGCTAATAGAACTTTAACAAGGCAACCCTTGGGCTAATTGATTTTAGAACAGGAGTAAACAAATAGCGGGACATTCCGTGTCTTATGCACATTCATTTTCTATTTTTCTGCACTCTATCATTACTATTTTTTTATATTTCGCTATTCATGACTACAGATTATATGAAACCCCAGAAACTTCTTTCAATATATTTCACTGTATTTTAGACTATGAGGGGTATTCAATATGAAAGTTAACTTCACTCTCAAAGTTAACGTTTCATATTGGAGTTTTTTTCTGCGTTAAAGTATGGTGCGCACTCCCACTTATCCCCGTATTCAATATAAAATTAATGAAAACGGGAAACTCCGAAGTTGGATTTGCGTAAAGTTACAAATTTTTCCTTAAAAAAATTGTATGACCCCCCTAAAGTAGTAAAAACATGGGCAATCACTATGGGTACCCCCATTTTAGCCTTTAATTGAAAGTCGGGGATTTAAATAGCCGCAGCAGGTGTTTTTTTCCCGACATTGAAGAAGTGATGCAGAAGAGCACTTAGGTTATTTTTTTCATTTTTTTAAGTGGTCCCATCAAATTTGGGGTACATGAAAATGGGTACTAGCATATTTTGATGTCCCTAAAGTCAGTTTTTAAAAATTCTGCATTTGTGCACCTGCCGCTATAATTCTATTGAAAATACCTGCTGCATACTTGTAGAATAGCCCTGAACCTATTTCCCTATTGTTTAACAATTTTTTCCCTTTTTTTTTTTTGCACCCCAATTTTTAAATAAAGTTTTTGGGGTGTCCCTATTTTTTTTTAAAACTTTTTTTGACACAGTTCTTTTTTAAATGTCAATCTCAGGGGTGCAGGCTATTTTTTTTAAGCCTGCACCCCTAAACCCCAATTCTGCACTTTTTTTCGACACCTATTCAATGGTGAAAAGTTATCACCATTTTTTATCAAAGACTTTTCAAAACTGCGATAAGTCTTTGAAATTGAATACGGTGTAAAACTAAAACCAGTGATATTAACGCAAAAAAGTTAAAAAGTGCGATATTAACGCAAAAAACGATGTTATCGCACCCATATTGAATACCCCTATATGAGCAGAATAAATACTGATTTTTAGATTCATTAATAAAAGTTATATTTTAGCTACAGTTGTAAGTGCATGATTTAAGGACTTGTTTTTTTTCTTTTTCTTTTTATAGAAGAATCATAATGAGGGTGAACATGAGACAGTTTAGACTTTGCAAGTACAGGTGCTACTTTGGGCAATTTACCTTACCCCATATTTTGATTTCATTGATAGGCTAGAGATGTCTCCATTGTTTGGTTTCATTACTAAATGGTCCAGGGTAGAGTATTGGAGATATACCAAGGTAGATGCAAAGACACATAGGCATGACTACCATAGGTGCAGGTGGTGCGGCTGCTATGGGACTTGGACCGACCTGGGGCCTGACCCTCCTTTTGCACCTATGGTGCCAGGCCTCGGTCTGTGGCCCTGCATTCCCCTCCCTCACTCCCCTCTCCTAAACTTACCTGTAGCCTGCTCTGTGGTCATGCCCCCACCTCTCTCCATGGTCACGTCCTCCCGGCTGTCCTCATTGACTGATACTGGGAGGAGGCATGGCCGCCTCCTCCAAGCATCAGTCAGTGAGGAGAGAGAGGTGGAGCCGACCAGGAAAGTGTGCCTGCCCTACACAGCATGACCACGGAGCAGGTAAGTTGAGAAGATGTGAGTGCAGAGGTGAAGGGTGTGGCCTGAGGGAGGGCCACATAACTAGGAGGGCCTGTGAAAATTTTGCTGTGGGGCCCCCTAGGTCTAGTTACGCCCCTGCAAAGACACATCTTCCAGCTGTCCCCCACTTACATGATACTGTATGATATGTGCAAATCAGTCGATAGCAGAGTGATACAGTCCAAAACTCCTGCTTTTGCTACTTCTGCTGACCTGTATTACAGGATCTGGAGAAGGAGCAAGTGTACCTTTAGATCATGACTGTAACAATTGTACCTCTACCTATTCTTATTGTATTTATTTTTCTATTTGTGTTCTTGTGTAATATATGTATTTTAAGGCTTGGTTTTGGAGGATTTTTTACAATTAAATTATGGTAGGTGTCAATGTTTTATAAAATGTTTCTATTTTTACACAAATATTTTTTAGGGGCTAGTAGTTTGCAAAGGTGCTATTCTTTTGTGAAATTTATTGTTTGGGGAAAATTTTAGGTGTTTGTCAGGGTATAAGAGTGCTCTGTTAAAATAAATTACTTTACAAAACAAACCAATTTATAAATTATTCTTACCAAATGTTTGATATTTACAGATATTAATAAAATGTGATTAATGTGATGTTTCCTATAAAGTGGAGGGAAACTTAAAAAAAAGTGTAGATGCAAAGTTGGATGCATCTGTGTATTACACCCCCCAAAAAATCTATGTAAAATTAGCATATACAGAATATATGTGTATGTGTTTGATGTATCTCAAGATGTATCCAGCTCAGCCCTAGCAATAACGATCCAGATTGACAACACAAATACAGTTACACCCTACCTAGTCATAGATAAACATATGTTTTCATAGTAAATGATGCAATTGCTATTAACTTTGATTTAATTAATAAAAAGCACTCTAACACCTAGGGTATAATCTTCCTACTAATGTTTGCAACAAAAACATATGCTAATCTATTCCACAAAATCATATAATTTAGGCACAATCAATTAAGAAAGCACCATCAGCTTCAGATGTGAATCCACTATCTATCACCAGCCTATCAGAAGCTTCTAACTAGTGCTTGCATATGTCATCATCCTCGTCATCATCAGTATGTACAGTACTTGCACCAGCAGTCAGGAACCACTAGTAAAATGGCTACTGAAATGCATATCTGTGTCTTTGCCTGGGTCTGCATTAGTTTAATTTATAAAAGGAAAAGTAATCTGATAAAAACATTTAAAAAAAAATAAAAAATTAAAATTCACTAGAGATAGTGTCTATGAAACTGTAATTATATTTGGGGTATTTGGTTTATGTGACACTGTAATACTCAGTATGATAAATACATTACCCTCATAAAGTGAAGAATATAAAACAGGAATGTCCAAACAGAGGATAAAAGTTGAAACAACAGTTTATTTATGATTCGAGTCAAGGGAAAAAATGTAGCACTTTTCAAATAATTAGCAAATTGTCATGGAGACAAATTTACAAATATCGCATTGTAAACTATTCTATTTCATACAATACATTGCAACAAAGCAGATATTAAAGAAACATTAGACAATAAAATGGAAACAATATCACAGTATCAAATCATAAAAAAATAAAGTCTTAAAGTAATAGCCTGCGAATTGTAGTGTGCGAGTGTCTTAGAAATGTAACTACTGTATATGCGAGTCTGAAGGTGCGAACGTAAATCGCATGCGACACCATGCGAAATTCCAGCAATAACAGCCTGTGAAAATCTTGCAAATTACAGATCGTATTACATTACATACAGTAGGCAGAGTTTGCGTTACAATCAATCTACCAATTGGTCATTAAAAGTTGCACAAAATCCACATCATTGCCACTTCACCATATTTAATACTGAAAGGTTTTGGGAAGAAGACAGGCGTAGGACAGAGTAGTGTGGTTGAGCAGAGTATTGTTTGGAGTATGGTGATTATTTTTTTCTGATTACTGATTGAATTGTCATTCTAACTTTGTTTGTATTAGTTTTTTTATTATTTTGCTAACTTATTTGGTCCTTGTGTCATATCTGCCTGTTGTCCTGTGTTATTTGTGAGTGAAAGATGTGTAAGTGGTGTGTGCTAGTAAGTGTTAGTAGTGTCATTATTTTCTCAGTGTTCTGTGTTTGTTTGTCCTTTTTGTGTTTACAAAATGGCTTCTAGGAAGAGGATTGAGGAGGAGGTGAGCAGTGAGGAGGAGGTAGTGGGGTTCTCCACTGAGTTAGTGGAGGAGGGTGGAAATGAGGAGGAGTAGGTTGAGGTACAGCCTGTAGTGAGTGCCCCTGGTAGAACCAAAAAAGGGTGCAATATGCTCTTTATCTATAAGAAAATTGTGCCAGTGAATGACAGGCTGCTCGGTAGTGATGCACAATGCACATCTGTTGCCCAAAGAAGGCTTTATGGCAGAGTGTTTGTGAGGTAGTAAATGCTATGACCTCCTGCAAGCTGTGTGTGGAAAATTTTAAGAAAAGATTTAAGTATGTCAAGCGTGTCCTTAAAGTGAATATGACAGAGGAGCTGCATGAGCGTGGCAAAAAAGGTGGACAACCTGTACGCATTAACTACACAGCATTTGAGGAGCTAAAGCAAATTATACACCCAGAAATTCTTCCGAAGATCCATTTTGAGGATGCTGACCATCCTTCCTGTCAAGCAACACCTGGTGAGTTGCAAACATTTTTTAATGTTATAAGATTGTAAACCCAGAATTAATGATATGATCACTAATAATTTTGTACTTTTCCTAAATGTACCAAAAGCAATACACAATTATTTTTTAATCAAACCACTATAAGTGAAAAGAAACATAGCAGAGGACCATATGGACAATGTGTTTTATAATATAAATCCATCGATTTTATTTAGAGATGTGCGGGTTTGGTTTTATTCTGTTGATAACACCAAATTATCTCAAGTTCGGATTAGTTCAGATTTCTCTTATTGGCTATCCAAAACATGTGACAGCTGGATAGCCAATATGATGCAGTTTTTGAGATCCGAACATATGAGAGTAAATCTGAGTAAAACCGAACTGCACATCTCTAAAAAAAGACCTGCATTGTAATATCAAATTGAACATGGTAACACTGATTTATTTTATTTTTTAAAATTTTGCAAAGTAAACTAAGTCAACTCCTTTTGAAAAACAAAATACCTTGTTTGTTAACTTTGCACTACACTCCTACCCTCCTTCATTGTTCAAAAAACCAGGGTACATTGGTGTAAAATACATTCACTTTACTTAGTACTCAAAGCACCTGACTACAAGTATGGTTATCCTGAAAACAGTTTTTTGTAAGGAGAAACAGATTACTAGGTTCAATGTTGTTGGCTTAAAAGAGAACAAATATACTTACATGTACTTTCCTTGTTTCAGATCCTTGTCATAGAATAGAACAAAGACCAACACCGATTGTCATTGATGACTTGGGCAGACAGGAGTACTTTAATCTCACAGTGGTAAACACAATTGAGTTTATAGATGATACACCACAAGAGGATATTGTTGAGCCAGAGGAATGGGAGCAGCTGCAGGCCACACCTACACCCATACCAACAGTGGAACAGATTCCCAGACATTCAGGTGAAATTTATGGAAGTGCAAACCAACCAACTCAACAATATTACTACCTACAGTAGATTCGCAAATTTAACTTAGCACAAGATACTCACACCAGAATGTCGATCGTCATTTTATGGACATAAAGGACAATATTAATTCACATATGTTTGACATTTCACAAGTTTTCAGAGCCCAAACAGAGGCACTGCTTAACCAACAAAAGAGAACATGTGGCCCAAACTCGAACATTGGGTCTTTTTAGAACTGTACCTCCACAGCTAGCAACCAAACTACCACACCACCCCACTACCAACCTCTTCAATCAACACTCCTCCAAGGTGCATTGCTAGAACTTCTGGTAGTATATGTAAAGGGATAGGAAGGGAGACTGATGGCACCCAGCACACCAAAAAGTGATTGTTGGAACATGTTGTGCTACACATATTTTGCAGTCATTTTGTGTGTAAAGTAAATATTTTGGCAATAACATTTGTCTGTTATATTTCATACAATCAGATAAGGAAAGGTGTATATATAAAGTAAATAGTAGGTGATTGTATGCAAATTTTACACATGATGCAAATTATTTACATGACCACAGGCTTTTAACATTACAAATGTGTTTTTATCCCAAAAAACAAAAATGTTAATTGTCACAATTTAAAATACCATAATCAGTTTTCAAAAGTTACATGCCACCACCTAACATGGGTAGATGTTAATTAGCTCTATAATGTTAAAATTTAGAAAACATACTTTACAGCCCTAACTGTGTTAAATGTCAACATATTCAGTCTAACATTAAAACACACTTACATATGAAGTACTGGCATATGATCCTCTCACAAACCTCATTAACCCCCTTTCCTGTATTGATCACATCCACAGATGTTGTAGGGTCACTTAGCTCCTCAACATATGGCTACATGACTCCAAGATCAGATGTATCTTTAGGTTGGGTATGAAATCCGGGCGGTCAGAATCCTGGCAGCGTAATCCTGATGGTGTAAATCCTGCTGCATGCAGTTAAGTATTCTAAATCTTCCACCAACCCTACCCCTAACCCAAACCCACCTTTCACACAGCATAACCTTAACCTTCCCCTCCATTCAGCCTGACCCTAACCCTACCCTCCCGCAGCCTAACCTAAACCTCCCCCTAGTGCTTAACCTAACTCTAACCCTAATAGTCTACATTGGGATTGCAGTTGTCTGGATTCTGGAGCCAGGATTCCAACTGCTGTCGGGATTCTGGTGCCCAGATTCTGATTGATGACATTGTGTGTGCCAGGATGCCAACTACATCCCATATATTGACCCAGAGCAATGTTATGTAACATACAGTATGCTGAAATTATGTCACCTACCTTCTTGGGCTAATAAAGTAGGATTGCCTTGGAACAATGCAAACACCTGAACCTACTCTTCAAGCCCAAATGTACACTCAATAACATTCCCTGAGGCGATGTGAGCATTGTTATATCAACAGTGGTGTCATGAGCCAGGTTTGACACCCATATCCTGAATCGCCTAGGGACATTTTAAAGTGTGAAACTTAACACATTATGCGGGAACATGTTTAAATAAAACCATATTACATGAGTGATGTGTTATACTGTTTGGTAAAGAACAGTAACAGGTTAATGTGGCAACTACTGTATTTAAAACTGCATCACAGTACGGCTATTCTGTAGTGCAAAAAGCCTTCACAACACACATGCAGTAACAACAAAAAAATTTAGATGATTGTCACCTTTACTTTTTCAATATGCTGGTTTCAGGTCCTGCAGTCACAAACTAACACACACTTGCTATAGTAGGAGTTATTGTTATTGTAAACACCAAGTACTACATACCTAGGAGCCAGCCTTTTGGCATTTGTCCACTTTCAAACCTCTCCCATAGGGCTGATTGGCGCAGAATATAGGCATCATGGCAAGATCCTGGAAAACGTGTAACAACACTGAGAATTATGAGGTGAACATCACAGACCACCTGCACATTGAGGGAGTGGTTGTGATGCCTTTTGACATACACTTGATCCCTCAAGTGTGGTGATCTGAGCCCAATGTTGGTACAATCTATGGCTCCCAGGACACTTGGGAGTCCTGTGAGACTACAGAAGGCTAATCTCAGATCCTGCCAGTCTGACTCACTGGGGAATAAGATGTATGTATGAATGTATGACAAAGTTTCTTAAAGGCACATAATACTTGAGTTAAATGCCAAGAGAAAGTGGCCTGTGTGATCCCCAACACCCTAAAGCTCACAGACTGAAAAGAGCCTGTAGCAAAAAAGTGCAGGGCACACAATAAGTTATGCAGCCCAGACCCTGCATAGTTACTGGCAGCCAAAGGTTCACCTATATTAACCTTGTGGTTCCCATCATAGGCTACAATGTAGTGGTACCCACCATAGACATCACTGGCACTTTCCCACCATTGAAATCTATGTGGGAAAGTTTGACAGACAGATTGACCGCACAGAGCCAGTCAGCAGGCAGCTCCTATGGAGGTGCCTGCTGATTGGCTGGTGGCTTCTGTAATGACAGGAGTCATTTGGGACCTGGTCATTTGCGCAGAGGAAGTGTATGTATAAACACATACACTTCCTCCTGTCCGACTTCATTTCACGTGCCCATTTTTTTTGTTTTCAACCCTTTGGATGCTTACTAGGACTGAAGAGTACATGATCTACACTAGGAATAGGTCAGTATGGACTTTTTTTTTACAAGTATCATGGATGCTAAAGGATAAGAGGACATGAATGGCTACAGGGATTATAGGTGAGTATGAGTGAGTGTGAATATGAGTGTACATGTATGTTTAAATAGAATTTTACTTTCACAGTATGAGTTTTTTCTTTATTTTAATTTTTCTTTTGCATGTGAACTAGCAGTACCAGCTGGTACTTCATGCCCCACATGCTGGTACTTGTGGTTTTCCAAGTAACAGCATGCGGGTGAAGCTTGCTGGGTCCTCTGGTTCTCAAATAAAAGACAATATTATTAATTCTATTTTTTACACACATTTACATAATCAAAAGTATGAAAAAAGGAAGCGCTTTGAAAAGAGAAAATACATTTAATTACATAAAAAATATATTATTCATACACATAACAATATCAATAATACTGGCTGGTCATTAGTAAAACAATAAAATAATTAGTTACTATCTATACAATGATAATCTTTGCAATAAACTAAATAATGGTCTGCATGTCTGCCAGTCTGTTGGACAAACAATAGCAATCAGAGTGTTAGTAGCAGTTGAAAGCATTTTATATATTATGCTTTAGCAGTCTTGTCCCCCAGTCATGAAAAGCAGAGTTAATAAGGCAGTAATTTAATCAATGTTCTTTATACTTATACTGACTGGACCAAGTGGTATATAAATGTCCACTGATTCACATTCCAGGCCAGGCAATGTATCTTAATCAGTTTGTAGCCATTTAGTTTATAGCTATGCAGAGCAATCGCTTGGTATGTGCCCTTATATTAAGGCTGAATAGAAAAAAAATGGAAATTCCGAGTTACCGGGCTGAAATTTGGCACGGATGGATAGAACTGTGGCTCGGTGCTGCATTTAAAATTTCAGGGAAAAAAACATAAAAAATTAGGATTTGGAGTAATCTAAAGCTCCAACTGTCACTTTTTTCTGACATTCTCAATTAGGACAACTTTTCTGCTGTTCTTTATGGGGGATTTTTGGGAAGGCATAACTCAGGGCAGGGGGCAAATTTAGACTTGGGGTTTGTTTTATTAGGTAGCTATTGTTCCAGAAAAGGGCCTTTTGGGGTTCAGGTAATTGAGAAAGTTAGTTTTTAAACTATTACCTCACAAATCTGCCATTATACAGATAGGAAGTTTCAATTCCTTGAGCAGCCTCAGTAGGAGCCTTCAGCATGTGTAATCACTGTGGCTTCACTTGGGTGCAGCAAGATGGCTGCCTTTTGCAGGCAGGGGGCCGGGTCCAGGGGGAAGGAAGCCGGCGTTTGCTGCGGCCGGGATGTGGGGGAGAAAGTGTAGGGGTTAGATGTGGCTGGGGATGGTAGCGGGGGTTAGCAGCGGCAGCAGTGCTGGCGGCAGTGTAGCAGGTGTTAGGATGTGGGGAAGGTAGCAGCACACAGATGCAGGCTCGGATATGGAATATCCGTAATACCTGCATCTGTGTTTAAAAAAAACAAACACAGAAGCAGGGATGGATCAGTGAGACCTGTCTGTGTTTCTGTGTTTAATTAAAAAAAGAAAGTAAAATAAAAAATGGCGTGGCCCCCTCCCCAAAACAACAACCAGCACCAGTACTGGTTGTGCTCAATACAGGGGAAAAATGAGGTAGGGGTCCCCTATATGAAGCACAACCAGCACCAGGCTTTTCAGAACCAGTCCAGGTTGCCTAAATACGGGGGACAATTAAAGTAGGGGCCCCCCATATTCAGCGCAACCAGCACTGAGCTCTGAGCCGGCTCTGGTTCTGGAAATACAGGTTGAAAAATGTGTAGGGTCCCCCTGTATTTACCAGAACCAGCACCGGACTCTTTCTAGTGGGAGGTGATGCCACAGCAAGGGGAGCTTTCCTTTTCACTGGGCTCCCCAGCCACAGCATCACCCATGACCACTAGTCAGTACAGGCTGGGGATCCCTGGGGAGATGGGGGCCCCACCAATAAAGGGGTCCCCCTTTCCAGGGCACCCCAGGCCCAGGCTGATAGCCTGGGGCTATCCCCGGCACCACCGGCACACCTGGGGGTGTGTAAAGTGTGGTGCAAATAAAGTTAAAATATTGTTTTTTGCTGTGAAACTAGAGTTCCCAGCAAGCCTCCCCTGCATGCTGGTACTTGGAGAACCACAAGTATCAGCATGCGGGGCAGTACGGGCCTGCTGGTATCTGTTGTTCCACAGCAAAAGCAATATTAAAAAAACAAAGAACAACACACCATAGAAATCTACAATTTTCTTAAAACATACATGCACACACACATATACTCACACATGCACACACTATCTCTCATACTCACCTAGTATCCCTGAAGCCAATTTGTCCTCTTCTCCAGTAGACAATCCAATGGAGTACCTGTAATAAAAATTCCATACTCACCTCCTCCTATGCGTGGATCTGTCCTCTTCATTCCAAAGTAGGCAATACAGGGTCTTGGCAAAAAAAAATGCAATTACCCGAGCCACGGACATTAGTAGTGTCCTCTAAGGAGACTACTACCCTAATGTCAGCTCCGCCCGGGATTTCTGAACTGAAATCCTGGTGTGGAGCGAGCCTTCTGCCTCTCAGCCAATGAGCGGTTCTCAACCTTGACTTCAATGGTGAGAACCAAGCATGCCCTTTTAAAACTGGTGCCTCAGCGCCATTTTTGAAATTCAAAGATGTCCACCGCGAGCCATGATTGCCCAGCCCCCTCGGCTGGCTTAGATACAACCAGCAGAAGCTCTGGATGGGTGGTGGCCGGCAAAAAGAGCTTAAAGGCCGCCGCCTTCCAGGTCCAGCCAAGTTTATGTTTTGGGAAATTTTTTTGCCAGGTTTTTCCAAACTGTTTAACCTGAACCTTTCTTTTACTATACAATCTGGACATTGCCTCTTGGATAAGGATCTAATTTTACTTAGTAATAGGTAAAATTCATCTAGGTATTCCAGCAGTTCATCAAAAATATGATTCCGTGCCATGGCTGTCTTGGCTGTTTTGGTGGCTGTGGCTAATATACCCAAATGCGTACGTAGGTGTACTGTAAGATATAAAAACCTGAAGTGACGAGACAAACAGCCTTTGCATATTCATCCTGCCTGAAATGGTGTGTTACTATGATACACAGGGATAAGTGTGATTTCAGGTACAGCAGATGTCCAATTGTAATCAGCTACTTTATCAATAGAGGTGGTCCATGAGGCTGGTCAGTGGAGGCACAATTGAACACTCCACTGAAATTATTCATTTCATGCATTTATTTATGATATTCTGTGCCATTTTTTATGGAGACATTGAATCAGAAATTACCAAAGTCTTTATATAGTATGTATAACTAGAAAAACACAATTGCCATCATGAAAGGTGCATGCTTCACTCGGCAGAAGCTATGCAGTCTCACTGAGGTGTAGGACCGCCGATTGAGAAATGTGGTGCCCTATATTAATAATGCTGTGAAAGTGGTGGCGTACCACGAGGTGCGGAGACAACTGCGCAGGGAGGTTGGGTCCCACCACTTCATGGTTCAGCTGGAGCGGCGGTAGAGTGACAGCCAGACTTAATGATCCATCTGTGGAGTGTGATAAGACACCATAAGTATGCTTTTTAATGATTAAATATGACTGTATACTTCAGTGACAGTATGTGCATCGTTCAGTTTAGGCTCACATATAGGTTGCAGTTATATATAGGTGCTGTTGTGTTTACATTTGATGCCAGATACCATTTTGTTTTCATGTATGCACAAAAGCCATTTTGTTGACACATGTTTGTCTAAGAATGCAATAGTTGTAGTCTTCCTACCTATATATCTGTCTGTTATGACCCAGTTTTGTTCTATTAATGTTTACAATTGTAAAGCGCAACGGAATATGCTGCGCTTTATAAGATACTGTTAATAAATAAATAAATAATTTATGTTCCTTATCACAATAGACGATGTGAATCTGAGCACTGCTGCAATGTAACTTATTAAATGTATGTCAATGACTATCCTACCCCTTTGTTTTTTTTAATAATTTTAGAAATTACAATATTTATATAGTTACATTGAGTTTGTTTGTGTTTTCACATGGAATAAACAAACACAGCGCCTAAGAGCTGCCAAAAGACAACGTCTGCAACCTGTGTCCTCCTCCCCTACCTGGCCCCACTCCCGTGCACAGTCCACATCCTCTCCTGGGTCTTCAACCCCTTCCCAGTCCCCATCCACTGCCCAGTCCCCCTCCCCGGCCCAGTCAAAATCCCCTTCCCAGTCCCCCTCCCCTGCCTGGTCACCACGCCCTGCACAGTTCCCCTCCCCTGCCTGGTAAAAAAAAGACATAATTGTAATTTTTTTAATGTTTAAGTCCATGATTAGTGATAATCACATTTTTTTTAGATGGTGACCATCAGAGGGCAGAGGTGCACCAGGCCAGGGGTGCCGAAAGGGGGAGGAGTGGCCCCAAGTCTGACACTGCCCCCCCTTACTCCTACCTGTTAGCAGCCTAGCACATGCTGTTGTGTGCTGGGCTTCTGTGGGAGAGAAATCACAGTGATTGCGCCCCCCCCCTGGATTTGCACCGGGCTGAGTGGCTCTTAGCACCCCTCTCCCCAGTGCAGAGCGATGCTTCACGACACTGGGTTTTTTTGCAGGGGGCGTGGCCATGCTTCCAACGATTAGGCCATGCCCCCTTTCCATGGGACCAGGGTGTCTCTCTATGGCCCTGTGCCAGGCTAAGGTTGTGGAGTTGTTGAAGCCTCAAGAGGAGTTGTTGAAGGTTAAAGTCATCCATACTTCAATTGATCACCTAATAAATTTGTTACATAATTTTTTTGTTCATTTTAGTTTTGGATATTAAGTTTATTCAAAAAGGAAACATTTAATAAGTGTATGGAATTTTAAAACATTTCTAAGTAAAATGTAAAAAGATTAATGTGTTGTGTGATTATTATAGATATGAAAAACAGCAAATAAATTATACACTTATGTGAACGCAAATACTGTACATGCAGCAAAAATGTAATACACATTAGACACATTATAGACTACACTTAAAACTTACAGTGCATCCAGAAAGTATTCACAACGCTTCACTTTTTCCACATTTTGTTATGTTACAGCCTTATTCCAAAATGGAATAATTTAATTTTTGTCCTCAAAATTCTACACACAATACCCCATAATGACAAAGTGTAAAAAGTTTTTTTGAGATTTTTGCAAATTTAATAAAAAAAACCCACTAAGAAATCACATGTATATAAGTATTCACGTCCTTTGCAATGAAGCTCAAAATTGAGCTCAGGTGCATTCTGTTTCCACTGATCATCCTTGAGATGTTCCTACAGCTTAATTGGAGTTCACCTGTGGTAAATTCAGTTGATTGGACAGGATTTTGAAAGGCATACACCTGTCTATAAAAGGTCCCACACTTGACAGTGCATGTCAGAGCACAAACCAAGCATGAAGTCCAAGGAATTGTCTGTAGACCTCAGAGAAAGGATTGTCTCAAGCACAAATCTGGGGAAGGGTACAGAAAAATATCAGCTGCTTTGAAGGTCCCAATGAACACAGTGGCCTCCATCATCCATAAATGGAAGAAGTTTGGAACCACCAGGACTCTTCCTAGAGTTGGCCAGCCATCTAAACTGAGCAATCGTGGGAGAAGGGCCCTAGTCAGGGTGGTGGCCAAGAACCCGATGTCAGAGCTACAGCATTCCTCTGTGGAGAAAGGAGAACCTTCCAGAAGGACAACCATCTCTGCAGCAATCCACCAATCAGGCCTGTATGATAGAGTGGCCAGACGTAAGCCACTTCTTAGTAAAAAGCACATGACAGCCCACCTGGAGTTTAACAAAATGCACCTGAAGGACTCTCAGACCATGAAAGACAAAGATTGTACTCTTTGGCGGTGTGAATGCCAGGCGTTATGTTTGGAGGAAACCAGGCACCGCTCATCACCAGGCCAATACCATACCTACAGTGAAGCATTGTGGTGGCATCATCATGCTGGAGATGTTTTTCAGTGGCAGGAACTGGGAGACTAGTCAGGATAGAGGGAAAGATAAATGCAGCAATGTACAGAGACATCCTGGAAGAAAACCTGCTCCAGAGTGCTCTTGACCTCAGACTGGTTCATCTTTCAGCAGGACAATGACCCTAAGCACACAGCCAAGTTATCAAAGGAGTGGCTTCAGGACAACTCTGAGTGGCCCAGCTAGAGCCCAGACTTGAATCCAATTGAACATCTCTGGAGAGATCTGAAAATGGCTGTGCACCGACGCTTCCCATCCAACCTGATGTAGCTTGAGAGGTGCTGCGAAGAGGAATGGGCGAAACTGCCCAAAGATAGGTGTGCCAAGCTTGTGGCATCATATTCAAGACTTGAGGCTGTAATTGCTGCCAAAGGTGCATCAACAAAATATTGAGCAAAGGCCGTGAATACTTACTGTATGTACATGTGATTTCTTAGTTTTTTAAAATTTTTATTATATTTGCAAAAATCGTAAAAAATCTTTTTAATGTTGTCATTATGGGGTATTGTGTGTAGACTTTTGAGGACAAAAATTAATTTATTCCATTTTGGAATAAGGCTGTAACATAACAAAATGTGGAATAAGTGATGTGTTGTGAATACTTTCCAGATGCACTGTATGTTTTAAGTGTAGGCTATTATGTGTCTAATGTGTATTACAATTTTACTTTCCGGATGCACTGTATGTATTTTGCAGTATCCATATATACAGTAGGTGTTTGAGAATATAAATATGTCTGACTATCTGTTCTACACTTAAAACATATGTACTGTATGTAGTAGTATCATTATATAGGTGTTTGAGATTATCTGTCTTTCTGTCTATAATAGAGATATACATAGATATATATCTTAAAAAAATATCTTATTATGTATACACACGAGTGTGTATATATATATATATATATATATATATCTTTATTCACACAGTGTACAGGCCAAATTAATAATAGAGAAGACACTAGTTAATGGTTAAAACTTAAAAAGTTTGCCTTTGTTGTAAAAAGTACCTAATTTTTCATCGTGACACGGATCGCGCTGTTTACACTGCAGGGATTCACAGGTCGTTCCCGTGTTAAAGCCTGCAAGTTACCTGGGTTGGATTGCTGGGTCACTAGACTCGGGAATCCAACCCTGTTCCATTTTACACCCAGAAGCAACCCGGGTTAATCCTGCAATAACCTGGATTTTAGCTCTGCTGTAAAAGGGGTATAACTTTATAATGAGCGGCTGTGTATTTCCCTTGCAGTTGCTTTCGCATATGTGTTCAAGAGGTTGTAACTCACTACGATTACATATGCACCCGGTTATTCTCAATTGTGTTCGTAATGCTCAGTATTACCGTAAATCTCTGAATCAGGCACTTAATCTGGCCCTGGGTGGCCTCCTCATAAATTAATTCATGACCATTTAGAAGATGACTGTTTCTAAATGTAGAAATAGCATCTAAAAAATACCTAGTTTTTCCTCAGCCATCTCACTGCTTATGTGTATAATCTTGTCAATTACCTCTGTCTGACACATCAGGTAGCAGGTAATCTGTATTTTCTGCTTGGTAATCAGCTAGTACTGTAGCACTTCTCAAGTAGCATCCCTGTGTGCTCTAGTTCAGATGAGGTGAGAAGGGGAGGGAGGGATGGATTGTTCGAAGTTTGGCTCTGAGTCACCCCTCACTCAGAGACCAAGTGGTTTCACAATATGTATCTTGTTATTTGTATTTCATGTTTTGAATTTATTATTTTTGTTTTTATCATTCTTATTATAATTGATGGCTTTTCTTTTTTCAAACAGTCTCTTATGAATTCTGTAATTGGAAGATCACACATTTCATTACATTGTTGTAGCATGGTAAGAGCATTTCTTGTCCAATAAAATCTGTTAACATATGTACCGTTCTCCCTGAACATTGCTAGCATGCTTTCAATGTGCTGATACGTGAGTGTGCAGAAATGTCTCTCAAGCTTTTGAGCAAGGCTGTAACAAAATTCAAGCAATTGTCAGACTTTACATTTCCAATATTTAGTAGTCTGGAAAACAATCAGTACTTCATTTCACAGTTTTAAACAAACTAGGATTTTGTTAATAAACGAAAAAAGCCTCAGGCACTTAATAATAATTATATGGCTCAACAGGGTATAAAATACATTGACTTTCACATTCAATGTTAAGGTGATATGTAAGTGATAGCTTCTGGCTCACAGGGTTCTATGTTCATGGTAAACAAAAAAATATAACTAATAGTAGCAGAGCTTAAACACATATCTATATTTCTACTAACGTTCTATTAAAATATATAAGATGAAATCACAGTATGTTTACTAAAAAAAAAAAAAAAACACATACAAAAGAATAAATAAATAATAAAAGAAAATAATATCTATTCGAAATGGGATTAGTACTCTCAACGATTAAATGATCATATCAGGAGTTCATCCTCTATCACATACTTTAGAATTACGGGTATATTAACTAAAGTGCGGGTTTTTAAGAGTGGAGATGTTGCCCATAGCAACCGATCAGATTTTAGCTATTATCTGCTGCAAGATGCTAGATAAATGTTAAGTTAAATGTGATTGGTTGCCTTGGGCAACATCTCCACTTCTAAAAACCTGCACTTTAGTAAAAACTACCCCTTAGCAACCCCTTTGTATTTAATGTGTATTCCCACATCAACTTCCCTTTAAAAGGAACATACTGAGCTATGTTTGAAGTTTGTCAGGGTCATGGAGGTCTACATGGTGCGCACCAAGTAGGCTGTGGAGTCTCTGATTTGAATTTTGGTTTAAGCAAGTTCATTTAGGATGTCTTCCAGTGCCTAAAACTGCACTGATCTTAGGACACAGGCTGATATGTACCAGGCACAGCTCCACTGGAAGAGCAGTGAGTCGGAGAATCAACTGTCGCACTGCATCTACACTGATAGTTACTAATTTCCTCCAAGCACATTTTAATATGCCATGGTCTCCAAGGTTGGTCTGTAAAGAAAAAAATGAAGGTTGCAGATGTAATTCAAGGTCCAATCTTCAAACCCGGGCAACGTGGAGTATCCCAGCTGGTATTTAATATTATTGCCCCATTAAATCCATTGGCTGAAACAGCAGAAGATACAGTGGCTTCAAAAAGCACAGTTTGGTAAATCTACGCCTATTGTATGTGTTTACATATGAATGGAGAGTCTAATCAGTAATGCTCAACTCTCATTCATCAGCCATGAGTGCATGTCTAGACACTAAAGGTGTGCACCGACCACTTTTCGTGTTTTGGTTTTGGATCTGGATCTTTCTTTGTGTTTTGGATCTGGATTGGTTTTGCCAAAACCACTCTTCTGTGTTTTGGGTTCTGGGTTTTGTGTTTTGGATCTGTATTTTTTTTTAAAAAAAAGCATAAAAACAGCTAAAATCACAGAATTTGTGGGTTTTTCTGCTCCTATGCTATTATTAACCTCAATAACCTTAATTTCCACTAATTTCCAGTCTATTCTGAACACCTCACACCTAACAATAGTTTTTTTATGTCAAAAAGGTTGCACCGAGGTAGCTGGATGACTATGCTAAGCGACACGAGTGGGCGGCACAAACACATGGCCAATCTAGGAGTGACACTGTAATGGCAGACAGAATGGCAGTTTGAAAAACTAGGCCCCAAACAGTACATAATGCAAAGAAAAAAAGAGGTGCAAGATGGAATGGGCCTTGGACCCTCCCACCAACCCTAATGTTGTATAAAGAGGACATGCACACTTTAACAAACCAATCATTTCAGCGCCAGGGTCTGCCACACGACTGTGGCTGAAATTATTGGTTCGTTTGGGCCCCCACAAAACAATCTGGCAATTAATCTGTATCTGCACAAACTGGCTCTACGGAGGCAAGATGTCATCCTCATGCTCCTCATCCACCGATTCCTCACCCTCTTCAGTGTTGTGTACAGCCTCATCCTCACAGAGTATTAATTCATCCCCGGTGGAATCCACCACCACAGGTCCCTCTGTACATTCTGGAGGCTGGTCTCCCTGGAAGAGTTGATAATTCATTTTTATGAACATCATCTTCTCCACATTTTTTGGAAGCAACCTCCTACGCCTTTCACTGACAAGGTTCCCGGCTGCACTAAACACTCTGTCAGAGTACACACTGGAGGGGGGGCAACTCAGGTAAAATAGAGCCAGTTTGTACAGGGGCCTCCAAATTGCCTCTTTTTCCTGCCAGTACAGGTACCGACTGTCTGACATGCCTACTTGGATGCTGTCACCGATGTAATTCTCCAGCATTCTGTCAATGGTGACAGTATAATATGCAGTGACAGTAGACTTGTCAGAAATTGTTGGCACATCCTTCAGTCCGGACCAGATGTCCAAACCGGCCCTTGACTTATGACACAGGTGCACGCTTGGCGCTGCTGCTGTGTTGATGCACGTGCAGCTACTGCGCATACATTTTGCACACAAACACAGAAAAAAAAGAATTGTATATTTTTTGTGGAGTGCACTTTGGGGGTTACACCACCCTTTAACAGACTTATGGGACACAGGCACACACTTGGCGCTGCTCCTTTGTTGATGCAGCCACAGTGCACACAATTCACAAACACAGAAAATATTTTTTTATTTTGTTTGGAGTGCACTTTGGGGGTTACAGCACCCTTTAACAGATGAGAGAGCCAGCCCTTTACTTATGACACAGGCACAAGCTTGGCCCTACTTTGTTGATGCACTTGCGGCCACAGTGCTCACAATTCACAAATATAGAAAATAATTTTTTATTTTGTTTGGAGTGCACTTTGGGGGTTACAGCACCCTTTAATGGTCAAGCCAGCCGGCCCTTTACTTATGACACAGGCGCACGCTTGATGCTATTTTGTTGATGCACGTGTGGCTACAGTGCACACAATTCACAAAGACAGAAAAAAAAGAATTGTTTATTTTTTGTGGAGCGCACTTTGGGGGTTACACCACCCTTTAACATACAGACGCATGCTTAACGCTGCTGCATTGAGGATGCAGGTTCGGCCACTGCGCATACATTTCACAAACAAACAGAAAAAAAGATTATTTTATTTTTGTTGGAGAGCACTTTGGGGGTTACACCACCCTTTAACAGACAGACGCATGCTTGGCACTGCTGCTTTGAGGATGCACATACAGTGCACACAATTCACAAACAGAAAAAAAAAATTTTTTTTGGAGTGCACTTTGGGGGTTACAGCACCCTTTAACGGATGAGCCAGCCGGCCCTTTACTTATGACACAGGCGCACGCTTGGCGCCACTTTGTTGATGCACGTGCGGCTACTGCGCACACAATTCACAAACACAGAAAAAAAGAATATATTATTTGGAGTGCACTTTGGGGGTTACAGCACCCTTTAACGGATGAGCCAGCCGGCCCTTTACTTATGACACAGTCACACGCTTGGCACTACTTTGTTGATGCATGTGCAGCTACTGCGCACACAATTCACAAACACAGAAAAAATATATTTTTTTTGCACTTGGGGGGAGCACCCCTGATGGACAGAGCACTACTTGGACAACACAACAGCACTCCTTTAGGACTGGGACACTGCACAGGACTTTGTAGTGGACAAAGCCCCTATGGACAACTGACTGCAGAACACAGCCCACCCAGTCCCTATGGACTTTGGAGGAGTAGACACAGCTGCTATGGACCACAGCAGCACAGCACAACACAGCCAGCCCCTATGGACCTTGAGGAGTGGACACAGCCCCTATGGACAACAGCAGCACAACACAACACATCCAGCCCCTATGGACTTTGGAGGAGTGGCCACAGCCCCTATGGACAACAGCAGCACAGCACAGCAAAACACTACACTGCACTACACTACACAGCCCAGCCAGCCCTAACTCCCACCCTCCCTCTTCACTGTCCACAGCCAAGTGAGAAAATGGTGCCGACACTGGTACCTTATATAGAATACAAAACCCGCGAGACCCGGAAGGCGGGATGATGAAATTTTGCCTCCATTTCAGATCCCAGTCAGGCAGGAAAAGTCGAGCCTGACTCGGATCGGCCTCGGATCGGGGGTGCTCGGACTTCAGAAATCTGAACTCGCTCACCCCTACTAGACACTCACTCATATTCAGGAGTAACACAAAAACAAGGAATCTTTCTACACAAGGCACTAGTGAATAGCATATATCTTTTGGCAGACTGCTGACATGAGCATTTAATTGTTGAGTACAAATTCAGTTCTAAATATACATTTTAGTAACACGTTATATAGCATATATAAGTTATGCAGTTTTTTACAGAGAATATTTATACATTCACTTCAGTTATCCTTGTCCCAGGGAGCTTACAAGCCATATTCCTTACAACATGGGCACAAAGGACTTTATTTCTTGTTAAAACCCAATTAACCTACAAGTATGTATTATTTTCTGTCATGATTTGTTTGATTCGTTTGCATGAGGTTGACATGGCAACACTTCAATTGTCTTCTTTTTAAAAGTCTTGAAGTCATTATTTATGTGGATGAAATGGATGATGATGGGAATAATGGTGGGGGTTTTGTACACTCTCTGATTAGTGAATGGCATATATTGATCCAGGCCATAGCCACTTCATCACATACGGTATCATTTGTGGCATGAACCAGAATACAAGCCATTTTTGAGAGCATATATAGTCCATTCTGCTTTGTTTGAAAAACATTCAATACATACATACTTTCCATTGTGGTTAGATTCAACAAACTTGAAAGGCAACATACAGTACGAAGAGAGGATTTATTCTGCTATACTTTATCCTTTTGCCTAATACTTTCAACAGAGATGGTTGGTGGTGACAGTTATAGCTGGTTTGGAAGTTTATATATTACAAATACTCTGAGTTATCAGGTGCAGCTTCAGTTCCATAATGATCGACATGTTCAATCTTTAATGCAATAATACCAAAGCTATAGATATAGGACATTTGTTGATATTTACTAATTGGTTCCTTTACACTTCATGGCCAGATTCTGGTCCAATTTTTCCATCATTTGAATTGAATAACCCATCTCTACTGCTTCATTTGCTTCTTGAGTTTCATGTCTCTCTTCATTTAATTCCCTGCCACCATTGTAACCCATCAATTTAATTTTATTTTAAAATAGTAAAAGGTGAATCTGACCCAAAAAAATATATTTGTTTTATAGTGGGTTACATAAAATACTGTAATAACAAGAATATTTTGTAATGAATGTAGCATACTCACATTTACCCCTTCATAGGTTTAAAGTAGTATTTTTCCTTCCAATGCAATGTGTTTACCCCAACTTACTACCCAACCCACTTTGTACTTTTTTATTTCTATGATCATTGGATTTTTCACTCAGAAATCCCCTTTGTTCTTACATGACAGTAGTTCATAGATAGGCTCATGGCAAAGAATGAATGGCATCAAGCATAATTACAATCAATATGAAGAGAACACAATTGGTTTCCTCATGATTGACCTGCCGATGCATTGCAGAATAATGAAATGAGTTATGCCAATCATGGATAAAAGCTATCAGTAACTATCAATCTTTCCTCAGTATGAGCAGCCTTTAGCTGCACCTGGAATGTTAAAGTGTTTCATCTGCACTCGGAATGTTAAAGTGAAAACACGGTTTTGAAAGAGAAAGGTAATGAAGCAGTTAATCTTGTGATAATGTTCTAAGTAATCCTAGTTGTTTTATTTCATTGATTATTTCCAAGGCTGAGTTTGTGTAATGAGAGATACCGGTTCACATAGAAAACATATTTACATAGTTAAAATGTTGAAAAAAGACATAACAAAAGGACTAGAAAAGTTTCCCCAGAGCAGAGTTTCCCAAACTTTGTCATTACAGTCCAGGATTTAAGGATATCCATGCTTGAGTCCAGGTGGTTAAATCAAATTGACTGATGTACTAATTAAGTCACCTGTGCTCAAGCATGGATATCCTTAAAACCTGGATTGTAATGGCATTTGGGAAACTCTGACCCAGAGAAATACAAAACAAACCACAGCAAGGGAGCTGCTAATTTACCTTACAAAAGGGGAAAAAAGTCTTTGACACATATTTGTCAATCTTTCACTGACGTAATCTTCCCAATAAATACATTTTGATAGAGTGGGCCAAATGTAAACTCTCACATTGGTCGAATTTTATCTTGAAAATGGGAAAACATCTGGATGAGAGTTTAAATTGTGAGTTTTTTTAGTCTAAAAACATGTGAGTTTGTGTGTTCTCGGATTCTTTTTCCTTGGCTGAGCTTAAACAGTGTGAGAGTCTACTGCTAAAACATTCCATACTGTTGTTGAATATGTGTTTCTTCTATTTGAAGTGGAATCCCCCTTGCCTCCTGCACAGTTCTTGGTATGGAAAAAGAATGTTCTCTATATTTGTAATGTGGTCTGACAAGTGAGGTAAGTGATAAAATATGTTTGTATTACATGGTTCTAACTTCTTTTTAATAATGATAATCAGGTAACTGTTAACTGCAAATAAGGACAGTGTACATTTCAGGCTGTTCACATGACTTTAATAAATATATTAAATAGAACAGGAAATAATATTTATCCAAGTGGTACACTCTAATGTATGGGTGGGCAATAAGCGGACCCCCAGATATTGTAGAACTACATATCCCAGCATGTTCTGCCACAGTTTTGCTATTTGGCCATGTTAAAACTGTTGCAAGGCATGCTGGGTTGTGTAGTTCAACAACAGCAGGAGGGCTGTTTATTGCCCACCCCTGCTCTAATGGCTGTAGTAAGGGGCAGATTGGGAACTTAAAGTGGCCCTGGGAAAAAATTCTGAGAGTGACCTCATTCAAATTTAAACTGCAGGTGCCCCAAAACAATCAGAAGTTGTGCTAGCAAATAGCCAACTTGACAGCCATACAATACAGAGAGCATCTTTATACCTTCCATCCACACAAACAGCATCCCAGTCAAGGGTGTAGCTATAGTCGGAGAGTGCGGCTGCTACAGACACCCTCTCCCTGATCCCAGGCTTTTCTATTTTCACCAGAGTGCTGCTGCAGGGTATCTGGGCCCAGAGATGATCCAAGCTACAGCCATCTCTTGCTGCTGCCTGCATGTATTGTGATGTCACAATGCAGGTCACAGCCCTATATAAAGGATCCCCTGCTACTCGCAGCCATTTTGTGGTGACATATTGATACTCTCTGAGTAGTTCCTGCTTTATTTACGTGACTTTGGATAATGACTACTGTTATGAACATTGGATTATATCTCCCAATAAGGTTCTGAACATCAACATTTTCAGAAAAAGAATCTGAATAACATTTTTAGGTAAGGACTTTATAACAAATTTTGGCCTGTCTCCCTTACCCCTTCAGACACCTCCATCCATTTTATCTATGGCTTTTAATTTAGAAACAATGGATAAAGTAAGTTATTAATCTGATATGACACTACATGACTAAAGATGGATATACACTTGTTCAATCCTCTGAGGATTTAACTCCAGGCCAGACTGTTAACACAATCGTACTGTAGACCTGGATGCAGATTCAACACCCAATATATGCCTATGCAGCTGTCCACTTTTGCAGCAAATCTCAGACAGTAGGTACAGAGAATGGGCTTCTATGGGGCCAGCCTGCCCTGTTGCTGCAGGGCATTTGCTGTCACTGGCCCAGCTGTCTCTGCCTCCATCTCTCTTCATTAACTGATTTATTAATGAATCATAGCCTTCTTATATACCATGTTGTACAAGAAACATTTAGGATTAGAGAGACTATATATTTTTTAATAACTTGTTTGTTTATAATGTTTACTATATGCTAATTACCATTTATTTAATCCTGCATGTCAGCTAAGTAGGTAGATATTAGATAATTTACAATCAAAAAACATAGACTGCAAAATTATTTGCACGGGGGAATGGAAGGCCTTTGGAAATTTTTTCTATTGGGCCCAATAGTTCTTGCTAAGCCCTTAAACCAGTAAACATCATACAGTGCAAAGAGCATCTCAAGTACCACCACAAGAATAGAGACCAGTTTGGTTGCCGCAATAAAGTACATAGATCATTCTAGCGACTGCCACATATTAAATTGAGCATCCTAGTGACAATACAGCACAAACAGCATCCTAGTTACCACCATACAGCAACGACTATTTCCCATGATCACCATACAGCATCCCAGTGACTGCCATAATGTACAGACAGCATTCCATTGAATGTCATACAGTACATTGAGCATCAATGTGATGCCATACAGAACATAATGTACATAGCACCCCAGACTTGTAGCTTGATCACTTCTGGATGACAAACTCATGGAACAGCACTCTGGCCATAGCCCAAGTCCAACATACTGTGTGGAGACCAGCATGGAAATTCACCATACTTGAGTGACCCTTGTTGCCCAATTCCTGTTACATGTTGGACAAAACAAATTTAATACATCTACCAGTGCAGCCTACGACCAATCCACCCTGCTAGTTTTTCTAGTTTACATCAGTATTTTAAGTAATTGTTCCTATAGTTTAGTACAATTAGCTAGTATTTTGGTTTGTTATTGTATAAGGTATGTTTTCTCATAACTTGCCACTAGTTAAAGTTAGTATTTTGCAGACTAGAGTATGAGAATGCCAAATTATGTATCCCTGTGTTGGTTTAATCACAATTGTATTTTGATTGCTGCATAAATAGTATATGTTTCTATTAGTTTGATAAAGGGATCTTCATATGTGCACTGTGTGTTTGGATGTTTATATAATATTTCCCTCACCCCATTTATGAGAGAGGAAGAGTCAATGAAATGTTGAGGAGGGGAGGTCTTGTTGGCTGGGACCCACTCTGCTAATCCCCAGAGGTGAATCCTCTAGCTGGTTGGTGACCAAGTACACATGACTTCCATCTCTGTGAGGGAGTTTCCCAGCTGCTGGACTTGGGATGTTTGTTCTACTCCTGTCAGCAGGGCCAGATTATCAATGGGGTCGATGGAGCTACAGCTTAGGGCCTCCACATAAAAATACTGATGTGCCCAGCTATAACGTGGCATCACAGCGTTATTTCTCACGCCACGCATGGCGCGCCACACACCACGCCATGAGTTGCGCCACAAAGAAAGTTTAGTAATGAAAAAAGTCATTATGTGTAATACAACATTTTGCCCACCAGATGTCACTTTTCCTAAACTACATAGCGCATGCGTCTGATTTCATTACGTGTAATACAACATTTTGCCCACCAGGTGTCACTTTTTTCCTAAAATACATAGCGCATGCGTGTGATTTCATTATGTGTAATACAACATTTTGCCCACCAGGTGTCACTTTTCCTAAACTACATAGCACATGTGTGTGATTTCCAATGTACCGTATGGTATGTTCTGTATCACTGCCCGATGATTGTTTGACAGAAGCAGTGATTCGGTACACTATACAGTATTACAGCGTTTTCCACATGGAATCAGGAATGTACGGTATAATAAAGCGGTAGAAGAATGTCTAATTCAGTTTGAAATCATTAAGCTCTGTATTACCCACTGACTGTGCGGTTGAAATCATACTGTGTTTGCGCAAATGTAAATACTGTCGGCACTGTCCCAGACTTAGGCATTAGACTTTACAAACTACAGAACTCTAGTAATGGGTGAAGCGTGTGGCCTAGCGGTCTAATGCCTAGTCTCACTGCTTCTCCCCTCTTCTTGTTCCGTGGGTTCGAGACCTTGAAAATACAGTATGTTTTTTTAATTTATTTTTAAAATCTTCACTTAAAATATTCAGTATTCAATACAGTACATGTGGAGTGCATGCCTGCCCAGTGCTTCGGGAGTCAAACAGCGAAAATAGGATTTTTATTATTGTACATACAGTACTGTACCTTAGAACGCAAACTTGCATCAATGCCGGCTCTGACATAAACATGGACATTATACTGATTTATTATGACCATCAAGTGGCAATGGGCCCTGTTAAAGAGACTGGTCTCTGTATAACAAACTGACTGCGCGTTTAAACTGCAAAATTGCGTCAATGTCTGCGCATGCCCAGTGGTCGGGTTTCAATCACAATGGAATGTGTGCCGCATGTCCAGTGGAGCCAAGCCATACATTAAGTAGCGCTATGCCATGGCGCATGCCCAGTTGTCTGTATTGCTACAGTACTGTTGAATTTTCACACTTGTGCCATTCTGCACTGTCCGAGACTTACCGTACAGTATACACAATATTAAATTCATGACTTCATAAAGTGCTACAGTAGTGGACTAACAGTTTGGAGGGAAGGCTGCGTATTACATACTGACTGTGATGCAGAGCGCAAACTTGCGTCAATGACAATGCTGTCCTAGACTTGGAAACTTTAGTAATTTAATGTGTTCAGTAACTGATAGTTGACTCTGTATAAGAGAGAGGCCCCTGTAGTACAAACTGACTGTGCATTTAAACCGCAAAGTTGCGTCAATGTCTGCACAGTTTGCGTTGTGGTGACTTATAGCCAGTTCTGATGGGTTACGGTACAAATAGGATCTCTGGCGCGTGCCCAGTGGCGGGGTTGCAATGCATTGCCAGTGGTGCTGCGCCATAGCCATACCCTTGTAGCGCTATGGCTATGTACGCCATGGTGTACAGTATGGAAGATCATACTGTACAGTAGCGGGTCATGATTCACACACAGTGAAAGTGTGTTAATATTATTATTACACTGACTGTGTAATAATAATATTAAAAATAAAAAGTGTAACCTTGACTGTCTAATAATAATGAAAAAAAAGTTTAAGCTTCCAGGTTTCGAACCCGGAACCGGGTTGTACAGACGTCTGCAATGTAGAAGTTCGATTTCTTACCTCTACGCTACAGACGCCTGAGTACTTCATCGTATGGTACTGTAGATGTCACATAAAGTACTGTAGAGGACTAGGAGAGACTTGTGAGCAAGGGCTTAGGTGATCCGTCTTGCTTACACTTCTCTCCATATGTTCGAGACCTTGATAATTTAATTTATTTTTTTAATGTTCACTATAGTACTGTAGTTCAGTCTTGTTATCCAACCCTTACAAAAATCAATATATTGTACTGTAGATGTGCCCAGCTACAGTACTGTAGTTTGCTGCTCCATACGGTACGCCATACAGTATACCGCATTGCTAGTTGCGCGCTACACTGTGGCGTATTGAGTCTCATAGCACTGCGCATGCCCAGTTGTCTGTATTATATGGTACTTACAACTGTAGTTGTAAGTACAATACAGTAGACATTGTAGTGATTCCCTGACTCTAGGAACTACAGTACAGTAGATGCAGTAGTCTAGGGGGCTAATGCCTAGTCCTACTGCATCTACCATTTTCTTGTCCCGCTGGTTCGAGACCTTTAAAGTATATACTGTATACGGTAATTTTATTTTGTTTTAAATCTTCACTAATACATTATCCAGAAATTCTGGTATTTCTATGCCACAGTACTTTATGACTGTGTAATATTAATAAAAAATAAAAAGTGTAACCTTTCAAGTTTCGAACCCGCAAAAGGGTTGTACAGGCAGCGTAATGTATTGGTTTGATTATTTACCATTACACTACAGCCGCCTGCAATACCAAGGTTGCACCTGGCTTGAGTGTTTCCTATAATACTGTACGTCATCGTATCTCAGGCGCATGCCCAGATCTACGGTATACCCATGTAGCGCTTTTTTTTTTTTTTAAAGTCTTCACTACTTTTGTTCAGTATTGTTATCCAACCCTTACTAAACTCAGTACATTTTATATATTAGGGGGTAAATGTACTAAGATGGGAGTTCTATTAAGAAGTGATGTTGCCCATATCAACCAATCAGATTCCAGGTATTACTGTATCTTCTAGAAGGTGCTACTGTAGATAAATGAGAAGTAGAATCTGGTTGCTATGGGCAACATACAGTACAGTAACTTCTTAAATAGAACTCCCATCTTAGTAAATTTATCCCTACAAGTTTCACTTTTTCCTCCCAATTTTTTTTCTTCCGCCCCCAAAATGAAAGTGAATTTTTAGTGTGTTCTGACTTTTAAAAAAAAAAAGTTACGCAGTTTACAGTACCTTTAGGGGACTGTCCTAAGGCTGCACGTTGAAGGCTTCCCGCAACGTTGCACCCCAATTCACCAATTTTTTCCGCCTATGTTAGGCGGAAAAGCTGTCAAATTCAATACAGCGATAATTTTACGCCTGGTGAAATTACGTAATCTGCTAAACTTTTTGTAGCCAATCACGTGTTTTTGCTCCAAAGGGTGAACAAGTGCCAACCAATGTTCTCCCTACTGTCATCTCACAGGCTGTGTTTGAAAATGAGAGTTGGGAGCTGATTGACTGACACCTTATCACTTTTTTTATCACTTCTCACTCTGTCTCCTAACACTGCTTAGTACAGTAAATACACCCCTTGGAGTGAAAAGACGAGACCGGCTAAAAAAAGTAAATAGACCACCCCCAAATTGAAAACGGCCCTCAGTGTATACAGTACTGTATGTCTACTGTACTGTATTCTATTGTAAGTGCCGGGCAGCTGTGAAATCACTGTGATTGGCAACAGGGATACTGTACAGTATATGACTGTGGGCGGCAACCCCCATTGGCCGGCGCACCCCTGGTGAGTGAAATCCTGGCCAATAGTACGATACACCCCTGCATCTGTGTGTTATTGACTTTTTGTACCTTTTTAATGACAGATGCACGTGTTGGGTCTCAGGCGCACTTAAAGACTGAATTACATACAGTACAAGCACCAATTGTATAAATTAATGACAATTTTTATTTAACCTACAGTAACATGCTGTACAGAGGGGGGGGGAACTTCTTTAGCTTTCCACCCCCATAGTCCTCTACTGTCCCACGCTTCTTTCTTCTGCCGCTGGCATGTCCTGGAATTCCAAGCTGGACACGGACATGACTACTGTACAGTACCTACAGTAGGAGGAAGGAGATGACGTGAGAACAGTCCTTCTTCAATGCCAACCGATACGCCCTACTGGACCAAGGACTACAGTACACAAAAAGATTAGGCTTTTAAGTTAAAATCATCACTGGCACTTTTGGCCTCAGATCCAGAGTTTCACCTATACCAGGTGCAGACTCTACCTTGCATCGGAGTGCAAGGTCCACTGTACGCCCTGAAGAAAGGAGGATAGGCAGAGACAAACAGACAATAAAAGACAGACACACAGGTTCTCACTGGAGATGCTCTTGTCCTTCATCCTGCTTGATCCCACACACCCTGTACTGTAGGAGAGAGAATCAGCTGTGCAGGGCCCTTCCCTGCTCTAACAGTGTCACACTAATCCACTTCTCCACATTAATATATGCCCTAACTAACCAGCCTAACAAATTTATTAATAACTAGTTTGTATTATAAATAAGCCTGGTGGTGAAATACTGTAAGCAGTGCCCCTAGGCCCACAGCCCATAATAGAACGATAAATAAAAATACATGAAACAAGACAGTATTTGGGTGCCCCAGATGGAGGTGAACACCAGCTGTCATTTTGAGGTCAAAAGTGAAACTAACTCCAAACCCCCCCCCCTACTGTAGCAGCAGGTGGCACTGGGTTTCCCAAATAACAAACAGGCAGGGAGCTAGAAGTATCAGAAGATTCATCTGAATGCGATAACAGAGCACTAACATTATCAAAAATGCTTTTCTCACCTTATCCTGATGTCGAAGGGACTGCCGCTCCAACCATACAGTAGAAGTACAGTAGAAGCCTTTCTCTCAATGCACGGTGCACCCACTACTGTACAGTACTGTATGTCTGCAACTATGGATGTGGATGTTGAAGCAGCCATTACTACTGTACTGTATATGAACCAAAGGAACCTGAAAACTTGAAACATCTGCATTACAAACGGCAACATCAAGCGCAGTAGCAAAAACTGGCAGCTGCAGCACAATCTGTGACGATGCCAATGTGTGCCTTGGAACAGGGGGCAATGTACAGTAAAAGTAGGTGTAAGGAAAAGAGGAAAAGTATGAAGTACAGTACATAAGGTACAGTAAGGGAAAGTTATTGTAAATAAAGAGCTTATAAAATAAATTAGGAGAATACTGTATACTGTATAAAGTAGGGACAGAAAGCACAACCACAATACTGTACATACAGTATGGACACAGTGTACAGTACATAGCAGTCTGGATCACAAACTGAAAAGAGGAAGTTAAACCCCTCCTCCACATTACTAATTATATACAGTACAGTATAAGCTACATAGCAGTTGCTTGACCGTTTCTTTCGATGACAACTGGTAAGACTCTATGGAGATGATCAATATAATTGTTACACTGGGCACGTGTCAATACTGTTCTCCAAAACTTCATTATCCCATCCAAAAGTTCCTGTTTAGTTGTTGGTTTCACATCAGACCTGATGAACCTCTTCAACTGGGCCCAGACCATTTCAATGGGATTCATGTCCGGTGACCTACAGGTAAGTAAAAAAACAAATATTCAGTCACAGTACTGTACTTTAGTAAAAAGTGTACTAGAATAATTACTGCTTGGTACTGTACATACTTTTTGGTACAATAAACAGTTAATACAGTACTATAGGACAATACTCACTCTGGTGGTGTGCGTTCCCAATTTATCCCTCTCTCTTCAATGAATTTTACTGAAGCCGAATGTTTGGGATCATTATCCTGGAATAATCGATGTCCTGATGGAAAGCATTTTCTCACAAATGGCACCATACAGCAATCTACTATTTTTTCTTGGAAGAAGGTCTTATCCATGGTGCCTAAAGAGATGAGAAATTGTCAGTATCAAGCGTACACTGTACAGGACTGTAAATCATTTTTACAACAAACATTACTGTACTGCACCTTCAAAAATATAGATCGGTCCTGCACCCCAACAAGATTTACCTCCCCATACATGGACCTTTAACGGATGCTTCAGACATGGTTTAAGTGAGAGATGTGCATGGTGTCGGAAGGACAGTCTTGAGAACCTCTCGAGAGAAACTGAAGTTTCATCTGTGAAAATTACGTCATTAAAATTCTCTCCACACTCTATCCACCGTCGTGCTTGTTCAACTCTCTTTACTTTATTAACATCACTTATCATGGAATTTATCCTGTGGAATAAAAACAAGTTTTAGTTTACTGTCATGTAAAATCAGTGCATTATTAATATACAGTATATATATATTTTATGTACAGTACCTTGTAGGGCCAAAAGTCCATCCCAGTTTCTTACGCATCCGTTTGATGTCCAGGTCACATTCTGCTTTTAGAATACATTGGATTTGTAAAGCTGTATGCTCATCATCATCACAAGTCAATTTGTGCACAATCTTTTTGACGCTCCTATGGTAGAACACATACAGAGCATATAGCAATTATTGGACAGTTAGTGTTGAAATTGGAACACAATACAGTAGCAATCTAGCAACATACAGTATAATAAAAAAAAGGTTGATGTAAAGTACCTACCATGTGCATTTAGAAGGAAATCTATATCTGGTCCGTGTTCTCTCAAATGCATGATAGCACACAGTCTGTAAACTAACAAGAACACCACACTCTTTCAGCCAGGCCTGGATCTGTCGTGTTGTTTTGTGTTCTTTTTTCATGCTTGCAATTATCTTGCTGATGGCTTTGCTGATTTTTGCCATGTTTGACAACAAAATCTGTGTAAAGAACAAGAGAAATACGGTACAGTACTGTTGCTGAGTATACAGACTGAGTACAGTATACAGTACATAATTTAATGTTCAGTATCTTAAACACAGGGGGGTAATACATTCTTACTGTACATCAGCCATAACATGTGTACACCGGTATATACTGTACTGTACAGTATAACCAGCTAGTAAATTTCATTTTGCAGGCTGTGTTTAATAAATTATAGTTTTGAGCTACTTAGTGATATATATTTCCCAATTTAATCTCACATCAAGCTTTCATACAGTATGCCCCTTAATAAGCAAATATGCATCTATCGTATGAAGGAGACAAACAGGACAATAAACACAGCAATATTACGACTGAAACTAAGATGGCCGCCGAGCAAAACAAGATGGTGGTGGGTACAGGATGGTCACTCACGGGAGACTATGAGGGGCAGCGGGAGGCTAGGAACGATCGGTGTGTGTGTGTGATAGTTACTCGATTCACAAATAAGCCTCTACGGGGATGGGTGAAGGACGGGGCATACTGAGGCAGTGGGACGATAAACACAGCAATATTGCGACTGATACTAAAATGGCCACCGAGCAAAACAAGATGGTGGTGGGGACAGACTATGAGGGGCAACGGGAGGCTAGGAACGATCGGTGTGTGTGTGATAGTTACTCCATACACAAATAAACATCTACGGGGATGGGTGAAGGATGGAGCATACCGAGGCAGCGGGACGATAAACAGCAATATTGCGACTGAAACTAAAATGGCCGCCGAGCAAAACAAAACGGTACCGTATATGCATTGAAACCTCGCTACGCAAATCAGCGTCTAACACAGCAAACTGCAAAATGACCGTGAAACTTAACATAGCAAGCTACCGTACTTACAGTACCAGCGGGTTGATACTGTAGGAAACAGCTGTAGAAGCTCAGGGTACAGCAACAAAGGTGACTCGGAAGTGAGGCAGAGTTGCAGAGGTAGATCACGGTAATGAGCAGCAACAACAGCGACTTAGGGCTTGATTCAGAGCCGGACGCTCTGACCAGAGCGCTCGCTCTGAATCAGGGCCCTCCTCCATTAAAATGGAGCGTCCTCCTGGACGCTCGTATAGCTGTGGGTCACCACCCACAGCATATACGAGCGTCCAAAAAGATGGTCGCGAAGGTCTTGACCATCGCGACCATCGAACTTGCGACGGAGACTCTGCGGTAGGGTCTCCCTGCCATAAGCCCTGGAGTGATTTTGGCTCTATCAGGGCCAAAATCACTCCCACTGACATCACTAGTGATGTCAGTGGGGCCGGCTTCAGACAGTAGGCGTTCCCATGGGAACGCCTCCGTCTGGCAGGCACACCCCCAGCACGCCCACCAAAGGGGGCGTGCTGTCAATCAACATCGACAGCACGCCCGCTTTGGTGCGAGACCCGGAGCGACAGCTTGGCTGTCGCAGTCCGGGTCTTGCGCATGCGCACGACGGAGCTCCCTCCGTCATGCGCAGTGGGGAACATCGACCCACTTGTGAGCATACTGCCACTTGCGAGTGGGTCTGAATGACCCCCTTAGAAGTCAGGCAGCATTGCAGGTAGTAGTAGTAGTAGTAGTAGTAGTAGTAGTAGTATCTCAAGGGTTCGTACTGTTTATACGTGCTGATGAGACAATCCGAGCAGCAAGTCCGTACAGTTAAGTAGCAGATTCACAGTGTGGATAGCTAGTGCGGTCTGAGACGCTCTTTTATGCTACCAGAGACAAAGAAAATCTGGCCGCTGATGGGTGTATTTGAAAAATGCACTTCCTTGTGGTCCAATGGCATGGCAGAGTTTCGGCGGCAAGGTTTTCTTTGTCTCTGGTAGCATAAAAGAGCGTCTCAGACCGCACTAGCTATCCACACTGTGAATCTGCAACTTAACTGTATGGACTTGCTGCTTGGATTGTCTCATCGGCACGTATCAACAGTACGAACCCTTGAGATACTACTACTACTACTACTACTACTACTACTACCTGCAATGCTGCCTGACTTCTAAGTCGCTGTTGTTGCTGCTCATTACCGTGATCTACCTCTGCAACTCTGCCTGACTTCCGAGTCACCTTTGTTGCTGTACCCTGAGCTTCTACAGCTGTTTCCTACAGTATCAACCCACTGGTACTGTAAGTACGGTAGCTTGCTATGTTAAGGTTCACGGTCATTTTGCAGTTTGCTGTGTTAGACGCTGATTTGCGTAGCAAGGTTTCAATACATATACGGTACCGTTTTGTTTTGCTCGGCGGCCATTTTAGTTTCAGTCACAATATTGCTGTGTTTAACGTCCCGCTGCCTCGGTATGCCCCGTCCTTCACCTATCCCCGTAGACATTTATTTGTGTATGGAGTAACTATCACACACACACACCGATTGTTCCAAGCCTCCCGTTGCCCCTCATAGTCTCCTGTGAGTGACCGTCCTGTCCCCGCCGCCATCTTGTTTTGCTCGGCGGCCATTTTAGTTTTAGTCGCAATATTGCTGTGTTTACAATCCCGCTGCCTCGGTATGCCCCGTCCTTCACCCATCCCCGTAGAGCCTTATTTGTGTATGGAGTAACTATCACACACACACCGATCATTCCTAGCCTCCCGCTGCCCCTCATAGTCTCCCGTGAGTGATCGTCCTGTCCCCGCTGCCAGCTTGTTTTGCTCGGTGGCCATTTTAGTTTCAGTCGCAATATTGCTGTGTTTATCGTCCTGCTGCCTCAGTATGCCCCGTCCTTCACCCATCCCGTAGAGGCTTATTTGTGAATCGAGTAACTATCACACACTCACCGATCATTCCTAGCCTCCCGTTGCCCCTCGTAGTCTCCTGTGAGTGACCGTCCTGTCCTCGCTGCCATCTTGTTTTGCTCGGCGGCCATTTTAGTTTCAGTCACAATATTGCTGTGTTTATCGTTCTGCTGCCTCGTTATGCCCCGTCCTTCACCCATCCCCTTAGAGGCTTATTTGTGAATCGAGTAACTATCACACACACACCGATCATCCCAAGTCTCCCGTTGCCCCTCATAGTCTCCTGTGAGTGACCGTCCTGTCCCCGCCGCCATCTTGTTTTGCTCAGCGGCCATTTTAGTTTCAGTCGCAATATTGCTGTGTTTATCGTCCCGCTGCCTCGGTATGCCCCGTCCTTCACCCATCCCCATAGATGTTTATTTGTGTATCGAGTAACTATCACACACTCACCGATCATTCCTAGCCTCCCACTGCCCCTTATAGTCTCCCGTGAGTGATCGTCCTGTCCCCGCCGCCAGCTTGTTTTGCTCGGAGGCCATTTTAGTTTCAGTCGCAATATTGCTGTGTTTATTGTCCTGCTGCCTCGGTATGCCCCGTCCTTCACCCATCCCCGTAGAGGCTTATTTGTGAATCGAGTAACTATCACACACACACCGATCATTCCTAGCCTCCCATTGCCCCTCATAGTCTCCTGTGAGTGACCGTCCTGTCCCCGCCGCCAGCTTGTTTTGCTCGGTGGCCATTTTAGTTTCAGTCTCAATGTTGCTGTGTTTATCGTCCCGCTGCCTCAGTATGCCCCGTCCTTCACCCATCCCGTAGACGTTTATTTGTGTATGGAGTAACTATCACACACACACCGATCATTCCTAGCCTCCCGTTGCCCCTCATAGTCTCCCGTGAGTGACCGTCCTGTGCTGGCTGCCATCTTGTTTTGCTCAGCGGCCATTTTAGTTTCAGTCGCAATATTGCTGTGTTTAATGTGTGTTTGCATTATTGCACCACTTTGCACATTTAACTTTTACACTAATGATTTTAATGGTCATGCACACACTAAGTTTTGATTTCTGTTATAAAAATAGCAAATTTGGTGCTCTACTTTACAGTACTGTACTGTATATCAGTTCAGATATTCACACATTTTATTACTGTTGAGCTGACACCTACCTTACCGTACAGTACTGTACAGTATATAATTAGGGAGTGTTTTTTAGACACCTGTATTTATCATATTTATTATCTTGTGCCTCTATACAATCTCACAATAGTGGTTAGTGCTTTAACAGTTTTAGCATTGTGTAATCTCCTATATTTACCTGTATATACTGTATAACACACGCACAGTCTTAGGAGACAGTGAAACTGTAAGGTACTTTACCAACCAACCCTTTCACACAGTAAAAATCTGATCAGCAAATTACTGCACTAAGTACAGTAAAGTGCTTTACTGTAAATGCTACAGTACTGTAATTTGCTTTTCTGTGTGATAGGGTTATTACTGGAGTTGCATAGAGTACAGTAGCAGCACATTCTTGAAAGAGCAGTATGAGTACTGTAATTGTTTACAGTGTTGTAATGTGAAACATTTACTGTATACAGTACATGTATTTCCACTCTTTTACTTAACATTGTATTTAGTGTCTTTATACTTGTGTATTTCAGAGTGCACCGAACTGTCAAAATGGTGAAGAGCAAAGGTTTTTACAACGGAAACGAATCTTGCCCATTTCAAATAACCAAAAGGCTGAGTGCACTAGTCCCACAACGGTCTACAAGCAAACCTTCCAAGAAGAAAACAGGTAAGGAAAATTTACAGGTACCTCTTCTAATCAAGGCAAGGAAGAATGCAAAGGCGAAGAACAACACTTTGCAAGTGGACATCGGAGAAAATGGACCAGGGAACGTGGAGCAACCCATGAACGTCCAGAACCAGGAGGAAACACCAGTCATTTATGGGCCAGAAGAATTGGACACCTTTGAGCCACTTGTTGAAGATGTATCCTGCTCACCAACTCGGCGAAAACTGTCATTCCAAGAAGATAACGCATGCACATGTAGCTGTGCTAGGATGGTGAGAGACCTCATTGGAAAAGTTGGTCAACTGGAAGCGAAAATTGACAACTTGAAAGAAGAGCCGAAGGAAGGGCTGAAGGACACCATTGCAGAAGCAATGAAAGAAGCAATCCAGCAAAGTAAAGAAGAAAGGCAAGAGGCCGCTGCCCAGAGTACCAGGAAGAGACATGACCAGGCAATCCAGTATGAAATGGTCACACCAGATGAATTTGAGCCTGAGGAGAACGATGACGATTTCAACTTGGAGACTGACCCATCCTTCCACTTGCTAGATATGGACAATACAGTGGCATCAGAGCACTTGGACATGACACCAGTGCCATCATGCAGCCTGCCTCAGTGGGAGAGTACACCAGTGGCTTCACATTGCCTGCCTGAATGGTCAGTTGAAGAATTGAGGATCAACAATGCAAGCATGCCTGTACTTTCACCAGGAACGCCTGTCATGTCGAGCACGCCAGCACCACTGACTGTATTTGGAACACCCTTACCGGGTATACCACTGGCTGTAATCAACATTGACAAGGACAATGAAATTTACAGAGCTGTCAATTGTGAGATGCATCGATATGCGCAAGCAATATTTCAGGAACACGTGCCCTACGACCTGTATTGCAATTGGACGAAGCGGGTGAACTTTGATGGAAGTCGGAAGAAAGTGCCAATCCCCAACAATTTAAGAGAAGATATCCTCTCAAGATGCCGGACAAGATTCAGGATTGGAAAAGAAGAACTTACCCGGATAAAGGACATGCTGAATGGGGTGCTGCATATGCCAAGGAAACATGCATGGAGGGCAGTCACGCATACAAGTACAGATCTGCAATCAACAAACACGACTTGAAGGGACTTGTCAGAAGACAGGAAGACCCGGCGCCGCCGCTGTCCAGGATGTGGCAGCGGCAGAAGAAAGAAACTGAGGACAGGAGAGGACTAAAGGGGTGGAAAGCAAAAGAGCTAAAGAAGCCCCCCCTCAAAGCTTCTTCCACCATAACAGATAGGCCCTATGTGAGGCCAACGGAACATTAAACCCAACCTACAGTAGACCAACAGGTCTGAAGAGAAGAAGACCCATGTGAAGAGAAAAGCGGAGGACAGGAGAGGACTACAGGGGTGGAAAGCAAAAGAGCTAAAGAAGTTCCACCCCCTCAAAGCCTCTTCCACCATATCAGGTACTGGTAGGCCCTCTGTGAGGCCAACTATACTGTACATTAATTAATATTGTAGTTTGTTAGGCTGGTGAGATACAGTAGAGCTGATATTAATGTTACAGTAGATTAGTCTGACACTATTAGAGCAGGAAAGGGCCTTGCATGGCATATTCTCTCTCCTACAGGGACCTCTGTGTGGGATTGAGCGGGACAAAGAACAAGAGTATCTCCGGTGAGTACTGTATGTACCGTACCATACCTGTGTGTATGTCTTTTACTGTCTGTTCGTCTCTGCCTATCCTCCTTTCTTCAGGGCGTACAGTGGACCTTGCACTCTGATGCAAGGTAGAGTCTGCACCTGGTATAGGTGAAACTCTGCATCTGAGGCCAAAAGTGCCAGTGATGATCATAACTTAAAAGCCTAATCTTTTTGTGTAGTCCTCGGTCCTGTAGGGTGTATCGGTCGGCATTGAGTAAGGACTGTTCTCACATCATCTCTTTCCTCCTAGGTACTGTACAGTAGTCATGTCCATGGCCAGCTTGGAACTCCAGGACATGCCAGCAGCAGAAGAAAGAAGCGTGGGACAGTAGAGGACTATGGGGGTGGAAAGCTAAAGAAGTTCCCCCCCTCTGTAAAGCATGTTAGTGTAGGTTAAATAAAAATTGTCATTAATTTATACAATTGGTGTTTGTACTCTATGTAATTCAGTCTTTAAGTGCGCCTGAGACCCAACATGCGCATCTGTCATTAAAAAGGTACAAAAAGTCAATAACACACAGATGCAGGGGTGTATCATCCTATTGGCCAGGATTTCACTCACCAGGGGTGCGCCGGCCGATGGGGGTTGCCGCCCACAGTCATATACTGTACAGTATCCCTGTTGCCCATCACAGTGATTTCACAGCTGCCCGGCACTTACAGTAGAATACAGTACAGTAGACATACAGTACTGTATACACTGAGGGCGGTTTTCAATTTAGGGGTGCTCTATTTACTTTTTTTAGCCGGTCTCGTCTTTTCACTCCAAGGGGTGTATTTACTGTACTAAGCAGTGTTAGGACACAGAGTGAAAAGTGATAAAAAAGTGATAAGGTGTCAGTCATTCAGCTCCCAACTGTCATTTTTCAAACGCCGCCTGTGAGATGACAGTTGGGAGCACATTGGTTGGCACTTTTTCACCCATTGGAGCAAAAACAAGTGATTGGCTAAAAAATGTTTACTGTTGTCGTGTATTTATTTAGTTAAAGCTTAGACAGAGATAAAATTGTAGATAAATAGCACCAACCAATCAGATCCTAACTGTCACTGTACAGGCTGTGTTTGAAAAATGACAGTTACTGTAGTAGCTAATTGGTTGGTGCTACTGTATTTACAGTTTCTGGAATTTTATCTCTCTCCAAGCTTTATTAAATCACCCCTTAAGAGTGGTGTGCAATTAATAAAAGTACGGAATGGGTGACTTACTGTACTGTATTTTCTTACCTTTTAGTTGCTACAGTATCAATAAATGTAAATACAGTATACTGGACTTTATCCACAGAACCAAGTAAAGACAGAAAACGTTGTACTGAATAAAACAAATTTTAATAAAAATCAAAAATAAATAAAAATAAGGCTAACAAAAAATTAAAAAACAGATCCACCAGGTGGTGGGCCATCTGGTGATAGAGCCCTAAAAAGAACATAATTTGTTCTGTGGAGAGAAAAAAAAGGGTACAGTATTACAACACTAATATACAATATTGTACAATCTTGACACTACCATAAATACTGTACTGTACCTCAAGTCAGGCGTGGTCCCTGCCTCCCTTGGGGTCCCTGCCTCCCTGGGGGTCCCTGACTGAAGACTGTATTGGAAAAAAATATATTCACATTAACAGTGCTGTATTTACCTTTATATGGTATGGTGCTACTGTACATGGTTTGGCTACTGTAGCTCCTAACAAAGTACTGTATAGTACATAAACGAACTGAACAATACAATGGCTATAGTACGGTACAATGCAGGAAAAGTACTGTACAGTGTAAACATTGCTACACCAAAGGTGATTATACTGACTGAAGTTGGCAGACAGAGGGATACTTTAGGTGCAGTGTAGATACTGTACAGTAACCTCCCACAATTTAATGACTATTACTGTACAGTATCTGCAAAGCATGTTTGCAAATGATTGATGACCCTGCACTGAACAACTGCTTGTTCAGAGTAGGCTCATCACATACTGTACTGACAAACAACTGCACGATTACAATGTCGTAATCATGCAGTGGTTGTCATACCGGTATCTTTAAGTGGATGGGCACCTTTAGAGTGATGTCCTTTCTAAAAAAATAAATAAAAACACAAAGTCTGTAAGGAGAAGAGGTTGGAGATGTGTCTTTGTAGTACAGAAGAGAGAGAAAGAGACGCTGTGAAAACAAAAAAAGGAGAGAGAGACAGTACAGAAGAAGACAATGTACTGTACAGTTGTGTAGGGTACAGTACTTACACGGCCTGTGAGGCCTGCTTGGCCCATGTTCCGGCAACTGGCCGGTGGGGGGCTGTGGCCTTCCATGTTCCCGCACTGTGGGGAAAAAAAATAAATATTCCTGTTACACAAGTACAGAAACAATTAGTGTGTAAGGAGAAGAGGTTGGAGATGGGTCTTTGGAGTACAGGAGGAAGAGAGAGGCACTGTAAAAAGGAGAGCACAATGTACAGTACAGTAGTGCACGGTACTTACTCAGGGTGGCAAGCCGCGTTCTGAATGAGGAAAGTGGTGGTGGTGCCCTCGTTGGTGGTGGTGGTGATGCTGTCCCTGGTGGTGGTAGGACTGTGGAAAAAGAACAGTTTCCATCAAAAATGTTTTGAAACAAATAAACTGTGTAATGGTGTGTACACACTACACGATATGCTCCCTGAGTCATCCACTTTATCGCCTAGAGTGTATGCACCATAAATCTTGAACAGAGCCTCCATAACAACAAAAACAAACACAGACAGAGGGAGAAAAAGAAAGAGGGAGGGGGGAGGGAGGGAGGGAGGGATAGAGGGAGAGAGAAAGACAGAGAGAGAGAGAGAAGATAGACTGACAAGGGTAAAAAAGGAGAGCGATACAGTGCTGTAGAAAACAATGTGGTGTACTTTACTTACGCGGCACAGAGACGCCACTGGGTGGTGGTGGGGTAGCCGCCGGTGGTGATGGTGGTAGGACTGTGGACAAAGAACAGTTTCCATCAAAACCATTTGGAAACAAATAAACTGTGTAATGGTGCATACACACTACACAATATGCTCCCTGAGTTGTCCACTTTATCGCCTAGTGTGTACGCACCATAAATCTTGAACAGAGCCTCCATAACAACAAAAACAAACACAGACAGAGGGAGAAAAAGAAAGAGGGAGGGGGGAGGGAGGGAGGGAGGGGGAGAGGGAGAGGGAAAGACAGAGAGAGGGAGAGAAAGATAGAGAGGGAGAGAGAAAGAGAGAGGGAAATAGAGAGATAAAAAGAGAGAGAGAGAAAGAGAGGGAGGGGGAGAGGGAGGGGGAGAGGGAGGGAAGGGTAGAGGGAGAGAGAAAGACAGAGAGAGAAAAAGAGAGAGGGAGGGAGAGAAAGACAGAGAGGGAGCAAGAAAAACAGAGAGAGAAAAAGAGAGAGAGAGAGAGTAAAAGAGAGAGGGAGGGAGAGAAAGACAGAGAGGGTGAGAGAAAGAGAGGGAAAAAGAGAGAGAGAAAGACAGAGAGGGTGAGAGAAAGAGAGGGAAAAAGAGAGAGAGAGAGAAAGAGAGGGAGGGGGAGAGGGAGAGAGAAAGACAGAGAGAGAAAAAGAGAGAGAGAGATACGCACCATAAATCTTGAACAGAGCCTCCATAACAATAAAAACAAACACAGACAGAGAGAGAAAATGAAAGAGAGGGAGAGAGGGAGGGACAGAAAGACAAAGAGGGAGAGAGAAAAAGAGAGAGACAGATAAAGATACAGTACTCTACTTACGCGTACAGAGGCCAGGGAGTTGTGGCTCTGGTTGCTCCTGTTTGAATTTTTTGACTGTGTGCTTAAGAAAAAAAACGATTATACGGTACAAAAAATAACACCTCCATACTGTACATAACACCAATACAAACACACAAAAAACAAGAGTGATACAGTAGAAGACAATTTATAGTACTGTATACTGTAGCAGTGTAAGGTACTGTACAGTACTTACGCGGGCAAAAACCCAAATTTGGCTCAGTGGGGGACTGGCGCCAGGGCTTTCCTTGTTGCAGAACTGTGGGGGGAAAAAAACAGAATGTTCCTGTTATACAAGTACAGTAGAGAAAGAATTACAGTAGGGCCTGATACAGATCCACGCGCAACCGGGTCGATTGTCCGGCAGTGCGCACGCGAGCCCTGGAGCAAGTGAGATGGGTCTTTGTAGTACGGGAGGGAGAGAGAGACACTGTGAAAGTAAAAAAAGGAGTGCGATACAGTAGATGACAATGTAAAGTAGTGTACGGTACAGTACTTACACAAAATGGATTGCCTCCTTTTCCAGTCCTCTGTTGTAGGCTGGTCCCCTTCTGTGCCTTGCACTGTGGGTAAAAAAAAAATTGTCATTTTGCATGAAAACAATATGGAAAAATGTCAATAATTCAGCCTGACAGTACTATTACTACTGTATTATTACACTTTAATGACAGTATCCACTTACTGTACAGTGTGGGACATGGGCATTAGACCAGGTACTGTATACAGTATATGAGGCGATATTGTTTGTCACAGTGCCAGTGTTGTCAAGTGTACCCTATGCACACTTGCTGATGCCGGCAGCGAAGAAAGACAAGGGGGTGGGAGGGTTAACAATATCCATAGATTGACCTGCATGTACAGCCCACTGTGGATATCGTTGATGCCTTGTGGGAGCGCGCACACACATCCTTGGTGATTTACTGCATACAGTACACACTAGATGATATGAACAACACTGTATAATGTATTGTACTGTATCATTGAACAATATTGTTAGCATTCATCCAAATCATCTAGCGTGTATGCACCTAAAGACATGTCACCGAAACATACTGTACAGTACTGGAAAATAAGAAAAACACAAGGAGAGAAAGAATTAGCATGTATTGAGAAGAGGTTGGAGATGCATGGAGAGAGAGAGACAGTAAGTATACAGTGGTAGAACAATGTAATGTACAGTACACTACTGTACTTACAGATCGGGGCAGGGCTGCTGCCTGCCTCCACGATATAGCAGTCATCTGTGTGTCAAAGAAAAACAAATGTTGACAAGTCAAAAAATTAAGGAAAACACACGAGAGAGAGAAAAAAAGAGAGAAAGAGACAGAGAAAGAAAAAGAGAGAGAGAGAACAATGTACTGTACTTACGCAGACTCTCGCTGGGGCTGGCTGGGGGTACGGTTTCTGGAACTGTGGGAAAAAAAACATGTAACATGATAAATGGAAAAACATGAGAGTGAGAGAAAGAGGGAGAAAGGGAGGGAGAGAGAGAGGGAGAGACAGAGAGAGAGGGAGAGGGAGGGAGAGAAAGAAAGAGGGAGGGAGAGAAAGAGAGAGAGAGAGAGAGAGAGAAAAAAAAAGATAGAGAAAAAGAGAGAGAGAGAGAGGGGGGAGAGGGAGAGAGGGGGGTGAGAGGGAGAGAGGGAGGGATAGAAAGAGAGAGAAACAAAGGAGAGGGAGAGAGAGAAAGAGAAAGATAGAGGGGGAGAGAGGGATAGAGAAAGAGATAGAAAGGGAGAGAAAGAAAGGGAGAGAGAAAAAGAGAGAGAGAAAAAAGAGAGAAAGACAGAGAAAGAAAAAGAGAGAAAGAAAGAGAGAGAGCGAAAGAGAGAGAGAGAGAGGGGAGAGGAAGGGGGGAGAGGGAGGGAGAAAGGGAGGGACAGATAGAGGTAGAGAAAGACAGGGAAAGAGAGGGAGGGAGAAAGAGAGGGAGGGAGAAAGAGAGGGAGGGAGAGAGCGGGAGAGGGAGGGAGGGAAAGAGAGAGAAAAAGAGAGAGAAAAAAAGAGAGAAAGAGACAGAGAAAGAAAAAGCGAGAGAGAGAAAAAGAGAGAGAGAGAGAACAATGTACTGTTGTGTACACTACTGTACTTATGCAGACTCTCGCTGGGGCCGGCTGGGGGTACGGTCTCTGGAACTGTGGGAAAAAAAACATGTAAAGAGAGAGAAAGAGAGAGAGAAAAAAAAAGAGAGAGAGAAAGAGGGAGGGAGAGAGAGAGAGAGATAGAGGGGGAGAAAGAAAGAGAGAAAGAGAGAGAGAGAAAGAGAGAGAGAGAAAGGGAGAGAAAGAAAGGGAGAGAGAGAGGGAGAGAGAGAGACTAGGGAAATAAAGCAGAGAGATACAGTACTATACTTACATGGCATGGGGAGGCCACTGGTTGGTGATGCTGTTGAAAAAAATGACAGTATGTTACAGAAAATTGAGAAATAAAAAGAAAGAGAGAGAGAGAGAAAAAAATACGCTGCTCTCCAGCTCCACAATCACTATATGGAGGTGTTCTGTGTAAAGAAAATAATAATACAGTATTGTACAGTACTCAGTGGGAAATTAGAGGGTAAACATACTCAACTGTAACATTACTACAGTATATACTGTACTGTATTACAGTATTAATACAAAATGTCCTACAGTATAAAACTGTATACAGTACTTACTTGGCTGGGGAGGGGAGTCTGGGTCCTCCTCTTGCCCTGGGGAGAGCTGAGGCCCTTCAATGTCTTCAACTAAAATACACAAGGAGAGAAACAATTATTGTGTAAGGAGAAGACGTTGGAGATGTTTTTAGAGAGAAAGAGAGAAAGAGAAAAACAGGGAGAGAGAAAGAAAGGGAGAAAGAAAAAAAGAGAGAGAGAAACAGAGGGAGACAGGGAGAGAGAAAGAGAGAGAGAAAAAGAAAGAGAGAAAAACAGGGAAAGAGAGCGAAAAAGAGAGAGAGAGGGGAAAATTAAAGACAGAGAAAGAGAAAGAGACAGAAAGAGGGAGAGAGAGAGAAAGACAGAGAGAGAAAGAGAGAGAAAGAGAGAGAGAGAAAAACAGAGGGAGAGAGAAAGAGAGAGAGATAAAGAGAGAGAGCTAAAGAGAGAAAAAGAGAGAGAGAGAAAAACAGAGGGAGAGAAAGAGAGAGAGAGAGAGAAAAAGAGAGAGAGAAAGAGAGAGAGAAAGAGAGAGAGAAAGACAGAGGGAGTGAGAGAGAGAGAGAGAGAGAGATACAGTATTGTAGAATAAAATGTTGTGTAGTGTATTTACGCGACCAGATGAGGCCACTGGGGCCAGGGATGTACCCTTGACTTGGTGATACTGTTGAAAAAAAATAATATTACTATTACACTAGTACAGAAAAGAGAGACACTGAGAAAGATAGAGAGGGATAAAGAGAGAGAGAGAGAGAAAGAGATACCGTAGGTAGAGAGAGACTGACAAGGGAAGAAAAGGAGAGATATACAGTGCTGTAGAAAACAATGTGGTATACTGTACTTACATGGCATGGGGCTTCCTGCAGCCTCCTCATCAATGACGAGTCTGTCTGTGTGTACAGTATAAGAAAAAAAATATTATACAAAAAATCAAAAAGGCAGTAGCATGACACTATTGTGTCCATACTGTAAATGTTGTAATCATTACCACTGCCATTTGAGGAGGAGGCTACAGAAGGTGGTGGTGGTGGTGGTCGTGGAGGTAGGACTGTGGAAAAAGAACACTGTACTGTCAGTTTCCCTCAAAACCATTTTGAAACAAATAAACTGTACAAATCTTGACCAGAGTCTCCATAACACCAAAAACAAACACACAAATGAGAGAGAGAGAGAGAGAGAGAAAGGAGAGCGAGAACATTGTACAGTAGTGTGTACTGTACGTACTCCGAAAATTCAGCCCACTGGGCCCGGCTGCTGGCGGTGATGGGGGTGGTGGCAGTGGTGGTGGCGGCGGTGGTGGCGCTGCCGGAGCAGGGGGTGCTGCTTGCCCTGTGGGGAAAAATACATGTCGTCATTAAGGAGCATTTGAAAACAAGAGTTCAGACCTCTATTCCAAATTGGAGAGGGATTACGGTACAGTACTGTAGATGGCCTTAGGGAATTAGCTATTGATTAAAATACAAACCAATACAGTATACTGTAGTACAAAAACTACTGTAGTCTGTGAAGCTGGCATTGGGCCCAAAATAAAACAGTATGGTACTGTACTGTACATAAAAAAATATACAGTCCAGTAAAGTACTGTATGACCAAGTGGTGCAACATCACACATAGGCTATGTGGGTGGCACTGTCGCCACCCCACCAGCTGTACAAGATGGCACATGCGCATGACACTGGAGCCCGAACCAAGCGGAGGACCTCGCTGAGGACTTTGCGACACCTCGCCGGAGGGGTAAGTACGGTATTAATAAATACAGTACCAGTGGAATTTTCGTTTGTATCACAGTGATACTAAATGAAAATTCCCCCTGGTATTTCCCTTCATTTGTAAATGGGGCACAGAGTGAGAAGTGATAAGATACCAGCCAATCAGCTCCCAAATTTCATTTTTCAAACACAGCATGTGAGATGACAGTTGGGAGCTGATTGGAGACCCCTGAATCTGTCCATGACGTACAGTAATAATGTCAGACTTAAAGGGGGCAGGCCCAGCACAGAAAAATAGTGTGTACAGTACTGTAGGTTAACATTGATTTGGTCGACAGACATTAGAATGGTGGATCAATCAACTTGCCTTTTGTTACTGTAGGTTTATTAATTAAACAAGCCATGTCGACTAATAGTGTGTAACCCTTTAGTCCATGTACAGTACTGTAGATTTAATCAGCCTGTCAATCAAATGTCTGCCAGTCATGTCAGTATGTGGTAACAACTGTCAGTCATCGTCAGGTACTGTAGTATCCAACACCCTACAGTGCAGTGTACAGTAATGTAGAGTATGTCAGAGTCGTGCATTGTACTGTATTCGTTATTGTACAGTATACTGTAATTCATGTGATTATACAGCAATGCTGTACTTACTTCGAATTATTCACCTCCGAATTCGCTCTAGACGAGGCCTGTCCCTCCTAAGCAAATCCGACCACCTGCGCTGCAGTGAGCGAACTCTGCGCCGAACGCCATATAGGCGATATATTTCTGTGCTCGTGCTTCTGTAGGCGAGCTCTTTGTCTTGGTTTGTGGCGAACGCTTGGTCCCGCCACTTCACCAAGACAAAGAGCTCGCCAGATGAGTAGTGTCTTGCCCTCATAGAAGCCATTTTCACTAGTCAGTGACGCACGTCGTACATCGCACGACGCACGTCGACACTAATTCACTCGTTACGGCAGGCGTCTGTGGTGCACAGTAATGTAGTCATAACCGTAGTGGCAAAGTAGTGTGGGCATCACGGGATTTAAAAGTTTCTAAAGTCATGAAATCACTATCACTACATTGTCACAAGTTTGTGGTGTAATGCTATACACAGCACCGTCAGCCCTGTCTCTCATTCTAGACAGTAGATTCAATAGCAGTTTCTGCAGTTATGAAATCACTATTCTGTGGTGCTAAATTCAATGGCACCGTCAGTTTTTAATATTTACAGGCACATTCATAGCGGCACACTAGTTGTCCTAGCAGACGGGGGATGGTGTCCTTGGCAATGGTCACAATTCGTAGCATTTTTCAGGACACTAGCGCAGATCTGACTGCTTACAGTAAATGGATTAACAAAGCTTCCTTTATTATGGTAATGAGAGGCTCTTGCTTGCTTTGGGGGAAGGGACCTGATGTGCACTGTGCATGACTCTCGGCCCACTGGGCATGCGCCAGAAATCCCATCGCAACCCGCCAGAGATGGAAATTCAACAGCATACAGTACTGTACCGACTTCAGTAATACAGCCAACTGCTCATGCTCAGTGATGGCATAGCGCTACATGGCGTATGGCTTGGCGCCACAGATCCCATTGTACCCCCTCCATTTGTAATCCATCGCAGATGGCTGACAGCCACCATAGCGCCAACCATGTAATACAGAGAGCTCTCTCTCATACTACTACCGTACTTAGTGTGCAAGGTTGGAGTAGCATCACCATTGTCATAAGTTTGCGATGCAATGCTATTTTGCACTTCAAACGCACAGTCAGCTTTGAACACTGAGTGCTCTCTCACAGTCGGAAACCACTCTCAGACACAGTCCAAGGGACGTAGCCATAGTGCGTAAAGCTGAGACCGCATCTACGTTGTCGCATGTTTGCATTTTGGGTGCACAGTTTGTGATACAGAGCCCTGTCTCTCATTCTAGACAGTAGATTCACTAGCAGTTTTTGCAGTTATGAAATCACTATTCTGTGGTGCTAAATTCAACGGCACCGTCAGTTTTTAATATTCAGTACAGGCACATTCATTGAAATACAGAGCCCTCTCTTGGCACTACAGATCCCATTGTAAACCCTCCATTGGGCATGCGCATGAAATCCCATTGCAACCCCTCGAAGCAGACAGCCACCACAACGCAGACATTGATGAAAGTTTTGCACTATTTAAACACACAATCAGTTTGTAATGTCTTACTTTTAAGCAGTCTTTTAAACAACAACACTACAGTATTACAGTACAGTACAACTCTACTAAAGTAGTTTCACTATAGTGTCCAGAGCAGACAGTGACAATAAAAAAAAATATACAGTACGGTATATTCTTTTCCAGGGATCGAACCCGGGACCATAATTCTACCAAAGTGATCACCTAACCACTAGCCCACATGACAGCTACAGTGAACCGATCAGAGCGGCCTCATCCTTGTGCACTCCTCCCGCTGCTGTTTTTAATATAAAAAAATAAAAAAAATTGTTATACTGTAATTCATCCCATCTCAATGAAAGCTGTGCGTGCATCTCATTAATCTACAGTATCGGTTATACCATAACAACAACTCGGGCAACTTCTCTACTATTCAGTTACTGCACCGTACCGTATGTACAATACAGTATGTGCAGTGATTTGCATCCTGTTATAAGATCTTACTGTACGGTACAGTACTATATATATGTACATTATGTGACATTAAAAATACAGTATGGGTTGTGTGTACATGCAAATGCTGTGAATGTGATATTCATCCAATTTACTGTAAGTTTAACAGTATGGCATTCAGTACAAGGCATTCAGTACAAATTACAACAGTGGAGCACTCGCCACCCAGCGGTTAAGCACTGTATTACATGCAATTACAAAAGTGGAGCACTCGCCACCCAGCGGTTAAGCACTGTATTACATGCCGTAGCATATCCTTCGTTGAAGAATACCACGGTATGCCACAAGTCCATGGCACAACTCAGAGGCCTGCACGCCACACCACAAGTCCATGGCGCGACTCACGCCACGCCATGAGCAACCAAATAGCTGGGCAGATCAGGTCTATCATCATGGCAGCATGATGACCAGCTGCATCAAATATTTGGCCATATATCTTAACTATTAAAATGGTATTTCTAATTTTTTCACAAAATGTTACAACTTTTCTTTTTTATGTATATAGGGAGACAGTGGGGCAGAGAGTATAGAGGGTGGGCGCACCCATACAGCACTGGTCACAGATTCTCCCCTTCTCAGTATGGACCATTGAACATTTACTGCCCCAGGCCCATGTATCCCTTAATGCAGCCATGGTTAGGAGAAGCAAGGCTACTATTTCTTTAATGGGGCAGAACAAGTGGTCAGCTGGGGGGCAGAGACATTTACACAGTAAAGTGCAGGCTGTGTTATGCAGCCTATTTGCACATAGGGAAGTTACACCACTGGGCAATGTAAAAATATTATTTACAGTATACACAAAATAAAAACACAAAGCAGTACACTGGGAATTACTGGTGAAACTATGGCCAATCCACCCATGCCCTCAGCAGTGAGTGTACAGGGGCCTAACCCTAGTGTAGTTACTCCCTCAGCAGTGAGTGCTCATAGCTGCCCCCAGTATAGGTGCCCCCTCAGCAGTGAGTGCCCGGAGTGCTAACCACAGTGTATTACCCTCTCAGCAGTTAGTCCAGTGTGCTGGCCCCAGTGTAGGTACACCTTCAGCAGTGAGTGTCCAAGGGGCTGGCCCCAGTGTAGGTACCACCTTTAGCAGTGAGTACCCATGGGGCTGTCCCACATGTTTGCAGACACTACTGGAGTTGGATTACCAGGAGTAGAGGGCACCCAGCTCCAAAGCCTCAAAATTTGACCAAGTCCTGTAAGGGCAAAGATGGGAACACATAAACCGCCAGCCTATACCTTACCATACTTGCAGTCTGCCTGGCTATATATCCTGGGGTACTTCCAGCGGCCTGTAATACAATGCAATGAAAGATGCTGCAGCCCTCACAGACAACCAGGTGGGTAAACACCCAGCAGTGCCCCAGACAGCTGCCCCCCAGGTGCATGCACACCTAGGAATTCCACAGAGGCATTCACCCAGCAACAGGAAATGCTTGGTGTTCACTGCTTGCTAACTCATGCCCGGTGATGAAAGAGAAGATGATCCCCAACGGTCTGCAGGCAGGGGAGGGGGAGCGATGGGTGACCTCTGCCACAGTGACTGGGAGGGGAAGAAGCCACAAATCCCAGCATCCACAGAATAGATCAACAGGCAGTCAGTATATGTGTGTGATCCCGGCTTTGAGATGCTGCCTGTGCTGCTCACCTCATATTCCTACTTTCCAGCACTTGACACCACTAGCAGGTAATCAAGGGAGGGTGAGTAGTGGATAAGTAAGGGGTGGATTGATATACGAAGCACAGCCATAGGTGGCTGGTACCTGGGGAGGGGTCAACCACCATGAACAAATCAGGTCGGTTTCAGCCATTAATATGCCAGGGCCGCCTGGGTAGGTTGGGTAACATATTTAAAAAATAAATACATAGTTTACAGTGGCCCCAACACTGTCTGGCCCACCGGGAAATCTCCCTGTGAAGTGTATGACCAATCTGCCCCTAGCTGTAGCTCAGTCTACACATATGCTACACTTACAGTACAGTGTAGTTACAATACTGTGTTATCTTTCCTTAAACCAGCAACACAAGAATGTACTGTACATTCTTATTTCCCTAGGTTTATTATTCAAATCACCATGTACCAATGTTCTATGAGTCATCGGACCTGATTGCTGATATGCAGGCAGTCAGCTGATGTTGGAAGCATTGTGCATGTGTCTGATTAGAACTATGTGTGTGTGTGTCCTGATGGTTACTGCTGAGAGATGCAGAACAAATTTGGACGCAAGAGCCCAGGATTTCAATGAGCATTCATGGGAATTAACATGGGGGTGGCTAGCCAGACGTGGGCATGTTGCTGACAGCGACTGTGTACAAAAATGCAGTAATGCTGACACTGGATGCTATGTTTAGATGGAGAAATTGCAACTGCCATAGAACTGGTGCAAGCTTTGATGTTGCAACCAGTGGTGTATCTAAAGATGCACCGAGACGTATTAGCACCATTGCCTGTGGGCATTTCAGAAGGATATTGGGCCCATGGTCTGGGGATAGTATCATAAATGTCCTCTTATTTTCAATGCACTCAAAGCTATTAAATAATTTGTACTACTTTGCTTAATAAATGGTTTCCAGACATGCATCATACTGACACAGTGACTGCATATGTGAATGGATAGAATTAATGCAGGTGCCAAGCATGTTGCTTTCTGGTAAAACACAATGGCCCTGATTCAGAGACGCTCATAAGCGGCCGCTCGTTCGTTCTGACCGATGTTCGCACATCTGCGCATGCCTACGGATTTTAATACACATGCGCGAACCAGTCAGTGCGGCCGAAAATCGTTTGTTCGCTATATAGCGAATGCCTGCTATTTTGAGTGACAGAAGGAGGCGTATGTGGGTGGTAACAGGGGAAGGTGCTTGAAAACGGGGGTGTGGAATTCGAACGCAGGCGTGCTTATAGGTCAAAATGGGCGTTTTAAGGGAGTGCATAATTAATACAGCAGCGTCATTGACCACATCACTTGTTTTTTTTTTACTCAGAACTGCTCGCAAAATAGCGGTTGAAAAAACCAGCCACAAGAATAGCGAGCAGTTCATACGCTGTTCGATGTACTCGATTAATCTAATAAATAGCGGACATGACGTATGCTGCGAGCGGCAAGGGGGCGTATTTTTCAAAATTACAACCGCAAGTTTTGCTCGCTCGTTCAGACTTAGAGGCGTGAACAGACCGCAATTAGCGAACGGTTCATTTGAATAGCCACCCCTTGTTTTAGAACGAACGACCGCAAATAGCGAGCGGCTCTGAATCAGGGCCAATGTCAGTTGTTTATCTCAGATCAGCTCTACCAAAACATTGAATTACTTAACTTTGTATCTAGGTAACCTTATTTAGCTCATTTCAACCTGCTGCCAACTTCCAGGGATGCCAGGAGTTCTGTCATCCTCAGTACTTTGGGGGCTTGGCCAATTAGATGGGTACATGGCCTCACCTCATTGCAGTACCTGGGCACTCCATTTCAGTCATCACAGCATCTTCCCCTCTTAGCTATCCTACCAATATTCCTCCCTGTATTCTAGGATAAATTTGTCAAACAATTCCACAAATTGCCTGATTATTGTGCTTTGTGGTTAAATTATCAGTTTAGCTATAGTGGGTGAAGAATGAGCCATTGCTAGTTCCTGGAATTGGCCAATAAGCAAATAAATCTGGCTCATTACCCAGCCAGGGGTTGTCACGCATCAGGGATCCCGTTACCCAATCCAATGGTGTCTCCTAAGTGATGCTCAGGTCCTTCCAGGCTGAGTGTGGCATCCCAGAGGGGAGTGTCTGCTTTCCTACACAAAGGGTTGGCGTCCTGCTCCTTATGGCTCCTGTGTTTGGGAGTATGAGCTCCGCCATTTTAGTGTTGCTTTCCTCACTGACTTCAACCAATAAAATTACAGCTACACTGGTCATGTTCCCACTCAGCCGATCTGAACTAGGAGCACTCTATTTAAGTGTGGATTTTCACTATGTCCAGTGCCAGAATAATTTCTATCTATAGAGACCTTTTCCTGGCTCCTGACCTAGATTGCCTCTACATCTACTCCAGCATCTGTCACAGTTGTCCATTATACTCTGCATTACCCTTCTCAGCTCCCAGTACCAAAGAGAGACCACTGATCCTGTCACTATCAGAACCTAATCCACTCAACAGCCTCCACTGTCTATATGCCGCCCTGTCCGTTACATTGTACGTCTGCTCCACATTCTGTCCCTCATTCATCCTTCAAGTATTCTGTTTGCATGAGGAGGATTCTCATTAAGCCTCCCAGCTTCATCCACTCTCAATAGAGCTAGCCCTAGGGTTCCTGAACCAAGTCAACAAAATTCCAGAAGTGTGACATGGGTCTGGTTAGTGTTCATATAGATGGGGTCTCTGTTTCTCACTCTCAGTAAAGTTCCACATATGATCCTTCTCCTGCACTCCAATTTCACCCTTACAGGCAGAGCTAAGCTAATCAGTGAATCCAGCTCTGTCAGAGAGTATACTTTTTTTGATTACAGCCTTTGTGAAGTGAGCTGGAGGGTGGAGATTGAGCACTGACAACAGTGTGATGAAATGAAGATCTACTCATAGAGAAATCTCCTGTATTAGGAGGTATCCACCCTCAGATTGGTGCTGATTGTCCCTGCCCCCCTCCTCCCCATCTTTACATTCATTGGAGACTGCCATCTTCTCAGTCTGGAATGCTCTGTAGACACTGGGCTGCCATGTAAGATTCAAAAGCTGCCAATAGTGGTAAAACACTTGATGCATTGCCGTCAACAAATAAGGTAAATACGACAAGAGGTCAATAGAATATAGGAGGAAATTTAACAAAGCTTGGAGAAAGATAGTTGAGAGAGATATAGGACCTCATTCAGAGGCGGTTGAAGCGGCCGCACAGTCATACGGGAAAAGGGGCCGGATATTCAAATGATTCCCTCGCAAGTTGCGTGCCTAAGTTCGGATCGGTAGCTGGCCGACCAAGGGGAGGAAGCGGTCGGAATTAAAAAAAATATGCCCCCTTCTCGTACGCATTGCACATCATCTCCGGGCAAATAAGGATTAATCGAGACCATCGGGAACCATCGAAACTGGTCGTAGAGCTTAAGGTTGACCATACCCTCTCTTAAGCTCTACGATCATGTCAGTGTAAAAACCTCCCTTGTCACATGTGCCATGATGCTACTTTGTTAATTATGCACTCCCATAAACCGTATGCACTCCCATAAAACGCAGTTCGCATAATTAGGCACGCCTGCGTTCAGATCTCCACTCCCCCGTTTTCAAGCACCTTCCCCTGTTACAACCAACAAACGCCTCATTCTGTCACGCAAACTACCAACCTGGCTGAGTTCAAGGAGAGAGAAATTTCTGATCATAGTGGCTAGTTTGCGCACGCGCATTGCGAACTTTACGCATGCGCAGTATAGCGAACATCCGTGGTGTACGACCGTGCGGCTGCAACGACCAACTCTGAATGAGGTCCATGGTTCCAACCAATCAGCTTACTGACCTTTTCACACACAGCCTGTATAACAGCAATTACTGTAGAAGATGATTGATTAGTTCTCTATCTCTCTCTATTGTATCTCTCTTCAGGCTTTGAATAATCTCCCCCTTAATCTGGTACTAGACTTTTATGTAGGATAAAGCTGCTTAATATGGTGTCATTCAATTTCAGTGTGGTGTGTAGTGGATAATGCTGTTGAAGTTATACTGGTAAGATGTGTGTGTGCATGTGTGTTTGTATGTGTCTAAGGTGCTGGAGGCACTGTAAAGTGGCATAATCTGAGGAGGCACTTACATGGCAACTGGAAAGCACTGTAAAAGTATAATGTGAATTGAGCACTTTAATATGGCACAATAGGAACCGGAGGCAATAAAGTGTGGCATATTTTGAACTGGGGTACTGTAATTTAGCATACTATGAACTTGGGGCACTGTACTGAGGTACAGTATGAACTGGGGCACTACAATATGGTATAAAATTATTTGGGGGCACTTCAATGGGGCATAATATGCAGGGCTGGCCAAAGTCTAATTTGTTTGGTAAGCAAATATAGATTTTAGCATCCCTTAATGGAATAAACAATATTATACACAGATAAAGTTACACCACTATGGGGCATTTTTATCTTCTCAGTTTTACTATACATCCATGCCCAGTACATAATTATGCCACAAATCAGTGCCACAATATAGAATATGCCACACATCAGTGCCCTAATGCATAATCTGCTGCACATCAGTGCCGCAACATATATTTTTGCCACAATACACAATATGCCACACATCAGTGCCCCAATATATAATTATGCCACACAATAGTGCCATAATACATAATTATGCCACACATCAGAAAACTACCACTAGTCTCTCTGCACAGGAGGTGGCACTGCACAACCCACATACAATCCAAACAACTCTCATCTGGAGCTCAGTGTGGTGCACCAAAAGGGGTCAGGGAGAATTTTTTCAATTGTAAAAAGGGCAGGGAGCAGTGCCATGTTAAACCAACCTTGCATGAACCTACATATCAAACATCGTGTCTGTAAATCTACTAAACACTGTTGTATACTCAGATCACCCAATATGCCAATTCACCTCCACCCTCATTTGCCCTAGTAACCCATTCATTATCCTGGCAGCAGCTATATTCCATTCAGTAACTATTGCCTTCCCCCTTCTCATCAGCCATTCCCCATGAATCACTTAACCCCCTATTAAACCATTCTCTCAAGAACCTTTCAATTCCACATGAGAATCCATTAACCTATTCCTCTCCATTCCATTATTATCTAACCCTCACAGCACCCATTAAAATTTTTCATTCACCTTACCAGCTCCCTTAAAGATCTCCCCACACAGCACCCATTAACCTATTCACCCATTAACACACCCACACAGCAACTCATCCCTCTCCCCCTCCCCCCTAGCCAGCACTGAGTAACCAATATTCATTAAGCATTTCACCTCTCCAGCACCCATTAACACTTTCACTCACCCTGTCAGCATTCATGCCTCCACCCACACACACACACACATATATATACACAGATACACACATACACACACATTAATTCTACTTACCAAGAAGAAGTAATTCAGCAGCAGGTCCTCATTTGTGAAAACTGGAGGGGTGGAGCTTCATATGTGATTGACAAACTGGGACTCTGAGGTTAGGAGAAGAGAACTTGAGGAGAGGAAAGGGGTGGTCACCACACTGGCTTCATGTTCCATGTCACTGAATGTAGATGCCTGACAGCCAAGAAGGTTCTTTTAAAAAGCATCCAAACCTCCACCCACCCCTGCACTGCTCTGCACTCTTTGCAGTCAGTGACATGGAACATGAAGACAGTGTGGTTGCCACCCCTTCTCTCTCCTCAAGTTCTCTCCTTCTGCAGTGTTTGGAGTCCCAGCCTATTACAGACTACAGAGAGAGCCCGCTCCCACCTCGCTGTGGCGACTTTTTTGGCCATGTACCAGGTGTAATGGAAGGGCCGCCCTGATAATATGTACTGAACAACTGTGTGAAATTATGTGACATGGGGCACTGTGAAGCATAAAAGGTACTGACAGCAGTATAATGTGGCATATTGTGAACTGGGGCAGTACAGTATGGCATAATATGAACTGGGGGCATTGTGTGATATAATGCGAATTAGGGCACTGCTATCTGGTATAAAATGTACTAGGGCACTAATGTGGTTCATAAAATCAACTAGGGCACTACTATAGGGCATAAAATTAACAACTTCTGCAGAGAGAGAGGGGTCTCTCTAGACACATTGAGGACAGGGCCCCATAAGAAAAATTCTATGGGTCCCTGGGCTAACTACATCCCTGGGTTAAATGAAATATTCCTAATTCTCAGGGTACCTGAATTCATGTGAACCTACAGTATTTTGGATTTGTATGGCAATCTTCTTAGCTCTGACACCACTGGCACATATGACTAACTGATTTTGTCCTAATGTTTAGACTGTATGCCTCCATACACTTTTAGATTGCCCTTATGTCTCCAGCTAGAGGAATCAATTGCTACTTACCATCAGCCAACAATTTCACTACACAGTATAACTTTCTTTTGAAAAACATCGGTTTACACCAGGTCAATCCACCCTACACATATTTTGATGCATACTTACTCACTACAATACAATAAAAAATCTAAAGGGACGCACTGTGCAGACATCTATGTCATATCAAAAGTCTAATGTCACCTTAGATTCACACCTATCATTATATTTTCCTTCTAAAATATAACTTTTTTCACATAATTCATGACTTAAATTTATTATGAGTGAGGAAAAATCAAAACAATCTTTATTACATGTGGCAAGTTTGTTTTATATCACTAAAACCCACCAGCAAAGCATTTCATGAAATTGTTGATGTTCTAAGAATTTATTTGGAAGTCTAGTAATTGTGGATTTTGCTTTCATAAATAAGTAAAATTAAGGTGAAAATATTTTTCTATATCTAGCAGGGTTGAGACAGTTATAAACACTGGGCCTAATTCAGAGATGTAAGCAAACTCGATGGTCTACATACATCTCCGATGGTGTGAGATCTGTGCATGTGCAGATGCTTTATTGTGTATGTGTAGTTCTTGTTCTGCGAGATCGCTCGCAGTGCCCCCATGCCACAGCATGATTGACATGCTGTGGCTGTTTTGGGGCATGGATGGGGCAGAAATGGCCAGCATTCTTGGAAATGGGGTCATGTCAGCCCCATTTTTGAGGTGTGCAGAAGCCAGTGTCTGCTTCTTCTGATGCAGCTTCACTGGCCCTGGTAGTGTGAAAACACCACCCTTCCTGAGTAACTCAAAGGTTGCTCAGATGGCCGATGGTCATACAGGTGATCTGGTGCTTTGTCTTTAAACACAGCAGCGGATCAGAGATGCCTCCTGCAGCAATAGAATATTCTTGAGCAGCCGATGCGTACACAGTCGCTCTCATTGTGTAATAATATCCATCTCTGAATTAGGCCCACTGTCAGTCTTGATCGGGTCTTTCAAATGAAATAAAATAGAGGATATATGCATTGGTACATGACACAAAGAAATGTCCAAAGGCTTATGGGAAATTTCAGGATACATTTGTATGTGTTAGAGAACATTTTGATTTTAACAGCTTCACTACACTAAATTGGCAATAATATGGGCTCAAATCTGTTGAATTTTTTATAGCTGTTGAAATGCAAGTCACTAAATGACGTAAGCTTGGTCCTGATTACTAACAACTGACATTAATTAGGAGGCGGGTTAATAATTGACAGAGAAAAAGCTATTCTGTACAAAGTATTTAACCTTTTCATTTTAGATGCAGCTAATGGTAAAGGGCATTAGAAGCATTGGCAGTCTTGCAGAATGTACAATTATGTCAAATGAAATGTATTGAGAAAATTTGTTGACATTATGAGAGTGTAGTTGCAGAGTTCTTAATAACATATTGTATACAATGAATATTGAAGGTCAACCAAGTTTTATCATACTAGACAACTTAACATATACTATTTTCATTGCTGATGATTGTAATGCATGTTTGGTGCTCAAGGGGTCAAAACTAAAGATACTGGTTAGTGACAGAACTAATGTTATAACAGTTTGGAGCTGCTGACCTTTAAGAAGGTTAATGATGCTGTTAAAAATCTATTAGGCTCCCATTTTAACTTTTTTTTTTTTAACTAAAATTAATTAAGTGCTAAATTGTTTTGCAAAAGATATGCTTTTATCTTTATCTAACATCTTATTGATTTGTTAGAATAATGTTTATTCATATGCTTATTGGGCAATTAGTCTACTGTATGCATTTTGATTATAACTTTTGGGAAAAAAGATAAAGAAAGCAGGAAACTATATTAATTATAGATATAGCTTCTCTTATCATTGCCACGATGCGCGCGCACAGCATCACGCATCGCGGCAGAGCGGACCTCTCACCGAACCGCAACTAGGTGCAGCCGGCATTTTCACAATTAAAGTGTATGTTGTATGCGTGCATATGCATGCGGGCACACTAGTTGCGTCACTTGTATGTTATATATTCTGATAAAAAACTGAGAGAAGCTCTTCCTGATAATACAAGAATTGTCTTCAAAATAGCAAAGAAACTAAAATCAAACATCACTTCCAGCATTATCCCTACAAATAAAGTCACAAGCAATACATTGCTGGGCAAACAGAACAACAGGCTCTACTAATGCAACAGATGTGATTCCTGTAAATCTATGGAGAGATATACACCGAAGCCCACCACAGAATTTACCTCAAACTCAACCAACCCCACGTACCAATGTATCTCATGCACTGTGACTTTAGTAATTTGCATAAATAAAGCAACTGGAAGTGACAAAACTACTTTGCTAGATTACAGAGATCAATTTCATATGTGACATCTGTACATTTGTGTGCAATTAAGTCTGAATCTGTATACAAAGAGCTACGATGCAGCGACTGTGGCTTTTTCTCAAGTCAAGTTTCATTGTGCTTCATCTGACTTTGCATGTGTGCAGTTAAAGTTGCAGCCCAGTGTCTCTAATACATTTTGGGCCTGATCTAGGTCCAGGCACCTCTGTGTATTTACACAGTTTTCCAATTATCAGAAAACTGTGCATGGGCAGAACGGGTCCTGCACTCTCACTCTCTGAAGCCATAAGCAGCAGCATGTCAATCATTTTGGGGGGCGTGCCTGGCCAGCGTTCCTAGAAACAGGGGCATGTCATCCCCATTTTCCAGGAGTGCCAAGACCAGGGTCTGAGTCAGTGGATGCAGATTTCCTGGGCTCGCAGGCTACTAGCCTGAGGAAACTGAAGGACACATCTGTACAAAATCATAGACAGATTATCATGCAACAGTAGAGGAATCATTTATCTCCTCCAATGCCATAAAGTTTTCAGTATGTAGGAAGAACCATATGAAGAATCACAGAACATATTAGGATTTTTAGTTATGAACTATAGACCCACAGTATATCTGAACATTTCATGACCCTACAAAACCATGGCCTATCAGAACTTTCCTTTGTTGGCATAAACCCAGTCCACAAACAATGGACAGGACATTTTGTGAGCCAAATCTCAAAATTAGAAGTGAAGCACAATGGGTGTAAACCTGGCCATACACCAGGTAAATATTGCTCCAACTGGCCAGCTAGTTGTATGGTCAGCAGCACAAATGGTGTAATGGTTGGCATTACTGCCTCACAGCACTGGGGCCCTGGGTTCTACATGGCCCAAACTGTGCGGAGTTTATATATTCTCCCCATGTTTCTCTGTAAAGCGTGGAATATGTATGCGCTTTATAAATAACTGGTAGTAAATAAATGGATCCAGTATCTGCAAACTTTCACCCCATGAGGCCTGATGATTTTGATCATGCAACCTTCCTGTACAGAGTATTATGCCATAAGATTACACACTAACTACTCCATTACTCCTGCCCTCTCTTAACCTGGGTACACACTGATAGATATATCACACGTTCATTTGATCGGGTGATACATCTATAGTAGAGATGAGCGGGTTCGGTTCCCTGAGAACGGAACCCACCCAAATTACGGGGATCTGAGGCAGATCCAAGTCGGCTTGGGTTTTCCCGTCTGACTCTGATCTGAAAACAAGGTAAAACGTCATCATCCCGCTGTCGGATTCTCGTGGGTTTTGGATTCCATAAAGGTCCCGCAATTCACCGCCATTTTTCATTCCGACTGTGGAGAGTGATGAGGGAGGGAGCTGGGAGCTGTGCTGTTGTCAATACTTGTTATTGTTAATTGCATGCTAACGCTGTGCATAGGGGCTGGCTACTGTTGTCCATAAGGGCTGGCTGGCTGTTGTCTATAGAGGGGCTGGCTGTTGTTGTGTCCATAAGGGCTGGCTGGCTGTTGTCTATAGAGGGGATGGCTGGCTGTTGTTGTGTCCATAGGGGCTGGCTGGCATTGTCCTGTCCATAGGGGCTGGCTGGCTGTCATTGTCCTTTCCATAGGGGCTGGCTGTTGTCCTGTCCATAGGGGCTGGCTGTAGTGCTGTGTTGTCCAAGGGGTGCTCTGTCCTTCAGGGGTGCTTTAAACTCACTCCCAGTGTGAAAAAATTAATGTTAGCCACACTTGTCATCAGTGCCGGGGTGCTGTGCTGCTGTCTGTTAAGGGGTTGCTGCCTCTTTTCAGGGGTTCATCCCAGTGTTAAAAAAAAATAGTAAACCATTTTTTTGTGTGGCATGTTAGCCACACCTGTCATCAGCATAGGTGTGCAGGGGTGCTGTGCTGCTGCCTGTCAAGACGCTTCTGGGCCAAAAATAAAAAACTAATTAATTTGTTTGCATGTTAGCTACATCTGGCTGTCACTATCATTGGCATAGCTGTGCAGGGGTGCTGTGCTGCTTTCTGTCAAGGGATGCTGCCCAAAAAATAAATAAACAATTTTTTTGGTGTGCATGTTAGCCATACCTGTCATCGGCGTAGGTGCGCAGGGGTGCTGTGCTCCTGTCTATCAAAGGGCTTCTGCCCAAAAAATAAATTTTTTATTTAGTGTGCATGTTAGTCACACCTGGCTGTCACTGTCATCAGCATAGCTGCACGGGGTTGCTGTGCTGCTGTCTGTCAAGGGTTGCTGGGCTAAAAATAAATAAACATTTTTATTTGTGTGCATGTTAGCCACACATGTCATCGGCTTAGGTGCGCAGGGGTGCTGTGCTGCTGTCTGTCAAGGGACTGCTGCCTCTTTTAGGGGTTCACCCCCAGTGTGAAAAAAACTAACAATTTTTTTTGTGTGCGTATTAGCCACGCCATCAGTGAAAAAATAAAAACATTTTTTTAAATTTTTTTAATTTTGATAAATGTTTTTATTGCATTTTGTAAACAAAACCAGTAACAAAAAAATCAACATGAATATTGCAAAGAAAACTTTTTTTTTAAGTTATTGGTTTACAAAAAGTTGTTTTTTTAATCTTAAACATAGCAGAAATGTTATCCTAACTGTTTATTAAGTTATATGCTCTAAAAAGCTAAAGCCTAAATTTACAAACCTATATAGAGTGGACATCCTAAATTCTAAAACTGTTCTATTAAAAAACATAAACAAAAACAAAGATTATAAGTCTAGTGTGTTATACTGTGTTATTATGATATTAGAATGTAGAAGGCCAAAAATTGGGTGGACCACATATGGCTGATTGATCAACCATGGTGTCTGGATTAGTGTCATAAGGAAGAGGAGGCTGCAAACTGGGTATTATGTTATGAGTTGGCCATATTGGGTATGTTGCTGTTAAGGGATCAGGCTGGTTATCAGTGGACACATTATTTATAGTTGTTGTTATTTTGGATTGCCATCCCCTGATGGGGGTTTACCAACAGACAGAGACTACTTATTAGTTCAGGCATAGACACTTCCTGAGGAACAGAGCTATGCTCACTGGAGGGAAGCCAAATAGATGGGAGCCCCTGTTCCAACATCTGAACCTCTTCTTTCTCCACATCATCTATCTATTATAGATGAAAAAAAAATGTAATCGGGGACATCTAGCTCCTCTTTCTGTACTCTACTCACCCTTTTTAGACAGGAAGTCCAGGATGGATGGTTTGGAAGAAGTAGGTCTAGCAACAGATGGGGATGGTCATAATCAAGACCTGGTCCCCCCAGTGGGTGTAGTCTGGGAGGTATTGGTTGACATGCAAGCAGCAGAACAAAGGCCTCCATGTTGACTATGCTCACTATTCCGTATTTCAGCTTGCGATTCAGGTAGGAATAAAGTCGGCTACAGAACACAGAATCACTGGATGTCTTAGTGCATTCAGGACAGATACGATCCATGAATTCCCAGACAGATTCTGGACAGATGAATCCTTTGATTGTGATAATCTTTGGTAATTCCTTGCAAAGGTGTGTGTTATAGCCAGACATTTTGAAGGCTGTAACTTTGAACTGCTTTATAGAAAACATGTAAATGAAACCTTTCCACACTACAGAACATGAGGCATAATTCCCTTGAAGTTCAGCACCTAGAGCATCTTTTTTCATGTTCTTTGAGGCCTCTCCTGACTGTGAAGAAAGATTCTCCACACTGTAGTCTTCCATTTTGACTTTTTAATGGTGATTTCAATGTTGTCCACTGGCTGGGATCCATCTCATCTGAGGGTTGGGTTTTCCCCATGCAAATGAGACAATTCACATCCAGAAGGTGACTCTTATGTTTAGACATGGTGTCAGTCTCTCTTTTGGCAGAATTTGCACAATCTTGGTCTTGTGGGCTCCATGATGAATCAGACAGATTGTCAAGGGTAAACATTTGATCTGGTGCTGTATCTATTTCTATTAAACCTTTTTGTTTGAGTTTATTCATCTGCCGCTTGTGGTGGAGCTCTTTTCCTGCTTTCTAAATGATCTCCAGACACAACGTAAAACTTGAACCTTAAAATGAAATGTTGCATTTAATGCACTGCTCCACTTGTTCACATTTCTAAGTAATATGGTTAAGTGGACAGTGGGAACAATGGCAATTTGAAGGCCACTAACTAACTCTATTTTTTTAATGTTCCTGTACAGGTTGGGAAATTCCTTTACAGAACAGAAGGTTTGCAAAGGCTTATTTAAGGCAATTGTTTATCTATTTTTGGCTAGCACACTTCCTGTTCCTAGTCCCCTTCTGGGATGAAAAAAATCCACTCCCAGCAAGCAGGCATGGTGCTCAAGAAAGAATTCCCAAGAAAGACACAACATAAGACTTAAACCTTAAATCTGAAATGTTGCATGTAATGCTCTGTTCCGCTTGGTCACATATCTGATATGGTTAAGTGGACAGTGTAAACACCGGCAATTTGAAGGCCACTAACTAACTCTGTTTTTTTAATGTCCCTGTACATGTTGGAAAATGCATTTACAGAAGGCTTGCAAAGGATTATTTAAATCAATTGTTTTTTGGAAGCTCTCTTCATGGTCCCCTTCTGGGATGTAAATACACTCCTAGCCACAGAAGCAGGCACAGGATTCTCAAGAAAGACACGATGTAAGGCCTTAAATCAGGAGTAGCCAACCTCGGTCCTCAAGAGCTCACGTTTTCCAGATAACCTAGCTGGTGCACAGGTGTATTCATTACTCACCAAAACATTTAGAAAGATCCACAGGTGGAGTTAATTATTATAGTTGTGATTCTGTGAGGAGACCTGGAAAACATGCAATGTTGGTAGCTCTTGAGGACCAGGGTTGGCTACCCCTGCCTTAAATCATAGATCTTACGCTTGTCCACATATCTGTGCTAGTTAAGTGGCACTTTGAGGCCACTAACTAATTATGTTTTTTTATGTCACTGTACAGGTTGGGAAATGTCTTTATAGAAGGTTTGCAAATGATTATTTAAGTCAATTGTTTATTTGTTTTTGGTCCCCTTCTGGGATGAGAAAATCAACATCGAGAATCAGCAGCAGCAGCCATGCTCAAGGATTTTTCTGTGGCAAGGACTGATGTGAACGTATCACATTTTTTTTGTAAATGCCTCCTCCCCTCCCTTTCTCCTTCATAAATTTTCTTCGGAATCAAAAACAAATTTAAATTTACTACCAATCAACCCTCCCTGTCCCTGCCCTGCCTTCAACTACATACAACTCCCTCAGGCCTCTCTTGAATAATAAAATTTTTTCCTTATGTGCCATGTTTGAAGTTGAACTGCCGTGTGTTGTGCCGCCCACTGCTGCAGTCAGCCAGCTATCTTGGTGCAAATTTTGGGCCTAAACTAAATGAAAAAAATCAATATTGTGAGTTGTGAGGTGGTCAAAATTGACTGGAAACGAGTGGAAATAAATGTTATTGAGGTTAATTATACTATAGGAACAAAAAAGGCCCATTTTATGTGATTTTAGCTGTTTTTTTAGATTTTTTAAGAAAAAATCCAGATCCAAAATCAAAACTGAAAAACAAAACATGGAGGTGAGGTTTTGGCAAAACCAAAACATGAGGGTCAGTGCACATCTCTAATCTATAGTGCATTACAGGTTGTGTACAGCCGATATGTCTGTAAATAACGACGTTCACATATATTTCCATTCTACTGTGCAACATAGCAGATGGCCAATATATCTGAAAGATATATATGTCATCTGCTGGTGTTTTTGTGTGACCTGCCGATCATCCATACACATGTTGCAGCTCAACTAGGTGGGTGATTTAAATGCCTATCCATTTGAGCTGTCAAGCCTGGCACATCGTGCAGATGAATTGGTAAGTGTGTATCCACTTACCAATAGTCAGATAGGTCAGTGGGTCAACCTAGTGTGTACCCAGCTTGAAATATTCCTTTATCTCAGTAGAATTCACCATCATGCCCACAGGCCATACCTAATTAACCAGCACTTTGCCCCCACTTCATCCACAAGGCCTTTCATGAAATCAACTTTATTATTTAGGACATTTCTAAAATGTTCTCTTATTGATTAGCCAATATTCCCCCTTATTCCCTTATTCCTACTAACTACATAAACTTTTTATCCACAATTCTATCACCCAATGATTGCAACACAGTGTTTAATATGCACTAGAACTACAGATTCCAGACATCAAATTATACCAGGATGCTGATTTAATCACTACAGCCAAGACATATCCTCCACATGGCTAATCCCCAGTATACAACCACACATATGCTTTATCACCAGCACAAAACCTCACCCATTAGGAACTAGAGATGTGCGCCAACCACCATGTTTTGGTTTTGGTTTTGGATCTGGATCTCCCCTGGTGTTGGATCTGAATCTGGTTTAGGATTTTTTTCCATGGTGTTTTTGGTTTTGGTTTTGGATCTGTATTTTTTCCAAAAAATTATATAAACAGCTAAAACTGCATAATTTGGGCCTGTTTTTGTTCCTACAGTAATATTACCCTTAATAAGAATCATTTTCAGGCATTTCTAGGTATTTTTAGCCACCTTACAGCTCACAATATTGATTTCACTATTTTTCATCATTATAGGCCAAAGGCTGCAGCGAGCTAACTGGCTAAAGTAAGCAACAGACAGCAGTACAAATGCAGTGGCAGACAGGATGGCAGTTTAATAAACTATAATAATGTCAGTCAGCAATGCCCCAAATTGTGCCAACTGCAAAGGAAAGAGGTGCAAGGAGGAATTGTCCCTCCCACCCACTCTTAAGTGGGATATAATAAAGAACATGCACAGTTTAACAAACCAAGCACTTTAGCGACTAGGACTCACACTTTTGTGGCTGAACTCCTTGGTTTGTTTGAGCCCCCACAAAACATTTTTTGGAAACACTACCTTCAATTATTAAGGAGGAAGTTGATGATGAGGGTGTTAGTGGTGGAGATTGCTTATGCTGCTCCAAACTGCTGGTAGCTGATACTGGACTGCTTGTTATTAATTTACAGATTATAATTTTGTTAAACAAATTGCATGAACTCACTACAAATGACATAACAGGGAGGAGGTGCCTAGATGGTTAACGTCCCTTCCTCTGCTAACTTTGGATTTACAAATGTAACAGATGCCTTCACAACTGTTGTCAGATTTAGATTAAAATAATTCCACACCCAAGACGTGGCTTTTCTGGCTTTCTTTTTATCATTAGCAAGAACTGCTGCCACTGGTGTCTGATTTACGCAAACCACATCCTCATCATCAACATCCACATTCGCGTCAGATTGGACACAAAATTCCCCCTCATCTACCTTTTGCACTTCCTCCGCACGATCATCCGCATTTTTTATTATTTCACCATCTAATACTAGCACAGCCATCATGGTGTCAGTGATCCACTGTGAAACTGGGTGACAGCTGTTATACTTACTTCCTGTATCAAAGGACTGTTTAATAGTCAATTGTCTTTTTTTAATTACTACTAGTAGTACTCTTGGTCCCTTTCTGGGATGAAGATCCACCCCCAGCAGCAACAGATGTAGCATTCAAGGATCCTTCAGAGAATTCACGGATAGGAGAGGAGTCAGTCATGCTTATGATTTGGATGCAGGACTACTTCCAATCACTAATGAGGATGTTGATGATGATGCAGGTGTTTGTGGCAGAGATTGCAGGCACTTGGATCCAGATAGAAGGGAGCAGCTAGGTGACATTGGACTGATTGTTGTTCGTTTTTTTGTCCACAAAGTTTTAGAATTTGAAATACCCTTTCCAATTTGATGAATGTGCTGCAAGTGATGTAACAGGGAGGAGGTTCCAAGATGACTAAGGTCCTTACTTCTACTCACTGTTACTTGGCAATGGTTACAAATGGCTTGGCAATGATTGTCTAGATTTAGGTGGAAATAATTCCACACATGAGAAGTAGATTTTTTGGTCCTTTGCCCAGGCATGGCAACAATGGGATTTTTCCCACCATGGGCAAAAACTGTTGCCTGATTTACAGTTTTACACAAACATCCTTGCCAACAACATCCTAATCATCATGAACATCCTCATCTTCCTTGTTGTTATCGCCAACTACATAAATGTCCTCCTCATCCTCCTCGTGCAATTCCAATAGAAGCATCCTCAGTTTCTAAGTCTGGAGGCACACAAATGGTGGAAGGAGGATTCTCTTCAAGTACAGTATTAGAAAGGTCCGGCTCACACATGGCAACTGCAGACACACTGGAATCTCCCCTGGGATTTCTGATTTTTCAGAGCACACAGTTGGTTCAGATGTCTTAAGGGGGGTATCCACTTAGCGATTTAACCAAGCGATTGCACGATAATGACATTGTTATCATGCAACAGCTTGCAAATTGACCATGCATCAGGCATGTTTTGGTCAGAAGCGACCAGTGATGCATGTGCCCGCTGCTCGCTTCCGACATCCGACATCGCTCGTACATGCTAGTCAACCTGATGATCTTGTCAGGTTCAGCATGTGCGGGGATGTGGGATGTGCCTGGACTGAATGAGTGAATGTTAAGTCTAGGCACATCACTAGATACACAAACGAGAGCAAGATTACAATGTCATAATCGTGCTCTCGTTTGTATATCTATAAGTGGATACCCGCCTTAACTCGTCTTAATAATTTTAATTTTTTTTGTACCTCCTACAAGCAGAGGGGCTTAAATTATCACTAGAATCATCAGTCATAAATACAGGCCAATGCCTTATCCTTTCCTTGCAACTTTGTGTAGTGAATGGCACATTGCCTATTTTTTGTTTCTCTAAAGCTGACATAGCTTTACATTTTATTTGCTTTAGCAGGGTAAAAGTAGATTTTTTTAGCCTGACTTTTTGGCCTGACTTAAGCTCTGGTACATCGACCTTCATAGATGATGTTGATGGCCTTGCATCATCATCATCATGACTTCTGCCAGCAGCTACAACACTGGTATGTGGATCCTGCTCTCCGGTCATGTGACTGTCCTCCATACTCACTATGCACACAACCACACACAAAAAAAATTGTTGGTTTTATTTTTAATATTTTGGACAGCAGCCCCTCGACAGACAGGAGCACAGAACCACTGCGCAGCTACGCCGATGACAGTGACAGCCAGGTGTGGCTGACATGCACACAAAAAAATGTTTTTTTATTTTTGGCCAGCAGTCCATTGACAGACAGCAGCACAGCACCCTTGCACACATATGCCGATGAGACTAAAATGCCTTGTAACACTGGGGTGAACCTCTGAAAAGAGGCAGCAGCCCCTTAACAGGCAGCAGCACAGCACCCCTGCACTGATGACAAGTGTGGCTAACACTAATCTGTTTAAATTTGTTTCACACTGGGGGTGGGTGAAGAGCACCCCTGAATGACAGAGCACCCCCTGGATAACACAGCACTACAGCCAGCCAGCCCCTATGGACAGGACAAGTACAACAGCCAGCCCCTATGGACAGGAAAAATGACAGCCAGCCCCTATGGACATGACAACAGCCAGCCAGTCCCTCTATAGACAACAGCCATCCAGTAACAAGTATTAAGTATTGACAATAACAACAGCACAGCTCCCAGTTCCCTCTCTCTTCACTCTCCACAGCCGAAATGAAAAATGGCGGTGAATCGTGGGACCTTTATAGAATCCAAAACCCGCGAGAATCCGACAGTGGGATGATGACGTTTTGCCTCGTTTTCAGATCCGAGTCAGGTGGGAAAACCCGAGCTGACTCGTATCTGCCTCGGATCCCCGAAGTTTGGGTGGGTCCAGTTCTCAGGGAACCGGACACGCTCATCTCTATTAGGAACTTGTAAGCCATCTCGTCCCTACCCTCTTTCCAATGGCAACAATTCAACACCTTTCAGTACAAACACATGGCCTAACAAACACAATCATTTTTCCTGAGTCTCAAACATGTCAGATCCAGCCACTACTTTTCCACTCTACATCCTTAAAGTAAAATTTTAGATCCGCCTGACAAAACACAATCTCCTAGATATAAGTTTTTCCTCTTCCAATTGTCAAGCCAAAAACCATGCACTGTGCATTCCCCTATCAACAAAGGAACCCAGAAACAGGGGCTGCTGGTATGTGTTTGTTTTTCAAAATGACAGAATCAAATAGACCATCTTCTAACTATCCTACCCTTATAGTATCTCAGCTCTCATGAACTTTGCATGTCTACTCTTCCTTACCTTCACTATCACCTGCACCCTATTTTTGGATATTTTGCACTCTGAACCTGTCTGTTTTGCTCTTTAACTGGGGTACAGGATAAGCCAGTTCTGGTTTTATAGTTTATGTATATTGACTAAACTTGTATACTGTAGTTGTGTATTTATTAGAGATGAGCAGGTTCGGTTTCCTGGAAACCAAACCCTTCTGAACTTACCTGAACCAAGGAAATCTGAGTCACTGCTTGGATCTCTACGCTATTTTCAGATCTAAAAATTAAACCTGACTTTCATCTTCCCAGCATGTTTTTAATCTGATATAAGTCCCTTCCCTGGTGATTCAGCATCATTTCTCACAGGCCAGCAGGAGTGAAAGGAGGGTAGGCTAGACTAGGTTAGTTAGTTAGTTAGCTTAGCTAGTCTAGTATTGTCAGTGACAGTGAGAGTCAGGTTTAGTGACACTGTCCTTGATAGGCAGTGCCACCTACAGTGACTGTCCCCTAGGTAATACTAGTTGAGCTAGTTTTGTGAATAGGCAGTTAGCAAATAATTTTTTTTTCTATACTGCAGGAGCATTTAATATAAAAAAATGTATATTGTTATGTATGGCTTAAAAAACAATTTATTAACAATCCTTTGATGAATAGATAGAGAAAACAAGTATAGCAGCTGTCACCTAGTTGCACAGTGGATCACTGAAGCCATAACAGCTATGCTGGTATTAGATCTGCATCCAATATCTGCCATTAATGCAGTGGGTTTTAGACAGTTAATTGATGTCCTATGTCCCAGCTACAAAATCCCATCTAGATTCCATTAGAAATCCCATTAGAAAAGCAATTCCCCGTCTGATATATCAGTCAGTAGGTCAAGGGCCACCGCGCAGTGTTGCAGTCGGTGGCTAAATTTTTATTTTTTATCTAAAAAAAAACATATTTTATTTGTGATAAACAAATTCAGGCTATGATACTATTTCTGTGAGATATAACAGTCACTAAATGTCAGTAGGTCAAGGGCCACTTCGCAGCATGTCGCAGTCGGTGGACACTTTTTTTGTAAAAATAAAATAAAATAAATATATTGTTTTGTTTGTAATAAACAAATTCAGCCTGTGATACTGTGTCTGTGAGATATATCAGTCAGTAATGGTCAGTAGGTGAAGGGCCACCACGCAGTATGTCTCAGTCGGTAATCACATTTTTTTTTCCATTATATTATTTTGTGAAAAAAAAATTCAGGCATCAATATGGAACATGATGAATAATCAAAAGAACAGTAGGAGCAGCAACCAATCACTAGCGCTGCAGCTACTGTCACCACCAGTCATAATGATGATACTGCTTCAACGTCATCTACTAAAGCCAATGATCAAGGGTATAGAGACTTTTAATCAGGGCATTTAAAATAAAAAAAAAATATTTTACAATGGTAAAGAAAAAAACACCTCTAATAAAGGGAAAGTTTAGTGCGGAAAAACATTAAATTTCCAACATTCCATACACTCATGCAGCAACAAGGAAAGGCTCTGACCTTAGCCTGTATTTATGAGTTGTGGTTTGGCAAATGTCAGTGAGGCATCTTCTACTTTTCATGATGATGCAAGACCTTTTCATTCTGAGTCTAGAAGAGGTGTCAAAAAATGAAAACAACTGAGGCATTAGAGCAAACTGTGTGTTCAGAAACAGAAATTCCAGAAATCCCTATGGAGAGCTGACCTTTTTGAAGTTGTAGAGAAGCATCCTTCTTCCATTTTTGCACACTCTGCCAATGTGGGGATGAGCAGCACAAGTCTAGAAGTTGCTGACCTGGACATTGAGAATTCTGTGGTAGAAGTGCAACAGGATGAGGAAGATATGTGTATAGCTGATGCATTTGTCACAGGACCACAGGAGGGGAAGGAGGGTAGGCTAGACTAGGTTAGTTAGTTAGCTTAGCTAGTCTAGTAGCAACAGTGACAGTGAGAATCAGGTTTAGCAACACTGTCCTTGATGGGCAGTGCCACCTACAGTGACAGTCCACTAGGTAATAGTAGCCAAGCTAGTTTTGTGGATAGGCAGTTAGCAAATCATTGTTGTTTTTTATAGTGCAGGAACGTTTAATATAAAAACTTATATTTCTATGTGTGGCTTGAAAAACATTTTTTTTAAATTGGTGCTGTAACTTCAGGCCATGATACTGTGTCTGATATATCAGTCGGTAGGTCAAAGGCAACCATGCAGTGTGGCCCTTGAGGATATTGATGATGAGGATATTGATGATGAGGATGTTGATGATGAGGATTTTCTTTGTGTAAGTGAGGCACCCGTGGAAGCAGTTCTTGCCCATTATAGGAAGTAGGCCATTGTCATGCCTGGGCATAAGACAAAAAAAATTCACCTCTTATGTGTTGAATTTGTTTTTACCCATATCCAGGCAACAATTATCATGCCATTTGTAGTGTTTGTAGAGCCACAGAGAGTAGAGGTAGGGACTTTAACTATCTAGGAACCTCTTCCCTGATACATCATTTGCAGAATGTGCATGAAAAGTTTGTGGCATAAACAGAAACTTTTGCTAAAGAAGTAACAACAAACACTCCAGCGTCAGCTAACTTCCTTTTCTTTGCTAGATCCAAGCTCCTGCAATCTCCACCACCAAAACCTTCATCATCAATATTCTTAATCATGATTGGAAGTAGTCCTGAATCCAATTTGATAAGGCTAAGTGAGTCTTCTCCTATCCAAGTTTCCTCAGAAGAATCATTGAGCACTAGGCCTGCTGCTACTTCTAGGGGTGGATCTTCATGCCAGAAGGAGACCAAGAAGACTACTACTAGAAGTAGTTTAAAAAAACAATTGACTGTAAAACAATCCTTTTGTAGAGAAAACAAGTATGACAGCTGTCACCTAGTTGCACAGCAGATCACTGAAGCCATAACAGCTATTCTGGTATTAGATCTGCTTCCAATATCTGCCATTAATGCAGTGGGTTTAGACAGTTAATTGATGCCCTATGTCCCAGCTATCAAATCCCATCTAGATTCCACTTCACTAGAAAAGCAATTCCCCATCTGTACATGGACATTAAATAAAACTTAATTAGTGGCCTACAAAATGCCATTGTACCAACTGTCCACTTAACCACAGATATGTGTACAAGTTGAACAGGGCAAACTAAATATTACATGACTGTGAAAGCCCATTAGGTATTGCCTTCAGCAGTACTAACAGCAGCAGTAGCATTTAACAAACACAAGCTCATTTAGAGGGAAACTACTCTGTGTATCACTGGCATCACTAAGAGGTATACAGGTGTTAACCTCTTAGAAAAACTCATGGAAGTCATTGCAAAATTGCTTACCCCACTTGGACTCTTCTTGGGATTTGTGATTTGTGACAATGCCACAAATCTTGTGAGAGCATTACAGTTGGGTGATTTTGAACAGGTCCCATGTTTCGCTTACATAATCAATTTGGTGGTGGTGATTTTATTAAGTGACAGGGCCATGCAGGAGATGCTGTATGTGGCCCAAAAAATTTCCAAAATTTTTGGCATTCAGCAGCTGCATGTAGAACACTTTAATTTGCTCTGCCATCAGCTTAAGAAAGAGGTGGTTACAAGGTGTATTTCCACCCTCTATCTGCTTCAATGGATGAGGAACAGCAAAACACCATCCAAAGCTACACAATGAGCCATGATATAGGGAGAATATCCCTTACTCCAGTGCATTGGATAATACTTTCTGTGTAGGGCAAGGTGCTGAAACCCTTATAAGTTGTCATCTGTGAAGTGAGTTCAGACACTGCCAGTTTGACTTTTGGAAAAGCAGCTCAAGAATCTGAAGGAGGAGCTGAAACAAATTGATTCCGTTAAGTATGTAGGACTTGTAGATCAAGTTCTTTTTCCACTTCACCATGATCCAAGGGTTGTCAGCATCTTCTCCTCCTTCAGTGTTTCCGGCAACTGCAGCTGCCAGGAAAAAAGCTGTTATAAAAGACCCACTGATGATTCACATGAGTCAACACAACAGTTTGACATCTGGTTGGGTCTAAAAAAAATTGCCAAAAATTAATGACACCTTTACCATGACTCCATCTGATATAGTCACCATTCAAAGAATGGTTGAGGATTATATTAATAAAAGCATCCAAATAGGCATGTCAGACTGTCCATTTGACTACTGACAGGAAAAGAAGGCAATTTGGAGGCCCTTGCACAAACTGGCTTTGCTTTACTTAAGCTGCCCACCATCCAATGTGTACTCAGAAAGAGTTTTCAGCACAGCTGGGAACTTTGTCAGCGATCGGCATAGGAGGCTACTTCTTCAAAATGTGGAAAAGATGATGTTCAGCAAAATGAACTTCAAATTCCATGAGGAAGACCTTTACTAATAATTATGTCAAAGTCTGGAAGTACCTGTAATGGTGGATTCCAGCAGGGACAAATTAATATTGTGTCAAAATTATATACACATTAAAGATGGTGAGGATTAATGGTGACAACATCTTGCCTCTGTAGAGCCAGTTTGCATATAGAGATAATTGACAGCAGTGTCAGCTGCCCATTGGTAGCTTGTTTTGTGGAGTCCAAAACAAAACAATCACTTTGGTCACAAGTGGCAGTTCCTGTCAATGAAGTGATTGGTTTATTAAACTGTACATGTCCTGTTTGATATATACAACACACGTGTCGGTGATACAAAACCAAAACACAGGGATGGCGCACATCTCTTGTAGATATTGACTGCCAGGTTCATATTGTTTTTGTCTTGTTATATTTGCATTGTACTTTTGTATGCACTTTGTAAAGTCATGCAGACCATTTGTGACACCTTTGTAAACAAAAAAATTATATTAATAATAAAATAACAGCAACAAGCTAAGGGCCTGATTTATTGTGGGTCGCAACTGCGAATGCAATAGCGATTATGCATGCAGTTCAACTGCGATAGTATTCTAATTCATTGTTATTGCTATGCCACCACAGCACTGCATAAGGACGCCCACTTTACCTTACACACATCCATAATGTTTAGCAAGACTGCGAAAACATCAGTACAATAGAGTACCATCGCAGTCTCACGCACACTTGCACAAGCTCTGACCTTACTCAGAAATTGCTAACTTCAGCGCATGCTATCAGGCCTCAGATTCCATCGGGCATCACAGTGGATAATTTATGCATGCCCCTGCAACACCTACGTTTCGCCGACCACCCTCCATCGCCTCCCACAAATGGCGCTTCCTGTCAATCATTCTGTGATGGGTCTGTGTAGTCACTGCGAATGCTGTCCTGATCACAGTGGCTAGTACGTGCATGCGCACTGCGATGCATACACATGCGCAGAATGCAACAATCGGCCAATTGCATGCATATTAGCAACTTCGATTTTTGCTGAATCAGGCCCTACGACACTACTGAACTTAACTCCATACAATACTTACAAATGCATACCACAAAACAAGGGATGTATACATCCAGGGGCGGATTGGGCCACCGGGACACCGGGTCGGTTCCCACTGTGCCGGTCCCATTGTCCCCTGAGTGGCCGTCTATCACCCTTCCGCCAGGCCGGATGTCACGATCGGAGCTCAGCTCCGATCGCGTAGCATTAGCTGACAGCACAGCCACAGTATTACCAGAAAGGCAGACTGGGGAGCTGCAAAAGCAACTCCTCCCATAAGCCTTTGCGGAGCTCGTCAGTCACCACTGACGGCTCCGCCTTCAGGTCCACCTCAAGCACCATCAGACAAGCAGCAGCTACTGCCAGCATCATCCCCATCCAGGTACAGTAGCTAGCAGGCGCAGCCAGACTAGTGTGACTGAGCAGGTAAAGTGCAAACCATTGTACTGCCTTTATAATATATCTGCATGCCTTGCAGTGGCAAGAAAAAATTATATGTATATACATATATATATATATATATATATGTGTGTGTGTGTGTGTGTAAAAAATACATATATATATATATATATTTGATTTTGTGTATATATATATATATATATACATATATATATATATACATTTATATATATATAGCTAGCTATATATACTTGACTATAGCTCTATACATATAGATATGGATAAAGAGGGAGAGCTATATATTATAAAATATAATATACATGCACATATAGCTATATATATATATATATATATATAAAACCAATAAGACTGCGGCACTCCAGGTATTGATGTGAAAGACTATATTGTATTTGGCATGTATATGCCGACGTTTCAGAGCCTAAGCTATTTTTTCAAGGCAGCCAAATACTTCATTAACAACATAGAAAAAGACTTTAAACAGAATGACATACATTAGTTACCTTAAATAGGCATAGGAGGGTCACTCGTCTGTGACAGACCGGGCATCACTAGTCCATGTCCGGGGCGGGGTCCCGTCGATATGACATCATCCCGCCGTGACACGGTTGCCTGGCAACCAAGGGGCGGAGCCAGACAGCGTCTGCCTGGCCTGTAAACAGACCATAGCTTAGAGCGCAAGACCATATCGCATGTGTACAATAGACTTAATAATTAAATGATTAAATAATCAGCCATAAATGAGGCTATGAATGGTATAGTAAAGCCTCATGTTGCGAAGATGTAGGCTATGTGTACAAGGCGTCAAATCTATATGGAATTGCTGGATATGTGTTCATAAGCCCCTACCGGGAGCAGAAGGTTCAAGACTATGCATAGTGTACATAGGTGCAGTGATTCACTGCATCTGAAATTATTGAGCTAATGGCACTAGATACAAGGGTGTCTACAGTGGACCCTGTAACTCAAGTGTCCAGGCACATACTAGTGTAAACAATATAAATAATGTAAATTAAAGGAACTCATAGAGACATAAAGTCACAGTCACTAAATGGATAACGTGATACAATATATCATCCAGCGTGTCATCCATATAGTCACATTAGCATCACAATGTACAATAAACACTAGACAAAACACAGTAAACAGTAAGCAATGCACAATACACGATAACCCCAGGTTACAGCCCCAAGTATTTACTAACCATAGGTTGTTATCTATAGCTAAAAAACCCTTAAAACACAGATTAGTACTCTATAGTTCGAGGACATGTTAAGGATCATATCATATTCCAATTGATCTTTTCATTGAGGCCTCGTGGGGCAATGGTTTGCAACTGATATATCCAGCATGCTTCCAACCACAGGAGACTACCTTCTCGGTCTCCACCTCTGATAGACAGAGGGACATGGTCAATCACCATGTGTCTCAGGGACGAGACCGAGTGGCCCAGTTCCAAAAAATGGGAACAATGAGTTACAGGGTCCACAGTAGACACCCTTGTATCTAGTGCCATTAGCTCAATAATTTCAGATGCAGTGAATCACTGCACCTATGTACACTATGCATAGTCTTGAACCTTCTGCTCCCGGTAGGGGCTTATGAACACATATCCAGCAATTCCATATAGATTTGATGCCTTGTACACATAGCCTACATCTTCGCAACATGAGGCTTTACTATACCATTCATAGCCTCATTTATGGCTGATTATTTCATCATTTAATTATTAAGTCTATTATACACATGCGATATGGTCTTGCGCTCTAAGCTATGGTCTGTTTACAGGCCGGGCAGACGCTGTCTGGCTCCGCCCCTTGGTTGCCAGGCAACCGTGTCGTGGCGGGATGACGTCATATCGACGGGACCCCGCTCCGGACATGGACGCGCGATGCCCGGTGTCTGTCACAGATGAGTGACCCTCCTATGCCTATTTAAGGTAACTAATGTATGTCATTCTGTTTAAAGTCTTTTTCTATGTTGTTAATGAAGTATTTGGCTGCCTTGAAAAAAGAGCTTAGGCTCTGAAACGTCGGCATATACATGCCAAATACAATATAGTCTTTCACATCAATACCTGGAGTGCCGCAGTCTTATTGGTTTTCTGCATCATTATTTCTACTGAAGGCACCCACTGTACTATTAACCTTATCGTATTTAGTAGCAACGAGTGCCGGTCTTCTTTGCTGTTCTGTATTACAGGGATTTCGTTCCCACTCGAGACAAGGCCCCAACGCATGTACCTGTACTATTCATCCACGTTTACCAAATAGGAGGAGGTTCAATATCAGCTATGGATAATCGTCCGAACCCCACTACCTCAGGAGCGCCTGCAGGGTGCAGAGGCATCTTTCCCACTAAAGGTAGTGAACATAGTTACATGGATGATGAAGCCCAAGCCATTTTATTTAAGGAACAATGGCCGATTGAAGATCAAGAATTAGACCTGGAGGATTTATCAACGCACCTGTTGAAATTGAAAAAGCGCGAAATTGATTACTTGCTTCATGGAATTTCCCTATCTGAATATTATAGGGATAAAATGATACCTCGCGGATTTAGAGTCCGCAATACACCAACAATTGGGAGAAATAACCCGGATTTTTGTTATAAATGGATCAGTATCCTTAATAAGTGTAGCATGGATCTGATGCTACTTGTCATCACAGAAGCGAGCAATGAATTGAAGCTGACTAAAGAAAAGATCATAGCGTTTGAACAACAACACAAAACAATTTTGGATCACGAGGGTAGTAGAGATTGGCACCAGAAGTTACAGACGCAGTGTGACAACTACCGTCGGGAACTTATCAAGTTTAAAAAGAATAAAAAACAAAAAGTCATCAGTGATTATGAAGAAAACCGCGTATACCGCTGGTTAATGGGGTCAGATACACGCACAGTGGCACAAAGTCAATTTCGTCAAAAGGCAAGCTGGAGGAGGAGAAGGGAGAATCAAACCAGGGAAACTAACACTTCCAATAGTGACTCTTAGTTTGCCATTAGAGATTCGGATGAAGTACCTGAATCCACACCAGTCCCTTTAGAAATAACCACCAAACCCCGGGAGGGTCCTTCAGTTATAGGACGTCCACCCGTAGGGGACGTCAAAACCAAAGGAAGAAGAGAACAGCCCTCCCGCAAGAAAGTTTAATATATAATTTGTCTGCACGTAATCTCACTACTGATGAAGTAAAGGCACTCAATAAAGGTCTATCATTCGTTCCCACTGTGTTTCACGATGAGTTCACCTGGCAAGTTGATGCCCATCGTTTTTCCAGGAAACTACATTTACAGGAATATTTTCAAGATAAGGCAACATCTGAGAGTTTGGAACCATATAGTACCTTCATTTCAAAATCTGGTCAGTCAAAATTCGATCCGCAGTCTACAAACGCTCCACTGAAAACATTCAGTAGATTAATGGATGAAGCTGTGACCCGTTATACCCACACTCCCACCATACAACACTCCAACTTGTCCAGATCTGAACAAGCAGCACTCAAAAACTTGGGTTCTTATAGAGACATCATTATTCGTTCGGCGGATAAAGGGGGAGCAATCGTTATCCAAGACCTTACGATGTATCAACAGGAATGTGAGCGTCAACTATCTGATGAAACAACATATCAACTCTTGTCTCAAGATCCAACTCCACAATATAAACTTGAGGTGGATGAAATTCTGCAAAAGGCGGTCCAGAGAGGTACCATATCGGAGAAACTTAGGAGAGCACTTAGTCAACAGCACCCTGTGACACCAATATTTTACACAGTCCCTAAGATCCATAAGGATCTTGTATGCCCTCCAGGACAGCCAATTATATCGGCTAAAAATTCAATTTACCAACCAATTTCGATTTTTCTTGACTCTATTTTACAACCACTCATTATGAAACAACCAGCATTCATAAAAGACATGACTAGTTTCTTACTGTTACTAGAAACCATTACTAGAGTACCTGAAGGCACAATGATCTGTGTTATGGATGTCAGTAGTCTTTACACCTCTATTCCACACAGGACTGGACTTGAAACGATGCACCAATTCCTATTAAAAGAACAAGTTTCTGATATCGATATAGCTTTCTTCATGACGCTTCTTAATCTCACATTAACCCGGAACTACTTCTTATACAATGGATCATTTTACCAACAACTCAGAGGCTGCGCCATGGGCAGTAATGTCGCCCCTTCATATGCGAACATTTTTATGTTCAATGAGGAACAACAAATGTTCTTTCAAGATAAGATCACCTCTGATTCTATACTTATATACTGTCGCTATATTGATGATCTTTTTCTGCTATGGACGGGAGGCGAGGACCGTTTTATCTATTTGATGACAAAGATCAATTCACGGGATTCTGCAATCAAATTAACTTACCAATTCAGTGACAGTACTCTGAACTATTTGGATGTCCAGATCACCATTATACAGGGCAAATTACACACAGGGGTGTACAGTAAACCTACGGATCGCAATACACTACTTCTTGCTAGCAGTTTCCACCCCAAACCATTAAAACAAGGCCTCCCTAAGTCACAAATGCTTAGGGTGGCACGGATATCGAGTGACCTTGTAAATTTACACAAAGCTTTAGATCAGATAATAGATAAGTTTGTGAGTCGTGGATATGATTTAAGACTGCTACAACGCCAGAAGTTAGAAGTATTGAATACTCCACGAGAACAGCTATTCCATGTATCTAAGAAACAACAGAAAAATATTATACCATGGAGACAAAGATTTCAATCCTCCAGCCCTGTGGTCCAAAGAGCTAGTAAATCCACTATGGCCGATCATAGTGACAGATAAGGAGTTACCCAGTTTAAGCAAAAAAAGACCTATGGCTTGCTTCACTAGGGGGAGGAATATTAGAGATGTGGCAGTCCACACAGATATTACCGGATTTTCCAACATTGACAAACCAGGTCCTACCTTCTTACAGAGGGGACCAGGGTGTTACAAATGTTTACAGTGTACCACCTGTAAACACATGATCATTGGCAACACCTTCAAACATCCTCATAAGGACAAAGTCTACAACATCAGATTTGTCCTTAATTGTTTATCCACCTTTGCAGTTTACATGATAACTTGTCCCTGTGGATATCATTATGTTGGCAAAACCATACGCACAATTAGAGAACGGATGGCACTACACCGCTCAGCGATCAAATTAGCTCTGAATAGAGGCACATCCGAACAGCCAGTAGCTCGTCATTTTTTGGAACTGGGCCACTCGGTCTCGTCCCTGAGACACATGGTGATTGACCATGTCCCTCTGTCTATCAGAGGTGGAGACCGAGAAGGTAGTCTCCTGCGGTTGGAAGCAAGCTGGATATATCAGTTGCAAACCATTGCCCCACGAGGCCTCAATGAAAAGAGCAATTGGAATATGATATGATCCTTAACATGTCCTCGAACTATAGAGTACTAATCTGTGTTTTAAGGGTTTTTTAGCTATAGATAACAACCTATGGTTAGTAAATACTTGGGGCTGTAACCTGGGGTTATCGTGTATTGTGCATTGCTTACTGTTTACTTTTTATTGTCTAGTGTTTATTGTACATTGTGATGCTAATGTGACTATATGGATGACACGCTGGATAATATATTGTATCATGTTATCCATTTAGTGACTGTGACTTTATGTCTCTATGAGTTCCTTTAATTTACATTATTTATATTGTTTACACTAGTATGTGCCTGGACACTTGAGTTACAGGGTCCACTGTAGACACCCTTGTATCTAGTGCCATTAGCTCAATAATTTCAGATGCAGTGAATCACTGCACCTATGTACACTATGCATAGTCTTGAACCTTCTGCTCCCGGTAGGGGCTTATGAACACATATCCAGCAATTACATATAGATTTGATGCCTTGTATACATAGCCTACATCTTCGCAACATGAGACTTTACTATACCATTCATAGCCTCATTTATGGCTGATTATTTCATCATTTAATTATTAAGTCTATTGTACACATGCGATATGGTCTTGCGCTCTAAGCTATGGTCTGTTTACAGGCCGGGCAGACGCTGTCTGGCTCTGCCCCTTGGTTGCCAGGCAACAGTGTCACGGCGGGATGACGTCATATCGATGGGACCCCGCTCCGGACATGGACGCGCGATGCCCGGTCTGTCACAGACGAGTGACCCTCCTATGCCTATTTAAGGTAACTAATGTATGTCATTCTGTTTAAAGTCTTTTTCTATATTGTTAATGAAGTATTTGGCTGCCTTGAAAAAATAGCTTAGGCTCTGAAACGTCGGCATATACATGCCAAATACAATATCGTCTTTCACATCAATACCTGGAGTGCCGCAGTCTTATTGGTTTTCTGCATCATTATTTCTACTGAAGGCACCTACTGTACTATTAACCTTATCGTATTTAGTAGCAACGAGTGCCGGTCTTCTTTGCTGTTCTATATATATATATATATATATATATTAGGGGTGAGCGGGTTCGGATTTCTGAAATCCGAACCCCCCCGAGCACCCCCAATCTGAGGCAGATCTGAGTCAGGCTCGACTTTTCCCGCCTGACTCGGATCTGAAATCGAGGCAAAACGTCATCATCCCGCCTTCCGGGGCTCGCAGGTTTTGGATCATATATAAGGTAAACGCGTCGGCGCCATTTTCTCACTCGGCTGTGGACAGTGAAGAGGGAGGGTGGGAGTTAGGGCTGGCTGGGCTGTGTAGTGTAGTGCAGAGTAGTGTTGTGCTGTGCTGTGCTGCTCTGTGCTGCTGTTGTCCATAGGGGCTGTGTCCACTACTTCAAAGTCCGTAGGGGCTGGCTGTGTTGTGCTGTGCTGCTGTTGTTAATAGGGGCTGTGTCCATTACTTCAAAGTCCATAGGGGGTGGCTGGACTGTGTTGTGCAGTCAGTTTTCCATAGGGGCTGTGTCCACTCCAAAGTCCTGTGCAGTGTCCCAGTCCTAAAGGGGTGCTGTAGTGTTGTCCAGGGGGTGCTCTGTCCATCAGGGGTGCTCCCCCCAAGTGCTAAAAAAATAAAAAATATTTTCTGTGTTTGTGAATTGTGTGCGCAGTAGCCACACGTGCATCAACAAAGTAGTGCCAAGCGTGCGCCTGTGTCATAAGTAAAGGGCCGGCTGGTTTGACCGTTAAAGGGTGCTGTAACCCCCAAAGTACACTCCAGTCCAAACCAAAAAAATATATATTTTCTGTGTTTGTGAATTGTGTGCGCAGTAGCCGCACGTGCATCAACAAAGTAGTGCCAAGCGTGCGCCTGTGTCATAAGTAAAGGGCCGGCTGGCTTGACCGTTAAAGGGTGCTGTAACCCCCAAAGTACACTCCAGTCCAAACCAAAAAAAAATTATTTTCTGTGTTTATGAATTGTGTGCACAGTAGCCGCACATGCATCAACAAAGTAGTGCCAAGCGTGCGCCTGTGTCATAAGTAAAGGGCCGGCTGGCTTGACCATTAAAGGGTGCTGTAACTCCCAAAGTACACTCCAGTCCAAACCAAAAAAAAATTTTATTTCCGTGTTTGTGAATTGTGTGCGCAGTAGCCGCACGTGCATCAACAAAGTAGTGCCAAGCGTGCGCCTGTGTCATAAGTAAAAGGCCACCTGGCTTGACCGTTAAAGGGTGTTGTAACCCCCAAAGGACACTCCAAACCAAAAAAAATTAATTTTTCTGTGTTTGTGAATTGTGTGCGCAGTAGCCGCACGTGCATCAACAAAGTAGTGCCAAGCGTGCGCCTGTGTAATAAGTAAAGGGCCGGCTGGCTTGACCATTAAAGGGTGCTGTAACCCCCAAAGTACACTCCAGTTCAAACAAAAAAAAATATTTTCTGTGTTTGTGAATTGTGTGCGCAGTAGCCGCACATACATCAACAAAGTAGTGCCAAGCTTGCGCCTGTGTCATAAGTAAAGGGCCGGCTGGCTTGACCATTAAAGGGTGCTGTAACCCCCAAAGTACACTCTGAACCAAATAAAAAAATATTTTCTGTGTTTGTGAATTGTGTGCGCAGTAGCCGCACGTGCATCAACAAAGTAGTGCCAAGCGTGCGCCTGTGTCATAAGTAAAGGGCCGGCTGGCTTGACCGTTAAAGGGTGCTGTAACCCCCAAAGTACACTCCAAACCAAATAAAAAAATATTTTCTGTGTTTGTGAATTGTGTGCTCAGTAGCCGCACGTGCATCAACAAAGTAGTGCCAAGCGTGCGCCTGTGTCATAAGTAAAGGGCCGGCTGGCTTGACCATTAAAGGGTGCTGTAACCCCCAAAGTACACTCCAGTTCAAACAAAAAAAATAAATATTTTCTGTGTTTGTGAATTGTGTGCGCAGTAGCCGCACGTGCATCAACAAAGTAGTGCCAAGCGTGCGCCTGTGTCATAAGTAAATGGCCGGCTGGCTTGACCGTTAAATGTTGCTATAACCCCCAAAGTACACTCCAGGCCAAAGCAAAAAAAAATTTTTTTCTGTGTTTGTGAATTGTGTGCGCAGTAGCCGCACGTGCATCAACAAAGTAGTGCCAAGCGTGCGCCTGTGTCATAAGTAAAGGGCCGGCTGGCTTGACCATTAAAGGGTGCTGTAACCCCCAAAGTACACTCCAAACCAAATAAAAAAATTTTTTCTGTGTTTGTGAATTGTGTGCGCAGTAGCCGCACGTACATCAACAAAGTAGTGCCAAGCGGGCGCCTGTGTCATAAGTAAAGGGCCGGCTGGCTTGACCGTTAAAGGGTGCTGTAACCCCCAAAGTTCACTCCAAACCAAAAAAAAAAATATTTTCTGTGTTTGTGAATTGTGTGCGCAATAGCCGCATGTGCATCAACAAAGTAGTGCCAAGCGTGCGCCTGTGTCATAAGTAAAGGGCCGGCTGGCTTGACCGTTAAAGGGTGCTATAACCCCCAAAGTACACTCCAAACCAAATAAAAAAATATTTTCTGTGTTTGTGAATTGTGTGCGCAATAGCCGCACGTGCATCAACAAAGTAGTGCCAAGCGTGCGCCTGTGTCATAAGTAAAGGGCCGGCTGGCTTGACCGTTTAAAGGTGCTGTAACCCCCAAAGTACACTCCAAACCAAATAAAAAAATATTTTCTGTGTTTGTGAATTGTGTGCGCAGTAGCCGCATGTGCATCAACAAAGTAGTGCCAAGCGTGCGCCTGTGTCATAAGTAATGGGCCGGCTGGCTTGACCGTTAAAGGGTGCTGTAACCCCCAAAGTACACTCCAAACCAAACAAAAAAATATTTTCTGTGTTTGTGAATTGTGTGTGCACAGTAACCGCACGTGCATCAACAAGGAGCAGCGCCAAGCGTGCGCCTGTGTCCCATAAGTAAAGGGCCAGCTGGCTTATTTCTTAAAGTGTGGTGTAACCCACAAAGTGCACTACTCTCCAGCAAAAATAAAAAAATATTTTCTGTGTTTGTGTGCGCCTTAGCCGCACGTATATATCAAATCGATATAACATAAATGGAGGACCAAACTTTCTCCGATAAAAATAAAATAGAGAAAGATCAAGAACCATTTCCTCCTAGTGCTGAAGCTGCTCCCACTAGTCATGACATAGACGATAACATGCCATCAACGTCGTCTGCCAAGGCCGATGCCCAATGTCATAGTAGAAGCCACATACAATCCCAAATGACAAAGTTCAGGAAAATGACCTTAAAAAAAACATTTAAATCATCTGAAGAGAAACGTAAACTTGCCAATATGCCATTTATGACACGGAGTGGCAAGGAACGGCTAAGGTCTTTCTCTATGACTAGCGTGTGTCATACTAGTATGACTAGTATGTTCATGACTAGTGGTTCAGCTTCACATGACGATGGAAGCCCTCCTCCCGCTAAAAAAATCAAACGAGTTAAGCTGGCAAAAGCACAGCAAAGAACTGTGCGTTCTAAGAAGATATCTCAAATCCCCAAGGAGAGTCCAAGTGTGGTGGCAGTTGCGATGCCTGACCATCCCAGCACTGGACGGGAAGAGGTGGCTCTTTCCACCATTTGCACGCCCCCTGCAAGTGCTGAAAGGAGCACCCACAGTCCACTTGCTGATATGCAAATTGAAGATGTCACTGTTGAAGTACAACAGGATGAGGAGGATTCTGATGGTGATGTGGTTTGTTTAAATCAGGCTCCGGGGGAGACAGTTGTTGTCCGTGGGATGAAAAAGCCCATCACGGTCATGCCTGGTCAGAGGATCAAACATTCCACCTCTTTGGTCTGGCAATATTTCTATCCAAATCCGGACAACAACTGTCTTGCCATATGTACCATATGTAAACGTGGAATAAGTAGGGGTAGGGACATTAACCACCTAGGAACATCCTCCCTTATACGGCACCTGCAGCGCGTTCATAGTAAGTTACTTTCAAGTTCAGAAACTTTGGCAAAGACCGTAAGCACTCCAGGGACACCTAAATCCCGTTGTTCTATTGTATCCAAGCGCCTGCAAACCTCACCGTCAACTCCCTCCTCGTCAATTTCCTCCTTAGTCAGGATCGGAAGTAGTCCTGCAAGGCCATGTCACTGGCATGACTAACTCTCCTATCCGGGATTCCTCCGGAGGATCCTGCATTGCTACGCCTCCTGCTGCCGCTGCTGCTGTTCCTGCTGCTGGGAGTCGTTCATCATCCCAGAGAGGAAGAAGGAACACCACTACTTTTACTAAACAATTGACCCTCCAACAGTCCTTTAAGTACGACAGCAGTCATCCTGAAGCAAAACGTATAACTGAGGCCTTGACTGCTATGTTGGTGTTAGACGTGCGTCCGGTATCCGCCATTAGTGCGGTGGGATTTAGACAATTGATGGAGGTAGTGTGTCCCCGGTTCCAAATCCCATCTAGATTCCACTTCACTAGGCAGGCGATACCGAGACTGTACAGAAACGTCAACAAAAGTGTCCTCAGTGTCCTGAAAAATGCCGTTGTACCCAATGTCCACTTAACCACGGACTTGTGGACAAGTGGAACAGGGCAGACTAAGGACTATATGATTGTGACAGCCCACTGGGTAGATGTATCACCTTACGCAGCAACAGCAGCAGCGTCACCAGTAGCAGCATCTCAGAAACACCAGCTCGTTCCAAGGCAGGCTACGCTGTGTATCACCGGTTTCAGTAAGAGGCACACTGCCGACAACCTCTTAGAGAAACTGAGGGAAATCATCGCCCAGTGGCTTACCCCACTTAGACTCTCCTGGGGATTTGTGATATCTGACAACGCCACCAATATTGTGCGGCATTACATCTGGGCAAATTCCAGCATGTCCCATGTTTTGCTCACACAATAAACTTGGTGGTGCAGATTTGTCTGAAAAGCGACAGGGACGTGCAGGAGACGCTTTGGGTGGCCCGAAAAATTTCTGGCCACTTTCGCCATTCAGCGACTGCGTGCCGAAGACTGGAGCGCCAGCAAACACTCTTGAACCTGCCCCGCCATCATCTGAAGGAAGAGGTTGTGACGCGGTGGAACTCATCCCTCTATATGCTTCAGAGGATGGAGGAGCAGCAAAAGGCCATTCAAGCCTATACATCCACCTATGACATAGGCAAAGGAGGGGGTATGCACCTGACTCAAGCACAGTGGAGAATGATTTCCATATTGTGCAAGGTTCTCCAGCCCTTCGAACTTGCCACACGTGAAGTCAGTTCAGACACTGCCAGCTTGAGTCAGGTCATTCCCCTCATCAGGCTTTTGCAGAAGCAGCTGGAGAAAGTGAAGGAGGAGCTAAGACAGAGCGATTCCGCTCGGCAAGTGGGACTTGTGGATGAAGCCCTTCTTTCGCTTTGCCAGGATTCCAGGGTGGTCAATCTGTTGAAATCAGACCACTACATTTTGGCCACTGTGCTCGATCCTCAGTTTAAAGCCTATGTGGTGTCTCTCTTTCCGGCCGACACAAGCCTGCAGAGGTGCAAAGACCTGCTGGTGAAAACACTGTCAGCTGAAGCGGAACGTGACACGTCAACAGCTCCTTCTTCATTTTCTCCCGCAACTGGGGCTGCAAGGAAAAACTTAGGTATCCTAAGCAACCCGCTGGCGGTGATGCAGGGCAGGCAGGACCAAGTTTGGACATCTGGTCCGGACTGAAGGACCTGGCAACAATTTCTGACATGTCTACTGTCACTGCATATGATACTGTCACCATTGACAGAATGGTGGAGGAATACATCGGTGACAGCATCCAAGTAGGCATGTCAGACAGTCCGTACCTGTACTGGCAGGAAAAAGAGGCAATTTGGAGGCCCCTGTACAAACTGGCTCTATTTTACCTGAGTTGCCCCCCCTCCAGTGTGTGTTCTCTGAAAGAGTGTTTAGTGCAGCCGGGAATCTTGTCAGCAAAAGGCGTAGGAGGTTGCTTCCACAAAATGTGGAGAAGATGATGTTCATAAAAATGAATTATCAACTCTTCCAGGGAGACCAGCCTCCAGAACGTACAGAGGGACCTGTGGTGGTGGATTCCAGCGGGGACGAGTTAATACTCTGTGAGGATGAGGATGTACACAACACTGAAGAGGGTGAGGAATCGGTGGATGAGGATGAGGACGACATCTTGCCTCCGTAGAGCCAGTTTGTGCAGGGACAGATTAATTGCCAGCTTGTTTTGTGGGGGCCCAAACGAACCAATCATTTCAGCCACAGTCGTGTGGCAGACACTGGCGCTGAAATGATTGCATTGTTAAAGTGTGCATGTTCTGTTTATACAACATAAGGGTGGGTGGGAGGGCCCAAGGACAATTCCATCTTGCACCTCTTTTTTCTCTTTGAATTATGTACTGTTTGGGGCCTAGTTTTTCAAACTGCCATCCTGTCTGCCACTGTAGTGTCACTCCTAGATGGGCCACGTGTTTGTGCCGCCCACTCGTGTCGCTTAGCATAGTCATCCATCTACCTCGGTGCAGCCTTTTGGACATAAAAACACTATTGTGAGGTGTTCAGAATAGACTGGAAATGAGTGGAAATTACGGTTTTTGAGGTTAATAATAGCATAGGCGCAGAAAAATCAACACATTCTGTGAGTTTAGCTGTTTTTATGCTTTTTTAAAAAAAAATACAGATCCAAAACACAAAACCCAGAACCCAAAACACCGAAGGGTGGTTTTGGCAAAACCAATCCAGATCCAAAACACGAAGAAAGATCCAGATCCAAAACCAAAACACAAAACACGAAAAGTGGCCGGTGCACACCCCTAATATATATACATATACACACACTGTATATATATATATATATATATATATATATATATTTACACACACACATTTATATACACATATACATATTATGTATGTATATTTATAGACAGGGCCACCATCAAGGGGTTATTGCCGGGACTGGAGTCCCGAGCCCAGCCTCTGGCTGCACGGGGGGGGGCACGCCGGGGCCTGCCCACTACCACACCTTTGCAGAGCCTGCAGCCTGAATTACCCCCTTGAAGAGAGGGAATAGGACCCGGCCGCCGCTGCTACTGCCCACCGACCCGTCCCTGTTACTACTGATGGAGCTGAAGGAGGCAGCCTGGCCTGCTCGGGACACTCCTCCACCAGCTTATAGTGGCACAGTCAGACTCGAAAACAAGCTTTCAATAAAGCTTGTATTGGAGTCAGCGCATGTGATGTCATGATGTTACGTGCGCCACTGGAGGACAAGGTCGACGTCGGAGGAGCCGCAGATCAAGAAGAGGAGCTGCAGTGGACCATGGAGGAAGTAGCCACCGCTGGTTCTCATCGCAAACAAGGTAAGCGGGGAAATTGCGCACAATAACTGGGGGGGAGGTAATAAGAAAAAAGGCAGGAGTCGGACCGTGGATGCACCACTGACCGTGCACAGACTGCATTCAAGGGGGGGAGAGTGAGGTGCATTCAAGGGGGGGAGAGTGAGGTGCATTCAAGTGGGGGGATGAGTAAGGAGCATTCAAGGGGGGGAGAGTGAGATGCATTCACGGGGGAGAGTGAGGTGCATTCAAGGGGGGGTGAGTAAGGTGCATTCAAGGGGGAGAGAGTGAGGTGCATTCAAGGGGGGAGAGTGAAGTGCATTCAAGGGGGGGAGAGTGAGGTGCATTCACGGGAGGGGGAGAGTGAGGTGCATTCAAGGGGGGGGAGAGTGAGATGCATTCATGGGGGGGAGAGTGAGTTGCATTCAAGGGGGGGAGAGTGAGGTGCATTCAAGGGGGGGAGAGTGAGGTGCATTCAAGTGGGGGGAGAGTAAGGAGCATTCAAGGGGGGGAGAGTGAGATGCATTCACGGGGGAGAGTGAGGTGCATTCAAGGGGGGGTGAGTAAGGTGCATTCAAGGGGGGGAGAGTGAGGTGCATTCAAGGGGGGAGAGTGAAGTGCATTCAAGGGGGGGAGAGTGAGGTGCATTCACGGGAGGGGGAGAGTGAGGTGCATTCAAGGGGGGGGAGAGTGAGGTGCATTCATGGGGGGGAGAGTGAGTTGCATTCAAGGGGGGGGAGAGTGAGGTGCATTCAAGGGGGAGAGTGAATTGCATTCAAGGGGGGGAGAGTGACGTGCATTCAAGGGGGGGAGAGTGAGGTGCATTCAAGGGGGAAGAATGAGGTTTATATATATATATATATATATATATATATAAAAAAAAGTCAGGGCGCGCCGCAAGCAGACTGCATTGAATAATGGGGGGGGGCCCTGGCTGTTCTGTCAGTCCCAGGCCCCACAATTTCTAATGGCAGCCCTGTTTATAGAGCAGGTGGATGGGCAGCACTCTATGACGTCACAAAGGACTTCACAGGAGACAAACACAATGTGTCATGACGGATTATAATTAATCCGAGACACTGGAAAAGAAGCACTGCATATGTTTATCTTTTATGAAGTGCTGCAGTCAGTGAGGCGGTGATCTGCTGCTGTCAGTGAGATGTTGATGTACTGCCGTCAGTGAGGAGATGATAAGCTGCTGTCAGTGAGGCGGTGATGTGTTGCTGTCAGCGAGGAGATGATATGCTGCTGTCAGTGAGGCGGTGATGTGCTGCTGTCAGTGAGGTGGTGATGTGCTGCTGTCAGTGAGGTGGTGATGTGCTGCAGTCAGTGAGGCGGTGATGTCCGCTGTTAGTGAGGTGGTGATGTGCCGCCGTCAGAGAGATGGTGATGTACTGCAGTCAGTTAGGAGGTTATGTGCTGCCGTCAGTGAGGAGATAATATGCTGCTGTCAGTGAGGCGGTGATGTGCTGCTGTCAGTGAGGCGGTGATGTGCTGCTGTCAGTAAGGCGGTGATGTGCTGCCGTCAGTTAGGAGGTGATGTGCTGCTGTCAGTGAGGAGATGATATGCTGCTGTCAGTGAGGCAGTGATGTGCTGCTGTCAGTGAGGCTGTGATGTGCTGCTGTCAGTGAGGCGGTGATGTGCTGCTGTCAGTGAGGAGATGATATGCTGCTGTCAGTGAGGCGGTGGTGTGCTGCTGTCAGTGAGGCGGTGATGTTCTGCCATCAGTGAGGCGGTGATGTGCTGCCGTCAGTGAGGAGGTGATGTGCTGCCGTCAGTGAGGAGGTGATGTGGTGCCGTCAGTGAGGTGGTGATGTGTTGCTGTTAGCAAGGAGATGATATGCTGCTGTCAGTGAGGAGGTGATGTGCTGCTGTCAGTGAGGTGGTGATGTGCTGCTGTCAGTGAGGAGATGATATGCTGCTGTCAGTGAGGCGGTGATGTGCTGCTGTCAGTGAGGCAGTGATGTGCTGCTGTCAGTGAGGCGGTGATGTGCTGCAGTCAGTGAGGCGGTGATGTGCCGCTGTGAGTGAGGTGGTGATGTGCCGCCGTCAGTGAGGAGATAATATGCTGCTGTCAGTGAGGCGGTGATGTACTGCTGTCAGTGAGGCGGTGATGTGCTGCTGTCAGTGAGGCGGTGATGTGCTTCAATCAGTTAGGAGGTGATGTGCTGCCGTCAGTTAGGAGGTGATATGCTGCTGTCAGTGAGCAGATGATGAGCTGCTGTCAGTGAGGTGGTGATGTGCTGCTGTCAGTGAGGCAGTGATGTGCTGCTGTCAGTGAGGCGGTGATATGCTGCTGTCAGTGATGCGGTGATGTGCTGCTGTCAGTGAGATGGTGATGTACTGCTATCAGTTAGGAGGTGATGTGCTGCTGTCAGTGAGGAGAAGATATGCTGCTGTCAGTGAGGCGGTGATGTGCTGCTGTGAGTGTGGCGGTGATGTGCTGCTGTCAGTGAGGCAGTGATGTGCTGCTCTCAGTTAGGCGGTTGGTTAATCAGACACAAATGTAGCTGAGTATGGGCGTGTTATTGGGGTTAACAACGTGTTGCTGAAAGTACTTTCGTAAAGAGATGCTGAATCGCTCATACTGTGATTGGTGGGACTGATGATAGCATCTAAAGATGCACCAAGATGTATAACAGCATCTGTAGACGCTAAAAGTGGGTATTCTCAATCCTTGCACATTTAGACACATGGCTATGCACCATGCAAGGAGTTTGTAGCGATATTAGCATAAGGTTCCAGATGCAACTGAGACAAAGGATGCAGAGACGAGTGCTGCAGCATCCAACGCAGAATCAGGCCTTATGAGAAAATACTAAATAAAATGATTCCCTGAGTCTAATTTAGATCTTTAAGGCTCTGTTTAAATCTTGATTTCTGCAAAGCAATATCAATATTATAAATGTGTTGGGCATTCCTGGGTGGTTACAAGTGGTTCATCAGACGCAGATGTTGCATAGTATGGGCAGGTTAATAGAATGTCGGGATCGTATTGAAGAAAGTGGCTGTGTACAGTATTTCTGAATCAATCGCATTGGAGGCCATACTCGGATGAAATGCAACTTGCATAGGGCTGGTGCAAGTTTTAATGGTGCAACCGATGATGGCATCTAAAGGTACAACAATTGGTATTGCAGCATCTGTAGATGGTAAAATTAGGCATCTTAGTCCTTGCATATTCAGACGCACAGCTGTACACCATCCAAGGGGTTAGTATTAGCCGCAACTGCGTCCAACTCAGAATCAGGTCCTATAAGGAGAGTGTCACTGCCAGGGTTTCTCGGCATGGTGGTCGGCGGGTATTACCTGTGAGACAACTATGGTGGGGGTTGTCTGGCAGTGGCGGTGGTGTTTGCCAAGGGGCATTGGCTGCACGTGGTTCTGTGCAGGCACATTGTCACTGGTGAGGCCTGGTGGTGTTTCCGTTCCATTTGGCATGGGCGCCGCCATCTTGCCTTCTGACCATGTGATTCAACTGCCCAATCCTGGTGAGTCATGTGCTCCTTCCAGCCAGTCATAGCGCGGCATGGGGTATTTAGGAAGGTCCAGAGCATTCCTTCATTGCCAGTGCAACGTGTATCTCAGCCTAGCTGAGAGGGGGTTCTCTGAGCTCACCTTTGGTTACCTGTGTAAACGCTACCTGCCAGCCTGCTTGTCAGCTCCAGAAAAACCTGCTGGACTACCCTGCATCCTCCACTACCTTTTCCCCTGCCTGAGTGCCTGAGCCTGCTGACACCCTGCACCTTGTCTCCATTTCACTCCCAGCTTGACTCATCACCCCTGCCTGTATTTTTCCATTTCACTCCCAGCTGGACTCATCACCTCTGCCTGTGTTTTTTCAGCTCACTAACCTGCATACTGTACTGTTCTTATCTGCCACCATCTGGACATTCTCCCTTTACCCTCACTACAGTTTATAAGTGCACTTTAGTGCTAAACCTGGATTTTTGCTTTTGCCAATCCCATGTCTGCCAAATCACACATTAAAGACTCTACCTTTTTATTTCAATCCGCTTCTGTGTCAGCTCCTGTCACCAACCCAGTTCCACAACTAAACCAGAACATTTCAGTTTGCACTGGCTTCATGGATCCGGCCACGGAACAGGAGTCTGGAGTGGATTTATTCCAGTGCATTTCTGGTCGTCTAGAAAACTTGGAAACTATGCAGCACCAAATGGCTCAATTTCTGCTAGAGATGTCTAAGCAACAGGATAATTTGCAAACTACCTTATCCCCTGGAGTACCAGCAACTACATCCACTTCAGCATCTGGGAATACAGGAGGCAGGTCATCTCCCCGCTTACATCTCCCTATGCCAAGCAAGTTCGACGGCTACCCTAAACTCTGTTGCAGATTCCTAAGTCAGTGCGATATTCACTTCACCCTACATCCTGATAACTTCTTAACTGCAAGAACCAACGTGGCTTACATCATCTCCCTGCTATCCGGCCCGGCCTTGGATTGGGCTTCGCCACTCTGGGAGCGTTCGGATCCACTGCTGGATAACTACGCAGGCTTTGTGTTGTCATTTAGGAGGATTTTTGATGAACCTGGACGTACTGTATCAGCATCGTCTAGCATCATGACATTGAGACAAGGAATCCGTCCTGTCAGACAATATGCCGTGCAGTTTCAAATCTTGGCATCAGAGCTCAAATGGAATGAGGAATCCCTCACCTCAGTTTGACTTGGCCTTTTGGATCGACTAAAAGATGATCTGGTCACCCGTGAGCTTCCTATCAACCTAAACGACATGATCTCACTCTGTAATAAAGTAGACCTGTGCTTCAGAGAATGTCAGGCTGAAAAGCACAGAACTGACCGGCAAAGGTCATTTATCCCTTCCTTTCCTACCCGTCCAATTCCTCCTCCTACAGATGAAGAGCCAATGCAGGTGAATCATACCCACCTCTCCAAAGAGGAACGTCAGAGAAGATTACAAAAAAACCTCTGTCTGTACTGCAGAGAGTCAGGTCACCTGGTGGTCTCTTGCCCCGGTAAACCGGGAAATGCCAAATCCTAACTGACCCTGGGGACATCAAGTTAGGATTAATGAACCCATCCCCAAATACTAAAGATTTCAAAATTACCTTAACTTTCGATCTCAAACCTAAACCTGTCTTCGCTACTGCTCTACTTTCATTACTTCCAGCTTAACTGACAAACTACAGATTCCTTGTACATCTCTCAATCATGCCATTTTTCCTGACCTCTGTAGATGGACATCCTCTAACTAATGGAATAGTCACCAAAGAGACTCAATCAGTACTAGTCCGAATTGGTGCACTTCATTCTGAGTCTTTAAAATTCTTAGTGATACCAGAGGCTTCTCAAGAAATCATCTTAGGTTTTCCCTGGTTATGCCAGCATAATCCCAGGATAAACTGGTGTTCAATGCAGATTCTTTCATGGGGTACAGACTGTCAGAAATCCTGCCTTCCCAAGATACGACCTGTAAGAAAGACAGCTTCATTAACATCCTCAGCCATTCCTAAGGAATATCAAATGTTTGCTGATGTTTTTTCTGAGCAACAAGCAAATGTCTTGCCTCCTCACAGAGAATGGGATGGTCCAATTGACCTAATGCCTGACAAGATACCTCCTCGTGGTCGCACCTATCCGTTATCCTTGCCTGAGACTCAAGCCATGTTCGAATACATCCGGGACAACCTAGCAAAGGGTTTTATTCATCCTTCCACTTCACCTGCTGGAGCTGGGTTCTTTTTCGTCGGCAAGAAGGACGGTGGCTTGAGACCTTGTATAGATTACTGGGGTCTTAATGACATAACAGTAAAGAATTGATACCCACTCCCCCTGATTACAGAGTTGTTTGATAGGGTGTAGGGCTCTATCATATTATCAAAGCTTGATCTAAGAAGGGCTTATAACCTCATCCGTATTCATGCTGGTGATGAATGGAAGACTGCCATTATTACCAGACACTTCGAATATTTGGTGATGTCCTTTGGTTTATGCAACGCCCCTGCTGTTTTTCACAGTTTTGTTAGTGAGATTTTCCGGGACCTGTTATACATCTCTGTTGTTGTCTACCGGGACGATACACTAATTTTTTCGTCTTCTCTGATGAAATATCATGAACATGTGAAGGAAGTTTTAACTCTTCTGAGAAAGAACCACCTTATCTGCAAGTTGGATAAATGTGTCTTTAGTGTATCCAGTGTGCCTTTCCTTGGCTATGTCATCTCTGGTTCCAGTCTGGAAATGGATCCCAAGAAGGTACGGGCGATTTTGGATTGGACCTGACCTCAGACCTTCCAGCTCCTAAAGCAAGCCTTCATCTCTGCTCCAGTCCTTCGACAGCCGGATCTGGATATGCCTTTTTTGTTGGAAGTAGACGTGTCATCGGAAGCTGTGGGAGCTGTCCTGTCCCAGCGTTATGAGGATAATAGAGTTCACCCCTGTCAGTTTTTTACCAAAAAGTTCTCACCTGCCGAAAGAAATGATGCCATAGGTGAACAAGAACTCCTGGCAGTGAATTTGGCACTAAAAGAATGGATATATCTCCTGGAAGGGGCAAAGTTCCCCTTCACCGTGTTTACCTCAAAAATCTTCAATGTGTGAGTCCTTGCCTGGCTCGATGGGCAATATTTTTTTGCCAGGTTTCAGTTCACCTTGATATTTTCATCTGGGGCACTCAATCAAAAGGCAGATGCTCTATCCAGATCTCTCCTCTGTGATGACAAACTGGAGAATCAACACAATACCCCTGTTCTGGAGTCAAGAGTGTTCACCACCTTACAGGTACAGCCTCCTACTGGGAAATCTTTCGTGGCCCCAGGGTTAAGGAAGCAGCTCCTCACTTGGGCTCATTCCTCTCGCTTTGCAGGGCACTCTGGCACCTGGAAGACCTTGGAGTTTTTAAAGAGAAACTATTGGTGGCTATCCATGAAAGCAGATGTGTTAGAATTAATTTCTTCATGCTCCTCCTGTGCCCAGCATAAATCTTCTGGACAGGCTCCAGCTGGTGAATTGTTGCCATTACCCACTCCATCACGTCCATGGATGCACCTCTCCATGGACTTCGTCACAGATCTGCCAAACTCTCAATGGTTTACTACTGTCTGGATCATAGTAGACCGATTCTCAAAGATAGTCCATTACATACCCCTAAAGAAACTGCCTACTGCTCCTGACCTGGCTCACCTGTTCGTTCAACACATATTTTGTCTCCATGGTCTTCCTGTTGAGATAGTGTCTGACCATGGTGTTCAATTTACTGCAAAGTTTTGGAGGGCCTTATGTTCTGTACTTCAGGTGAAATTACATTTTTCCACGGCATACCACCCACAAAGCAATGGCTCCACTGAGAGGGTTAATCAAGCCCTTGAAACCTTCCTGAGGATTTTCATGACATCATCTCAAGATAATTGGGGCACATTGCTACCATGGGCTGAGTTCGCACATAATGCCTCCTATCACTCTTCAACAACCTAACTCCATTCCAGATCATTTACGGTCTTCATCCCCAGGTTCCTGAATTCCAAAGCCTGCCTGTCTTTGATGTCCCAGCTGTAGAAGACATGGTGCAGGATTTTGCTGCCATCTGGACTCAAGTGCGTGCTGACTTGGTGAAGGCGCCCACCCGTTACAAAACCCAGGCAGTTAAAAAGCGTAGGAAGGTACCACGTATGCAAGTTGGAGACCAAGTCTGTTTCTCCAACCTACGTCTCAGAGTACCATCTATGAAATTTGCCCCATGCTTCATCGGGCCCTTCACCATAATAGAGGCCATAAACCCCGTGGCTTATTGCCTTCAGTTACCGTCATATCTAAAAATTCCCAATTCCTTTCATGTGTCCTTACTCAAACCCCTGGTGCTCAACAAGTTCCAAAGAGTCCTGCCTGCTTCTCCCCAAGTCCAGACTGAAAGAGGAGTTGAGTTTGAGGTCTCCCAGGTTTTGGATTCCCATCTTTGCAGAGGCCGTTTGCAATACCTGCTGGATTGGAAGGGTTACGGTATGGAGGAGCACTGTTGGATCGATGTCCGAGATGTCCATGCTCCTGCACTCATTAGGAAATTCCCTTCCGCCCATCCGGAGAAGCCTGGTTGAGTGTCCTGAGGCCACCCAAAAAGGGGAGGTACTGTCACGGCCAGGGTTTCTCGGCATGGTGGTCGGCGGGTATTACCTGTGAGGTCACTATGGTAGGGGGTGTCTGGCGCTGGTGTTTGGCAAAGGGGCATTGGCTGCACATGGTTCTGTGTGTGCACATTGTCACTCAGGGTTGGTAGGGCCTGGTGGTTCATAGGGCTGGTGCAAGTTTTAATGGTGCAACCGATGATGGCATCTAAAGGTACAACAATTGGTATTGCAGCATCTGTAGATGGTAAAATTAGGCATCTTAGTCCTTGCATATTCAGACGCACAGCTGTACACCATCCAAGGGGTTAGTATTAGCCGCAACTGCGTCCAACTCAGAATCAGGTCCTATAAGGAGAGTGTCACTGCCAGGGTTTCTCGGCATGGTGGTCGGCGGGTATTACCTGTGAGACAACTATGGTGGGGGTTGTCTGGCAGTGGCGGTGGTGTTTGCCAAGGGGCATTGGCTGCACGTGGTTCTGTGCAGGCACATTGTCACTGGTGAGGCCTGGTGGTGTTTCCGTTCCATTTGGCATGGGCGCCACCATCTTGCCTTCTGACCATGAGATTCAACTGCCCAATCCTGGTGAGTCATGTGCTCCTTCCAGCCAGTCATAGCGCGGCATGGGGTATTTAGGAAGGTCCAGAGCCTTCCTTCATTGCCAGTGCAACGTGTATCTCAGCCTAGCTGAGAGGGGGTTCTCTGAGCTCACCTTTGGTTACCTGTGTATATGCTACCTGCCAGCCTGCTTGTCAGCTCCAGAAAAACCTGCTGGACTACCTTTTCCCCTGCCTGAGTGCCTGAGCCTGCTGACACCCTGCACCTTGTCTCCATTTCACTCCCAGCTGGACTCATCACCTCTGCCTGTGTTTTTTCCATTTCACTCCCAGCTGGACTCATCACCTCTGCCTGTGTTTTTTCAGCTCACTAACCTGCATACTGGACTTTTCTCACCTGCCACCATCTGGACATTCTCCCATTACCCTCACTACAGTTTACAAGTGCACTTTAGTACCACCCTGGACTTTTTCTTTTGCCAATCCCATGTCTGCCAAATCACACATTAAAGAATCTACCTTTTTATTTCAATCCGCTTCTGTGTCAGCTCCTGTCACCACCCCGGATCCACAACTAAACCAGAACATTACAGAGAGAGAATCCCATCCCCTCAACATGCCCTGCCCCCAGGGCTGCTTACAAAAATTTCCCGGGCTGGTTTTCCATCCCAATCCGCCCCTGTATACATCCACAGAAGATTATTGAATTGAATCATTATAGTTGGATTTATAATAAAATTCATAATGAACCACATGGTTCACCTCAAAATAATATCACAGAATTACAAAAAAGATGAACAAACCAAATATTCTGTTGCTGGGTCCTCACAGATTGATTCGATAATGTTATTAAAATATTCTTTCTTATACCAGTTACAATACTAAAGGGTACCACGCATTCAGACTTGCGGCATTGAAAGAAAATAATATTGTATATAACGTCACCGATATTAAATATATTTAAACTATGAAAAAAAGTGTCCATTAGGCAAGAGAAATCTAGGCAAAATTTTAATTGTAATATATGTGAAGTGAAATAAATGTCAAATATAATTCTGTTGGCCGCATTTTTATTATTTAAATACAAATACCTATTTAAGACAATACATATTTAATGTATGCTATGGTAAAGAAACCTTTGCCAAAATAGAATTGTTAAAAAATTCATCACTGTAATCTGCGGAAGGTTCTTTCCACTGGGCCTGATTCAGAGCCGGACGCTCTGATGGTCACGATGGTCAAGACCATCATGACCATTGGGCTTGCGACGAGACCCTGCGGTAGGGTCTCGGTGACCGCAAGCCCTGGAATAATTTTGGCTCTATCAGAGCCAAAATCACTCCCACTGACATCACTAGTGATGTCAGTGGGGCTGGACCCAGATGGTAGGCGTTCCCATGGGAACACCTCCATCTGGCAGCTACGCCCCCGGCATGCCCCCCACCAAAGGGGGCGTGCTGTCACTCAACATCGACAGCACGCCCCCTTTGGTGCGAGACCCGGAGCGACAGCTTGGCTGTCACTATCTGGGTCTCGCGCATGCGTACGATGGAGCTCTCTCTGTCGTGTGCATGCGCACTAGGGCACCATCGACCCGCTTGCGAGTGCTCGCGAGCGGGTCTGAATCAGGCCCACTGTTTCTCTACGGTCATTCTATTGATATTTAAAAAAGGAGTTTCTGATTTTTACATTTCAGAGTAAAAATCCCTTGCAATTTCTTACAAATCACTTGCTTGTATAAAACATTAATGTGAAAGTCACAGTCTGATCATGTCATATACGAGGGAAGATGTCTGTTATATAATGTGTCCAACTGCAGGTTCAACTATTGCATCTAGATGAATTTCATACCACTCAAGATTTCATGTTCTTATCTGCCAAATATGTTTGATCTGGTTACTTATTATTCAGATATAATGCTAATATATATTTAGTATCAAGATGCTCCGTATACCAGAACAAATGCTAATGACGTTTGTGCCATTGCTTCTTTTAACATCATTCTGACATTCCTCAAGCTTGCACAGTTTTAATATTTTCCGTGCATATGTTTTATTGCTATTTGGTATGGCTTTTTTTGTATGGGGGAATTTTTAATGTACTTGTGCTATATGCCTAACCTTTTGGAATAGTTAAAATTAGAACCAATACTTCCCTAGTATGTATGGTTTTGGTTATAACCACCTGATTAAATAAAGTTGGCATTTTTAAATCTCCTCATCTGTGAAGTTTGGCTCAAGAATTGTTAGGTTTGCCATTATAAATACAGTTGTATGTATGTGCCAGTAATTTAATATATTGTACAGTATATATTGATATTAATAAGGTCATTTGTATTAATTAATCACAATGATTTAGAATTCTGATTGGATAGTTCCTAGTTAAAATTAAGGGACTGCTTTGTATCTCACTACTGCCAGTTGAAAAATATACTATGTAATTAAATGAATCCAGGATCATGAGATTTTCCAGCGAGACCTAGAGGATCATTCAAGACCAAATTAAGAGTGGCAAAGCTTGAACCACTAGAAACATATTTTGAGTCTTGCTATATACCTCATCTTCATCCAAGTTCTGGTATGAATTCCATTAGGAAATGTAAGTAGGAGTACTATGTTATATGCTGTTTTGATTTTTAGAATGCGAGTGGATTATTATAAATGTCTCTCTTTTTAAATATACTGGCACTGTTGCACTAGATATTTTTGTTCTTCTTTACATGTTTGGAGTAAAGTTTCCTGTTTGAAGGAGGAGAAAGTGAAAGATTAAAAAGGGTTATGTTATAAAGCATTTATTCTAGGGATGAGCGGGTTCGGTTCCCTGAGAACCGAACCCACCCGAACTTCGGGGATCCGGGGCGATCCGAGCCCAAGCTCGGATCTCCCTGTCTGCCCCGGATCCCTCTCCCGAGGCAAAACCTCGAGATCTGCTGTCGGATCTCGAGGTTTTGCCTCGAGCGGCCATTTAAAAAAAAATGCCTTTGCCTTTAATGGGCAAAGTGCTGATTGGCTGACAGAGCCGTCTGTCACGGCTCTCAGCCAATCAGCATTATGGTGCTCATTTGCATGTAGCACGGACTCGTGAGATCCGTGCTACATGCATCTGTGTGATTGACAGTGACACAGAGCACAGATGGGTCAGTGAGACCCGTCTGTGCTGCTGTGTATTTCAATGACACAGATGCACGCACGGACCAGGAGATCCGTGCTACTTGCATCTGTGTCATTGACACAGAGCACTAACGGGTCCGTGAGACCCGTCTGTGCTGCTGTGGTAAATAAAAAAAAAAAAACCTGTGTAAAAAGAGAAAAAAATGGCGTCCTCCCCCCCAAAAAAAGAGCAACCAGCCCCGGGCATTAGTGACCCAGTGCTGGGTGTGCTTAAATACAGGGGACAAACGACATAGGGGTCCCCTGTACTTAAACACAACCAGCACCGGGCTAGTCAGAACCAGAGCTGGTTGCCAAAATACGGGGGACAAACGACGTAGGGGTCCCCCGTATTCTGCGCAACCAGCTCTGGGCTCTGATCCGGTCCTGGTGGCACTGGGTTACTAATGCCCGGGGCTGGTTGCTCTTTTTTGGGGGGGTGCACGCCATTTTTTTCTTTTTTTACACAGGTTTTTTTTTTTTTTTTTACCACAGCAGCACAGACGGGTCTCACGGACCTGTCATTGCTCTGTGCCAATCACACAGATGCATGTAGCACGGATCTCCCGGGTTCGTGCTACATGCAAATGGGCACCATAACGCTGATTGGCTTCCTGTCTGCCACTGCAGTGCCACTCCTAGATGGGCCACGTGTTTGTGCCGCCCCCTTGTGTCGCTTAGCATAGTCATCCAGCTTCCTCGGTACAACCTTTTGGCCTAAAAACAATATTGTGAGGTGTGAGGTGTTCAGAATAGAGTGGAAATGAGTGGAAATTAATGTTATTGGGGTTATTAATAGCGTAGGAACAAAAAAAGGCCCATTTATGTGATTTTAGCGGGTTTTTTTTATTTTTTAAGAAAAAATCCAGATCCAAAACACAAAACCCAGAACCCAAAACACGGAAGGGTGGTTTTGGCAAAACCAATCCAGATCCAAAACACGAAGAAAGATCCAGATCCAAAACCAAAACACAAAACACGAAAAGTGTCCGGTGCACACCCCTAATTTATTCATTGAAAATTAACTAGATTAATGAATTGCTGGCTGGAAATTTGCTTCTCCATTTCCCTTGGTAAGAAGTCATAACACGACTTTTATGCTTGATTTGTCATAAAAAAGGGTGGATTTATTCTAAATTGTATTACACAATTGTATCTTTTTTTTGTCTTTTTTTTGTAATTATATTCACTTGCGTATGAATAATCCTGTGTGGAGACCATGTACAGCTCAGACAGAAAAACTGCAAAGAAGGGTCATTCATTGCATTTTTTTTTTAACAATTTTCTGGAGATTTTGCCTTCAACATTTTTTTTTGGTGCTAGAAAATTCACCCTTTAGTGTCTTTAACAGGTCATAAAGTAAACTATAGCAATTTTCAGTCCAGTTATCAACTAACTATTTCTAATGAACCTCCTGTGAAGCCATGATCGCATTCTGCATCTGGGATTGATACTCCTATGGTCTGTAACCTGCCTTCTTATTGTAAATTAGTGGAATAATAATTGTATTTTCTTGATGAGACATCTACACAAAATGCGAATAGGTGGACATTAATTAAACAGTCTTCACTGTGGACTGATATTACAGAATGTAAACATATTCATAAGGATATGATTTTTTACAACTGGAATTATACATGTCCAAAAAGATCATTACATTTGTGAGATTTAATATAAAATTTGGAACCTTTGTGTTATCATTAAATGATTTTTTTAATCTGGATTTATTTGAAGAGGGGACTTTCTTCTTTCAAACAAGGATGACTCCACACCTCTAGATGCAGCCACCATGAACTAAATATATTTTTTCCCTATAATGCAGAGTAAGCCACGGCCACTGATAAAATAATTGCAGGCCAGTAATCTCTCCTACTCCTTATTGGTAATAATTCATGGTGGAGGCTAGGTAAGCATGGGATCAGTATGAAATACTGCCGGATGCATGTCAGGCGATTCTAATCCCAGCGGTTCTAATACCGACAGTTAAGTATTTTCCTATTCACTAACCTAACCCCCCCTAACCCTAACTCTCCATTAGGGGTGCCTAACCCTAACCCACCCCCCAATCCTAACCCCCTCTGTAAGTGCCTAAACCTAACCCCCCTACCCTGCAGCCTAAACCTAAGTCTCCCGGGGGGTGCCTAACCCTTACTCCCCCCCCCGGGGGTGCATAACACTAACCCCCTTTCCCTATTATAACCCTATCCCTCCTGGGGGGGTGCCTAACCCTAATTCCCTCCCAGGAGTCCCTAACCTAACCCCTCCCTGCCCAGCGCCTGGCTTACATGTGATCGGGATGCTTGGGCATCGGGCTCCCAGCGTAGGTAAAATGACAGGCATCGGGATTTCAGCACCTGTCATTAGACCCTTGCTGGGATTAGACAGTCGGGATGCCGACGGTCAGCATATAGACCATCAGCAACCAGATTGCATACCGTAAGCATCGTTGTTTACATTTTTGAAGTGGTTGAGTGCTTAAGGCGAGTCGGGCTTGTCTTCAGCCTTTTTCATTCTGAACACTAGTTAGACTTAGCATTCAAGTGTTTAAAATTAAATTTTTTATATGCACATTAGGGGGCTGAGTCAGTGATTACTGTGCCAGATAGCGTAACTGCTCTATATTTTTACAAAGTGAAGTATGCATATGCATATTGCAGACTCACATGTATTTTATATCAGCGACTCCTTATAATTGGAGAGGCGAAAGAGGGGAGGGAAGGAGCAGTATGTAGTAGGCTTAGTACAGTTGAGATGCATTTATGCAGATCTTCAGAATAATTCATACAGTATATGCATCTTAGGATGCATATTGTTTGCACCTGCTTTAGGGCAGGTAAAATACACACTGATGATATGGAATTGTTGTAATTCATGAGCAATGGTGCATCTTAAGATAGTTGAGGAAATGCACTATTTTTCTACAATATGTGCTTTTTATGCCCATTTTGCAAACGACACTGCTTCAGTTTCTTTATGCATTTTGTGATTTAAATCTGGTTCTGAATATGATGTACATGTGATTATTTTTTTTTTATGTTTTATACTGTTTATCTTAATAATGTTTCTAAATAAATATAAATGCCTTATCTCTTTACAATAGCTGTTTTATACTTAACACATTTCTGCTTTCCTTTGACTATACATGAGGTTTACAGTTGTTTTGGAAAGCAGCAGGTGTTCATCAATTTTGTTATATTGTGTTTTCTACATTATGTTATTTAATTTGATTATATTCATGCAGTTTGCCAGTGATAGTATTTTTCAACTTATAGTGTCCTTTTCCTAGTGCCTTATAATGTTTAAATTTTTGCAACTTATCTTTGATTACCACTGATCACAGCTGTCAGAAATGAATTTACATTCAGCAGTGTATAGGAATACAGCAAGTAACAGTGATTTGTAGAGTCGGTTATTTAGGAAAATAAAAGAAATATGTATATTACTGAAATTTACAGTGCCCAATTGCTGACATTTTATAGTTTTGAAAAGTAATAAACATAATTTAAATTTCACCTAAATGAAAATATATTTTTTGTTTATTAATAATTTAAACAAAATTATCTCCCAGCTATTTGTGCAAAAAATAATAGATAGTCCCTGGTATGATATAGCTTGGCACATTGAAATAACCTCCAGCTTAGCTGCCTGGCTATAATTTTAGTTGGGTAAGAGAGGGACAAAGTGATAGTAAGAATGACCCTGAAATGTCTGAGATCTTCATGATCCCACCTGATTGGTGTAAAGTTGGAGTATATATGTTCAGTATATGAGAGCTTATCAGTGCCTTGGGTGATAAGGCATTGGCATACTCCATAGCACACTGCAGAGTGCCTTATCACACAAGGCTCTCATAAGCTCTCATATACTGAACATATACGCTCCACAGAGGGACGGAAAGAGGGCATTAGGAGTTATGTGGTGGATGACATACTACAGGCTATCAAACAAGCACTATCTGGTACGCAGCCTCTATATGTAATTATACCACTATTAATTCAAAGGAAATACTACACTATATATACTTTCTCTTTCTTATGAGCCCATCTAAGCCCTTCCAGTGTGGACCATTTATCTTCTGGATTCACAGATAAGCCTAAAAAGATTTTCTTTTGGGTACACACAATTATTTTTATGAGCACAAGTTACCATTATTTTAAATACTACACTATTAGGCGCATGTCTTCATAAACCTTTTTTTCATATATATATATATATATATATATATATGTGTATATATATATATATATATATATATGGGCAGCACAAATTGTTAGGGACTTAAGGGAATCAAACCCATGACCTCAGTGCTGTGAGGTAGTAATGCTAACCATTACACCATCTGTGCTGCCCATATATATGATATCTAGAGACCCCCCGTGTTTTGGTTTTGCATCTGGATTCATCTTCATGTTTTGGTTTTGCAAACCCAACCTTAAGTGTTTTAGTTTTGGTTCTGATTTTTTTTAATTAAAATGATTAAAAGTTTTTATAAACAGCAAAAGTCATGACATTTTTGCAATCCAAAACATGAAATTCAGATTTAAAATCCATATTCCGAACCTCTGTAAAATCAGAAAAGTGACTCAGATTTATCCGGATCTTCTCAGTAGATTAGAACTGCGATCCAGATCTCTCCTGTTTCACAAAATTTGGGTGGATTCAGATTTCTGGAGAATCAAACTGTACATCTCTAATATATACCTGTAAATATAAATCCCTAAAACCTCATGCAATGTTTGTGCACATAGAGGGCCTGATTCACTACAGATCGCTATTCTGCTTATACGCAAGCAATGCAGTTGCTAATATCAGTGGTGATATGCAAAATGTTTTCATTTGCATTGCGATAGCAGCCTAACATAAGGATGCCCACTTCCACTTACTCACATCCGTACACTTTGTCAACATAGCGAAGCAATCAGTAACATCGAGTAACATCACACCCATACGCACCATAAGATAGGTCAGACCTTACTCAGGAATTGCTTACTTTAGCAAACACTATGAGGCCTCAGGCTGCGTATGGTATCACAATGGATAATTTATGCACGCCCCTGCAACGCCGTTGAAACGCACTGGAGACCAGCCCCCCATCACCACCCCCAAATGGCACTTTCTACAGTAAAGCATACTGAGACCATTCATGTGTGGGGTTGCTTCTAAGTCAAGGGAGTGGGATCACTCACAATTTTGCCTTAGAACACAGCCATGAATAAAGAATGGTACCAAAACATCCTCCAAGAGCAACTTCTCCCAACCATCCAAGAACAATTTGGTGACAAACAATGCCTTGTCCAGCATGATTGAGCACCTTGTCATAAGGTAAAAGTGATAACTAAGTGGCTCGGGGAACAAAACATAGAAATTGCGTCCGTGGCCAGGAAACTCCCCAGACCTTATTCCCATTGAGAACTTGAGGTCAATCCTCAAGAGGCGGGTGGACAAACAAAAACCCACAAATTCTGACAAACTCCAAGCAGATTAGGCATGAATGGGCGGCCATCAGTCAGTATGTGGCCCAGAAGTTGATTGACAGCATGCCAGGGCGAATTGCAGAGGTCTTGAAAAAGATGGGTCAACACTGCAAATATTGACTCTTTGCATAAACTTAATGTAATTGTCAATAAAAGCCATTGACACTTATGAAATGCTTGCAATTTTACTACAGTATACCATAGTAATATCTGACAACAAGATCTAAAGACACTGAAGCAGCAAACTTTGCGAAAACCAATACTTGTGTCATTCTCTTAACTTTTGACCATGGCTGTAAGCATTTTTGAGGTGTCACACCACCTTTCACATCACCCTGGGGGCTTGGCCAGCTTTTCGGTCACAGGAGTGTCACCATTTCAGATGGTGTCATCTGGTGCGGCCGCAAAAACCGCCTAGTGACAACACTGTATGGTATAGCTGCATTGCATCTCTTCTGTTTACATAACCATCAATTGCAATTAATACGACAGGTCTGTTAAATCAGTTTTCATTATCCAGGAAGTGAAGGTTTAAAGCCATATTATGCTGGTAGAAATTGGTATAAAACATCATCATGTAAGAAGGAACATCTAGTTATCTTCAAGTATTTAAGTGGCATCTAAGACATCTGGGAGGATTTCAACTATCTAGAATGACTGTATTTTCATAGAAAGACATTGGGGCCTATGTAATAGGTGTGAGTTGCAGCTGCTGCGGGAACTCCTGTGAGTCTTCCTGTATTTTAAAGATGTAATCATTTTAAAGGCTAAACATTTCAGATCCATCCAAGTTAGAAAAGCCCAGCAATATGTAAAGATGTGTATGTACACTACAACCCATTTGCAGTTTGTTTAAGGCCCTAGGGATTTTAGGCCCTCAAAAATGTACCCCATCCTCCTATGAAAAACCAAACCCCTATTGCGGGGCATTGCAATAAGCAATTTCGATATGACAGGGCACCAGCAAAAAACAAATTTACATGTGCTCTACCATTACCTGGATCACCAGCCAGATCATTTGAAAAAGGGGCACTCCTCTTTCAAGTAAGAATGCCACTGAGTTCTTTGGAACCAGAATGGAGGAGATATTTTCTCATTCTTGAAATTCATATCACCAAACAGGAAAATGGTTTGAAAAGGGAGCTTTATGATGCCATTACACTACAGCTCAACCCCCTCCTATCTCCTAATGGCAGAAACTAGGGGGACTTTCAGAAAAGTTCCTTCTCAGAAGAACCAGGTCCTCAACTTCTGTACAATGGTCATTGAGCATATGCCACTTCTGCTATTTTTGTTTTTTTGCCTTCCTTCCATCTATGTTGCCCCTTTTAAGATTTTCTCCTCTTTGTGCCTTGTTTGTGCCCCTCGTCCTCCCTGTGAGTTATCTGTGGACCCCTCTCTCCTTCTCATGCATCATGTCTATGGCCTCTTCTCTCCCATTCCTTTGTCATGTCTCTGGTCTCCTTGCTCCCCTTCTGTGTCATGTCTTTGGTCTGAACTCTCCTTTAAACTCCCTAACAGTGACATTTCACAGTTCACTTTCAAGACTTAAATAACTCTAATAGCATTTCTAAATTAAACACCAGGGACAACAGGACAAATTGGGTAAAATTTTATTTAACAAACTCATTACAAAATTTTAAAAATATTTTAGTTATTGATGTGTGCCCACTCATCTTACCTCTATATGTCATGTAGTGTGAAAAACTAGTCATTAGAAATCCCTGTGGCTGGTCGCAGGATAGTTTATTCTCGCAGTATGGTATACTGAGGGCCTGACTCTGCAAGGATCGCAATTGCAAAGCTGCAGCAGGCAGCTTTTCAATTGCGACCCTTGCAGATATGGTAATGCAGCAGGAGGCATCATGCCTCCTGTGCATTACTTACCTGAGCTGTGTTATCCAACGCAGCATCGGATGATCTGCTTAACATCAGCTGGCTGTGGTGACCCATGGGGTCCCGCAGCCCACTGCCGCAGTTTAGAGGAAGAGGCCTAGAAATCTCCATTAGCTGACGGAGATCCTGGCCTCTGCCCTCCCCGCAACGGTGGTGATATGCTTCCATTTAGGGAAACAAAGGGCATCACCACCCCTTCCCCACCCACAAATGGCAGCAGACTGTCAATCACTGCCAGTCTGCTGCCAGTCTGCGAGCATGTTAGCAGGACCCATTCTGCACACTCGCATGTAGCAGACCTGAGAAGTCACATGTGGGTGTCTCATTTCAAAAGATGACACCTGCATCACTGGCACACTTTCTCAGATTCACCTCTGAATCAAGCCCAGTATCTTGGGTCACATTTAAAGCTATAAGTTATTCGAGCTACTGGTTACAGAATTTGCACCTGACAATGATTTTGCACTCTAGAATCAATGGCGATGGAACAGGGTGGGGGAGGGGGTGGGGGTGGTTCACCCCCCAAACTTTTGAAAGGTGCCAGTGAGCAGTGGCCATGAACTGTCAGGGGCTGTGCACTAAAGCATTAGGAGGCACAGCTCCTGCACTGCATGGAGGAGGAGGTGTAATGTGTGGTCTTTAAGATAAAAATACCACACATTACACCTCCTCCTCCATGCAGTGCAGGGGCTGTGCAGCCTATTGATACAAAGCACTGCCCCCGACCGTCCGTGGCAGCTGCTCCAGTCCCTGCCTCCTGCTGCTCCGGTGTTTGCCTATGTGCCCAGCAACAGGTAAGTTGGAGGGACGGGAAAAGTTTAAAGAATGGGGGAAGGTTGTGGGGGGAGGTGTCCGAACGATTTTATATTGCCCCTAACATAAAATCGTTCCAACGCCCCAGTGCAGAGGTAAAAATTTAAAATGCAGAACTTGATATAAAGCTGTGAGGGGTGCACCATTGTTTGTTTTTAAGTGAAATGGGTGGAAATGAAGGCACTGTTCACCCACCCCTTATAATTCAGTACTACTTTTTAGTAGCAGATGTGGAGGCCTGAAGCATGCTGGCAAACTAGTTCCTGGAGGAGACAAACATCTGATCACTGTGGGGTGCTGGGTGAATCTCATCATTGGGTCCAGCTTTCTTCCAAATCATGGTTCTGTGAAGAGGGGGCAGGAACAAGAGGCACTGGGCCTGATTCAGACCCGGATGCTATGCTGCGCTAGCTTGCATTGAGCGATTTTTCACAATCTGCGCATGCGTATGAGTCACAATGTGCATGTGCGAACCAGTCATTGCGATGGGAAAGTACTTGCCCATAGCCCGGAGTTGGGCCGCTATTTTGAATGACAGATACTGCCATTTGTGGGAGGTAACAGGGTAAGGTGCTTGAAAACGGAGGTGTGGATGTGCGAACGCAGGCGTGCCTGACCTTCAGAACGGCGTTTAATGGGTGTGCACAATTAGCAAAGTAGTGTCATTATACACGTGACTTGGTTGTATTTTAGCCAGAGCTGCTCGCAATGTTGTGGTGGAAAAAGGCTACCACAAGCACTGCAAACAGCTCCGATGGCTCTCGATGTTCCCGATTAATCCTACAACTGCCGGAGATGATGTGTGTTGCGAGTGGCAAAGGGACATCTTTATACAGGTGCGACCGCATAGTGTGGCCACTCGCTAATACTTAGTGGGCGGCTTTACGCAACATGATTCAAATAGCCGGCCCCTTTTAGCCAGCGAGCAGATGCAAATAGCGTCCGGGTCTGAATCAGGCTCACTGTTCACTCTCTGTTATGAGTACACTTAGGAGATGCAACCGACAATTGACCAGGAGACATGAGTGGTAATTATAACACATTTAGGGCCTCATTCAGACCTGCTCGCAAGCGCTGAGTGCAGGAGGCCGGCTCTTTACAGAGACGCGGCTGCCCTCATTCAGAGCGAGCGCTCGCATTTTACGAGCGGCCCTAAATGAGGTCCTTAGTTTGCAACAGTATATTGTAGCATACTCAGTTGACCAAATTAAATAGCAATAGGAACAGACTTGCAGAAATGGAGCAGGCTATACAAAGAATCCAAGAGTCAATGGACAGGAACTAGATGCTATAGCAATACTGAGCAGAATTATCAGACAATACAGAAACTGAATTCTGTCAATATTGCTAAGCATGTTTACCAGATAGCTCTGGCAATGCAGGGAATCCAGGAGTCCAAGGACAGGAACAGTAAGGTAAGAAGGAGCTAGGCATCCAGAGGAATCTAGCACATGGCAGGGAAGAGATAAACAATAACCCACCCTAACAGAGCAAAGATCTCCTATTTAAAGGGTGTAGCCCAGTAAAGTGCTGCAGGTAGAACCAGAGTCACTATTAACATCAGCCTAGCTCATGGCTGGCCAATTGGTCGATTGCGATCTACCAGTAGCTCATGAAGCTCCTGCTGGTAGATCATGACCAGCCTGCTGCAGCAATTGGGATACGCTGGTCTCTGAAGTGAACAGAGACTAAAGAAGCCTCTGTTGCTTCAGAGGCTAGCGTTCCCAGTGATGCAGTGCGCGGGTGACATCCCCTGCGTTGCCCCCCATGTGAGGAGCCTGCTCGTCTGCTGGATCTAGTTAGATCCAGTCAGCAGCAGGCAGCCAGCGAGTATGTGGGAGCATGAAGAGAGGTCGTACTAAACAGGGGAAGGGGCACATATTAAGGGGCATTACTGGAGGCACAGCATATGGGGCATTACTGGTGGGAACAGCATAAGGGGGATTACTGGAGGCACAGCATAAGGGGCATTACTGGAGGCACAGCATAAGGGGTATTACTGGGGGCACAGCATAAGGGGCACTGCATTAGGGGTATTACTGGGGACAGCATAAGGGGCATTATTGGGGGCACAGCATAAGGGGCATTACTGGAGGCATAGCATAAGGGGCATTACCTGGGGCACAGCATAAGGGGCATTACTGGGGACACAGCATAAGAGGCATTGCTGGGGACACAGCTTAAGGGGCAATACTGGGGGCACAGCATAATGGGCATGATTGGGGCACTACATAAGGGGCTCTAATACAGGGAGCATTGCACAATGTGTTCTAATACAGGGGACATTGCATAATGGGCACAACTACAGGAGCACTGCTTAAGGGGCTTTAATACTTAGGGCATTGCATAATGGGCTCTAATTTAGGGGGCATTGCATAATGTACTCTAATACAGGGGGGCATTTCATAATGGGCACAACTACAGTGGGAGTTGCATAATGGGCATTACTACTGGGGGCATTGCAAAAGGGGCACTACTACTGGGGGCATTGAATAAGGGGCACTAATACAGTTGTCATTGTATAAGGGACACTACTGTGGGCATTGTGTATAAGTGCACGACTGTGTCATAATGTGAATGAAGGGACTACTATGAGGCGTAATGTGAATAAGATTGTGCTCCTGTGTGTAGTAATTTGAAATGGGGATATTATGTGTGATTTCGGCAGGACAGACCCCACACCCCATTTTTGCATACCATGCCCCCTTTTTCAGGCTTGGTAGATCACAAAAGTTTTTTTTGTTATAAAAGTAGATCACAGAGTCCAAAAGTCTGGCCACTCCTGGCCTAGCTGGACAAAACTGCAAAGGTAAATAAGGAATTTTGGGCCTGATTATGAGATTTACGCTAATGCAATCATAACTGAGATCTCTCATGGAATATATATGTAAAAATATACTATACTAACTAGGGGTGAGCGGGTTCGGATTTCTGAAATCCGAACCCCCCCGAGATCCCCCGATCCGTATCCGATCCGAGTCAGGCTCGACTTTTCCCGCCTGACTCGGATCTGAAATCGAGGCAAAACATCATCATCCCGCCTTCCGGGTCTCGCGGGTTTTGGATCCTATATAAGGTACCCGCGTTGGTGCCATTTTCTCACTCGGCTGTGGACAGTGAAGAGGGAGGGTGGGAGTTAGGGCTGGCTGGGCTGTGTAGTGTAGTGTAGTGTAGTGCTGTGCAGTGTTGTGCTGTGCTGTGCTGCGCTGTGCTGCAGTTGTCCATGAGGGCTGTGTCCACTCCTCCAAAGTCCATAGGGGCTGGCTGTGTTGTGCTGTGCTGCTGTTGTCCATAGGGAATGTGTCCACTCCTCCAAAGTCCATAGGGGCTGGCTGTATTGTGCTGTGCTGCTGTTGTCCATAGTGGCTGTGTCCACTCCTCCAAAGTCCATAGGGGCTGGCTGGACTTTGTGCAGTCAGTTGTCCATAGGGGCTGTGTCCACTCCAAAGTCCTGTGCAGAGTCCCAGTCCTAAAGGGGTGCTGTAGTGTTGTCCAGGGGGTGCTCTGTCCATCAGGGGTGCACCCCCCAAGTGCAAAAAAATAAAATATTTTCTGTGTTTGTGAATTGTGTGTGCAGTTGCCGCACGTGCATCAACAAAGTAGTGCCAAGCGTGCGCCTGTGTGTTAAGTAAAGGGCCGGCTGGCTTGACCGTTAAAGGCAGCTGTAACCCCCAAAGTACACTCCAAACAAAATAAAAAAAATATTTTCTGTGTCTGTGAATTGTGTGCGCAGTAGCCGCACGTGCATCAACAAAGTTGTGCCAAGCGTGCGCCTGTGTCATAAGTAAAGGGCAGGCTGGCTTGACCGTTAATGGCTGCTGTATCCCCCAAAGTACACTCCAAACAAAATAAAAAAAATATTTTCCGTGTTTGTGAATTGTGTGCGCAGTAGCCGCACGTGCATCAACAAAGTAGTGCCAAGCATGCGCCTGTGTCACAAGTAAAGGGCCGTCTGGCTTGACCATTAAAGGGTGTTGTAACCCCCAAAGTACACTCCAAACAAAATAAAAAAATATTTTCTGTGTTTGTGAATTGTGTGCGCAGTAGCCGCACGTGCATCAACAAAGTAGTGCCAAGCGTGCGTCTGTGTCCCATAAATAAAGGGCCGGCTGGAATGACCACTAAAGGGTGCTGTAACCCCCAAAGGGCACTCCAAACAAAATAAAAAAATGTTTTCTGTGTTTGTGAATTGTGTGCTCTGTGGCTGCACGTGCATCAACATAGGAGCAGCGCCAAGCGTGCGCCTGTGTCCCATAAGTAAAGAGCTGGCTGGCTCATTTCTTAAAAGGTGGTGTAACCCACAAAGTGCACTACTCTCCAGCAAAAATAAAAAAATATTTTCTGTGTTTGTGTGCGCCTTAGCCGCACGTATATATCAATATAACATAAATGGAGGACCAAACTTTCTCCGATAAAAATAAAATAGGGAAAGATCAAGAACCACTTCCTCCTAGTGCTGTTGCTGCTGCTGGAAGTTGTTCATCATCCCAGAGAGGAAGTAGGAACATCACTACTTTTACTAAACAATTGACCCTCCAACAGTCCCTAGTGATGAGGATGAAGTACGACAGCAGTCATCCTGAAGCAAAACGTATAACTGAGGCCTTGACTGCTATGTTGGTGTTAGACGTGCATCCGGTATCCGCCATTAGTGCAGTGGGATTTAGACAATTGATGGAGGTAGTGTGTCCCCAGTTCCAAATCCAGTCTAGATTCCACCTGCATCCTCAAAGCAGCAGCGACAAGCATGCGTCTGTCTGTTAAAGGGTGGTGTAACCTGCAAAGTCCTCCAAAAAATAAAAAACTATTTTTTTTATGTTTGTGACTTGTGTGTGATGTAGCCGCACGTGCATCAACACAGTAGCAGCGCCAAGCATGCGCCTGTGTCATAAGTCAAGGGCCGGTTTGGACATCTGGTCCGGACTGAAGGACGTGCCAACAATTTCTGATAAGTCTACTGTCACTGCATATGATACTGTCCTCAAAGCAGCAGCGACAAGCGTGCGTCTGTCTGTTAAAGGGTGGTGTAACCCTCAAAGTGCGCTCCACAAACAATAAAAAAATTCTTCTTTTTTTACCTGTCTTTGTGAAATGTGTGGGCTGTAGCCGCACCTGCATCCTTAAAGCAGCAGCGACAAGCGTGCGTCTGTCTGTTAAAGGGTGGTGACACCCTCAAAGTGTGCTCCACAAACAATAAAAATATTCTTCTTTTTTTTTCTGTCTTTGTGAAATGTGTGGCCTGTAGATGCACCTGCATCCTTAAAGCAGCAGCGACAAGCGTGCGTCTGTCTGTTAAAGGGTGGTGTAACCCTCAAAGTGCGCTCCACAAACAATAAAAAAATTATTCCTTTTTTTTCTGTCTTTGTGAATTGTGTGGGCTGTAGCCGCACTTGCATCCTCAAAGCAGCAGCGAAGAGCGTGCGTCTGTCTGTTAAAGGGTGGTGTTACCCGCAAAGTGCTCCAAAAAATAAAAAACTATTTTTTTATGTGTTTGTGACTTGTGTGCAAAGTAGCCACACGTGCATCAACACAGTAGCAGCGCCAAGCGTGCGCCTGTGTCATAAGTCAAGGGCCGGTTTGGACATCTGGTCCAGACTGAAGGACGTGCCAACAAATTCTGACAAGTCTACTGTCACTGCATATGATACTGTCCTCAAAGCAGCAGCGACAAGCATGCGTCTGTCTGTTAAAGGGTGGTGTAACCCTCAAAGTGCGCTCCACAAACAATAAAAATATTCTTCTTTTTTTACCTGTCTTTGTGAAATGTGTGGCCTGTAGATGCACCTGCATCCTTAAAGCAGCAGCGACAAGCGTGCGTTTGTCTGTTAAAGGGTGGTGACACCCTCAAAGTGTGCTCCACAAACAATAAAAATATTCTTCTTTTTTTTCTGTCTTTGTGAAATGTGTGGCCTGTAGATGCACCTGCATCCTTAAAGCAGCAGCGACAAGCGTGCGTCTGTCTGTTAAAGGGTGGTGTAACCCTCAAAGTGCGCTCCACAAACAATAAAAAAATTATTCCTTTTTTTTCTGTCTTTGTGAATTGTGTGGGCTGTAGCCGCACTTGCATCCTCAAAGCAGCAGCGAAGAGCGTGCGTCTGTCTGTTAAAGGGTGGTGTAACCGTCAAAGTGCTCCAAAAAATAAAAAACTATTTTTTAATGTGTTTGTGACTTGTGTGCGATGTAGCCACATGTGCATCAACACAGTAGCAGCGCCAAGCGTGCGCCTGTGTCATAAGTCAAGGGCCGGTTTGGACATCTGGTCCGGAATGAAGGACGTGCCAACAAATTCTGACAAGTCTACTGTCACTGCATATGATACTGTCCTCAAAGCAGCAGCGACAAGCGTGCGTCTGTCTGTTAAAGGGTGGTGTAACCCTCAAAGTGCGCTCCACAAACAATAAAAATATTCTTCTTTTTTTTCTGTCTTTGTGAAATGTGTGGGCTGTAGCCGCACTTGCATCCTCAAAGCAGCAGCAACAAGCGTGCATCTGTCTGGTAAAGGGTGGTGTAACCCTCAAAGTGCACTCCACAAACAATAAAAAAATTCTTCTTTTTTTTCTGTCTTTGTGAAATGTGTGGGCTGTAGCCACACCTGCATCCTTAAAGCAGCAGCGACAAGCGTGCGTCTGTCTGTTAAAGGATTACATCAGTGACAGCATCCAAGTAGGCATGTCAGACAGTCCGTACCTGTACTGGCAGGAAAAAGAAGCAATTTGGAGGTCCCTGTACAAACTGGCTCTATTTTACCTGAGTTGCCCCCCCTCCAGTGTGTACTCCGAAAGAGTGTTTAGTGCAGCCGGGAACCTTGTCAGCGAAAGGCGTAGGAGGTTGCTTCCACAAAATGTGGAGAAGATGATGTTCATAAAATGAATTATAAACTCTTCCAGGGAGACCAGCCTCCAGAACGTACAGAGGGACCTGTGGTTGTGGATTCCAGCGGGGACAAATTAATGCTCTGTGAGGATGAGGATGTACACAACACTGAAGAGGGTGAGGAATCGGTGGATGAGGAGGATGAGGACGACATCTTGCCTCCGTAGAGCCAGTTTGTGCAGGGACAGATTAATTGCCAGCTTGTTTTGTGGGGGCCCATACGAACCAATAATTTCAGCCACAGTCGTGTGGCAGACCCTGGCGCTGAAATGATTGCTTTGTTAAAGTGTGCATGTCCTGTTTATACAACATAAGGGTGGGTGGGAGGGCCCAAGGACAATTCCATCTTGCACCTCTTTTTTTTCTTTGAATTATGTACTGTTTGGGGCCTGTCTGCCACTGCAGTGTCACTCCTAGATGGACCACGTGTTTGTGCCGCCCACTCGTATCTCTTAGCATAGTCATCCAGCTACCTCGGTGCAACCTTTTGGATATAAAAACACTATTGTGAGGTGTGAGGTGTTCAGAATAGACTGGAAATGAGTGGAAATTAAGGTTATTGAGGTTAATAATAGCATAGGAGCAGAAAAACACACAAATTCTGTGATTTTAGCTGTTTTTATACTTTAAAAAAAAAAAATACAGATCCAAAACACAAAACCCAGAACCCAAAACACGGAAGGGTGATTTTGGCAAAACTAATCCAGATCCAAAACACGTAGAAAGATCCAGATCCAAAACCAAAACACAAAACACGAAAAGTGGCCGGTGCACACCCCTAATACTAACTAATATCTTTTAAAGCTTAGCCAAGCATAAGGAGGCCCACTGCTGCCTTCTCATATCTGTCTGATGATCTGCATCAATGTCCCCGATGTTTATGCTGATGCACATCTGGCAGCCACGCAGCTTCTCAGTGAAATCTGGCCTCTCTCAAATACAGCAACTCTCCTGACACACTGAGAGCTCTCGAAGGAGATCGCAATGGCTAATTTATGTACACCCATGAAACAGCATTTGAACAGTCAGAAATGCCTGTATTTCCTTACCCACCCCCCTTTACCTCCTCCAAATGCTTACTACCTTTCACTCACATTGTGAATGGATCCTCTGTTTGAGCGTTAGTGCAAACCAATCACTGCGTGTGCGCTGTACAGTTTTCACACATGTGCAATAGCTAAAATTAACTCAATCTGCATAAATATGGGCATTGCGTTAATCTCGGAATCTGGCCCTCATTTCTTTCCTCTTTCTTTCGATGTCTTTTCTCGTTATTACACTTCGCTAATGAGACAGATGTTAACGCTTTCATGATTACATTAACACTTAAATGAGGCTTCCCATGTATCTCAAGTTGTATTTTAAGAGAAAAAAAAATACAAATGTACTATCTGCAATCCCACAAAATAATTGTCCACATTGATTTTTACAGTAATTCCATATCTTGGTTTGTACTTATGCATGTGCTAAGCAAGTAAATGCATGCATTATACATGCAGAATTCTGCTGTTGGACCACATTGTTTGGTTCTGAAATGACCCCTATGAGGGTTTAAAAGTAACGTTTTTTTTATTGTGGGTTGAGTTCCATTTTACTTCTTTCCTCCCAGAACAACAAACTTCCATATTTTCTGTACAAAAAGACAGAGGCTTCCTTATTAACAATACCGAGTAGATTAAAACATGGTTATTCTGAAATTAATGGGGCACCCAGCTGGGTCTGTTTACTATACAGACGGAGAGGGTGAAGTGAGTTCTCCAAGTAAGCTGGCATGATGCAAGAAAATGAAGTGATAATGTAACAGTCTTGGTGAAAATGTAAAACTTTATGAATATATTTATTTTTTCCTGAAACCACATTTATTAATCTGACATAAACAGGCAGTTTTTACAAAAAAAAATAGATTTTTTTTTTGTCTATTGAACTGTGAAGTTATGAAAGGTATATATTTTTAAAAAATAAGTATTTAGGACAAATGTAGATGGACATAATAGATATAAATTCAGATTTGTTATGTAGCATTGCTACACCAGCATGGGAAACAGTTGCTATGGCAATCAGTTCTCAGGACAACAGCAGCATTAAAGCAAATAAAACATGACTATACCAGAAACACTATAGGCTTGAATTGCAAATTTTTAATTTACACAAATGTGTCTACATTTTGAAGTTTCTGGTGATCTATCTTACAATGTGCAAAACTTTAAATCTAGTGTAGAGATAATGTTAGGTAAAAAATGTTAGTGTTATCATCATATCGGAAACTTGTAGCAGGCCTATGGAACATGCAAAGATGTGCCTCTTAAAAGGGCTACATTGTCAGCTCATAAACATGGGCTGATTTGTCTAGTTGCACTGGTTACCATCTACTTGGATTTGAGACCCGAAGGATATGCTCAATAAATGGTGCATGCAGATGTGGCCTTGCTTACCAAATATCATTTTGGTGCAGTGTTGAAGTGTTGCCTGGGTTTGATTAGTCTAAAAAATGTGCAATCTAGCAAGCACTCATTCTGTATCTATGGTGCAACTTGTACAAAAGTGTCGGAATGGTCAGTGGCATCCATGTAGGCTTTAGGAAAATTAAGTAATTGGCATGCAACTCTTACATTAACAATGATCAAGTGCAATGATTTTTTAGTGCTCTACACATTTGGGTACCTCTGTTTGTAAGTCATTCCAGACAGTTGCTGCGAGGGCATACAGGTCTTTACTTACATGTTTCTCTTTCAGTGGTTTCTCTTGAAACCATTTTTGCATTGTGGTGTTTCATTTGAATTTTACATTGGGTAATTCTTCATTTACAGGAGGTATCAGGAAGTTCTAATAAGTATGGTTTGTGGGCAACTCTTATATACTGGGCTGAACATTCCTTGTCTAGAGGGGTGACCATTTTCCTAGGTTTGCTATATTCAGAGTCTAAACATTGAGGGCGCCTGGAATGGCTGGTAATGCATCTGGGAAGTAATGATCTTGGCTAATGGAATGATTTGATTAAGTGGTCTCAAGCAACATTTTTTTCATCAGAGAGTCTTGATAGGTATGTGGGGAGGTAAAGTCATGGACAGGGTGCATTGAAGAGTCAGTGCAGCTATGGTCAAGTTATGGGGCAGAAAAGGTAGCAAGTGGTAAGGCACACACACTTATGTTTTGAGAACACACATGTATATAGACTTATGGGTTCATGTTTGTAAGGAAGCTGTCTTTCTTGTTACAACTCATGGATGGATAGTTTATGCTTGCCTGTACTTCGGAATTGGTGAGACCCAGTATTGAGGCTCAGAGTTTAACATGCTAGCGGTATTCACCAGGGACTCCCACAAGGTTTGGCTTAGCTGCTTCTGACATGCAGTTAGCAGCCCTCAGACTTGGTTCCCTAGTACAGGTGCTGGTGTTTTCTGGTTTGGAGTGGAGTACAATGAAGGTGTACAACATAGTTGACAAGCCAGGTCAGAACCAAATGGACAAGACGGTACCATATGTAAATAGATCACAAAGAATAGCCAAAGTCATACCAGAATACTAACCACAGTACCAGGGAGGGGAATGAATAAAGTCACAGACAAGGTCAAGATCAAGCAGTAGGGATCACTAGAAATGCTGGAGTATGGTTTGGGAGCCTATACTCTAGCACAGAAGTGCACTCAGGGACTCCCTTATACAGGAGGAGGCTTGAATGTGGTGCCTCCTGTGATTTCACCTAGGGGTGTGCTAGGCCCATTAAATTCCTCAAAGGTCAGTGCATGTGCCCCAGTGGAGCCACGACCATCTGCACACTGATGCCAGATGCTGGGGGAGAAAGCCAGAGGACAGAGTAGCGGGTGCTGGGGACTTCCCACCCACTGCCCTGTTGTTGACTGGTGCTGCTGGACCTGGTAAATGTTTGCCAGTGTCCGGCATGCTCATACATTACCACTCTCCTTTAGGGATGGGGACTGAACACCCCATAAATGGCTTTCCAGGGAACTTCTGGTGGAATATTTGAAAAAGTTGAGGTGCGTGAATATCCAAGGCCTTGACACAACAGTGTTCTTCAGGATCATATCCTTTTCAGTCCACCAGGAATTGAACCATACTGTACCTCGAGAGATTCTGGAGTCCAGAATTTGTTTCACCTCATACTCTTCTTGACGATCCAAAAAAATATCCAAAGGAGATTTGCAGGGTGTCAAAAACTGATAGAGAACCAATATTAGGTATTTTAAGTGTGCCAGGGAGATGGTACACCACCAAGATGATCACTTGGAGGATCTGAAAGGGCCCAATGAACTTCGGAGCAAACTTTATCATGGGCACCTTAATTCACAGATGTTTGGTTGACAACCAGACTCTGTCACCAATATTTAATAAAGGGACCTTCTTCCTCTTCCTTGTCTGCTAAAAGTTTGTACTTAGAAGAGGCCTTGCACAAATTCCTTTTCATGTCTCTCCAAATATTGATGAAATAATTCACTGTACCCTGGATGACTGGAAGTGAAACCAACTGGAGAGCTGCTAACTCTGATAACACAGGATGTACACCATACTGAATGAAGAAAGGAGAGTGCCCTGATGTCTCTTGAAACAGATTATTGTGAGCAAATTCTGCCCATGGAAACAAGGATACCTTATAATCTTGATTGGCTGAAACATGCAATCGAATAAACTTCTAGAGATTCTGGTCTTATCACTCATCTCACCATTGTTTTGGGGGTGATAGGCTGATGAGAAACTCAGATTAACTCCAAAGCACTTACATAGTGATCTCCAGAATTTAGATGTAAATTGTACCCTGTGGTCCGAGACAATGTCCTTGGGGAACCTGTACAGCGTGAAGAGTTCCCTAATGAATGCTTTAGAAAGTTTCAGAGCTGAGGGTAGACTTTTTAATGGAACAAGACCAGCACCCTTTGAAAATCTGTCTACCAACACCCAGATGGCATTGAAGCCTTGGCAGCATAGTAAATCTGTGAGAAAATCCATGGAGATATGGGTCCAAGGATGATCAGGTACTGATAATGGATATAGACATCCTGAGGGCAGGTGGGATGGGACCTTGTGTTGAGTACAGGTAGCACAAGCTGCCATGAAGTCCAGTCCTTGACATCTTAATGCACAGTAGACCACAAATAATTCCTGAGGAATAACTCCAGGGTGCTCTTGACTCCAGCATTATCAGTGAAGCATGAAAAATGTGTCTGTTAAAGTACTTTGCATGGAGTTTAGGAGCTACAAATGTCTTCCCTGGAGAAAGTTTTACTTTGTTAGTTACTGCTGTAAAACAAGTATCCAGAATAGGTTTATCTTTTCAAACTTCATTCTCCTTGGTGGAACAGAATGTTCGGTACACTGTTTCAGCTTTGGTGTTTTTGCTACTCAGGCTTCAGGTTGAAGTAATTGAAAAATAGCAACTATCTGGACTAACAGTAGTTCAAGCGGTGAGTTGTCTTGAGGTACGTTAGATTGTTGTGGTAATTTTAAACCATCACAGGGATTTTGCCATCTTAAGCAGGTAATGCCATTCTTGCAGATCCAGTTTGATGGCTAACAGTTCCTTATCCCCGATGACATAGTTCTTCTTTGGAGCTTAAAATGTATTAGAAAAGAAGCCACAAAAGTACCAATTCCCTTCTTTGACTTTTTTGCAAAAGCACCACCCCAACTGTAGAGGCATCTACTTTCAAAAAGAAAGTCTTGTCACACAAATGGGTGTTGAGATAAAACACTGCTTCAAGCGAGCAAATGCTTCTTCCACCTCTGAAGGCCATTGCCTGTTATCTCGACTCTTTTTGGTGAAAGCAGTGCTGGGAGCTGCAACAGATGAATAGTTCCTGAAGAACTGTTGGTAGTAGTTACAGAAGCCCAGGAAACATTATATTGCTTTCAACCCCACTGGACGAGGTGAAACAACAATGGCAGAAAGTTTCTCTGTGTATATCTGGAAGCTAGAACCTGGAAAGATATACCCCAGGAACTGAAGCAATGAGACATTTCCCTCTCTCATGCTCTTTTTCTGACAAAGGTTTACCAGGATGCATAAGAATATTAGGTCACCCAAGAGATGTTGGCAGTTCCCTGGATGCCAGTAAGTCCTTAATTTGCTCTGAAGGTACTTATATAAATGCAGCAACCAGGGCATCATTGTTCTATCTCAGCTCAGAGGCAAGTGTCTGGTACTGCACTGCATACTAACCAGCTGTTAGACAGCCTTGCTTTAGTTGAAGAAAACCCGATGCTGCAGAGAATACTAGTCCAGGTTCATCAAAGACTTCTGCTCTGAAATCAGCACTATTTTTGACCACAAGATAAGTTCTTTCCCACAATGGGGAAGCCCATGCTAGGGCCTGTCTGGTCAACAGTGATAGGACGTAAGCCACCTTTGTCCTTTTGGAAGGGAAATTTGCTGCATTGACCTCAAACTGAATTGAGCACTGATTCAGAATGCCCCAACAGACTTTGGGATCCCCATAAAATTTTGCGGGATTTGGAATTCATAATGGTGCTAAAGCACCTGCAGCTTGAATGGCCACCATTTGAGGTAGTGCTGGTTCTACTGGTGGTGGCTTGGTGTCACTGACTCACTGCATAAATGTCTGGTGCATTTGACATTTCTTCCTTGGACTGATGTTGTTAGGCTATGCAGCTGTTGGATTTTGGCTGTTGACAAGAAGCATTTCTTTTTAGTGGTCAGAGGCGGCACAGGAGTTGTTAGCAGAGCATTTGAAGGGAGTTGAGGTTGTCACAAACTTAGGAGTCCTGCACAACTTCCTTCTGGGAAGATCTTGTACTGCGCCAGGGAAGGAAAATTTGTGTCTCCATAACACAAATGTCCAGTGTAACTTGTGCCCCTTGGCAGCCACTCAGTCCAACACTAAGGAGCTGCAGCTTTTTATTATCACAAAACAAAACAAGGACTGGTCCAAACAACTCCATCAGTAGCAGAGATATGTGACACTTTTGTAGCCCACATGATTGTAAGGGAATGGTCCACCCTTTCTCTCTAAAAAAAAAAGGCAAAAGATCCAAATTTTTAAATAACCACTAATATATCAACCATCACTCCTCCTTTTTTCAAGTATATTAGGTGAAAAATGTGCCCTGATTTTTTTAGTCCTCTGATTGATAATGACACCAATCATAAATGGATTACCACATCATGTTTGTACTTTTCCCTTAAGATTCAGACTCACTTGGAAACAGGTATAATGATTCATCAAAAGGTTTCATACATCCAAGGTAACACTTTCACTGATATATTATACGTAGTATGGTTTCATAATCAGTCCACCAAGAGATGCCAAAACCACTTAAGCAAAAAAAGGTGTCCCGCAGTCCAAATGTTTTTTCCTGTCAATAATTCTTATAGTTTTACAAATCAGATAAATCGATAAAATAGATTAATACAATTAAAAAAGTTCACCAAGGGTAGTAACTAGTGGTGGTTTCAGAGGTGGAGCTGCAGAACATTCCAAACTTCAAATAGGGGAGCCACACCAACTGCCATTTCAAACACACCCAAACAAAGATGGCTGGGACTCACTGGCAGTTGAAGTGACTCCCCTATTTGAATTTTGGACTGCTCTTCAGCCCTACTCCTGGAGCCACCACTGGTAGTAACTATCCATCCCACAAGATGTAGTAGAAAATAAACCTCCACTACCAATACCTGGGAGAGGTAAGGGGGATGAATCCACAAGCAGATGAAAATACAATCTTAGGTAAAGCTAGAATTGGCCCTTGTCTCCATCAAAAAGTTTCAGATAGTCACCCTTCCTTAGGGTGTGAAAGGGGGACTGCCAGAAATCCAATTTATACCTAACCCATAGTTTACATAACCAGAAAAAAGGTCACATGTCACAAAAATATAATTTATACTGCAGAATTATAATTATAGAAATATATATCTAATGTACAGGCAATACATATATAAAATGCATGCCTAGTTCACATGATAACTTGTAAAACCTATTTACTAATTTAAAAAAAAGAACTGTAAATGGTACAAAAATATCCACTATCCCCCAGTAATCCTATAGTATATCTACAATATATTTAATCATAATCCAGTCCATGTTTTATATCCAGTACAACATTGCCACTTCAAATAATCCAATTAAACTTCTGCCTTTGGTGCTCTTAACAACTGGATATCAGGTCCCCACTGTATACTGCTCCAGATGTTGAAGTTCTATTCATTCAGGTCCCGTATGACCAGAAGTAATGAGATCACCATGTGTCAGCAGTATTGATGTTACTAGCGCATGGAACATGGTACCAGAAGTGATAGCACATCATCGAATGCATAGCCAGACATGAGAAGTACAATCCCCACATCCCCGCATAGAACACATCATAAAAACAAGGATTAATAATACCACCACCAATAGTCTCTATAATTAGCATGGTCTATAAGTACAGTGATCCATTAGTATGTACATTATATATATATATATATATATATATATATATATATAGTTTTTTGCGATTTTTGCAAATGTAATAATAAAAAAATGAAGAAATCACATGTACATAAGTATTCACAACCTTTGCTCAATACTTTGTTGATGCACCTTTGGCAGCAATTACAGCCTCAAGTCTTTATGAATATGATGCCACAAGCTTGGCACACCTATCTTTGGGCAGTTTTACCCATTCCTCTTTCCAGCACCTCTAAAGCGCCATCAGGTTGGATGAGAAGCATCGGTGCACAGCCATTTTCAGATCTCTCCAGAGATGTTCGATTGGATTCAAGTCTTTACTCTGGCTGGGCCACTCAAGGACATTCACAGAGTTGTCCTGAAGCCACTCCTTTGATATCTTGGCTGTCTGCTTAGGGTTATTTTCCTGCTGAAAAATGAACCGTCACCCCAGTCTGAGGTCAAGAGCACTCTGGAGCAGGTTTTCATCCAGGATGTCTCTGTAAATTGCTGCATTCATCTTTCCCTCTATCCTGACTAGTCTCCCAGTTCCTGCCGCTGAAAAACATCCCCACAGCATGATGCTGCCACCACCATGCTTCACTTTAGGGATGGTATTGGCCTGGTGATGAGCGGTTGCTGGTTTCCTCCAAATGTAACACCTGGCATTCACGCCAAAGAGTTCAATCTTTGTCTCTCATGGTCTGAGAGTCCTTAAGGCGCATTTTGGCAAACTACAGATGGGCTGCCATGTGCTTTTTACTAAGGAGTGGCTTCAGTCTGGCCACTTTACCATACAGGCCTGATTGCTGGATTGCTGCAGAGATGGTTGTCCTTCTGGAATGTTCTCCTCTCTCTACAGAGGAATGCAGTAGCTCTGACAGAGTAACCATCGGGTTCTTGGTCACCTCCCTGACTAGGGCCCTTCTCCCACGATCGCTGAGTTTAGACGGCCGGCCCATTGGTAGATATAAAAAGCAGTTCCAGTAAGTAACTCGGCTTATCTTGATAAAGCACTCTAGCGAAACACCACGTTGCTCCATGACGCACCCCGCTACCACCCACTATGACCTACTTTATGCATGGTTTCTCTGATGCTTGCTGATATAAGATGAGAGGGCTTGCTAATAATTGTATGAGAAGCATAGATTAAGACTTATGTTATACAACTGATTTGCATATACTGTATGTTTTCCTTAAGCACTTTCAAGAGGATCAAGATTCATTCTATATAGTACTAGCCTTATCCTCAGACCAAATGGTTTAAAATATTGAAATATGATTTTTGATGAATGGAATAAGATAGGAGGGACACTGAACAACCCACATATGTGTATACATAGGAGAATTTATTTTGATTGCCATAATTATTAAAGCATTCACAAAACACTACCTATCAACTATTAGTAGTATTCATCTGTGTAAAAACAGTTAAGTTTTAAATGGTCTGGTGAAAATTAAAGCATCCACTTGTGTTTGTAAATTATAGTGGATGAGATGAGTGTTTGATATTGCCTGGGTATAAACAATTACAATACACCTGAATTACGGCAAAAAGGATTCTCTTTGTGAATCGAGGTTGATTGATCGGTTATCTAAGCATGCACAGTACATTATAAACACCCTTATCAGAGGGATACACACCACACCTGAATAAAGGGAAAATATACTATTAAGGATGTGTGTATATGGATACACTATAACCTGGATTAATATGTGATTGTGTGGAAGAGTAGAGGCATTGCACATATTTTAACTCACTGATTTCTTTACTATTTTGACACTATATATTTTTTCTTCATTTTTGCTGTTTAGTTTGTCCTATGAGAATTATTGATTAAATATATATTAAAAGTACACTTTAGTCATTTATTCCAAATGCACCACTTTAGGCATTTCATTCCTCTCTTTCTGTGTTCTTCTGGAGAGTAAATAGTAGAGAGGATGCATAATAATTCTAACATTGGCATGCTTAAATATATATATTTATATGTATGTATGTATATATATATATACATACATACATAGAAGACTGCCAAAGGTAAAGGAAGCTAGGTTAAATTGTTGGTAGCTTTTCTAGGATAGTGAGCAATGACAGTAATATGAAGGGACACAGAATGTTGTGAGGACATTGATGAAGGAACATGAGGGACTACAGGGAGATAGGGGACAAGAGTTGTGCCTGGCATGGGAAATGTGCAAGAAGTAAAGTAGGAGTGACCACAGATTTTGTTAAGTTGCATTGAGAACTCATGATTCTCAGATTTAGGTCCAGCCAGAGGGGACCCACAAAGTACAGTTCCAGATGGAATGGGGAGATTGTAATAATAATGCAGCATTCTATACCTATAGAGGAGATCATTTGTAGCAGCAGGTGAGGCAGAGCAGATCCAAGAGGAGAATGTAGTGAGGCAAAATCTATGGCCTAATTTAGGTGAGTAACACAGTGGATGGTTTTGAGAAGGCTGGAGTGAGCCTGGATGATTAGCAGTGCAGTAATTGATCCAGGCATTGGAGGATGAAGTGCCAGGGAAACAGGGAGAGTCATGTGTAGAAGTCTGTAGGGATTTCCTCATCCATACACTGCTGATCATGCCTCACATTTGTCTCTACTTCTACCGTTATATTTTCTACCTTAATATTAGTCAGGTCTTTACCCTGATATGTCTTTGGAATAATTTGATTTTCCAATGTTCAATTTTATGGTAATTTGAATGTGACCCCTGCCCGTCACTGTATAATTTGGAAAAAAATGTGTTAGGATACCCCAAAATATTGTTATCATTTCTCATGGAAATTACAAGATGCAAGGTACAGTAGCAAACAAACAACTCAAAAGAAAACTTTTACAAACTTAGGTGGGAGGGCAGCTGAACACTGTGGAACAAAGATAACAACTGATATGTGATTCCTGCCTATATCATTCACAAAACACCACCCCTAGCACAAATTACAACACCATTGGCTGCTAGGGATCTAACTCAAAAACAAAACAGACACTGCTAAAAAGGGCAAACACCATATAAAATTGGGGGTCACTTGTCAAAGTCTCAGGATTTAATTGTCTTCAGGCTTAAAGTAGAGTCTTCAGTTTCTAATATAATGTACCTCACAAAATCCGTTATAGTATAAGTATATGTGAAATCATAATTGTTATAATAAACCTTGTGATAAGAAATTTAGCTCAGTAAATGGGTCAGTAGAGCAGGAAGATGGGGCAGTGGTGCACTATCTAGGTGCATAATAAGGGTACACACAGTGTTCCAGTTAAATTAAATAAATGGTGCTTTACTGTCAGCTTGCAGAAACAAAATAATAAATGATCTAGCCCCCTTTCAGTGCACTACCTCACTTCTTGGCCCCTCTCTATAATGGGCAACTAGTCTGCAAATGTATTAAAGTCTCATTCTTGAGTCCTGTCTCTCAGCAGGTATAGATATGTCCTTCTGGCCTGGCTTGTCTGCCACAAAGTCACACAAAATTCTCTTGTGGTCCTCCCCGTGCCATGTGTATAAACACTGGCTTCCTGGCCAAGCTTTCTAGCACAACTTCACGCAAATACAGTCGGAGATGTGTGGTCCTTCCTGCCTCTTAGGTATGGACATGGTCTCCTGGCCTCCAACTGGCCTGGCTTGGCACACTGGGGTCTTTGGCTCCAACAGTCCTGCTCGGACAGTCTCCACATGCAGCCTCACTGGACTAACTCCACTAGGCAGCCCTTAGGTGTGGTCACACCTTTTTCTTTCCTGTATGAGCAAGGCCCTCCAGTCCCACACAGAATCCATGGCTCACTCTCGCCACCTATCTTGGAATTGCCATACCACCCTTTTTTCACATATCATCAATCCACAAAATGAATCACCTTTATGAAGTAATCCACTTGCAGCTGAACCATACTTCAGCTTCTGACCATATTCTTCTACTCAATTTCTTAATTTATTTTACATGCAATTTACTGCCTAGTACTAGACTGCCACTGTTCTCTGTCTAGTCACCTTCATTTCATGCAATAGTGGCCTTTGCATGCAGCACTCATTCACTGCTGCTTTGCATAGCCTGAACAGGCTATGGATCCCAACACCCGGGCAGATTTGGACAATGCAGTTCATTCCCATGAGCAGGGCAGAACCCTCAAATAGGCATCATCATGTTGGAAATTGTGTTTGCAGGTATTGGTACTGCAAAGTTATATAGGCACACACCAGCAGATGACTCAAACTATGTACATGCCAGTCACTTAACCAGTGATGCTGGTTTATTAAAAGATAACAGGTTCAGCCATAATCACTGTTATACACACTAGTAGATGGAGTGAAGCTTGTGCAATGCAGGGTTCTGTACATCGCACCAGCCGCTAAGTGTATGCTGCTACTGTAACAAGTAGAGGTGTAGGGGTGCTGGAACAGCTTTATGCGGGTAAACACTAGGTTCACTCTGGAGCTTCATCTGTCTTCCACCATGTCACTCTCACACAGTAAGATGGCTGCAGTCCAGGGTTGGAATGGCCCACAGGGGTACAGGGAAAATCCCCGGTGGGCCCCACTGCCTGTGGGCCCACCCCCTCCTCTCTGTGTCAGGTTCCAGACCTCAAATTATAGATTGTTACTCTATTAGATGGTCAAATACCTGGTGGAGCAGGACCACTGATCAGCATGGGGGCATGGTTCCCTTCTATAGAAACTACACCAAGATTTGCCTAATGGTGAGCCAAGTATCTGTGGTGGATGGCCACACCCCCACTGGTGGATGACCACACCCCTTAAGCATGGGCCTCAGTGGGCCCTTCATGTCCCAGTTCGACACTGCTGCAGTCACATGTGTAGGAGCAAATCAGGTTAATGGACAGACTTTCCTGCAGATTCTGGATCCTAGTGCACTATTTGTTATAGATGAATCCTGTGTTTCTCCTCCTCCTTATGGTGGAGGAGTAGTGCCTTTGGTGTTTCCAAAAATGCAAAAATTGTATCCACATGAAAGCATAGGTGAATGAAGAGGGGTTTGGAGTTGCCTGGAGACACTCCTTCCAATAGTCACATTATACAGTATAAGGGGCTGCTGTGCATGCTGAAGTTTGCTATGTGTGTGAATTTGAGCACTCAATCAGCATACTAGGTCAGAGTGCTGCTAGTAAGCTGCTTACTATGATCATTGGCCCTGTATATGTCTGAAGTATTATATTACATAACCTTTTTTTGTTGGTATGCTCACTGTGTTAAAGTGTTTATTATTTGCCTACCATACTGCTTAAGGTGACACTGTTCATCTGGATCATTCCAACATTGTAAAATTTAAGGGAGAAGTGTACTCCAACAAATGTTTGTGTCTTAGCTGGGTTTTAGTTTTTAATTGCCATCTTTTTTCACCACCATACTTAATTTACATTACTTGCACTTTTGCCCTTCAATAAACTGTGAATAGGAATTGACAGTTTAAATACCAAAACTGTTTTTGTCATGGATGTGATTGGTTGTGGACCCAGACTAAGGCTTCTGGCTGAAATGATGCCTAAGAGGTCTGGGCAGAAGCTGGGAGGTCTTATGTAACTTTTTCATGTGGTTGAGTGGTTTAAAGAGGAGTGGCAATGACTGATTCTGTAATCCTGAGTGCTGAGACTGAACCAGAGAACTGGACATGGGGATTGAGCTGGGACACTGGTCACCAGGAATGAGCTGGAACACTGGACAACGGGATTGAGCCAGAATACTGGACACCGGGATTGAGACAGAACACTGGACACTGGGATTGAGCAGGAACACTGGACACAGTGATTGAGCTGGAATACCTGACACTGGGATTGAGCCGGAATACTGGACACCGGGATTGAGCCGGAATACTGGACACCGGGATTGAGCCGGAATAGCTGGTCACAGGGATTGAACTGGAATAGCTGGACACAAGGATTGAACTGGAATACTGGCTACCAGGTTTGAACCAGAATACTGGTCACCAGGATTGAACTGGAATAGCTGGACCCAGGAGCACTGGATTTGGAAACTGTGCTGACAGTGCATTTCTTCAAATTCTTCAGCTCTGTGACTATCAGCTTGCAGCTGATAGTCTATATACTACAAAGCACTGGAACCAGCAGACTGCCAGGAAGTTCATTATCCAGATGTTTCCTGCTATATCTTTGCTGCGTATGCAGCAAATCACACCACGCATAGTGCAAGGTGGGCAACTGTGAGCAGATACACACACTGCACTTGCACCCGTGCCTCCATCGGATTGCATGGTGCAATTGCAGTGCGCACCATAGCGAACCATAATGTATGCTGCTGCGATTAATCACATGGCGCAATGCATGCATGCATTTGTAGCGTGATCAGCAAAGATGTAGCAGGACACATCTGTACACCCCTGAACCATTGGGGAGTGGCTGCTGTGGTCAGCTGGTCTGGGAGCAACACTCTGAGTGGTGGAGGAGGGTCAGGTGACTGAGTCTAACATGACAATGCCCATACTGAGTTTTGGAGGGAACTCTGGTGTGCAGTCTGAGTACTAGCAAGCTGTGCGAGTGTAGAGAGAATAGCAGGCACTGAGAGCAAATGCATCTAAATGTTCTTTGCAGTTCAAGTCCAGCACCCTGGGCCTGATTCAGATTTGGAAATAGAGTGAGATATCTCTCTCAACTGATCATCTTGGTGAAGCCATGCTGCACTGCTGGTGGGACAGATTTAAAATGTGCAGAGAGATTTAGATTTGGGAGGAAGGTGTAGAACTGACATCTAAATTGTAGAGTAATTATAAAGCTGTGCAGTATTTGTGGGCTACATTTAAAAGCAGCCAGTATTTACCCTACTTGCAAAAACAAAAGTATGTATTTACACCCCATGCATTGCAACATGGTTTGTCCAGGTACACAGTTAAGTGCTATTTCTCATTCTATTCCCAACTCTGAATCAGGCTTACTGTTCTAATCACAAACCTGCAGATATCACAGACAGAAGACCTCTTAGGTGAATAATCAGCTTAAAAGGAATAATACAGTATTATGCTCACCCTGGAGATTTTGCAGCCTGCATGCTGAGCATACTTACCAGGAAAATCAGAATATCCTGACCCACAGGACAGGTGGCAGAGGTAAGTCACAAGACAAATTAATGGCATATGAGAGAAATTTGTCAGAATCATGACAGTTGTTTATAATTTTTTATATTTGCTGTTATATATTGGTGGAGAGACCTTCCCCATCCCTGGATACCATGATTTCTGTTAGTATAGGGTTAATGTCTGGTAATCACACTAATCAACAGGCAGTAACTTTTATGGGGTCACCAATTTTGAAAGAGGGGTCTCCCCTCTTTCAAATGATTGATCCCCATGTTTGTAGGTGCCAGAGCTGGGGAGATAGAGGGACTTAAAATCCCCCCCCACTATTTTGCTTTTAAAGCAATGTCTGCCCTGCACTTCTCTTTGTGGAAGATACAGTACATGTACATGACTGTATGGTTAAACTTCTGTGGCTGCAGTGAGGACAAGGACAAAAGAAAGACTTCGTATTGGTTCTGATTTCCCCCATATGTTCTGCTATGTCTGACTGTGAAGGAAAAAGAAATTGAGTAAAGTTAGATTACATCCCTTTTACTTTCCATGGCTTGTTTAAGAATATATAGGGCAACATGGTGTATTTTTAGCTTGATGGCAATGGGGAGATATATCACAGTTATTTGTTACTATGGTTTCTCCACTGGTCCATTTCTCCACGTAGTACACTGATTGTTATATCTCCCTCGAAGAGAGTCACAAAAGCTCTTTTAGTAATTTTTGGGACCAACGCAAAGGACAGTTTTATTTCCCCGATGACCTTTCCATCCCACACCTTTGTAATATAATTCTAGATCTAAGATATATTCTTGTACTGATTCTCTTATGTTTCCCCGACTTATACCCCTTCACCTTCCATTATCTGTATCCCATTTTTTTAAAAACTGTTTCAATAAACTTTATTGATTGAAAAAATATACACTTTTATGTATAAACAATTATTATAAAAATTTAATATTCAGAAACATTATTATATTAATACTTTTGATAAACAAACTTCCAAACAAACCCTATTTTATATGTTGTATTATATGGCCCATTGGTTGCAATGATTACTGATATAATGTTATATTACTGAGCATGCAACTTCTTTATGTTTTATATTGTGTTGATCCCATCCCTTAATTTTATTTCATGCTACAATTACAACTGAACAAAGTCTTCATTGACTTTATTATTGTTTATTTATAGAATTGCTATTGCTGATTTGAGGAACAACAGTCTTTAATAATTCTTAGTTATTGCACTGCAGGCTAGAGAATTAAAAGGGAATTGCAATTGTTGATCCAATACACTGCAATTTCCCCTTCACTGGTGTCTTTGTATATTAAACTTAATATTGATTGATTGTAAGCATTTACCCAATTTTTATCTTTCATATTAATCAATTCAATGTTTTATGTGCTGCATTTTTTTGGTGGCTTTTATATTGATAGCTGTACAAATGTAGTGTTATTTTCAATGTTCTTGGTAAAAATGGAGTCTTCCTTATCCTAGACACACAATGTTTATTTTCTATTTTACTATTAATGCTAAATCTTATACAAGGTAATCCATATATTTTTAAATTATATTATTTTTATTATATTCTGTTCATTCCTTCAACAAGTTGTTTGTGATTCATTTAGTTTGTAGTCCATTCACTTACAACAACTATATGCGCTACCTACCTTTACTGGATTTACACACCAGTTTATTAGTGTTAAATCAGAGCCTACCTTGGAAATTCCAAAACATGGCCTATTTTATGGATATTTTTTAGGGATGTAATAACTGCTAAATAGTTCTCCTACCATCATGAGATCCTTGTTTGGTCCCCAGAGCCTCTGCTGCATGCTTTCTTGCCTCATACACCACTGATTTCATACCTTTCCAATTTAAAGTCTCAACTGATGACTGTATATACATTAATGAATATATTCTGAAACAACAGGTAGGCTATGCTTTACAATTTTACAATTCTCTATGCAGAAAATTTGTCCTTGGAAAATGTCCCTTCACTTATTAAAATAACAGTAGAAAGCCACACACTGCAGATAATAACATAGATTATAAAATGTATAATATAATTATAGTATACAACACATTCTTGAAGTAGTTTGACTTGTATAAATGCAAGTCAACCTACTATGGGGTTGCCTTATACTATACTATACTATACTGTATATATGTGGTTGTCAGAGTCTATACACATGACTTCAATCCCATAGGTTTTACACCCTTATTGATTTAATTTGTATCAGTGATTAATTTACTCAGTCTCTGGTAACAGTGTCACTCCCATTTCATGGTCGAATCATAGAAGTTGTGTACTTTCCTCACATATGAATCACATTTAGTTAATTTTGGAAATGTCCAATAAATATAATCACTGTTAGAGGTAAGCTAGTTAGTATCCATGACCCAGATTATCCAATAAGAGAGTGAAGGAACTGGAGGCACATATTCTGGTCACCTCAGTGCAAAATAAAATCTACCCAACAATAAATTGTATCATATCTTGATACATTCATTAAAATTGATTTCTCAAAGAGGTTAGGAGACTGGTTTGCTATTCAAGAAAGTAGAAAAGTAGGAGGGACAACAAAGCAGAAACTGTACTTTGAAAATAACTAAGGTCCAAACACAAACAAAATAAAGTCAGAGATGTTAATAAAAATCAGGGCAACCTAATGTATAATTTATTTAATATTGTAAACTGGATTCACTCCTTTTATGCTGCACTACATAGTAAAATAACAAAAAAGCAGGTGAATGGTTTCTCCCATCGAATGATGCTTGCAATCATTCAACAATCCTCATTTATCACATGACCGCTATGTATTTAAAAATGCTGACATTTTCTTCTTTGAAGAGAAACTGCTTAGGTAATAAAGCAGTTGAAGCATCCTGAGCAACTTTTATAATTGGATATACAGCCTAATACAATATTGTCATGATCAGTGGTGTCAGGAACTTAAGGGATGCTGAACATCCCTTTCATGCTATGTTTATGTATTACTAGCAACCCACCCTGGTTTTGTACGGGAGCAATTTCATTTTGCCACAGCCCCCTACATCTCATAACGACCAATGCCATGTCACCACAGTCCCTGAATCTCACCATAGCCTCCTGCATCTCACAACAGCCTCCTTCTTCTTACTCCTGCCCCCTGGATCTCATAACAGCCTGCTGCTTCTCACTACTGCCCCCTACATTTCACCACAGCATCCTATATTTTCCCATAGTCACTTGCATCTCACCACAGTCCCCTGCATCACACTGCGGCCCTCTGCATTTCACTACAACCCTTTGCTTCTCTCTCCTGCACCTACATATCACTAGTTTCACCACAGCCTCCATTGCTGCTGCCCTGCAGCTGGCTGGGACCCGACGACTGGGAGGTACTGAGAAGTGCAGGAGGATCATGGATGAGAGATATGTATTCCAGCTATGGTAAGCATTATCAGCAGCATGGTGTTCCGATGGTTGTTTATTTTTATTAAATTCCTGATAGCTAAGCCTCCCTGTGTCCTTCCTGGCTACTGTGACTGCATCAGGGCATCTTCATGGGTCCATTGGAGGCTGTGGCTCACTCCGTATGCTTCAGACATGATCCTACGCCAGTCCCTGGCTCTCTCCCCTCTCTAGGCTGCAGCTAAGCAGGGCACATTGCTAGATCTGATGGGCATTCACTTTGCTGTCTCAGCACTATGGGCAGCTACTGTACTTCAACTTGGTGTAAGATTAGATTGTTTTCTGTGACTGCTTCTCTAAAGTAGGCACTGCTTGGCTCCCTTTTGTCACGGATGAATGGTTCATACACCTAAACCTTCCTCAACCAATGTTGTATAGCACAGGACCCCAAACAGTGCATGGTTTCCAGGTTTCCTCACAGAATCACAAGTGAAATAATAAGCTCTACACCTGTGCACTTGCTATGTGACCATGAAAATGTGAAATGTGTGGGGTCTTGAGGACTGAGGGCCTGATTCAGCAAGCAACGCAAGTGAGAGAACACACAGTGCAAGCCGATGATTGCAATCTGTGCATGCGTATGCATCGCATTGCGAGTGCACAAACAGGTCACTGAGTATGGTAAGGACTCTCTCAGAGTACACAGGGAGCCTACAGAGACCATTGATGTTGATTGACAGGAAGTACCATTTGTGGGTGGAGACAGGGAGGTGGTTGGCTGAATGCAAGTGTGCCTGTGCATTTGCATGGCGTTACAGGGGCATGCATAATTTCATTTCAGCAGTGCCGCATGCAGCCGGTGCCTCTCTGCATGCAGGGATCTCTCAAGTCCTGTGGCAGGGTCAGATTTACCCATAGCTTACAAGCAGATTCAATAGAACTCGATGTTCCCGATATTTACACTGTCAATTACGGCATAGGTGGAATACTTTATGCTTTGCTAGATGTCTGCTTCTTCTGCTGCGGTCTCTGTGCATGTGCATTGATTAGCATATTTTCGCAGCGGCTGCTAGCGTGCGTTCTTTGCTGAGTCAGGCCCTGAGTTTGGGTATCCCTGCTGTATAGAATAGTTAAAACCCCATCAAAATCCGTCCAGTGGTTCAAGAGATTAGCCCGAATGAACACACAGACCACGGAACTAGGAACTTTATTTAACACATATAGAGATTGTGTCTGCGCCTGAAGTCACTTAGCCATAAAAACAAACCAGAAATGTGACATGAACCATATATTTATTACAATAACAATAAACCTGTTAGAGCTGCAGCTCCTCAGGACATAAAAATTTAATAACAATATTGCAATATTGCAGTAAACCACTTCTACACATACGTAAAATATAAAATAAAATATACAAGAGTTTTTTTAGTTTTGGTTGTTTTGGGGAATCCTTAGCAGATATCCCCTTGTGTCAGCTGCCAGTAATTCACTGCTGAATCCTTGTTGTTTTATATTAGCGCTCCACTTCTTCTGAAACTTATAGAGATTGTGTCTGTTTTCTATGTTACATATATATCTATGTGTATGTATTTTATAATCCTGTATATAATGTATTTTTAAATGTCATCAGGAGGAGTGATCCACCCATCTATATTCACATTCCACTGGTTCCTCACTTGGTTGCAGTGGAGTCCATGATGTGACAAGTCATTATTCAGTGTTAAGCCATGTGAATTGAGAAACTGCAAGACCATAAGGATTTAAAAAATTGCAGTGAAAAATGCAGAAAGTGTGTTCTATTACTGGATGTAATCTGACCAGTGCCAAGGTGGAGCCACTATAGATGGACTGGTTAAAAGGCAGTGAGGACCACAAGCAAGATGCAGAATGGCAAGAATTGCCAGCAAGTGGATCAAAAAATCTTTGCTTACTTTACTCTCTTTGTGCACCTGACAAAGTAGAAAGACACTAATCTTTGATCCAACCATGTGGGAAAAGGTATAAAGTAGAGATGTGCACAGACATCCGTGTTAAAGTTTTGGTTCTAATCATCATCATGTTTTGGTTTTGACATATTGACTCTCAAGTAGTTTGGTTAGGATTCAGTTTTGGTTTTCTTTAAAAAATGATAAAACATACTCCTATTTATAGGCATTTACAAGCCCCTCTCAACTGCTTGTAGCTGACTTGACAGGCCGGTCACACTCCATCCGAGCCAGGTCCAGTGGCATTGGTCTCCGTTTTCCTACTGATTCTTCCTCTTTGCTGCCTCTCCTCTCACTCAGCCAGCAGCCCACTCTGCAGTATAAATGACAGTATGCTTGTGGTCATGTGAATGCAAACATCACATCTGGTGCCAAATTCAAATGACAGTCTATTTAAGCTTCTTTCTGGCTTAAACAACTTGTAATTGATCGTGGAGATCCAGCATTCCTGTACTTGTCCCAACACCTGATATATTCATTTTAACTTGCCAGTATTTTGACCCTGCTTACTCTGCATTTTCCATATTGTCTGCCTGTGTCCTTGTTGTGAAACTTAGCTACTCCTGAAGATTATTTTGAAAATCCTGTTTTATTTGTTTCATTACTATACACCAGTTCTTGGCTAGACTGATTTGTCTCGTGTGCATCGCTAGCCTATTATGCTAGAAGCCTTTGCAGGAGGCCATGACCTGGGTACCAGGTACAGTAAAGCCCAAACCTCCTTGTAGAGACCCCTGGTGAAAACAAAAGGTTTGTTAGTCTCCTTGTGTCTGTACCAGACATCATCAATCCTAGAATCCAATTATCATTTAGGAAACTGGGGTAATAACTCAGCAGAGGAGGCCTGCACAAGTTGCATACGCAATATCAAGGTCACAAGCATTTGATTAATTGGATACACAAACAAGAAAATTTACATCTAAACAAACCCACATGTGTCTCTATATGTGGAATAAATATATATGCTCAGGTATAGTACTGATAGTATGAAATACAGTAGTATTTCCTCATAATTAACACTATGATCATGAGTCCCACTTCTGTGTGTTGCTGCTACAAATAGATTTGTGTTCCTCTGCCTGAGGAAAAATATTCCCAACATACAGTACCCACCATCTATCAGGGTATTAAGTAACTAATGTAATTATCTATTCATATGGATTAGACAGGATTTGTGAATCTAGTAGTGAACTTTACATCCAGTGAAAAAGATAAATAGTAATCCTAGCCAGCATGTGTTTTTAATGTCTAACTACTCCTTATTTGTGAAATATTGAGATTGTGTGTCCATGGATATGTCCCAATTTTTCAATATTATCCATCTGTCCTGTATCCTTTTGTATCAGCTTTATTTCCTTGGCTATATGGGTTAATATACAGATGTGTCCTATTACATCTAACATCCATAAGACATCTAGCGCGCTCTGCTACCATTACCCTGCTGTGTCGCTGATTGGTGTATTAACTTGCATCATGGTGTAATGACTTGCATTGTAAAGTACTGAGACGCAGGAAAAGTCACAGAGTGTAATACAATTTCTGTCCAACAGATGTCACTTTTCTTAAACTGTACTGCGCATGCATCAAATAGCCTGCCAATGCAGTTTCTCTAGCACTGCCTGAATTTTAGTAGGTGTACATATAGGCTTTGCATTATATGTTTTATAATATTTTATATATATATTTTTTATGCATATTATTTATTATATTTATTGAATGTAATTTGAGATATGTTAGGGTGTTACTCGGGTATTCAATTAAGGTGTATTTTGCAAACAATTACAGGTGATTCTAAGGGTTGTTTACATAGCAACCTATAAAATATTATGCAACCTTGTTTATTTTCCTCTGAGTATTCTAAACCCCGATTACATGACCTGCTCAGCTGCGATCACGTGATCTCAATAAACTTTATTGAGATCTGTGTTCGATACAACCAGCCCCTGCATGGACAGTGTGCCACTGTTCTCCTTGCTATCGGAGATCGCAGATGATAAACTGGGCTGTAGAGCAAGGTCGGATATACTATATTGAAGGTTAGTTGTATTTATTTCATTTTTCTTCGTTTATAACACGGAGGTAGACTTCCGGTACCGCACTTCCGGTATGCGAGTATTTAAAGTCCCATTTTACATCTATGCACTCCACTTTGAAAAAGACATCCAGGGGTGTCGAAACATGTCAGGAGGAGTGCCGGTGGAGGTTTTTCCATAGTACCTGAGGCTGGATCTTTTGTATGTATTCATCACGGTGGAATACCCGGGTTTCATCGATCTGTTGGTGTGCAAACCTTTGTGAATGCTGTTTATCATCTATCTGGTATGGTGGCTAAACCCCACTTTTTATACTTGTTTCTCATGTTTTAATAAACTTTTTTTTTTTGTCTAAACCTATTACACCATATACAGTATTTATTTTATTTTTGGGAGCCTTTATGGGATCATATATGACTTAAGAAGATAAAGACAGCTTTATAAGCTTTCTATCTACCAGCTCCAAGTAAGCTTTCATGTGAGCACTATACATTGTGTCATCATTATTCTTTGGTTAAAGAAACCTTGATGTGATTTTACACATTGTTCACAGGTAACAATCATGTGAGCATTGATTACCATTACCAAACACTGTGTGGGGTGTTTCAATTTTGTTCTGACACCTGAGGATCATTTGTGGAAGGGTCTCTTCTATGGTTTCCCTCTGAGGTCCTATTGACTAGTTACCTGTTTTAGATTAATCTCTAACACAGTTTTTTATATATCTTTTGTTTTTAGGTCTACAGAGCCATTTTATTCTACAAATGTAAGAAGACGCTTTATTCATCTGCAATTCACACAGTGAACGTACATTGGAAGGAGATTGGCGCAAGGATTGTTTGTCATAATTTTTCTGTTCTTATATGTATTTAACAAGTTAGGGTGACTTGTTTTATGACATTTCCATGCTGCCTGTCTAGTTGCGCTGTGGTATATTTTTTTACAATTTTGCATTTATTCAGAACCCGTCATTTATTACATTATAGTACAGCATGTTCATCATGGGTCAAGAGCTGTGATTGAGTGTTTAATAAAGTATTAAATCATACGGAATGTGAGTCCTGTATTTTTTGTTTATTATTTTCTTTATACTGGTAGTAGAGGTGTCAGCTGCGAAACACTGTCCCTTATTTTACACTGTCAACCCCATGCATCTATACTAAGATGTTCTGCATCTGGTGTGCTATAGCCAGGGGCATTAATATTATTTTAGCTTCTATATAATTTTTTTTATTTTGTTTTGCAGTGCACTGCATAACACTTTGTAGTGCAGTATTCAGTATCTTTGCCTCCATAGCTTAGTGGTTAAGGTGAATGCTTCACATAACCGTCACCTGGGCTTTGAGTTCTGTTAAGGCCTGGGCATTGAGTTATGTGATTTTGAAATCAATATTATTTTATTATTTATCTACAATGTGGTGGTATAAAGACGCATTCACATATTTCAATAAAATGAGATGCATTCATGTTTACCACATTTAGGGTACTGTGCTTGGTACAGCTCTTCATTTCTGTGCAATGCTACAGAGATACAGTAGCCTGGTTACTAAACTGTTATAGATATGCACAATAGCAGTTTGCTCAACAGGGCACAAATCAGTACACATAACTGCGGTGAGGCTACTGACAAAATGCTTAACACCTGTTGTTTATGACTTGCTCTTTAGTGCCTGTAGTAGCAGTTTAACAGGCAGGGATACATGACAAAACAAGTATCAGATTCTCCTTTTAATGAAAGCTGAGAGTGTGTTTTTACACCACCGCCAGTTCCATGTAATACTACAGTATACTATATGTGTAACGATTAGCAAGCTGTTGGCGACAATGTCCACAGTGATTAGCCACAAAGCCATCACTGTACAGTACTGAATATGGAACAGCAATATTATTGATAAGATGTGTTGTGCGAATGCGCAAAATAATAAATATCCTGTTGCAACTGTTTACACTGTAGTACAGTAGTAGTGGATGTGATTGGCCCTGTCTGCCTCGCATATCCATCCACTGCTATAGTATTATAATGAGTACTTTAGTTTTTATCAGTGAAGTAATCACCACCCAGAGGTTACACCGTGTATTGCTTGACGTGTATTCTCTCACATCTTAGTGCGCCCACACACATATGTACATGCCGCAATTAGGACTCCTGAATGTTGTGCTCAGAGCAAAGATGTATGAGGACACATCTGTATATAATATCAATTTAAAATATGAAAAAGAGCATTACAAACATATTCAGTGAATGAACTGTGAGAACTAACTAGTAGAAATGATTGAATATAATATTTCTTCTTTTCCAGAATAATAGGATGCTTATGACAGATTTTTATAGTAGTTTGACCTTACTCCAAGAAACAGATGTTCTTCCAGTTGTCAGTGTGTGTGGGAATAGATAAGACGTGTTCTTTGTTTTTAGCATATGCCTTATAGTCTTGTACTTACACATATCTTCCTTTCTGTAAATTTAGGTATTACACCCAGTAGCAGACCGTATGCTTTTTTTGTGCTAGTAAAAATGTATATCAAGTACAAACATGTTAGAAATGAATATGCACTTTTACTAACAAATGGAAGCTTTGTAAACTGTTTAAATGTTTAGATGAATGTATCTGATACAAATACATTCTGGAAAATGTACATTATTTTGCAAGGATATTCAATAATTAATCATCATTCATTTTAATTTCACAAAGCAAAGGAATGCAATGAAAAAACAAAATCTAAATAAACAGCAATGGGTATGGAAACACTAGAAACAATGTAACTACATGTTTACATATATTTAACAGTGCCTGCATTTATTTGGTATGCAAACTAATTCTATCATGTCCTTATCTTATAAATGATGGCCAAAGTTGAAGATTGTATTACGTATGTCAATAGTCTTGTGAGTATTTGTAACTTCCCCATTACATAGTAAGTTTTATGTTAAAAATACCTAAACTGGTTTCTCTCTCTGAGTGAGTTCTGTGATGTATCCATCTAAACTTTGCCTATAATAAAAGGAAAAAGATGATTATATATTTCCCAACAATTACTTGGCATCAATGTGGGGAGAAAGACAGCTAACATAGAGAAGTGGTACATTGTTTAGTTCTCAGTTAATGCCTCAGTTAATCCATAGAGGAATTTCCTCTATGGGTTATGCCTCTGTTTCACTTTTGCTTCTAGAGTTCACTCGTTAGTCCTGAATGCAAAATACTTTGTGACAGGGCATGAGCTATTGGTCATGTCTTGAGGAATCTTAGACAGTTGTGGCATGACTAGAATATGGGTATAAGGGAGCAATTTAAGTAGGGACTTGGCCGCTATCTGTTGAGGACTGGCACACTGCAACCAGTAACATCACAATTTTTCCTTGCATCCCATAGAGGTGTGCAGGAAATTGGTTGAGACAATCATATTGGGAAAATATGTGCGCAGCAGAACAACATGGGATATTGTGCAGCATATCACCCCTAATTGAATAGATCTCTAAGAGTAAGGCAAGAATATTTCTTGATTTTACAAAAACACACAATATATCAGCATTAGATTCACAGTTCTCATGGTTAGACTCAACTAATTGGTTTACAGGAGTTGGTACAGTACATGGTTCAAATAGTAAGTGACTGTGTCAAACACTCTAACTTAAACTTGTGAACTGCTATAGACTTAAGCTGCATACATACACAATGATTTTGTTACCAACGATTTTATGAACAATTTTATGAACGATTTTCTGTCAGATTTTTTAAAGTGTAATGATCGATTTTTTTGAACTACAATCGATTTTTGCATATTCCCTTAATGAAAATCGTTCAGTTGGTCAGTCTGACTGAACTACAAACAACAAACTACAATCGTTCAGCGTTTTAACTCAGAAAGTGAGCGATTTTTTCAACAATAGAATGATAAATTATATCATTATTGATAATCGTTCAAAAAATCGTTGTGTGTGTATGCACCTTTAGAGGTAGACATTATAAGTATGTATTTATATGTAATAGGTATATAATATGTTTATAATTATCTCTAACAGTCTCTCCCATTTCTACTTGGCCTCACTAACATTTTCAGTTTTGGTTTGAGATTGTCCATTGTATAAGGTGTCAGTCTAATAAAAGAAGATAACTATTTTTTTAAGTGGCCTAACAAGTGAGTCTCAACTGGTGTCAGTAGTGTTAAAAATGCAGCAAAAATTAATTTTACCCTATCAAGAAACGTAAAGCTTCTGGGTTCCTAGGCAGCTCCCAGTTTCCCGGCCATTACATTGGTTCTGCTTAATATAAAATGAACTGTGAGTACTAAAGTGATGTTTGATGTTGGCAATATTTAAAAAAAAAATCAGGTTAAAAAACAGCAGTCAGAAATAAGAAGCAACTGTTTTGTGGGCCTGTGTGCTTTAAATTGCAGGGATGGTTTTTAGTCCCATTCCGGCCCTGCTAGCAGGATATGTGTATAGACTACAGTATATAAAGCCACTAGAAAACAAAGTGCAGTATAGCCAAGGTTTCTAAAAGGAGAAACGATCCTCTTTGGATTCCTTTTGCCTCCTTAGATCAAACTGAAGAGGATTGATATGATTTTTTTTATCAAGTATTGTTAGACCATTGTCAACCATCTAAAGATCTCCATGAACTGAAATGTGAAGATGACATCGGAAAGATCCTGGACCTTGAGGACTAGGCTTAAATAAGAGGAGCAATAGCTAAAAGCTACATGTTATTAGGGTTGTTCTTGGTTTTCTGATTCTGTACATTCAAGATACAGTAACTGCTTCCACTATCAGGAATGCTGCTGTTTTATTCCCTAATAATCGAGTACTGCAACAGGTAACTACTGCCACTTATGCATAGGTATTATAGTGGTATCCACCCTGCTGTATGTTCAGTGCAGTTCATTGTACCTGTCACCTTGACTCGTAGTGCTGTCTGTGGTTTACATCTGCTTGCTACCCTGTGCTAAGTTATTTTCAAACTCATACTTTTATCCTGGCCGAACTAATAGACTTCTTTGGACTTGTAAACTGCATCTGCTCCTTGCTGGCTACTGGAATTTGCTACGAACTACACATTAGTCAGCCCAGACCTTAGCTGTAATCAGTAAACCTTTATTGTTCTTATATATTCACATACACTTAGCTGTTTACTGCATTGTACTCTACAGAGACTGTTCTACCACTAAAATTTGTCTTGCATTATTCCATATAACAAATACCTTATGTAGTACCAGTCAGTTATATTTACAGCTGGATAGTCTCAGAGACATACAGTATATTGCCTACCAGTTTGAGTTAATCAAGTATTCTTGTATACAATAGTACTCTTAAGCTTACTATGCCTTCAGAGATTTATTATGTGTTTCTGCAATTCAGTTTGTGTCCAGTACCTTGTGCTCTGATATTACTTTGCTTATCATCCAGGAATACTATCCACTACTATCCAAGCTTGTTGTTGATGTATTAGTGCACATAGTCACTGATTTTAAACCAAGTTCCTTTTATTTTGCCATTTGGGCTCCATTAATACTCATGTTAGTGTGTTGCTATTTAAAAATAGTATCCTGTGGTTAAATTAGCATATAGCACCGTAACACTTATGTGTGAAAATTGGGAAAAACGCTTACAAACTTATGTTTCCACAATGATTAATGCAATCTACCTTTCCTCTACTGACCATTGGTGGAGCTGTGCCAGGAGTACACTGTTCAACATCTGATGGTATTGCCCCATAATAGCTAGATTTCAGCATTAAGTGCAAAATATATTTAATTTCAAAAGGAGAATATGCTTTCCCTATTAACCATCTTACATGCTTATCTTATATGGAGAAAAATTTGAGTGAATCCAGCACCAAATTCATGGAAATATTCTATTTTATAATTGTCTCAAATATCTTTATAAGTGTTGCTAACAATGACTCAAACACAGTATCCTACACAGAAGAAAATAAAAATAAATCTATTCTTTGGGTGCACACACCCCTACATATTAATATTAAAACGTACTATATATTGTATATTTATTAAAATATCATAAAAAATCCAATTCATATAAAAATCATTAATACTATAATAAGCAAGTTTGGTTTCAAACCAAGATAAACACAAGCAAAATTTAAAATAAGAATAATAGAATGTGAAAAGAATGCAAATCAGTGTATTTAAAATAACTGCACCCTGTTCTCTACAAAAAAAACTCTACTTATAAATACAAAATAACTATGTGGTCTTTCACTTATGTGCAAGATGTTTCTAATCCATATTGTAAGTGTAGACTACACTGGCAATTCAAGGTTATGGGTTTAGATACTATGTATTATAAAGTTTCCCCCAAATAATTAACAAAGTTTAATCAGTGTAGTAGTGTGATGTATAAAATCGGATGTCTATGTGATCTATCCTTCTTAGCCTTGGGATTAAATCCTCCTTAAGGTAATAAAATGCTTATTCTCAGAGCTGTTAGTTAAATTATACGCACCCTATAGTAGGAGAAATATTAAGGTGGTAGTGTATCACAGTTGGATTATATGCCACTTATAATCATAGATTTAATTATATATTGTGCTACTTGTAGGAACTAATTGTTTAATAGGAACGGAATATGCTGCGCTATATAAGAAACTGTTAATAAATAAATAAACTAATTAAACAATCTGTATACATATCTATCTGTACAGCATAAACTAACCACACTGAAATCCTGCCAGTTAAAGTATTTGTGGCCATGCTAACATGATATAGTATGGGACTGTTGTTTATATCAAAAGCTAGCAGACCATGTTCACTCTGCTAGGAATTGTAAGTGGTATCTAAGGGGTCTAATTACTAAGCTTTGGATGGAGATAAAGTGAACAGAGATAAAGTGCCAACCAAGCAGCTCCTAACTGCCATAGTGTTTTGAAAAATGACAGTTAGGAGCTTATAGGCTGGTACTTATCAGCTTAGTAAAAACAACATAACCTTGCTTTGCCAGTGCAGTGTACACTCTGATGATATGGATTAGAAATATCACATTAGAGGACAGGGAGCAGTTATTTTAAATACACTGAATTCATTTTTTTCCACAATCTATTATTCTTATTTTACATTTTGCTTGTGTTTATCTTGGTTTGAAACCAGACTTGCTTATTATAGTTTTACTTATTTTTATATGAATTGGATATATAATATTTTAAATCATATCCAATAAATATAGGTTTTAATATTAATATGTAAGGGAGTGCGCACCCAAAGCAATAGCTTTATTTTTCTTCTGTGTATGCTCTCTTACAACCAATCCCAGATGACCTAAGCATGCAATAAAACTTATTTGGCATGGTCCAAATGCAGAAGAGTATAAAGAAAATGGATATCTTGATGCTCAAAAATGTGATAAATAGATTCTCATATCATTTAAAACACCAAATGATAGTCATTCATGACAGTCCTAATAATTTCAACTGTAATGTTAGTCATTCAAGACAGTCCTAATAATTTCAACTGTATATAATGAGTTTAGTTAGCCTACTTTGAGGTTTAACACTTAGGGGTCTATTTACTAAGCAGTGTTAGGAGACAGATTGAAAAGTGATGAGGTGCCAGCCAATCAGCTCCCAACTGTCATTTTTCAACTGTAATGTTAGTCATTCAAGACAGTCCTAATAATTTCAACTGTATATAATGAGTTTAGTTAGCCTACTTTGAGGTTTAACACTTAGGGGTCTATTTACTAAGCAGTGTTAGGAGACAGATTGAAAAGTGATGAGGTGCCAGCCAATCAGCTCCCAACTGTCATTTTTCAAACAATGTCTGTGAAATGGCAGTTAGGAGCTGATTGGCTGGCACCTTATCACTTTTCACTCTGTCTCCTAACACTGCTTAGTAAATAGACCCCTCAGTACTTTATATTTATGTTTTCATGTTTTCCCTCCCACTTCCTTGATTCATAGGGAAGTATAGGTCAGAGCATAATTAAACCATGAGATTGTTAGTGTGTGGCCTCTTTAAGATGTTTAGTTTTTTTACTTTTTATAGTTTAAGATTGATGAGGTGTTTGTTATTCATGAGGTGTTCATAGCAACCTATCACATTTATTTTATTTCTTTTAGTTTTTGGCAGCCATTTTAGCTTTCTGCCCTTCTGTAAATGCCAAGGACACAGGAAAGTGCTTGCTGATATTTGTTTTTGTTACATTTTTATTTGCTCTTTTTACTCTTTTGTATTTCATAATTTTCTTGCCGTTATATTATTTTCTTTATCTATTTTCTTTATTATACAATTTCTTACTACCTCAATTCTCCTTCTCTTGTCTATCCCTGGTTTTTTTTTGTTAGTTATCCTGTTTTTTTTTTGTTTCTCTCTGGTTCTTCTTCATTCTTTACTTTTTCTTACCCTATTCCTGACCCCTTTTGAGAATGTCAAGTGCCCGAAGCTCTGCTACCCCATCCGCCTGGCTAAAGGAGAGTGATGTTTCACTCCCCTAATTAGTACCCCATGGTAATCACTAATGGGGCCAGAGGCAGACTTCCCACACAATTTGCTGTTCAAAGCCCATGGGCCCCTCATTTGCAAGAGTGTTTTTTGGGGGACCCACAGACTGCAGACAGAGACACATTTCCATGAGGCCCATATGCAGTTTTCAATATGGCACAAGTTGTTATTGATACAGTGGCAGTGTCTGGTGGGGATACAGCTCTGTTTTCCTTTGATGCCCCCAATGCTTGGGTGCTCAGCCCAGAGCTGCAACAATACATTTTTAAAACAATACATTACTTAAAAAATTGCTGAAAAAAGTACAGTAAGTGTAGGATGCATGACCAGCCAATTATCTTCTTTTCCTTTGACTGTTCTGGCACTTTGTCATGTGGGCATTTTACACAAGAAAGCTTTGGGGAAATATAAGTTGATTAAGCTTAAAAATTATCCTGTGGGTAAATCATATAATGACACAATTCCATCTAAATTGTGTTGAGTGGTTTATCAGTGTTTTGACAGTGCCTTAGATCTCCACTCTCTGCTCTGTGCTAAACTTCTGTTTGTGCGCTATTTTGTAACTTATTACAAAACATATGATTTTCGATTGTGCATGATCATTTGGAAGGGCCACTTACATGCTTATATTTTTAGGTATCAAAATTGAGATTGTTGCAGGCTGCTACTGTCTCCTGCAAGATAAAATTGATAAACCTGGTTCAGCTATTGTTGCAACCTTGTTGACTGGAAAGGTGCATCTATACCAGACTCAGTCCCTACTGGCACTTTTAAACTTCACTTGTAGGATCATTCCTTTGGAAAGCATTTTCTGTAGAAAATTGGAGAGGTCTGCAGTCGGTATAGCTCATCCTTACCATTCTCAGTGGCTATTAGCAAACATTAAATATGGCCTTCATAACTGGTCTATATTTCTTTCCAGATTTAATTTCATGCTCATATAGTTATCTCTTATAAAGGAGAATAGGGCATTGCAGCTATTTTTGCAGTGCCTTGACATATCAATTGGATTGCTGAAAGTTTGACAATGAATCCCCTCCTACCTAAGCTTTGCCCAATTGTTGTGAATCTTGAGTTGTGGTGGGAGTACTTTCTAAATGCTAGTATAGTTTTTATGACAGTGGGAAACCTGCTAGTTTCTAGTTGCAGCTGACTTAAACCTAATTGTACACGGTGATTCATAATACAAAAGGTCTGGAAACAGTGAAATAATTTCTCAATCTGGAGGAGTACTGAGATTATATAATTCAAAATTAATTTCATTGTTGGATATGGGATTTAATTTATTTTTACAATAAATTCATCTTGTGTTTAGAATTATTTTGTATACAATTAACTGGTACTGCTATGGGAACCAGACTTGCCCCAAGCTATGCCAACTTATTCATGGCACACTGGGAAGTAAAAGCAGTATGAGTGGCCATGAGTTTGTGGTGAGTCTGGTGTCCTGGGCATTTTACATTGATGACAAGTTCTTCATCTGGAGAGGCAAAAGGGGGTCCATGTACATATTTTTCTCATCTCAATAATAATACTCAATACAGTGCTAATATAGATACACTAATACCAGCACATAAAAACTGAACCATATTTATAATAATAATATTTTTGAAAAGAGATACGTATGCTGGGATAATTCTAAAAATGACACCCAACCAAATTTGCATCATTTTTGAAAACATGTATCTAGCTATATCCACCCAATGTATAAATGGAAGGTATAGTTAACTACCAAAGTGCACACAAATACTTAGGTTATCTCATGTGAAATCCTATCATAGGGCTATAATAAAATTAGACCATGCAGTTAATCAAATGACATAACAAGCTAGTATTAAAAATAGAAGTGTTAAAGAAACCACTTGGTTTTAAATTATACATTTAATCCCATAGGATCAATTGTTCTTAATTCATAGATGTCTAACCTTGCTAGATCTCTCTCCATATCGTTAGTCCTCTACTTTTTAGGTATTGTTTTGATCTCACAAAAGGAGGTGTTTAATCTCACATTCCTGCTCTTTCTTGAAGTATAAGGAAACACTGTGGGTTTCTAAGCCCTTATGTATGTTCCTACAGTGTTTAGGTAATCTTTCTTTTAGCATCCTGTTGGTTTGCCTATATTATGACTCCTACATGAGCATTCTATTAGATATATGTAATTATTGCTATGACACGTAAAATTAATTATATAATTTTCCCAGTGTGTATCCATACTTTTACACATAAACATATCACATGAACCTCATCGGTAGAAACCCTTTGAATTTATAATCTTCAATAAATTAGGACCAGATGTGACACTTTGTATGAGTTGTTTTCTTAAGTTGTTTGCCTTAAGATACATAAAGAGCAGTTTGTCACCTATAACATCTTTTAAGATGGAATCCATATTGAGCACCTCCCAATGCTTTTTTGATAATTTTCTCTATTTGTCTATACTGTCCATTGTATTTAGTGATGAATGGTATAATGCCTTTGATAGGGTTTATAACCTTCTTTGGTTTAGGATTATTACTGATTCCCAGTATCTTCCCTGTTTCTCATTGTAATGAGTCCCTTTGCTTTCAAATGTGCTTCCTCTACTTTTTCAACAGTATAAGATATGAATTGTGTTTTCAAATTTTCAGGTTCCTTTCATATTCTTCCATGTACAGATGTGTCCACATACATCTATCCTCCATGTGTTATAAGTCGTGCAACACACAATGCGAGAGCTTTGTGTGACTCAGTAGCGCAGAAAATCTTTTTGTGTTTTTACCTTCAAATGCATCTTATTGGCAGAGTGATGTGAATAAGACTCACAAGCAACTTCTGCTGGTTAAAATTATATGCTGCATGCCTATATTCTGTGTATGACTGTGGGTGTATCTGCATGCAAAATGCTATATTACAGTGTCAGTTGCTGTAACACTGTAATGTAGCATTTCACATGCAGATACAGTCACACAGAACACAGGCATGCTGCATAGCATTTTAAACAGCAGATGTTGCTTGCACATCCTATTCACATCACTGTGCGAAAAAGACTCATTTGAAAAATAAAAGTTGCACAGAAAGATGCTCTGTGTTACTGAGTGACATGAAGCTCTTGCATTGTGTAGCAGGACTTATAGTGCATGGAGGACATATTTGTAAGTATGGGTTGTTCTGATACATTGGAAATGTTTGGTAAGGATACTCATCAACCAGTTTTAGTGATGGTTGCTCTCAGAAGTTAGTCTGTTGGTTTATGCAATTCTTTGTAAATACTTTTTTCTTCATGTAAATTATTTGAGTTTACTAATGTCAAAAGTGAGGATAATATTTTGTGTATTGTTGTTAAGGTGGCTACAGAATTCGTTTTTCTATTGCCCCCCAAGTAAAAAAGACATCATCAATATACCATACCCAAAGTCATGGCCACTCCATACTGCTTGAACCTCTCAGTATGCCATAAAAAGTTTGGCATAACTAGGGGCGAATTTGGTGCCTATGGCAGCCCCAGTTAAATAAACAAAATATTAATCCAAACACTAGAAAAAGTTATTTAAAATGAAAGAAAATTCAGTCCATTATGAACAAATTTCTATTCTTGTGGACTTCCTCATGCTTTAGATAGAACTTTTCTCTCTCTAAACCGTTGGTGTGTACTATAATTGTATATAACAATGTTAACCATTCTTTGTCCTATTGTAAATTGCTGATGTTTTATGATGGAAATTGTGTCCTTGAGGTATGATGGAGTTTTCATCACCATACCATAACCTTTTATACAGTGGGTGGATATATCTAGATTGACACTCTGAGGAAGGATACACATTGAAATGCATTGGTGGGTGACAGGAAGCCTGCTGCCCTTTGATACCTTCAGAAAGACTTTATTATATTGGGAAGAAAGTGATGTACCCAGGAACTACTATCTATCCCTTCATGTCTTCCTCAAGACCATTTTCAAAGTAACCCTACTTAGTGGGCATTTATGATTTTTTTTATTGTTAATACATTTCGTGTTACGCTTTTACACTATGAGAAGTTTCTTTAAGAATTATTTGGGGTTTCTGCCATTTTATTTCCATTATGGAAGGTGCAAAGGGGAGCTTGGATAAAGATATTTACTATTTCTCACATTCATTGATATACACTCTAAGAAGGTGTTTTAGAGGTGGAGGTGTTTAAATAAACCTTTCAAGGTCCATTATACACCTGGTCAAGATGAGCTTATTAATGAAAAAGAAGGACACAATTAGAAGTTATACTAAGCTTTACTGTTGTGTTCTTTTTCTTTTCTTGCATATAAGGGATCTACATTTAAGAACAGTGCTGGGTGGCCTTCCCATATTTTGGTTGTAGAGCCAATATTTAGGATAGTTGACTAACAGAAGACAAACATTCAGTACAGCAAATTCCAATACTGGAAAGTAGCGGGTCACTGACATCTCTTGCATGAAAGTTCAGAGCAATATTCCAACAACAGGGGGTTCCAATACTGCCTTAGGTCTTGACAATGTTTGAAATCACTTCTGGGCACTTCTGTTCAGTATTTGGTCCACATATTAAGCCACTCTCTTGTTCATAATGCTTCTTTATATATTTATTAACCAACATACCCTATTTAGTTGTAACTGATATTTTTTCAGCAGCTCAGTAGACCTTTCACATTTCTTAAATCTGTTTTTAAAGGCATGAGTTTGCACATAGAGCTGACGATTTGTCTTTATTATTTTGGAAATTTTAAATGGTGATCTGAGCTAATTTTTCTGATCAGGAGTCTGGGACTTGGAAGGCATGCACTATGGTACACTTAAAAGCTACACAGAGTTTATCCATCATATTATGACATTTAGTGCAATAATGAGCATGACCACCAAATGGTGCTTCAAATAATTGCAATGTATTTTAATACAGAGTATCGCTTCCCACTCTGATATCCACATGATCAGAGTTCTCCAAAAATACACTACTATTTATTGAATCAGTAAATAGTGCACTACCATTAGTCTATTTCTAAAGGGGACATTACCATTTATTTACCCCCCCTTTAGAATGTAAGCTCTCATGAGCATGGCCTTCATCCCTTATGTGCTCTTCCTCCCTTACTTATAGTATCATGTACTCCTAACTCCCCAATTGGCACCTAACACTTGGTTGCTTATGCCCTGCTGCTTGTGGTCAGGGCCAGATTAACAATGGGGCGGATGGAGCTAAAGCTCCAGGCCTCCACATAAACATAGGCCCATTGGCATGACAACATGATGTTGACTGGCCATCTGCTCTCCACATGGTCAGCCATAAATCATAAGTCATAAAATTGTATTTCTATTTACCTCACAAAATTAAGCATTTTTTTTCTTTTACATATTTACGGAGACATTGGGGCTGAGAGTATAGTTGGTGTACACACCTACATGGCACTGGCCACACCCTCACAGCACTGGTCATGCCTCCTCTGCTTCTCATAATAGGCCCTTGGTCATTTTCAGCTCCAGGCCCATGTAGCCCTCAATCCGGACCTGCTTGTGTTATGCGGCAATGTTTATAAACCATGTCCTTGTCCTGCATTGTTTTGTACTACTATTACTGTTTTTTTCTTGTGTGCTCATTTATGTACTGTGTAAGGTGCTGTGGAACCTTTGTGGCACCATATAAATAAAGGATGATAATAATTTACAAAAGGTGTCTCTACTATATTTATTTACTAAATTCCAAGAACCTGCAGTGTACACATGAAGCACTACAATTGCATGTATGCACTTGTGCCACAAGCATGCTGATGCTGTAGTTATACATGCAGCAGCATGCAATAACATTCATGGACTGAGTGCATGTGGCACTTGTAGTGTGCTAAATTATTGTACTATAATTAAACTAAGTTACCCTGGTGACCACAAGCCAGGCCTAGCCACTTTCACTACCTTCCATTTAATTTATAAACTAAACAAGCTAACTCATTATGTACAATGCTGAAAAATTCCACAATATATAAATATAAATCTAATTAATGAGTTCATCTTGTTTATTTGTGACATAATATTGCAAGCATAAATACAAAAATGTAGTACATAGATAAATTGCTGTCCACATTTTCCACATTGCATCAAGTAAATTATGCTGACTTATTGCATTAGGATATTAAAGTCACTAGTAATTGCTAATGGATTTTACATCTATAAAATATATGTATAGCAATCTAAACAGTTTATGGTTCATATGAAGTATGCTTCATCATATCATTCTAATACTGAATAAATACATCTTTATATTTGCAGTAAATGAAGAAGCTATTAGTGAATATATATTTTTAATAATACAGAAAGTATGAACCAATTGAAGAACTTTGTAAAAATCCAGTTTAGAATGATACATGTTTGAAGTAAGCTCCATACATCACTGTAATCATAAGTCTGTGGGCCTGATTCAGACCTGGTCGCAAGCGCTGAGCGCTCGCAACCGGGTCGATGGTGGCCCACAGCACATGCGCATGGTGGAGCTGGCTCTGTCTTGCGAATGCGCAAGACCCGGCTAGCGATGGGCAATCCGTCGCTCTGGGTCTCGCACCAAAGGGGGCAAGCTGTCGATGTTGAGTGACAGCTCGCCCCCTTGGGTGGGTGGGCTGGGGGGGTGGCTGCCCAAACGGAGGCATTCCCATGTGATCTGTATCTCCTTCATGTTTTGGATCTGGATCTGGTTTTGCAAAACCACCCTTGCGTGTTTTGGTTTTGGATCTGGATCTTTTTTCAAAAGATTATAAAAGCATGTAAAACCACATAATGTGCACCTGTGTTTGTTCCTACAGTATTTTTAATGTTAATAACATTTATTCCCAGTCATTTGCAGTAAATGGTGACCACCTCACTGCTCACAATATTGATTTTTTTCATCTAGGTTAGGCCCAGGGCCAAAATGTTGCATCCAGCTAGCTGGCTGACTAACCTAAGGGACAGCAGTGGGCGGCACTAACATGTGGCCACTTTTAAAAAATGAAAAGGGCACATAGGAGATGCTGAGTGTAGCCATTACAATTTCTGGACATTCATAAACAATCAAATTCAAAATTTCAGGCAGCAATGCCCCAAACAGCACTTAATGCAGAGGATAGAGGTAAAAGATGGAATAGTCCTTGGGCCCTCCCACCCTTATGTTGTATATGAAACAGGACATTCACAGTTTAACAAACCAATTATTTCAGTGACAGGGACTGCTAATTGTGGCTGAAATGATTAGTTTGTTTGGACCCCCATAAACAAGCACATGGAAATGATCCCATACACAAACTGGCTTTACATTACAACATCAGATGGCATCATGGTCATGATCCTCATCATCTCCATCAGTTTGTATATCGTCTTCTTCAAACAATATTAATTCATCCCTGCTGCAATCCACCATAGGCACCTCTGTATTTTTTTTATGTAATTGTTGGTAGAGGTCTTTATTCATGGAATTTGTTATGCATTTTAATGAGCATCATCTTTTCCACATTTTGAGGAAGTAACCTCCTATGCCGATCACTGAGAAGGTTGACAGCTGCACTGAAAACTCTTTCAGAGTACACACTGGAGGGTGGGCAAGTTAAGTAATGCAAAACTAGTTTGTGTATGGGCCACCAAAATTTCTCTTTCCTGCCAGTACTGAAAAGGACTGTCTGACATGCCTATTTGGATGTTATCTCTAAAATAGTCATGCACCATTCTGTGAATGGTGACTGTGTCAGACATAGTCACGGTTGACATGTCCAGCTGGGATTCCATGAGGAAAATAAATTTTTTTCCTGGCAGCCGCAAAAACTGAAGGAGGAGATGATGGTGTGTCATGTGCCGCTTCAGCTGACAATTTTTTTTACTAACAACTCTGCATCTTTTCAGATTTATGTCCGTTGGAAAAAAAGACACAAGGAATGACTTAAACCTAGTATCAAGTATGGTCGCCAAAATATATTGATCTGGTTTCAAGAGATTAATATGCCTTGGATCCTTGTGAAGCAAATCAAGGGCTTGATCCACCAGTATGACATACATAGCAGACTCACTCCGTTTCAGCTTCTCCTTCAGTTTCTCCAGCTGTTTTTGCAAAAGTCTGATCAGGGGAATGACCTAACTCAAGCTGGCAGTGTCTGAACTAACTTCATGTTTGGCAAGTTCAAAGGGTTTGAGAACCTTGCACAACATGGAAATTATTCTCCACTGCACTTGAGTAAGGTGAATTCCCGCACCACGGCCTATGTCATAGGCCATTGTGTAGCCCAGGATGGCCTTTTGCTGCTCCTCCATCCGCTGAAGCATATAGAGGGTAGAATTCCATCTAGTTACTACTCTTGCTTCAGCTGATGGCAGGGCAATTCAACAGTATCTGCTAGTTATGCAGTCTTCGACAAGCAGTTGCCGAATGTCTAAAATGTCCCAAAATTTTCTGGGCCACTGAGAGCATCTCCTGCATGCCCCTGTCATTTAAAAAAAAAAATGTTGCACCACCAAATTAATTGTGTGAGCAAAGCATGGGACATGTTGGAATTCACCCAGATGTAAGGCATTGTCAGAAATCACAAATCCAGAGGTGAGTCCAAGTGGGGTAAGCCATTTTGCAATGATTTCCCTGAGTTTTTCTAAGAGGTGCTCAGCGGTATGCCTCTTAGTGAAATCAGTTATAAAAAGAGTAACCTTCCTCTGAATCAGCTGTCTTTTGGTAGATGCTGCTGATGCTGTTGCAGGCAATACACCTATCCAGTGGGCTGTCACAGTCATGTAATCTTTAGTTTGCCCTGCCCCACTTGTCCACATATCAGTGGTCAAGTGGACAGTGGGTACAACGGCATTTTGGAAGACATTAATAAGGTTTTTTTTAATGTCCTTGTACAGACAGGGAATTGCTGTTTTAGCAAAGTGGAATCTAGAAGGCATCTGGTAGCAGGGACACAATACCTCAATGAACTCTCTACAACCCACTGCATTAATGGTGGAAACTGGACGTACATCTAATACCAGCATAGCTGTTATGGCATCAGTAATCTACTGTGCAACTGGGTGACTGCTGTCATATTTTTTCGCCCTCGCAAAGGATTGTTTGACAGTTAATTGTTTGGTTACAGTACTACAATTAGTCTACCTTCTGATCCCCTTCTGGGATGAGGATCCACTCACAGCAACAGGCGTAGTCATCAAGGATCCTTCTCAGGAATCATGGATAGGAGAGGAGTCTTCAAGGATCCTTCTGAGGAATCACGGATAGGAGAGGAGTCAATCATGCTTATAACATTGGATGCAGCAGGACTACATCCGATGACGAATGAGGATGTTGATGATGCAGGTGTTGGTGGTGGAGATTGAGGATGCTTGGTTCCCACAGAGAGGGAGTAGGTAGGTGACACTGGACTGAATGTTACGTTTTTAGTTTTTGAACTTGGCGGCATACACTTTGGAATTTGATAAATGCACTCCAAGTGACATAACAAGGAGGAGGTTCCTAGATGATCTCTCTTGCTTGGCATCGGTTACAGATGGCTTGACAACTGTTGTCCAGATTTGGGTGGAAATAATTCCACATGTGAGAAGTGGATTTTTTTGTCTTTGCCCCAGCATGACAACATCAATGGGCTTTTTCATACCATGGGCAACAACTGTTGCCTGACTTACACAAACGAGATCCTCAGCATCAACATCCTCATCATCAACATCCTCATCATCTTTAGCAGCAACTACCAAAATATCTTCCTCATCCTGTATGTGCAATTCCACAGAAGCATCCTCGATGACTACGTCAGCAATATGTTGACTGTCCTTCCCCTCATTTACAGAGGACACACAAATGTTGGAAGGAGGATTCTCAAGTACACTATTTGGAAGGTCTGGCTCACACATGGCAACTGTGGACACACTTGCACTCTCCTCGGGGATTTGTGATTTTGATTTCTCTGAGCACACAGTTGGTTGTTCCGGAGATGTCTTACTCGTCTTCTTCTTAACAACTTTAATTTTTTTTATAGTACCACCACTAATACAACAATCAGAAGTTTATCATCACTAGAACCACCAGTCATAAATAAAGGCCAAGGCCCTATCCTTTCCTTGCCACTTCATGTTGTGAATGGTATATTGTCAATTTTTTCTTTATCTAAAGTCAACTTGGCTTTAGATTTTTTTTTCTTTAATAAAGTAAAAGTAGTTGCTTTTCCATGTCCATGGCCTGACTTAAGCCCTGGGGCATCGGCCTTCACAGAGGACGAGGATTTTGACAGCCTTGCATCATCTTGACTGCTGCCGGCAGCTACAACATGTGGTTCTTGCTCTCCTGTCATGTGACTGCCCTCCATATTCACTGCTGTCTCACAGCAGAGTCACCGAGCAAGCAGCAATAGTGTTGCCAAGTTGCAGCTAACGCACACACACACAGAAAAAAACACACGTTTTATTTTGTATAATATATATATATATACACACATACATACATATATATATATATATATATATATATATATATATACACACACAGTATGCACCTGAGAATGCATTTCAGTGACGAATGTTTCAGTGGAGACCACTTTTATCAAGACGTCTTGATAAAAGTGGTCTTCAGCGAGAAACGTTGACACAAGACAGCACAGTATTGCAGTGTATTATTAAATTTTTTAAGTCTCTTTGAGTGCCTCCCATTCTCCGGTGCATACATTAAGCTTTCTTTGGGGATGGACACCATAGCTTGTACACCAGCTTGAGAAGAGTGCCAGGTATTACAACTTTATATATATATATATATATATATATATATATATTTTTTTTTTTGTCCAGAACTCAGAGCCCGGAGCACCCCTGACTGAAACAGCAGCGATTGACGACACTGGCAGCACACAGAAAAAAAAATAAATCACACTTTTTATTATATATATATAGTGCAAAGAGAATGGTTGGCACTGCAGGACTTTCACCATAAGCAAAGTTTAATGCTAACGTTTCAGGGCTTCACGCCCCTTTGTCAAGGTTACATACAAAAAATAAAACATATGTGCCTACCTTAAGGAGATCACCCTCGTGCGTGAATGGTGCCTGTGGAGACCCGTGCTTCCGCATTCTGCAGGGCGCGTCCCACACTGGTGACATACACAGCTGACGGCTTCCCCGGTTGCCTGGGTTACCGTTGTGTCCCGTCCCTGGAAATTGAATGTTATTGTGACGTGAACACCTCCACCAGTGCATACTGACAGTGTCGCTGAATGCAAATAGCAGCCAGACTATATCGTTAAAAGATAGAAAGATTAAGGGATTTAAATACCTAAAAAAGAGAGAGTAGATAATTGGCTGACAGTAAGTTCATCATGATGCATATATAAGACAAATAATAAAGTACTGAATGCACACATATAATGAAGTGTAAGTGTAACATATAAGGGATAGATGATAACCTAATTAAATATTAGGAACAGCTGTCCACTGTGTCGTGTATTAAAAAGTATTCCAGCAGATCTTGTCATTTAAGCCTTTCGGCGAGATGGTAATCAATTCCATGATCCACTTGGCTTCTAATCGCAGTAATCGTCTTTCCCTGTCTCCTCCTCTTAGTGTTAGCGGGACATGATCTATAATTTGATGTCTTAATGCTGCCAAGAGATGTTTTTTTCCCCAGAAATGGCATGCCACAGGTTGTTCACTGCTTTTTCCTAGCAGTGCAGACCTAATGGCCGTTCGGTGTAAAGCCATCCTTTCCCTCATGGTTCTGATAGTCTTGCCTACGTAGGTCAATCCACAAGGGCATGTTATTATATATATGATGAATGATGATGTGCATGTTAATATGTGATTAATTTTATAGCTTTTGTTGCTATGCGGATTTTTAAAGTCCCCTCCTGTTATCATATTTTGGCACGTAGTGCATTTTAAGCACTTGTAGCTTCCATTAGGCTTGGTGAGGAATTTAGATTGATCTTTTATCCTTTTATTAAATCCCGTGATGTCCGCATGTACTACGATATCTCTTATGTTGCGTCCTCTAAGGAAACAGGTCATGGGTCGTTTACCTCTAAAGCAATAAAGATCTCTATCTGTTGCTAAAATAGGCCACAGTGCATTGCTCGCATGTTGTATCACTGGACTCGAGATGGAGTATTTTTGTTTCCAAGTAATTACTGGTTTTGTTTGTTTACTTGTTGGTTGTAATAGTTGGTCTCTATTCATTTTCAAAATGTCCAATTTTTGTTTTTTGAGTAAACTGGAATCATAGCCCCTGTTACTGAATTTGTTGATGATATTGTCCAGCGCTCCTTCTCTTTCCTCCGGACTGCTGGTTATGCGGGCAACTCTCATCATTTGGGATCTAGGAAGGCCCCTCTTCAGTGACACTGGATGAAAACTTGAAGCAAGTAGCAGATTGTTCTTATCTGTAGTTTTATATACTGAGGTTACAATCTGTTTATTTCTTATAGACACCTTTACGTCCAAGTAGTTTAATGTTTCCTTGCTATATTGATATGTTAATTTTATTGGAGACTCCCTATTGTTGATAAATTCCATTAAATTGATAAATTCTTTCTCACCACCACTCCAAAACATAAATAAATCATCTATATATCGACAGAAAATTTTTATATGTTTAGATGTCTCCTGGTTGTCAAAAAACATGCGTTGTTCTTCTTTTAGCATGGAAGAGTTAGCATAGGTGGGTGCCACATTGCTGCCCATTGCGCAACCTGTGCGCTGTAAAAAATATTCACCATTGTATAAGAAATAATTATGCATTAATGTGAGTTTTAGGAGGTGGATAAGTAAATCAGAATCAAATTCATCATATTTTTCAGCCTCTAACAGATCCCTAAAAGCTTTCAGTCCTTCTTCATGTGGAATGACTGTATATAGATTGCTTACGTCCATAACGCAAATTAGAGTGTCTTCAGGTACTGTACCAATTTGTTTTAATTGAAGTAAAAAGGATGTTGTGTCCTTAAGTATGGTGCCCTGTTTAAATACAAGAGGCTGCAAGATGAAATCTAAAAACTGTGAAATTGGCTGATATAAGGAATTTCTTGCCGATATAATCGGTCGGCCCGGTGGTCGTGTAAGGTCTTTGTGGATTTTTGGCACCATGTATATAACTGGTACTATTGGAAAATTTTGTGTTAGTGCAGTGCACATTTTGTTCGTTATTTTAGTCTCCTTTGTTGCTGTCTTGAGGAGTTCATACAGTTCAAACTTATATTCTTTGGTATGATCTCTAAGTAGTTTCTCGTATGTTTGTTGATCACATAATTGCCGATCCACCTCTGCCATATAATCCTTCAAGTCCAATATGACTATTGCCCTACCTTTATCCGCGGGGCGGACCACAATATCTCTGTATTGACCGAGTTGTTTCAACACTTTGTGTTCCTCAGTTGTTAAGTTGTAATGATTATTGATTTTAGCTTGATTGTATCTTTTAACAGAATTATCCAATAATCTGGAATATGTTTTGATTGACGAGTTTTTCGATTGAGGGTCAAAGTTGGATGTAGACCGGGATTAAATACATTTTGAAATGGGTTCATGCACATCTGGACTTTCTCTGTGTTGAAAGAACTCCCTTAATCATAATTTTCGTGTATATTTATGAAGGTCTTCTTGCCAATCAAATTAATTGAATTTGCTTGTTGGCACAAATGACAGGCCCTTGTTCAACACCTTTCTTTCTGCCTCAGATAGTACCCTTGAGGATAAGTTGACAATTAATTCCTCTTCCTTCCTTTCCTTATGTTGGTTCCTCCTATTTTGCCCCCCAACGGGTGGGCGTCCCGTGGGTACTGAATCTGATATGGGAGCTACTTCTAAAGGGAAGGATGTGCTATGGTCAGGTCCGTCGGAGTCCACGTTTACCACATCACTGTCGCTATTAGATGTTATGTTATCACTGGTATTAGAAGTTGCTCTTTTTTGTCTCCAGCTCTGTCTGTGTCTAAAAAATGGCACTTTTTTCTGTTCACTGGCTGTGAGCCAGCGATAGACTTTATTTTCTTCGTAATCCGCATGGACTAAATGCAACTTGTTTTGTTTGAATTTGACCAATTCCTTTCTGTACTTTTCACATTGAGCTTTAAGTTTTTGATATGATTCCTGAGAGGTTTCTTGTTCCAGTATGCACTTATTAATGCTCTCAAATGATGTAATCTTTTCTCTGATAGTTTTGAGTTCTTTACCTGTCTCCTCTATTACGAGGAGCATAAGGTCCATTCCACATTTATTCAAAATCCCCACCCATTTGTGGCAAAATTCTGGGTTCTGTCTTCCAATTGTTGGAGTATTTTTGACCCTGAAACCCCGTGGTATCATCTTTTCGCGATAGTAGTCCGATATATATATATATATATATATATATTATTTTTTTCAGATCTTGGGGCTCAGAGCACCCCTGACCAAGGAAGCAGCGATTGACGACACAGGCAGCACTAGGTTGCTGCTGTCTGATGATAATAAGTGTGGCTAATGCACACGCACACACAGAAACAAAAATACACTTTTTGATATAGATATATATATATATATATATATTTTTTGTTCAGAACTTAGGGCCCGGAGAACCCCTGCCCGAGGCAGCAGCAAATGACAACACATACAGCACTAGGTTGGTACTGTCTGATGAACATAAGTGTGGTATAACACACACACACACAAAAAAAAGACACTTTTAATTATATTTTTTCTTTGTCCAGATTTTGGGGCCTGGAGCACCCCTGACCGAGGCAGCAGCGATTGATGACACAGGAAGCACTAGGTTGTTGCTGCCTCTTGATAATAAGTGTGGCTAATGCACACACACACACACACAGAAAAAAATACACTTTTTATTATATACATTTTTTTTGTCCAGAACTTGGGGCCTGGAGCACCCCTGACCAAGGAAGCAGCGATTGAAGACACAGGCAGCACGTTTCCAAGCCAGATACAGCACAGCAGCCCAGATGGACACATCAGACAGCACCAGCCCAGATGGACACATCAGACAGCTCCAGCCAAGATGGACACAACAGACAGCACCAGCCCTACACTACCCACCCTCCCTGTTCACTCTCCACACCTGGAGTGAAATGGCGCCAACTCCTTATAAAGCAGAGACAACAGCTCGCGAGCCACGAGATTTCATCTCTGAGAGGTTTTGCCTTGGTTTGAGATCTGGGGCCGGCGGGGGAACCAACACACTTTCGGTTCCCGCCCTGGATCTCTAAATTCGGGTGGGTTCGGATCTATGAGATCCGAACTCGTGCATCTCTAATGCTCGCAATTGCTTTGACAGTTGAAATTCTAGAAAACATGAGCCCTCACACGATTAATAACAGCTGTTTAGTATTCACAATCAAAAGCTTTGTCAATGTATAAGAGATTCAGTTTGGTACAATCTACAAAAATGCTTTCTCCTATGCTACGGGTACAAATTATTTAAATGAAAATAATTAAATTCAGTTTAAAATGTAATCATACTTCCCTCGTTTGATGAGCTTGAACTTTTGAAAGAAATTATTCATATTAGTTTTTGATGGGTATTTGCTATTTGCTAACTATTCAAACAAAGCTCACAGTTAAAAGTCAATACAATGTTGCCATTCTGCTAGCTGATACAATTTATCAATTGAATGCAGGAACTTGTTCTTCTTGCTCTGATTTATCTATAAATTGTTAGTCTATCGCAACCAGTTGGAAATAATTTTGAGCATCTATACCCACTGAGTTTTTTTCTTTGCTAGGGAGACATCATTCCTCAATCCCATTCAAAAATATACTCATAATTTCATCATGCCTCTTTGCCTTTTCCCCTCTACTAGAAACAACTTGTCACGCTCAGGCTATGCTGACCCTCTAAGGAATTGGTAGATGTGGACCCAGGTTGGGAAAGGAACAGAAGGTGAGGGGCCTGGTTAAACTACTTCCTCACCCACTAGTACTGGATGTTGGCTAGACCTGACCAAAGGCGCAGAGTCTAACTTACTGGGAGGTGTTCACCAGTGACCCCTCCAAGCGGGATTTGGGCTTAAGCTGCACCCAGCAAGCAGGTCGCAGCCCTTTGGTCAGGTATCTGGCACAAGTTGGAAATGGAGGAACACTTATCACAGGGAAAGCAAAGAAAAAGATACTGGAAGCTTGTACTGTGGTAATGTAATGAGTACACACTCTGTTGATCCAGATGCAAGGCTGACACAGGAGAATGGCACTAGGAGATTGTACTTGGATGACATACTAAGTACATACACTGTGGCTTCAGATGACGAACTGGCACAGGAGAATGGTATCATGAGATGGTACTTGGAGGATGTATTAAGTACACACACTGTGGCTTCAGTCACAGAAATGGCACAGGAGAATGATATGATGATATGGTACTTGGATAACATACTAAGTACATGCAGTGTGTCTTCAGATGCAGAACTGGCACAGGAGTTGACTCTAGGAGATTGTACACAGTAGACATACAGTGTAAAAACACCATGGATAAACACTAGAAACAAGTCACTAGAAGCAAAGGAGCTTGGTACCTGAAATGTTGCAACAGCAACTCTTCACTGGATGTAACATTGTACAGTCAACTTCCTGTTGTCCAGAGCCAAGTTAAATACTCTAAGGTAGCAGTCTATTGGAGGAGAGTCACAGCTGACAGCAACCAATGATACCATTGGGTAAAGCGCTAATCAGGATACACTGTAGACTGTCATGGCTGCTCATTGAGAGAAGCTTGCAGTCTAAAGTGAGGCTTGAATATTTAAGTGAATTGTGAGTTTGAAAAAGAAGCAGGCGAGTTAGAATATAGAAAATGGTGAGTTATTTTACACAAACAGTAACACATATTTCCAATACCACTTACATCTGAGACAATGTTTGGCCTAGTGCAGTGCAGGGGATGTAATGTTTTGCAGGAAGAATGCTGGAGGCCCAGCTGCTGTCCAATCTGTAAGCAATTTTCTCTGCTGCAGGAGGAGACAGCAAAACTGCATACTGAGATATGTAGGATGTCTGTGTCCTTGATGCCACCACTGTCTCAGAGAGCCCCCAGAAGATATACTGCCTGGACTACTGTGGGCTCTGAAAGGCAGAGATTTCCAGAGGGACACAGACACCTCCCACAAACTTACACTGCAAAACTCATATGCTGCTCTTGCAGGGCTGGAAGGTACAACTAATTTAGGCAATACAGAACAGAAAGATATGTAAGGGGTTTTCTACTGATTATAGAAAAAAGAATAGGAACAGGAAAATGGCATCTTCGAAAAGGACTACACTTCTCTTGGGAGATTCCATTACTAGAGGAGTACATCTGGGAAACACTGCTGAAGTAGAGAGACAAGTGAGGTGTTTAGCTGGAGCTGCAGCTCCAAGGGATAAAGAGCATATGCTGAGAATTGTTAAGGCAGCAAGAAAAGATGGATAGGTGAATGACATTGTCCACCTAGGGACAAATGACCTGGCCAATGCTGTAGTCATGGCAGTAAAAGATGAATTCAGGAAGTTAGGGACTGCTCTTAAGCAGGTGGCAACCACTGTAACTTTTTCAGAAGTATTGTCAGTACACAGAGGAGGAGACAGAAATCATAGCATCAGAAACTTCAATGTTTGGCAACAGAAGTGGTGTTATGAGGAGGGATTTGGATTGACAGTCCATATCCATGCCATCTGGCAAGATAGAAGCTTATACAAATATGATGGCCTGCACCATCTTCAAAAGGAACTAGAATACTGAGTGAACAGTTTGAAAGTTTCACCATGAACTAGTTAAACTAGAAAAGTGGGACAGTGAATCAAACAAGAAAAAAGAAATCTGCTCCCCCAATAAAGAGGTATTATTTCTTCTGGAAAGATGCAATCTTAGACTTGATACATACAAATGAAAACAGAATATCTGATGTAAAAGTGGATGAAAACCTGGGATCCAGTAATCATCAAGTAGTATGGTTCAGAATAAAGACAGATACTGACTCACCCCATACAAAAACAAAGGTGTTAGATTATAGGAAGGCTGATTTTGCAGGGATGGGAAGAAGTGTAACCGAATCTTTGGCAGAGTGGAGGAACTTGAAAGGAGTGCAGGAGAGATGGGAAAATTTAAAAAGTGCAATATTAAATGCAACAGACCTTTGTATCAAAAGGGTTAGGAAAACCACAAGGAAAGGGAAGTCAGTGTGGTTTGGGAAAGAGGTAGCAAGTATTGTGAAAGCAAAAAAGATGACCTTTAGGAAATACAAGCAGACACAAAATAATGAAGACAAAGAGGTGTAAAACAGAAGGAGGCTAAGAAAGTATTCTGATGTACAAAGGCAAAAGCTGAGGAGAAAATGGCACAGTCAGTGGGTAAAGGGGACAAAACTTTTTTTTAAGTATATAAGCAAAAGGAGAAAAACAAAAGGTATAATAAAAAGACTAAAGACAGAAAGAGGGAGTCTTGTTGAGGGAGACAATGTAATAGCTGATCATCAAAATAATTATTTTTGATCAGTATTCACTTCTGAGAGAGAGATTAAGGGGCCACAGTTAAGTTGCAGTTGTGATCAGAAAAATGAGGTAGGAACAAGCACATTTAAAGAGGAGAAGATCCTAACAGAACTATCAAAACTGAAAGTGGATAAATCAATGGGGCCTGATGGGATACATCCAATGATACTAAATGAGCTTAAAGAGGTGCTGGTAACACCAATAACAGAATTATTCAATCAGTCACTAGCTACTGGAGTAATTCCAGAGGACTGGAAAAAAGCAAACGTTGTCCCACTGCACAAAAGTGTAAGCAAGGAACTACCGACCAGTGAGCCTTACATCAGTAGTTGGGAAATTGATGGAAACACTCTTAAAAGAAAGAGTCGTAGAATATCTCAAGTCCAGCAATTTACAGGATCCCAAACAGCATGGATTTACTGGGGGGAGATCATGTCAATCAAATCTTATTGACTGTTTTGACTGGATGACTAAGGAAATAGATAAAGGGTGGGCCAAAGATATAGCTTATCTAGTAACGCTTTTGACACTGTTCCACATCACAGACTGTTAAATAAACTGGAATGCATGGGATTGGATACAAAGATAGTTGAATGGATAAGATCATGGCTGCAGGATAGGAAACAGAGAGTTAAGTAAACCAAGTGCAGTCTCAAGAGGGAAATGTTACCAGTGGAGTACCTCAGGGATCTTTAATATCTTATTTATGACATTGCAAATGGTATTGAAGAGAATATATGCCTTTTTGCAGATGACACAAAGATATGCAACAGGGTAAATGCACCAGGAGGGGTAAAACAAATATTTGATGATCTAGGTACACTGGAGAAATGGTCAAGAATGTGGCAACTACAGTTTACTGCCAAAAAAGGCAAGATCATGCACTTGGGTCTCAAAAATCCAAAGGCTAAATATAGTATTAATGGCACTATACTGGAAAAAACTGAAGAGGAAAGAGATCTAGGAGTCACTATTTCAGGTGACTTAAAGGCAAGCAAACATTGTAACAAAGCAATGAAGAAGGCAAGTCAGATGCTTGGTTGCATAGGGAGAGGAATCAATAGTAGAAAGAAAGAAGTGATAATACCACTGTATAGGTCATTGGTACGTCCTCATCTTGAATACTGTGTTCAGTTCTGGAGGCCATATCTCCATAAGGATATTAATACATTATAAACTGTACAAAGAAAGTCAACTAAATGGTGCAAGGTCTACACCACAAAACATACCAGGAAAGACTAAAAGATCTAGTTTGGAGCAGAGAAGGGAAAGGGGGGACATGATAGAAACATTCAAATATATAAAGGGTTTTAACAAGGTAAAGGAAGGAGACATTCTTCAAAGAAAGAGAATTATTAGAACAAGAGGACATGTTTTGAAACTGGAGGGAGGTAGATTCAGGGGAAATTTGAGGAAAAATTACTTCACAGAAAGGTAGTGGACAAGTGGAATAGCCTCCCATCAGAGGTGGTAGAGGCTAAAACAGTAGAGAAATTTAAACATGCATGGGATAGACATAAAGATATCCTTCAGAAGAAGTAAGAATCAATAAGGGTTGAATAACAATATATTTAAAAATGGGGCAGACTAGATGGGCCAAATGGTTCTTATCTGCCATCAAATTTTATGTTTCTATGGCTGTGTCCATGATGGTAACCGCAGAAACCATATCATGGAGCAAGCACATGGCTGTCCTAGCAGACGGCAGATATAACCCTCAGTGCATCATCCGCCATTGTGCCAGGCGTCTGACCACTATGGAGGTCAGGGGAAGCCGGCGCTGAGGTGAGTAATGGCCAATCCTAGGCCGCAACCTGACACAATTACTGTAGTAGCAACCTGAACTGTGATTAGTCAATAATGCTACATTTATTTCTCATCTGCTAAACTCCAGCAGCCTATCAGTGGATAGTTTCAGAATAGGCAACTTCTATAAATGCTATCAAATCTGATACATGGCACGAACCATGGTAATATGGTACCTTTGAACTCCTGTTTAAAATATATGCTTCTCTATAAACTGTATTACCTGATAGTAGCAACTTTTAAATATGTATGCACTCAAATGCATATATGTATGCACTCAGAATGGGTCCTGTGCACATGCAGATTCCAGATAATTGGGAGTCTGCATTCAACATGGCACTAGCATGCAATGCTGAATCAGTCCAAGATCCTGGCAGAAGGCAGACCTCAGTGTACTATCCCATTCCTTCTCACTCCTAACTCTATTCCTAGTCAATTTAAAACTGAATTTTAGAAAGTGAAATTACGTATAAAAATATAAAGGAAATAATCTTAAAATATTTAAAATTCTGGCCTGTGATCTTTAAATATCTAAAAAACATAATGGCATAGATAATACACTATAAGAAAATATGGAAAAGTTATTTTTTACAGAATGTTTACAGAAAATGTAATTTTTTTTCTTATGCATTTTACTTTTAGGAATTTATCTGATTGCTAACAATTTCAGCTTAATGTTTTTATCTTATCTTAAAATGCAGTTTGCATGATTTCCTGAAGTAAGTCAGGAAATTGCTGCTTCATTGTATGGTTAATGCATCAGCAATAAGCTAACAAAATAAGGCATATCATGACTCCAGAATATTCTTGCAGTAGCATTTGAGGACATACTTAATACACTCTTAGCATTATATTATACTGGAATGTATAAATCACCATCACAGTTTACATTGTACAATATAACAATCACAATATACAGTACAAAAAAATTAGCATAAACTTTCATTATGAATAGCTTGGGATACTTAAGTTAATTGTAGAGAAAATTCTGTATCTAGGTGCATAGTAAACTCCAATACACAATGCTTGGCATATTGGTCTTCCCATCTCATACCATCAGAACCATTGCTTTCATTCTTTTCCTTTGTGGTTCAAGCTATTCAGCTCATCCATTAACCTTTCCTCCCTCATTTTAAGTGACTTCAGTATCCCTATGTACCCACTGACTCCTCTGCCTCTAAATTCTTTACCCTCGCATTATCATTATCATTTGATACTGTATGCAAGGCTGCCCAGTACCGACAAAATAGGCAGGGCCCCCTCTGGGGTATAGGGCAGACTTGGGTGGAGGTGTGGATAATGTGGGTGGAGCTACTTCAGGGGTGGTGCATCAATTGGTGCATAAACCAGTGATGCTAGACATGGTGGAGAATGGTACAGGGCAGGGAAGGATGAACATTATGGAGGGGGGGCACAGGGCAGGGAAGGCTGGACAAGTGGTGGCACTGGACTGGCAAGAGTAGACTGGGGTGGCAAATGGTATGGAAGGCCGGCTGGACTAGGGGAGTGGCAGGGCAGAGAAGGCAGGCAGGCTGAACATGGGGGGGCATAGGGAAGACTGGCTGGACTGGGGCAGGGAAGACAGAGTGGCTGGATGGCTGGACTAGGAGGGGGAGGGAGTGTAGGGAAGTCTGGCTGGATTGAAAGATAGTGTATATTTTGATCCAGCACTGGACTGAAATAAATAATGATTTTGAAAAATAATTATCAAAGCCAAATAAGTGCTAATAATAGATTGAATAAATCAATTGATTTGTATGCTAGATTTGGTGGTTCTGCCAGGAATAAAGTAGAACTACTCAAAATAATTTTTTTTAGCAGAAGCTAAAAAGGAAAAAAGAAATTCCTTTTGGGGAGCACTCTTTAGTAGAATAAATAAATAATATAACAAGATCTTGTGTATGAAAATACGATCGGCATTAAAATACCTTTTATTACTATCTCTAAAGTATAGGGCAACTGGGCTATCTTAAAGAAGTGAGTCCACCCAAAACGAACACTTATTTCAATTAGGGGTGTGCACTGGCCACTTTTTGTGTTTTGTGTTTTGGTTTTGGATCTGGATCTTTCTTCGTGTTTTGGATCTGGATTGGTTTTGCCAAAACCACCCTTCCGTGTTTTGGGTTCTGGGTTTTGTGTTTTGGATCTGTATTTTTTTGAAAAAAAGCATAAAAACAGCTTAAATCACAGAATTTGTGGGTTTTTCTGCTCCTATGCAATTATTAACCTCAATAACCTTCATTTCCACTCATTTCCAGTCTATTCTGAACACCTCACAATATTGTTTTTATGGCCAAAAGATTGCACCGAGGTAGCTGGATGACTATGCTAAGCGACATGAGTGGGCGGCACAAACACGTGGCCCATCTAGGAGTGACACTGCAGTGGCAGACAGGATGGCAGTTTGAAAAACTAGGCCCCAAACAGTACATACTGCAAAGAAAAAAAAGAGGTGCAAGATGGAATTGTCCTTGGGCCCTGCCACCCACCCTTATGTTGTATAAATAGGACATGCACACTTTAACAAACCAATCATTTCAGCGCCAGGGTCTGCCACATGACTGTGGCTGAAATGATTGGTTCGTTTGGGCCCCCACAAAACAAGCTGGCAAATAATGTGTCCCTGCACAAACTGGCTCTACGGAGGCAAGATGTCGTCCTCATCCTCCTCATCCACCGATTCCTTGGATAAAACAGGAAAAAGGGATTTAGGTGTCCCTGGACTGCTTACGGTCTTAGCCAAAGTTTCTGAACTTGACAGTAACTTTTTATGAACGGGCTGCAGGTGCCGTATAAGGGAGGATGTTCCTAGGTGGTAAATGTCCCTACCCCTATTTATTTCACCTTTACATATGGTACATATGGCAAGACAGTTGTTGTCCGGATTTGGATAGAAATATTGCCAGACCAAAGAGGTGGAATGTTTGGTCTTCTGCCCAGGCATGACCGTGATGGGCTTTTTCATCCCACGGACAACAACTGTCTCCCCCGGAGCCTGATTTAAACAAACCACATCACCATCAGAATCCTCCTCGCCAACTTCCTCCTCAGTGCCAGCTACACCAGTATCCTCATCCTGTTGTACTTCAACAGTGACATCTTCAATTTGCATATCAGCAAGTGGACTGTGGGTGCTCCTTTCAGCACTTGCAGGGGGCGTGCAAATGGTGGAAAGAGCCACCTCTTCCCGTCCAGTGCTGGGAAGGTCAGGCATCGCAACCGCCACCACACTTGAACTCTCCTTGGGGATTTGTGATATCTTCTTAGAACGCACAGTTCTTCGCTGTGCTTTTGCCAGCTTAACTCATTTGATTTTTTTAGCGGGAGGAGGGCTTCCATCGTCATGTGAAGCTGAACCACTAGTCATGAACATAGGGAAAGACCTTAGCCGTTCCTTGCCACTCCGTGTCATAAATGGCATATTGGCAAGTTTACGTTTCTCTTCAGATGATTTAAATGTTTTTTTCAAGGTCATTTTCCAGAACTTTGTCATTTGGGATTGTATGTGCCCTCTACTATGACATTGGGCATCGGCCTTGGCAGACGACGTTGATGGCATGTTATCGTCTATGTCATGACTAGTGGCAGCAGCTTCAGCACTAGGAGGAAGTGGTTCTTGATCTTTCCCTATTTTATTTTTAGTGGAGAAAGTTTGGTCCTCCATTTATGTTATATTGATATATACGTGCGGCTAAGGCACACACAAACACAGAAAATAATTTTTTATTTTTGTTGGAGACTAGTGCACTTTGTGGGTTACACCACCCTTTAAGAAATGAGCCAGCCGGCCCTTTACTTATGGGACATGCTTGGCGCTGCTCCTTTGTTGATGCACGTGCAGCTACAGCCCACACAATTCACAAACACAGAAAATATTTTTTTATTTTGTTTTTAGTGTACTTTGGGGGTTACAGCACCCTTTAACGGGCAAGCCAGCTGGCCCTTTACTTATGACACAGGCGCACGCTTGGCACTACTTTGTTGATGCACGTGCGGCTACTGCGCACACAATTCACAAACACAGAAAATATTTTATTTTTTTTGCACTTGGGGGGAGCACCCCTGATGGACAGAGCACCCCCTGGACAACACTACAGTGCCCCTTTAGGACTGGGACTCTGCACAGGACTTTGGAGTGGACACAGCCCCTATGGACAACTGATTGCACAACACAGTCCAGCCTGCCCCTATGGACTTTGGAGGAGTGGACACAGCCCCTATGGACAACAGCAGCACAGCACAACACAGCCAGCCCCTATGGACTTTGGAGGAGTGGACACAGCCCCTATGGACAACAGCAGCACAGCACAACACAGCCAGCCCCTATGGACTTTGGAGGAGTGGACACAGCCCCTATGGACAACAGCAGCACAGCACAACACAGCCAGCCCCTATGGACTTTGGAGGAGTGGACAAAGCCCCTATGGACAACAGCAGCACAGCACAACACAGCCAGCCCCTATGGACTTTGGAGGAGTGGACACAGCCCTTATGGACAACAGCAGCACAGCGCAGCACAGCACAGCACAACACTACACTGCACTACACTACACTACACTACACAGCCCAGCCAGCCCTAACTCCCACCCTCCCTCTTCACTGTCCACAGCCGAGTGAGAAAATGGCGCCGACGCGGGTACCTTATATAGGATCCAAAACCCGCGAGACCCGGAAGGCGGGATGATGATGTTTTGCCTCGATTTCAGATCTGAGTCAGGCGGGAAAAGTCGAGCCTGACTTGGATCGGCCTCGAATCGGGGGGGCTCGGGTGGGTTCGGATTTCAGAAATCCGAACCCGCTCACCCCTAATTACAATAAAATAATATTTTTAATCACTTCAAATTGGTTGCACAGTGGCAAAATAATTGAAATAAATTAAGCACAAAATATGTGCTGGTATCTGGTAGCTATAGAGACAAAATTAATAAGGTAATCTTTCTTAAAAAATCCTTGTGCAGATACTTTGTAATAACATACTAATCAGAGTAAATTACTCTATTATAATGATTCCATGATATTTCTGTACTCAATATGACAACCTTAATTTCCATATGTATTGACACAATCATAACATATCTGTGGAACCTATATAATATACTTATTGGTGGATATATCCAATCTTCAAAATGCTGCAATCATTAGCACAAAAGTATAGAGCAAAGGTTACAATTTTCAACATGATACAGTCATAGACATATAAGAAGTTGCAACATATATGATCAATGCAGCATTTGAAACAACTCATGTCATGTTCATAATTTATGGTTATGCTGAGGTTTAAGGTATAGATGGTGGAAAAGTACAGCACACAGATGCCCTGGTACCTTCTGCTTTACAGTATCTTCAAAGAGAGGAGGCACTGGATGAGAGAGGGGCCGGTTGCTGTGCTGATCGACACAAAAGGAATGTACAGGCTATCACTCACATGCCTGGTGTTAGGTGATTGCTGATATCACAAAATGGACATTGCAGAAGTCAGATTCACCGTGTGAGGACTGCCTGTACTGAATGGAATACCTGCAAGTCAGTGTGAGAGAAGGTCTCCTATAGCTCCAGATAAGTAGCTCCCCAAGTGTCAGACGGGGAGGGAGGTGGCAGGACACACATTTCTCCAGGTAGGCTTGTTCACCTGTGATCCTGACGCCGTTACTAGGTAGCGCAGCCTTGTAGGAGTGATTGTCCAATCATCGAGTGTGTGGATTTGACTGATTTACAACTCAGCCAATCACCGCTTGCATACTAGACGACAGGCACTAACCGATCATTAAACATTTGTGATTCTCTGATATTTATTAGAGCCTGTCCTTCATATAATGTGAAAAAAGGGGATCACATGGGATTTGTGTATTCTCTCAATGATGTCATGCAGAGAGGGCTAGTATTAGCATATCTTTACTGATTGGTAGGAAGGTTTCCTTCGTCCTCCTGTTATTGCAATAGAAACAGAGCAGTCTGCATGTGTTAGAGTGCTGATCATAATATAGAGTAATATAAACATCTCACTTATCAATAAAAACAAATTCAAATCCAGCACAAGGGCTGAATTACTGAGACTCCACAATTGCTCCAATTAGGTTTTTCAAAAATTAAACAAAGAATTGTTATATAGTAACATAAACACCAATTTATGGTATATTATATAAATGAAATCTAAGGAATGTGCTAATTCTTATATTAAACTGACAGGCTAGCATCGCTATTAGGGCTAAGAAGAAAGCACCTATTTAACATGTTTAAAGCCATCAAATAATGATCACTGTCATACCAGTATGGATTATGATTATGTCCATAGATACTAATCTATAATTGACCAATACCACTATAATGGATTGATTTTGGATTATATTATAGATCCATTATGGCATGATATAGAATTTCTATTAAGTCAGTGCAGACTGTCTCCAGGCTTATAAATATGAAAGAATGTATATAGTGATATATTATAGGAAAATAATAATTACTATAATAATAAAGGAGTGAAACTTTCACTCCAAGTGTGTATATTCGTATAGCTTTAAAATAAATATAAATAATTATTTTAATAATTATAGAAAAATATATAAAAAGGTGATTAAAAATTGAAGGATTACATAAAAAAGATTATATGCTACATAGAAATGAGTATATATTAATAAATCGTAAAAAGGGGGAAGTTAGTGTGTTGTGAATGTGTAAAAATAATAAAATAGACATTTGTGTAGGGCACATATATTGTGAACACACAGATTTAGTGTGAGACTTATTGTGTAGTCAATGTGTGGAAAATATTTAAGACAATTGTATAGGATACATTTATTGTGAAAGCCCATTGTAGCATAAATAGCATGTGTCAGTGGTATAAAAATATATATAAATTGAAGGTATAGAGCTATGTGTTGAGTGTCTTAAGATGATGTAGACTTACCATCGATACATGGTGAAGAATTTCGTGATCAAATGAAATCAGTTGTGAAAAATATTAAAAAAAAGAAAGAAACACAAAACAAAAACAAAAAAACACAGTGTACATGTTTATGTAAACCTTTAAATATATAATGGATACACAAATATACACTCTAGCATACACATATACAAAATTAGAATAAAAAAAGAGAAGATATAAATATGCAAATATGCGTATATATGACCGATATAAGGTGTTTATTATAAAATTACATTATTAGTGCATAACTATTAAAGTTTATAAACATACTAAAAATAAATAATGTATATAGTGAATTAATGATCTGACGTGTAACCGAGTAAAAATTAAAAAGAATGGATAACACTTCCTCATGAGTCAAGTTCTTAAATCAATATAAAGTTTAAAAATGACTGAGTACTGCCATAAATAACCACCCAAGCTGGTCAATTCAGAAATGCAGAAAAATTAATATATTCATTAAGACCACCTGGGGTAAGAGCTCCCAATTTTTTAATTTTAATGCAGATCATATTTTCATACACAATGTCTTGTTATATTATTTATTTATTTATTTATTCTACTAAAGAGTGCTCCCCAAAATTAATTTCTTTTTTTCTTTTTAGCTTCTGCTAAAAGAATTTATTTTGGATTGAAGGAGAGGCAGGGAAGGCAGGCTGGCTAAACTAGAGGGTTGGCTGGACTGGGGTGCGGTGGGCAGGGAAGGAAGGCTGGCTGGACTAGGAAGAGGCTTAAGGAAGTCTGGCTAGACTGGGTTTGCGGCAGGGAAAGCAGGCAGGCTGGCTGGAATGGGGGTTGGGGGGGTTGGGGAGAGTAGGCTGGCTGGACTGGGGATGGGGGGCCAGACAGGAAGGCTAGTTGGCTGGAATGGGGGCGCAGGGAAGGTTGGCTGGTCTATGGTGCACAGTGCTGGGAAGGCTGGCTAGACTGGGGGGGCAGACAGAGAAGGCTGGCTGGCTGGAATGGGGGTGTGCAGGGAAGGATGGCTGGACTGGGGGGCACAGTGCAGGGAAGGCTGGCTAGACTGGGGGGGACAGTGCAGGTAAGGCAGGATGGCTGGCTGGACTGATGTGTAGGGAAGGCCAGCTGGACTGAGGGGGACAGTGCTGGGAAGGATGGCTAGACTGGGGGGGACAGTGCAGGGAAGGCAGGGTGGCCTGCTGGACTGGGGGTGGGCAAGCTGGCTGGACTGGGGGCAGTGCAGGGAAGGATGGCTAGACTGGGGGATAGTGCAGGGAAAGCAGGCTGGCTGGCTGGCTTTACTGGAGGGGCAGTGCAGGTAAGGCTGGCTGGACTTGAGTGGTAGGGGCACAAGGCAGGATCAACATACCTGAGAGTGCAACAGCACTGCGGCATGTGAACTATAGCTGACCATGAGCCAATCATAGCTCGCAGAATAGCAGATACTCAGAGCAGCTGCTCCTGATTGGCTGCCATTCCGCAAGCTGTAATTGGGGCTGGCCATGAGCCAATCACAGCTTGCGGAACAGCAGCCAATCAGTAGCAGCTGCTCTGATTGGTTGCCATTCTGTGAGCTATGATTGGCTCATGGCCAGCTCCATAGTTCACATGCTACAGCGCTGCTCATCTTCCATGCTGGCTTGGCGCTGCCATCCGGACCCCCTCTCTCTCCAGGCCCAGGAGCAGAGTCCGGCTCTGAGTTTCCTGCCTAACTCAGAATCCAAAATTAGTCAAAATGTCATCATCCCACTGCCAAATTATCACGGGTTTTGGATTGTATAAAGGTCCCGGTGATAGGCGCCATTTTCATTCTGGCTGTGGAGATTGTACAGCGGAAACATGATCTGTTCTTCTATGGTGCATTGTGTGTTGGTGTCAGTGACTTGTCACTATTTCAAGGGTGCAGTGTTATCAGGCTGGGGCTGCAGTAAATAAAGTGAGGGGTGCGCTGCTGTGCAACTCACTGTTGTCCTGTCAATCAAGTGGCAGGGGCTGCAGTACATAAATGGCTGCTGCTGTGTTGTCCTGTCCATGAAGGGGCTAGGGCTGCAGTTCTTAAAGGGGGTCTGTGTCATCCAGGGGTGCTCTGTCAATCCAGGGGTGCTCTTCCCCAGTGTACTAAAAATAAAAGTTAATATTTAATATTTTTCTTTCTTTCTTTTTTGTGTGTGTGTGTCTGCAAGGTAGTTACAAGTTAGTAACTAGTTATGCTATTATTGTTCAGTGACACTGCTAGCCACTACATATTTGTGACTCTGCAGATGGTCTGCCTGCACTCCGCTGGGGTGATGTGTTGATCATCAAGGGGCTGCTGCCTCACCCAGGGGTACATTTCCACAGTGTAAAAAAAATAAAAGTTAAATTTAAAATAAGCATTCCTCAAAAAATAAAAAAAATATCTTTTTTACTTTGTGTGTGTGTGTTAGCAACTTAGCTGCACTGTTATTGATCAGTGACACTGCCAGCTAGACCACAGTTATCATCCATGTATTGTGACTCTGTAAGTTTTAGCGCAGTGTGTTATTCTTATTCATAAAATATATTGTGACACTATAAATGGTAGCACAGTGTAATATTCAACTTTTCACTTCTTTCTTCAATCGTGAATAAATTATTAGTTTACATGCTGACTACAAGACCACAACAAAGTGCTAAATAACATGCGTAATATATAAAACATAATCATTGTAAGTAGCAGCGTGTGTACAGTGTGTTATTCTTTTGTTATTCATAAAAAATCTTGTGACTAAGTGGTAGCGCAGTGTTTTACTCATAAAAAATCTTGTCACACTGTAAGTGGTACCGCAGTGTGTTATTATTTTCTTATTTATAAACTATATTGTGACACTGTAAGTGGTAGTGCAGTGTATTATTCTTTTCTTATTCATAAAAAAATATTGTGACACTAAGTGGTAGCACAGTGTTTTACAGTACTCAAAAAATCTTTTGGGTAAAAAAGTCTTTTGGCACAGTAAGCGGTAGTGCAGTGTTTTACTCATAAAAAAATCTTGTGACACTAAGTGGTAGCACAGAGTGTTATTCTTTTTTTATTCATAAAAAATCTTGTGACACTGTAAGTGGTAGCACAGTGTTTTACTCATAAAAAAATCTTGTGACACTGTAATTGGTAGTGCAGTGTGTTATACTTTTCTTATTCATAAAAATATTGTGACACTATAGGTCATTGATACCGCAGTGTAATATTTTAAATTGGTACAAATTGATGTGTGTAACCCACTTCATTTGTGTTTGTTGATATGGAGAACAATCAGTTGAGAATAGAGCAGGAACCACATACTAGGGCTGGAGCTACTGTCAGTGCCACGAGTCATGATGATACTAGTCTATCTACATAATCTACTAAACCCAATGCCCAAGGGCATACAGGACTAAAATCAGGGCATCTAAAATCAAAGACATTTATGTATAACTGCTGGTTCTGCCTCTTATGATGATGGAAGCCCTTCTCCTTATAGATGTTTAAAAAATTAAAATCATTAAGGCACAGGAACCAAATGTGCACTTAGAAATGTCACAAATCCTTGAGTAGAGTCTAAGTGTATTGGCGGGTGCCATGTGTGAGCCTCACCTTTCCAAAACTGTACTTGAAAAGGAGCCTCCTTCCACAACTTGTGCATCCTCTGCAAATGTGGGGATGAGCAGCACAAATCAAAATGCTGACCTAAAAATTGAGGATGCTTCTGTGGAAGTGCACCAGGATGAGGAGGATATTTGTGTAGCTGACGCTAAAAAAGATGATGATGAGGATGTTGTTGATGAGGATGTTGTTTGTGTAAATCAGACCCCAGTGGAAACAGTTGTTGACCATAATAAGGAAAAGCCCATTTTCATGCCTGGGCATAAAAAAATCCCCTTCTTATGTGTGGAATAATTTCTACCCAAATCTGGACAACAATTGTCAAGTCATCTGTACCCATTGTCATGCTAGAGTAAGAAGAGGTAGGGACCCTAACCATCTAGGAACCTCCTCCCTGTTATGTCATCTACATTGCAATCATCAAAAGTGTTTGCAAATTCAGAAACTTTGGCTAAAAAAGTAACAGCAAGCAGTCCAGCATCAGCTAGCTCCATACTCTCTGCTTTATCCAAGCACCTGGCATCAAACCACCAACACCTTCATCAAAAAAAATCCTCAATCAGGATCACAAGTATTCCTGCATCGAAATTAGTAATGCTAACTAAGCCCTCTCCTATCATGGATTCCTCAGAAGATTCCCTGAGCGCTACACCTGCTGCTTCATCCCAGAAGGGGAGAAGGAAGACTACTAGTAGTAGTTCTAAAAATAATTGACTGTTAACCAATCCTTTGCAAAGGGGGAGCAAGTATGACAGCAGTCACCCAGTTGCACAGCGGGTCCCTGATGCCATAACATCTATGCTGATATTAGATGTGCGTCTGAAATCCACCATTAGTGCAGAAGGTTTTAGACAGTTAATTCAGGTCCTGTGTCCCCACAACCAAATCCTATCTAGATTTCACTTCACTAGAAAAGCAATTCCCAGCCTCTACAGGGATGTTAAAAAGAACTTAATTAGTGTCCTCCAAAATGTCATTGTACCCACTGTCCACTTCACCACAGATATGTGGACAAGTGGAACAGGACAAACACAAGATTACATGACTGTAACAGCCCACTGGGTGGGTGTATAGTCTTCAGCACCACCAACAGCAACATCTAAACAGTAGCTCATTCAAAGGCAGGCTACTCTGTGTATCACTGGTTTCACTAAGAGGCATTCTGCTGACAACCTCTTAGGAAAACTCAGAGAAGTCATTGCAAAATGGCTTACCCTGTTTGGACTCTCCTCTGGATTTGTCATTTCTGACAATGCCACCAATATTGTTAGAGTATTATAGCAGGGTGAATTCTGACACATCCCATGTTTTGCTCACACAAACAACTTGGTGGTGCAATTTTTTTTTAAATGACAGGGCCGTGCAGGAGATGCTCTCTGTGGCCTGAAAAATTTCTGGACGCTTTTGTTGTTCAGCAGGTGCATATAGAAGATTGCAGCACCTACAAGAAATGCTGAATTTGCCCTGTCACCAGCTGAAGCAAGAGGTAGTTGCGAGGTGGAACTCCACCCTTTACATGCTTCAGCAGATGGAGGAATAGCAAAAAGCCATCCAAAGACACACAACAAACTATGACATAGGAAGAGTAGGGGTGATGTACCTTACTCAAGCTCAGTGGAAAATACTTTCCATGTTTTGAAAAGAACTGAAACCCTGTGAAGTCACCTGTGAAGTGAGTTCAGACACTGCCAGCTTCAATCAAGTAATTTCCCTAATTAGACTGTCGGAAAAGTAGCATGATAAACTGAAGAAGAAGCTGAAACAAAGCGATTCTGCTAAGCATGTTGGACTTGTAGATCAAGTCCTTTATTTGCTTTGCAGGGATTCAAGGGTTGTCAGGAACTTACAATCGGAGAAATACATTTTGGAGACCATGCTGGATCCTAGGTTTAAGTCATACATTGTGTCTCTCTTCCCAGAGGACACAGATCTGAAGAGATGTTGGTAAGAAAATTGTCAGCTCAAGTGGCATATGATGCAGCAATTGCTCCTCCTTAAGTTTCTCAAGCAAGTGCGTCTGCAGGAAAAAACTAAACTTTCCCCAAAAAAGGCCCACTGGTGATGCAGATGAGTCAATACAACCAAGTTTTGACATCTGGTAAGGTCTAAAAGAATTGCCTACAATTAATGAGACCTCTACCGTGACTCCATCTGATATGGTCACCATTTAAAAAATGGTTGAAGACTATTTTAATGATAGCATCCAAATTGGTATATCAGACAGTCCGTTTCACTATTGGCAGGAAAAAAAGGCAATTTGGAGGCCCTTGCATAAACTAACTTTGCTTTAATTGAGCTGCCCACCCTCCAGTGTGTACTCAGAAAGAGTTTTCAGCAAGCCGGGAACCTTGTCAGCGATTGGTGTAGGAGGCTACTTCCTCAAATGTGGAAAAGATGATGTTCATCGAAAATTAACTACAAATTTCAGAAGACCTTTACCGCCAATTACATCCAAAATTACAAAGGCACCTAGGGCTGTAACGGTGGATTCCAGCAGGGACAAATTAATATTGTGTGAAGATGATGTACACACTGATGAGGGTGAGGAATCAGTTGATGATGGTGACAACATCTTGCCTCTATAAAGCCAGTTTGTTCACAGAGAGATCATGGCCAGCAATGTCAGCTGCCCATTGGTAGCTTGTTTTGTGGGGGCCCAAACAAACCAATCGCTTCTGCCACAATTGGCAGTCCCTGTTGCTGAAGTGATTGGTTTGTTAAACTGTGCATGTCCTGTTTACTATATACAAAATAAGGGTGGGTGGAAGGGCCCAAGGACAATTCCATCTTGCACCTCTTTTCTTTGCAACATGTGCTGTTTGAGGCATTGCTGCCTAACATTTTTAATTTTATATTTTATTAAACTGCCATCCTGTCTCTTACTGCTGTGTGTGGCAATTCTTTCATAGATGTCCTATATTTTTTTAAACTGCCATGCTTTTGTGCCACTGCTCCAATGCTTCCTTTTTTATTTTTTTATTTTCATACTGTATTTATTTAAACTAAAATCACAAATAGGCATACTTGCAAAATACTCTTATGCCATTTTTCAACCTTGATTTTTAGATACCAACCTGGTAGCCTTGGATTTCCCTCGATCATAACAGCCATGTTTGGTCAGATGCAACTCAAACACCAAATGGAGAGGCTATTTTGTGATGGTATCTGAAAATGTTCTCCCTCCTCCCCTCCCATCCTTGCCATAGAGAATCCCAGCAGTACATTGATAAGAGATGTTTAGTACCAGACTTTAAAATCCCTCTGCCCCCTTCCTGTTCAGAGCTTCCGTTTCATGTGCTGCAACAGACATCTCCTCCTGCATGCTCCTTTTGGTCAGGATGTGGCCTGGGATCAGACGTTACTTACCTGTACACCGCAGTCTCCATGCTCCAAGGCATGGAGATGCCAGGGTTATGGTCCTGTATCCCCAGGGTCTGCTAGAATCCTCATGTGCACATCTTAGTTACCATTAGCATGGACATGGATGCCGCCAGGTTGGCTCATATCATCTGATGGGTATCCTCCAATGGTAGTCTGCAGATGGTCAGCTACCTAATTCGACCAATGATCAGCTACCTAAGGATATTTTAATCCAACTCTTGGAACAGGAAGTTGCTTGTGATTACTCGCTGAGACTGCGCCCCTAGGCTCCACACTTTTCTTTTAAGTGACTTCTAAGTCATATTTGAGAACAACACCTCTAATTAGCATCTGGGCATTTACCAAAGTTAACATCTCTATTCAGCCTCTGAATTCTTTCCAGTAATAACACCTCTGTTCAGTGTCTGAGTATCCTCCTGGAATAACACCTCCGATCAGCATCTGAATACTGATCAGTCATATTACCTTTGTTCAGCGTCTGAGTATCTTTCTGGAATAACATATCCAATCAGTGTCTGAATACTGTTTAGCCATATTACCTCTGTTCAGTGTCTAGGACTCGCAGCGGGCTAACACCGCATTCCTGCATCTGAGGTCATCTCTGTCTCGCTCAGACACCTTTGAGCTGAATCACCGCTAATCAGATCTGATTTTTATTTCCAGTGCTTCCACTTTCTAAGTCTGACTTACCAGTCTAGTTGCACTGTTATGGTTTCCTTGCTATTCTAAGATACCTACTCTAGGGGCCATGATCTGTTCACTTGGTGAAGCAAAAACCCATATCCTGCTTGGAGGGGTAACTGGTGAACACAACTGAGTGGACTAGACTGTGCCCTGGTCTTGTAAACATCTGGGAATATTTTATGAGGAAGTCCTATATACAGCCACCTCATCTCCTGCTATAAATTCACCCTAGCCCCCTGGTTACTGAAGACAACCCTGAAGGCCAATTATCCCTGGGTCTGACACTTTGATTCTTTTAACAAAAAATTGGAATCACCGAGAAGCTCCACTTGGGCAAGAATTGATGTGAATAAGTCAAATATTATTTGTAACTGCCTCCCCTCCTCCCTCATAATTTTCCTTCAGAATCAAAAGATGAAATTAAATGTACAACTGATCAACTCTTCCTTTCCCTGCCTTCAACTACATACATACTACTACTCCCTCACAACTCTTGAATAATAAAAACATTTGTTTCTTGATCTGACAATTTGGAAGTTGAACTACCACAGCTGCTGCAATCTTTGATGACATGTGGTTGCTGAATGCCAAAAATGTCCAGAATGTTTATGGCCACAGACAGCATTTCCTGCATGCCCCTTTAAGTTTAAAAATATTCTGAACCACCAAGTTGATTTTGTAGGCAAAACATGGGATATATTGTTCACCCATGTTCTCCCCTCCTCCCTCGAAAATTTGCTTCAGAATAAAAAAATAAAATTAAATTTACTATGAATTAACCCTTCCTTCCCCTGCCTTTAACTACATACATATTCCATATCCCTCAGGCCTCTTGATTAATGAAAACATGTTTTCTTATGTGCCATGTTGGAGGTTGAACTGCCACATATTTGTGCCGCCTACTGCTGCCACTTAGCTTAGTCAGCCAGCTATTTTGGAGCAACTATTGGGCTGAAACTGGATGAAAACAATATTATGAGCTGTGAGGTGGTCAAAGTTGACTGAAAATTAATTTTATTGATGTTAATAATACTGTAGGAAAAAAGAAAAAACAAATTATGTGATTTTAGCAGTTTTTATAAATTTTTGAAAGGAATTACAGATCCAAAACCAAAAATTGCAAGGGTCGTTTTGCAAAACCAAATCCAGATCCAAAACCTCGAAGGAGTTACAGATCCAAAACACAGCGGTTGGCGCATATATAAATAATTCAACAAATTTGCACTCCTATGAATGAACAGCAGCTGCCTGGGTGCCCTTACTGTTAAAGTCATGTAGTCCCAATAATGGCCCTGTGGGGAGAGTTAATGAATTTGATTGAATGGGTGCCTGCAGGGAGCTGACAGAACTTGCAGCTTGTTGCTGTATTATTTTGTGAGGTGCTGCCTGCCAACTGCCTGGTGGTTTTGTATGCAAATTGCATGAGTCCCCAGCCTCTCAAGTGGACTGTGGTTTTGGGGTGGAAGGCAGAAACAGAACAGAAGGGGATGCAGCATCATTGTCATCATTCATATGCAAACAGTTCATACCGGGTGACAGGGGTAATGGGAGAAGGGGGAATGAGTGGGCAGTTGCTATTTGACAGTTTATTTTTGCCCACATGAGCAGCCAATTGTTATTCCTACATTTTATGAGGAATAGATATCAATATGTGTGACAGGTGAAGGGACATGTTAGAGGTGTGTGACAATGGGAGGTTAGCTTTGCACCATATATAGTAAATTTAAAACAATCAACTAGCTACACCCTCTAGGGGCTCTAAGAACCTGTTAGGGCAATACCAGTTAACATAATAAGAACTCTAGAATAGCTTTAAAAAGTATTCAAATATATCTAGCAGGCTTTCCCATAGAGTACTTTTTGCTCACATGTAGACGGTCGAGCTGGGCCCGGGTGAAGGTGGCATGCCTAATTGTGGGAGGCGTGGCCACACCCCCTTAGGAAAAGAAACAAAAACATTTTTGCAGTATCACTGTGTTCTGGGAAGTGGGACACTGTGAGCCCCTCAGCCTGGAGCATAGCCAGTGGGGGGCACAATCAGTGTGATGGCTCCCCACACAGACATAGGAGACTGCTGTGTCTGTATGTGTGTGTACTACATATTAAACCATAATTACAATGGTCATCACACTAATATGGGATTGAGTGTCAAAACAAAGCTTTATTTGTTTTATACAAACAATGATGTGCATAGAGGCATATGAAAAAACACTTTCCATACAGGTGCAAGGTACCCTCCCCAGACCCACAGCTAGACAGACTAGAATGGATTCCAATATAACAGGAAAACCTTCTATAAGGAATAAAAGGAGCCAGGCTGGCTAAAACAGAGCTGGTTTCTCTACAGGGGAAGGAGAGACAACAACCCTCCTACCACCACCACCACGCACAGACACACACACGCACAAACACACAAAAACAATTTTCTTCTCCTCCAAGAGAACACCAGTCCCATAATGAAAAAGCAATTAAACAGATTTAACTTCTGAGGGTGTCAACTGTATAATGGAGAAGTGTTCCTAAAGCTGGCTACACACATCATTTGTGTGTACCCAGCTTTAGGAACACTTTTCCATTATACAGTTGACACCCTCATTACAACTGATGAACCTACCTGCTGACAGGCCAACAAATCGGGCGACCGACACACATTATATAGTTCTCGACTGCCTGATATGTCGGCTCCTGCCACATCCAGCTGCATGGGGTCATCAGTTGTATCATCAGATTCAGCTGCATGTAGGGCTGACCTGATGATACAGCTGATGACCCCACATGAGCAAGCAACGGCTGACATAGTGCATACACACCTAACAATTTGAACGATTTGTTATCCCGATCAGTTGCAATCAGGCAAATCATTAAGTATGTACCCAGCTTAAGACTCTTACCAATTACACCAAAATAGTAAGAATAATTAAATAGGATACACACAACTTCTAATGTTTAATTGAATAAAATTCCCCAAACTATTGTACTCACCTTATTGAATTTAAAATGAAATATTTCTTCTTTTTGGGTTTCTTATAGTCTCAATAGGAATAAAAATAATATTATATTTTTCTTTCTTGGTTTAATGTAATCTAAATTAAAAATAGAAACAAAAGATAGAAATCTCTTAACTCTTAGCCAATCACAAGTGGCTTCCATGTGGTTCAATTATGGTTAGCTAGTGGTGGAGAGGAGCCCCAGATAATTACATCTTTTGTCATTTCATGGTACTGTAGGTATTTATAGTGCGCTAGTGGTCAACTTTAAATTTGGTTTTCCTTTCCTTCCATTTCTACTACATTGGTTCCAGGAAGAAGAAAGAAGAAACAAACATTTTATTTCCAATTTGAACTACTTCAGAACAACATGATATTAAGATCAACTTAGTTAAATATCAAGCTGAAAGGAAAGTTAGAAAAGGCAACATTTATAAGTTTTCTCTGACTCATCTTGGGTTCTGAATGAATCCTTGACTGACAATTTTATTATTTCTGGATCTTGATGAATGAGTCAGTCAGAAGTTAAATGGTTGAGCTCAAAATCAAAGCACCAGATAAAAACATAGTTTACCTAATAATGCAGAATTATCTATATTTGTTGATTTGAAGAGTTTTTGTTATACAGTAAGTAACAATTTTGTGAGGGGTTTCTAAGTTTCCCTTCATCCACCTTAGGGTCTGATTTGACTCTGAACTGAATATTTCTACTTCACTCAGAACCTGAAATAAAGTGTCATACAGGGGTTAAATGGATGTGTTAAGCGATCATTAGTTACTGTATTGGGTGAGGAGGGACTAAAACTCCTTACCCAATAGTACAATTAAATAAAGAACATCCAAAATATTAATAGGTTGGGAAGAGTCATTTACCTGTTTTCTCACTGATTTGTTTTGTTGGGTTCATGTTGGCTATACTGGGTATAGTACATTCCTTGATTTGTCTGTATTACTATTAATATTGCCTTTTTTGGGGACAGAGCTGTTATTTCCTTGCTAGTGAATATGCTTTGTTGTTGTTTTCTCCTTTTTTGTTGTCATTTACATTCATGCTGCTGACAATGGACATTTTGCTTATTTTGCAGGTATACTGTATTTTATGTGTTTTCCATCATTTTTTGACATATGTTACTGTATCTACAGTATATGTTGGTGCAATTGGAAGAGTAGGTGGAAGAGTAGGCGGTGCTTCTGGGAATTTGTATTTCCACATCGATGTGGAATCAATCAGTGATTTTTTATACATGTACTGTACTTTAATGCATTAATAGCATCATAATGAATTCCTTATTTTTAACATCCATTATGATTTTGCTTTAATATTAGACAAATAATTGTTATTGCTATATACTTACATTGTGATATATATAGCAAAAAAAGCTATTTAATAATTTGGTATATGAAAGTCTTGAATGTTTGAAGGGCAAATACATGTTGCTGTCATACTGTCATTATGCAGGGAATTTGTGTAATGTATGTACAGTAATTAATTACATGATTAGGTTTAGAAGAATGAGGCAAGAGCTTGATTGGGTATATAGGTAAAAGATGAATGCCAAAATAGATAGACAGATGAAGATGGGTAGTCAAAGCCAGAAGGATAGCAATATAGAGTTAATCATATTTCAGATGGAAACCAGACAAACGGAGTTCAGTACAAAGGAATTAAATCTGTAGTAAACAGGACTCACTGGTGGCTGGTTCTGTACAGAGTTCTTTTTGACTGTAACATTTCCATTTTATCAGCTATTGGAAATGGCTATGCATAATGCAGGAACAAAATATTCAATTTGTCCATGCACTTGGACCGATGGAGGAATAATGACGCAATAAGCTGCTACAAGAGTTGGCTTGGGTTGGGATACATGTAAAATGGATGGAATTTGCAGAAAAGGTCTGGGCAGGTGAGCATATAATAGTGAAAAGGCTGCATTAAATGAGGCTCATGTGTAAAGTTAATTATGTAGTTTTATTTTCATCAGGGTGCTCATCAACTTATTTTTGAAGATCCAGTGACCTTTCATTAAATCATAAAGGAGAAAAATAGCAAAGAAAATGTACTTTCCATTCATAAATATAAAATATAAAAATAGTAATTCATATTAAGTTGACAAAAATATATCTTGTAAGGTTGATTATTATGATATGTCAAAATTTAGTGCAAAGTAATAAGGATACATATGCAGACATAATAAATGTCCCCATTAGAAAATGATAAAACATGTGACTCAAGTTTAAATTTAGTATTTAGTATGAAAATCTAGTATCTTACAAAAAATAGGTAATAATTAAATAGTGCTGTAATTATAATTTTTTTATTGTTCAGAAATTAAGTAAGGCACTAAGACAGCATGTAAGCAAGAGTCCCGAGGCAAATCACCTCCACGCTGTAGATGGACAAAGACACCTTGATAAAGATTTTTAACAGTCAAAATGTATTGGTGTAGTAGAGGAAATGCTGTCTTTTCTTGGGACCTCTGAAAGTGAACCATATACAGTATGGAGGTGATTTGCCCTGGGACTTTTGCTTACATGCCATCTTAGTGCCTTGGTTAAGGCCCAAGTTGGTATGCAGCCCTTTTTTTAAATCTATTTTATTAGAATTTTGAAAGGATTTATACAAATAATCCAAAGAAAATGGTTGCGAACAATAGGAATATCAGGTAAAAAGTACAAACTTGGTAAAGTTAACATGTGAAGAATATGGTATTAAGGGAGATACAATATAGTAGTAGCATAATTCATGTAATCATGTCAACCAGCTTGACAATCAGGTGAAAAAGATAGACGAATAATGGTTAGAGATTTGGATCACAATACTTAGAAATCAAAGAATAAGGACTATGAGGAGGAAGGGAAAAGAAGAGGGGGATGAAGGAGTTGTGGCATATGGCATGGGTCCAGCTGTACCTAAAGAGTTTATTAGTTATTAGAATCAACATACAAATTACATTGTAGAATTATGAGAGAGGTAGCATTAGAGATTAGCTATTAGGTTTCGGTGCAGGTACCAGTCTGTGGTCTCAAAGAGTTTGAAAATTTGGTTTTGAGTGGTTATATAAACTCCCCATTTTTTGTAGAAGGGGAGAACTTATGTTTTGATATCAGGAAGGGTGGATCTCCATTCTAAGTATAGTAGGTGCAATAATTTTTGTTTAACTTCAATTAATGAGGGGGATGAGTAGGACGTCCAGTGTGTTAGGATTATTTTTTTGAAACAGTAACCTGTACTGTGAGAAAAGGGGTTGCAGATTTTCTGAGCGACCCTAAATCCTAACTTGTGAAGTTTGCTAATAAGCAGGCTAGGGGATCGGGAGGGAGAGTAATTGAAAGAATATTATATATAAAAATGAGGATCTTATTCCAGAAGTGTTTGATTTTTCCATATGTCCAAAGGCAGTGAAACAGAGAATCAAATGAATCATGGCACTTGGGGCAATTTCCTAAATCAGAGGGGACTGCATATTTTTATTGTGTTGAGGACAGGTATGCCCTCTGGAAGGTGTGAGCATGAACTTCTTGTAGATATGGGGAGCCTAAGGCTTTTAAAGTGGAGTCATAATGATCCAACAGCTGTATTATGGAGGTTATCAATGGAATGTCTATCTGCCACCATAAGGTCAAATCTCCCAATGAGTAGAAGTTGAGATTTTGATTATCTTAGCATAGATAAAGTTAGTTTTTTAATGAAAGTGTTCACATAGGTGTAGAGTGTTTATGAGTGGATCTGATATCAAAGAAGAGAGATTAATAGGTGGGAGGGAGAGGACATAATGACGTGCTTGCAGGTCCATAAAGAAATGATGTTGAGAAAGTCCATCTTTTTCTCGCACCACCTGGATCAAAACCGTTGCTGGTAATGTTAAGTCCTTTGTTTATCCATGTTTGGAAATGTGTGTAAGATAGGGAGAGGGTGAAGGAAGGGTTTCCCCAATGAGGAGTGTAAGGTGATGCTAAAGGGCTTCTTTTAAAAAAATTTGTTAAAGGAGATCCACAATTTCAAATTGTCATAATACAATATGGTTAAGAATTTGTGGAGGAATAATTGAGGCTTTGGAGTGGAGAAGTGCACTGGGAGAGTAGGGAGCAAAGAGTGCTTTATCAAAAAGGTTGTCTGTATAAGATAAGCTATCCAGAAGCCAGTCAGCAATATATCTGAGGAAAATTAATACAGAGTACGTTGAGAAGTCAGGGACTCTGAGCCCCCCATTTTTTGAGTAGTTTGCAATCTTGTTAAGGTTATTTTTGTTTTTTTCAATTGTCATATAAAAAGTGTCCTAATTTTGTTTATATTTTTTTAAGTCTTTTTTTGCTTAAATGAATAGGGAGCATTTGCATTAGATAATATAATTTTTGAAATTTTACACTTTTGTGAACAGCTATTCAGCCGAAGAGGGAAAGGGTAGGAGTTTCCAATTATCCAACTTTGTCCCATATTCAATTAGAAGCAAAAAGCTGAGATCCGCGAAAAAGTATCGGTGATTGCAACTTTTCAGGTGTCAGAGAAGTATTGCCGTATTCAATTCCGTTCACTTTTCATGTGCGCGAAAACGCAATGCAATGTAATAGGCGAAAAAGATTCACCTTTGAATAGATTGAGAAAATAAGTGCAAAATCACTATTTTGGGGAGCAAAGGTAGGGAAACCACTCAGCACCCTTGGGACAGCCCCCCAAAGAATAACTGCGTCAAAAACCCTTAAGAAAATTGAGGAACACCCCAAAAAAGTACTTTGAAAAAGGTGTGAAAAAGTGCAAAGTGGGGGTACAAACTTAAAAACTAGCAAAAAAGACTTTTGGGGGGCCTGCAAATATGGGAGAGGTGTTTTCTGGATTGCAGGTGTTTGCTTCAGGTAAATTTTTTACTTTTTTTTTAAAACTTTACTTTAGCGACTTTAAACCATGCTTGCACCCATTTTCAAGTACCCCAAATTTGACTGGACTACTTATTTCCCCCCAAAACACTGCATAATGCTATTCTTCACTACTTGTGCAACAACGCTAATTATAAGAAATGACACACCTTAAGCACCCCAAATAGCTTTGTTAGAGCTATTAAGCAGCATGTACTTTGAACCTCCAATGTTGGTGCATCTTTTAGGGGGTGTCAGGCTGGTTTCCACGGCTAAAATATGTGATGTAGGTGAAAAGTCCGGCAGGCGAAAAAGTATCGCGGGTGCAAAACTAATTGATTACTGCCCACAGTGTTTATTTTAGAAATAACAGGAGAAAAGTTTATTTCATATAATTTAGAAAGGTCATTGAATATTCGAACCCCCAAATATGTGGTTGATTAAGTATTTATATGAAAAGAGGCTACTGCAGGAATTAGGGAGGGTTGGTGTTGAGAATTTCCTATAGGTTATTAGTTCAGATTTGGAGACATTGATCTTATATCCAGATATTACTCCAAATTAAGTTATAATCCTCATTACTTCTGGGATGGAGGACTCTGGGTCCGAAACAAATAGGAGCATGTAGTCAATGCAACCTTAAGCTCAATGTCTCCAACTTGGATGCCATTGAAGGTGGGCAAATAAAAGGGGTGAAAGGGAACAATCCTGCCTGGTACCTTTTTGAATGGTAAAGGGGGAGAAGAGGAAACCATTACACGAGAACTGGGTTTGAGAAAGATGATAGAGTAATTTTATAGTGTCTATAGACAGTTCAGGAAAGCCAAATTTCAACAGAGTAGATAATAGATGTTGCCGTGAGCTAAGATCGAAAGCTTTCTCTGGGACAGAATGTCTATGATGGGGATCAGTGATTGAGGATGAAGCAGAGATAGCCATAATAACTTTTCTAACATTTACTACTGAGTGGCATCCCCATATAAAAAAAAAATATAAAGCCTGTCTGGTCTGGATGGATGATGTGGGGCAAAATTAGTTTTAGACGATTTGCTAGAATTTTAGCTAGTAATTTGTAATAGAGGTTTAGTAAAGTTATAGAGCAATAAGTTCCTGGAGAGGATGGGTCCTTTCCAGGTTTGGGAAGTAGTTTTAATATACCTCAGTTAAAGTGAGCTGGAAGAGATTTGGAGGAAATCATGGAGTTAAAAACAGATACTAAATTCTCACCTAGACTAGGAAGTAGAATTTAGTAGAAGTCACCACTTAGGCCATCTTGGCCAGGGGCTTTGTTAGGTGTTAGGTGCTGGATTGCTTTACAGACTTCATCTAAAGTGATAGGAGAGAGTAAGGATTGAGGCAGATCAGAAGAGATTTTAGGACATGGCAAGGTGTCCCAAAGAGTAGATGAGAAGGGAGAAATGGGGGGCAAGGGTTGGACTGACTTGGTCTCTTCCTTTGTTATGCTTTTTGTGCTATGTATAGTCAGTGCGCTTTGATACAATGTATAACTTGGATTAAGATCCATTATTTTCTACATTATAGGCATAGCCTTGTTGTCATGGCGATGGTATTCACAATTGTTTGAGACCTTTACTCCCCTACGCTGACATCATTTCCGCACAGGTGTGCTGTGAGTGATGCTGGAGAGGAGGGGACTGTTTGAATTCAGCATTCACTTGTATGGTGTTTTTATAAAAGTTCACCATCATTTTGTACAATTGGTCAATTTTTTCTGGAAACCAAACAAATCTTTATTACTAATGGTATTTAAATGATTAACCCATGGCAGGTGCTTATGTCCCATTTTGGAAACTTAGGTAGTAGAAGCTTTTCCTGTGGTATTGCCATAGCCTTTAATTTTGCTTTCAATAATGTCAATAATTAGTGTTTTTTATAACCTCTATCTGCAAAGTTGTTAATCATAATATCATTTTTTTCCGAAGCCATTTCAAGACTACTGCAAAAATTAGGATTTTGGTACTTACCGATAAATCCCATTCTCTGATTCCAAAGGGAACACTGGAGCCTCAGTACAATGAGGTATAGGAGTGGGTTAACTGGGAGCTGGCACTTTTAAATAACAAAAACTACTGGTAGCTAGCTCCTCCCTCTCTATACACCCCCAGGTCAGTCTAAAAACAACTGTGCCCGAGGAGAGCTGGAAAGTAAGGAGAAGGAGACAGAAAAGCTACATTAATCACATATACATAAGAAACCAAACATGTACATGAAAACAAGAACAGTTCAGTCAGACAACATTAAACACAAACCAGCGTCTGAACCTGTAAAACAGTAACAATGCAGATAGAACAGCGCAGGGTGGGTGTTCAGTGTCCCCTGTGGAATCGGAGAAAGGGATTTATCGGTAAGTACCAAAATCCTAATTTCTCCTTCATCCACCAGGGGACACTGGAGCTTCAGTACAATGGGGACATCCCAGAGCTTGAATCATGGATGGGAGAGCGCTGAGAGCCCTGCAACACTGCACGGCCGAACTCAGAAGCAGAGGCCGCAAAAGTATCAAAATGATAGAATCTTAGGAAGTGGCTGCTCTACACAGCTGGTTTAAGGAAACCCCACGAGATGCCACCCATGAAGGACCTAGTGAGCGTGTAGAATGCGCCACAATAGGACCTGGTGGTTGTTTGGAAACCACCACATATGCTTGCCTGATAGTGAAGTGAATCCATCTAGAAATGGTCTGTTTGGAGGCCGGACAACCTGGATGGGCCACATCAAATCGAATAAACAAGGCATTGGATTTACGGAGTCAACGTAAATCCGGAGTGCTCTGACTACAGGATTTTAAATTTGAAGAGTCATCCTTAAACACCGGAACCACGATAGGCTGGTTTATATGAAAGGCCTTCACCACTTTGGGGAGAAAAGCCTTTTGAGTATGCAGCTCCGCCCTATCTTTGTGGAAAATAAGGTAAGGAGGGCGGTAGGAAAAAGTACTGAGTTCTGACACACGCTTTGCTGAAGCGAGTGCCAATAGCAGAACCACCTTCCAGGTTAAGTACTTTATCTCCACTCTCTGTAATGGCTCAAAAGTATCAGACTGGGGGAAGGCCAACACCAAATCTAAATCCCATGGTGCAGTGGGAGGCACAAAAGGGAGTTGAATCCTGACAACTCCTTGGAGAAAAGTCTGTATATCCGGAAGCAAAGCCAATTTTCTCTGAAAGAAAATGGACAATGCGGATACCTGTACCTTTAACGAACCAAGACAAAGGCCTGCTGTGAGACCAGCCTGAAGAAAAAGAAGGAGACGTAATACTTTAAAGACTGACGGAGAAGAATTACGTCTCTCACGCCAAGCAACATATGTCTTCCATATGCAGTAGTAATGTTGAGAAGTGACTTCTTTCCTAGCCCGAATCATTGTGGGAATCACACTAGATGGAATACCCTTTTCCTGAGGATGGCCCTTTCAGTAGCCAGGCCATCAAATGAAGCCACCTTAAGTTGTGATAAACAAATGGGCCCTGAAGAAGGAGATAGTCCTGAAGAGGCAGTGGCCACGGCTCGTCTATTAACAGATTCTGTATCTTGGAGTACCACGCTCGTCTGGGCCAGTCTGGTGCTATCAAAAGCACCTTGATCCCTTCTCGCTTGATTCTTTGAAGCAAGTGCGGAATGAGCAGAAACGGAGGAAATAGGTAGATGTAATGAAACTTCCACGGAGCCATCAGTGCGTCCACTGCAGCTGCCCGTGGGTCCCTTGTTCTGGAGTAGTAAACTGGTAATTGGTATTTTAACCTTGACGCCATAAGGTCGGCTTGAGGACAGCCCCACCTCAGAGTTAATTGCTGGAACACCTGAGGATTGAGCGACCATTCCTCTGGATGAACGTCCTGCCGACTGAGGTAGTCGGCCTCCCAGTTTTTTACTCCTGGGATGAAGATCGCAGAAATTGCTACTGTGAATTCCTCTGCCCAAAGCAGAATCCTGGTTACCTCCCGCATGGCGGCTCTGCTTTTTGTGCCGCCCTACCTGTTTATATACGCCACTGCAGTGGTGTTGTCCGACTGTACTCTGATTGCCTGACCCTCTAGCAGCGGATGCGCCAGCTGGAGAGCATAAAATACCGCTCTCAACTCTAGGATATTTATAGGCAATTTGGCTTCCTGCTGCGTCCAGTGCCCCTGAAAATGCTTTCACAGAGTCCCTGCTCCCCAGCCCCTCAGACTTGCATCCGTGGTGAGGAGGGTCCAATCCCACACCACAAACCTTTTCTCCACCAGCAGGTGGGAAGGGTTCAACCACCAAATGAGAGATATCAAGTCTGAGGCACCAGGAGAACTCTGATGGAGAAATATGTGGGATCCTGACCACTGGGAGAGGAGATCCAGTTGAAAAGGATGGGCGTGATATCTTGCATACTGAATTGCCTCGAAGGCTGCTACCATCTTCCCAAGAAGGCAGATACAGAGATGTACAGACACTCAGTGATGTTGTAAGACCAGGCGCACCATATGCTGAATGGAGGCAGCCTTGTCTTGAGGCAGGAAAACTTTTTGTTGCACTGTGTCCAGTAGCATTCCCAGGATTAGTAAGCACTGTGTAGGGATCAGGGAGGACTTATTGAAATTTAGTATCCAACCGTGTTGCAGGAAGATGCTCTGAGTTAAGTGAATGTCCCTTAACAGCCGAGCTTCCGATGAGGCTTTTATCAAGAGATCGTCTAAGTATGGAACAATGACGACCCCCTGACCATGCAGCAGGGCCATCATTGCCGCCATAACTTTTGTGAATACTCTTGGAGCTGACAAAAGTCCAAAAGGTAGGGCCTGGAATTGAAAATGCAAGTCTAGGACCGCAAAACGAAGAAAGGCCTGATGGGGGGGCCAGATGGGATGTGGAGATAAGCATCCTTTATGTCTAAGGACACCAGAAACTCGTTCCTGTCAAGACCAACTATAACATTGGAGAGATTCCATCTTGAATTTGAAAACTCGAAGATGAGGGTTTAAATACTTGAGATTGAGTATGGGTCTCATGGAGCTGTTCGGTTTGGGCACCACAAACAGGCTGGAATAAAACCCTTGACCTCTCTGGTTCAGCTAATGCTGAAGATCTGGTGGATAGATTACAAATGCTCTTAGACGCTTCTCCAAGGAATGCAGCCGACTCTGTTTGGCTAACTGAATTAAATCGTCAGTTTGCGTACCTGTCTTAATCTCCTCTGCAAGCTGCAGAGCCCAGGCTTCAATGGCCTTATTTACCAAACAACTAACTAGTGCTGGACGCATCAAAACCCCTGCAACTGTATATAATGATTTTAATGTATGTTCCATCTTCCGATCCGAGGTTTCCTTTAGGGAAACCGCGCCAGGCACCGGAAAGCACCGCTTTCTTGGAAAGACGGGCTACTGATGGGTCCACTGCTGGAGGAGTTTCACATAATCTCCTACTGTCAGGTGGAAAGGGGGATAAGACAGATATTTCTTAGAAATTTGAAATTTTTTGTCTGGGTGTTTCCATGCGGAAGAAAGAATCTCATCCAGCTCTTCTGATGCTGGAAAAGTAACAGACTGTTTAAATCTTTTACCGAAAATAGATGGTTTTTCAGTAACCTCTAAATCCTCTACATGTAATACCTTGCATACTGCTGTAAATAAAGCATCCATGCCCTGAGATGCAGGTTCGGGGTCCTCAGGAATGTAAATTTCCTCTTCCTGAACCTAGCCCTCTTCAGGGTCCTGCAACTCCTCATCCTCTGGTTCATCCCAGCATAAGGGGTTATGAATCAATCCCTTACTAAGGACCTGAGCAGGAGAAAAAGCAGGCGGAGCCTGGGACATTGCTATTGTAAGTCCCTCAACAGATCTGGCCAGAGAGCGAGCCCAATCTGGTTCAGCTTCTGTCTGTCTTAGCCTCTCCCTTCTCCTTACGAGCTGCTTCCAGCTCTGATGACACATTTGATATAACTGATGTCAATTGATCAGACCACATAGGCTTAACTACAAGATCAGTATCTTGAGGCATAGACACACATTTATCACACAGTAAGGAAGTATTAGACTGTCCCTGTGTGAATTTCTCACCACAAGTCTTGCAAGAAAAAGACTTTTGGGCAGCTTTAGACCCCTTGGTAGACATGTCTATAGCACAGACACCACACACCCACACACAGAGAAAAGGACAGTAAGACTGCAATAACAGATTATACAATCACACACACAGAGACCATGCTGAAAGGGGCACAGAGGGAGATAAACTATGATCTTTGCAGCGCTAACAGAATAGTGCTGATAACAAGAAAAAAACTGCAAGTGCTGATACACAGAGTACTAGCCTGACTCCTGACACAGCTTTCTCTCCACCCTGTAGTGCGTGTAAAATGGCCACCAGCATCCTTCTGGAAGTGCTGAGGCTGCTGGGAGGCAGGAGCAGAAGGAGGACTTAGGCTATGCCCCCCCCCGCTATGACGCTCTCTGCGCTAGCAGAGCGCACATTGGATGCCCACCTAAACACTTGTCCTGGCTCCTCTGCTAACCAGAGAGCCAGGGATACACTGACCTTAGCCCTGCCTGTGCTGCTGGCAGCGGGCATGTGCTACGGGGTCCCACGATGTGCACTGCATGCAGCGCCTCTTTGGGCACCCCAGAGACTGAGGTCTCTGTAGCAGGAGACCTCAGCGCAAACCGCATGCAGCAGTGGTGAGGTCTCCCCGGCAGCTCCACCAGTGCAGACAGGCAGGGGCAGTAGGCTGCCTGTTTGTCCTCTTGCTGATAGCAGATCAACTTTTCAGAGCCCTAAGGAGGCTTATGACCACCTCACAGGGCACATTTTTTAGACTGACCTGGGGGGGTATAGAAGGGGGAGCTAGCTCCCAGTAGTTTTTTATTTAATGGTGCCAGCTTCTGGGTTCACCCACTCCTATACCCCATTGTACTGAGGCTCCAGTGTCCCCTGGTGGATGAAGGAGAAATGTCTGACCCTCAAAAATTGAGAATAGGGGAGTCCATATTTAGAAGATTTGGAATGGAAACTATTTGCATGCAAAAAGTTGTTCCTGTCTGTTGGTATACTTTATAGCATACTGCTAAGGACATCATTGCACTTACGTATTTCAACATCCAGAAACGTGACACAAAAATCAACTGTATATGTAAACTTAATGGGACTGTCTGAATCGTTGTGTTTATTGATGAATTCAATAAATTGATCTTTGGTACCTGTCCAAATAATAAAAATATTATCTATGTACCGGGTGTAAAACTTGATACACTCCAACACATTAGATGATTTAAAGAATATATCCCTTTCTGCCTTAAACATATACGCATTGGCATACAATGGGGCCACTTTAGACCCCATCACACAACCAACGCATTATAGGTACAGACGGCCATCAAAAGTAAAGTAGTTATGCATCAGAATCATGTCTAACAGTTTAACAACAAGATCAACATTTGGACCAAGGTAAAGGGGATTACCCTTTAATAATTCACAGACATCCTCAATACCATCAGTATTAGGTATAACTGTATACAGATTAGAGATATCTATACTGCATAGCAAACTATTGTGCAGTATGTCACGAATAGCCATTAATTTATTCGAAAAGGAGGTCCCATTAAGTTTACATATACAGTTGATGATTTTTGTGTTACGTTTCTGGATGTTGAAATACGTAAGTGCACTGCTGTCCTTAGCAGTATGCTATAAAGTATACAACTTTTTTGCATGCATATAGTTTCCATCCCAAATCTTCAAAATATGGGCTCATCTATTCTCAATTTTTGAGGGCCAGACATATTTGCAGTAGTCTTGATATGACTTCTGAAAAAAGTGACAGTATGATTAACAATTTTGCAGATAGAGGTTATGAAAAACACTCATTATTGACAGCAAATTTAAAGGCTATGGCAATACCACGGGAAAAGCTTCTACTACCTAAGGTTCCAAAATTGGGACATAAGCGCCTGCCATGGGTTAATCATTTTAATACCATTAGTGATAAAATGTGTTCAATTTTCAGAAAACATTGACCAATTGTACAAAATGATGGTAAACTTAACCTGGGTGATATGTCCTTGATGCCTTGCTATACTCGGGGCAGAAATATCCGAGATTGGGTAGTTAAGACGGACAGTAGTAAACTTGATAAAAGGGATGAGGATAGTTACCTTAGATCCAAGAATGGATGAAGACAGTTTTAATTATCCCCACAGTGGCAAGAGATACTTAATTAGACACAAGTTGAGCTGCATAGCAAAGTTTGTAATTTAATTAATAGCATGTCCTTGCAGATTTAGTTTTGTTGGAAAGACAGATCGCACCCGGCGTTACAGGATGGCACACCATCGGTCAGTGATCAGGGCGGCAATTAAGTCTGGTGCAAGAGACCAACCTGTAGCCAGACATTTTGTCCAGGCAGGACATAATCTATCAGCACTTAAATATCCTTATTGACCATATCCTACCTTTTATTAGAGGGGGCAATAGGTCTCAAAGGCTTCTGCAATGTGAATCACGGTGGATATACAGATTAGGCACATTGCATCCTAAAGGTCTCAATGATAATTTGGGGCTTAATTGTTTTGTTTGGCCCCGTGACCCAAGGATTATATATTAATGTTGCTTTTTACTATATACGCCATGTTGATAATCATTATCACTACAGGACGAGATCATTAAACTTTTTTTTATATTTTTTGAAGATGACTGGTAGTCTTGTGTGGCATTAATGCTGGTTCCTCTGATGAGGATTGAAATTGCATTTCCCTGTTACATATGTGTTGATATGGACATATGTTATTAATTCTGTATTGATGACGCTTTATATTGTCTCTCATTGTAAATTGACCTGTCCTCTTTTTTAGTTTCACAGCAACGCCATGACAATGGTTCGTAACTATGATGTCACAAGTGGGCGACACATGGCAGGACCCTGAAGCCGTGGCTGAGCACATGGTTCATTATCTTATTATGGGGACTGCCATCCAAATGGAAAATATATATATATTTATATAAAGCACTAATCCACGGCACTCACCATTCCTAGATTTGGGGTGCAACATGGTATGTGACCACATTGTTTAAATAGAAATCACAGGGGCTCTGCACTCACCATAATAACTAACAAGAATAATAATACACATAATAAACAGTGGGGTTTTGGTTCATGAATTGATCAATGCATTGAAGCTTGCAGCCCCCATCACGGGACCCCACTTTACTGCAAGTCCTTACTCTATTGCTCGGAATTATAACATGGAACTAGCCATCAAATTGGTGTTAAACTCAGGGTATGCTATCAAGGTATAAAGCTCACAGCAACTTTGCTTTTAAACGTGAGACAGTCACCAAGCACACCTATTACATCTAGGAAAACAGCTGACACAAGCTAGATTAAACAGGTTAAAAGGGGTGCATGAGAAAATGTAAATCACAAAATGATTAATTATAAAAATGAATCAAATAAACAAAAAGCACTAATCCACGGCACTCGCCATTCCTAGATTTGGGGTGCAACATAGTACGTGACCACATTGTTTAAATAGAAATCACAGGGGCTCTGCACACACCATAATAACTAACAATAATAAACATAATAAACAGTGGAGTTCTGGTTTATGAATTGATCAATGCATTTAAGCTTGCTGCCCCCGTCATATATGTATGTATATATATATATATAAATCATACAAACTCAGCACTCACCATTATATTGCAAACTGTACTTCTAATTCCTGGGAATGTTAGTTCCAAAGTATTGTAATAGTTTGTCAAGCTGACCAACCACATCACGGTCTTCCCATTCTGGTCAGTCCCTACATTCACTTTCAAAAATATGAGCATTTGGCTCTAGGTATCTTATTGATTTAAATACACATTATGCTTTTCCAATAGGTTTAGGTGCTGGCTCGCTTGCTTAAAGAAACAGAACCACACCCATGCATACTAACTAATGACACCTGTGGTATATGCTGACAAAATTTTTCTTACATATAAGAACATGGGGTGAAAGAGCAAGTGTGACCACAAACAGTTTACATAAACAATTGGCTTTGCCCATGGCACTTAAACATCTGCAATGCCAGTGGTATGTGACAACATCGTTTAACTAAAAAATATCATACAAACTCAGCACTCACCATTATATTCCAAACTGTACTTATAATTCGAGGGAATGTTAGTTCCAAAGTATTGCAATAGTTTAAAACAATGTAGTATTTTTGCGCAAAAACAGGGAGCAGCAACCAACCCAATAGTATCTCCAATACTATAGAAAAATCTAAAACACTCCAATGGGGATATGCGCTCCTTCTTGGAAATACGGTTCATGTGTATACCATACAGGGATGAAGAATGTCACAAAAGTTCCAAATAACTTTAAATCCTATTTCTTAGATTATGTAGATCATCCACGTCTTCCTTGCTGTATTCTATTAATGAAGAGCCTTGTGTAGGAACTCCCGGGCGATCTTCCTCTCCATGGTGCTGCAGATGGCTTGCTGCTGCTGGTCCGATCAGCAGCGGCAAGTCATCTGCAGCACCATGGAGTTATTTGGAACTTTTGTGACATTCTTCATCCCTGTATGGTATACACATGAACTGTATTTCCTAGAAGGAGCGCATATCCCATTGGAGTGTTTTAGATATTGCAATAGTTTGTCAAGCTGACCAACCACATCACGGTCTGTATGATTTTTTACATTTAAATTATGTGGTCACATACCACTGGCACTGCAGATGTTTAAGTGCCATGGGCAAAGCCAATTGTTTATGTAAACTGTTTGTGGTCACACTTGCTCTTTCAACCCATGTTCTTATATGTAAGTAAAATTTTGTCACCATATACCACAGGTGTCATTAGTTAGTATGCTTGGGTGTGGTTCTTTTTTCTATAAGCCAGTGAGCCAGTAGCTAAACCTATTGGAAAAGCATAATGTGTATTTAAATCAATGTGATACCTAGAGCCAAATGCTCATATTTTGGAAAGTCAGCATAGGGACTGACCAGAATGGGAAGACCATGATGTGGTTAGTCAGCTTGACAAACTGTTGCAATACTTTGGAACTAACATTTCCTGGAATTATAAGTACAGTTTGGAATATAATGGTGAGTGCTGAGTTTGTATGATTGTTTTTAATTTAAATGGTGTGGTCACATGCCACTGGCACCGCAGATGTTTGAGTCCCGTGGGCAAAGCCAATTGTTATTTATACATACAGTGTATATATATTATATAAACTCAAGCACTGAGGCCATAATTAATAAAATAATCTACAGATTATAGAGCATATAAATACTATTTTTTTTTAAATTCTTTAGAAGAATGCATTGCTGATCACTTTTATGCACTAATCTGCAATCTACTATGATAATTGTAGTTTTTATCCATGGTTGGTAGGATAATTTACAGATATAAGATATAAGTACAGTAGCAGCAAAATAAGTCAGTAGAGAATATTTCTTTATTAATATAGAATATGAAAGATCCTCAAATACAAACCCCCTAAAAATGTAACTTGTGTCAACTCAAAGTACAAGTTGACCCTAAGGCTTAAATGGAAGTGCAGAATTTGCTGTATCTTTGGGACATGCTGAGTTATTCTAACCTAAGACTTGAACAGGTTACATGTCAGTGACTTTATGACAGCCAAGAGGCAGCCAATATTCTGAAGTATAGTATAAAATATTAAAGACATTTTTATCTGATTTTCTAGGTACGGGCAAGTGCCTGCACAGTAATATTTCAACAATGTCCCCTTTCCAACTAAAACACATTGCTTTCTAAAACAAAGGTTAGCCACCTCCTTCAACATTAGACATTGCAAAGGTTCACTATAACAATAAAATATAATATACACTAGAGCTTTATTATATGATGTCTACCATCTCCTAAATAAACTTCAAAACTAGAGTGATCCTGTGAGAGCAATAAAACAGAGAATGGCAACTCAATAATTGCTCAGGTACTGGCAAGTCACATCCTGCTGTTTTTATCTTTTGTCTTCTCAGGAGTTTTGAATATCATGTAGGCATTTTCATTTTATATGTTATAAATGTCAATAAAGCAGCATGTTACAAAATGTGCTGCAATAATAAAATGTGTAAAAGTCTCAAATCCATGTGAAACGGATGAATCATATGCCTCCACAAAGAGATAGTGCTACTACAGTAATAGTGTACAGAATAAAATATTTTCTATACATTATTATGCACATTTTGCTGTAAATATAAGTGTTTTGAATACATTTTTCTAATTCTTTTCGAAATGCTCTACATTGCATATGTTTACTTAATATTAAGGCAGCAGGGTACATAAAATGCATTTCCTATGCTTTGCCTCATAAGATAATTATAATCGAAATTGGATCAGGATCACATAGTGAAGCCACACGCTAGATCTTCCTTATTATGTTAATGTACAAAACTTTATTATTTCATTAACACTCAGATGGCTATACAGAAATGGAAATGGACAGAATCCAGAATAGAACTGAAAGAACATATGACACCGTAGATATCAGAAAGTGCCCCAAACACCCCATTCAACCAAAGGAGAGAGCAAATGTACTTCAATCAGTCAGTAGCAATATTTTATACTTTCCATTTGTAGATAGTGCATTTGTTTTTATACAACTCCAACCATTTATATCACTTACTATATCTCTTGTACATTTCTTAGGTGAAGATAGTGAAGATACACAAATTTTCCATGCCAACGAGTTGAACTGGAAAATGGTACACAGTAGACACAAGTGAAAATATTTGGCAAATTATTACTGTTTTGTGGTCAGTGAAAAAAATCATTAAAATTGGACAAGATAAGTAGTAAAAATCTATTTGGAAAAATAAAAATAAATCATAAAGAGGAATTTTTGACAGCATATAATATCAATCTCCATATAGCTGGCATTCCCATTTGATTTGATGCTTTTTCATTATAGTATCTAGTCCCTAGAGACCTCTAAAGCTTGCCACACACTAGACCAACTTACATCCAATCATCCAACTAGTTGATTGGTTGGAATGAAAATCTGGTAATGTATGAAAGCAATTGACAATCTGCAATTTGCTCCCAAAGCCGGAAAATGGACAAAAACTGTTTGAACAAATTATTTAGATCAAACATTTAACAAACTTGTCTGACGTTCATTTTCATCAGTTTTCTGGCATTTAGGAGCAAATTGCTGATCATCATTTACTCCCATACGTTACCAGATTTTCATTCCAACCAATCAACTAGTTGGCTGGTTGGACAGATAATCTTTAGATGTGTGGCCAGCTTAACTATGCATGTTTTACATATCTCCTCAGTATCACAAATGAAATAAATAGCTCCACTTGTGGATCTTTTGAAATGCATTAGCCAGTAATAAATACACCTGGAGATCTGTCAAACAAGCACTGTTATAAGTCCCTGATGAATAGAGTTGGGAAACACTGACCTAGACAATAAAGGTACGGTATAATAAAAAGAACCAAGATGGAGAAGTTGGGAGTTTGCATAATGTTTAAAGTGTGTTTTTGTCTGACTGTTATTTTGACAGTTCTGTGTGCTGCAACTGTTATCAGGAGAACAGTGTTCTTGTTTTACATATTGTTGAATATGTTCTTGATTTACTTATTGTTCATGCCATTTTGTATATTACTTTGTTTATTTTTCACTTAAGCAACAATGGACACCGTTATATGGGTGAGGGGCAAACAACTTTGTTAACTGTTTTGTTTGAATATGAGGGGGCAAACAACTTTAACTGTTTTGTTTGAATATGAGGGGGCAAACAGCTTTAACTGTTTTGTTTGAATATGTACCAGGAAGTGTGAAATTACAGAGAAGATCTAAGGGTTGGTACAAATTAGACGATATGTCGGACGATTTTGTAGATTGGAATGACATATTGTTCATATCGTCTAAAGTGTACGCCCGATTGCACACTCCCACACAGCAACATCAAGGTTGTTCCATCTGACGTGCTGCACATCAGATGGATTGACCCAGGTGATGACGTGATGCTGGTGAGTGGAGCGGAGAACAATATTTCGGGCAGCCATACACCACTTCGTCGTGTAATGTGTACGGCTGACTGCTATATTGATAGATTGTGCGGCGGGTCAGTTATGATACACATGTTTTAATGGGTACCATTCCTTATACTGACTTCTTAATTTTTGCATAAATGTTCGAATGCTTTCTATTATCCCATAGATGTGTAACATGAGTCTTACTGGATAACTTCTCTTATTGCTAAGGTTACAATGATATGGACTATTAACTGTCATCTGGGATCAATGAACCGGTTTCCCTTTTCTTTTCCAATAATAAAATACACACAGACACTAATTAGAAAAATAGATTTTGGGTGGGGAATATGTAAATATAATAAAAAATTATTTGTGAAAAAATATCTAGATTTTATAATAAATATAATAAGTGTCAATATATCACAACTATCCCCTAAATTCTGTATTTCAATACCTTAACAGGTGAATCCACCCCACACTTCAACAAACAATTATACAGTACTACCTCATGAAATAAAAAATATATATACTGTATTTGATTTAAGAATAATGACATATATAAATAAAATTTTACTTATCCTTTGTAGGCAGCTGTTATGCTAATTTTTACATCAATCCTCCATTTGTAAAAAAATAACCATGTAAAAATAGAAGATAAGACACAATTTAGTGCAATATAGTCACAATGAGTCACAATTAGATAAAAATAAAACAAATCGTAGCACTTTGTATTAGAGATAAGTGATTCGGATTCCTTGGAATGCAACTGTATCTTCCTTGGAGGATACCACCACTTGCAGTGCCGGCACTACTGGCACCCCCTACAGTGCCGACACTGCCGATCCCAGCACTGCTGACACCGCCAGCAACCCCGCATCGAGGACACTGCCAACACCCCTGTACTGCCGACACCACTGGCACCCCTGAACTGCCGACACCACCAGCAACCCCTCATTGAGGGCAGTGCCACACTCAGAACACTGCCGGCACTCCTGCACTGCCGACCCACGCTGTATCCGATCTGCACTGTATTGGACCCATGTTGTATCCTTCCCACACTGTATCCGACCCGCACTGTATGTGACCAGGACTGTATGCAACCCACACTGTATCCAACACTGTATGCGACTAGGGGCCGAATTCAATTAGACGCGAAAAGCCGTTTTCGGCAAAAAGGTGCAGAATTGCGGCTTTGGGGTGCAAAGGTGGGGAAACCACCCTGCACCCTTGGGACAGGTCCCCAAAGCTTAACTGCATCAAAAAAATCTTAAAGTGAAGAACACCCCAAAAATTGACTTTGAAAAAGGGGGCAAAAGAGTACAAAGTTGGGGTACAAACTTAAAAACTAGCAAAATAAGATATAGGGGTGTCTGCAAGTATGGGGGAGGAATTTTTTGTTTGCAGGTGCTTGCTGAAGGTGCATTTTTCACGGTTTTTAAAACTTTTGCGATATTTAACCATGCTTGCACCCATTTTTATGTACCCCAAATTTGCTGGGGCTAGTTATTTTCTCCAAAAAAACATGCTAAATGCTATTCTTCACCACTTGTGCAAAGACATTAATTAGCAGTTACTGAGAGCATTTAAGTACCCCATCATAACTTCAGTAGGGCTATTCGGGGGCAACTACATTGATCCCCAATGTTAGTGCATCTTTTTGGGGGTGTCAGGCTCATTCCCCAAAACTGACAGCACTTTTTGCCTGTTTGCGTTTTGCCGGGTCCCGTTTTCGCTTCCTTTGGAATTGAATAGGGTGAATAGTGGGGCGCGTCCAACAAGTTTCTGCGGCCAAAACACGCCGATGGCGGTGAAATTATCGCGGCTAATTGAATACACCCCTAGGACTGTATGCGACCTGCACTGTTTCCGACTTGCACTGTATCCTACCCACACTCTATCCCGTACTGTATACTACCCACACTGTATCCGAATCGCACTGTATCCAACCCGCACTCTATCCAACCCACACTGCATCCCACACTGTATGCGACCCATACTGTATACAACCCACACTGTATCCCACCCACATTGTAAACTGCACTGTATCCAACCCACAGGTACGGAACGCTGTTTTTAGGATTGGGGAGATTTTGGAGAACTGCTCAACAAAAAGGCTGATTGATCACATTACTAATTTGCACAACATTTTTAAACAGAAATAACTACTGTGTATTTGTGCCCCTGCTCTGTTTCTTAGTTTAGCCAGCCAGCCGGTGGCTTATATTGGTGAACAATATCGTGAGCTGTGAAGTGGTCAAAATTGAGTGGAAACTACTGAAAATTGTTATTGAGGTTAATAATACTCTAGGAACAATACAAGGCCCAAATTATGTGATTTTAGCTTTTTTGTTAATTTTTGGAAAAATCTAAACCAGACACTGTTTTGGCAAAAACAAAACCTGGACGACGAATTAGAACCAAAACCACAAAAAATGGTCCAGCACACATCTCTACTTTGTATACAGATTCAGAAACTCAGTAGCACACAGATACACAAGTGTCACTTACTAATTTAATCAGCACAGTATCCTGAGTCCCAATCACATCACATTGCAGCTAGGATGCATTTTTGGGTGAAAATAACACCTGGCGCTAGCAGATTCACGCAGAACCTCTTGCTCTAAGAACCTGGTGTTTGCTGTGCCTGCAGCAAGAATGTATAAGTACACATCTGTAAAAGAAAACGTGATTTATCAGACCAGTTTACCTGCTTCTATTACTCCAGTTCTAATGCTCATGTGCCCAGTTTAGGTGAATAGGGGTCAGCATAGGCACTTTTAGCTTGATTCAGAAATTAGCATAATGCCTATGTGTACACCATTGAGTGATTATCCGCAGGGGCACTGAGGTCGGGGGGGGGGGTGAGTGGGTGCTAATTACCTGGGCCCAGGCTTGTTGGAATGGCCTGGGTCTGATGCCGCCCCCTTCCTCTTACCTGTCAGCAGCTCAGCAGCAGTCTCCTCTTCTCTAACACTGATCATACTACACCATAGATTTGCACTGGGCTGAGGGGCTCACGGCGCCCCCCTCCCCGGTGTGCACTGCAAACAGAGGTTTTTTTTAAGGGGTCGTGACCACACCTCCCACAATTAGTCCTCTGGCCTGAGCTGGCTCTTTACAGCCCTGATTATTAGCAGTCAATGCTTTCATCTGAGTCACACTGTGCATGAGTTAAGTTTCATTATCAATGTAGCACGCAAAATGATTGACAGACGGGAAGGTGGTGACTCAAATACAGGTGTGTTACAACCATTTTCTATACTTTTCTGCTGCCTGAAACTGCAATCCCATGTACAGTCAAAATGGCTCCAGTTCCCATGGCCATTCTGTGCAACCATAGGGTTACTCAGATTTATTGACTGATCTGCAACTGAGCTGCATCTTTTTACATAGTCACTTGGCTTTTCAAAGGTTCTGGTAGGTGTCTCAATATAAATCCAGTTTGCTGTGGCATTTGTTTATTTTTGCACAGCTGCTGCATACGGAACACATTTCCCTCATAGCCAGCATTAACTTTTTCAGTAATTTGTGCTACAGTTCCTCTTCTTTGAGATCGGATCAGATGGGCTAGCCTTTACTCCCCATGTGCATAAATGAGCCTCAAGTGCCCATGACCCTGTCCCCGATTCACTGGTTGTCCTTCCTTGGACCACTTTTGGTTGGTACTAACACCTGAATATCTGGAATACCCTACAAGACCTGCCATTTTGGAGATGACTTGACTCAGTCATCTAGCCATCACAATCTGGCCATTATCAAAACATAACTTTTTCTTTTCCCTGGTTTTCTTGCCCATACCCTATATATTTATCAGTTGGGCATTTTACATATACCATACACTTGTTTCTGCATCCTCTACTTCACCATTTGATTTAATAAATGCCATTCAGTAACTCAATTTACTTCTTTCTTCTCTCTTCACAAGCACTGTAGCGCTATTCAACTTGGCTCTTCTCTTCCACTGACATCACTAAGTTGCAGCATGCAACAATATGACACCACATCAGGTATAAGAACAGTGGGCTGGACACCATGTCATGTGTGGCAGTGGCTCCGGAATCATGTAGGATCAGGATACAGCCTTGTGATGTAAGGAGAAATCAGCAAGAAGACATCATGTTGGATGCCAACAGTAGCCTCTTTGGTAGTAATGTAATATTGCCATGCAATAAAAAAATAGCATTATTAGGTGCTACTTGCAGGTGGTGGAGCCTCTAGACTGCAGACTATTTATCCAACACCAAAATGTGACCATGCTATAGACTCCAGTCTAGGCTTTGCAGCTCTGTAGATCAGTATCTTGCAGTGTAGTGACTATAGCTGTTGGTAGTTTAGAGTGATCACTCTTAACTTATTAGCAATCATCAATTCAACTCACTGAAAGGTCAGATTTGGTCTGAATCCATTTATAATACTGTACATTATTATTTCACATGACTTTACATTTGCAACTTTATGTACACAGCAGCTGACTAATGCTCTCTTTCCTCTGTAATATCCAACTTTAAAATGTACTAGTAAATGGACCTGGCATCTGCCAGGTAACCTCATATGCTCCATCCCATATTGTGTCCTTGCCCTCTATTGTCACATTATACTCACCCCATACCTGGTCCTCTTCTGGCTCATCCAGTATTGTGCAGTGGGAGTTAGGGCAACAGCCACTACTAGGTGATTATGCAAACATAATGACATACATTTTATTAGGGAACAGTTTTAAAATAATAGATTAGAGTACCATTTTTTGCTCAGATGGGACACTTTCAATGTATCAGCACCCTCTCCCAGCAGCCTTCTATCTCTGTTTCCCTTTCCTAACTCACTGTTCTAACTGCTCTTACATTTTAATTTTTCTTTGCGCATCTTGTGGTTGGAGCCCACCATCACTTTTATTACAGGCATAATGTATCATCTCCTAATTCTGTAACATCTCCTAATTCTTCTTTGTGGGTAATATATAACATTTAACACTTGCAAGTGTTACTGGAATTCTCCCCACAGGAGTGTCACAGGCAAGCTTAACCTTGATTGTTATTGTCCAGTACAACATTCCTTGTCAAACAAGACTACATGATAATCAGGAAGATTAAACGTAACAAAAAAAACAACCTAAACAATGATCCCTTATTATGCCAACCCCATCATTGACTAAGCAACATTAATGGCATCAGTCGTATACCCTAAAATATTGATAATCATACTTTGATATTTGCTGTGATGATTGCTAAACACCAGTTATTGCATGTATAAAAGTGTTTCCACTATATCATTTGGTTATAATATATTAAAACACATTTGTATTAAAGATTTTTATGAATTTATTTAGTTGACAAAGTTAACAGTAAAAATATCTAGCTACAAAGTGAAACAGAGATGAGCAGGTTTAGTTACCTACAAACCAATCACACATGAATTTAGCAGTTTGGAGTTGAAGCGACTCCAGCTTGGGTGTCCATGTCAAGTTAGGATCCCAAAAGGAGACAAAATGTCATCTTCCCAGTGCCTGATCTAGCATGTTTTGGATTTCATATAAAAGTCCCACCCTTGTGATTGGGTGTTATTTCACACAGGAGATCGGAAGGAGAAGGTGTGGACTTTGGGCTGCATCACTGTGAGGCATTGTGTTGTGTGCTCAGGGCCAGGCACTGTTAAAAAACACTATGATTTGTGTTCACTTTCAGCCACTAAAAAAACACCATTAGGAGCACTGTGTTATTAAAAAAATGCCATAGGGTGCCACTGCCATAGGAGCACTTTGAAGCACTGTGTTGTGTGTTCAGGAACTGTGTTAAAACACTGTGGTCTGTTTAAACACTGTATTTAAAACACTGTTGTATGTTCAGGCACTGTGTTAAAGAAAAGTCATTAGGGTGCAATTACTTGGAGTGTTGTGGGGCACTGTGTTAAAAAATAATATCAAGAAGGAGACATTACAAGAGCACTTGTGCTGTGTGTTCAGGCACTGTATTAAAGAGAGCCATTAGGATGCCATTACTAGGAGCGCTGTGAGGCTCTGTGTTGTGCATTTAGGCACTGTGTTTAAAAAGAATTGACATTAGTGTACCATTAAAGTGAACCTGTACCTTTTTTCTCTTGGAAATCTATCACTATAGTTTAATATATTTATATTTTGCCTAAAAAATAGTATACTCTAATATGTTTGAGGCAGCTGCGCCCCAAAAATACCTCTTTGTTTAGTTGAGTTGCAGTTATTTAAAAAAAAAATGAAAAACAAAATATTTTTTTCCTGTTTTTGTGCAAAAAACCTGTTGTTATTTCTAATTCAATTTAAATTATATTGTCTATTTAGTGTATGTTCAGATGAGTGATGTAGCACATATAACTATTCTATGTGTGGTGGTGTCCCTCATCATCTAACCCCAAAACAATTATCAAGTGTAAAAATGAATATCTTGGCTGGGGTCATAATAAAACCAATCATGGATCAGTCAATAGAAGAGCAGGAGCAGCAACCCAGTACTAGTGCTGTGGCTGCTGCCAGTGATGATAATTCTTAAACATATACTAAAGCCAGTGGTCAAGAGGAAAGAAGGTTTAAGAAAGGGCACCTGAAATCTAAACAATATTTCCCAATGTTAAATAAAACATTACCTCTAACAATAAAGGGAAAGTTTACTGCCAAAAAAATGTAAAATTTCCAACATGCCATATACCACACACAGCGACAAGGAAAGGCTCAGGCCATGACCTTCCTTTGAGTGTGGGGGTCCTGCTACTGCTGTTTTATGCACTAGAATGCCTATAGTGGAAGCCAGGGCCAAACAAAGTCAGGCATATTCTGTAACCTTGCATGTGACAGCTTCTTGCTCTTTGTCTAGAGATCTCACCTTCAAAATAGCAAATCATGGCACAAAAAAACATACAGGCTGAAGAACAACTGTGTGTTCACAAACTTCACAACTCCCTGAGAAAAGTCTAAGGATGACTATGAGTGTTATGTGTGAGTCTGACATTTCTGACACTGTAATCCTAGACAAGCCTCCATCCACCATGTATGCACCCTTTGCAAATGTGAGGATGAGTAGCAGTAAATTTAAATTTAAAGATAGTGACAGAAACTGAGGATGCTACTGTGGAAGTGCAACAGGATGAGGGGGATATTTGTATATCTGAGGCTACTGAGGATGTTGATGATAAATGTGTTAGAGAAGAAGTTGAGGAAATTCAGGAAAACATTGTTGTTTGACAAGTAAGTCAGCCACCAGTGATAGCAGTTCTTGCCTATGATAAGAATAAGGTAGTTGTCATGCCTGGCAATAAGATAAAAAAAACACCTGCTTGTGTGAGATAATTTCTACCCAAATCCTGACAACATTTGTTAAGCTGTGTGTACCATTTGTGAAACCAAATTAAATAGAGTTGGGGTCCTAATCCATCTAGGAACTTCCTCCCAGTTACATTATTAGTAGCGAGTTCATGCAAGTTATTTGAGAATAATCAAAAACCTGTAAACAAAATACAAGCTGTCCAGCATCAGCTGCAGGAGCATGGATGGATCACCAACACCTTCATCATCAATCTCTTTAATTGGAGGTAGTTCTCCTGCATCCAATTTGCAAAGACTAACTGACTCCTCCCATATCCAGCATTCCCCAGAAGAATATTTGTTAGTGCTTCTGCTGCTGCTGGGGATGAATCTTCATCACAGAAGGGGACAAAGAAGACTAGTAGTTTCAAACAGCAATTAATTGTTAACAAACTATTTGCAGAAGAAGCAAGTATTTAAGCTACCATCCAGCTGTACAGTGGATAACTGAAGCCATGGCATGTATGCTAACAATAGATCTAACAATTGATCAGTCCAATATCTGCTACCAGTGCAACTGGTATTACACAGTAAGTTGAGGTCCTATGTCACTGCTACCAAATTCCATCTTGATTCCATTTTACCAGAACAGCTATTCCTTGCCTTTACAGGGAAGTTACAAAAACCTTATTTTCGGCCTAGAAAATGCCATCATGCTGAGTATCCACTTGACTACATATATGCAGACAAGCGGTATTGGTCAAACAAAAGATTACATGACTATGACAGCCAACTGGGTGGGTGCATCACCTTTAACAGCAACAGCAGCAGTATCTAACACACAATGCCAGCTCACTCACAGACAGGCTGCTCTCTGTATCACCAGCTTCACTAAAAAAACTGGTATCAAACTGTTGGAAAAACTAAGGGATGTGATAGCCAATTGGCTTACCCTGCTAAGTTTCTCCTCAGGGTTTGTCATTTTCAATAATACAAGTAACATTTTAAGAGCATTACAAATCGGTGAATTTGAACATTTACCATGTTGTGCACATACAATAAACTTGTTGGTTCAGAATTTTTTTAAATTAGATGAGAGGTGCATGCAGGATATGATATCTGTGGCCCATCAAAATTCTGGCCATTTTCGGCATTCAGCAACTGCATGACAGATCTTAAGAGATGCAAAAAGTTGTCAGCTCAAGTGGCACATGAGCCAACAACATCTTCTGCTTTAATTTATCCTACAAATGCTGCTGCCAGGGATAAATTGATCTTTCCCATGAGACCCACTGATGTCTAGGATGAGTCACCTCAGACCACCAGAGTGAAACAAAATTATGACATCTGGTTAGGCTCAAAAGAGTTGACAAAAATTCTTGACACCACTACAATGACTCAATCTGATACACTAAGCATCAATAGAATGTTGAAGAATTATTTCAATGACAATGTACAAATTAGCATGTCACACAGTCCCTTTGATTACTGGATTGTAACAAAGGGAAGTTGGAACCCCTTGAATGAACTAGCTTTGCTTTACTTAAGATGCTCAAGGCATAGGAGGCTTCTTCCTCAAAATGCAGAAAAACTGATGTTCATATAAATGTAATACAAATTTTATGAGGTCCACCTTTGCTGCCTATTACAACAAAGTATAGAGACTTCTGTAACAGTGGATTCCAGTGGGGATGAATCAATATTGTATGATGATGATGATATTAATACTACTGATGAGGGAAGAATGAGGATGATAATGACATCTTCCAACTGTAAAGATAATTATCAAGACTGTTAAACAAACCAAGCACTTCAACCACAAAAGTGGCAATCCCTCTCGCTGAAGTGCTTGATATGTTAAACTGTGCATGTCCTTTTTAATATACAACATAAGGGTGGGTGGAAGGGCCCAAGGACAATTCCATCTTTCACAACTTTTCATTATGGGCTTTGCCAAGATTGTGTGTGTTCTTTTGTATCTTGCAATGCCATCAATCACCAGCTTTTCATTCAGGCATATAGACCCCATTTCCTGCAGCTTCTCAGCAGATGCAGACTAGTATCATCAAATCATATACATATAATTATATAATAATTATTTATTCAATATGAATAGGTTTTTTTCTGACTTGAATCCTGAGGAATTAATCTTAATGGGATTTGTATGCTTGTTGTTTTATAGTGTTTTCCATGTCTCTGATTTGTTTTCTTTATAGTTATTTTCTGTAAACAATCAATCAAATCAATCTCATTTGGATTCTTGTATTTTTATTGTTCTTTGTCATGTTTTTTATTTATAGATACAGTATATTCTGTAATCAATCCATTAGTCAATCAATTAAATCAATTTAATTTGTATTTTGTATTTTAATAGATTAGTCCTTTCAATAATTTAATCAATTAATTAATTAACCAATAAATCAATTATTTACCTGACTTCCACTAATAAAAAAAAAACGTTAATTTGTGTAGGCCTCAGTCTCTGATATACAGTAGTTCTTGATTAATGAAAACATTTCTATAGCATTGTATAGTTTATATTAAACTGCCATCCTGTCTGCCACTGCAGTGCCAGTTCGTTAGATGTGCTACATTCTTTTTTAAACTACCATATGTTTGTGTCACTGCTCTGATGCTTAGTTTAGCCAGTGAACTCACTGCAGCCTTTGTCCAATAGTGTGAAAACTGAGAACAATATTGTGAGCTGGTCAAAATTGACTAGAAATGCCTGGAAATTAATGTTATTTAAATATAATAACACTGTAGGAACAAAAAAAGGCAAAAATTACATGATTTTAGCTGTTTTTGTCATTTAAAAAAAAAAAAATCCAGAGCAAAAACCAAAACCAAAACACTTGAGGGTGGTTTGGCAAAAGAAAATTAAAACACGATGATCTAGAACCAAAACAAAAACTTTAGGATCTGCACACTTTTCTAGTGAAAAGTAATCCAAAAAGAAAATGGTAAAAACGATAATTTACTTAGGACCAAACAATCTACAGAATCTCAATGAAAACACACATTTTACATTTTCCCCACATACAGCACATGACTTTTAAAGTTATACAGTACACACAGTATTTGAGGTCTTCAGCATACATCAAATTTTAGCTTGTGACACCACTGGTTAGGCTTGTTTCTAAAACTTTTAATACTTGAACTATAATTTAAGAATATAATACATGCCTGAAGAGAACAGAAAAACTGCCCTATCAGGTACAAACCCTGTCCCTTATGAATATGTAATATATGGACCTAGGATCTCTAAAACAAGTGCAAATGTAAAAAGGAAAAATATGAATCACAGTGCAGGTCCAAGGTATTAACACAAACATAGAGTTTTTTACTTGCTATTGCAAACAAACAAAGAGATGACTAGATTGTAAAACATTTAATATAATAGCACAAACTACAAACAAAAACACAATACTGTATTCATAGTATCATATATATATATATATATATATATATATATTCAAAGAGTATCAATCTTAGATTACCGAACAAATGAACATAAAAGGATGTTGATATAGGTCATCGGTTTTAATATATTTTATTAATAAACGTTATAATTTAAAAAGTAGTGAATATACATACATATATGTTACAACTACAAAAGTGTGCCGAATAATGGAGTCCTCCTATTTTCTTTGACTTACACATGTACAGTACTCATTGACTCCTGGGAGCACCACCAACTTACTGTATTAATTTAACTCAGATCCACAGTGGAACAGTAGTATTTATATACTGTTAGTATATTAAAGTAACATATATCTATATATATATATATATATATATATATATATATATTGTTGATACACAGAGAAGTGCCAGCACCAACTTGGACTTGTTTAGAGGATTTATGTAAAATACATTATAGAGATATAAATGTACTCCCTTACTGTAAAAAGGTGTCAGCTGAGCCTAATGTGATAGGACTTTTGGAAGAGCCCTTAATTGTGGAATGTTGCAAGTGTATTGGTGGTGAGCGACTGATGTATATTAGTGCAATTATTTGTGAGGTGTGCAATTTATCCAGCAAACATAGTATACAGAATATATAAGTTATAGATAAATAAATATATCACAATTTAAAAATGTATATACATACATATAAATAATACTGTTTAGTGTAAGCACAGGTTGTGCTGATGAGTTAATTATACACAATGTGCAAAAAGTGCTAATAAATATTTAAGATGATGCTAGATGCAATTCATACATTAAAACAAATGGAATTCATATATTTAAAATAGCCAGTAACACAGAGGAATTAATATGTAAAAACAAGTAAAAAACTAATTCTAAAAAGTTCCAGACTTGTTTCAAAAGTATAAGAAGTTTCTATGGAATATAATGCTTATCTGTAATAGTTAATTCAGGCAAAGGCAGCTACCCAACGCGTTTCATCCACTTGGGGACTTCATCAAGGGGTGCTTTTAATCAGGGCTTGCCACTTTTTATACCCTTTGTAAGACAGGGCTCTAATTGCCTCGTTAAGGCCATCTTTGACATCACTTCCGGTCAACCACATCCGGAAATGCGTTTTTTTTACAAAACGTTTAAAATTAGTTGGAAACATATGAATTATCACCCATCATCCTTAGTAGGATGTCCATAAGTCTTATATCAGTGTCAAGTTTATCATAGAGTGACTCAGGGCCACCGGCCATACAATGACTTCCGCCATTGCCCGCTCAGCTTCTGCCCCAAACATGTCATCATATCCATTTTGGCAATAATGTAGGTATGTTTTGGCATCTTTCAGAATGCGTCTGCATTTGTGGTTATGCATCTGCCATTTTGTTGCAGTCTATGCGCGACTATGTTAGTGGTCCGGGTCATCTTGTCTAGGTGGAGCCTCCAGGCATTCTCCAACTTCTGCCTTCATTGTTACTTCCGCCCATTGATGTCATCAAGTCTATTCCCTACTTGGCACTGTGATTAGTGCATACGTGGTGAATGTATCATGTGGCTGTTGTCAAGACGTCGGTATCATCGTTGCTATGGTGAAAGGGATGCCATCTTTCCATGCGCAGCTGATAATAATTGAAAAGGGGGAGAAATTAGCAAATATATTGGCAAATTTATGAAATAAGGAGCCTGGCTTCCTAGTATATGAATCACATCATATACTATAATTAATATCAGCTCTAAGCGAGTAATGTACGAGAGTGAGTGATGTGATGTTATTAAGAGTAAGACATGGTAATTAAAGCTTGTATAAGGTGATAATTATCCAAAGTCCAGAATTGATGTAGGAGATAAATTAGGTAAATTGAAGTCAATATTCCATAACTTTTTAATCCAGGTTGGTCAACAAAAGTATCTTCATTGTATTTCATAAATCTTCAACTCGCATGTGACCCATAATCCTTTAGGTGGACTGAGTGGCTAATGTGTGCCCTACTGTGGATATTATATACTACAACACTGAGTATTACTAGGTGGTCTCCCATCCAAGTACTAACCCAGCCCAATTGTGCTTAGCTTCCAAGATCAGATGAGATTGGGCGTCAGTACAATGGTAAGGTTGTAAATAATTTAGAGGATATCCACAGCTACCAACTCATCCATCATGGATGGGAGACCACCTCGGAATACTCAGTGTTGTAGGTTTCTTAGATATGATCTGAATTTTCACAAAACCTACTTTCTGCCACTGAAACTTAAAAAAGCAATGAAATTCCAATTATTGAGGCTGATGCCTTAATGGTCAGATTCAGCTGCTCACTGAGTGAGATTCCCGTCACTCGCTCATTGGAATACACACAGCCGAAGTATTAACCATGGCCACTAGTCAACCAAGGCCAGGGATCTCTGTGGAGCTGGGCACCCCCAATAAAGGGATCCCCCTCTCCAGGTAACCCAAGGTCTAGGCTTATAGACTGGGACTATCCCTGGCACCTCTGTCCGGTGGGTGCTGTGTTGATTGTGTATAGTGTATTGTTAAAAATATTTTGTCATTTGCAGGAGAACCACAGGTCCCAGTAAGCCTCTCCTACATGCTGGTACCTGTAGAACCACAAGTACCAGCATACATGGCATAAAGGCCCACTGGCACCTGCAGTCCACCAGTAAAGAAAATATTAAAATAAACACAATACACTTTAATTTTGTACTATTTTATTGTACTGCATCTTCACCTGGGGGGCGCTTCCTTTAAGCTTTTTTGTGTGGCCGCTGCCACTGCAGGGCTTTGCCATCTTTGTCTGGTGGGCATTAACAGACCAGGGCTTCTGTGTCTTCACCTGGCGGGTGCCAACCCGCCAGGGCTTTGGCTTCTTCACTTGGGGATGGCGGCCTTTAATCTCTTTTGCATGGCCACCACCACCCCAGGACTTTGGTGTCTTCACCTGGCAGGTACCAACCTGCCAGTATTTCTGATGTCTTTGCCTGAGATTTGGCAGCCAATTAGCTCTTCTGCATGGCTGCCACCTGCCCAGGGTTTCTGTTTTCTTCTTCACCTAGTGGGTGGCAGCCTGTGTCAACTCTTTTGCATGGCCGCCACCCACTGGGACTTCTGGCGTCTTCTTTCTTCAGCAACTCTTCATTGCTCCCTCCGGGCCATTGGACTACCATGCTGGGTCCCAGTGCCACTAACGCACACAAACGACAGTCATCTTGGTGCACCCAAGTGAAGCCGCATTGAGTACACCTGTTGAAGGTACCAACTGAGGCTACACAACAAGTTGAAACTTCCTATCTGCATAATGACACATTCGTGAGGTAATATTTTAAAAACTGTAACTTTCTAATTTACCTGGAACAATAGCTACCTTATAATACAAACCCCAAGACTAAATTCGCCCCCTACCCTGAGTTATGCCTTCCCAAAAATCTCCCATAGAGAACAGCAGAAAAATGGTCCTAATTGAGAGTGTCAGAAAAACTGACAGTTGGAATTTTAGATCACTCCCATATACTCATTTTTTATGTTTTGCCCTGAAATTTGGCAATATAATATATATTCCAAGTGCAGGGCAGCACTCACATAGTTCCAATTTGTCACGTTGTTGGGGTGTGTAGTCTCATTGGCAACAAGTATCCAAGTTGTCATAGTAAATAAGTAAAGAGAGCACTCACCAGGCTTTTCAATTTGTAGAAAACAGTTTGTTTATTGTTAACTCATGGTATTATCATTATAAACAATATGTCAAGACCACCAAAATCACCTGTTTAAATCTAAAGTACCTAAAACTCTAGTGTGAAATTTTCTTTTTTCTTTGTTTTGATGTTAATAACGAGGTCTAAGAATGAGCTAAAAACAAAAACAAAAAAGAAGAAACAACCTAATCAAATAAAAAAAAAATATATGTAAAATATATTATTATATTTAGCGGCAGAGGAATTAATTTAACCTTTTGGGTACTCAAACAACCTTAGAAACTGGCAAAAAATAGAAAAATCCCTGCACCTATCTAGCTCTATTGCGAGATGGCAGAAACATTTAATAATAATTATTCACATAAAAATTGTTGCACGTGATTTGCATAAAAGTATCTGTGTATGTAAAACAGTTTCCTAAATGAATGAGTGCTTCAATATTGATCAATTGCAGACTTTCAATGTCAATAATCCTTATTAAAAACAGTATTAATGTTTTAGTTCATGTCCATGTGTTCATAAATTTTGCCATATGGAATAATCCTGCTCAGAAAGTCTATATACACATACCACTGTTGGTACAATTATATGAACATTTATATGCTCTTTGCTGGGGATGTTACAGATAATTACCCAGTTATTATGCTCGAGATTTCTCACACAATGGGGATCCTTCTCAGTCCCTTGCTCAGGAACCCTTTCCCCCTTGGGAGTCCCTCCAAATCGCAGCCGGCTGCTGTAATGTTAGTCAGCGCTGACTCCGATGATTTTTAGCCTGCAGGCACTGTTTTGCTTACCGCAGCCCGTCGAATACTGTTCAGCAGGATGTGCGGACAAAGGGCCTTATATAGCAGTGCACGCTAATAATTGGGAATCTGTGCAGGCACCTGACCCATTCTACACATATGCAGAATGGGTCTGCAATCCCGCACACAGGCTGGCAGCAGACTGTCATTGATTGACAATCTGATGCTGTTTGTGGGTGGGGAAGGGGCGGTGATGGCCTCAGTTTCCCGAAATGGAGGCATGTCATCATCGTTATAGGGGAGGGAAGAGACCAGGATCTTAATCGGCTGACAGAGATTTCCTGGCCTCTTCCTCTCATCTGCGGAACTACAACATATATTTGTGTATACTGCATAGCTAAGAAATATTTACTATAAGCATTGCATGGCAATACATAAGGATAAGACATCTAAGCATAGGAAGAGAAGACATTGCATTAATTTGGAATACTGACTATACACAATATTAGTCATTATTTGATACACAACATTGTTTGATACAATTTGCTACTTCCTTCTTGGAGCTGATGAAAGCATTTGGCCTTAAGAAATAATTATTTTCAACATAAGTAACAGAATAAACTATAATAAGTAATGAACCACTGTGTTACTAAACACTGATCATATTGAAAGTGACCAATTGACAACTGTTTTGTTTTGCATATTTTATTGTACACGTTAATTTTCATATCTTTTGCACAATTCTATCTTTTTATATTTCACCATCTTAACAAATTTAAAACAGTGAGATTTTAATGCATACCTATTAAAAATATAACATTTTTAATTACCAAAGTGGGTCCCAGTGCACCCATTAAAATGACTAACTTTTCTTTTTTGTATATGTGATTTTTATAATGTTTAGGTAGTGGGTAGCACCTCAGCAAGCTTTATATGTATTCTGTAGATACAGATGAACTGAGTTACAGCTAATTGGAGAGAGGAGAAACAAAACTGTAAACTATTATATAATAGATGGCTGGTGTGGGATTGGTGCTCTATTTGTAACTACTATTTATAAAGAGAGTCTGACTTACTGTCCTTCTTTTTGTGATGGACTGAAATATAAGAGTAGTTTGTGCACTAAGACAGATCAGTTGGTGAATTTGTTCTTCTTAAAAGGTAACTTCAATGTTGGGGTGCATAGAAGGATAAAACCTCTCTATGTGGGTGAAACTAATTATTATGGGTATATTTACTAAAAGTCGATTATAATCTATTTTGATCAATTTAAAATTGATAAAAATCAATGAAAGTCTATGAAAATCGATCAACATACATTAGATATTGTGTTTCTGTGGCTAAATCGAACAATATTTGATTTTGTGTTTTATGTACTGCATTAGTAAATGTGGTGTTGATCAATTTTAAACCAAACTCAATTTAAATCAACCTTTAGTAAATATACCCCTTATAATATGAGCAAATCATTCTTGGACATTACAACACGCCAGGGGATATTATTCAAAGAAAGCTGCTAATAAGGGCCATGTGGTGTGGTGTTGTGGTAGGGCACATGGGGTAGTCTGAGAGCATGTGGAGAGTTAAATGATGATGGGACCCAGAATAAGAAGATAGCTATACACTCGCACAGACCATAAATTAAGTTATCTTCTCTGTATTTTATCTTTGTTGAATGACAACATAAATTCTACCAGTGAAGTGTATCAGAAAATCTTTAGCTTAAGAATAGACTAATAATTTTAAATTACAAGAGCAATATTCTGTTATTAGGTGTTCATAGACTGGTATGTTATATAACAAAAATGTTACACTAAACCTGGGCATACACTTATACAATTGTCTGACTACTATAAGATTCACAACCTCTTTGTAAGTTATTGTAAGAGTGTTTACTCACTCATGATCATTTTTTATCTTAAGAAGACAAGTCACATCTGCTTGTCTGGTTTTATGGGGGTCCTAATATTTATGCGAGGTGATGGTACAATATCGGACAAACCTGGAAGTGTGTGCACACCATCAGTCAGTCTGACCAATACTTCTGCTCCTGCAGTCTCAATCTTTTCAGCAGATGGTTTCAAGAGATGGGCATCACAGATTGCAGGGTAGAGTGTAAAAGAGTGTACTCATGAGTCTGCATGTTCATCTGGACTTTCAATCGTACTGTGGCCCTGATTCAGAGCCGGACGCTCTGACAGAGCACTCGCTCTGAATCAGGGCCAGTCTTTTTTTTTTTTTAAATGGCCTCCTGGCAGCTCGCATAGCTGTGGGTGGCCACCCATAGCTATAGCGAGCGGCCAGGAAGATGGTCGTGATGGTCAAGACCATCGTGACCATCGGGCTTGCGATGAGACCCTTGTGGTAGGGTATTGTTGCCGCAAGCCCCAGGGAGATTTCAGCTCTAACAAAGCCAAATTCTCTCCCAATGACATCGCTCGTGATGTCAGTGGGGCCGTCCCCAAACGGAGGCGTTCACATGGGAACACCTCCGTTTGGGCATCCACTCCCCTGGCCCGACCACCAAAGGGGGCGTGCTGTCACTCAACATCGACAGCACGCCCCCTTTGGTATGAGACCTGGAGCGACGGATTGCCCGTCGTTATCCGGGTCTCACGCATGCGCACGACGGAGCCGGCTCCGTAGTGCGCATGCGCTCTAGGCCACCATCGACCCAGTTGCGAGCGCTCAGATGCAACTGGGTCTGAATCAGGCCCTGTAAGAGGAAAAGTATGTTTTTGTTAAAGTGTGTACCTAGCTTTACAGACTTTTTGAGATCCTTCATAGAAATTTTTTAAAATTTACTTGTATTATCTCATTTTAAAATTTCTTAATAAAACATGTAAAATATAGTGTGAAAATGTAATTAAATGTGCAAATGTTTTTAATATTAATTATCACAACAGCAGCTGTCCTCATTATTTCTTATACTTATTCACAAAATATGTTGTTGTTATCCTCTAATATGGCATTGACCATGTAATATACTTTTTATATACATCTTCCTGTGGGCTTCATTTTGTTTATTTATTTGAGACACATAATTAGATTTATCAAATTTTTTAATTTGGCATGGTTTAAGCATATTGATAATTATGTCCTTAAAAACACAGATTTAAAGGAGTGCTCATAGTTACCAAAAAAAAGTCCTATAATTTTGCCTCTATATTATAGACATTTCTAATACTATTTATTTGCAATTATATTAATTTGTTATTGCATTTAAGGAAGTATGTGCAATTTTCTTTAAATGCTATGCATGTAACATCACTTTATTAGTGTAAAGAACATTACTAGTATAATATTGTAATTAATATGTTCTATATAAGATAAACCTCAGGACAACCAGGTGCACCCCTCATAAAGCATACTGTAAGTGATAATTGCCATTGGTAAGCCATTCTGAAAAATTTATTTGCCATTACACCTAAATACAGTAGAACAATTGCCCTCTTGAGTACTATGGTAAGTATTCACATTCCATAATGTTTGCTTTATGTTTTTCTCTTTTGTAGAAGTGCACTTTGCTGTGCAATTTTCAATCTTATTTAACAGTTATTGGCACAAGACACCAGATAATGCTTTTAGATGCAAAGTACGTACTTGTCACATATGGTGCCAAAATCAAAGTGTGTCCATAAAGCAAAGACAATAATCAGATTTATCTTGGATGTTGTAATTGACCAATTGCCAAAGCTTCCTCTTATAACACATTTCTCAAACTAATAATGACAATTAATGTTTCCCAATGTAATAATTTTCTCTTTTTTCCTCATGTTTTTTTAATAGAACCTGCTCTTTTAAATGTTGTACACTTTAACCTATAATATCCTCATTTATCTTTTGAAATAAACTATTATCTGCCATTTTTCTATGCCCTTCAACTATACCCTGATTTTATCTGTTGTAATAAAGTTGTTCATCTAACAGTGTTATAGAATCTGATTGGTTGGAACAGCTCATGGGGCAGACACATGAGAAGTTTTGAGAACCAAATTGAACCACTTTTCATGTAGGTCTACCTGGTAGTGCTAAAACCTTGGCACAAGCAAACATTCATGATAAAGTGCACAGATTGCTTGCTTATAGCTACCCACATTCAAAGTTGAATATCAGTGGTTGGAGAGAATTCAAAATGAGGAAGCGGCACAAGATCATGCTAGTTAGCAAAAAGGACCTATAGATACAGATAAAAGAAAGCATGCACTGACTGCATCAGAATTCCAGGCTTGGGGGCATCTTCAGTACAGCAAAAAAAAAATTAAAAACAGTTTTCATTACTAACTTGCATAAAATTGAACAATTGGAGGGCACCCACCATTTTCATCAAAAACTTGAGTGTTATATTTACACACCACCAGTGCCAATGTTTTAGTCCCTTTGTCAAGGTTAGCAGCACCACAAAAGCCACAAACATGGAATGTCAGCAAGTAAAAGACCAACAAAAGTGTTAGATTATAACATGTGCAAGTAATCAATTATGTGAACCTCATCAAATAGGCATATAACATGGGGAACTATGCAGTCATAGAAACCATCTGCTGATTGGCTGACAGTGTCCAACTCTTAGTCAATCAGTGCTCTACCAATGTACATGGACTTGGGAGTTTGCATTTTTTTGTTTTGCCAAAATCCTGGACTTCTACCTGTATAAGAGGTCCAAGCACATCCAAGGACAAGGTACAGTAAGTATGAAGTGTGAGTATGTGCAATAAAGTGTTACAACATTCAGTGTGTGTGTCATACTGTATTTTCTTATGGAACTATAGGTGTCAGTGTGCACTAAATGTTCAGGCATGCTGGCACCTGTTTTCACAGTGCCTATCCTGCTAGGAAAGGTTTTCTGGGACCTGTAGTTCCACTCTAAAGAACAATAATAAAACTTTATTTTACACCATTACCCCTTTACCTACTGCCTAAAGCTACAGGAAAGAGCCCAGGGTTGGTTGATCCTTGGGAGAGAGGACCCCAATTTATTTTTGGGGTCCCCACTTTCTGAGGATTTCCAGCCCTGGGCTGACCAGTTTGGGACTGGTTTCACACTATGGCAGGGGACCCACATGCTGTGAGTCTCCCTGCTATAGTGTAATCCCCTGACTGGTCAGCCACCTGCTGATTACTGAAAATAGGGGGAACTCCATGCTGGATGTTACCCTTATTTACCAATACCAGGCCAGATTCAGAGTTATAGGGCTGGTTATGCTTTTGGGGAAGACCCCACACCATTTATTTGTATAAATGAATGTAGTGATGCTAATACATTTGTCGTGCCAAACCAAATAAATAAATTGAACAAACACTGAATAAATAAGGTTATAAAATCAGACAAATAATTATTCTAGGCTGAGACACTTCCTATTTCCTAGTGGCAGCTCTTGATCAAAATACTATGGTTCACATACTATAGGTAGTAAATCTGAAATAATATAGATAACAAAGTGCCTCCTAGTGCAATATAACAAAGACAATTCTAAAAGTGATCCAAATATTACTTAGTACTTAATCAGGAGGATTTGGATAATTCTACTAGAGCTCCTTAAATAACCTATCTAATGATTAAACAATTAACATGTGCTTTGAATCCACAGGAACTAGATGGCTTACCATTTCTGGCTCCTGTTTGTATATAGAACATATAATCCCATAGAAAGTATTGTGTCCCAACCAATATATTTCTGGATGGTGAAAACCACTTCTCCACTCCATCTGCTTTTTTTGGAACAAGTAATAATATAGTTGTCACATAAATTATCATAATGCAATCTTTTATATATGCTGTTAGGAGCTAAACATGAATCCACAGGACGGATCCCAATTAGAGGCCCCAACCAATATGGCTGTGGACCAGAAGTGGGGTATCAATTCACAATGTCTATAAGTTCTATGTGCTTCAACCATAATGGCCGCAATCACCAGAAGTATACTATTAGAGTAATGGATGTTAATTCTCAGATAGAACAAATGTCCTGCCTATGTTATTATACAAATATACATGCAATCCAGTCTCCCTGTTTGCATTATTTGTATGCCAGCTTGTTTATTTTATTTTCTCTGAATACAATCACATAGTCCGATCATGTAACTTCCATTTGTTTGCCATTTTGTTGTGCGCAGGGGAAAAGCATCTCCATGGTCAAAAAGACATAAAGTATAGACAGTTCAAAGCATTCTTAGACAGATTATGTTCTCACACATATATATATATATATATATTATATATATATATATATATATATATATATATATATATGAATGTATTACTACTGTAATTCTTGGTGTGAGCAACCATGCTCAAAGACACCATTTTTAATATAGTATATGGAGCCTCCAGTTAAAATAGGTAACAAACAACATATAAAAATACCTAAAAAAAGAAAACATTGTTAACCAAGTTGAACAGGAGGATTAGATCTAGACAATCTAGTCTCATACCATAATGTAGCATGAAAATAATTATGAATTTTTTGTTTAATCTAAGTAGTCAAGGTATCAATAAAAAATTCCCAGATGGAGAAAAACATTTCAAGTCATTGTTCTTTGTGCAAGTACTTTTCCATCCAGTCCCTCTTACAAACATGAAAAGTTTTATTTTAAACATCTGAAAAGAAGGAGTTGAAGGATGTATCTACTGCTGGAGTATACATTTCTTCACCACGGCTGAAAGAATTAAAAGCTGTTTGCTGCAACATGGGGAGATTTTGGAAGTGGTTGTCAAAATGCAAAATATGGCCCATTCTGGGGTCAATGGTAAAAAATTTACTAATTCTGAAAAAGAAAATTGCTTAACCTGAAGCCAAAACATTTTAATAGGGGTAAAATCCCAAAAACATTGACAGAGGGAAGCATCTAGTCTAGTACATTTTAGACAAATCAACGAGGAGAGAGTACAATTGGATGGAAATGGGAAAGGGTTAAATAGCCTCTATAAAAATTGTTATAAAAGTCTTGATATGTTATGGTTGATAAAACTCAGAGTAAAGAAGTGCTTGTAAAATGTTTGATTCTCTTAGATATGTAAAATGTTTCTTCCATTGAGTTATACCAGTATCATAATGATCCCTATAAAATGGTGCTTGAAGTATCTTATAAAAGAAGGAGAAAGCTCCCCTAGAACTGTCAGAGGATTGGAGGGCTGTATTTAACTGATTCAACTAGTCCAGTGGTTCTCAAGCTTGGTCCTCAGGACCCCACACAGTTCATGTTTTGCAGGTCACCCAGCAGGTGTACAGGTGTATTCATTACTCACTGACACATTTAGAAAAATCCACAGGTGGAACTAATTATTTCACTTGTAATTCTATGAGGAGACAAGGAAAATGCATTGTTTTGGGTCCGAAGGACCGAGTTTGAGAACCAGTGAACTAGTCCAACGGTGAGAGGAAGGAGGCAACTTTAGAAACATAATGTTGTGCTTGTAAAAAAGATAAATTATACTGTAAAAAAAAATGGGGATAATGTTTTCAACTGGAATATCCAGAAGAATTCCCTTCTGGAAAGTTTATTTTGAAAATCCTTCCTCTTTCTCACAGCTTAATATATTAAATTGCCTAAAATTTTAAGCATATTGGATCAGCATTATGATTGATTTTAAAATGTTTGGGAACAGAATGATTGTCCAACTTATTTTTGATTGCCCTAACATGTTCTTGTATGCATATTTTAATGGATGTTTCATCTTACCAATATATGTAAGCCCACATGGGCATTCTAACAGATAAATCACTGACATACTGTTTTGTAATTCATATCCATAAATATATACCTTTAGGTGTTTTCAGATTTTCATATAGTATGTGTGAATTGACAAATATTACACACTGTCCACATTTATAAAAACCCATACATTTCTTGCCCCATAAACACTTATTCTCTACTAATTTAGATTGAAGCAAACCGGATGCCAGAATGTTTTTTAAACTTCTCTCCTTTTTAAATACTATTTGGGTTTTGTCTGGCAGAACCCTACAAAGTACATTCTGTTTTCAAGATATCACAATGTTTTCCCAAGAATTTTCTAATACATTTATTTAAATTGTTGAATGCCTTAAAAAAACCTAAGGTTTTCTTTGTTTCTATCCCTTGTTTTATATTTAAATAGTTCCTTTCTATCCATGTCTCTAGTTTTCTGTAAAGCTTGTTCAATTAGTTATTTTCCATTAAAATGATTTGCATACACATCCAATTGTTCTTCACTTGTTTATCACTGCAATTCTTTTTTATGCTGGAAATTGAGAATAGTATATTCTTCTTCCAATTTTCAGCGTGTCCACTTTTGAAATGTAAATAGCTTTTTGTGTTGACAGTTTTGATAAAATTATTGGTGAAGATTTTAGAATCTTCAATTATCAAACTTAGATATAAAATTGTAATTATATTCATTCTCATTGATATAAGCTAAAAACTTTTTGAGCGCATCCTGTATCTCATATAATTTATTTATTACACATTATTTATATAGCACACACATATTCCACAGGTCTTTAAAAAATAATTTTTGGCCATTCACATCAGTCTCTGCCCCAGAGGAGCTCCCTACCACATGTACACATCATACACACTAGGGTTAATTTGTTTTGTTGGAAGCCAATTAACATACCAGTATATTTTTGGAGTGTGGGAGGACACTAGAGCCCCCAGAGGAAACCCATGCAAGCACAGGGATAATATATTCAAACTCTACACAATTAGGGCCATAGTGAAAATTGAACCCACAATCTCAATGCTGTGAAACAGCAATGCTAACATTATACCATCTGTGCTGTCCACATGTCATATAATAAAAAATATTTTTTTTAAAAGGATTATTATGATAAATATGTTTTTCCTCCCAGCTATCCATAAGCAAGTTTGCAAAGCTTGGTGCAAAGAATGGTGCCCATTGCTTTGCCACAAATTTAAAGATATAAATGATCCAAACATTTTAAATAACTATATTATATTATTATATGTTGCAATGTAGCAGGTGGAGGCGAAAACTGGTTATTGTATCCACTTCTGGTTTTTACCATCCATGGCCATACTGGATGGGGCACATTAGTTTCATTGGAATTATTGTGTTCTATCTACAATTAGAAACTGGAAATAGTATGCATTCCAGTTCCCATTGAGTCTAAGCAAATGTTAATAGCTTGATCATTAAATAGGGTATATAAGGAGCCCTGGTAGCATTATACAACATCCTCTGGATTAAGTACTAAGTAATCAAAAGGACGAAACATGTTGAAGTACAACTACAGTAGGGCTGTTCCAGTCATATTGCTGCTTTGATTTCTGATGCTAAGATAAGCTCTACTATTTTAGCTTACATGTAGGTGCATGTGTAATACATTTGTTTAAAATGTATTACACCATTTGCTGTTATCTGCACTTTACATGCTATTGGCACCACAGATATCATGGCTAACCAGAAGCTACCTTACTGATTTGTTATAAGAACTTATCTTAAGGGCGTAAAAGGCTCATTTAGGCCAAACACAAGGTACAGATACACATGAAATCGGAGACAATATTTGAATCACTTTTAGAAGTATTTTTGTTATATTGCACTAGGAGGTGCCTTGTTGTCTCTCTCTCTCTCTCTCTCTCTCTATATATATATATATATATATATATATATATATATATATATATATTGTATTAACAATTCAGCAGGATTCACTTTCCAGGGCATCTCTTTGTCACAATAAACAATCTTACTTTATTGGTTTCACATCAATGGTGTCATAGTCAATGTTTTGACTGTCAGAACGCAACCTTTCTCAAGACTCCACATGTGCAGAGGGCAAGCACACAACTCTAGCCCCATCTGAGCTCCTTAATATACCACTATAGATTTTTCAATAAGCTACCTCCTCCCATTGGTTCCCTCCAGGTCTTGAAGCAAAACACCCATCAAGGAAAACTTATTTATATACCATAGGAATCAAACCTATAAGTCGGGCAGTATATTCCTTCCTAGCTCGCATCACTGTAATGTCAATCCATGCTTCTGGCGTGTGTACCAACAGATTCTCCTGCTTTACCTTCTTGATGAATGGCCAGATAACTTAATTTCTACAGGTGAAAATGTTCATTTTTCACCTGCTTTTGTAGAAATTAAGTGATTATGAATAGAACCCCAAATGAGAAGAAAAACTCATACATTCATCATTAATTACCTAGAAAAAAACTAGGCAAATCTTAAGAGATAACATTGCCCTCATCCAGAAATCATTGGATACAGAAATCCCCAATTAAACTGATAAATAAGGCAGCAATCCAGAAAGATTACAATTGGCCTCCTACAAGGGAACAAAAGTCTTCAGAAAATCAGGTGGTAAAGATGGAATTTCCCAGGTGCAGTACCACATCAGGTTTCAAATTCACAAGTACCCAAGCATTTTGACCCTTGGATTCACTGTTAGTCAAGTGCATATATTTGGAACTAACATTCCCTGTATTCAAAGGAATTACAGTTTGAAAAGTGAGTGATGAGTTTGTTTGATATTTTTTATGTAGATGGTGTGGTCACATACCAAGGGCATCCCAGATGGTTGAGTGCCATGGATTAAGCTTGTCATTTATTTAAAATTTGTAGTCACACTGGCAAGGGCATCTGCTTTTCAAATGTAAGACAAACTGTCAGTCTATCCCCGGTGCTTATTAAGTGATATCCCTGGGTGTGGTCCTGTCTCTTTAAGCAAGGACCCATATTCATGTTAAAAATGTGTGCAAGTTTGAGCCAAATATGGAAGATCAAAGATATATCTTACTGTTACTTACTGTTGTCTGTTTAATGTATTTTCCTGATGACGGGGCTTTTACAGCTTTGAAACGTTGAAGTAAAACTTTGTCTTTTCAAATTCCTGGAGTGACGCTCTGTGTTTATCCACTATTGGTGGCCCTTCACCCTGCTTCTTTATGTCTCCTACTGAGTGAGCACCCAGGTCTAGTATTGCTTCAGAAATGCTAGAGTGCTGGACCATTTTACCTATATATATATATATATATATATATATATATATATATAGGCCCTTGATTCAAATTATCTCAGTTTGCATTTGTTATTACTATTCGGGAGAAGGACTATACATAAATATGTTGCTGCTGAATTAAAAAGCAATGGTGGCATATCCTTGTGTTATAGCCGCATTGATTTAAAGAAATGAACAATTGTATATAGAATCAAGTACACACATATTTTAAAACACCTTATTTTTCTTGTCTGTGGCTTTAATAGCTTTCTTTTATATTATTGTTTTTTCTAAACAGAAAATAATAAGATTTCAATTAAGTTTGAGGGGAATCACCACCTACGTATACATCAATACTAAGGTATTTTTTTATATGGAGTGTTTTCCGTTTCACTATTTTTTATCTACAAGTTGTTGATGGGAGTGGTGACCTTCACATTATTGTTTAACTCTTGTTTAACTCTTAGTGGGCTACATTTAGGCTTGGGGTTAATGTACAGTAGTAAATCTACTGGTATATTACAATATTAATAAAGTTTTCCCTCTGCTAGAGCTCTCAGAGGAGAAATGCAGCTGATTACTATGGGTGGCAGTGCCAACGATTCTCATCATTTGGATTTGCCCCCTCACTGCATAATGTTAGGGAGTTATGAGTCCATGAAAAGTGGGTGTGGCCAAGATGACATGACTTTCTGAGAACCACATCATTGTGACCCAGACCAGCCAACATTACTAGGAAGTCAGATGGATGTGGGAGGATGACCTACTCTTTTAGGAGTCTGTGGGATTCCCTAAAAATTAGGGTGACCCCCAGACATTCTGAAAGATCAGGTAAGTATGATATATTTATATAAGTACAGTGTTACTTTAAAGATCAGAAAATGTTCATAGTTTTGTTCAACAGCTATGTATAATTGTTCAGCAGAAGCAAATGTTTGTTTCATATGTATTTATTGATTTATTGTGAATTTTTAGCTCATGACTCATAGTTACAAGTTGTGTTACCTAATGACCCAAATATTAGCATATTACTGCACTCGGTCTATTAGCACTTTTAGTACTTAGCTTCATATAAACATAATAAAAATTGATATTATTATAATTTTTATTATTTGCAAGCACACTGTTAAGCACCTAACATAACATTAAACTTTGACAACATACTGTATAATTATTATTTAACTCTCTAACAGTAGGGGTCATGAAATAACTAAGTTCTCTCATTTGTCATAGTATTTTCAAATGATACAAACATATGCCAGACCCCGACAGCAAACAATTTCTGTGCATAATGAATCACCCCTCCAATGGCCAAAATAACATCTTTTTTTAGAACAGTTATGAAACACTGAGTCAAAAGACACAATTTTCAGGCTATAGGTAATACAAAGTAAACATAACTACTTACAAGTATTTCCTGTCAGTTCGTCACATACTGTAAGTGATTTATTTGTGAGTCCTCATATAAATTGGGATTTCTAAAGTAACAGTAATAAAATGCTTATTTTTGTTCTTTATACAGTACTAAAGGATTACAGTTATCCTGACAATGTTTGACAGAAGGGAAGTTCTGTGAATTCAGAAAACTTTACTGTTGACATTTTGTACAAATACCCAAATAACACATACAAAACAAGTGCAGAGCGAAAATATTTTGTACACTGTAGTGCAAGCAGGGCCGGCAACAGAAATCTTGGGGCCCGGTACACTGATGTCTCAGGGGGACCCACCTTCTCACCTCCAGCTGTGACCCCACATCCACACATACCTCCCTCTGCATGTGTGATATGGGAAGCATGATGCCAGCCTATAAACAAAGTAAAAATACACTGACTTGCCACACTCACACTGATGATGCAGGCTGTATTTCTTGTCTGCCATCTCTTCCAAGGACTTCCTTGATGACAGTGCTGTGGATGGCTCAGGAGTAGGAGGGATGGTGTCTATAGCCATCCATCTTTAGTCCTCAGCCCCTCATCACCTTCCACAAATTCATCCTCTCATCACTATCTTCAGCCCAAAAACCCCTCATCACCTTCCTCAGACCACATCACCTTCCATAGCCCACAATACCCTTCACCTTCCTCAGCCCGTAGTCCCATAACTTTCCCCAGCCCTCTTAACCTTCCTCAACCCCCAACCTCCTTTATCTTCCTCACCCCTAACCCCTTCCCCTTCCTCCACACCCAGCCCCCCACCACCGCAGTACACTGTGTAGGTACACACTCATCACAAGGCTGCATATGATGTGTAGGTAGGTACACACAAAGCAAGGATGTATATGGCATCTATGTTAACACTCACTGCAGGGATATATGTGACATATGTACATGCTAACAGCATAGATTTATATGCTGTATATGTACACACTCACCACAGGGATATATGTGATGTGAATATACACACACAGCATGGACATATTACATGTATGTGCACACTTAGTGCACAGCTAAAGATTTATTGTACGTACACACACTGCATGGACATATTACATGTATGTACACTCACTTGGACCCCAGGGAAGGTGTTCTTGAGGATATTGGCCATCTTGTTGGAGAGCATATCCCCTCGAGTTATCTTGTCATCCACTCCCTCACTGGTCTTTCCCTTCAGGTTCTCATTCAGCTTGTTGGTGTTCACCTCCTCGATGCCCAGCTCTGCAGCCTGCACCAACACTGCCAGTAGCTCACGCAGGTCCATGGTGCTGCCTGCTTGCTCCCCCTGGTCTGGTGTGTCCACCGCCCACTCCCCCAGCAAGAAGGAGGGAACCTGCCAACTCAGGACCCAGGAGTACACGTAATAGAGCACCGAGAGCCCGAGCAGGCAGAACCTCCCAATACCCAGTGGGGACAGGTGGATGCCCATAGGTGGAGAGAAGAGCTGGTTAGTGGGACAGTGACGGAGGAGCAGCGGCTCAGTGTCTCATCATATACTGCATGTAGATTTTTGTTGCTATGTACTTCACAGGAGGATAAGTGTTTATGGGAAACTGTATCTCTCCTTAAGTTTTTATGCAACACAAATTGTAAAGTATCAAAGGACAAAATACAGGTGGCGCAACCTAAAGTTCAGTTTTTAGGTCACTGTATATCACATCAGGCAGAGCACATAACAGAGGAAAGAAAACAACTCATACATGGTGTAGGAGAGCCACAGACACTGAGCAGCTGATAGCATTCCTTGGGCTTATTACATATTGTAGAGACTGGATTGCAGGTGCATCTTCCAAATTGTGGATATTGTATGATGCACTAAAGGGTAGTAAGCACCAAGGACCGCTTACACTCACACCAGCACAACGTGATATGTTTGTACAACTGAATAATGACATACTGCATTAGCTTCCCCAGTGTTAGCTTTACCGAACTATGACAAACCATTTGTATTGTATTGCCATGAAAATCACGGGCATGCCTAAGGAGTACACAGGAACACAGAGTCCACTGGCCTATTATTCACTCCATTTAGACCCAGTAATCAGAGCAGCTCCCACATGTGTAAATGGAGTGGCTGCGGCAGCTACATTATTGGATAAAACTGCTGATATAGTACTTGGGCATCCATTGATTTTACATGTACCACATTCTGTCACAGAGGTACTTAATCAGGCACAGACAAAACATCTGTCAGCTGCCAGATTAACAAAGTATGAGGTCAGTCTACTTACACCATCAAATGTTATTATTTAGAGATGCACGGTTTTGTCCTGCATCACTTCTTCCTAGATATTCAAGAGGAGGGAGTGAAATAGATACTTTGGGTACTGATACAGACAAAAATATGCAAATAGTTACTGACACAGACAGCCATATGCAAACAGCAGAGGCTGATGAGCAAAGTGAGAAAAGTCACAATATTTTTTCCTGTGAACATGACTGTATACAACTCATGCAAGCTAAAACAGCTCAAATTTCTCCTGTCCTGGACATTCCCATACACAATCCACAGCTAGAACTATTTGTGGATGGATCCAGGTATTATGTTGATGGGCATCCACACACAGGCTATGCAGTCACAACCACTCATGAAGTACTCATACAAGAACCACTACCTCCTAGTATGTCAGCTGAAGAAGCTGAATTGGAGTAAATTAAGGCAGCTTGCCTTTATGCAGAAGGACAAACTGTAAATATAACTAAATATAACTGTAAATATTTACACTGATTCCAGGTATGGGTACGGTATTGCCCACGATTGGGGACCTATTTGGAAGAGTAGAGATTTTGTAGGATCTACAGGCAAACCAATTAAACATGCTGAATTAATTAGACAGCTTTTTGAGGCCTTCCAGGCTTCGAGACAATTGGCTGTGATTAAAATCAAGGCACACACCAGAGAATAGACCCCAGAAGCTAGGGGTAATGCATGTGCGGATGAAGCTGCTAAACAAGCAGCTCTTAAGCCCCTACCCCAGTCATCAAACCCACCTGTACTCAAAGGAGTGGAGATTCCAGTCCCTAAGGTAAGCCAGGACCTACTCCTTCAGTTCCAAACTCTGGCTCCTCCAAGTGAGCATATGACCTGGGAAAAGCAAGGAGCTGTATGCATACAAGGAGAATGGTCACTTAAGGGACTAACTTGCTTACCTAGGATCCTCTACCCAGTAATGGCACAACTTCTACATGGAAAGGTGCATGTGTCTAAAGACACTTTGGTAAATACAGTAAATAAATATTGGCATGCTCCAGGTTTTGGTCAGGCCGCATAGTCCTTTTTGTCCAGCTGTGTGGTATGTGCACTTCACAACCCTGGCAAAGCTGTCAAGGTGCCACTCAAAAGCACCCCTCGGACTTTATACCCCTTTCAGAGGATCCAAATAGATTTCATCCAACTGCCCCCTGCTTTAGATATGTCTATGTCCTCGTGTGCTCAGATCTTTACAGTCATTGGGCAAAAGCCTGGGCCTGCAGGTCAGCAAACACTAAAACAGTAGCCAAGAAACTGATTCAAGAGGTAATTTGAAAGATATGGGGTACCAGAGGTGATAGAAAGTGATAGGGGAACTCACATCACAGGTGAGGTAGTACAACACATGATGAGTGACTTAGGGATAGTCTCCGCCCTCCATGTGCCTTGGCATCCTCAAAGTTCTGGGCATGTCAAACATCTGAATGCCACCCTAAAACTTAAAATACAAAAGCTAATGGCAGAAACTAACAAAACATGGGTAGAATGTCTCCCTATGGCACTACACTCAGTCAGGCACACACCTTTGGCAAAGACAAAACTACCACCTTATGAGATCCTCTTTGGAAGCCCATATAAGTTAGGATGTTATTTTCCTCAACAACTGCAACATTTTCATGGTGATTTGACAAGTAATATGGTTCAGTTACAGCACCAACTAACCAAAATCCACCATCAGGTGTTTTCTTCTATTCCAGATCCCAATTCAGATTGCAGCACCCACAAACTGCAGCCAGGTGATTGGGTTGTCATAAGGAAGCATCTAAGAAAGGTCCTAGAACCCAGATATGAGGGTCCTTATCAAGTTCTCCTAACTACTCCAATGGCTGTAAAGGTGGCAGAAAAAAGCACTTGGATACATCTCTCATTGCAAAATCTACATGCAATGGGAGTTGGTGTAATTTGAAATCATGAACAAATATATGTTGTTAGGCCCAAAGCCAGATAAGGGCCTGTGGGGATGCATGCTTTGCTTTGCATTTATTATAATTTTTATTATAGCTTTCGACTTTTATGCTTTTATCACAAGCACTGAACCAGGCAATAGTACAAACAGTAGTACATCTAGAGAGAAGAGGGAACTCCACCACCAGCTGAATGAGGCATGGGACAATACATTTATTTGCATGCGTCACATTTTGGCACAATTTGCCAATACCACTGACTGTTGGGTGTGTACCCACTCTCCTATATCCTCAGAGACTATGTCCTATGTAGCAGTCCATGTCTCCTGTGAGGAAATTAAACAACATTCCCAGAAGTATTTTGTAAAACAATCAAAAGTTGTATTGTTACCAAGAACTAAGGATGGCTATAACCAAAGTGCTCTGAATTTTGTTATTGTTCGATGGTTAAAATCACCCTTGTGGCAGGATGTCAGGATAGCACCACGTAACAAAGAGACTACACAATAAGTGTGGGTAAATAGCACACAAATATATGCCCAGGTATACAGGGGACCATTAGGCCAGATCATAGAAGAAACAAACCTTACCTTTACTGCCACACTTCAACGTCGTAATGCACTGTTAATACATATCCCACATTGATATGGGAAGGATCACCCCAGTGGTAAAGTTATCTTAACAATAGTGTCAATGTAATAGACTGTATAAATGCACAAAATTGTAACTATACAAATTCAGAAGAGGTATATGTACATTTATATGAGACTTGTGTGCCAAAAGAAGCACAGTTGCTCTTATATCTGGCAGCAGAGGTTACTTGGTTGGGGCAGTTGACACTTCCTCCCTCTCTATATTTTTGTGTGGTTATAAAGCATATAAATTTCTACCTTTTGGAGGATCAGGCAGTTGTACCTTAGCAACACTGTGTGCAGCTTCATGGATAATGAACACAATTGACATAACATATAGCCCAGCTAGTCATTGAGTAAGGAAAGATCTTGTAATAAATAAAGCTCATGCCCATGATTTGGTATATGTACCATGGTAAAAAAAGATGGGTTTAGCTTTAACGATATCTGGACAATATAGAAACCTTAGCTTCTGATAACCATGCTTTGATGTACACAAACTCCTGATTTATAAGTTTCTGGGAGTTAATTTCTGACAAATTATATCTCTTGTGCTTATTAGAATGTATCAGCTCACAGTTTGTTTTATATTTGTTAATTAGGTATGTGCACTGTGAAATGATTGATTAGGATATTAGCCAGAAAGAAGTGGTCAGCAGGTAGATTTCAGTGTTCCATAGCACCCATGCTAAAATAACCTATAAATACCACATCTTAATACAATAAAGTTCAGATATACTTCAACCATACTCTGTGCATGCTTATATATAGTCTCCCGTGACAGTCTGCAGACAAAGAGTTGGGGCGTGTCTATCAGAACTCACATCAAAAGACTACAGGTTTATTTTTATGAATTAATCACAACTTTGACATTACTTAAGCACTAGGATTATATTTCCCTCCATAGAAACACCCTCACTTATGTGTAAAACATTCAAGACCACTAGAGGATAACTTATTTATTGTATGGTGTGGGATATTGATATGGGAGGCATATACTCTATCTGTTATTCCTGGTGGTTATCTGTATATGACTGTACATAAAACATCCACAAGCACCAGACTATTTTATGATAAATCTACTGATTAAGTTATGAACCATCCCAGAGAAGCATTTTTATGCTATCATATATTAGTTTTTGTTGTGATAATTACATAGAGGTGGAAGTAAAGGTGGCCATACATGGCACGATATACGTTCCAATCTGACGGATTGGCACTATATAGGTGCTATATCGTGCCATGTATGGGCACAATATCTTACCTGATATTGTGCTGCGCGCTCTAGCGGGATCGTATATTGCATCCCCAGATCTTCCCGCAGGTTCATCTGATCAAGGATGCAATGTACGAACCCATTCATATGGAGGAGGGGGGAGCTGGCATATCGTGCGGTCAGCGGGTATGCACGATTGCCGGTGGTGACAGCATGATCTGTCTGCTGTCGGATCGGCAGGTGCCCTACACGGTGCATCACACGATATGCATTGCACCATGTATAGGCACCTTAGCAAACTGAATATCACAGTTGTATTAGACCTCTTATACCTCACTTATGCATTATCTCAGGAGAATTCTCATTGTGACAGGAAACAACTGAACCCTGCTCTAAGTTTCCTAACAGGGGTCCTGATTCAGAGCCGGATGCTCTGACAGAGCGCTCGCTCTGAATCAGGGCCGTCCCACTTACTTTTTGGAGGGGCCTCCTGGCCCCTCGCATAGGTGTGGGTGACCACCCACAGCTATAGTGAGCGGCCAAAATGATGGTCGCGATGGTCAAGACCATCGTTACCATCGGGCTTGCGACGAGACCCTAAGGTAGGGTCTCATCTGCCGCAAGCCCTGGAGTGCTTTTGGCTCTATCAGAGCCAAATGCACTCCCACTGACATCACTAGTGATGTCAGTGGGGACAGCCCCAGACAGTAGGCGTTCCATTGGGAACGCCTCAGTCTGGGCAGCCAATGCCCCCGGCACACCCACCAAAGGGGACGTGCTGTCAATCACCATCGACAGCACGCCCCCTTTGGTGCAAGACTCATAACGGCGGGCTGTCGTTATTCGGGTCTCGCGCATGCGCACGATGGAGCCGCCTCTGTCGTGTGCATGCGCACTTGGGCAACATCGACCCACTTGCGAGCGCTGAGCGCTCACGAGCGGGTCTGAATCAGGCCCACGGTCTTTTGTTTTCTGCAAATGTTCAAAAGCAGATTCATCCATTTATCTTATTTCCAGATCGGAAGCAGTACATCTGTACTCTCACCCCTTGGTTACTACTTTCCTAAGCACACAGGCGGCAGTAGAAACAAGTGTTCACCATTCTTCTTTTCCTTTATCTTATCCTTTATATTTAGCTGCAAATTGTTGTTTAATTGATGTTAGAACAAGTGTTATTATATTTTATATACTAACCAATATTTCTTTATTAACAGAATTTGTTACTTAAACTGACACAGTTTATTATTAGATAACCTTTTGGCACTTTCTATTTTCAAGATTAAATGTCAGCGCCTTGCAAAAGTATTCACATCCCTTGCATTTTTCACGTTTTGTTGCCTCACAACCTGGAATTAAAATGGATTGTTTGAAGGTGTGCATAATTTCATTCACAGAACATGCCTACAACTGTGAAGGTGTGTTTTTTGTATATTGTGAATCAAACCAACATTTAGGACAACATAACAGAAAACTTCAGCGTGCATAACTATTCACCCACCTAAAGTCAGTACTTTGTCGAGCCACCTTTTGCGGCAATTACAGCTGCAAGTAGCTTTGAATATGTCTCTGTGAGCTTGCCACATCTTGCCCCTGGGATTTTTGCCCATTCCTCAAGGCAAAACTGCTCCAGCTCCTTCATGTTGGATGGTTCCGCTTGTGAACAGCAATCTTCAAGTCTGACCACAGATTCTCAATTGGATTGAGATCTGGGCTTTGACTAGGCCATTCCAACACATTTAAATATTTCCCTGTAAACCACTTGAGTGTTGCTTTAGCAGAATGCTTATTTCGGGTCATTGTCCTGCTCTAAGGTGAACCTCCATCCCAGTCTCAAATCACAGGCAGACTGAAACAGGTTTTGCTCAAGAATATCCCTGTATTTAACACCATCCATCTTTCCCTTGGCTTGAATCAGTTTCCCAGTCACTGCTGCTGAAAACCATCCCCACAGCATGATTCTGCCACCACCACCATGTTTCACTGTGGGCATGGTGTTCTTGGGGTGATGGGGTGTGTTGGGTTTGCGTTTTCCTCGGTGGCCGAAAAGTTAAATTTTAGTCTCATCTGACCAGAGCACCTTCCTCCATTTGGGGAGTCGCCCACATGCCTTTTGGCAAACTCAAATTGTGTCTTCTTATTTTTATCACTAAGTAATAGCTTTTTTTCTGGCCACTCTTCCATAAAGCCCAGCTCTATGGAGTGTATGGCTTATTGTGGTCCCATTCACAGATACGCCAGTCTCTGCTGTGGAACTCTGCAGCCCGGTCTGTGAGTTTTGGTAGGCGGCCCTCTCTTGGCAGGTTTGTTGTGGTACCATGTTCTTTCCATTTGATGATGATGTATTTGATGGTGCTCCGGGGATCATCAAAGATTTGGATTTTTTTTTAAAACCCAACCCAGAATTGTACTTCACAACAACTTTGTCCCTGACTTGTTTGGAGAGCTCCTTGGTCTTCAAGGTGTGATTGTCACGACCAGGGTATTTCAGCATGGCACTAGGCGGGTGTTACCTGTGAGGTCGTTGTGGCGCGGGCTGTCTGGTGGCGAAGCTGGTGTCTGGCGGGGGGCTTTGGCTGCGCGCGTTGTTGTGCGGCCCTGTTGTCACTCTGCCCTGGTGAGGCCTGGCGGCGTCTCCGTTCTGTTTGGCATGGGCGCCGCCATCTTGCCTTCTGGCCATGTGATGCGGCTGGCCAATCCTGGTGAGTCACATGTTCCATCCGGCCAGTAACAGCACGACATGGGGTATTTAGGAAGGGTCAGTGCCTTCCTTCTTTGCCAGTGCAACGTGTATCTCAGCCTAGCTGAGAGGGAGTTCTCTGTGCTTTCCTGTTCCTGTGAATTCGCTGTCTGCCAGTCTGCCTGTCAGCTCCTAGTTCCCACTGGACTACCCCGCTACCTCCACCACCCTTGCCCATACCTGAGTGCCTGAGTCTGCTGACATCCTGCGCTTCAGTTCACTACCTGCAAACCTTGCTTGATTATTTTCAGTTTCACTACCTGCACACCTGGACAGCTCTAATTGTTTCTACCTGGACATTAACCCTTTTGCTCCCACCACAGAACACTTGTGCACATTTATATTTTCCTGGACTTTATTTACTGCCACATTATATGTTTACTCAAGCACTTATTAAAAATCCTAGTTTTTAATTACAAATCTGCTTCTGTGATCACTCCTGCTACCACCCTGGGTCCACAAGCAACCCAGAACATAACAGTTTGCACTGGCCACATGGAGCCGGCCATGGATCAGGAGTCAGAAGTGGATTTCTTCAGGTGCATATCTGGTCGTTTAGAAAATCTGGAAAACATGCAGCATCAGATCGCTAAATTTTTGCAAGAGATGTCCAAGCGACTGGATAGTTTGCAAACTTCCTTTTCTACCCCTGAAGTACCAGCATCTACATCCGCATCAGCGTCTGGGAATACAGGAGGCAGATCATCTCCCTGCTTACGTCTTCCTTTACCAAATAAATTTGACGGCAATCCTAAACTCTGCCGAGGATTCCTAAATCAGTGTGACATACATTTTACCCTGCAGCCTGACAACTTTCTAACTGCAAGAACTAAAGTGGCTTATATAGTCTCTCTGTTATCTGGCCTGGCTTTGGAATGGGCTTCCCCACTCTGGGAATGCTCAGATCCACTGCTGGATAATTACGCAGGCTTTGTGTCATCCTTCAGGAGGATTTTCGATGAACCTGGGCGTATCCTTATCAGCATCATCAAACATCATGACACTGAGACAAGGGGTCCGTCCTGTCAGTCAATATGCCGTGCAATTTCAAATTTTAACATCTGAGCTCAAATGGAATGAGGAAGCCCTCACCTCGACCTTCTGGCATGGGTTGTCAGACCGACTAAAGGATGATCTAGTCACTCGAGAGCTTCCTACTAATCTGAACGACATGATTTCATTGTGTATCAAAGTTGACCTACGCTTCAGGGAACGTCAGGCTGAAAAAAACAGAACTGACCGGCAAAGGTCATTTACCCCCTCCATTTCTACCAGTCCCATTCCTTCCCCTACTGAAGAGGAGCCTATGCAGGTGAATCATACACACCTCTCTAAAGAAGAATGTCAGAGAAGAATGCAAAAGAACCTCTGTCTGTACTGCGGAGAGTCCGGTCACCTGCTGATCTCCTGCCCCCGTAAACCGGGAAATGCCAAATCCTAACTGACCTTGGAGACATCAAGTTAGGAGTTATGAACCCATCTCCAAAAATTAAAGATTTCACGATTACCCTAGCCTTGGATCTTAAACCCAAACCTGTCTTTGCTACTGCTCTACTCGACTCGGGAGCAGCCGGAAATATCATAACGTCTAGTTTCATAGATAAATTTCAGATTCCTTGTTTGTCTCTCAACCATGCCATCTCTCTGACCTCTATAGACGGACGCCCTCTAATTAACGGGATAGTCACCAAAGAGACTCAACCAGTATTGGTCCGAATTGGGGCACTTCATTCTGAGTCCTTAAAATTCCTGGTGATATCAGAGGCCTCTCAAGATATTGTTCTTGGTCTACCCTGGTTACATCAACATAATCCCAGGATTGATTGGAGTTCTATGCAGATTCTGTCATGGGGTATGGACTGTCAGAAATCCTGTCTTCCAAAAATTCGACCTGTGAGAAAGACAGTTCCATTAGTTTCTTCTGCCATTCCCAAGGAATATCAGATGTTCGCCGATGTTTTCTCTGAACAACAAGCAAATATCTTACCCCCTCATAGGGAATGGGACTGTCCAATTGAATTGATACCTGATAAGATACCACCTCGTGGTCGTACCTATCCGCTGTCCTTGCCTGAGACTCAAGCCATGACCAAATACATCCAGGACAACCTGGCAAAGGAGTTCATTCACCCCTCTACTTCACCTGCCGGAGCTGGGTTTTTCTTTGTTGGCAAGAAGGACGGTGGTCTAAGACCATGTATCGATTATCGAGGCCTTAATGACATTACTGTAAAGAATCGATACCCTCTTCCCCTGATTACTGAGTTGTTTGATAGGGTCAAGGGCTCTGTAATTTTTTCGAAATTAGATCTAAGAGGGGCTTACAACCTCATTCGTATCCGAGCTGGCGATGAATGGAAGACCGCTTTTAATACCAGAGATGGACATTTCGAGTATTTAGTAATGCCTTTTGGATTGTGTAATGCCCCTGCTGTCTTTCAAAGTTTCATTAATGAGATTTTCCGGGATCTGTTATATGTTTCGGTTGTTGTCTATCTGGATGACATACTGATTTTTTCACCCTCTGTGGCTAAACATCAAGAACATGTTAAAGAAGTTTTGACCCATTTGAGAGAAAAACACCTTTACTGCAAACTGGAGAAGTGCGTCTTTGGAGTGCCCAGTGTACCTTTTCTCGGCTATGTAATATCTGGCTCCAGTTTAGAAATGGACCCCAAGAAGGTACAGGCAATTCTGGATTGGACCCGACCTCAGACACTGAAGGCCATCCAGAGATTGTTGGGCTTTGCAAATTACTATAGACGCTTCATTAATGGATTTTCTACACTGCTGGCTCCCATTACAGCCTTGACCCGCAAAGGTGCTAATCCTGCCCAATGGTCACCTGAGGCAGAGTCTGCCTTTCATCTTCTAAAACAGGCCTTTATCTCAGCACCAGTTCTTCGACAACCCGATCTGGACAGGCCTTTTTTGTTGGAAGTAGACGCATCATCTGAAGCTGTGGGAGCAGTCTTGTCTCAACGTTATGAGGACAACCGAGTCCATCCATGTGGGTTCTTTTCTAAAAAATTCTCTCCTGCCGAAAGGAACTACGCCATAGGTGAGCAAGAACTATTAGCTGTAAAGTTGGCGTTGAAGGAATGGAGATATTTGCTAGAAGGCGCCAAGTTTCCATTTACTGTATTTACGGACCATTGAAATCTCCTATTTCTCAAAAACCTCCAATGTGTGAGTCCTCGTTTGGCCCGCTGGGCAATATTCTTTGCCAGGTTTCAGTTCACCCTGACCTTCCGGTCTGGAGCACTTAATCAGAAGGCTGATGCCCTATCAAGATCTCTCCTCTGTGATGATCAATCTGAAAATCAAAGCAATACCCCTGTCTTCGAATCAAGAGTTTTCGCCGCATTACAACTTCAGCCTCCTACGGGAAAATCATTTGTGGCCCCGGAATTAAGGAAGCAGCTTCTCACTTGGGCACATTCCTCTCGCTTCGCAGGGCACTCAGGCACTCAGAAGACCATGGAGTTCCTGAAAAAACACTATTGGTGGCCTTCTATGAAAGCAGATATAATGGAGTTTATCTCTTCCTGCTCCTCTTGTGCCCAGCATAAATCATCACGACAAGCTCCAGCTGGGGAATTGCTTCCATTACCTACTCCATCACGTCCATGGACGCATCTCTCCATGGATTTCGTCACAGACCTGCCAGTCTCTCAAGGTTTCAACACTATCTGGGTTGTAATAGACCGATTTTCTAAGATGGTCCACTATATACCGTTGAAGAAGTTACCTTCTGCCCCTGACCTGGCACAGTTGTTTGTCCAACACATTTTTCGTCTACATGGCCTTCTTGCTGAAATTGTCTCTGACCGTGGAGTGCAGTTTACTGCAAAATTAGGGAGGGCTTTGTGTTCTGTTCTTCAAGTGAAGTTAAACTTTTCCACGGCCTACCATCCACAAAGCAATGGCTCCACTGAGAGAGTTAATCAAGACCTAGAGACTTTCTTAAGAATGTTTATGTCATCTTCCCAGGACAATTGGCTGCCTTGCTGCCGTGGGCTGAGTTTGCACATAATGCTTCCTACCACTCGTCAACTAACCAAATGCCATTTCAGGTTGTATATGGCCTTCATCCTCGTGTTCCCGAATTCCGAAGCCTGCCTGTTTTCGATGTTCCGGCCGTGGAGGACACGGTGCGGAATTTTGCTGCCATCTGGACTCAAGTACGGTCTGATTTGTTGAAGGCATCCTCTCGCTATAAGACCCAGGCTGATAAGAAGCGTAGAATAGTTCCACGCATGCAAGTAGGAAACCAGGTCTCGGAACCTTTGTCTAAGAGTTCCGTCTATGAAATTTGCACCCTGCTTCATCGGTCCCTTCACCATAACAGAAGTCATTAATCCAGTGGCCTACCATTTACAGTTACCCCCATACCTAAAAATTCCCAATTCCTTCCATGTTTCCTTATTAAAGCCCCTAGTCCTGAATAAGTTCCATAATGCTCTAGCTGCTTCTCCTCGAGTCCAGACGGAGAGAGGAGTTGAGTTTGAAGTCGCCCAGATCTTGGACTCTCGTCTGCGCAGAGGTCATCTTCAGTATTTGTTGAACTGGAAAGGTTACGGTCCAGAGGAATGTTGCTGGACCGATGCTCGTGATGTCCACGCTCCCACGCTCATCAGGAGATTCCATTCTGCCCATCCGGAGAAGCCTGGTGAGTGTTCTGAGGCCACCCCAAAGGGGGAGGTACTGTCACGGCCAGGGTATTTCAGCATGGCGCTAGGCGGGTGTTACCTGTGAGGTCGTTGTGGCGCGGGCTGTCTGGTGGCGAAGCTGGTGTCTGGCGGGGGGCTTTGGCTGCGCGCGTTGTTGTGCGGCCCTGTTGTCACTCTGCGCTGGTGAGGCTTGGCGGCGTCTCCGTTCCGTTTGGCATGGGCGATGCCATCTTGCCTTCTGGCCATGTGATGCGGCTGGCCAATCCTGGTGAGTCACATGTTCCCTCCGGCCAGTAACAGCACATCATGGGGTATTTAGGAAGGGTCAGTGCCTTCCTTCTTTGCCAGTGCAACGTGTATCTCAGCCTAGCTGAGAGGGAGTTCTCTGTGCTTTCCTGTTCCTGTGAATTCGCTGTCTGCCAGTCTGCCTGTCAGCTCCTAGTTCCCACTGGACTACCCCGCTACCTCCACCACCCTTGCCCATACCTGAGTGCCTGAGCCTGCTGACATCCTGCGCTTCAGTTCACTACCTGCAAACCTGGCTTGATTATTTTCAGTTTCACTACCTGCACACCTGGACAGCTCTAATTGTTTCTACCTGGACATTAACCCTTTTGCTCCCACCACAGAACTCTTGTGCACATTTATATTTTCCTGGACTTTTATTTACTGCCACATTATATGTCTACTCAAGCACTTATTAAAAATCCTAGTTTTTATTTACAAATCTGCTTCTGTGATCGCTCCTGCTACCACCCCGGGTCCACAAGCAACCCAGAACATAACAGTGATGCCTCTTGCTTAGTGGTGTTGCAGCCTCTGGGGCTTTTAGGGAAAGGTGTGTTTATACTGACAGATCATGTGACACTTAGATTTCACACAGGTGGACTTAATTTCATTAATTATGTGACTTCTGAAGGTAATTGGTTGCACCAGAACTTTTGAGGGGCTTCATAGCAAAGGGGGTGATTACATATGCATATGCCAATTTTCATAATCACAGCTGCGATTATGCATGCAGATCTGCTGCAAAAATATGTTAATATTTGCAACTGCAAATAGAATGTATGGTGGTCGCTCACATCAGCTTAATGATATTGCTCAGGTGCTTGTAAAAGGCGGGGTTTACACTGAACCACAGAAAAAAAGATTCCCTCCAGCACACTACAGCAATACTAGCAAAAATACTTGAATCCTACATGATAATAGAAATTCAGAGGTATTGGTTGCAAACATTTGCAAATATATGATTAAGCATCGGGCCAATGTCAAGGCTCCTCTATACTGGCATCTCTTTTTCTGTGGTTCAATATTTGCAACTGCTCAGCCAACATAGAGACACCCACTACTGCTTTATCACATCCACAATTCCTCACAGTCCTGCATATACATCAGTAACACTAAGTAACATCGGACCCTCACGCAGAATTACAGCAGGTCTGACCTGTCTCAAAAATTGCTAGTCTTGACGCACAAAGTGAATACTCAAGCTGCATATGCCATTGCAGTGGCTAATTTATGCACGCCCATGTAACAGCGTTCAAATGGACAGGCACGCCTGCATTTCTCCTATCAATCCCCCATCACCACCCCCAAACACTGATGTCCCATCACTCACTTTGCAATGGCTTTCTATCTGCGTGGGTGATCGCAGTGCGATTGCAATGCTAACCTGCGTACATACGCACTGTGGTGCATACGCATGCACAGTATGCACCATCGGCCGATCTGCGGCCACTGTTACAAATGCGATCCGCGATGAATCAGGCGCACTGTTCCTGTTTTGAAAATACATGAAACTTAGTGGCATAAGTAATAGTACTACACCATCATATGTGTAAATGAGAACTATTTAATCATTCACAACTATAAACTTCCTATCGCCTGATGAGTGTTCCCTCCTAACCATAATCATAACAAAATAACAAAACAGAGACTTGTACAAGCGGAAAGGAAGGTCAGCTTTATTTATTTTTCAACTAAATAAACTATTTCATTTATAACTGAACTAACTAATAGAAGAATAAAGAAAGACAGACAAAGTATGGTGGAGCAGAAAGAATGGCTCCAAGATGCAAGGTTACCAACTGCATACTCACACCGATCTTCTAAATGGGAGGCGAGCAGCCAGCCCATTACCACGCCCAAGGTATCCACCTGCCACCCCAATGTCACGACGTGAGGCCCACCTGGTTAGGTGGTTGCCGCTGACCCCAGTAGCATAGCCTAAGCCATGTATTGGAAGGGAGAGCACCTCAAGCTCCAAAGATAGATGGCAACTGCTACAGTTCTTTACCACCACAAGAAAAGCCAACACCAAACAACTCAATGAATAAGGGAGGGAGGGAAACAGCCGACCAGAGAAATTTCTATGAAATGGCTACCAAGCAGCAACTTTGAAATAGCACTGACCCACCCACTGCCAATCCTATAGGCTATCCAAACCTAACCCCACCCCACCCCACAACACTATCTCACTAAACAACTAGCCCCTTCTTGTCCATAGGCCGACACCCACAGGCTCGGATGTTTAATTTACTCCTTGTATATGAAATGCACTCCGTCCGACAGATTCAAATATGTTCTTGTTAAAACCCTGTGATGACTAATTTCAAAAATTCCTCTCAATATTGTTCTTTCTTTTTTTGGTACAATTGAACTTGAATTTCTAAGTGTATAACCATAGTCAAGTTTTTTTACTTAAAAAGTGTATTTTATTGAAGATAATTTCTTCTACTTCAGGAAAGCCATTTATATATATGCTAATATCATTATTGCGGACTCATTATTTTTAGGGGAAATGTTTAATTAGTTATACTTTAGGACTTTTATTTTAATATATATATATGTTACCCTTACATGAAGTTTTTTCCCAATCATATTTAAAAGGGAAGACTAGATGGGCCAAGTGGTTTTTATTTGTGGTAAAATTCTGTTTTTTGTTGCTTTTATGCCTGACAGAATTTGTTGTACCTAATTATATCCATTTTATTTGAATGTGATATTAAATAAAAGTTATATTTTATACAGATATATATTTATACACAAAAGTATAAAAATGGTCTCCTTTCCTCTCTCCAATACTATATACTCTAGGAAGTACCGCCGACCACATAATAACCCTACATAGGGAACATTAAACTTCCAATAATTGATACTATTATTCAATATTTTGATAATGAATCTCTTTGACCTGTGCGGTGCCTCCCCTTTTCCTTTTGGAACTCATCTAAAGTTACAAGTTTATAGTAGTGTTACAGTAGTTTCCACAATCCAAATGAGTCTTCAGACTCTTGTTTTATTATTTTCTGAAATTATGTCACTGATTTCTTCCTGTTTCTGGAACTAATCAAATTAATTCAAAATGATACCAATAAAAGGTGCTGGTGCTGCTAGCTGTTGACTACCATCAAGAAAAAGAACTGCATAAAACAAAGAGAATGTTTACCTTTTACAGTGTGGCATGTGCAATATGAGGGAATATGAAGAAATCAGCTTATTTACATCCTTCTAAAAAACTTGTTATAGAGCTCAACAGAGGCCACTAGAGAGCCATGATCTTCTACAAGAGTGGTCTGCGAGAGCAGGAGAGTTTTGACCAACTGCAACCTGCTTTTGTGAAGGGAGTACTGCTCCAAACAACTGTGTTTGACTGGTTTGCTAAATTTCTGCAAGGGAGATGGTCTCTGGAAGATGAGAAGTGCTGTGCCAATCTGTGTCCACCATCACAGAGGACATCACTGCTGCCATATGGGCCATAGTTGAGGTGGACACCAGGGTGACTTTGGTTCAGTTAGAGAAGGAGATAGGCATCCATCCACTCAATACTCCATGAAAAGTTTGGCCTGCGCAAGGTTTAAGCATGCTGGGTGCCCCATCAGCTGGTTCAAGAGCAGAAGGAGACTCTGGTGACTTGGAGCCACAACATGCTAGCCAGATTTGATATCGGCCACTCAAACTCAGTCTGAAAGATCATCAGTGGTGATAAATCCTGGATTTCCAGTTTCAACCCCGAGACCAAAATACAGTCGACCAGAGTGGACCCCTGTTGGAGGTGTGCCACCACTGAAGTTCTGATATGAGTGCAGTGTGGCCAAGCAGATGGTTGCTGTTTTTGTTGCCAAGACTGGCAATTGAGCTACCATACCACTCATGCAGCAGCACACATTCACTAGGGACTGGTACGCTAACCAATCCCTGCCACAAGTGCTGGAAGCCATGTCCAGGTGACGTCCAAGAACAGTACATTTTTTATTATAAAACATGATTTAACTTATCAATAGAAGCCAATAAATTTACATTTCAGAGTAGTCACCAGTGGGAAGTTGTCAAAATTTCAGAAGAAGCTGGAACACTACTGTGCATCCCATATTAATATTTTGAAGGGGTCCTTGCCCCAATGTGGTTGTTCTTTGTATGCTCCATAGTAGTACCCTAGTTACACTATGCCCTCTGGTAGTGCCCCAGTTCATGCCCCATGGTAGTTCCCAAATTCATGCCCCATGGTAGTGCCCTAGTTCATATTATGCCATATTGTAGTGCCTCAGTTCACATTATACCATATTGTAGTATCCACAGTTTAAGATATGCCACATTGTAGTAGTCTCCCCATTTCACATTATGCCACTTTGTAGTGCCTCTAGTTCACATTACACCAAACAGTGCCCACAGTTCACATAATGTCACATTTCATTGCCTTCAGTTCACATTATGTCACATTGTATCGCCCTATGTCACATTATGTCACAGAGACCACAGTTCACATTATGCCATAAATTCCCTCAATTCACATTATGCCACATTTTGCCTCAGTTACCCAATTTCATTGGCAAATTACTGCTTACCACCTTTCTTGCATATACCCTCACCTAGTAGATGGTAGTTATACTCCACATCTTCTCGTATCTTCCATTTCCTGACAATTATTCTGTGAACTGCGGAACCAGCAGATGTCATACTACATAATACACACAGTGGCACATACTAGGCCAGAGAAGGGTGTCTCTTTAGCTACATCAATCTATCCTGATTGATGCCAACACTGAAGTGGTCAAGTCCAGCTTGGCTTTTCTATTTTAATTTTGCTCTGGTTGCAGGTGGTTACTAGAGTATTGGGCTCACTAACTAGCTCCAGTATAGATATATGTCCTTTGTGCAGTATCCTGTGTATGATCAGGCTGTTTCATTACTATCCTTTGCATAACACTTGTGACCTATATGTACTCTCCATATATAGAGACCTTGACTTTGTTCATGACCCCTTTTTGCCTAATCCCTGTGACTTTCCTGAGGTCTCCCAGTATTTTGACTGTGTCTTTGTTCTAGACTCTCCTTGCTTTACCCCTGTGGTTTATGAGACCTCAAGTGCACCAGACCCCGGCTTGCTGACATTTCCTAGAAAGTGCTACCACCACTATAATGCTAGTAACCAGTGCAGGGGACCGTGGCCTGGATACTATTCACAACATAGTGAAAAACTCCTTGTGGGAATGCCTGGCAAGAACTACCTGTGTTTTAGACACTACAACCTTGACACTGGTTTTGCAAATACTGACTAGTAACAGCAAATCTATTAATTCTTGTAGGACTGTGACATTATCTTAATTTACATAAATACATAATCATACAATAATTATTTTATACAATTAAAATTTAGATTGAGCAGTGTTTACAGAATTCATACTTTTTGTTACAAGTTTCCATATATTTTAATGAAATACTGTAAGTATATATCCCTTCACTTTAAACATAGAAAACCTGTTTACACTTTAAAGTGTCTACATTGGTGATAAATAAAATCAGCCATATTAGATTACATAAAGATTGCACAGACTTGCAAAATGTGATGCGCTGAACACTGGCTATACTTTTTGGTCTGTTTTCGAAGGTATTTGGTGTGCTGACTACAAAAATAATTAAAAGTTTTAATCAAGACATAAAGATCTTTTATAAAATGGGTGGGAACATATTGCAAAATAGTATATTCATGTATATTATGGAAACATTTTAATTTTATTACCAAAACTTAAAAAAATTGTAATGTACAAAAGAGTTCCAAAGAAATATTTTACAACGTAAGTTAAATTTACAAGTCCTTATAATACTGTACCTTTTTCTTTTCCTTTCAAAGCTTTGTTTTGTACTTTTTCTTCTATAGACTGATTGCGGGTATTTTTTGTGCAGCATCCAACAGCAGTCTTGCATAATGTTTAAATAAAATCTTCCATAGTATCATCATTCCATTTCCTTTATTTCTTGGTGGAGTCTTTCTCTTTGCTCATTTCTAAAGACTCCAAGGTCGTCAGGATAATATTTTTCATGTGACCATCCTGAAAGGCACCGTTACTTCTTTGAACAACCTATTGCTTTGTATTTTTCTAGCATGTTTTCTACTGTTTGCTTGTAGTTGGGTTTTTTGACGTTCCCCAAGAAATTCTTTACAAATCTAGTAAGAGCATTCCAAGTTTCTCTTTCAACAGTTTCCATTTTAATTTTCATACAAATTTTTTTGGTAGTTTTCAAATTTCTGAGCCAACAAAAATTTCTGCTTTCCATTTGGTAATACCAGAAACTTTTCACACAGATACGTAAAACTCTATCCTTCTTGTTGATGCTGTCCAAAGCTTTTACAAATTGCTTCATAAATCCAAGTTTGTTAATAGATCATAAGATGGCTTTCTTGGGATCAACCAAACTTCTGCTTGGCCATAGTTTTTTTATCCAGTGTTTGCTTAGCTGTCACATCTGCACAAAAAGCATGGGCGCTTTGCGTATCTTCCTTACTGTCCAGGTAGCATGGACAGTATTTTAAGATCACTACATATTTTCCATCTGTGATTCTTGTTTCAGCTTTTTCTCTGGAAGTCTTGGAAGATTTTATACATGACGATTCATGGTACAGCCACCCACTGTCACTTACTGACCCCATGTGTTCTTTTTATTCCAAAAATAATCCTATTACGGAGATTTGTCAAATTATACTATATTCTTTAAACTAACTAAAATAAAACATAGGTTTACTATGTAAGAAATATAAGAATAGACAAATGAATGGATAGCAAATTCAAATTTTCATTTCGTGCCAAAATGGTACGTGATGGACATTTGATTGTATTTTTACTGAAATTAGCATTCAAAAATCTATGGAAAAGTGTGAACATTTTTCAAACAATTTTTCCATTGCAGACATCTGCTATTCTTACAGATGTTAAAATATTTATTATGAGATTGTTATTTTATCTAAAAAGCAAAAAAGGGACAAAAACATTATGCAATATGCTCATCATATTCTGGTAATATATTGCTCTAACTTGTACTCTTGCCAGCCTGATTACATTTCAAATTGGCAATATTCCCATTGTTATTTTTGCTAGTTTTTTATATCACATGATTTGCATTTATTAAAACCCTTTAAATCACCAAAATGGAAACCTACTAGTTTTTTGACCCTTATTATATACTGTAGCAGTGGTCAGAGCCATAACTAGACATTTTGGTGCCCTGTGCCAGAAGGAGCTTTGGTGCCCCCCCTTCCATCATAAATGGGGTCAGTGGGCCTGATTCAGACCCGGTCGCGAGTGCTGAGCGCTCGCAACTGGATCGATGATGGCCCAAAGTGCATGCGCATGACGGAGCCAGCTCCGCCGTGTGCATGCGTGAGACACGACTAGCGACGGGCACTCTGTCGCTCCGGGTCTTGCACCAAAGGGGGCGAGCTGTCGATGTTGAGTGACAGCTCGTTTTGTTTGGTGGGTGGGCCGGGGTGGTGGCTGCCCAAACAGAGGTGTTCCCATGAGAACGCCTACCATTTGGGGGCAGCCCCACTGACATCACAAGTGATGTCAGTGCAGAGCTTCAGGCTCTGTTAGAACCGAAAGCTCTTTGGGGCTTGCGATGAACAAGACCCTACCACAACATCATCATGGCCGATCGCTATAGCTGTGGGTGGTCACCCACAGCTATGCGAGTGGCCAAGAGACCGCTCCAAAAAAAAAAAAGTCCGACCCTGATTCAGAGACAACACTCTGTCAGAGCGAGTGGCTCTGAATCAGGCCCAGTGTGTGCTGCAGGTGTGCAGGCCACAAAAGGGGCATGGTCTTACAGGGAAAGGGGATGGCCACACTATAGTACCCCCAATTCAAATTATGCTACAAGTAGTGTCCCTTATACATGTTACGTTAAATTGTGGTAGTGCCCCTTACACATTACGCCACATGGTAGTAGTACCAGGGCCAGACAAATAATAGGCCTTGGAATTTAAAGCACACAGGTTCACCTTGCCTCAGCACCTAGCTCCTGGCATAGACTCCTCCTCTTACTATTCCTGACTCCTCCCACTTCCTAGTGTATGCACTTACAAATATATATTTAATATTAGAACAACATAAAAGTGTACATAATTCCCCCTTCACTATCTGTACACACACACCCCCTTAACTATTTGTACACACACACAGCCCCATTCACCATCAGTACACACACAGCCCCCCTTCACCAACTGTACACACATACAGCCCCCCTTCACCATCTTTACACACACAGACAGCCCCCTTCAAAATCTGTACACACACACAGCCCCCCTTCACCATATTTACCCACACACACAGCCCCCTTCAAAATCTGTACACACACACAGCCCCCTCTTTACCATCTGTACACACACACTCAGCCTCCCCATCAACAATGCAACACAGTTACACACACAGCCCCCCTTCACTATTTGTACACACACAGCCCCCTTCACCATCTGTACACACACACTCAGCCCCCCCTTCACCATCTGTACACAGATACACACACAGCCCCTTCACTGGTATCTATACATACATAGTCCCACCCCTCATCACTCGTTCAGCATCACAGCAGTGTGCTGAGCAGCTCTCCCTTCCCATCAGGGTCCCCGGCAGCATTTTGGATATGGTACCAGCCACGCAGACTGATTGGCTGCCGGTCCGTGAGCTGGCCAAATTTAAAAAGAAAGCTCTGGGAGACTGGGACAGTAATAGATAGTCCCAACGACACACAGAAATCACTCACCCACTGTCACCCGGCTGGTCTGGCTATGGTCCCTGCTGCTCCGCCTGCCACTGCTAAGGGTGCCAGTGTGCCCTGATTGGAGACCACTTTCATGATGTCTCTCCCACTACAGCAGACAGGGAGGAGGCGGAGCTCAAGGGTCAGGCAGCTGTAGTGCTGCAAGCTGAAATGTGTATCAGTAGCGGTGCACCCAGCAAAGAAGAAGCCGGGCACACAGCTACTGTTATACATTGCAGTGGGTGGTCGTAGAAGAAGAGAGGGGGTGATTGTGGGTGGAGGCTGCTGGCTCTGCCCACAGGGCATTTGCGCTCTGTGGGGGCACACTGGCCACACCACCCTAGTTACAGCCCTGGCAGTGGTTCTCAAACTGTGGCCATGACAATTTTGGCTATGACCATCTGTGATGGGGTCACATGATTTGGGTCCTAACCTTGCTCCTGAATGGTAGAGAAGCACTGCACATTTAGCAGTTATTTGATAACAGGGAGGTCTGATGGACTCTCCTGCGGCTGCATCACAGGGCTTTCTCCTCTGCACAGCTGGGGGAGGTTACAGTGAAGACACATCGAATAAGGCTTCAGAAAAATTAAGTCATGCCATTCCATTCTTTTTTGTGGACTCCAAGTAAGTGTTAGGGAGTATAACCAGGTCTATATAATATTAGCAAGATTTTATTGTATGGGAGGGCTCCTTATGGGCATACAGTATAAGGGACATGTGGTCAGAGTTGATGCCATGTGTGTAGTTTGTGGAGATGTCTGATGCCATGTAAGTAAGAAGTACTGTATATGGGAATGTGGGGCTGTCTGGTGCCATGTAAGGGGCAACGATGGATATTTGATGCAATGTGAGGAGTACATGGGGATGTCTGTTGCCATGTAAGAGGTATGTGGGGATGATTTTTCTAGCAGAACTGTTCTTAAGTAACTCGCTGGGGTTCCATAAAAATATATATCAGAGGGTGTCCCAGAGTAAAATAGTTTGATATCCACTGGTATACAGTATTCATTTGGTACATTTTTTTGTAGAGCTTTGTCAGCCAGTGGGATCGGCCAATATTGGTAGAAACTGTTTTTTGCCAATGCAGTTTAAAAGTTAGAAATTAAAATAAAAGACACTGAAATGCTCCACTGGTCAGAACTGTCCACAGTATTCTTTGAATTTTATGGAAATTTCTCCAAATGAGTTTCACATTGTTCATGCAAGGTATCAAGTCCACAAGAATGATGTGGCACAAGCACCACACAACTGACCACAACAGATATTTTATATTTTGTTATACTGCATGCTACCTCTGAATTCAACATTCTATTTTGTTTTTTACATTTGCTTTTTATTGTCTGTTGTTTACTTTTGTAAGTAAAATCATCAATTTTATATTTAGTTTTGTGGTTTACTCATCTTTCTTCTTTATTTTACTGATGCTATATGTTTTTTATTGTTTTATTGCATATTGTTTAGCATTTTAATTGGTGTAACCCCCCTTTAACCTCTAACGGGACTCTTGGTTACTAGCTCCCATGTAACTTTCCTTTTATCCCTTTAAAGGGACCCTGGGTTACCAATTAGCTTTGTGTATATATGTACCCACCAGTGGCGTAAATTCATCCCAGACGCCCGGAGGCAAGTTATAATTTGGTGTCCCCCCCTGTCATAGCCGCTGACACTGTAATGTAGCAATTTGCATGCAGATAGGCTATAGATAGACATAGACAGCAGCTGATGGTCTGACACTAGTGTATGGTGGCTTCGCAGGTGCCAGGAAGAGGTGCCATGTATTGGGCGGCCATGATGGTAAACTCCGGGTACATAGTTACAGCCCTAAGTGTAGTGAATATGTTGTGGACAATGGAGGAGGTGCCCCTTCAGAGGTGGAGCCCAGCGGCAGGCACCTCCATTGTCTCCCATAGTTCTGCCCCAGGTACCCTCCCTTAACCTCAAGTAGGGTGGTATACCTATTTAGATCAGTGCCTCCACCCAGGCCAAAATACTAATGATATTTCTATATTTAGGGCTTGCCTGGGTAAACCCCAATATATCCTTCTGAATATTGCATTATTATTTCTGAAGTGTGATAATAATAACCTTTTACTTTTTACCTTCTCAAATTTGTCTGACCTCTGATTCCCCTCACTCTTCATCAAAGGGAATAACACACATTAATTATAATATCATTTACTTATTTTTCTTTATATATGAATATATAGTTAACAAATGACAGTAAGCATTTTACTACATATATAAGTTTTCAATATACAGAGGTATACATACAATTGCCTAGGTGAACTGAACATATCAATGTTATTAAAACTGTGCAAGCAGTCTAATTTTGATGATTTCTGACTACTGCTATAAACAAGTACTTGGTATCTAATCCACTAAGAAACATGACTAAATTTTATATACATATGATTCCATATGCAACTATTCAGTAAAGGTTCTCAGTAGTAGCTGTATACTTAAATTTCAGTAAGACAAAAGAGTAATTTAAGCAATCTTCTTGTGCTTATATGTTGTTGTTTTTAGTCTCTGGTATAATTATAATCTCCCCAAGCTGTTTTCTCTATTAGAGATATACATGTTTATATATATAAGTGACTGTAAGTCACCTTGGGGACTGTACTCTTTCAAACAATTAAAGTCCTCCCAAGTTACTATACCTCTTGCTTTTCTGTCCTCTATCAGCTGATGAGGGGGTTGCTTGAACTCCATGGATCATCTGATGCTAGTTTCCAGACATAAAATCCCTTTTCTCTATAGCTTAACTATCAATGTGGGTGGTAGGTCAAATACTATCCCATTACTGGCCAATGCAGAGAAAAAAAACTCTGCTATGCAGTGGGCATACTGTATGCTGTATCCTGACTGTTTCATAGTCTGTATAGTGTGGCTGCCTGTATGTTGAGTTTCTTTAGCACCTCTGTGAAGGTGTGTGGGCTGACTTACAGAACCCTCTGCTGATCACCAAACTCCTGCTCTAACTGCAGTTGCACAGGTAGGTGTGCTCCCCCATCTGTCCTGTGATCACTGGCCATAATCACCTCTGATAGCCGGCCACCAGTAAGCCTGTCCAACAGCACACTCTGCCTACTAGCTCCCCAGTGAAACTGGTGCTAACAGGTGGCACTACTGCTGATTGCACCACTTTTTAAGTAGACGAGTCCATGTCACTTATACAACACTTCTTTAGCTGTAACATCCAGCTCCGCCTTCTTAGCCAGTGGAATTCCTCCTGTCCACTTTCCTGTCTGCTTAGCTGGGACCCCCTGACAGCGTGCCTTAAATGCCACTGATCCATCATCACTGGCTCCACTGCTGCTTCTGCCGCCAGGACACTGGCCACTTGAGACTGCACCAATGCTCTGCTGATGATGCCTGCCATCTGTCAGCAGGGTGCCTTCCTCCGCTGACAGCTACCATGGCTCTAACAGCTCCTGCAGTGAAAGGCTTCCTTTCCGGCACCACTACTCTGCACCTGGAAGCCTATACTGGCTCTGCCACCCAGGACATTGGGGGGTTGGCACCCAAGGAAGGGAACACCAGACTGACTGGTAGCTGCTGATTCAAGATAAATTGGTGTACAGGTGCTGATTTGGTCTGTTTTTCCAAGCTGCCACTTAATATAGTGTTAGTGAGACCCTCAAAAACATATACAATAATAAAATAAAGTGGTGCTGAAGATGACACAAGTAAAACTAAGAATATATTTGCACTTTTATACATTATTACATACATATTAATAACTTGATTGAGCAATTTGCTTAACCCTAGTGATTGTACATTTATCATACTGCCTGTTCCTGTAAACACTTCCGTCTTTGATGTAGCTGTAGTATCCAATTAGCTATAGGACTGTCCAAATAAATGGATGTTTAATCAGGGTTTACACTGGTAGAGGGATGTTCCTTTAACATGTAGCTTCCATGTCCACGTATTACTACTTGGAGCCCTCAAATGTCCACGGTGTATATCCTGGTTCAGTCCAATAATGGAATAGTGTCCAGATTGATGGTGACGCTTGTAGAATCCAGTAAGTTGGTTCAGGCTTTGAATGGGCAATGAATCACTTGGTGGGTAGGGCAAGAGTTTCTAACGCATTTCGCTGTATAGGTTAACAGTATCACAGTATCCAGTGAGGCCTTTATATACCCCTTCTATGTCTAATTGCTCATTTGCACCTGGATGCAATTAACCTTTTCAATTATATGTATCCGCAATAACAATATAAAAATCAATTGGAGACATACCTATATTCAGCATTAATATAATTCTTTATTTTAAAAACAGTTTTAATAAATAATATGATTGTTTTTTTCAAAACAGTTTTAATAAATAATATGATTGTTTTTTTCATTAGTAAACTGTCTATTTCCATTTCTAACTCAGATCCCGGTCATGTAATGTAAATATTGCAGCACATGATCCGCAGGTTGCATCCATTTATGGGATATGTCGAAGCTGGATAATTGGCTGAGACAGCATCGGTTTAAAATTAGATCATGCCATTTTGCAAATGGCAATGAGACGCCATTTTGCGACTGGCCGCCCAGCACCATTTTAGTGAATCTCGACATAATAAGTACATATGGTGATGCTATTATTTAGCACCTTGCGATTCCCACGCAATAGAAAGAAGTTAAAAGTCCATACCATACAAATACAGACAGTCACGGAAACATATAAAATGATTAACCCTGCAAAACACATTCCATGGTGTACTCCAATAAACACATAGTCGCACAGCGTTAACTAGCGTCTTTTCCCAATTCCCTAATATGTACACACTGCACACTTACATGAAAGGTTCCTTAACATTAAAGTGTAATATTCAAGATTTATTCAGTAATGATTAATGTTGTGAAATAAAGGTTATTTGATATCTAAGGTTTAGTACATGATAAGCAGACCGTGTTTGGTGTTGTACTGATCCACTGTGTCTCAACAGATTTCTGGTATCGGTGAGAAGATCACAACATGCGTATGCAAATTATGGACTATAATGCAGCAGGAAAAAGGACACAAAGGGCTGTCAGAGGCTGACTTGTGTCCATTTAAATTGATCTATGAACTATCCTGTAACAGAAGCATCATGACAGAGAACCAATGGAATAATGCCAACCAGTTCTATTGTATTGCCTCTCCCTGTAAGAGTATATATATGTGCTCTCTGACCCCAGTCAAGAGTCTTCTTGCTGTGCTGTTGACGGAGGTTTCTATTACTGATGCCAGTATCTGGATCCAGAGCACGTGCATATGTAACAACTGTACCTTGGGTCTGTATAATTTACTTGCGCTAACTATATTTAGATCACAGCATGTAACCATCTGTTTTTATATTGAATAATATCTTTTTGTGCTTTGGAACCACACTCAAAGTCTGAAAGCATTTGTTTCTTGTGCGAATCATAACGCTGAATAGCGACAATTGTTAGAAGGTATAGGCAGGAATCGATTGTTAGAAGTTATAGACAGGCAGGAATCAATAGATAGCATCTCTAAGTTTTCATAGAGACTGCTCCCCCGCTATTTCGGAAATACTTCCTGCTTAAGGAATGAACTCTGAGTCACGTGACGACTCGTGTCATGTGTTCGGATGTTCTATATCATATATCACATGTCTCCATCCCATACTACATGTCAATGAAGCGGGCTCTGAATCATGTGACAGCTCATGTCACTTTTTTGGATATTTCACGTCACAAGTCACTTGACATCGCTCCACGTCACATGATGCAGGTTAATCAACTCACTTATTCTAATTCATTCATGCATAGTCAGGTCATGTGATGTTTTTTTATCCATTCTCATTGGACCTGTTGGTGTCCTCAGGATTATGGGAATTGTAGTTTTAACAATGGGTATTACAAGAAATGTTTCTATTTCTTGATTCTCTATGACACAATCATATGAAATTAAATCAGCGCAATAAACAATTAAGTTATCTAAACCCTGATACAAGGTAATAATGATTAAAATTATATTTAAATGTTGGCTTTAAAATTATTACAATAGAAAAAAGGTGTGGAAAAAAGAGATAAAGGTAGGAAGTAAATATCTATATATGAGTATATAATACACATGCACATGTGTTATTAATAAATATTTGTATATACGATAAAAAGGGAAAACTAACATTTTTTTTTATAGGACATAAATAATTTTTGTGTATTTGCAAGATATGAAGGGAAAGATAAAGAGGGATATAGGAATAATTCTTGTAGTTATATGACAGCATTAATGGCCTGATTCAGAGCCGGACGCAATCAGCCGTTCACCCGCAGTAGGTACGACCATCCAAATGTCAAACCAAGCGCTCGCACATGTGGTCGCTCGTAGCGAGTCTTCCGCCCCATATTTCCCCAACCCCTCCTCTAGCTAATGAGCATCTGAAATAGCGAGCGCACTACTCGTTTTTTGTTGAAGAGTTCGCTCGCACAAGTACTACCGGAAGTAGGCCTGTCATTTGTCGATTGCCTTTTTTCTCGTTCGGCAAACATCCGTGAATCGATTGGTGCCAATCATTACCTTAATTTACTTAACTGTTGGTCGAATGTTTTCAATCTTGTTTCTATTTTGAATGTCAATAAACTTTATTGTTTGTTTTGTGTTCATTTTGGTCCGTAGTTTCCGTCCGCTTTTAACGGCAAACTTGTTGTTTATTTTAAATCCAAACGCTGTTTGTGCGTTTTTTTTTGGGTCTTATTTAGGTTTATAATATTGAAAAATGTTTTCTTTTTTTTTCCGGATTGTTGCTAACACATCAAAATGCAGCAAGCCAATCCTAAGTCACAATATATTTTTATGGGTTGTTCACATGACTCACACATTAACCAATAGAATTGTTCATGTTATTTATGAAAGGACATTAGCCAATCAAAATTTAGGGGTCCCTGTAATAAAAATGATTTGTATTAAAAAAAAAACATTGCCATCATGAGAGCCAGTGCTTTTATACGGCGTGAGCTACTGGTGCTCACAGACGTAATGGATCGCAGTATAACGGACAGGCCGCCCCCCGTTACCAACATGGTCAAGCGTCGGGCGTACGTGGAGGTGCGGCGCAGGCTGCGGACAATGGGCTATCGGAGAACCATCGGCCAATTGGAGCACCGGTTGTCTGATTTACGCCGCCAGCTTGCGCATCTTTGGATGTGGATCCGTTCGCGTAAGTGGATATTTGAATGTTTGTATATCTTTGACAATCTTTTTTTACTTTTTGTCTTTGCTAATGTAAATTTGCATTAATGCGTGTGCATGTGTGCAGTATGCGTTTTTTTTTGGCTAAATGAGACCTTGTTAATGTTGTTTTTTTTTCTTTTTTTTTTCTTTTGGGTTAATGTTTTACATTTAAATAGTTTTTTGGAATACATAATTGCTAATATTCCAAACTATACATCATTTAGGACAGGAGCGGATCCAGAGACGGAGTCGGAGGCCTGCCTGACCCCTCTCCTCTACTCCCACCATCTACTCCCCTGCCCACTCCTCCCAAATTTCTCCACCCTCCCCTGACCTGGACATCCCTATTTCCTCTCCCTCTCCTGCACCCCAGATCCAAATAACCCCTCCCTCCCCAGTCCTACCCATCCACATTCCCACACCCTCCCCTGATGCACCCACTCTTGATTATACTCCCTCCCCTTTATCCCCACTGGAAATTACCCCACCTTATCCGGATGTCCACTGGCCCACTTCATCAGAGGATGAGGATCTGGGCCAACCTGGCCCTGAAGCTGCAGGTATTTTGTTTTTCAAGTGTGCAATTAATGTGTGAAAAGGTGCCCTATATGCATACACTGTGGTATCCCTGAATACAATCTAAAAAAATAAAGGTTAAAATTCAAAACATAGGATAGTTAACACACATGATTTACCTTATTCTCAATGTCAACAAATGAAAAAAAAAGGAAAGTCAAATACCTGAAAAAACGAGTAACTACCTCATCACGTACGGCCCCCCCTGACACTCTCCTCCGACCAACCTCCGGGGGGGCATCCTCAGGTAAGGCATCCTCTGGCTGCATTGGGACACCACTCCTTATGGTGATGTTGTGAAATATCCCACACAGGACCACAATCTTGGAAACCATAGCCGGCAAATATATGAGGTCGCCACCAGAGCGGTGGAGGCATAGAAATCGGCCTTTTAAAAGGCCAATGCAATGCTCCACCACCTGCCTGGTGGCAGTAAGTGCAGAATTATATTGACTTTGTGGCCCTGGTGTAGGAACCAAATAAGGAGTGAGCAGCCAGGGCATGCAAGGGTAACCACTGTCTCCTGTGAAAAAAAAAAAAAACATTCAGTACCATTTCTAAGTCAACAGTGTTTGTTTTAAAAATTAAGGGTACCACTTACCCAGAAGCCACGCATCACCAGCTTGCAGGTTGTTTAATTTGTGCCAAAGCCCTGATTGCCGGATGACAAATGAATCATGTGCACTTCCTGGAAATTTGGCATTCAGGGACAGGATCTGGAGAGAGGCATCACATACCACCATTACATTCATTGAATGGAAATGTTTTCGGCTCCTAAATATTGCCTCCAGCGCTGCTGGTCGCTGAAGTGGTATGTGAGTGCCGTCCACAAACCCTATGATGTGTGGGAAGTCAGCAATTTCAAAAAATTTCTGCTTAACCACATTAAGGGACCCCATATCCAATGGCATATTAATAAAATGATGGAGGTGCTTAAATAGTACATCCATTACCGCCCTCAGGATCCTTGAAAAGGAGGATTGGGAAATTCCAGCAACGATGCCAGCTGTGGTCTGGAAGGATCCTGATGCACAAAAATGTAACACCGACATTAACTGCGTAAGTGGTGGTATTGCTGTTGGATTGTTAAATTGCCTTTCAAGATCACTCTCTATTAATGAAAGAGTGTCTAGGATGATTTGGGGAGGTAGGCGATAACGCCTTCAGACCACATCATCAGGCATTCCAAAAAGGGTGACAAGTGTTCTAAATATCTGGGGCCTTGCACGCCTACGATGCCTATGCCTAGGAGGATGTTCAGGTTGGTCGGGGTCATGGACCATCGCCACTATAATTCGCCCAACATCAATCTGAAATGTTAGACAATGTAGTTATTTTTCCAACATTTAACAATGAGAAAATATACTTATGTTTTTTACACATTAAGAAGAATCTTACAGGGTTTGGCAGTGACATCTTGAAGTTAACCTACGAATTAGATTTTCCATAAAAATAATGTAAAAATTAACACAAAATAAAGACAGGCTAAGGATAAAATATAAAGAATGCATGCACTACACAGATGATGTTGTTATTCTAGAATTGTACAAGAAAATTAAAATGTACGCTTAAGCCACAGACAGGAGATGAGCAAAATATACGTAATACAGGTTACAAAATAACGCTAAATGGTACCCTTAAGCCACAGACAGGAGATGAGCAAAATATATGCAATACAGGTTACAAAATAATGCTAAATGGTATGCTTCAGCCACAGACAGGAGATGAGCAAAATATACGCAATACAGGTTACAAAATAACGCTAAATGGTACGCTTAAGCCACAGACAGGAGATGAGCAAAATACACGCAATTTGGGTTGCAAAATAACGCTAAATGGTACACTTAAGCCACAGACAGGAGATGAGCAAAATATACGCAATACAGGTTACAAAATAATGCTAAATGGTACGCTTAAGCCACAGACAGGAGATGAGCAAAATATACGCAATACATTTCGCATTTATTATGGCAAAAAAAACGTTGGCAAAAAAAAAAATTTTTTACGTACACCTATCTGCATAGTGTGACCCCTTAAATAAACGTGAAAAATTTATAAAAATAACAGGGTCTAATGTATGACAAAAAACACTTACCGCACAAAGACGATAACACCAAAATAAACACGATCCACAACACCAAAGAAAAAAAAAAAAACTAAATAATAGCAAAGGAAACATGCATTAACATTAAAAAAGAAAAAAATATTTGCTAGTTAGAATCGACCAAAAAATCGTTCCAAAAAACTTACCTCAACAAAAAAAAGAAATTTATAATAGAAAAAAAACGCAAAAATGCGAAAGAAAATAAACAAACAACAGAAAACTCGCCAAAAATCCACCAAACTCTCCACAAACAACCACTACTCCGATTAACTCTCAAACGACAACCACTACAAACAACCCACCCCGAAACAAGGCCACAAAAAAGCTTTAAATAGACTGAACTTTCTCGCTCAAATCAATGACGCACAATAGATGCGCCCGTATAATGCACACGCATCTATAAAAACATCACGAGAGCCACAATGGGTCAGCTGAATTCAAGGGTTTAATCATGTCCACTGAACAGCAGCAAAGCCAAAATCCAGGACCTCACAGTAGGTAGCTCCAAAATTAAAGTTACCACCCAAAAAAAAAAAAATTTTCTAAATTTTTTGTAAGGTGTTGAGACTGACAATGAGGAGGCTGCGGGGCCTAGTACCCAGGCCAGGGCCAAATGCAAAAGGCAGCTGCAATTCACAAGAAAGGAGATGGAGGCTTTGGTGAAAAAGTGCATTGATAACCTGGCACAGGCACCCCGAAATATGGGTGCAACCCAGAGATGGAAACTGTGGGAGGAAATAGCCAGTGCTGTCAATGGGGTTGGTGACTTTGTCCATTCAACCAAAGAGGTCAAACGCCGGTAAGTAAATGCTGTAACCTATTTCCAAATTTTTTTTAAATTAGGAACAAATCTAACCATACATTTTTAAACAACAGATGGAGCGACTTCAAATACCGGCTAAAACAAAAAATGGCTGATAGGGCTAGGCATGCAGGGGGGACAGGTGGTGGGCCAACCCCTGTGTCATTGGAGCTAACAGATTTGGAGGAGCTGGCACAGGGGTGTGTGCAGGAAGAGGAGGTGTTTGGCGTGTCCAACATGGACACAGAGATGCCAGACTTTGCGGCTCCACATGTTGCTGCAGGTAATTTAGTTAAAAATGATTGAAAAACTTGTTTAAGTAAATTTACAAATGTACTAATATTTGTATGATCTCTCTTTTTCACACAGGCACAGAAGAGGACGAGTCTGCTCCAGAACTGAGGTTTGGCTGCAGTAGATCTGCTGGCTCCGCAGGGGAGGAAGCAGTATTTCTGGCTGGGGACCCAGTGGCAGACAGTCCAGGGCCTTCCCCCTCGCAGGCAGTGGCCATTCTCTCAGATCTCAATGAGAAAACAGATAAAAACACAGAGATTCTGATGAGGATGGACGCCAATCTGCTACGGGTGGCGGACGCCCTGGAGGAAAACGCTGCGGTCAATGTCAGAATAGCTAATGCCCTGGAGCAGCTCATCCGCCTGCGCATGTTGGAGCCGGCCTCCCTTCCTGCCAAAACATCAGGGCCCTCCACCTCTGGCGCAACATCAGCCATCCCTCCAAATGTGCCTAGTCCTATGCCTAGGCCAGAGGAAACACCAGCTACCTCTGGCCAGGCACGGCGTATGACCAGACAGACAAAGTCATGCTCCCTCCAACATCAAGCCAAGCTGGGGAGAAGGCGATGACAGCACTGGCTAATTCCCCCAAATTCCATGTCTGTGTTTGCCCCATATTTTTGCACCACAAAACCTCCCTCTCCTTTCTTGTGAATTGTTTTTTTTTTAACATTAAAAAGAGACCATCGTCTTTGCGAGATCCAATACCCTACCACAAGCTGAACGAGCAGTCATAATGGAAACTGGATCACATAGTGACGTATCCAAAAGATCGTCCAAATTGGACGTTCGCACAAGATAATACATGTACGCCCAAAAAACGGCTTGATACGCCTGCGTTTTTTCATCTCCACCCCCGTTACCACCCATAAACGGATCATTTTCTCAATCAAATTACATAGGTCACTTCCTGTTCGTTGTGTATACGAGCTAACGAAAAATGACCGCAATGATCCGGCTGCACATGCGCAATGATAACCGGATGCATGCGTGGTTTAAAACAATCGAATGTGTACGAACGAATGGCTGAGTGCGTCCGGGTCTGAATCAGGCCCAAAGTTCCACCGATTTCTTAAGTCCCTCAGGGTAGATAGAATTAATTTGGAACATCCAAAATACTTCTTGTTTACATAAATTCCTATATCTGTCTCCTCCTCTTATGGTTGCTGGAATATGCTCCACTCCTACTTGTTCTAAACAACTAGGATCCCCATTATGAAGACTATGAAAGTGTTTTGATACACTATGAGTCTGTAGTTTTTTAATAATATTCCTACGATGCTATAAGAATCTAATTTTGAGTGTCCTTGTTGTTCTGCCAATATATTTAAGATTACAATTGCAGATAAGCATATATATAACATAGGATGTGTTACAGATAATTAGACTTTTAATTTCATAAATTTTATTATCTGAACCTATCGGAATGGAAATTGTTTTGTTTATTACTTGTTTAAGCACCTAGCTCCTCCACAGTTATAAAAACCTTTTAGTTTGGGTTGGAGCTGCAACCAATTTTTATTTAGGCTTCTTGATGTTTCTAAAGGTTTAAAAAAACTTGGAGCCAATAAAGTTTTTAAAGATCTATTCTTTTTAAAAATAAACAAAGGTTTGTTCGGATGAGATCATTTAATATATGATCCTGTTTAAGAATATTGTAGTTCTTTTGTATAATGTTCTTAATTTTAGAACAGTGGCTGTTATAGGTGGAGATAAACGTCACCTCCTTGTCTCTCACATTGTCTTCCTGTTTTATTTTTGGTTCCAGAAGTTTATCTCTATTGAGAATTTTTACTTCTTCAAATGCCTTTTTTGTAATCATATCAGGATAGCCTTGCTGTTGAAAGGACCCTATCATCTCATTTGCTTGTTTTTCAAAAGTCTCTGGTTCAAGCAGTTATGTTTCAAATGTAACAGTTGGCCATTGGGGATGTTCCTCTTCCAAGGAGGATAATGGACGCTTTTAAAATGTAGATATGCATTTTTCCCTACTTCTTTCGAGTAATTGGAGGTAGTAATTAAATTGTTTTTGATTTCTAGGGTCCGATTCTCTAATTTCTAGGGTCCAAGGTAGTTGATCCGACTCTCATGATAAGTGGAAGTGAAGATTAAATTAATTGTGTTTGTGTTGAGGAAGTGTGGTAACCATCCCAAATAATAAAAAAATCATCTATGTAATGGCCTTAGAGGATCAAGCATGCACCAAAGCCACCATCCCACACAAGGTGCTCTTCCATGTCACCCATGTAGAGGTTGGCATAGCTTGGCACAAGCCTGGTCCCCATGGCTAACAGCTCTTAAATCCCTCTCTCCAAACTCAAACTCTTTCCCTGACAGGAACCAAATCACTCCCACCTTTATTACTCCACCCCTTCTACTATAGTGTATGTCATAGCCAGCATTACCACATAGTTATCTATGTAATACATGCCTATATATATTGTGACACAGTTAGGTTAGGGGGTCCCTCTCCTGGGTAGAGGACTCCTTCCTTTCACACACAGCAGCTGGGAAACAGTACGCCAGGCTGGATGCAAGTACAAGCTGGTCGGCGCCAGTCTTTATTGTGCAATATCAGAAATAACACAAAGAAAACATAAATGTATATCCTAGCCCTGTCGGGGCACTAACTTCACAGGTAGTTCCCTCACTACCAGAACCTGGCAGGGCCTAATGCCCTCACCAGCAACAAAAGCACAGCACAACACTTACAGTTAGGTTTTCAAGTGTCTCTGAGCAAACTCCCTGTCTGCTCTCCCAGGTGAGACAATCAGCCCTAAACAAACTAGGCTTATATTGGCCACTCTCAGGTGGAAAACTCTAACAAGCCTGTTACCAGGCTAAGAGAACCAAAACCTGGAGTGGCCGTGGGTGGAGCCCTCCCTCTCCTCTCACCCACAACCCCCAGGTTCCAAACCAGCTTTTCAAAAAGCAGAAACTCAAGCCTGCTACACTGCAGACTTTCTCCAGGGGATTTTAAAACACATAAGACAGGAATCTGGGATAAATGTCCCTGTCACAGACCACTTTACCAGTGATCCTATCACATATCCCCCCCCCTTTTGCGTGACAATGCGTCTGCTTTAAACAACAGGTAGTGGACCCTTAAAACGTGGTCTGGGAGCATGATACTGACACTCAGGGTAGGATAAATCCTGACACATTGCCATGTGGGGATAGGACAAAGGACTATCAGGGTCTACGGGTTTACCATCAACTACCTTTACATTCTTCCTGGCTTTTACCAAAGTAGGGTCTTTCAACTGCTCCACAGCAAAGACCTCTCTTCTGACCTCTAAATCAGGCAGATGATCAACTGGCCCAACAACACTTCCCACCTCAATGGGAGGCACATCAGTTGGCGGGCCACCGTCACGCTCCGCATTCTCTAGTTCGCCAATCATAGTAGAAAAAGGGAATAACTCTGACTCAGAAGAAACTCCCTCCTCCACTATATCGACAACCTTCTCAAGTGGACCGGGGTTGTTCACTTCTGGAACAAAACAGCTTTCCCACAATTTCCAGAAGTGAGCAAAGTCTCTCCCCAATATTGCATCGTACATCAGACCAGGCACCAAACCAACAGAAACTATAGCAGAGCCACATGGTGTCTCAATGTTCACCTCGGCAGTAACATAATATCGATTTTCCCCATGTATGCAGGTCACACCAACAGTTTTCCCCTTATGCCTCAAGGGGTTCACCAGCTCAGCTTTTATAAGTGTCACCAAGCTACCAGATTCTAACAGTGCCTCTACTCGGTTGCCATCTACAGTGAGTACACACATGTGCTTATCAGACTCAGCCTGCCGGTCAGCCGTACAGGCTGTCTGTGCAAAGAAAGACCCCCTGCGGTAGACATGAGCAGTATCACATTGCATAGGTTCAGTTGTAAGTGAACAATTAGCGGAAATATGGCCGAAGTCACCACACCGGAAACACTGAATCATATTAATGTCTAGTCGTTTACGGGGCAAGAACCTTACTGGCCTGGCAGGCCTGTCTCCAGGTTCTACACCCTCAGTCTTAGGTACATCCCACCGCCCAGCACCCTTCTCCCCAGGAACAGTCTTACCAGTGTCTGTGGGAGTTTGCCGGTGCACCATCGGGGCTTGGTGGGGCATACTCCTCAGCTCCTCAGCCGCCACGTACCTCTCCACTAGCTCGACCAACTGGTCCGCGGTCTTAGGGTCTGCATGGCTCACCCACTTGCGCAGAGTCGCGGGTAATGATCGCAGGTACCGGTCCATCATGACCCTTTCCACGATCTGTGGTCCTGTCAGCGTCTCGGGCTGTAGCCATTTTGAGGACAGATGGATGAGGTCATGCATCTGTGAACGTGGAGGCTTGTCGATATGGAACTCCCAGCGGTGGACCCGTTGGGCACGAACAAACGTGGTGACTCCCAAGCGAGTTAGGATCTCCTGTTTTAGTTTTTTATAGTCCTTGGCATCAGCCAGGCATAAGTTGAAATAGGCCTTTTGTGGCTCCCAAGACAAAAAAGGTGCCACCAGACTTGCCCACTGCTCCTGGGGCCAACTCTCCCTTTCAGCCGTTCTTTCAGATGCGGCGAGATAGGCCTCCACATCATCACCCAAAGTCATCTTTTGGAGGAAGTGACTGGCTCGTATGGAGTGAGTGGTGGTGGGAGGACCCGTATTAACATCTCTGGGCCGGGCGACCAGGTGCTGTACCACTTCTTTTATGGCCTGGCTGTTTTCCGCGATGGTGACCTGTTGTTGCCTCTGGGCTGTCTCCAAGGCCAACAGTTGCACCCTGCTGGATTCCTGCTGAGCCCTGGAAGATTCCTGCTGAGCCCAGGTAGCTTCCTGCTGAAGTATGTTTGTCTCCTGCTGAGCTCTGGTAGATTCCTGCTGAAGTTTGTTTGTCTCCTGCTGAGCTGCTGTAGCTTGGAGCAAGGCCTTAATAATGTCCTCCATTTTGTCCTGGGGTGTAGGTTGGAAGCTGAACCTTGCCTCTCTGAGCACTGGCTGACGCCTCCTCTATGGGACTCAAAGGACACAGTGTTATTTCCACACTCACCAATTGGGTGTCTGTCCCTTTAATTTTTAAACGGAAAGTTTTCCTCTTGCTGCAACTTCAGTGTTTGTGGTTGCCCACATTCTCCACCATATTGTGACACAGTTAGGTTAGGGGGTCCCTCTCCTGGGTAGAGGACTCCTTCCTTTCACACACAGCAGCTGGGACACAGTACACCTGACTGGATGCAAGTACAAGCTGGTCGGCGCCAGTCTTTATTGTGCAATATCAGAAATAATACAAAGAAAACATAAACGTAAATCCTAGCCCTATCGGGGCACTAACTTCACAGGTAGTTCCCTCACTACCAGAACCTGGCAGGGCCTAATGCCCTCACCAGCAACAAAAGCACAGCACAACACTTACAGTTAGGTTTTCAAGTGTCTCTGAGCAAACTCCCTGTCTGCTCTCCCAGGTGAGACAATCAGCCCTAAACAAACTAGGCTTATATTGGCCACTCTCAGGTGGAAAACTCTAACAAGCCTGTTACCAGGCTAAGAGAACCAAAACCTGGAGTGGCCGTGGGTGGAGCCCTCCCTCTCCTCTCACCCACAACCCCCAGGTCCCAAACCGGCTTTTCAAAAAGCCAAAACTCAAGCCTGCTACACTGCAGACTTTCTCCTGGGGAATTTAAAACACATAAGACAGGAATCTGGGATAAATGTCCCTGTCACAGACCACTTTACCAGTGATCCTATCACAATATATATATGAATTGTCCTTTTTTCAGACACAGTACAAACATCATTTTGTTAACCTTTTACCTTAGAATATGTACACAAATGAATTACTGATCACATTGTAAATTTTCACCTATGTTGCATTTCAGTTCCTACAGTTACCAACTCTATCCACATCCCTGCACCTGTAAATATATGAAATGTATATATGGTGTGCCTCATGTATATATATATATATATATATATATATATATATATGTATATATATATAAATATATATATATATTCCATAGACAAAAAACCTTACTGTTTCACATGTCCCATTAAGGCTGCTTAGACATGATCTGAAAATTCACAAAAGCTATTGATTTTCTGCCACTCAAACTTAAAAAAGCAATGAAATAACGATGATTAAGGCTGACGCCTTAATGGAACTGTTCCTTGTGCAATACAGATATGGTATGCCATCACACCCTGTGGTTAACTGCAGATTCAGCACTCTCACAGAAAGAGAATGCTGTCACTCACAAAATGGTGGAGCTGCTAATTCACAGAATTGTGTGTTCATTGGAATACACACATGCAGTCTATTCATCTGAGGTCAAAGCAGAAAACAGAGCTGTGCAGATGAGATAAAAGTGGTGTGGATGGGGAGGAGACACAGCAGCATGGATAGGTGAGACACAAAGGCATGTAGAGGAGGGAAGGTTAAGCAGTACAGAGGAGGGGGGTAGCCAAAGTAATGCAGATGGGTGGAAAACAGTGGTGAGGATGGGGGGAAACAGAGTGGTACAGTTTGGGGGGAGAGAAACATGGATGAGGGTAGAGAGTGGCATGGACATGGGAAGACAGAGCAATATTGTCTTTTGCAGTAGCACTAAAGGTCCCAGCAAGCATCCCGCGCATACTGGCACTTGGAGAACCACAAGTACCAGCAGGCAGGGCACTAAGGGCCTGCTGGTACCTATAGTATTCCTGCAAAAAAAATATAAAAATAAAACTAACATACACCATTTTTTTAAATATTTTATTTAGCGGGACCTTCATCTGGAGGGTGGCAGCCTTAAGCTCTTTTACATTTCTGCTGCTCCCCCAGGACTTCTATGGCATCTTCACCTGGAGGGCGACAGCCTTTAAGCTCTTTTTGCTGGACATTGCCAATCCAGGGCTTCCGTGGCATCTTCTATCTTCAGCAGCTCTTCTCTGCTGCCTCACCACCACTGACTGAGTGCAAGGCAACTCACACTGACAGTCAACCAAGGGGGCGGGGCAATGACATTGTGAGCTATGATTGGCTTGCAGCGGCCATCTTTGAATTTCAAAAATGGCACTGAGGCACCATTTTTGAAAAGGGCACGCTCGGTTCTCTCCATTGAATTCAATGGTGAGAACTGCTCATTGGCTGAGAGGCAGAAGGCTCGCCACTCTCAGCCAATGAGTGCTCCGCACTGGGATTTCTGGACTGAAATCCCACAGCGGAGCTGTCATTCGAGTAGTAGTCTCCTTAGAGGATACTAATGTCCGTGGGCTCAGGTAATTCATGTTTTTTTTGCGAAGACCCAGGATTTGCCTACTTTGCAATGAAGAGGACAGATCCACGCATAGGAGGAGGTGAGTATGATTTTTTTTATTACAGGTACACCATTGGATTACCAATTGGAGAAGAGGACAGTTTGGCTTCAGGGATACATAGATGAGTATGTGAGATAGTATGTATGCAAAATATATACTGGAAAATATAGGGGGGGCCCTATGCATTTTTTTGCCTCTGTATTTCCAGAACCTGGACCAGCTCAGAGCCCAGTGCTGGTTGCGCTATATATGGGGGACCCCTACATCATTTGTCCCCCATATTTTGGCAGCCAGGACTGGTTCTGAAAAGCCTGGTGCTGGTTGTGCTTCATATGGGGGACCCTTACATTGTTTTGTCCCCTGTATTTAGCACAGCCAGTACTGGGGCTCCATAGCCAAGGGCTGGTTGGTTTTTTTGGGGGGGCCACACCAGTTTTTTACACTGTTTTTATTTTTAAACACAGAAGCACAGACGGGTCTCACTGACCCATCCATGCTCTGTGTTTGTTTTTTTTAAACAGATGTAGGTATCACAGAATTTTCAGATCCGAGCCTGCATCTGTGTGCTGCTACCTCCCCCAGGTTCTAACGCCTGCACCACCACTGACGCACCAGTGCCGCTAACGCCCGCTACCATCCATGGTTCCTGGCCGCAGCTAATGCCTGCTAGCACCTACCCTCCCCCACATCCTGGCCACAGAAAACACTGGCTTCTTGCCCCCGGTCCCAGCCCCCTCTACCGCCCACAAATGATGTACATTTTGCTGCACCCAAGTGAAGCTACTATGACTACACTTGCTGGAGTCTCCAACTGAGGCTGCACAACAAGTTGAAAAGTCCTATCTCTACAATGGCGCATTCTTGAGGTAATAGTTAAAAACTGTAACTTTTTAATTTACCTGAACCCCAAAAGTATGTACCCTAGCTCAATAGCTACCTATTAAAACAAACCCCAAGTCTAAATTCTACCCCTACCCTGAGTTATGCCTTCTCAAAAATCCCCCATAGACTAACACAGATGCAGGTATCACAGAATTTTCAGATCCGAGCCTGCATCTGTGTGCTGCTACCTCCCCCCAGGTCCTAACGCCTGCACCACCACCGACGCACCATTGCCGCTAATGCCCGCTACCATCCATGGTTCCTGGCCGCAGCTAATGCCCGCTAGCACCTACCCTCTCTCCCCCACATCCTGGCCACAGAAAACACCGGTTTCCTGCCCCCGGTCCCGGTCCCCTCTACCGCTCACAAATGATGGCCATTTTGCTGCACCCAAGTGAAGCCACTATGACTACACTTGCTGGAGTCTCCTACTGAGGCTGCGCAACAAGTTGAAAAGTCCTATCTCTACAGTGGCGCATTCTTGAGGTAATAGTTAAAAACTGTAACTTTTTAATTTACCTGATCCCCAAAAGTACGTACCCTGGCTCAATAGCTACCTAATAAAACAAACCCCAAGTCTAAATTCCACCCCTACCCTGAGTTATGCCTTCTCAAAAATCCCCCATAGACTATAGCAGAAAAGGGTTCCTAATTGAGAATGTCAGAAAAAAGTGACAGTTGGAGCTTTAGATTACTCCCATGTCCTCACTTTTTATGTTTTTGCCCTGAAATTTGGCAAACAGCACCCAGTGACAGTTCTACCTGGCCGTGCCAAATTTCAGAACCGTACCTCTAATAGCTTTTGAGGTGTAGTCCCTTGATCACCCTGCCCGCCTCCAGAATCCTCTATGGAGAAATCCATTTTTTTAGATGCAGCCTTAATATAAGGGCACGACTGTGCCCTTATAATAATAATACAGTATGGTCTTTAACCCTTAACCAGGTCATGGTCATGATCCTTATATAAGCTTTGGTTATTTTATGCATTATATTGGATCATTCATATAGCTTTTCAATTGTTCTGCCTACTTTTACATCCTTCCTGTCCTAAAAACTTCTAATGCCAACACCATTTTTTGTAAAACATCTGCATTCATTCTACTTCTATTTTCCAATCTACAGTTTTAATATTTTTATACATTTTGACACTTTTTCCAGTTCCATTGTTCATTGGGCTTATTGTGCATTGTACATTTGTTATTAAATCATCGTTTTATGTTTTGAGAGAATGTTTCTTTTTCTCTTTTTTCAAAGGTCTTGAAAAGCATCTCTTTTTGTTTCCTTCTTTTCTTATCATCTCTGTTTGAACCTTTTCCCTCCTGTTTTTCTGAAAATTCTTTGTGGTCTAGAATCATAAGTTTTTATATCCTCCCGACATGTATGATTGGAAACACTACAGTATATTTCATTTGATTAGTCTTATGTGGTTTGTGAGCTATTACCCTAGAATATTTATGACTTCTGTAACAAGGGGGCTGATTCATTGGTGGGGACAGTTTAGATTCGGCCGCATGTGACAGATGTTTTGTGGTGTGTGCATGCGTCTCACCCGTACTATGTGTGTGTTGCAATGGTCTTGTAATGATGGTTGCAGTGTGGATTAGAATTAAGGATGAGCGGGTTCGGATTTCTGAAATCCGAACCCCGCCGGGCCCCCCCAAATCCAAGCCGGATCCGAGTCAGGTTCGAGTTTTCCCACCTGACTCAGATCTGAAATCGAGGCAAAATGTCATCATCCCACTGTCAGATTCTCGTGGGTTTTGGATTCTATAAAAGGTCCCTGCGTCGGCGCCATTTTTCAATCTGGCTGTGGACAGTGAAGAGACAGGGTGGGAGTTGTGCTGCTGTTGTCGTCCATAGGGGCTGTGTCCACTCCAAAGTCCATAGGGGCTGGCTTGGCTGTGTTGTGCAGTCTGTTGTCCATAGGGGCTGTATCCACTCAAAGTCCATAGGGGCTGGCTTGGCTGTGTTGTGCAAATTTCTGTGTTTGTGACTTGTGTGTGCTGTAGCCGCACGTGCATCAACAAAGTAGCACCAAGCGTGCGCCTGTGTCATAAGTAAAGGGCCGGCTGGCTCGTCTGTTGAAGAGTGGTGCAACCCCCAAAGTGTCTGGAAAAAAAAAAGTTCTGTTTGTGACTTGTGTGCACTGTAGTAACATGTGCATCAACAAAGTAGCAGTGCCAAGAGTGCGCCTGTGTCATAAGTCAAGGGCCGGCTGGCTCATCTGTTGAAGGGTGGTGTAATCCCCAAAGTGTGCTCCAAAAAAAAATAAAAATCTTTTTCTGTGTTTGTGACTTGTGTGTGCTGTAGCCGCACGTACATCAACAAAGTAGCGCCAAGTGTGCACCTGTGTCATAAGTAAAGGGCCGGCTGGTTCGTCAGTTGAAGGGTGGTGTAACCCCCAAAGTGCCGGTAAAAAAAATATATTTTTTTCTGGGTTTGTGACTTGTGTGCAGTGGGCCTGATTCAGAGCCGGACACTCTGAAAGAGCACTTGCTCTGAATCAGGGCATTTCTTTTTTAGGAGCGGCCTCCTGGCTGCTCGCATAGCTATGGGTAACCACCCACAGTTATAGCAAGCGGCCATGATGATGGTCGTGATGGTCAAGACCATCGCGACAATTTGGCTTGCGACGAGACCCTTGTGGTAGGGTCTCGTTCGTCGCAAGCGCCAGAGAGCTTTCGGCTATAACAGAGCCGGAAGCTCTCCACCGACATCACTCGTGATGACAGTGGTGCTGCCCCCAAATGGCAAGCGTTCCCTCGGGAATGCCTCCATTTGGGCAGCCACCCCCTGGCCCGCCCACCAAATGGGCGCATGCACTGTGGGCCACCATCAACCCAGTTGCGAGTGCTCAGCACTTGCGACCGGGTCTGAATCAGACCCAGTGTCCCATAAAGGTTGTAGTCCTTAAGGGGTGCTGTAGTGTTGTCCAGGGGGTGCTCTGTCCATCTGGGTGCTCCCCCCAAGTGCAAAAAAAACAATTCCTTTTTTTCTGTTTGTGTGCACTGTAGCCGCACTTAGCAGCGCCAAGCATGCGCGTATGTCATAAGTCAAGGGCCGGGTAGTCTGTTGCAGGGAGGTGTAACCGCCAAAGTGCCCAAAAAATTAAAACATTTTCTTTTCTGTTTATTCTGTGTTTGTGTGCGCCTTAGCCGTATGTGCATCAACAAAGTAGCAGCGCCAAGTATGTAATCTTTGGGGCCTAGTTTTTCTAACTGCCATCCTGTCTGCCACTGCAGTGCAACTCCAAGATGGGCCACATGTTTGTGCTGCCCACTTGTGTCGCTTAGCATAGTCAACCAGCTTAGCATAGTCATTTTTAGGTGCAACCTTTTTGCCTAAAAACAATATTGTGAGGCTTGAGGTGTTCAGAATAGACTGGAATAAGTGGAAATTAATGCTATTGAGGTTAATAATAGCGTAGGAACAAAAAAAAATTGTGATTTAGCTGTTTTAATGCTTTTCCCCAAAAAATACAGATCCACAACCCAAAACCCAGAATCCAAAACATGGAAGGGTGGTTTTGGCAAAACCAATCCAGATCCAAAACACAAAGAAAGAGTCAGATCCAAAACCAAAACACAAAACACGAAAAGTGGCCGGTGCACACCCCTAATTAGAATGCAAGGTGATTGACAAACAACAAGCATTCTGTGCATCCATAGGGATGCCCAGGAGTCCAGTGGTGTGTCCAAAGTTTCCGATGTTCTTCCAGTGCTGTGTCTCCTAGAGAGGAAGACAGACAATTCCTTTGTCCCTATTAATCTTTTGAAATTTGCAATGGTATCATTGATGGAAGTAAGTAGATACATATTCTTCAATATAATAAGACCATAAAGCCAGAGCTGCTTCCATCCCAAAATGAATGTTCATGCTCTTTACCAGTTTCATTTGTACTTTAAGTCAAACATTTTTATATGTTTGCCTTCAGTCTTTCTTATTTCTTTATAGTTTATTTTTTAGAGTGTTTATTTAGTTGGTGTTTCAGTCAGCTATTTTTTTTTTCAAAGATTGTTCTAATGTGAGAAATATGTTAAACATCCAGTAATGAGAACATTGCTGATATAGGATATAGACGCTAAAGAACATAAACAAGGCCACATCTGTAGCTCGTTTCTATGGGGAATTGTAGAAATCATACCATTCTCTCAGCTGTGTGTTGACGTGTTACAAACCATATGTGTGCTGACATTTACATTTTAAGTAACGTGTTATACCGAACATCTGATTTCCATTGAAATTATCATTCCAGTTCATTTTATTTGCTGAAGGAGATGATGCAACCTGTAGCAATCCAAGGGTTAAAATGCCTCCCGTCCATCAAACAGTTAAAACAAAATGATATTCTGTAAGCCATGATAATCGTTTATGTAATTCCAGATGCAGGATATGGCTGTTATTCCCTGAAGTAAGATTTACTGTTTCCAGAGGGGTACTCTATTTTATAGCCTTAACTATGCTCTACACATGCACAACAAAATGAGAGCCTCGAGTGGCTAGCATCTTTCATCCAAGCCATGCCATTAAAATAATCCTGTTTAAGTTTTTGTAGTCAAAGTTAGCAATGAATTACTACTACATTGCTGTTGTAAATAGCACTCAATATTTTATACTCCAGGGCAGAGAGTCTAATGAAATAGCCCAAAGCTTTGTATAAGCATTAACAACAGGGAAGACTTTTAAAAAGTGTTTTGGCATAAATCACTGGATTGAGGCCTAACTGCTCTTTTGTGCTTAGAAATAAAAACAAACAAAATGATAGGAATTGCAGAGGCACTTAACAATATTTTTTTTCAACTCTCAAGCAGCCAGCCAAACACTTTTAAAGCTTAATTGTTCAGCCATTTACGCAAGATAAATCCATTAATTTGGTTTGTTGCTTTCATTATAATAAATAAGGATTACGGTTTTATTTTGTGCACTGAACAAATAATTAGTACAGTTACTTGTACTATGTATTGTTTTGCCATATTACAAAAAGTATGAATTGTTATCAATAAAAACAGGTCCTATGTCCAGCCATCTGCTGTTCTGTGAGACTCGACTAATCTTGCAGTTTCTAACTATTTTTTGTGCCACACTTCAATATACTTACCAACCTGTACATGAAAGTATTTTTCAAGAAAATGCATTTTCGTGACATATATATATTTATATTTTAGCAATAGGCTTTTGCAGTAATATTTGTAAATTTATGCTTTTGAAGTTACAGAAATATTGTAACACTGTTACCACTTGTAATACTGTTACCTAGTTAATGAAGTTGAATGAAGTCTGGGGTCCATCAAGTACTGGATTTTGGAAATAACAGTTGTGTTAATCCAGAGGACTACAAATCCAACCTTCCGTGAGGCAGTTCATCAATTAAACTCACAGCAGTTAAAAAGCCTCCCTGACCTCATAAATGGCAATCAGATCAATTCCATGTATAATTCACCATGTAATATCCTGTACTAGTTATGGCTACAGATAGAATTTCTTGTAAGGAATCCAGTCCAATTTTAATCCAGTTAATTAATTTGCCATCACCTCCACCTATGGTAAAAAATTCCACAATTTTACCATACTTTGTGAGTTTCTGATTTTGTTGTGGACCCGAGGTGGTGATAGGAGCAGACACAGAAGCAGACTTAAATGAAAAAGTGGAGTTTTTAATAAGTGGTTTAGAAGACATGGGAATGGCAAATGAAAAAAGTCCAGGTACTGTATAGCACTAAAGTGCACATCATAACTGTAGTGGAGGTTAATGGGACAATGTCCAGACAGTGACAGGCAGGATCAGTATACAGGTATGGTGAGCTGTAACAGAATGCAAGGATGGTGAGCTGTAACTGAATTCAGGTATGGGAAGCTGTAACAAATGCAGGCAGAGGTAATGAAGTCCAGCTGGGAGTGAAGGGAGGCAAGGTGCAGGGAAACAGCAGGTTCAGGTACTCAGGCTGGTGAAAAGGTAGGTGGAGGGTACAGGGTAAGTCAGCAGGTTGGAGCAGGCAAGGTTCAGGCTAGTAGCGCTTCCAAGGAGACAGGTAAGGCACAGGTACTCTCTCTCAGCCACAGCTGAGAAACACGTTGCACTGGCAAAGGAAGGAAGGCTCTGGACCTTCCTAAATACTCAGTGCCATGCTGTGACTGGCTGGAATGAGCACTTGACCTACCAGGATTGGACAGCTGGAATCACATGGGAAACTTGGCCCCTTCCAGTAGGTATCTCCATTCTTTTAATGCTAACTTCACTGCCAAGTTTTCCTGTTCACCAATGGCATAATTTCTTTCGGCAGGAGAAAATTTCTTGGAGAAAAGCCCACAGGGATGAACTCGATTATCGTCATAATGCTGGGAAAGAACTGCACCCACGGCCTCTGATGACGCATCTGCCTCCAATAGAAATGGCCTATCCAGATCTGGTTGTCATAAGACAGGAACAGAAATAAACGCCTGTTTTAAAAGTTGGAAGGCAGTCTCTGCCTCAGGTGACCATAGGGCAGGATTAGCATCTTTTCAGGTCAGCGCAGTGATGGGAGCCAATAATGATGAAAATCCTTTAACAAAACGTCCATAGTAGTTGGCGAACCCAAGCAATCTCTGGATGGCTTTCAAAGTTTGAGGACGGGACCACTCCAAAATCACCTGCACCTTCTTGGGGTCCATTTCCAGACTGGAGCCAGAGACAACGTAACCAAGGAATGGCACACTGGGTACCCCAAAGACACATTTCTCCATTTTGCAGTAAAGGTGGTTCTTTCTCAGACAGGACAATAGTTCCTTCACATGTTCATGATGTTTTGCTACAGAAGACGAAAAAATCAATATATCGTCCAGGTAAACTACAACCGAGACATACAACAAGTCCCAGAAAATCTCATTAGCAAAGCCATGAAACACAGCAGGGGCATTGCACAACCCAAAGGGCATCACAAGGTATTCAAAGTGTCCATCTCTAGTTTTAAAGGCGGTCTTCCATTCATCACCAGCGTGAATACGGATGAGATTATAAGCCCCTCTCAGATCCAACTTTGAGAATATGATGGACCCTTTAACTCTGTTGAACAACTCTGTGATCAGGGGAAGATGATATCGATTCTTAATCATTATATCATTAAGGCCCCAGTAATCTATACAAGGTCCTAGGCCACCGTCTATCTTGCCAACTAAAAAGAAGCCAGCTCCAGCAGGAGAGGTGGAAGGATGAATAAACCCTTTTGCTAGGTTGCCCTGGATGTATTCAGACATGGCTTGAGTCTTAGGCACGGATAGAGGATAGGTGCGACCATGGGGTGGCATCTTGTCAGGCAGCAGTTTGATAGGACAGTCCCATTCTCTATGGGGAGGTAAGATGTTCACCTGTTGTTCAGAAAAAACATCAGAGAACTTCTGGTACTCCTTGGGAATAGCTGGAGATGTTAATGTAGCTGTCTTTCTTACAAGTTGTATCTTGGGAAGACAGGATTTCTGACAGTCAGTTCCCCATGAAAGAATCTGCATTGAACACCAGTCTATCCTGGGATTATGCTGGCATAACCATGGTAGTCCTAAACTTATTTTTTGAGAAGCCTCTGGTATCACTAAGAAATTTAAAGACTCAGAGTGGAGTGCCCCAAAACGAACTAATACTGGTTGAGTTTCCATGGTGACCACTCCTTTAGCTAGAGGCTGCCCATCTACAGAAGTCAGGGAAATTGTGTGCTTGAGAGATGAACAAGGAATCTGTAGTTTATCGACTAGGCTGGAAGTCATGAAGTTTCCAGCTGCTTCAGAGTCTAATAGAGCAGGTTTGGGCTTGAGTTCCAAAGCTAAGGAAATCTTGAAATCTTTAGTATTTGGGGATGGGCTCATAACTCCTAACTTGATGTCCCCAGGGTCAGTTAGGAATGGGTGTTTCCCGATTTGCAGTAGCAGGAGGCCACCATGTGACCTGAATATCTGCAGTACAGACAGAGGTTTTTTAGCATCCTTCTCTGATGTTCCTCTTTGGAGAGATGGGTTTGGTTCACCTGCATAGGCTCCTCATCTATAGGAGTATGGGGTGGACGGGTAGGCAAGGGAGGCGTAAATTACCTTTGCCGGTCAGTTCTGTGCTTTTCAGCCTGATGTTCTCTGAAGCATAGGTCAATTTTGTTGCAGAGTGAGATCATATCATTTAAATTAGTGGGAAGCACTTGGGTGATCAGATCATCTTTTAATCGGTCATAAAGGCCATGCCAAAAGGCTGAGGTGAGGGCCACATCATTCCACTTAAGCTCTGATGCCAAGATTTGTAACTGTACAGCATATTGACTAACAGGATGGGTTCCTTGTCTCAGGGTCATGATACTGGACGATGCCCTCACTGTGCATCCAGGTTCATAGAAAATCCTCCTGAATAAATATACAGTCTGTATAGTTATCCAGCAGCGAGTCTCAATGCTCCCAGAGTGGGGAGGCCCAATCCAAAGCCGAGCCAGTCAACAAAGACACGATGTATGCCATTTTAGTTCTAGTGGTGTGAAAGTTATCAGACTGTTATGTAAAGTGTATGTCACACTGATTTAAGAAACCAAGACAGAGCTTAGAATTGCCATCAAATTTGCTTGGCATAGGAAGATGTAGACGAGGGGATACCCTGGTCCCTGTATTACCAGGCACAGGAGGAGGTGTAGTTGCTGATACCCCAGGGGTGATTAATGAGGTTTGCAGATTATCTTGTCGTTTAGACATCTGCTGTAGAAACTGAGCCATTTGATGTTGCTTAGTTCCAGATTTTCTTAACGACCAGCAATACAGCAAAATAAATCCACTCCAGACTGTGGCTGGATCCATGGGGCCAGTGCAAACTGTGAGGTTCTGATTTTGTTGTGGAGCCGGGGTGGTGATTGGAGCAGACACAGAAACAGACTTAAATGAAAAAGTTGAGTTTTCAATAAGTGGTTTAGAAGACATGGGAATGGCAAACGAAAAAAGTCCAGGTATAGCACTAAAGTGCACTTGATAACTGTAGTGGGGGTTAATGGGACAATGTCCAGATAGTGACAGGCAGGAAAAGTCCAGTATACAGGTATGGCGAGCTGTAACAGAATGCAGGAATGGTGAGCTGTAACTCAATGCAGGTATGGGAAGCTGTAACAAATGCAGGCAGAGGTAATGAAGTCCAGCTGGGAGTGAAGGGAGGCAAGGTGCAGGGAAACAGCAGGTTCAGGTACTCAGGCTGGTGAAAAGGTAGGTGGAGGGTGCAGGGTAAGTCCAGCAGGTTGGAGCAGGCAAGGTTCAGGCTAGTAGCGCTTCCAAGGAGACAGGTAAGGCACAGGTACTCTCTCTCAGCCGCAGCAGAGAAACACATTGCACTGGCAAAGGAAGGAAGGCTCTGGACCTTCTTAAAAACTCAGTGCTGCGCTGTGACTGGCTGGAATGAGCACTTGACCTACCAGGATTAGACAGCTGGAATCACATGGCCAGAGGCAAGATGGTGGCACCCATGCCAATGGAATGGAAACACCGCCAGACCTCACCAGGCCTAGTGACAATATGCCTGCACAGAACCATGCACAGCCAATGCCCCTCACCAAACACCAGCACCGCTGCCAGAGACCCCCTGCCATAATGACCTCACAGGTAATACCCGGTGACCACCATGCCGAGAAACCCTGGCCGTGACACACTTACAGTGAAGTACATTTCTCCTTCATCCACTAGTGGACACTGGAGTCTCAGTACAGTGGGGCATAGATGTGGGATAAGCAGGAGCTGGCACTTTAATAAATCTGAATAGTAGCTAGCTCCTCCCCTTCAATACCCCCCTACAGGTCAGTCTAAATTTTGTGCCAAGGGAGCTGGTCACATACACAGAGCTCTCTGCTAAAAATCAAGGATCCTCAATCAGCAAGAGGATCAGATAGGCAGCTCACTGCCCCTGCCTGTCTTCTTCGTTGGAGCTGCCGGGGAGACCTCACCGCCGCTGCTTGCAGTGTGTTCTGGGTTCTTCAGCTACAGAGACCACTGTCTCTGGGTAGTACCCAGACGCACTGCACGCAGCACTAGCCGTGGTCCCCCATTAGCTCAGCCCGCCACCGGCAGCATTTGGTAGCAAGAACATTAGTGACTCCTGGCACCCTGAGTAGCAGGGTGGCCAGGAGAAATGACAGGCGGGAATTAAAAAGCAGCAACTGATACAGCGCTGAAAGGTGCCAGAATGGAGGGGGCGGAGCCTAACACACAGTTCTGCTCCTGCCTCCCACCTGCCACAGCGCTCCCAGAAGGAGGCTGGTGGCCATTTTAGAGATACAGGTTGCTGACAAACGCTGAAGAGAGACCTGTCTGCCCAGATTGTAACTGCACAGTGGGGTTAGACTTGTGAAGAGCAGGTTAGACTGGACTGTGTTTACACAGCGATTACAGCACATTATATTGTGTTACACAGTGCTGGTCTCTGCATCAGTGCTGGTTGGGCTGGGTTAATAGCAGAATCTCCCTCTATGTCATTAATCTCTTCTTTCTAAACAGTATTTCTGTGTGTGTTTGTGTGTATCACTACCTTTTCTCTGTGTGTGTGAACAGTGAATTGGTAACATGACTTCAAAGGGGTCTAAGGCTGCACAAAAAGCTTTCTCCTGCAAGCATTGTGCAGAGAAGTTTACACAGGGATCTCGTCCAATTCCTCAGACACAGGAAAGGAGGCTGCTAGTCTTTGTTTCTTATTAAAGATAGACGGCCTAACTTCCACAGGGTCCATGTCCTCAACATGTAACTCCTGGTGTATAGCTCCAATCAGTGCCTCTACACCCCGAGATACAGGCTCCACTTCATCCTGCACCTGTTCCTCTATAGGGTCCTGTACCTCCCCTTCCTTCATATCAGGCATGTCATCCTCTACCGTATCATCCCAAATAAGGGGATTCAGTATTAGTCTCCTAGCAGGGACACTAGAGGATGAAAAAAAATCCAAAGTACCAAGGTACACACTTTGGCGCTAAACGTGACCAGTATCTTCAAAAAAATAATAAACAATAACGTAAAAAATAGATAAATAAATAAGTGTGGATCGCAGCTACCTAATGTGAGGTGCTAAGCTCCACCAAATAGAAAACTAAAAAGAGAAACACAAGGAGCGCTATCCACAATTATTATATATGATTTAATTAAACATTATTAGTTGATATCATATCATCCAGTTCCCTGTTGTGTGAGAAGTGTGTTTCAGAAACACAGACTGCAACATCCCCACAACAGCCTCTTTGTGCTGATTACATCAGTCATGTCTCAAATGTCTGCAGAGCTGGAAGCTTCTCACAGGGAGAGAGAGGTTGAAAGATCTCAGAGGTCTGCCTTCTCTGAACCAGTCTGGGTGCGGTGTTTAGCCAGGTCTGTAGAAGGGTTCACAAGGGTTATGTCACCCCAGGTTCCTCGAGTGGCATCGTCCTCTAGTGGTAACCAGACCTCTGCAACAGATACAAGCAGACATTTTCAGATAAGTACCAGCTGTGTCACAGGAGCGTATGGGATTTGTTACACTCCAAGGGGCCCCTTGTCTCTCCAGATATATTTGTTTCATATGAGAAAATACCTGATTGAAAAGGACATTACTATTAGACGTGCACGGCAACATTTATATATACCTCCATTCACATCACTGGTGGGGTGAATAGCCCACAGTTGTTATCAAAATCTTGGGGAACCAAAGGCTGTGTTTTATCCCTGCATCCTGACAGAGTAAGGACAGTGCCGCAAGGTGTGAGACATTTATTTCTAAACAACTTTATGTCTGACATATCTCTCAGTCAGATGCCAAATACTATGTCTGAGTAGTTACCTATTTAGATGTTTAGATATTATCAACATCTTATTATGACCACTGATAGTTCCAAGGTCAATTAAAGACTACCAATTATGTGCAATATATGATTATTCCACAGTGGATAAGGAACTTATTGGTTTTTCCACATGTGGTTTAACAAAAGTGTGTGATCTGTTTATTACCTGCTGCTATTTACAACAGATGAGTCTAATTACCTTGTATATGTATTTGACTTTATGTTTTTTTAATTTTTATTTTATGCAATATGTTGTGAGATATTTTTATGTGGGATCGCCTGGATTTTTATCAACTAATAATGTTTAATGAAATCATATATAATAATTGTGGATAGCGCTCCTTGTGTTTCTCTTTTTAGTTTTCTATTTGGTGGGGCTTAGCACCTCACATTAGGTAGCTGCAATCCACACTTATTTATTTATCTATTTTTTACGCTATTGTTTATTATTTTTTTGAAGATACTGGTCACGTTTAGCGCCAAAGTGTGTACCTTGGTACTTTGGATTTTTTTTCATCCTCTAGTTTCCCTGCTAGGAGACTAATACTGAATCCCCTTATTTGGGATGATACGGTAGAGGATGACATGCCTGATATGAAGGAAGGGGAGGTACAGGACCCTATAGAGGAACAGGTGCCAGAGGAAGTGGAGCCTGTATATCAGGGTGTAGAGGCGCTGATTGGAGCTATACACCTCCTTCAGTGGACCCTTCAGTGTCACATCTTTCTAAAAAGAAGGTGCTCCCTGTTCCAGGAGTAGTTTCTTTCAAGGAGTCTTCTGACAAGAAGTTAGAAACTACCTTAAAGTCTATATACACTGTAGTGGGGGTGTCCCTTTGACCCACATTAGTCAGTTGTTGTGTCAACAAGGTGGTGGAAGCATGGGCTACGCAGCTTGCTGAGGGCCTTAAGACTGGTGTTCCGGTGGAGGATCTGTTTCCTCAGCAGAACAGATTGCAGAGTTTGCTTCTTTTCTTGGAGAGGCTTCAAAAGATATTTGTAGTCTTTCCTCTAGATCCTCAGCTTTGGCTGTCTCAGCCCACAGAGCCCTATGGCTGAGACAATGGCAGGTGGATGTGGAATCTAAGAGAGCCGTGGAAGCACTTCCATTCACAGGGGAATCTCTGTTTGGAACGGAACTGGATAAGTGGATATCTCAACCCACAGGTGGTAAGTCCACTTATCTCCCATCTACTGCTCCTCTTCCTAGGAAACCCTTTGTTGGACCGTCCTTTCAGTCATTTTGTATCAGGGGTCATGGCAGAGGAGCTCCCGCTATTTATTGTGGTTCCAGAGGCAGGGGTAGAGCCACTGCATCCTTCTCCAAGCAGGATAAGTCTTCAGTTAAACCTTCGGCATGATGCACTCTCTTCTCTCCTGGGGGACCACAGGGTGGGAGCTCGCCTTCGCAATTTCAAAGAAGTTTGGATCAAGTCTTGCCAGGATGCGTGGGTCGGGGACATCATTATTCAGGGGCTGAAGTTGGATTTTCAGATCAAACCTCCTGCTTATTTTTTCACAACCGGTTTGCTGGCATCAGCAGACAAACGGGTTGTAATACAGGAAGCAATAGAAAAGCTACTGTCTTCTTGAGTAATAGTGCATGTCCCTATCCATCAGCAGGGTGAAGGCTTTTATTCCAGCTTGTTTGTAGTTCCCAAGCCAGACGGCTCAGTGAGACCCATTCTGAACTTGAAACATCTCAATCCTAATTTGTGGATCTTCAAGTTCAAAATGTAGTCCTTGCAGTCTGTCATTGCAGGGCTTTAGAGGGATGAGTTTCTCATATCCTTGGACATAAAGGATGCCTATCTCCACTTTCCCATTTGGCCTCCTCATAAAGCATTCCTTCGGTTTGCAGTGCGGGTCTCTCATTTTCAATTTTAGGCCTTACCTTTCAGTCTTTCATCAGCACCAAGAGTGTTCACGAAGGTCATGGCAGTTAAGATGGCCCTTCTTCAGATTAAGGGTGTTACTATCATCCCGTACTTGGATGACCTGCTTCCCAAGGCTCCGTCAGTCACTCAATTACTGCAGGACATCCGGGTAACACAGAGTCTTCTGTTACAACATGGATGGATCCTGAATTACCAAAAATCTCATCTACAGCCTACTCAGCATCTTCCTTTCCTAGGGATGATTTTGGACATGGTGGAGCAGAAGGAATTTCTTCCACAGGAAAAGGTCACCTCCATCCAACACATGGTACAATTGATATTGCATCATCGCAGGGTGTCAGTACACCTGTGTATTCGCCTTCTGGGGAAGATGATTGCAACCTTCCAGTCCATCCAATACAGGAGGTTCCATGCCCGTCCATTCCAACTGGACCTCCTCTGTCAGTGGTCAGGGTCCCATCTTTTTCTTCACCAGCAAGCTCAACTGTCACCCAGGACTCAAACATCTCTCCTTTGGTGGCTGAATTCCTCTCACCTATTGGCAGGCAAGCGGTTTGCAATGTGGTAATGGATTCTCGTCACCACAGATTCTAGTCTGAGAGGATGGGGGCAGTGACTTGGGGAATACACTTTTAGGGCTGCTGGACTCGACTGGAGGCGGTACTGCCCATAAACATTCTGGCACTAAGAGCCGTGTTCTATGCTCGTCAGGTAGCACATCCTCTGTTGAAGGGCCATGCCCACAGAGTGCAGTCCAACAAGGCCATGGAAATGGCGTACATCAACAGACAAGGTGGCACCAAGAGTCGGTCCACCATGAGGGAGCTAAGGCGCATTCTTCTCTGGGCAGAGGAATTTGCTGTAGCGATATCTGCAATTTTCATACCAGGGGTAGAAAATTGGGAGGCTGACTACCTTAGTTGACAAGACATTCATCTGGGAGAATGGATGCTCAATTCACAGGTGTTTCAACAACTGATTCAGCGTTGGAGTCTCCCTCAGGTAGATCTCATGCCGTCAAGGTTGAACAATCAACTGCCACTTTACTGCTCACGGACAAGTGATCCATAGGCAGTGGCAGTGTATGCTCTAACATCTCCTTGGTGGTTTCAGTTTGTTTACCTGTTTCCATCACTCCCACTTCTTCCTCGTCTGCTTCAAAGAATCAAATGAGAAAGGGTAAAGGTTCTGTTGGTGTCTCCAGACTGGCCCAGATGGGCGAGGTATTCCAACCTATGTCTTCTACTGATAGATGACCCATGGCCTCTTCCTCTGCAAGAAGATCTACTGCAACAGGGTCCATTTATCTATTGGGACTTAAAGCGGCTTCGTTTGACAGTGTGGCTATTGAAAGGGCTATCTTAAGAAGAAAGGGTATCCCTTCCAGGGTGATTTCTACTATGTTAAGGGCTAGAAAGGAAGTTACCTCAAAGCACTATCATCGTATATGGAAGGCATATGTCTCTTGGTGTGAACGCAATGGTGCGCCATCGTCAGAATTCAAATTAGCCAGGCTGCTTCTTTTTCTACAGGCTGGTTTATCAGCAGGTCTTCGTCTGGGATATTCGAAGGTTCAAATATCCTCTCTGTCAATTTTCTTTCAGAAGAAACTAGCATTATTGCTGGATGTCCAGACATTTCAACAAGGGGTTGTCAGGTTACAACCTCTGTTTGTACCTCTAACGGCCCCATGGGATTTGGTCCTCTCTTTTCTCCAGTCTTCCCTATTTGAACCTTTACAGACTGTGGAATTAAAATTTTAATCATGGAAAGTGGTTCTCCTTTTGGAGCTTGCCTCTGCTAGGTGTGTTTTGGAGCTAGGGGCACTTTCTTGTCATCCACCTTACCTCATTTTTCATGAGGATAGGGCTGAGCTATGTACGCAGTTATCTTATTTACCTAAGGTAGTGTCTGCATTTCACATCAACCAACCGATTGTAGTTCCGGTGTTTAAAGACAATTCTTCGACTTCCAGATCCCTAGATGTTGTCCGGGCTCTTTGGATTTATGTTGATAGGACTGCATCCCTCCGGAAGTCAGATATGCTGTTTGTTCGATATGATATGGAGCATCCGGGCAGGCCGACTTCTAAGGCAACTATTTCTAGATGGATTTGTCTGACAATCAGAAAAGCCTATCTGGCTGCATCAAAACAACCTCCTACTTCAATCACAACACATTCTACATGCTCTGTGGGTCCTTCGTGGGCGGCTGCCCGCGGTGTTTCCCTGACCCAGCTTTGTCGGGTGGCCACTTGATCAGTCTGGCATACTTTTGCAAAGTTTTACCATTTTGACAAGTTTGCGGTATCTACTTCACAGTATGGCCATGCTGTTTTGCAGGGTTCTTAGCGCTCTCCCACCCAGGATGTGAGCTCTGGGACATCCCCACTGTACTGAGACTCCAGTGTCCTCTAGTGGATGAAGGAGAAAATAGGATTTTGGTACTTACCGATAAATCTCCTTCTCCGATTCCACAGGGGACACTGGACGTCCAACCAGCGCTGTTCCACCTGCATTGGTCATTGTTCTTCCTGGTTTGGACAGTCGTTTTTCTTCAAATACTTGATTTATTTGCATATTTGCTTGTTTGTTCATGTATGTTCTAGCTTCTCTTCTCCTCTATTATTCTATTTTCCAGCTCTCCTCGGGCACAGTTTCTTAAGACTGACCTGTAGGAAGGTATAGAGGGGGAGGAGCTAGATACTATTCAGATTTATTAAAGTGCCAGCTCCCGGTTATCCCACATCTATACCCCACTGTAATGAGATTCCAGTGTGCCCTGTGGAATTGGAGAAAGGGATTTATCGGTAACAACCAAAATCCTGTTATTCCCACGTTAATTCCCTTCAAATGTACACTTATTTTATTTGTCCACTTTATAATTTCATCCTACATAAAGGTAGTGTATGATTTTAGTGTTTCTTTGACAGCACGAGTTAATAAAAGTTCCTGTAGCAGTTTAATGTATAAACAAAGCTACTATATGAAGATGCTAGAGTGTAAGCTTACTTGCAAATGGTATTAAGGTGTCACATGCAATGCCTATTATCATTACTTATGTCTTTTGTTTAATCCACAGATATTCCGCCTGCCCATACTTAAGTAGAAGCAAAAATCCGACATCCTCGAAAAAGTATCACCAATTGTGACTTCTTGCCTGTCAGAAAAGTATCGCCGTATTCAATTCCATCTGCTTTTTGCATACGCGAAAACACTGCAATTTAATAGGCGAAAAAGATTCGCCTCTGAATAGGTGGAGAAAGGAAGTGCAAAAGTTTTGTTTGGGGGTGCAAAGGTGGGGAAACCACTCAGAACCCTTGGGACAGCTCCACAATGGACAACTACATCAAAAAAATCCTAAAAAAAAACTAAAGAACACTCCAAAACGGTACTTTGAATTTGGAGATGAAAAAGTGCACAGTGGGGGCACAAGTTCACAAACTAGCAAAATGAGGTTCTAAGGGTGCTCTAAGATGGGGTCAAGTGTTTTGGGGATTGCAGGTGCATTTTTGGGGGTGTAATTTCACCTTATTTAAAAATTCAATTTAGAGACATTAAAACATGCTTGCACCCATTTTCAGGTACCCCAAATTTGACAGGACTACTTATTGTCACCTAAAAATACTGCATTATGCTGTTCTTCACCACTTGTGCAAATATGCTAATTAGTTGTAATTGTGCAAACTTAAGTACCCCAAACAGTTGTATTAGGGCTAATCGGGCACTACTACATTGATCCCTAATGTTTCTGCAGTTTATTGGGGGGTTCAGGCTGATGTCCCCAATTCAGACACAACTTTTAACCTATTTTGACTTCATGTGTCTCTGTTTTCGTGTCTTTTGAAATTGAATATGGTGAATAGTGGGGCGCGCACGATAAGTTTCTGCAGCTAAATTACGCGATGGAAGGCAAAACTTTATCATGGCTGTGAAACTAATGGAATACTGCCATAACTCAGGAATCTAAAATGAGGCAAAACATCATAATCTTGCTGGTTTTGGATTCTATAAAGGACCCGGTGATCGGCACCATTTTCACTCTAGCTATGGAGAGTGTACAGAACAGATGTGCTCTGTTCTTCTCTGTTGTTCAAGGGTGCAGGGTTGTTAGGTTGGGACTGCAGTACATAAAGTGGGGGATGCTGCTGGGTCACTGTTGTCCTGTCAACTACAGTACATAAAGGGGTGCTGTGTCATCCATGGGTGCTCTGTCAATTCAGGGGTGCTCTTCCCCCAGTGTAAAAAAAATAAAAGTGTAAAATTAATAATCATTCCACAAAAAATACAAAATTATTATTTTTTTTTGTGTGTGTGTGCTAGCTATGGACAACAAAGCACCCCTGCGGAGTGCAGACAGACCACCTGCAGAGTCACAAATACATGGATAATAAACTGTAGTTTGGCTGGCAGTGTCACCGAACAATAATAAAAGTGTAAAATTAATAATGATTCCATAAAAAATAAAAAAATAATTTTTTTGTGTGTTTTTTTTGTGTTTTCTTGTGATTTTTTAATTTTTTGTGGAATGATTATTAATTTTACATTTTTTATTATTGTTTGGTGACACTGCCAGCCAGACTGCAGTTTATTATCCATGTATTTGTGACTATGCAGGTGGTCTGTCCGCACTCCGCAGGGGTGCTTTGTTGTCCATAAATCGGTGCTGTGCTGATCATCAAGGGGCTAGAAAAGGTCTGGTGCTGGTTGTGGAAATTACAGAGGAACCCTATGCATTTTTCCCTTGTAATTCCAGATCCAGGATCGGATCAGAGCCTGGTGCTGGTTGTGCTAAGTACAGTGGAACTCTATGCAATTTTTTCTCTGTACCTACACAACCAGGACAGGCTATGAAAAGTCTAGGGCTGGTTGTGTATTTAGGGGGGTACCCCACGTGATTGTTTTAAATACATTTAACACTTAACAAGAATTTTACAGTAAGATACATGCATGCGTCTCACTGATGTATGCATGTATCTGTGTGAAAACTAATTGCTCATGCTAAAAATTAAAGCATGAAGCAGTGCTATTCATTTGGGGCTTTGAAGTTCATTTTGAAGTGGGATTTGATGTTCGATTTATAAATGAACATGCAAAATCGAACATCAAATCACTGTTCAAAATTGAACCAAATCGAAATCGATTTAGAAAATGCTTCTAAAATTAAATTTTAGTAAATGTGGGATTTGAAGAGGGATTTGTCCTTTTGTTTTGATTCGATTTGAGGTGAACTAAATCGAACATCAAAACGAAAGTAAAAATGAACTTTGATAAATATACCCCTAAGTGTATTGGCGGGTGTCATGTGTGAGCCTGACCTTTCCAAAACTGTACTCGAAGAGGAGGCTCTTTCCACAACTTGTGCATCCTCTGCAAATGTGGTGATGAGCAGCACAAGTCAACATGATGACATAGAAATTGAAGATGATTCTGTGAAAGTGCACCAGGATAAGGAGGATATTTGTGTAGCTGATGCTGATAAGGATGTTGATGATGAGAATGCTGATGATGAGGATGTTGTTGATGAGGGTGTTTTTTGTGTAAATTAGGCCCCAGTGGAAACAGTTGTTGCCCATGATAAGGAAAGTCCATTGTCATGCCTGGGAATAAAACAAGAAATCTTCTTCTTATGTGTGGAAACATTTCTACCCAAATCTGGACAACAATTGTCAAGCCATCTGTACCCCTTGTCCTGCCAGAGTAAGTAGAGGTAGGGACCCTAACCATCTAGGAACCTCCACCCTGGTACATCATTTACACCATCAAAAGTGTTTGCAAAATTCAGAAACTTTGGCTAAAAAAGTAACAATAGCCTGCTTCCCCCTTTGTTACAGAGACTCAGCTGTCTTCCTGTCGCTGCTTGTGGCTGGATCCCTCCTCCTCCTGTCCATGTTCTGTGTCCTCTGGTTGATTGTTGCGGGTGCACGGCTTCGGCGTCTGGATGTTCTGTTACTTCCTGGTCATGTGATACTTGCTGCTCATGTGATCGACCGTGGCTCTGGTCTCAATGTACAGTGCCTTGGTTCAGGGAATAACGGGGATGTAGTTGCAATTATGGCATGGGTTATCTCCAATGCATTTCAACCCGTTAGGTTCTTCCTCTGGGAGTTGTAGTAGTAAATGATTAATGAAATGAGGTTTAATTGGATGGTCAGTCTCAGCCCCTGATCTGATTGGTCTCTGCCAGTGCTTTGTGATTGGTTGCTTACACAGTCATTCGAGCACTGCTGAATCTGTTTAATACAGGGAACTTAAGGTTGCTGTATAAACGCTAATTATTCATCGGATGTTATCTTAATTGCTTGATTTAACTATATACAATGTTTAATTAATTATTATTATATAGCTGGCTTCATAAAGTATATTTAGTCACTTTGTTGTTTAGTGGGAAGAATTATTGATGTACCAAGCTTATTTTGGTATAGTTTTGTGGTTCCCAACTATTATCAATGTCAGGAATTTTATATTGTAAATATATATTTGTCTGCAAGTTATATTATGTTGCTACCTATGGATAGGGAAAGGTTTCATGCTGTGGTAAAACTGGGAATGATATAATTTACTTAATGAACCACTATCAGGTGGACTGTGGGTAGGATGTGGCATAGAATCGATTCATTCTAAAATGTCTAGCTGATCTTGATGTAAGATGTTGTTGGTATACAGGATTACCCACAAATTATGGACCTCACCTCATTATCTATATTTAATTCACGGGTGCCAGGGTATTTAATGTAATTATAACTCTCAGTTCTTCTTTGTTAATGTGTTTCATATAATCACTCCCCTCCAGTTGTGTTGTACTAGTCTCAATGCAGCAAAGTCTAGTCCCGTGGGGTCAGACTGATGGAACTCTTTGAAATGTAGGGAAATGGGATGTTCCTCATTCCCAGCCTTGATGTTTCATAAATGTTCCCCTAGTATTTGTTTTAATGGGTGAATTGTGCAGCCTGTGTACTGCTTTTTACTAGACTTTGCTGCATTGACTTTGCTGTGTATAGATGTCCTATCATTTTTTAAACCGCCGTGCTTTTATGCCACTGCTCTGACACTTAAGTTTTTTTATAGTTTCATACTGTATTTATTTCAAATAAAATCACAAATCGGTATACTTGCAAAATACTCTTAAGCCATTTTTCAACCTTGATTTGTAGATACCAACCTGGTGGGATTGGTTTTCCTTGATCATAACAGCCATGTTTGGTCAGATGCAACAAAAACACCAAATGGAAGGCTATTTTCTGATGGTATCTGGAGATGTTCTCTCTCCTCCCCTCCCAACCTACCCACCCATAATACCAGAAGCGCAACGATAAGAGATGTTTATTACCAGACTTTAAAAATCCCATGGCCCCCTTCCCATTCAGAGCTTCTGTATTGTGTGCTGCCACAAACAGCATCTCCTGAATGCCCTTATCATTTAAAAAAAATGCTAAACCACATCAAGAGATCAACTGGGGCAAGTACTGATGTGAATGAGTAAAATTTTCTTTGAAATGACCCCCACCTCCCTCCCTCATAAATTTGCTTTGTAATCCAAAACGTAAATTAAATGTACTATGAATCAACACTTCCCTGCTTCAACTACATACATACTCCATCTCCCCCATATCACTTGATTAATGAAAATAATTGTTTCCTTATGTGCCATGTTGGAAGTTGAACTGCTATGTGTTTGTGCCATCCACTGCTGCTACTTATCTTAGTCAGCCAGCTAGCTTGGTGCAAATTATAGGCCTAAACTGGATGAAAACAATATTGTGAGATGGTCAAAATTTACTGGAAGCGAGTGAAAATTAATGTTATTGAGGTTAGTAATACTGTAGGACAAAAACAGGCCCAAGTTATGCGATTTTAGCAGTTTTTATGATTTTTTAGAAAAAAATGCAGAACCAAAACACGCAAGGGTAGTTTTGCCAAAACCAAATTCAGATCCAAAACATGAAGGAGATAAAGATCCAAAACCAAAACACTGGGGAAGGTGCATCCTTAATATATATATACATACATATATACACCTGCACACTTAACTGTACAATCAGTCAGTTGTGATTGGGACACATTGAGTCAGCCACACTGAAAGAAGCTGGTAGAAAGGGTTCCACTGGGCTGCCCAATCACTGCTGGCAACAGTGATTGGGACCAGCAGTGTCTCCTGCCCTTTTACCTGAGGAGGGCTACCATTGCTGCTGGTCTCTTCATGGCCGAATGGGTCCCGGCGCTTGCCCAATTAATCTTTTGGTCATTAATCCTGAGCAAAGATTGTTATATAGTGTGTGCTTAATGACTTTGGAATATGCATATACATTACTATTTATTGCAACCAATAATATGTGGGTTATTGTTGAATAAAATACACAGACATTGATAGTTATCAAACATGCACACAATTTCTAAGAGGATCAATTTATAAATTCTGTTTTGGTGAAATTTATTGACAACCTTTGGAAGACTTTGTTATGTATGTAGGGGTATTTGCATGATATGTGTTGAGCACTTGTGGTATACTGTGGTGACAGGGTAATAAACTGTGTGGGAGCTGGTGCTGGCATATTGAGAGGGGCTGGGGTAATGGTTTAATTGACTGACTGACAGGACCATATTAACAATGAGAGTTTCTTGGTTTATTTTTTCCATGTACATCTGACAAAATGACTTTACACTGGAGGCTGACTATCACCCCAAGTCATCAGGGACTCCCTCCCTCTGGCAAAAGCTGGCAAAAGCTGCATGCTCAGTTATCAAAGGGAAGATCCAGCCAATCTTGAGGAGAGATCCCTACTTGAGCCTTGTGGAAAACTCTGGAGGAATGAGGTCACAAAATTTAGCAGGGGCTCTTAGATATCACTGACCTCCAGAGCCATAGGGAACCTTGGAGGACAAGGGTCATTAGACCCACCTCTGCCAGGCCAGGCAGAGATAGGTCTAATGACCCTTGTCCTTCAAGGTGCCCTATGGCTCTGGAGGTCAGTGATATCAAGGGGTCCCTGCTAGCTTTGGAGACCTTATTCCTCCAATTTGCACTGAGGATGGAGGGAACTATTCCCTTATGTTTTTGGAGATGGTCCCAAGCCTCACAGTATTAGCTAGCACTGAGTGTTTGCACCTCAGGCTTAAAAAATATATATATAGGAAAAAAATGTACTTTTCAAGGGATATATCATTAAAAATTGAGCTTGCTAGGAGGGTATTTGCCTGGCAGCTCAAGATGGCGGACAGGCCTGATTCCTAGATGTACACTAATGCTATTGCAGCTTCATTCTCTCATGGATTGCAGTTGCCAAAATATGCTAATGCCTTCCAGAGTACAGCCGAGCATAGGAATGCCCACTGCAGCCTTTTCATATCCGTTCAATGACATGCAGGGGCGCCGAGAGGGGGGAGGAGCAGGTACAGATTACCCGGGCCCGGGTCTGACGTCGCCCCCCCTCCCTCACAGCAGCCCAGCACACAGCGTGTGCTGAGCTGCAGTTGGAGACTGCTCGTGGCTGCTGAGCAGCAGGCACAGCAGTCTCCTATGCCTGTGCGGGGGAGCGATCACACTGATTGTGCCCCCCCTGGCTTTGCGCCGGGCTGAGGGGGCTCAGAGCACCCCCCTCCCAGTGTGCAGCGCCGCTTCACAGCGCTGCAACTCTTTTTGATTTTTTGATTTTTTTTGGCAAGGGGGCGTGGCCACGCCTCCCGAGATTAGGTCACGCCCCCTATCACGCCCCTTTTTAAGGGCCGTGATAGGGCTCTTGGCGGCCCTGATGACATGCAACAGCAAAAACATTCTTACCATTGATCAGTCAGGCAGCTTGTAGGTCAAATCTGACTAGCTGCAAAATGCAGAGAGCTCTCATGCTGTGATGGAGATCAAAATGGCTAATTTATGTATGTCCATGTAACCTCATTTAAACTAGAGATGTGCGCCGACCCTTGTGTTTTCGTTTTGGATCTGGATCACCCCTGGTTTTGGATCTGAATCTGGTTAGGGATTTTTTTCCTTTGTGTTTTGTTTTCGTGTTTTGGTTTTGGATCTGGATTTTTTTCTTAAAAAAAAAAAAAACAGCTAAAATCACATGTGCCTTTTTTATTCCTACAGTATTAATAACCTCAATACCATTTATTTCCACTCGTTTCCTGTCAGTTTTGGTTACCTCACAGCTCACAATATTGATTTTTTTTATCTAGTTAAAGGGCCAAATGGTTGAATCCAGCTTACTGGCTCAAACCTGATTGATATAATTAATTCTTAATAGAGTTGAGGACTGTGCAAAGATGATGGACAAGGAAGTTGATGGCCTTGCATTATCATGATAACTGCTGGCGGCAGCTACAACATGTGGTTCTTGGCCTTGCTCTCCTGTCATGTGACAGCCCTCCATATTTTCTGCGGTCTTGAAGCAGTGTCACAAGCACCAATAGTGTAGCCAAGGTACGGTTACAAAAATCACACACGTGCAGTTGTGCACACACAAAAAAGAAATATACAAAAGACACATTTTTTTTTTTCGGGTCCAGAACTTTGGCCCAGAGCACAGATTGGTTACGACTGGAGTCGGGCAGCACTAGGTTGCGTTGCTGTATCTTGTGTGGCTAAGCCTAACACACATACACAGAAAATAAATAGACAAAATACACTATTTTTTGGGCAGCACTAGGTTGTGTTGCCGACTTGCTAGATCTTGTGCAGCTAAGCCTAACACGCACAGACAATTATTAGAAAAAAAAACAATTGATTTAAAAAAAAATTCAGCTCCTGAACTTGGGCCCAGAGCACAGATTGATCATGACTAGAGTCGGGCAGCACTAGGTTGTAACTTGCGTTGCTGGCTGGATCTTGTGCGGTACTGCGGTTAAGCCTAACACGCACGCACTCACACACAGAAAAATATAAAAGACACTTTGATTTTTTTTTTTAGCATGACTGGAGTCAGGCAGCACTAGGTTGCAACTTGCGTTGCTGGCTGGATCTTGTGCGATACTGCTGTCAATCCTAACATGCACGTACACACACACAGAAAAATATAAAAGATACTTAGATTTTTTTTTACTATATTTTTTTTATTTGAGTCCAGAACTAGGGCCCAGATGGACACAGCACCAGCCCAGATGTATCTGCAGCTCATTACCAGCCCAGATGGACACAGCAGACAGGAAAGCCCAGATGGATCAGCAACAGCCCAGATGGACACAGCAGACAGCACAGTGACAGCACCAGCCCAGAATGGATCAGCAGTCACCAGTCCAGGACACAGCAGATAGCACCAGCACCTCTCCCAGCCCTACACTACCCACCCTCCCTGTTCAGTCTCCACAGCCGGAGTGAAATGGTGTCCATCGCGTGGTCCCTTATATACTACATTGATCATAGAGATGAAATCTCGCAAACTTCAACATTTCATCTCTATGGTTTTACGTTGATTTGAGAGATCCAACTAATGCGGGAACATCAGAGCCGGCTTGGAGCCGACTCGGATCTGCTAAATTCGGGTGGGCTCGGATCTCTGAAATCTGAACCCGCTCATCTCTAATTTAAATGGTCATACATGCCTGTGTTTTTCTAACCACTCCCCATTACCACCCCCAAATGCTGATTGCCTGTCATTCACTTTGCAAGTGGTTCCCCTGTCCTGGCGTAATTGCAATGCAATCGATGCACTGTGCAGTGCGGCTTTTGCGCATGTGCATTAGCAATAAATCAGTAATCTGTGAAAATATTGGCATTGAAGGAATCTGTGAATCATGCCCACTGACTGTGATGCAAAGTGGGTACGATTTTGACCTAGACCCTCTATGTCTTGTTTCCAAGTGAACATAAAGCATTGTGTAATATCAGAAAGGAAACATATCAATATCAATTTATGTTTATATATTTTCTCATGTCTAACCAGAAAACTGCTTTTTATAAAGAAAAGAGCCAGAAAACTATTATTGGGCATTCACAGACAAAATATTAGGAAAATGCAGGTATACCTGCGCTATCTCCTTAGTTGTAATGGGAAACGGGGAGGGGGGAAAGAAAGGGGGGCAGAAAGAGGGAAAATAGGAGGAAAACAATGTTAGGTTTGGTGTAACTCTTTGGCTGCCACAGACCTTAGTGATCCCTTCCTAAATCACTGGTATATAAACATAATAAGCAGATGGGGTCTTAAAGGGCCCACAGATGGTGTTTATGGCAAATTAGGTATTTGTTTCTTAAAACTAAATGTGTAGGAAGTAGGGGCGAGCGGGTTCGGATTTCTGAAATCCGAACCCCCCCGAGCCCCCCCGATCCGAGTCCGATCCGAGTCATGCTCGACTTTTCCCGCCTGACTCGGATCTGAAATCGAGGCAAAACGTCATCATCCCGCCTTCCGAGTTTCGCGGGTTTTGGATCCTATATAAGGTACCCGCGTCGGCGCCATTTTCTCACTCGGCTGTGGACAGTGAAGAGGGAGGGTGGGAGTTAGGGCTGTGTAGTGTAGTGTAGTGTAGTGTAGTGCTGCTGTTGTCCACTACTTCAAAGTCCATAGGGGCTGGCTGTGTTGTGCTATGCTGCTGTTGTTAATAGGGGCTGTGTCCACTACTTCAAAGTCCATAGGGGCTGGCTGGACTGTGTTGTGCAGTCAGTTCTCCATAGGGGCTGTGTCCACTCCAAAGTCCTGTGCAGTGTCCCAGTCCTAAAGGAGTGCTGTAGTGTTGTCCAGGGGGTGCTCTGTCCATCAGGGGTGCTCCCCCCAAGTGCTAAAAAAATAATATATTTTCTGTGTTTGTGAATTGTGTGCGCAGTAGCCGCACGTGCATCAACAAAGTAGTGCCAAGCGTGCGCCTGTGTCATAAGTAAAGGGCCGGCTGGCTTGACCGTTAAAGGGTGCTGTAACCCCCGAAAGTACACTCCAGTCCAAACCAAAAAAAAATTATTTTCTGTGTTTGTGAATTGTGTGCGCAGTAGCCGCACGTGCATCAACAAAGTAGTGCCAAGCGTGCGCCTGTGTCATAAGTAAAGGGCCGGCTGGCTTGACCGTTAAAGGGTGCTGTAACCCCCGAAAGTACACTCCAGTCCAAACCAAAAAAAAAATTATTTTCTGTGTTTGTGAATTGTGTGCGCAGTAGCCGCACGTGCATCAACAAAGTAGTGCCAAGCGTGCGCCTGTGTCATAAGTAAAGGGCCGGCTGGCTTGACCGTTAAGGGTGCTGTAACCCCCGAAAGTACACTCCAGTCCAAACCAAAAAAAAAATTATTTTCTGTGTTTGTGAATTGTGTGCGCAGTAGCCGCACGTGCATCAACAAAGTAGTGCCAAGCGTGCACCTGTGTCATAAGTAAAGGGCCGGCTGGCTTGACCATTAAGGGTGCTGTAACCCCCGAAAGTACACTCCAGTCCAAACCAAAAAAAAAATTATTTTCTGTGTTTGTGAATTGTGTGCGCAGTAGCCGCACGTGCATCAACAAAGTAGTGCCAAGCATGCGTCTGTGTCATAAGTAAAGGGCCGGCTGGCTTGACCGTTAAAGGGTGCTGTAACCCCCAAAGTACACTCCAGTCCAAACAAAAAAAAAAATTATTTTCTGTGTTTGTGAATTGTGTGCGCAGTAGCCGCACGTGCATCAACAAAGTAGTGCCAAGCGTGCGCCTGTGTCATAAGTAAAGTGCCGGCTGGCTTGACCGTTAAAGGGTGCTGTAACCCCCGAAAGTACACTCCAGTCCAAACCAAAAAAAAATTATTTTCTGTGTTTGTGAATTGTGTGCGCAGTAGCCGCACGTGCATCAACAAAGTAGTGCCAAGCGTGCACCTGTGTCATAAGTAAAGGGCCGGCTGGCTTGACCGTTAAGGGTGCTGTAACCCCCGAAAGTACACTCCAGTCCAAACCAAAAAAAAAATTATTTTCTGTGTTTGTGAATTGTGTGCGCAGTAGCCGCACGTGCATCAACAAAGTAGTGCCAAGCGTGCGCCTGTGTCATAAGTAAAGGGCCGGCTGGCTTGACCATTAAAGGGTGCTGTAACCCCCGAAAGTACACTCCAGTCCAAACCAAAAAAAAATTATTTTCTGTGTTTGTGAATTGTGTGCGCAGTAGCCGCACATGCATCAACAAAGTAGTGCCAAGCGTGCGCCTGTGTCATAAGTAAAGGGCCGGCTGGCTTGACCGTTAAAGGGTGCTGTAACCCCCGAAAGTACACTCCAGTCCAAACCAAAAAAAAATTATTTTCTGTGTTTGTGAATTGTGTGCGCAGTAGCCGCACGTGCATCAACAAAGTAGTGCCAAGCGTGCGCCTGTGTCATAAGTAAAGGGCCGGCTGGCTTGACCGTTAAAGGTGCTGTAACCCCCGAAAGTACACTCCAGTCCAAACCAAAAAAAAATTATTTTCTGTTTGTGAATTGTGTGCGCAGTAGCCGCACGTGCATCAACAAAGTAGTGCCAAGCGTGCACCTGTGTCATAAGTAAAGGGCCGGCTGGCTTGACCGTTAAGGGTGCTGTAACCCCCGAAAGTACACTCCAGTCCAAACCAAAAAAAAAATTATTTTCTGTGTTTGTGAATTGTGTGCGCAGTAGCCGCACGTGCATCAACAAAGTAGTGCCAAGCGTGCGCCTGTGTCATAAGTAAAGGGCCGGCTGGCTTGACCGTTAAAGGGTGCTGTAACCCCCGAAAGTACACTCCAGTCCAAACCAAAAAAAAATTATTTTCTGTGTTTGTGAATTGTGTGCGCAGTAGCCGCACGTGCATCAACAAAGTAGTGCCAAGCGTGCGCCTGTGTCATAAGTAAAGGGCCGGCTGGCTTGACCGTTAAAGGGTGCTGTAACCCCCGAAAGTACACTCCAGTCCAAACCAAAAAAAAATTATTTTCTGTGTTTGTGAATTGTGTGCGCAGTAGCCGCACGTGCATCAACAAAGTAGTGCCAAGCGTGCGCCTGTGTCATAAGTAAAGGGCCGGCTGGCTTGACCGTTAAAGGGTGCTGTAACCCCCGAAAGTACACTCCAGTCCAAACCAAAAAAAAATTATTTTCTGTGTTTGTGAATTGTGTGCGCAGTAGCAGCACGTGCATCAACAAAGTAGTGCCAAGCGTGCGCCTGTGTCATAAGTAAAGGGCCGGCTGGCTTGACCGTTAAAGGGTGCTGTAACCCCCGAAAGTACACTCCAGTCCAAACCAAAAAAAAATTATTTTCTGTGTTTGTGAATTGTGTGCGCAGTAGCCGCACGTGCATCAACAAAGTAGTGCCAAGCGTGCGCCTGTGTCATAAGTAAAGGGCCGGCTGGCTTGACCGTTAAGGGTGCTGTAACCCGCGAAAGTACACTCCAGTCCAAACCAAAAAAAAAATTATTTTCTGTGTTTGTGAATTGTGTGCGCAGTAGCCGCACGTGCATCAACAAAGTAGTGCCAAGCGTGCGCCTGTGTCATAAGTAAAGGGCCGGCTGGCTTGACCGTTAAAGGGTGCTGTAACCCACAAAGTACACTCCAGTCCAAACCAAAAAAAAATTATTTTCTGTGTTTGTGAATTGTGTGCGCAGTAGCCGCACGTGCATCAACAAAGTAGTGCCAAGCGTGCGCCTGTGTCATAAGTAAAGGGCCGGCTGGCTTGACCGTTTAAGGGTGCTGTAACCCCCAAAAGTACACTCCAGTCCAAACCAAAAAAAAAATTATTTTCTGTGTTTGTGAATTGTGTGCGCAGTAGCCGCACATGCATCAACAAAGTAGTGCCAAGCGTGCGCCTGTGTCATAAGTAAAGGGCCGGTTGGCTTGACCGTTAAAGGGTGCTGTAACCCCCGAAAGTACACTCCAGTCCAAACCAAAAAAAAATTATTTTCTGTGTTTGTGAATTGTGTGCGCAGTAGCCGCACGTGCATCAACAAAGTAGTGCCAAGCGTGCGCCTGTGTCATAAGTAAAGGGCCGGCTGGCTTGACCGTTAAAGGGTGCTGTAACCCCCGAAAGTACACTCCAGTCCAAACCAAAAAAAAATTATTTTCTGTGTTTGTGAATTGTGTGCGCAGTAGCCGCACGTGCATCAACAAAGTAGTGCCAAGCGTGCACCTGTGTCATAAGTAAAGGGCCGGCTGGCTTGACCGTTAAGGGTGCTGTAACCCCCGAAAGTACACTCCAGTCCAAACCAAAAAAAAAATTATTTTCTGTGTTTGTGAATTGTGTGCGCAGTAGCCGCACGGGCATCAACAAAGTAGTGCCAAGCGTGCGCCTGTGTCATAAGTAAAGGGCCAGCTGGCTTGACCGTTAAAGGGTGCTGTAACCCACAAAGTACACTCCAGTCCAAACCAAAAAAAAAATTATTTTCTGTGTTTAGCCGCACGTATATATCAAATCGATATAACATAAATGGAGGACCAAACTTTCTCCGATAAAAATAAAATAGAGAAAGATCAAGAACCACTTCCTCCTAGTGCTGAAGCTGCTGCCACTAGTCATGACATAGACGATAACATGCCATCAACGTCGTCTGCCAAGGCCGATGCCCAATGTCATAGTAGAGGGCACATACAATCCCAAATGGCAAAGTTCAGGAAAATGACCTTGAAAAAGACATTTAAATCAGCTGAAGAGAAACGTAAACTTGCCAATATGCCATTTACGACACGGAGTGGCAAGGAACGGCTAAGGTCGATCCCTAGTATGTTCATGACTAGTGGTTCAGCTTCACATGACGATGGAAGCCCTCCTCCCACTAAAAAAATCAAAAGAGTTAAGCTGGCAAAAGCACAGCGAAGAACTGTGCTTTCTAAGAAGATATCACAAATCCCCAAGGAGAGTCCAAGTGTGGTGGTGGTTGCGATGCCTGACCTTCCCAGCACTGTACGGGAAGAGGTGGCTCTTTCCACCATTTGCACGCCCCCTGCAAGTGCTGAAAGGAGCACCCACAGTCCACTTGCTGATATGCAAATTGAAGATGTCACTGTTGAAGTACAACAGGATGAGGATACTGGTGTAGCTGGCGCTGAGGAGGAAGTTGGCGAGGAGGATTCTGATGGTGATGTGGTTTGTTTAAATCAGGCTCCGGGGGAGACAGTTGTTGTCCGTGGGATGAAAAAGCCCATCACGGTCATGCCTGGGCAGAAGACCAAACATTCCACCTCTTTGGTCTGGCAATATTTCTATCCAAATCCGGACAACAACTGTCTTGCCATATGTACCATATGTAAAGGTGAAATAAGTAGGGGTAGGGACGTCAACCACCTAGGAACATCCTCCCTTATACGGCACCTGCAGCGCGTTCATAAAAAGTTACTGTCAAGTTCAGAGACTTTGGCTAAGACCGTAAGCAGTCCAGGGACACCTAAATCCCGTTGTCCTGTTGTATCCAAGCGCCTGCAAACCACACCGTCAACTCCCTCCTCGTCAATTTCCTCCTTAGTCAGGATCGGAAGTAATCCTGCAGGCCATGTCACTGGCATGACTGACTCTCCTATCCGGGATTCCTCTGGAGGATCCTGCATTGCTACGCCTACTGCTGCCGCTGCTGCTGTTGCTGCTGCTGGGAGTCGTTCATCATCCCAGAGAGGAAGTAGGAACACCACTACTTTTACTAAACAATTGACCCTCCAACAGTCCTTAGCGAGGAGGATGAAGTACGACAGCAGTCATCCTGAAGCAAAACGTATAACTGAGGCCTTGACTGCTATGTTGGTGTTAGACGTGCGTCCGGTATCCGCCATTAGTGCAGTGGGATTTAGACAATTGATGGAGGTAGTGTGTCCCCGGTTCCAAATCCCGTCTAGATTCCACTTCACTAGGCAGGCGATACCGAGACTGTACAGAAACGTCAGAAAAAGTGTCCTCAGTGTCCTGAAAAATGCCGTTGTACACAATGTCCACTTAACCACGGACATGTGGACAAGTGGAACAGGGCAGACTAAGGACTATATGACTGTGACAGCCCACTGGGTAGATGTATCACCTTACGCAGCAACAGCAGCAGCGTCACCAGTAGCAGCATCTCAGAAACGCCAGCTCGTTACAAGGCAGGCTACGCTGTGTATCACCAGTTTCAGTAAGAGGCACACCGCCGACAACCTCTTAGAGAAACTGAGGGAAATCATCGCCCAGTGGCTTACCCCACTTAGACTCTCCTGGGGATTTGTGATATCTGACAACGCCACCAATATTGTGCGGGCATTACATCTGGGCAAATTCCAGCACGTCCCATGTTTTGCTCACACAATAAACTTGGTGGTGCAGAATTTTCTGAAAAGCGACAGGGGCGTGCAGGAGACGCTTTGGGTGCCACTTTCGCCATTCAGCGACTGTGTGCCGAAGACTGGAGCGCCAGCAAACACTCTTGAACCTGCCCCGCCATCACCTGAAGCAAGAGGTTGTGACGCGGTGGAACTCAACCCTCTATATGCTTCAGAGGATGGAGGAGCAGCAAAAGGCCATACAAGCCTATACATCCACCTATGACATAGGCAAAGGAGGGGGTATGCACCTGACTCAAGCACAGTGGAGAAAGATTTCCGTGTTGTGCAAGGTTCTCCAGCCCTTCGAACTTGCCACACGTGAAGTCAGTTCAGACACTGCCAGCTTGAGTCAGGTCATTCCCCTCATCAGGCTTTTGCAGAAGCAGCTGGAGAAAGTGAAGGAGGAGCTAAGACGGAGCGATTCCGCTCGGCATGTGGGACTTGTGGATGAAGCCCTTCATTCGCTTTGCCAGGATTCCAGGGTGGTCAATCTGTTGAAATCAGACCACTACGTTTTGGCCACCGTGCTCGATCCTAGGTTTAAAGCCTATTTGGTGTCTCTCTTTCCGGCCGACACAAGCCTGCAGAGGTGCAAAGACCTGCTGGTGAACACACTGTCAGCTAAAGCGGAACGTGACACGTCAACGGCTCCTTCTTCATTTTCTCCCGCAACTGGGGCTGCCAGGAAAAAACTTAGGTATCCTAAGCAACCCGCTGGTGGTGATGCAGGGCTGGCAGGACCAAGTTTGGACATCTGGTTTGGACTGAAGGACCTGGCAACAATTTCTGACATGTCTACTGTCACTGCATATGATACTGTCACCATTGACAGAATGGTGGAGGATTACATCGGTGACAGCATCCAAGTAGGCATGTCAGACAGTCCATACCTGTACTGGCAGGAAAAAGAGGCAATTTGGAGGCCCCTGTACAAACTGGCTCTATTTTACCTGAGTTGCCCCCCCTCCAGTGTGTACTCCGAAAGAGTGTTTAGTGCAGCCGGGAACCTTGTCAGCGAAAGGTGTAGGAGGTTGCTTCCACAGAATGTGGAGAAGATGATGTTCATCAAAATGAATTATCAGCTCTTCCAGGGAGACCAGCCTCCAGAAGGTACAGAGGGACCTGTGGTGGTGGATTCAAGTGGGGACGAGTTAATACTTTGTGAGGATGAGGATGTACACACTGAAGAGGGTGAGGAATCGGTGGATGAGGAGGATGAGGATGACATCTTGCCTCCGTAGAGCCAGTTTGTGCAGGGACACATTAATTGCCAGCTTGTTTTGTGGGGGCCCAAACGAACCAATCATTTCAGCCACAGTTGTGTGGCAAACCCTGGCGCTGAAATGATTGGTTTGTTAAAGTGTGCATGTCCTGTTTATACAACATAAGGGTGGGTGGGAGGGCCCAAGGACAATTCCATCTTGCACTTCTTTTTTTTCTTTGCATTATGTACAGTTTGGGGCCTAGTTTTTCAAACTGCCATCCTGTCTGCCACTGCAGTTTCACGCCTAGATGGGTCACATGTTTGTGCCGCCCACTCGTGTCGCTTAGCATAGTCATCCAGCTACCTCGGTGCAACCTTTTGGACATAAAAACACTATTGTGAGGTGTGAGGTGTTCAGAATAGACTGGAAATGAGTGGAAATTAAGGTTATTGAGGTTAATAATAGCATAGGAGCAGAAAACCCCACAAATTCTGTGATTTTAGCTGTTTTTATGCTTTTTTTCAAAAAAATACAGATCCAAAACACAAAACCCAGAACCCAAAACACGGAAGGGTGGTTTTGGCAAAACCAATCCAGATCCAAAACACGAAGAAAGATCCAGATCCAAAACCAAAACACAAAACACGAAAAGTGGCCGGTGCACACCCCTAGTAGGAAGTAACAAATTTTAAACTTGAACGTATTTAATATGTAATAAATTGTATAAATATATTAAAATGATGGCATAAATGAACAAATAATCATTTAGGCATACATGGGTATAAAATGAAATTGGCAGCAGTGTAACAAATGTGAGTGTAACACAATTAAGAAAAAGAAAACATAGTTAAAATACTGATAGATTGGTTTGCAAAAAATAAAATTCGATAGGTACACAAAGGTTTATGTAATATCCTTAGAATAAGGGAAGTTCCTTAAGAATGAACTCTGGATATCATGAAAAAAGCATGTAAATAAATCCGTGAAAAAATTGTCCTGGGGTGCGCGCACCTCCTACCTTGCTCTATGCTGCTATTCCAGCTGGTGAGGGTAGTTTGTTCTGATTATGGTACCGTTGCTGCAGTAAATTGTATTACCCAGTCCTGGTCGGTTCCTGTGTTCAGTGGCTGTTAACCGTGCGGATGAATAAGAACAGCGGGGTGATAGTTGCGGAGGCTATTGCTGTCAGAGCAGTCCCGTCTGGCAGAGCTCTTGCCTCGCGGTCGACCTTTCTGCTCCCGTAGTTCCTGTGTGGTCTCAACTTCAGCCATAGTTCTCATTTCATTACTCAACTTATTACATATTAAATACGTTCAAGTTTAAAATTTGTTACTTCCTACACATTTAGTTTTAAGAAACAAATACCTAATTTGCCATAAACACCATCTGTGCGCCCTTTAAGACCCCATATGCTTATTATATTCACAGACAAAATGTTGTTTTGGGTTCATAAAATGCCCCTTTCTGCTTTTCTTCCTCCACCCAATCATTTTACCTCATACATGCAAAGCCTCATAATGCTTCCATAAAACTATGTTTTCTCTTTCGGAGGGTTTGATTCTGAGTTGAATGGATCTCTTCACTTCACAGATGCAAACTCTGAGCTTGTGCATAGTGTGTGTCAAGATTCAGCCTGGGATTGGCTGTTACTTACCGCAGCGCCGGCTTTCCCTCACTAGTGAGCAATGTGAGGCGTCAGGTGCGGCGATGGGTGATGCGTTGAGTATTCTCCCCGGGGCCCAGGTGACTTCCACGCAAACCTCCATATCAGAGTTCCTGCGGCGGTGGTCAGCATTCGTGGCTGTATCACCTGATAGGATTCTTATCCAATGGTAGCCATGTCAGTTCTCAGCTGACTCTCTCCTCCAATGGACAGCTACCTGTGGGTATAAACAGGGCTACAGGCTTCACATGCAATCTTCCAGTGATTCTTCCCACCGTTATTTCCCTGTACATCACCTGAGTGCTAGGGGTAAATTTGCTAAGAATCGGGTTTGACCCGATTTGCAAAGTGATTCATCTCGGTATAAATCGCCGGAACTCGGGTGATTTTTTCCCTTTTTTTTTCCAAATTTACCAACTGGCGATTTGAGGCTAAACGAGTTTGCCGATGGTAATGTAGGTCAAGATTCACAGTTGATTTGTCAGCAAGCTCGAGTTACTTATCTCACTTGAGATTGCAGTGATTTCTCTCTGCACAACTCTCCCTAGCAAGCAGCCTGCACATATCAGTGAGATATGTGTAAGCTGCATCTGCTGTACCTGTAAATAGCGGGTTAGGGCCGTATTCAATTTGGAGCGAAAAGCCTGTGTTCGGCATAACTTTTTTGCCAATGATGTAATTTTCACCTATTTCATTTATCCCCGTATTCAATTTCCGCGACTTTTTGCTGGTGCGAAAAGTTTGTGCATTGTAACCAGCAGAAAAGTATCAGCAATGGATGCCCGGCGGAAAAAAGTGCAGAATTGGGGTTTTGGGGTGCAACTTGCAGAGACCACCCTAAACCCTTTTTACACCCCCCTTGATGCTAACTACGTCAAAAAATGAGGACCAACCCAATGAGCAGCAGCTGATGTTAAATCCTTGAGCTGTCATTAACATACTATATCAACATGCTGTAGCGTGTTGACATAGTGGGTCCAGGGCCCTATTTGGATTACTGCGGAGAAAATTGTGGGACAAAAGGTGAGTATTGGATCTTCTTTTACAGGTACTTCCATTGGATACTTTACGTTGAGAAGGGGACGTGAACATCTGGGAGCAGGTGAGTATGTGTGAGTGTGTATGGATGTAATAAATCTTTATTTTCATGGTGTGTGTGACTTTTTTTGCACATTTCTTTACAGGTGAACTACATGTACCAGCGGGCCCTTAATGCTCCACATGCTGGTACTTGTGGTTCTCCAAGTACCAGCATACAGGGGAGGCTTGCTGGGACCTGTAGTTCTACTGTAAAGACAATATTGTTAATTAATTCTATTTTTATACACTACATACACTATCAACCCACCACCCACCACCCAGGGGTGGTGGGGATAGCCTTTATTGGAGGGTTCCCAAACTCCCCAGGGATCCCTGGCATGGGCTGACTAGTGGTCAGGACTGATGCTGCAGCTGGGGGGCACAGTGATTGGGCACCCCTGACTGTGGCATCAGTTCCCTGCTAGAAAGGGTCCGGAGCTGGTTTTAAATATAGGGGTAACCTCACACCATTTTTTTTCTCCCTATATTTAAAACCAGGTCTAGCCATGCTGCCTTGTGCTGGTTCTTAAATTACAGTGGGACTCTACACATTTTTTCCCTGTAATTTTAAAAACCAGGACTGGCTGGCAAGTTCGGGGCTGGTTAATATTTTGGGGGGGGACCTCACATCATTTAAAAAAAAAATAACCCTATTTTAACCATTTACAGAAAGAGACATACACAAATCACAATGATTTGTGAATGTTTCTGACCATCTTGCAGCTCAGGGGGTTGAGAGATTGAAAAGTGATTTTGACAGAGAGTTTGCTCCTATCTTACCCAAGCTTGTCATCCCGATTCTTGGTAACTTTGAGAGATGTATGTTTTAGCTGAAAAGTACTTCCAATTTGGCCCGATGGTGATTTGATTCGAGATTGCTATCTCACCCGAGTTTTACGAGTGAGATGAGAGAAATCTCTCTCTAACTCACCCGACTTTTGCCTTTAGTTAATTTGCAAGCAGTAAAAAAAATGAATAAATCACCTGAGATGGTCATCTCGACCTATCTTGAATCTTAGTAAATTTACCCCCTAGTGGCTCATGCCAGTGTTCATTCTGTGATTGGATATCCAGTCTGTTTTCAGAATGTCATCCAGTACAAATTCCCATAGCACTACTCTGATGCTCGCCCGGCAACAGTGTCCCAGCTGAATACTGAATCCTAGTGTCTCATTTCAGTGTTCATCCTGCACTTGGATCTCCAGTCTGTTCTCAGAACATCATACAGTATGGACTTCTGGAGCGCTACTCTGGTGCTTGTCTTATATTAGAATCATTATAAGTATACTTAGTACAACATCCGAGTACAGCACAAGTGCCATTCTCCTGTGCCAGTGGTGCATCTAGGTTCTCAGCCCGTGTACTCTGTACCCCAGCATACAACACAAGTATCACTCTCCTATGCAAGCAGTGCATCTGGGTTCTCAGCCCGTGTACTCAGTACACCATTCGTGTACAACACAAGTATCTCTCTCTTGTGCCAGTGGTGTGTCTGGGTTCTTAGCCCATGTATTCAGTACACTATCAGAGTACAACACAACTGTTGCTCTCCTGTGTCAGTGGTGTGCCTAGGTTCTCAGCCGTGTACTCAGTACACCATCCGAGTACAACACAAGTGTCACTCTCCTGTGCCAGCGGTGCACCTAGATTCTCAGCCGCATACCCTTCTGTGCCAGTTGTGTGTCTAGGTCCACGGTGGGCCTCATCCATTTCCCTCCAATATACAATTCCTAGAAGTTATTCAACTGTGCCAATGCTGTAGCAGCCTCCCTGGTGTTACCTTTTCTCCATTTCCCACTTGTATCGGATACCTGACCAAAGGACAGTGACCTGCTTGCTGGGTGCAGCTTAAACCCATATCCCGCTTGAAGGGGGTCACTGGTGAACACCTCTCAGCAAGTTAGACTCCGCGCCTTTGGTCAGGGCTCATCAATATCCAGTACTTGTGGATGAGGAGGACTTACATCCAGGCCCTTCGCACCCGATTTCTTCCTCAACCCGGGACCTCAGCTTTCAGCTCTTCAGTAGGAGATCCTCCTGTCCTGAGCAGATCATGACAGAGGGCTTGATTCAGACCTGCTCACGAGCGCTGAGTGCTCGCAAGTGGGTCAATGTTGCCCAAGTGCGCATGCGCACGACGGAGGCGGCTCCGACATGTGCATGCGCGAGACCCAAATAACAATGGCCAAGCTGTCGATATGGGTCTCACACCAAAGGGGGCTTGCTGTCGATGGTGATTGACAGCACACCCCCTTTGGTGGGTGTGCCGGGGACGTGGCTGCCCAGACAGAGGCGCTCCCATGGGAACACCTACCATCTGGGGCCAGCCCCACTGACATCACTAGTGAGAGTGGGAGTGCTTTTGGTTCTGAGAGAGCCAAAAGCACTCCAAGGCTTGCAGCAGCGAGACCCTACCGCAAGGGTCTTGTCGCAAGCCGGATGTCGCGATGGTCTTGACCATCGCGACCATCATTTTTTCACCCACAGCTATGCGAGCAGCCAGGAGGCCGCTCCAAAAAGGAGCAGGGACGGCCCTGATTCAGAGCGAGCACTCTGTCAGAGTGTCCGGCTCTGAATCAGTGCCAGAGTTCATGTGACTTTATGCATTTTTGTATATTTTGGACAGAACTTGACCAGATATTTATTTTCATGAAATCTGGGTTTAGGGATGTTACTGGATAATGGTAAAACAATTACTCAGAACCACTCTGACTTTGTGGCGGTTACTTAGGAGTGTCATGGGCAGTGCTCTGGGCACATTTCAACAGCTCTGTGTGATTCAGAGTCATGGATACAGAGAAGGAAGGCCTGTTTCCTGTATCTTGCAGATCTATTGAACCTACAGTAGTATAGGGCTGGTGCACGTGCAGATAGTAATGATGACAGTTGCGGCAGCCAACATAATATCAATGGGTGCCACAGTTCTCTATGCCACACTTCAGTTATTTGTCACTTCCTCCCTTTCAGGTCTCCTCAATACCCTTCCGCCTCTGTGCCCCACTTGCTCTTGTAACTGTTCTCAGTGCCTAGAAATCTGTGACCACTTCCATCTGTACCTTCCTTTCTCCTGCTTGGTTTGTCAGGACTCCTCACTAGTGGCTTGCTAAAGTATCAGCAAAAGTGTGAGACAGGATACACTGCCCATCCCTCTCATTCTATGAGGTTAGAAAACTCTATTTGACACTGTTCAGTGGTGTGATGGGGGTGCAGGGGAGGGGACCCTGCAAATGGCAGGACCACAAAGCAACTACACCACCTGTAACCACTGTAGTTATATCCATGGACACATAAATGCACTACAGGAATTTTATAGAAGCTACAAGTTACCCCTCTTGCTCTTCCAAAGTGCCAGTTTTAACTTTGGCTGAAAATAAGACATAGTTGCCTACTCTTCTGAGATCCCAAGAATGTAGACCATCCTTCCTGATGCACTTGCATCCCTGAAGAAGTGAAATAAATCAATACATTTTGGCGATGTACAAAAAAATGGCAATAATTGTACTCAATATTTTGTAATTAATATGTTACATTACAGAGCATAGTATTCTAGGTGTGTGCATTGCCCCTCCCCCTCCACACCACCTCCACCCTGTTCACTTTCTAAATAGATAAAGAATCTGTGAGTTACAAATCATCTTTTTATTGGTAGTAGAGTTGTGTGCAGATGCCTGTGGTTTGAGTTTGATTTTGGCAATACCACCACCAAAGGTTTGGGTTTCGGTAAAACCCCTCTCAAGGTGTTTTGGTTATGTTTTGGTTTTCGTTCTAGTTTTGAATTTCTTGAAAATTTATAAAAACAGCTAAAATCATTTATTTGGACCTGTTTTTGTTCCTACAGTATTATTAACATTCATTTCCAGTAGATTTTTACCACCTTACAGCTTACAATATTGTTTTCACCCATACTAGCCAAAGACTGCAGTGAGCTGACTGGCTAAAGTAACAGAGCAGCGGAACAATTGCATGGCAGTTTAGAAAAGAATATAGCACATCTAGGAAACATAGTGGCACTGCAGTGGCAGACAGGATGGCAGTTTAGTATACTTTACAATGCCCAAGGCCAGCACAGGAAAATTGTGGTTGATCATTTAGTGGAAGCCAGGTAAAGCATTCATTGATTGATTGATTGGTTGGTTGATTATAGTGCTAATATAACTATAAAAAAGAACAAATCAAAGACATGGAAAACACTTATAAAGAACATGCTTTCAAAATACCACTGAGATTTTTAAAGTGGAAACTGAATGCAAACAACAAATCACAAGCCTCAGAATTCAAGGCAGAGTAATAGCCTAGTCATAGTCAATATTTATTATATGATAATATGATTTGATGATATTGATCTGTATATGTGGAGAAGCTGCAGAAAGTGGGACCTATATGCCTGGATGAGAAGCTGGTGATGGATGGCATTGCAAAATACAAAAGAATGTGAATGCACCAGTAAAGTACAGCCATATACGCTGCCTGTCAAACACACACAATCTTGGTAAAGCTCATAAGTAAAGTTGGTGCACGATGGAATCATCCCTGGTACCTCCCTTATGTTGTATATTAAAAAGGACATGCACAGTTTAACAAACCAAGCAATTCATAGAGAGGGACTGATACTTTTGTGTCTGAAATGCTTGGATTGTTTGTGCCCCCACAATCCAAGCTACCAAGCAATCCAAGCTGCCGAGTTTGTAGGTGGTTAAAAGAGTTGCTAATCATCATCACAGTTGGAAGATGTTATTATCATTCTCCTCCATATCCTCACCCTCATCAGTGTTAGTTTTATAAGCACACAAGATTAACTCATCCCCATTGGAATCCACCATTATAGAAGGATCAGTACTTTCTAGTATTTGGCGACAAAGGTCTTCCTCATTTAATTTATATTATTTTTATGAACACAAATTTTTCCATACTCTTGAAAAGTAGTCTCCTACGCTGTTTGCTGTTCTAAACACTCTTTCTGAGTCACACTGGACAGTGGGCAACATCAGTAGCTAGTTTATTCAGGGGGCTCCAAATTGTTTTTTTGCCACCCAGTATTCAAAGGAATAGCATGATATGCTTATTTGTGTATTGTCATTAAAATAATCCTCCACCATTCTATTGATGTTTGCAGTGTCAGATTTAGGTGTCAATTAATGTGGGTCTTTCTTTTAAGCCTGACCAGATATCATAATGGTGTTTTACTCTGGTGCACTGAATTTACTCATCATCATCTTCTCCAGTATTTTGGAAAAGGACAGTTTTTTTTCTGGAAGCAGCTTTTACAGGAGAAACTAAAGCATGATACATCATTGTATCATGTGTCACTTGAGCTGACATTTTGTTCACAATGAGCTATTTGCATCTCTTAAGATCTGTGTCAGTTGGAAAGAAAGACATTACATATAACTTAAACCTCAGATCAAGAATGGTTGCCAAAATGTACTGTTTCAACTGCAAGATGTTGCAAATGCTTTGGTTCTTGAAAAGCAAATTGCAAGTCCAACTTACTAAGCGGAATTGCTTCATTTAATTTTCTCCTTTAGCTTCTCTAGCTGCTTTTCCAGTAGTTTAATTAATGGTATGACTTGACTCAGGCTAGCACTGTCTGAACTCACTTCATTGATTACATTTTCAAATGATTTCAGTTGCTTGCTAAAATTTTAGGGTATTCTACACTGTGCTGGACTAAGTTTCAATTCCCTCACCTCTCCCTGTCCCTATGTCATGATTTGTTGTTTATATTTGGATGGCTTGTTAATGTTCCTCCAGTCTTTGAAGCATATAAAGTGTGAAAGTCCACCTGGTTACTACATCTTGCATCAGTTGGTGGAATGGCAAATGGAACTGTTCTTATAGCTGCTGCAATCTGCTTTATGCAGTTGCTGATTGCCAAAAATGTCCAGATGTCCTGCATGCTCTGTTAATTTTTTAAGAAATTACGAACCACCAGGTTAATTGTAAGTACAAAACATGGTGCATGTTCAAATTCACCCAGTTGTAATGCCTGTATGTTCAATGTTACTGGCATTAATGTAAATTACAAATTCTGAGGAGAGTAGCGGGGTAAGCCAATTTGGAATCACATCCCTGAGATCTTCCAACAGATTGACACTGCTATGCCTCTTAGTGAAGCCAATAATACAGATAGTAGCCTGCATGTGAATGAGCTGGTGTTGTTTGTTAGATAATGCTGCTGTGGAAGCCAATACACCACCCAGTGTGCTTTCCCAGTCATGTAATCTTTACTTTGATCAGTACCACTTGTACACATATTAGAAGTTAAGTGGATAGATGGTACAATGGCATTTTTTAGGCCTAGAATAAGCGGTTTTTAATGTCTTGGTACAAGTGCGGAATTTCTGTTCTAATAAAATGGAATTGAGATGGAATTTGTTAGCATGGACATATGACCTCAGTTAACTGTGTAAAACTAGATGCATTGATGGCTGACAATAGTTGCAGATCTTATACTTATAGCCATCAAGGCTTCAGTGATCCACTTTGCAACATAATGTAGACTGTCACACTTGCTTCCTCTTGCAAATGATTGTTTCACAGTCAATTGTTGTTTTAAATTATTAATCTTCTTGGTCCCCTTCATTTATGAAGATTCACCCCCAGCAGCAACAGCCCTAGTGTGGAAGGGTTCTTCTTGGGAATCCTTGATAGGAAAGGAGTCAGTCTTTGCCAATTGAATGCAGGATAATTACCTCTGATAATTAATGAGAAGGCTTATGATGAAGGTGTTGGCTGTGGAAATTGTAAGTGATGTGATCTCTCATTCTGCTGGTAGCTGGTGCTGGACTGTATGTTATTTTTTCAGATTTTGATAAATAATTTGCATGAACTTTCTGCAAATGATGTACAAGGGACAAGGTACCTAGATGGTTAACTCTACTTACTTTGACCTCACAAATTGTAAAGATGGCTTGACAAATGTCAGGGTTTGGGAAAAATGATTCCATGTGAAAGGGTTAGCTTTTTTGGCTTCATGCTCCAGCAGGACAATGTCCTTCTTTTTCTAATGAGCAAGAACTGCTGTTACACAAACAACATCCTTCTCATAAATTTCATCAACTTTCTTCTTCTAGAAAACATTCTTCATCAACATCCTCAGTAGCGTCATATACACAAATATCCCCTTATCCTGTTGCACTTCCACATTAGCATCCTCAAATTCTATGTCACCATCAATGATGGAAGGAAGCCTCTCTAAGATTGCAGTGTCAGAAATGTCAGACTCACACATTGCACTCATGTACACCCATAGACTCTCCTCAGGGATCTGTGAAATTTGTGAAAACACAGTTTGTTCTTCTGCTTTAGTGTTCTTTTTGCACACTGATTTGCCTGTTTTAAAGGTGACACATCTAGATCTCAGAGTGAGAAGGTGTTTCATGCAAGGTTCACAGAAGAGGCCTGACTGTGTTGGACATAGCTTCCACAACAGGCATTTTAGGGTATGACACAAAAGTAGTAGGACAACCACTCACAAAGAAAGGCCATGGTCTGAGCCTACAGCTTGTGGTGTATGGACTGTTGAATTTTTTAAAATTTTTGGTAGTATATTTTCCCTTTATAGTTAGGGGTGATGTTATCTTTCAAATTGTCATATATAGTTTAGATTTGTGCCCTCTTTTAGGATACACACAGTAGCAGCCATTGGAAAACAAACTATGTTAATTTAAATTCCTTTACAAAACATTGTCAATTTTGTTATGCACTAGAAACAAAACAGCTCTCCTTTTTGAGAATTGTTTTAGGTTGCAGCACACAATTGTTTTGGATACCACCATACACAGAACATTAACATATGCTGCATCACTCTCAACACACACTTATGTAAGTTTACTATAATTATAAAATGAATTAAAAGAAACTGCAACAGGAAAAACAGAATGTTTTTGCAATTATTATTTGTTTATAACAGGAAAAGACTCAAAACTAAGAGGCCTTCTTGGGGTGCAGCTCAGACACAGCAAAGTATTTTTTGGACAGATAATCTTAAATTAACATTGTATCTGCCCTCTTACCCAAGTGACAAACAATACACTGCAGTGATACATTTTCTTGAGAAAAAAAAGTTAAGGTTCACTTTAATAATTATGAGCACCATGCCCAGTAGCATGTTTATTTGCAGAGTGTGAGTGTGCAGTCAGTGTGATACACAAATACACTGAAAATGATGCCTGCAGTCATCCTTCCCACACCCACTGCATCTACCTACTCAGTCTCCTTATCTACACTATGTAGACAAAAGTGATTGGACATTAAATAGATCATCAAGATTTTAGTACTTTGTAGGTCCACCATGTGCAGTAATTACTGCAGACACCCTTCCCACCATGTGCAGTAATTACTGCAGACACCCTTCTTGGCAAACTGTCCACAAGTACCTGGACAACAGCAGGCGGTATGTTTTGCCATTCCGCCTTAAGTATAGTGACTGACTGTGACACTGAAGAAGGTCGAGTTGGCCTAGAATGCACCAATTTCTCCAATTCATTCCAAAGGTTCTCAATGGGATTAAGATCTGGACTCTGAGCTGGCCAGTCCATCCAAGTTACCAAATTTACTGTATACCAGTCCAGAGTCAGCCTGGAAACATTATAGGTGGCATTGTTGTCCTGATAAAAACATTATTTGCTCCATAGAACTGCAAGTGCATTCCTCCCTGGGAAGTGCTCTTGTCAAAACCACCACATTAGTGGCCATTTGGAACTTGTGTGCAATGGTATGCATTTCACTTGCACTGGGGGGGTCCAATCACTTTTGTCTACATAGTATATAACTCTTTCTTCCCTGATGGCACCCTAAATAGTGCCCTCATGGCATTTTAGTACACAGCCCAAAGTCCCACGCCCTCTCCCTCCACTCTCCTATGTGGATTAATGCCTGATCACTAGCATTTACAGCATATGCAATCCAAATCACACAAGATCCTACACCAGGAAAGTGTTTTGCCTCGTTCTGAGATCCAACTTGGTGGGAAGACCCGAGCCGAGACTTGGATTCACTCAGAAACCTTAAGTTCAGGTGTGTTTGGTTTTTGTGACCACCGAACCGCTTACCTCTAGTTGGTAGTCTGTAGTCGGCTTGATTCAGAGTTGCAGGCAAGTCCATTTTGTGGACAGATCTTGCAATTGTTTACACTGTGCATGAACAAAACAACTATAGCCAACTATGGACATTTCACTGTTATATGCATCTCGACCAGATCACTACTTGCAGCTGAAAGGGTGTAACTAAGGGTGCAAATGATAGTGATGACAGCTACCTTAACAAATGGATGAATGGGGTGGTGCAACCACATAGGTGAGACCAATTCTAAATACAGGCAAATGCCCGCATTTAAATTCCAAGTTGCATTGTGACCACCTTTGCAACCTGCTTGTGTATAACTGACTCAAGCCCATTGTGGCAGTACTTGATGCTTCTGTTAACAATTAAATTAGTATTGAAGGGTTGCAACTTAACATCATGTTCAGTCAGTTACATACAGTTAATAAAAGTCTGGCTTGTATAAATTACACTATTGAGAACTGTTAGTACTTCAAACAACTAAAGTTTAGTAACATCACAGCAGACAATGGCTCAGATACCACTACTCCAGTTGGGGCCAAAACCACACATCTCCTGTTTTGTTCATGTGCCTGAGCCACTAGTACAGGGATTATTGTGCTATTATCATGACATTTAAAGCATATTAGTATTGTTATGGGAGAACAGTGACCATTATTGACAATTTATTTTGCAAGAAATTATGAATTTACAAAGTCATAACAGTTTGCCACAATATAAGATCTTTTGTGAACTTCCACCAAGATGAAATTTTATCTTGGCTGTGCTTAAGAGACTGCATGTTAAACCACAAGCCATTGAGAACTATCTTATGGTAAATCTTAAATGTGTGGGAAATTTCTTTGTCACCCAAGTCACTAGCAAATAATAGTGCAGAAATCTTTAAACCAATGTGTCCCTTTGTTAAGGTGAACATGTTTGTAAACAGTAATAATTAGAGACAATTTAGTTATTCAGGACAAGCTCCAGTTTCTGTCTCTGTAATTATAAAGTCTATGAGGGGTATTCAATATGAAACGTAGACTTCGCTGTCGAAGTTTACGTTTCATATTGGAGTTTTTACCTGCGTTAAAGTATCGGGCGCGCGCCCGTTTATCCCCGTATTCAATATGAAATTAACGAAAACGGGAGACTCCGAAGTTGGATTTGCGTAAAGTTACGAATTTTTCCTTAAAAAAATTTTAGGACCCCCCTAAAGCTGTAAAAACATGGGGGATCACTATGGGTACCCCTGTTTTAGCCTTTAATTGAAAGTTGGGGATTTAAATAGCTGTAGCAGGTGTTTTTTCCCGACATTGAAGAAGTGATGCAGAAGAGCACTTAGGTTATTTTTTTCATTTTTTTAAGTGGTCCCATCAAATTTGGGGTACATGAAAATGGGTACTAGCATATTTTTTAAAATTCAGCAATTGTGCACCTGCCGCTATAAATCTATTCTAGAAAACACCTGCCGCATACTTGCAGAATAGCCCTGAACCTATTTCCCTATTTTTAAACAATTTTTTCCCATTTTTTTTTTCACCCCAATTTTTTTATTAATTTTTTGGGGTGTCCCTATTTTTTTTAAAACTTTTATTGACACAGTTCTTTTTCTAAATGTCATTCCCAGGGGTGCAGGCTATTTTTTTTAAGCCTGCACCCCTAAACCCCAATTCTGCACTTTTTTTCGACACCTATTCAATGGTGAAAAGTTATCCCCATTTTTGATCAAAAACTTTTCGAACCTGCGATAAGTCTTTGAAATTGAATACGGTGTAAAAGTCAAACCTGCGATAATGTCATCAAAAGTCCGATATTAACGCAAAAACGATGTTTTCGCTCCCATATTGAATACCCCAAAAAATGTAAATTCTCCAGTCTTTGTGCAACCAATAAGGAACATTGGTACTCTTTGGATTCCTTTTCTGAAAATTTGTGGAAGTAAAATGAAAGTTTGTCCCTTGGCGCAGTACCAGATAGAAAGTGAAATACAAAAAATGGTGTAATACATTCATATACATAGGAATATGAGGGAAAATGCTTCTAATTTTAATTCTGCTCACCTAATTTTGGTGGTAAACAGGCACTGCAGGAAAGACCCTCTTGCTGGGTTTTTGTTAGACATTGAAGCGCGATCTCGATGTCAAATATTTATTAATATTCATATAAAATTGTATATATATATATATAAAATAAAAATTATATAAAAATTTTTTTTAATATATATATAATAAAAATATCACTTCCTGATGAAGCCGCTGATCTCTATACAGGCGGAGAAACGCGTAGAAGAATAGGCGGCATTAAGCTTTATACTGTCCATGTGATCACACTGTCCATTGGTGTGCCGGCTCAGTCAGCCCGATATCCGTATTGCACATTGCCACTGCGGAGAATACAGACGTACAGGTGTCTGACACATTGCCGCCATGGAGACTACAGGTGTGCAGGCCTCTGGAGGATAGAGGAGACAGACCCGGTACTTTGTGCAGGCTCAGTCTACCAGACACCCTTATCAGCTATTGCTGCTGAGAATACAAGTATACAAACCTCCGGATAACAGAGGGAGGAAAACCCGGTATTTGTTACAAATGTGAGTGCACCACGTATTGTCAAACAGCATACCTTTTCTATACGGACTGATTTTGCAGTATATTACCCTCCTGGAGGAGTATGTCCATAATATATATGTATTGACTCATTTTTGGATTGAAGCAAATACAGCGCAAATAGGAGCTAGCTACATTGAAACAATTTACAGATATTCGCTATCTATCAGTCCATTGCAACAAACTATCTAAGGTGTTTATACTTCAGATATTTTGTTTTCTTTACTTATCCGGTTTTACAGATATTAACAAATATCTTAACTCAATAATTCTGGACTTCTTTTGGATACATTATTTGATCTTTCTTGTGTCAGAATTTTATATGTTAACTAAGTTCAGTTGTCATATTTTTTAAAATATTTATTTAGATTATGTTCAGTCTAACTAATATCCATTTGGATTCTAAGTTAGGATTTATCTAGAGGAGGCAATTTTTCCCATTGTGACATTTTTATTATATATATATATATATATATATATATATATATATATATATATATATATATACAATTTTATATGAATATTAAGAAATATTTGATATGGAGATTGCGCTTCATTGTTCTATTAGTATTAGTTGTTGTACATATCGACAGGTAAAGTACGGCCTGACGTGATATTTGAAGCTGCAGTCTTGTGGTCTTTTTAAAAAACAGCTGTGTTTCATTTTATATTAATTTCAGTGCTAGACTGCTTGTTATTTGTTTTTTTGTTAGACATTGTGTAGTTTTCCAAAATGTTGAATTAAAAAAATTAAAAAAACATTCATAAAACTAATAATATTTATCCATTAAAAATAGTGATAATAACATGTGAAAAAAAATCCAGATACACTCACAATTGCTATTGCATTAATAATAGTATAAAGAAAGAATAATAGTACATTGGGTTTAGAAGTGAGGTGGTCAAAATGGGTTCACCATACACAAATAGATTGATATTGCAGTATTATATATCTATTTACTCTAGGGATGTGTGTCGACCCCCGTGTTTTGGTTTTGGATCTGTGTCTCCTTCAAGGTTTTGGACTTGGATTTGGTTTTACAAAACCACCCTTGCGTGTTTTGGTTTTGGATCTGTATTTTTATTTTTTTGTTACATAATAAAAACAACTGAAATCACATAATTTGGGCCTGTTTTTGTTCCTAGAGTATAATTAACCTCAATAACCTAAATTTCCAGTCATTTTCAGTCAATTGTGACTACCTCTCAATATTGTCTTCATCCAGTTTAAGCCAAAGGTTGCATCGAGCTAGCTGACTAAGCTATGTGACAGCAGTGGATGGCACAAACACATGGCAGTTCAGCTTCCAACATTGCACATCTAGGAAACAGAATGGCACTGCAGTGGCAAACAGGATTAGACTTCCCATAACATTGGGACAGCTAGAGGAATACATGCTGACTCTCCCACAATTTCCAGGAGGATCCCAAAAATCAGGTGGTGCTTCTGGCCACCCACAAGAAAGGGCAAGTCTCCCAGAAACACATGCTATTAGCATAAACCTATCATTAGTCAGACAATTGCAATACAGTAAGATGACATACTGGCCATTCATTATTTATTGCTGCAAGGACTCCCAAAGCAGGTGCTATTAGTGAGTGTCCAGGCACCTACATTGCCAGAGGAAACTTGCTGATAGTCACAGTGGAGGGGCGTGGTTCTGTCACTTCTGCCTGTTGGATCCAATCAGCAGCCATTACATTTTTAACAGGCCACTGATTAGATCCAACAGACAGAAGTGACAAAACCAAAACACAGAAATCCGATAGTGAAAATAGGAGGTTTTGCCTTGTTTCTGGATCCGAGCCCAGCAGAAGGGGCCGAGCCAGGACCCGGATCCACTCAAAACTCTTAAATTCGGGTGGGTTTGGTTTCCAGGAAACCGAACCCACTCATCTGAAATTTGTTCCTTTGTTAGAAGATTAAAGTTAAGTGTGTATTTGATGATTTGTTCGCATGCTTTCATTACTATGTTTAGTAAATAAATGTTATTAATTTAATGATTGAATGGTGTTTATTAATTTGGTATATTGGATTATTTCAAAATATACAGTGAGTATTTTATTTACCATGCCTAACAAAAACCCATCAGGAGTGTCTATCATGCAATGTCTGTTTACCACAAATAGAAAGTATGGTGGTCGCTCACATCAGCTTAATGATATTGCTCAGGTGCTTTTAAAGGACGGGATTTATACTGAACCACTGAAAAAAGAAGAAGATTACCTCCAGCACACTGCAGCAATATTAGCACAAATACTTGAATCCTACATGATAATAGAAATTCAGGGGTATTGGTTGCATACATTTGCAAATATATGATTAAGCGCCGGGCCAGTGTAAGGCTCCTCTATACCAGCGTCCCTAACATTAAGGAGTTCACGTCCGAGGCGCAAAGCAGCCCAAAATAACCCAGCCAAGGACCACTCCCAGGGCATCACATGAAAAATTGAAAAAAGGTGATAGTGAAGTGTAAATATTTGCAGTTCTGAGATGCATGAAAGGAGCCAGCATTGGGAGGATGTGCTGGTCCATATAGTGCCATTTGGAGGATTTTGGGGTACCTCCTAGGTGAGTCAGCTCTCAGCTTATACATGTGCTGTTATCATGCAGTACATTAATTGTAATTATATGACCCAGAGTGGGTGCTACTATTTTGTAGCAATAATTATTTTGGGGTGAGCGCTTGGCCATGGGGTCCATGGAGTGGCTCTGACTGGGCCTTTTTCAGGGCATCACCACTTAATTCACATAGATATTTTTTTATTATCACCTTTCCATTTGTTTGTTTATTATTTATGTCATTTTAATTCTTTCTTATTATATTAACACTTATTGATTATCTTGACACATCTATACTTTACACTTCACTATCACCTTTTTTCCATTTTTTGTGAGATGCCCTGGGAGTGGTCCTTGGCTGGGTTATTTTGGGCTGCTCCGCGCCTCGGACGTGAACCCCTTAATGTTAGGGACGCCGGTATAGAGGAGCTTTGACGCTGGCCCGGCGCTTAATCATATATTTGCAAATGTATGCAACCAATACCTCTGAATTTCTATTATCATGTAGGATTCAAGTATTTGTGGAGGGAATCTTCTTCTTTTTTCAATGTCTGTTTACCACCAAGACCAAATCAGCAGTTACATTTTAGAATTTCCTCATAACCATCTGTGAATATATTACACTATCTTCTATTTTTTACTGCTTTTTTATTTGGTGCTGCAAAGAGGGACAAACTTTCTGTTCCCAAACAATAACTACGCTATTACCAAGATTTTTCTAATGTACAGTAGTTTAGAGCAATATTTGATCTATATGCTGCAGGATAATTAGGTTGATTAGAACAATAATCTTGAGGCCTCCGTATCCAATCATAGCAAACTTGGATCTTGAAGCTGTATGCATGCTTGTGATGAGGCATTTGATGACATTGATTTTGAAAGTTAAATATGTAGAGAGTGAAGATGAAGTGGAAACAAGAATTAGCTATGAGACACAATAGGCTGCTATTCATACAAATGAAAAACAAAAAGAATATACAGTATCAAGGAAAGAAAAAAGGCCAATGGATAGCAGTAAGAAATAGAAAGAAGACATTTATAACTCTTCTAGAGCTTTATGAGCATTGCCAAAAATCACACAAACTTTGCTGTCTTTTCAAATAGTAATTCAGTGTTCTGAGACACCAGATTCAGTCCAGCACCACTAACTCCCTATCCATCCCTGCTCCATAAAACCCTTTTTTTGTGTCTAGAAAGCATTGAACCCTGCCACATGAAGCATTGAGAGCTTTTGGTTGATAGCTATACCAAATCTCTACAGCCTGCTCTTGTGGTGCCTTTGGGTCTGAGGTTTATGATGGTGCTCAGCCACCGGAGTCCCATACCAAGGTCAACCAAATAAAGAGACCTTCCACTTTATTTTCTTATCAGTCATCTTCTACTTCCTCATTCTGGGTTTCTCTATGTGAATTATTTTCAAAATAACAAATTGTATTAGGATGCTGCTAGTAATTGGAGTTAGGCCTAATATTTCACCTCATAATGGGTTGTGGAGCTTCTGGATTTGCTGTAGAAAAGGTGCTATAGAAGCCTTTGCAAGTGCAATTTATTTATATTTCATATTAGGGTAGACGGGAGCAAACAGTGTGCATTACATTATTTTAGAATAAATTATAACATCACAATAATGAATGTTGAATAGAGAATGTGTAAGCAATTAAAAGTAAATAACAGAGAACCTTATTCAGGAAGTTTGCAATTGCAAAGCACTCACATGGATAACATGCAGACGCCCTCTTTCCCTCTCCCACATCCGTAATACCTTGCAATCCAGCCAAAATATCAGTACCATAGCGTACCATCGGAGCCACTCGCACAATTAAGGCAGGTCAGACCTCACTTATAAATTGCTAACTCTCCTGTACGCAGTGAACACTCAAGCTATGTATGGCACCCCAGTGGCTAATTTTTACCCGCCACTGTAACAGCGTCAAACACACTGACACATCTGAGTTTGGCCAACCACTCCCCGTAACCACCCACAAAAGGCACATTCTGTCAATCACTTTACAATGAATCTGCATGATCTCTCCAATAGCTTTCCCCGTTCGCAGTGAGCCGCTTGTGCACGTACACTGCAATGAATGCGCATGTGCAGAAAGCAAACATCAGCTATCTGCATATGTATTAGCATCTGCATATGTATTAGCATCTGCGTATGTATTAGCATCTGCGATCCTTCCTGAATCAGACCCAGAGTGCGACAAAATATTAAAAAGATTATAACACAAAAAAAGAAATAAATCGAAAGATTGGAGAAGCTGTAGTGGCTAAACAAGGAATATGACATTGAGGATCCATAAATAATTAAATATAAAGAAGGTATTTCCATGAGCCTGAACAATGAACTTTAAAAAATGACAGAGATTTCCATAAAAACAATAATACTAAAATGATTCACAAAAAGAAGAACCTAAGTGATCTGGTAGTATATTTTGATACCAACATTGAACAGGAAATATTAATAATGAAAATATATGGTACAAATATAGTCTAAAATGTGCATAACATCGGAATGTGCACAAAGAAAATAGGATTTTATGGGATAAATTAACAAATTGCCATTTTGTAATAGCATAATCAATCAATCTAATGACACCACCAGGATCAGGATGGGTGAAAAGCACAATGATGTAATGGATATAATCGAATGCGACTGGAGAAAGACTGATTTAGTTCAAAGTGATGTACAGCTGAGCATTGCCGTGCTTCTGTACATTCATAATATTGATGAAATTCATATGAGATTTATTAATGATAAATGCTGCTATGGCACACTGGAATGAATTCAGGAATCACTAAAGCATATGTATAAACAGAGCAGATCTACCTACAGTAACAATAATAACCCTTATAAAAAAAGACAGGCCTGTGCAGGAAATGCTGGCTGTGTTCCGTGAAATTTCTGGCCATTTTTATCATTCAGCAAATGTATGTAGATGATTGCGGCACCTACAAGAAAAGTTTAATGTGCCATTCCACTAACTTAAGCAATAGGTAGTAGGTGGATTTTCACCCTATGTATGCTTCAGCAACTGGATGAACAGCAACAAGCCATCCAAATGTACACATCTAGACATGATATAGGGAGAGTGGAGACATGTTACCTTACTGCAGCACAGTGAAGAATGCTCTCAGTTTTATGCAAACTACTGATTTGAAACTGTAATCAATATAGTAAGTTCAAGTTATACACTTGAAACTACTGAAAAAGTAGCTATAGAAATCTGAAGAAGGAGATGAAACTAATCAATTCAGCAAGTATGCTGGACTTGTTGGCTTCACCAGGACCAAAGGATTTACACCATCTTGTAACTGGTTCAGAACATATTGGCAACCATACTTGATCCTAGGTTTAAGTCCTATGAAATGTCTTTCTTTCCAACTGACACAGATCTTAAGAGATGCAAAGAGCTCCTTGTGAGTAAGTTGTCAAGTGGCACATTACACAATGGGGCCGATGTACTATGCCTTGGAGAGTGATAAACTATTATCCAATCGGCTTCTAACTGTCATTTTTCAAACATAACCTATAACATGGCAGTTAGGAACTGATTGGCTAGTACTTTATCTCTCTCCACTTTATCACTCTCTAAAGCTTAGAACATCTCCCCCAATGTATCCTGCTTTAATTTCTCCTGCAAATGCTGCTGCCAGGAAAAAAATACCTTTTCAAAGAGACCCACTGGTGATGGCACTGAGTCAACTCAATGCACCAGAGTGAAATATTATTACATCTGTTCAGGCATAAAAAAATTGTCCACTTATATTGCCACCTCTATCATGACGCAATCTTTTACAGTGAACATCAATAGAATGATAAAATATTAGCTTATTGATAATGTAAAAATTAGCATCTCACACAGTCCCTTTGAATACTGGAAGGAAAACAGGCAATTTGGAGCCCCTTTTACAACCAAGCTAAGATTTACTTAAGCTGTCCACACTCCAGTGTGTACATGGAAAAAGTGTTTATCACAGCCAGAAACCTTGTGAGTGATTGGTGTAGGAGATTTCTTCTAATAAATGTTGAAAAACTGATGTTCATAATTTTTTTTTTACTTCTATGAGGAAGAACTTTGCCACCAATTACAACAAATAGAGACTTCTGTAATGGTGGATTCCAGTGGGGATGAACTAATATTGTGTGACAAAGATATTAACAACAGTGATGAGAGTGATAATGAGGAAGATAACATATTTCAACTGTGAAAATTCTTATTGAGGTTTAGATGGCTGGTGAGTATGGGGTCCCCAATCAGCTGTGCAGTGCATTATTGTAGTATATATAGACATAATAACCATCATTTGCTTTATTATTATACATATGTTACATTACACTGCTATCCTAGGTCGATGGTGTATGCACTACAGTTGATTGCTGTTATCAATCTAGTCCTTTATATTACTGTACAGTATGTTCACTCTCTGTATATACTATACATATTTATAAAGGGGCTCAGACCATGCACTGTAGTAGCCATTTTCTCTGCAATCTATGTCCTCTCTAATGGTTAGCCAAACCTCTGTGGTGGTGGTGGTGGGCACACCCCACTAGCATAGGCACTTACCACTGCATTCTCCTGGTGGGCCTTTCATGCCCCAGTGTAGTGCTGTATGTCTGTATCTTTTACTCAACTTTTTTTTACATTAACAATTAATCATGATTACTGCATGTCGTAATTTTAACACAGATTTTTGTTGTAACTGTTTCATATGACTAATACTATGGTTTCACAGTTTAAATTTATAGGCCCCGATTTATCTATAAAGGTAAACACCAGCTGAATTTTTTGTCAGTATCACTGTGATACAAATTAAGAATCCACTGGTATTTTCCAATACTTACCCCTCCGACGAGGTCCCGCAATGTCCAGTGAAGTCCTCCTCGTCTGCAAGGTTTTCCGCTGGGCTGCTGGCAGCCTAATGCTGCCAGTGACGGGGGTCTTGTGAAATGCACATTTGCGATGGTCTGTCTGCGCATGTGCATGACATGGGGACCCGGCAGTGCCTGGAAGGCTTCACTGAAGCCAAAAAGGCAGTGCCGGATCCCCCTTGCCGGCAAGAAGGAGTTATGCTTCATTGATAAATGAAGCCCCTATTTTATACATAAAACATGCATGCTGGAAATTACAATAAGAAAATAAAAAATGAGTTAAAAATTAGAACCTTTTCAATGAATTAGCGGTTTTGTATACAGCAGAAATATCTTAACATAAGAAATATCTTATCTTAACAGCAGCTTCAGAGATGTGTAAGGGAATTATGAATACTTTTGTTAGAAATACTTGTTTTCAAATATGTCTTAGCTACATCTTCCATTGTTATACAGTAGAAATTTGATTTTATGATTACATTTTTAAGCCTGATTAGTTTATAAAGTTGCAGTTTTATTACCAAATACATCTGAGTGTCAGTTTCTGAATAAAGTTAGAATATTACAATATTTGTAGCATTTACATAATATAAAATTCTTATTGTCACTATTTCAGTAAGTACAATATTACATTGAAACCATGTCCTGTTGCTTCATACCTTTTGATTTAATTTTTTGTTAAGATGTTTCTAAGTACAAAATAGCTAAGTTGTCTAAAAGTTATTTTGGCCCAGAAAAAATGACCTTATCAAAATTCTGTACGTATATACACTTAACTGCAAAAATCAGCAGAAGAAACACATTTAACTGTACTGTATGTCTCTTTATATATTAAGATAAAAAATGTGCATTCTTCACAGAAATAATTAATTGAGCATGAAGATGAAACATTAACACAATGGATAACGATGTGCCTAAATATTCTATTTATCTGCCAAGAGCCTCAAAGTACAAATGTTTAATATATTTCTTCATATATTTGGGATCCAAATGACATATAACTCCAGCTGAAAAGAAAAATAGGACTGGCAAAACAGTTATGGATTGTATGAGGCAGAAAAGTAACTGGCCGTGGTAACTCTCGCCCTTGCAGATGGAAAAGCTAACATTTTCATTTTTTAAACAGCACACTAAGAAAATGGTGCAATGTTTGTACTATATACTGAATAAACTTGTTTCATAAAATTGTTTTCTTATACTTTGGATTTGATTAACTGACATATACAGTATTTGACTGGATACTGTATAGAGCAGTGATTCCCAACCTCGGTCCTCAAGGTATACTAACAGTCCTGGTATTAGTGATATCCATGCTTGAGCACAGTTGGTTAAGTCAGAATAACTGAAATACCAATTAAATCACCTGTGCTCAAGTATGGCTATCCGTAAAACCTGGACTGTTAGTGTGTCTTGAGGACTGTGGTTAGGTACCCCTTGTATAGAGGGTTTACTTACATACATTCAAAACTTTGCAATGCAACATTTTCTGATTTATGGGGTTTGGGGGGGAATATAAACGTTTTGGGATTATTTATAACAGATTGATTAGGAGCTATTATATACACTACAATACCGTAAAGTATATTTAGGAAATAAAAAGTGCAAATTAAATTCTTCTTCTGCTAACACACATAAAACCAACGGAACCCACCATAAGTTCCCAATAGAGAATTAAAATATACACAGGCAGTTTTAATATATAATGCACAAAAAAATAATACTTCCCCTTTTCTCTATTAACAAACATCTCTTGGATGAGATTTTTGTAACCAGAAAAAAAGTTGTACAAAATAACATAGTACAATATTTGCAATAACAATTCCGATTGTGTTAGAAAATGTTTCTCAGCATCAATTTTGTTGATAACACCATGCATTAAATATCCCTCACATCCCAAGAAGGTGATAAAGTTTTTTTTTTCTTTAATTCTCCTGAGGTGGAAAATTTAAACACTTTATAAGTGTAGGGAAAATCTTCTCTGGAGATTGACCTTATGCATTGTAGATCTTTATCTGACATTAAATATGTAATCCCCCCTTTGGTTTGGTACACTGCAGTCACAAGAAGCTCACATGTATAATAAAATTTATGTGGGGAGAAACTTACAATAGTTTAATACAGTTTTTTTTTACTAATAATAAAAAAATTATATATGCAAATGCAGTCATAGTAAATAAAAATCCAGCTTTGAAAAAGATTTGACACAGAATCAAAATTCATCAGTGGGATCTGTGGATCACAGCAATAAGGACTGCCGGGGAAGTGTATGTTTTCATCATTTAAAGACCGTTCTGAACATTTTAGCAGACATCCGGGACCTGTACTGTGTTCCTAAGGCGCTTTCATTCCATTTTTTGGTACGCTGCTTAACTGCATTGTTTTAATACAGGGCTTTGAATTTTAATTTTAATATGAGTTCATATGGTGCATTTGCATATTGTTATCATTATTAAAAACTGCATTACACTATTGTAAGTTTTCTCCACATGGAAAGAAGGGTTGGTAAAAATTATTTATTTGCATTGTAAAGTTTCAGAAAGAACAAAAATTACTATTTGAAATTTCAACTTATTTTGTTTTATGATTTCAGTATGCCTTAAAACAGCAACTAAATCAATGATCAATTTAACTATATATTTCTTCTACTTTAGAATTTCATAAAATAAGATAAAATAGATTAAATATACTGCTTGAACAATGAAAGAGTTATCCGTGAAGTACTGTAAGTAGATGGATAGTCACTATACTTATCACTATGCATATCACTGCTTTGCTACAGTTTCAACAGGATTATTGTCCATGGAATATTACAATCTTTCTTGTAAGACAGAAATATTATGTCCTAGAAGTATGTACCTATATATCAGATAAACTTACAGGCATGGTAAAGCTGTGTAGCACATCAATCAGTCATATATGAGCAGGGGTAGGTCCATCACATGTCATTTTAGTTATAAAGATAGAAAGCTAAACTCTTTATAGCACTTTCTATATGCCATATAGAAAACTGACACCAACATTGCTGGCTCACCATCAACTATAGTAAATACTGCAATAATAAGCCACCATGTAATTTACAGATCCCATTCAAGTAAAAATGAATGACAAGGAACTCCACCCAAAGTAAAAATTAGATTTTGGGTTGGGTTTTAATTGATACCTTGCATTTGGGGATCCTCCCATGTTGGACTCTTGTACTAAAATTAGCAGACAACAGTCTTGTTATAGCAAACATATATAGACCTGCCAAATCGGGAAGGTCTCCAGATCCCAGGTAAGCAGAAGTTGGTTTTATAGTATAACTTAAAAATAGAATTTTCCCCTTAATACACCACAAAATAATTTCAGAATTGCTCTCTGTAGCCACTCTACAGTATACACTAATCACTAATAGTCAGACTCTAGAGCAGGGGTGGGTAAATGACAGCCCTCCAGCAACTGCCCAAACAGCAAAACTATGGCAAGGCATACTGGGATATGTTGTCGAACAGCAGCTGGAGGACCACTTATTGCCCACCTATGCCCTAGAGTCACTAGTCACATGTAGTATGCACAACATCCCTACCAGCCACAGAGGTGTAGTGATAAACATCTGCTGTAGGGGAGTCGGAAGGTGATGGCTCTAAACTAGACAACTGCAATCCTCTGTTTTAGATACATTTAAATGACTTATCCTCAATGTTTGCTAAACATTTCTTCAAAAGTAAGCACCTAAAAAAAAGGAAAGGTCACCATTTAAAGTAAATTTATCCAGCCAAAATGTAGTTGAAAATGTAAAACCTTTAATAAAACTGACTATGTTATACTTGAAAGATGCTCAGAAATATCAATAATTCCTAATTGTTATGGATTAATTTATTGTTGCCTGAGACCTATTTCCAAGTCAACAATGTAAAATGTTAAAACCTTTCTAGATAGAGACAAATGACTTCTCATATCTGAAGCATGAACTTTAGAATTTACATGTAAATTTATTTTACTTGTTTCCTAACTATAAGGACAACATACATTTTACCATAAATGTAAATACATGTCTTTTGCTATGCTGGAAGGTTTGCTTGGGGGCAGAAATTGTCTGCAGTTGTGGAGATAAGGGAATAGGTTAAATCTTATAAGAGTGGAGAAGTAAAGAAGTTGCCCATAGCAACCAATCAGCTTCTAACTAGCCTTTATAAAGTACATTCTATAATAAGAAAGGTAGAAGCTGATTGGTAGCAACTTTGTCCTAGGTTCTTTGCTCTTTATCTAAAACACATTTCATAGATAACTAATAAGCTCCTTTGGATTTTTTTATCATCTCTATATGGATGAACCCCAAATCTATCTACTTCCTCCAAATCTTTCAGCCATGGGCATAACTACAATAGATTTAAAGGGTGCAGCTGCTATGGGGCCCAGAGCTTTTGGGGACCCATCTTCCTTGTCAAAGTTACCTATGTTATATCCATTTTTCACCATTCGGTGGCACATAGGGGTCCTTACAAACTTTTGCTACAGTATGTGGTCTTCAAATACCTAGTTATGCCCCTGTTTTCACCATCTGTCATGTCCACTGGGCGCCGCTGGCCAGAGCAATGTATATTGTGGAGATGTGCTCCAATGTAGCAGCCAACACTGAGATAAAGTGTGTGATCCCAGCATTGGAAGTCCTGCAGCCCAATGAAATGAGTCCCCAGTAGAACACATAAGTGGCTGGTGCTGGGACAGTGTGTCTGTTCCCAGTGCCTTTCAAGGAGCAGCAGTGGGTGACATTTGGTGATGGCTGTGAGCCAATCATGGCTAGTAGACTGTCAGCAATTAAAAGTGGGCACAGTGAGCCAAACACAGTGAGCCACATCAATGCTGGCCCCGCCCATGGCATCTGACATCAAATGCCGCTGGGCGGAAGAGCCAGTAGGGCTGCGGCGGGCAAAGTAAAAAAACATCACATGAAGAGTTTTGGTAGCTTCAGAAGAGGCCAGAAGATGCCAAGTTTAAAAGAGAAGAGTTCCTGTGGCTGCGGAAGGGGCCGGGAGATGCCACGAGCAAGATTGGCAGTGCCGGCTGGTGCCAGAGACAAAGAGGCGGCACTGCAGTAGAAGAATGCATCTAAGGACCAATGAATGCTGCAGTGGTGGGAAATTAAAAGACTGATGTAGCTCCCCACTGCAGCCTCTTCCAAAAGACAGGTAGACCCTCTATGAGGCCTTCCTGTCATTAACCCCTCCCTAGACCACCAGGATGTTGGGCACTAGACCCGTGCAAATAATCAAGCTTTAGGTTTGTGGTACTGGTAGGCGGGTATTAGGTCCATGCTCCTGTAAGTGACCTTGAGCAATAGGCCTAGGTCAAATAAATGGGAGGCCACCATTTTTCAATCTTCCCTGGATGCCAAAAACTTTAGTTATGCTCCTGACTCAGAACTGTCCTTTGTTTCCCTCATTTCCCTCTTTGTCCAGACATTGTGCCTAATTTAGAGATGTACAGTGTTGTAATCACAGCTGTGATTTTGTATGCTGCAGAGGAGCAGTTGTTTGTAAAATAGCACCCTCCCCTAACAGTACTGAGATGCCCAATAGTGCTATCACAAACAGCACAGCAACTGCATTTACATTCATAACCCGTATGCAGGCCCCCCAATAAATAATCATGTGAATAACCCTATGGTCATGCAGCATGGGCACCTAGGGGTAAATTTACTAAGAATCGAGATAGGTCGAGATGACCATCTCAGGTGATTTATTCTTTTTTTTTTACTTGCAAATTTACTTAAGGCAAAAGTCGGGTGAGTTAGAGAGAGATTTCTCTCATCTCACTCGTAAAACTCTGGTGAGATAGCAATCTCGAATCAAATCACCAACGGGCCAAATCAGAAGTACTTTTCACCTCAAACATACATCTCTCAAATTTACCAAGAATCGGGATGACAAGCTCGGGTGAGATTGGAGCAAACTCTCTGTTAAAATCACTTTTCAAACTCTCAACCCCCTGAGCTGCGAGATGGCCAGAAACATACACAAATCATTGTTATGTTTCTTTCTGTAAATAGTTAAAATAGGGTTAATTTAAAAAAAATTACGTGAGCCCCCCCCAAAAAAACACCAGCCAGCCCTGGACTTGGCAGCTAGTCCTGGTTCTTAAAATTACAGGGAAAAAATGTGTAGGGTTCCACTGTAATTTAAGAACCTGCACCACGCAGCAGGGACAGAGCTGGTTTTAAATATATGGAGAAAAAAATTTTACGTGATGTACCCTGTATATTTAAAACCAGCCCTGGACCCTTTCTAATGGGGGACTGATGCCACAGCCAGGGGAGCCCTTTCACCAGGCCTGCCCAGCCGCAGCAAGAGAAAACATTGCAATCTTGGGTGAGTAATCTCCTGCAAAACAAATTACTTATGAGAGCTATCTCGTTCTGCTTCACCATCGGCAAACTCGTTTAGCCTCAAATCGCCTGTTGGTAAATTTGGAATAAAAAAAGGGTTTAAATCACCCCAGTTTTGGTGAGTTCCAGCAAGATGAATCACTTTGCAAATCGGGACCATCTCAAATCTTAGTGAACTTACCCCCTGGACTTATATACTGGAGCCATGTAGGGAGGCCATCTCAGATGCCTGCTGCTACCCATCCCCAAAATGGCACTGACCCGCCTGCATTTTGTCGACCACTCCCACAAATGGTGCTGTCCTGTAAATTACACTGTGATCCTTTAAGGTATGCATGCGTGTTCACAGTGGGGGCTTGATTGTGAGCATTTTGATAATCACTCAACTGCATAATAATCAGAACAACGTACATCTCTGAATGAGGCCCAGTGGAAATTAAAACACATGAAAAATAGTTTTTACAGTAATAGTGCATATGCAACTGATGTTCATATGGATATATGTTGATTTCAATAGTAGCATTCCAGCAGCCACTTGCATTCTAAAGGATGTTTATATTTTGACATATAGCTATTAAATTAAAATGTGCAATCTATTAGCTTGTAAAAATTGTTTGTCTACAGGGGCACCGAGAGGGGTTAGAATGGATACTAATCACCCAGCAATGTTGGAGGGGCCCCGATGGGGGCCTGGGTCTGATGCTGCCCCCCCTCCCTCCTACCTGTCAGCATGCCTTCACACGCTGCTGTGTGCTGGGCTGCAGTGGGAGCGATCACATTGATTTCACCCCCTGGATTTGTACCGGTCACAGTGCTCCCCCTCCCAAGTGCACATGGCCACTTTGCTGCAAAAAGTGTTTTTGTCTTTTTTCCCACAATTAGGTGACGCCCCTGATAGTAATGGGGCCTGGGCCAGCTCTCTACGGCCCTAATTGTCCATACAAAAGTATATTCCAAAAATTTAAAAAAGTTTAAATAAAATATATAATCATGTAGTAACTACCAAGATTGCCACACACTTTAATCCAGATGCTCTGTATTCAGACTAGCAGTCACAGTTTTGCACAAGAGCAAAAACAAAGAAAGGGGATAGGAGGAGATGAAATGGCATCATGAATATATTAAAAAAACGGAACTTTGTTGGCAGTTATAAACATTAATTATCGTTACTTGACGGCACATTGGGCACTGCTTGATTCTTTACCTGTAAATGATAATTATTGGATGTCAAAGGAATTGTCCTTTATCGCAACATCAGTGCTGAACTTATCCCATTTAGCAACATGTGCATAGTGGAATGCTGTGCGAATCCAAATTTGAGCACCATTCAGCAATGTCCATATAATATTTGGGCTTTGCTTCATCCATCCACCATCCACTGGGATTTCTGTCACATACTTTTACAGCAGCGCACATTTTATATCACTTATTCTACTTTTAGGGCCTGATTCAGAGCCGCACGTGATGCAGATGTTCAAGTAGTTGAGTAATTATTTGCAACTGCACATACACACAAATTTCTGAAAACCCCTACATTGTATGTGTTACACAGTGTGTACACACCAAGGTGTGAGAGATGGCTAGTATTGCATGCAAACATGGGACATTCAGTGGGCGTATTATGGGAGTGTTGCAGGCAGCAGGTTCACACACATAGGAGCCAATGGTCAGATGGTAAAACTACACCTGCCATAGGGATGGTGCAACGTTTGATTGTGCAACCAATGGTGATGTACCAGGATGCACCAATTTGTATTACCATGTGCAGGGGAGCTAAAAGTGACCACATGAATGTATCCAAGGGAAGGCATTTGTAGCGGCATATGCATAAAGTTTTAGATGGGCAACTCAGTACATTTATTATTTTTGCAGGGTAAATATTGGTCTGTTTTGCATGTAGCACCCAAATTCTGGACAGATTTATGTGTACACAATGTGGTTTTGAGTTGGACATGCTCCTCCCAAATCGAAATCTCTCTGCACATTTTAAATATGCCCCCGCCTGCAGCACAACATGGTTTTACCAAGGGGCAACATTTTTTGGGTTTGGTAATAACTGAGAATCAGCCCCACCAGCAGCAGCTCCTACCATCTTGCCTTAGGAGGGATGCTGCTGCTGCAGGTCTGGCCATAGTTGAACTAATCCAGGTGCCTGTGTAATTAATTTGGCAGGTGCCGGGGCCAGCTCATGAACAGCGATGGCGCTGTGCATGCACATAACACCAGCTTCTCTAGAAGCTGTTTAGGGCTGCCCAAAAGGCAGAGCAGTGGCTAACACTGGAAGCCGCTCTCTGCTAATTGCAGCCCGGACTGGCAGTCCCTGGGAGGGGAGAAATCCCATGGGGCTGCCGGTACTTTGCGCAACTGATAGGTGGCAGCCCCTAGGTAAAATCCACCACTGAGCCCCATTATGTTTATTTATTTCACTGAGGGTTCAACAGTTCACAACCTTGCTGTAGTTGGCTAATGCATACCCACTCCTTCCCACTCCTTTCTACAGTCTGCCTATCAAATCATAACCAGAAGCAGTCATAAGCATGGCCTGTGCAGTACACAAATGCAAATATTACACAAATGGTCATCTGTCTAACTTTACCTCAGATACATGAAATTGGACTAACATGTAAAAATGGGCGATATTACTGGTAATATAGAACAGATTATAACTATGAGAAGTGGGACTATCTGAAAATACTAGCATCTTTCTAAAGGTAACATAAATATTCCCCATAATGAATGTTATTTTTCTCATAGGATTTCATCCTGCAGTTTATATAGTACATGGAAAGGAAGCTCCTAAACATAGATCTTTTCACTGGCCTTTAATATAATTAGGATCATCAATCAAATATATCTACTCCAATCTCAGTGTTCATGAAATAAAAACAACTTCACCTTTATTTAACATTTCAGTTTCTATATCTGTGCATGTACCATATGCATTGCTCTGTGCAATAGTAAATTCAATGACAACTTACAAATATCATCTTTTTATCATTTGTATCTTTTTTAATAAATCACATATACTTTTCTAAAAGAAAATGTAATTTCTAGCATATAATCATAATTGTTTTGTATAGAGTATGGCAATAATTAAATTGAACAGTAAAATAGTAATATTGTTTTTATACCATTGTGTTACTATAAACATTTTAATTATATTAACATAGAGCCTGATTATAAAACAGGATTAATGCAAAAAAGAGCAAGTACAGTAACTGAACACCTGGGTAAAACCATGTTGCTCTGCAAGTGGGCCAATTTAAAATGTAAAGAGAGAATTTTATTGAGAGGGATGTGAAACTGAAATCTAAATTGCTGTGTAAAAATAAAGCTGTCCAGCATATGTGGGCTACATGCAAAAGCAGCCAGTATTTATTTTTCATGCAAAAATTAAATATGTATTTGCACTCCTTGCATTGCATCAAGAAATTCCCAGGTGCACAGTTACTTGTTCTTTTTTGCTTTAGTCCTACTTCAGAATCAGGCCCATAGTGTCATGAGACTTACAGTTGGAAGACTCCAGTGGTATTTTCATGTGTTGGATCCCATTTGCTGATACAATAGCTGATAATTACTGTAAATAGAGCCAGAGTCACGATAAAAGACAATGACTCACTAAATGGTGTGGTAGAAAATGTCAACATTCAGAATACTGTCTACAAAAAGGCAACATTCAGAATGTCAACATGGATGTTATGTTGACATTGCCAGAATGTCAACGTTGTGAATGTTGAGAGTCAGCATAACGTAATAGCATTTACAGGTGATTCTAGTCTTAACCTAAACTGTAGCCTAACCGTACCCTAAGCCTATCCCTAACTGCAGCCACCATAACCCTAACCTTAACCGCAGCCTAAACCTAGCCCTTACTGCAGGATTAGCCTAACCCTAACCACAGCATAAACCTAACCCTAACTGCAGCCTTAGCCTAACCCTAAAATCAGTTGTTGACATTCTGCCTGTTGACATTCACAATGTCGACAGTTTGTCCATGTCATCAATCTGAATGCTGACATAATGATTGCATACTGGAATAAAGACTGCTGTAGGTAAACAGGAGTCTTTAGCTAATAACAAAGGATTATCCAAAGTCAAAGTCAGAAACAAAACCAGATTAAACAGAGCCAGTCGAAGACAAACAAAGACAAAACATTAAAGTTCTAGGAGTCAGACAGCATAGATAGGAACCAATGATCAGCTAGCTTAGATGATTGAGCACAATAATCAGGCACTAAAACTGTGGTTCCCCAGCAGAGATGCCAGAAGGTCAAATGGCCAGATGGGCAGGTCAGGCCATAAGAAAGCCAATTCTAGCAGCTCTGCCTTCCAGGGTTCTCCTTGACCAACATGCTTACAAAGGGGCATGCATTGATGCAACACCATTGTAACTCTCAATAACTGTGAGGCATGCAAATGAAATGATGGGGCTGCATTAAAGGCCCAGGGCTCTATTTATTTACATTATTTTTACTAAAATAAAGTGAAAAAGGGTGTTTTCACACTTTTTTCACATTATTTTAGTTTCACATAAATTTACTAAAGGGCAATTGGAGTAGAATTCCTAAAATTCTACTCCAAGCCCTAATTATCACATATTTTTAGTAAGCAGATTGCATTTCCCATAATTGTAATGGAAAAATGTGATTAGCCGAGATTTACTAAAAATAATATGTGAAAAAATATCTGGGGAAACACTGAGATAATGACGCCACCTGGAGATCGCGTTATCCAGGATTTCCCCTGATTCCCCAACTATAACAGGCAGAGAAGAGCCGGAAGCCGGGCCCCAGTGATCAGCTGTGTGGTCTAAATAGATCACAAGCTGATCACAGCAAGAAAAAAGAAATAGTTAAAAAAAACCCACTTACCTGGTTCCAGGGACTGGTGATCGGTGTTCTGGTGATGTCTTCTGGGGTTCTGGTCATCTGGTCTCCCGGCTCCTGCACTGTGACCCTGGTCACAGTGCAAGAGCCGGCTGTGAGGTTCTGGTTTTGTTGTGGACCCAGGGTGGTATCAGGAGCAGACACTGAAGCAGATTTAAAGGTAAATGTGGAACTTTTAATGAGTGGCTTAACAGACATGGGAATGGCAAAAGAAATAGTCCAGGTATAGCACTAAAGTGCACTTGATAACTGTAGTGGAGTTAATGGGAGAATGTCCAAAAAGTGACAGGCAGGAACAGTCCAGTATGCAGGTATGGTGAGCTGTAACAAAATGCAGGCAGAGGCAACGAAATCCAGCTGGGTGTAAGTGGAGGCAAGGTGCAGGGAAACAGCAGGTTCAGGTGAAGCAGGCTTAGGCAATGAAACCAATACACAGGTGAAAGCACAGGAACTCTCTCTCTCTCAGCTCTCACTGAGAAACACGTTGCACTGGCAATGCAAGGGAGCTCTGAACTCCCTTAAATCCCCAATGCTCAGCCATGACTGGTCAGAGAGGAGCATGTGACAAAACAGGATAGGGCAACTAGGTCACCTGACCGGAGACAAGATGGTGGCGCCCATGCCAGAACGGAACAGAAGCACCACCAGGCCTAACCAGACCAGAGTGACAGTATGCCCACATGGAACCACGCACAACCAATGCTCCCCGCCAGGCAACAGCACCACTGCCAGATGCCCCTCACCATAGCATTCTCACAGGTATTACCCATCGACTACCATGCCAAGAAACCCAGGTCGTGACACTGGCTAACCAGTTGACCAGAGCCCAGACTACATCACCGGAGTACTGATCACCGGAGGTAAGTAAAAGCTAAGTGGGGAGGGGTCCTATGGGGTGGGGGCCATTGGATGGGGGGGCAGTGGAGGCATAGCGGGGGGCAGAGGTGGGATCGCAGGGGAGGTCATGAGGGGGGTTTGCAGTACCTAGCAGTAGCGCATACGCAGACAGAGTCTCCCTGTATTTTTTATGAAAAAATAAAGGGAGAAGTATGTGGAGGGGATTTGCAGGGACAGAGCTTTATCACAAGCTCTGTCCCTGCAAGGGATTTTTGATACATTCCTGTGATAGTTCAGAAATATCAGAAATATCACACTATAACTGCATTTTAAAAGCAGATTGTAGTAAATAGAGCCCTCAGCCTTCTCCTGTTCCTCATCTATAAATACCCCCAGGATGCAGACAATTCGCTTTAGCCAGGCAGTGAATAGTGACAGGTACACCCATGATGCTAAAGTATTCCAGAGCCATAGCCTAAATAAATTAGAGCTGCTGTGGCTTAACTGACAGGACCGCTAGTCCAGAGTCCACAAAACCCAAGATCAGAGGAGTGTAGCAGCATTCTTTCTTGTGAGAGCATGAGACATAAGTGGATGCAGCTGTTGCAACTTTTGCTTCTTTATGTGAATACAGTAGCTAAATGTCATCCTAATGAGACAGCCAAATCTGCCAGTGTGTGTACAATGACACACTATGGCGGTTGCAGAATGTCTGAGTGACCATGTCCACCAGTGTAGGTGAAACTGTGTTTTTAGGCATAGTTGCAGATACCGACACATCTGCGACAAGCCCACTCTATTAGCCACCCAGAAACCCTCATTGAAATTGCATGGATATCAATGCACATTCGATTTGCATCCTCCTACAGTATCCATCAAGTGCATCTCGGCTGCATGCGCAGATGGAAAACATCAGGTGCTTGTGTCCAATGTTTTCCCTGAATCATATTCAGAATCACCCCTTAGTAACAGTTACAGTAACAAGAGAAAATATAGGAACACTTTTCATTGCAACAATGTCAGCAGTGATCAGTCATTGTTGACATTGTTTCCAATTATGTAGGTTGTAACTATGCTATGCCACCTTCAACACAATGTTTAGAGGTAAACAATATAGTTTATCAATGTGGATTATTTGCATTTTGGAATAAATAGAAAATTCTTTTTTCTTCTAAAACTAAGAGTTTTAGAAAATATGTTGGGTAATTGTTGGTCATTTTAATCGTGAACTAGAAAAGAAAGAAAAAGCAGTCTGTTTTGCTTTAAAACAATGAGAAGATTTATGCAGTGGCTTTGTGAGGGGGGTGCGGGGAGTGTGGGCCGCACCTGGATGTCACCCTCTGAGGGGGTGACACCAAAATCCCGGCTCCTCTGTAGTGACAGGAGCAGGGTGCTGTAGTGTGACATTCTCCTGCAGCGCCTGGCTCCTCTCATAGAAGAGGAGCTGACAGTGCAGACTGCCCAGTCTCTGGGGGCAGCCCAGCATCTTCAGTGATGCTGGGCTGCCCCTAGAGTAATGTTAGTAGGATACCCTGTGAGGCAACACCCCTTTATTTAGGCCACACACCCTTTTTATCCAGGTGCAGCCCCAGAATGTGGGGGATATCCAGAATGCGCAAAAGGTGTCTACAGGGACATACAAGGTAGCCAAAATAAATGCAGAAATGAAAAGAAAAAATATGGCTGACACAATTAGAAGAAAGCTTACAATTTAACTGGAATAGGGCACAGCATGAACAAGAAGAGTAAGAGTAGTTGGGAGTAGAGATTCAGAGTGGAGAATGGGACAGTTGTGAGGGTGCACTAGTTGTTTAAGTATAAGTGTAATTTTGTTGAGCAAAATAGGTTTTCAGAGATGTTTAAAGTTTTGAAGGCATGGTAGTCTCTGGCCGGGATGCTAGAGAATTCGAAAAGTGGGTAGAAGCATAGGAAAGTCTTGTAGGCTGGAATGAGAGGTGGTTACCATAGACAAGTTGGGGCTCAGGTCAGAGTTAGGTCTTAGTGAATGAGACGGATGGTATTTTGAGATTAAATTTGAGGGGTCTGAAGTTCTGGTGTTGTTCATGGCTTTGTAATTCAGGGTAATTAGAATTAAGTTCAGAATAATGCACGGAGTCAACGCAGTGATTGGTAAAGTGGTGCATGATGAGTGGCAGGAGAGGCAAATCAGTCTTGCTGATTTAATATGGATTGTCATGGTTACAAATGAGAGCAGGACATTCCAGCTAATAAGTACGTAGGTTGATGAATAAATTTGGCATCATCTTGGGTAAAAAAAGGATGTATTCTGGCCTTACATAGCAGATATTAGATTCAAGGTTTTATGTTTCTTAAGATATGTGCAATCAAAATTTAGAACTCTAAATCCATCCTCTTGCAGTAAATTAATTGTAAGAGTGAGATAATATAAAGGTGGTCTCAAATACATGTGTCACTTTTTTGTGTACTAGTGTTTTTCTTACATTTGTCTCATAGTGCCTAGATGTATACTTTTGTTTTCCATCTGCATGAATCAAATGGAGTTCCAGGGAAAGTATAAGTTGGGGCACAATCAAGAATGTTGTGTAGAGAAAAAATGCTCCATAGTTTCCCTTCCAAATAGAAAACTCCCTATAAATGTGTCTTACATAATTACTCCCATAAACATGTCAATATTCACAATGTCCACTTGCAAAATGTGAACACTGACAACATTTAAAATGTACTGTTCAAAGTGTTGACAGCCAAAACGTTGACACCCAATTTTAACCCTAACCCAACTATAACCCTAAAGTTTGCATCTCCTGTGTTGACATTTTGCAGGTGTCGACATATCTGGTGTCAAAATGTGAAACATGTAGACATTATGATATTTGACAATATAGTGTCGACCTTTTGACTATCATCATTGTAATTGTTGACAACATGACTACATTCTGAATGAGTAGATGCATTCATGTGCCTAGCCCGCTCTCAGTGAATGGTCCCATATTGCTAATAGAAGATATGAAGTTTTTCACCACCACAAATGCCATCCTTTTCAATGTAATATCCATGCACATTGCAAACAATTGAGTGTAAAACAGCAGTGTAATTGTAGGAGGCATATTTTTACACTTTTGTAAATGACAATTTATATTATGAAACAAGAAATGTCATATTCATGTACGCAAGGAAAATAAATTTTCTATGTTATAAAAATATATAAAATACTATACATTTTTAGGAAGTCAGCTATATGTGTGTTGTATCATTTTTAACTTGAGGAACATGAGAGTGTTGTGTATTTCTATGAGACAATGGTTCATTCAGTAAAGAGGGAAAACCACATTCCTTCAGCTTCATGCTAATAATCAGTTCATTTGACTGAAGCCAAAAATCTGCTGCAAATAATCTAACAATGACAAAAAGTAAAAATCATGATAACTTTAAAGATGTATTTAGGATTTTTTTTTATTTTTCTTATCTAAATGGATGATCAAGATATCAACATACATATTACCTAAATAAATCAATTAAGAAAATGTTTATCACATAAGGGGCCTTACCGTGTAAAAGAAAATTCCTACTGCACAAAGGTTTGTGAGTTATATATCACACTCAGGGCTATAAGAAAGGGTGTGCAATGGCGCCACTGTACAGGTCACAAGGCCAAGGAGGTGGCACAGTTGCTAACATAATCATACCCTTTTGCAGCTAGCTACATGGAAAAATGCACTGTTCTGTGACATCATGAAAAGTATTGAGGATCATAAATATCATGCTTTAGTTTCCCCTAGGTGGGTTCACTTTTGACTGCAGACACATCGGGACACGGATTCCAAAACAAGTAATCTCAGCAAATGCTAAAAAGCAAAGTGATAGCTAACTCTATCAGTTAAATTCTAGGTTCCAACCTTGATGGCCTAAAGCACATTTGCAACCATCGGGCCAAGAATGTGTGAACAGTAGTTACAGGAGAGGGATCCTTCTGATGTTGTTAGCTAATGTTACAGTAGCTAATAGAGCAAGCTCTGAATGCTAAGGTTTTCAGTGCTTAGTAAACTGCTTCAGACAGCAGCCCCCTTTGCAAGTAATGAGGAATGGGGAATCCTGCTTTAGCTTGTCTATTGCAGGAGATATCTCTGAATTCACCAAGCATTTAATTGTTCACCCACTAATAAGGAATGTGAGCTGGCTTTAGAGTCTACCATAGTGAGACAGTTTAGTAGTACCCTACTGATGAGGCATTGTCACCATAGTAATCTTGCTCTCTGATATCTCCTGCATTTGGAATTTGGTAAATTGCCCCAACATTAATATCATGTGGAAACTGCTATATTTCTGGGTGATTTTCAGGGGAAATTTATTATAATAAATAGGCTCCTAAGGGGCCTATTTACCACAATCTGCATTTAAAATGTATGGTTTAGGGAGTTTCTACAACACTAACAATAACGAGGGAGAGCAGCTCTACAATTGATTTTTTGGTCTTCCTGGGACCGTGTAAATCAGTGAAAAATATTGTAAGTAAAATTGTGTTTGAGTGCTACCCTCTGGAATTAGAAACAGTATAGTTCCTAGATGAAACAGTAAAACCACTCTCAAAAATAGATAGTTAAATATCTATAAGACTGATGCTGCAGAATACATGTTAATGTGTCTGGTAGCTTGCACATAAATATTCAAATGTACTGTAAAGCATACACCATTTTATGACACAAAACATATATACATAAATATAAAAACATCAACAAACACAATTGTGTAAATAGCACAATGGCTGAAATGCCAGATGGCTGCTTTACCAGATATCTGAAATCATGGGCATTGGTGTTAAAACAGAGAGGTTGTCCAGATTCCCTCAAATCTGTATCTCCTCAGTGGTCTGGTGTGAACAGCGATGACCCTCCTTTCGCCCAACGCGTTTCGGGACTCCTGTTTCCTTTATCGAGGCATGGAGGTATATGTGGAAGTGCCCTCTTTAAATAGCAGCACCATCAATCACTTCCAGTTCTGGGGACACGCAGATCGGAAGTTGCGGTATGTGGGAGAATGGTTTCCTGTCAGTAGTCCCCGTGGCTCTTATGTGTCCATACAAAAGATATGTTGGTTAGTCTCTTCTGGCTTCCTTTACAGCTTGGAAAGGATTGTTAGGCTCTATAATCTTGAAGATAACCAACATATCTTTTGATCGAGGTTACTGAAGGAGCACAGCAATTAGCTGACTGGCTCATCACTCACCGGCCCCTGGATGAGGTATCACAGCATGTGCTTTCTCTGAGCGCTAGGGCTCACTGGAACTTTTCTGATAGCCTTTTTTCAGCTGCCAGATATTTAGAATGGCCAGTAGAAACCAAGACTGCTATGTGCTCTGGTGGAAATGTAATAACGTAAGAAAAGTTTTAAATAATGTAATGATCAAACAAGCATGTTCCAATATTAAAAGGAAGATTTGAAGAAAAAAAACTCTTATTTAGGGTTAATATACACAAGTTTTATCATACACAGAAAAAAACAAATACAACTGATATGCAACAGGTGCACATACAAATTGATGAACTTTTCAGTTGTTTGTATGTTATTGACATTTTGACATGTTTTGTGAGTTATTTATATTGCTGATTTCATACAGATGTCTACGATTTCTTGCAGATGTCTACGATTTCATGCAGATGTCGAGGATTTCATGCAGATGTCTATGAGTTCTGCTGCACCTTTATGTCATTTTATGTTAGTTCCTAAAACTAGTCAATAAAACTAAATGCAATCTGATTGAAAATTTTGAATATGTGAAAGAGAACTTATTGCTCTTCCTGTAGGGGTTTCTTAATTTTTTTGCATGAAAACTGGCCATCAGGTAATTATTTATATGGCTATATTTATGAAGCGCCACTAACATTTTCAGTGTAAAGCTCGCCAGACTTTACACTGAATATTTGTGCAGTTTTAAAGTTTCAGCTCCAACCCACGAGAAGCAGTGACTTATAAAGTCTGCCACTTTGTAAATATAGCCATTAGCCCAGAGTTTCCCAAACTCCGCATTACAGTTCATGTTTTAAGAATATCCATGCTTCAGTCCAGATGTTTAAATCAAATTGACTCAGGTACTAAATAAGGCTGGGTACACATTTAATGATGTGTACCCAGCCGACCTGTCGTGTGACAGGACCCAGCGAGGGTCTTAGCAACAGCAAGTGCATACACACTTGCTGATGTCAGAAGCGACATTGCGACAGCGGAGCCCATGCTGCATTCGGCAGCATGGCCGCTCGCTGATGATGTAGACCATCAGACATGCATGCAGATCTGACGGGCGATGTCACAGATGAATTGCGTGAGCGCGCATCGTCAGTGACATAGTCTGTACACACTGGATGATGAGGACGATATGTCGTCTGATCAACCGAATCGGATGACATATCGTCTGCATTTTGTTTAGTGTGTACACAGCATAATTCACCTGTGCTTAAGCATAGATATCCTTAAAACATGGACTGTAATGGTTGTGTTTGAGAATCTCTACCTTAGCCTTTAACACTCAGATAAAAAGCAAAATGCTCAGCAACTTTTAGTTCTTTCATGCTCTAAAATGCTAATATAAAGGGACTCGGTTTTTAATAAGTATTAAGCTGACCAACTTCAAAGTGATTATTTACAGAAGTGCTAGATGGGTAATTTAAATGCTAGCAAGTAGAAAAGTACTAGTGTTCATAGTGTCAGTCGGTTCTTTGCCTAATTCAGTGTTAGGAGCAGATCAAAATAGTTTCAATTTGCTTCTGGAACAATCCATGTTGCCATGCAAGGAGGTGCAAACACATTGTTATCTTTTTGCAAGCAGGGAAAATATGGGCTACTTCTGGATTTAACAATGAAATACTGGGCAGTTTTGTTTTTACAGATGTGTCCTGCTACATCATTGCTATGTACGCAGTGGATACACGCACTGCGTTCGCACCCACACCTCCAAAGGATTGCATAGTGCGATCACAGTGCCCGCCATAGTGTACATAGTGTATGCTGCTGCAGGTAATCACATGGTGCGATGCATGCGCACATTTGTAGTGCAATCGGCATAGATGTAGCAGGACACATCTTTACATTGAAATATAGAATTAACCTACAGTAGTACACACCCCTTTCTAAAGCTACCTACACACTATGCAATTATGGACCCGATTTGCGAATAATCGAGTGATCGGCCTGATTTATCATATAGTGTGTATGAACAAATGTTTCAGCTGATAAAATTATTAGAAAACACCCACAAACTCATTCCTTCATTTTTCTGACCTGTCGCTCAAGAATGAAAATCTCGGCCTCAAATTCAAGATATAGAGCAGTGTGTGTGCATTTTCAATAATCTGCCATTATTTCCTATGTTCTCCTGTCACTATGTCATCATCCTTGTGGACGTACATATGCAAAATCAGTGTGGTGTGGTGAAAAATCGGTAGCTTCTATGGAAAAATTGCATAATATGTAGCACAGATATTGGGGCTTTCAATTTTCTGAAATATCATCCCGTTCCTCATCCCGATTAAAAAATTTCTGACAGTGTGTAGATAGCTTAACAATACATCTCTTTCCACATTTTAAATTTCCCCACCTGATGCAAATTGCTCCTTTATTTTTTTGCTCTTTTTTGGCCTTGCTTTTATCTCTTAATCAGGCTCTCTGAGTGCAGGACTTTCTGAGCAAACACACTCCAATGTTTTTACTTCTATGTATCAGTAGAGGAGACATTAGCTAATTCATTAACTACGTATATGTAAAAATTTTTGCCAGATATTATTTGTTCATTTCCTAAACTAATCAAAAATGTAATCAAAATTCAATTGAGTATGGATAATTCTATATTTATAAACCTTTACCTCATCTGCATTTCATTTAACAAGGATAAGCAAACTCAAAATGTTGCACTGTCTAATAAAAGCTGAAGGAACTATATTATCTGACAATATTTGGAGGAGAAATAGACATTGGCCATTTTCAGCTCCAACCCACGAGAAGCAGTGACTTATAAAGTCTGCCGCTAGAGATGTTCACAGACCCCGTGTTTTGGGTTTGCTTCTAAATTATCGCTGTGTTATTTGTTTTGGCAAAACCACCCTCAAGTATTTTTGTTCGGTTTTTTAACGCCGGAAAATGGACAAAAACTGTTTGTTTGAATAAATTATTTAGATCAAACATTTAACAAACTTGCCTGACGACCATTTTCATATGTTTTCTGGCATTTAGGAGCAAATTGCTGATCATCAGTTACTCCCATACGTTACCAGATTTTCATTCCAACCAATCAACTAGTTGGATGGTTGGACAGAAAATCTTTACGTGTGTATGCAGTTTAAGACCCTAGTCAGGACTTGGTTTTATTCTGAACCCCAAAGTTTGGGTGTATTAGGTTTTCAGCAAAACTGAACCACTCATCTCTAATACAGCATATGAAAAAAGTTTCAGCTCACATTCTTAAATCATTTAAATCAAGTGGGAGTGCAGTTGGAATGTTACATGTAAACCAAAAAAATAGTTATCCCACAGATTGAGTTTTTCATAAAATGTTTGATCAGAATAGGGACTGTCGATGACCAGATTTGGTATAACTTTGTTAGTCAGTTAGTTACATTAATCTACGAGAGTTGATTAAAAAGTAATGAGACTGATTTTTTTTTATTCAGAATCAGATGACTCCACAGGATTTTCTTTTCAAAGTAGCACCCTTCACATTCAATAAATTGTTTGCAAAGTTTTAACAATGAATCAAAGATATACAGTAGACTGTTTTATGACATCACTATTAATGTTGAAGCTGTGGCATTTTTCACTTCATCACCTGTTGAGAACTTCTTTCCATGCAGTTGTTTTGGGTTTGGGTTGGGAATGCCCAGAAATCACAGGGCGCTAAGTCTGGGCTATATGGAGGGTTTTCCAGTGCTGTCCCATTAATTTCAGTCAGAGCTGTCCCATTAATTTCAGTCAGTGCTGCCAATGCAATAGTAGCAACATATGGTCAGACATTGTCTTGGAGCACACCACTGTTTCTTCAGCAAATGTGGTCTTTTCTTCCTTATGGCTCCACACAGATGGGTTCTCAGGGTGTATGTACAGTAGTTACCATTAATTGTCTGTCCATGGGGAACCCAGTGCTGTAGGATCATACCGAACACATCAAAGAACAGCAGAAGCATGACTTTACAAGCTGAATGAATCACACAGAATTTTTTGTTGAGGTGAACTTGCATGTTTCCATACACTGGACTATTGTTTGGATTCCGGATCATAATGACGAATCCATAATTCCTCACATGTCACAATCGATGTCAGGAAATCTGGTATCCTCTCCAACATTTGAACGGTGTTCTTGCATGACTCAACTCGTTGTTGCACCTGCTCTTCTGTGACATTTCTGGGTACCCACCTGGCACACACACGATAAATTTTCAGTCACAATATGTTGAACCCGTCGAATGAGATGCCAAGTGAATCCGAAAGTTTGCGTAAAGTTATCCTTCTGTCATTTTGCATCAGCTCCGCAACTTCGGCATTGTTGACATCTGTAACTGTGATGGATGGTCTCTCAGAACACACTCCATCAGTCACTCGCGTATTACCCTCTTTGAAGTGATTCCACCACCAAAACACTGCAGCAAGGCTAATTGTTACTCCACCATATGTTTACCATAACATTTCATGAGTTTCATTTCAACTTTTTTCCAAGTTTACCACAAAATTCAATTATACATCTTTGACATAATCTCACAGACACATCTTCTTCATCTGCCATAACAAAATGTACAAAGATCTTCCACTCGCTGTGACCAAACAAAGAAGACTACGGCACTCCAACCGCATGTTCAGGCACATCGAAGTATGAGCTTCACAATATCCAGCATAGCGTTACCACATCTACTTATGGGACAGAAAAACAGAGGCAATATCATTGGTTTTCTGTCAGCCCTTGTATACAAATACAAATGCAATAAGCAGTGGCGGCTCTCAATCCTGCACATGTGCACAGATGAGCAAACTGGTCAGCTTCTTGGGACTGCATCGGCTGAAGCCCCTAGAAGTTGGTAATGGCTGTCATAATAGCAGGGGAGTGCCTTCCCATGGGAAGTGATCTCTGCTACCGCACTCTGGACTGGCAGTCCCAGGGGGAGAAAACACATTCCCCTGGGACTGCATGTTTGGCTGTAAGTAGCATTGATCACTTCCAATGAGAAGTTACTGCCACTGGTATGCAGTCCCTGCGGGTGGTGGATTTTAAGTAAAATCCTCCACTAACAATAAATATTTTTAAGTCTGAAATATTAATATTTCTTACAAATTTTGTTTGTTATGGCAGAGTAAGAGGGTTACTAAATGTATGTGTTATGTCTGCACTCTCACTTGTTATGCTGTATGGACATTTGCAAAGCTCATTTTATATAGATTTAAAGTCTCTGTAGCCTCAACTTCCCCTATAGACTAAACTGTAAAAAGAAAAGTTAACATCAAAAAAATTCTAAAATATGTTAATATAATTTTAAAAAACCATTCCTTCCACCGCACCATGAAAACTGCAGGGGTTCCATCCTTAGCAGCATGTCTACAGCAGGTAAGTTTCTGTACATAACCTGGGTTTACATCAGTCAATTTCTTCACATGTTTGCAGTATACATGGACAACATCAAAGTGAGCATGGTCATCTGACCGCTCCTCATTGTGCACTTACATTACGGTTATGGAAGCCATATTAAGTTTATGCTGCTTGTTACAATCCTCTATTGTACAGCACATATGTTTCATTAATTCTATGCATGAATTATAATGTATTAATAGCCAATACACTCAGTGCTAGTCCCAATATGGTTAGGTTTATTGCAGATATTGTTGGTGCAAAATCAACCATCTTCCAAACTGACACCATATGAGCATATACATTTTGCCTTCATTTGATAACAATTATTATATACTGACACATATCTGTAATGTTAAACCTTTTTTTGTTAGTTTGTTAATAAGAAAATACCGGTTTGTTGTAAAAGATCTACAGTAAAAGGATAGACAATGTCTAGATAGACACCAAATGGTAGAAAGTCAGTAGGTAGACAGGTGCAAAAGGTCACCATGTACAAAATGTCGACATTGATATGGTCAAAACAAAAATGGTCGACACATGGTTTTCTTTAGTTTTCTAACCCTAATCCTAGCCTATTACTTCCTCCTGGTGCCTAACCCTAACCGTCGGGTAGGTGCCTAAACGTAACTATCTCTCCTAGAGCCTAACCCTCCAGTAAGTGCTTAACCCTAAAAAAAAAACATGTTGACCATATTTGTGTCAACCATTTCAATGTAGACCTTTTGACCCTGTTGACCTTTTGTACCACTGTAGGAAGAATTGCCATGCACAAGTTTAAAAAGAAAAATATATGTTTATATGGTTTGACTACAATAAAAAAACTATCCAGCCTGCTTATTACAGGAACTAAAAATAGATAATCTGGTGGAGTTCCCTTAGAATTTGTTTATATCTGCAGCTCAAGAGAAGACAAAAAGAAACTCTTTTTGTGGGGGCACTACTTATCCATGACTTCTTAAACACAACTTTATTACAATCACTAAAATTTGAAGCAAAAGTACAAACTGTACAAACATAGAAAAAGGAAGATTCCAGATGAATCTTTATCTATACATCAATATAGTTATTCACATATCAACACCCAGAGAGTTACTGCTCTCTGGATCAATAGTATACACTTGTATCTAATGTCAAACTCAGGTTTCCATTATCAAAGAATTCCTAACTACAGTCAGGTGCATAAATATTGGGACATTGACAGAATTGTCATATTTTGGCCTCTATTCACCACCACAATGGCTTTGTAATGAAACAAACAAGATGTGCTTTAACTGCAGACTTTCAGATTTAATTTGAGGTTAATTACATCCAAATCAGGTGAACGGTGTAGGAATTATAACGGTTTCTATATGTGCCTCCCACTTTTTAAGGGGCCAAAAGTAATGGGACAAACTAAACAATCCTAAATCTAACTTTCACTTTTTAATACTTTGTTGCAAATCCTTCGCAGGCAATTACAGCCTGAAGTCTGGAACGCATAGACATCACCAGACGCTGGGTTTCATCCCTGGTGATGCTCTGACAGGCCTCTACTGCAAATGTCTTCAGTTCCTGCTTATTCTTGGGGCATTTTCCCTTCAGTTTTGTCTTCATCAAGTGAAATGCATGCTCAATCAGATTCAGGTCAGGGGATTGACTTGGCCATTGCATAACATTCCACTTTTTAGCCTTAAATAACTCTTTGGTTGCTTTTGCAGTATGCTTCGGGTTATTGTCCATCTGCACTGTGAAGCGCCGTTCAAAGAGTTCTGAAGCATTTGACTGAATATGAGCATATAATATTGCCCAAAACACTTCAGAATTCATTCTGCTGCTTTTGTCAGCAGTCACATCATCAATAAATACAAGGGAACCAGTTCCATTGGCAGCCATACAAAGTACAAAGTATTAAAAAGTGAAAGTTAGATTTAGGATTGTTTAGTTTGTCCCATTACTTTTGGCCCCTTAAAAAGTGGGAGGCACATATAGAAACCGTTGTAATTCCTACACCGTTCACCTGATTTGGATGTAATTACCCTCAAATTAAATCTGAAAGTCTGCAGTTAAAGCACATCTTGTTTGTTTCATTTCAAAGCCATTGTGGTGGTGAATAGAGGCCAAAATATGAAAATTCTGTCAATATCCCAATATTTATGCACCTGACTGACTATATTGATGCTTCATTTGGAAGCTTCCTTTTTCTGTGTTTGTATGTCTTTTTGTTTACATTTTAGTGATTTATAATATAATTGAATTTAACTGTCATTGATGAGTAGTGCCCCCACAAAAAGTTTTTTTTTTCTTCTCTTGAGCTGACCTTTTGTACCTGTCTATCTATATCCATGTCAAACTTTTGTGTATCAACCTTTTTTACCTGTCAACCTTTTGTCCCTATATATCAACAGTGTATTGACTGTCTACCATTTGGGGTGTATCTAGACATTGTCAATCTTTTTACTGTAGATCTATTGTTTGGAACCCAGACAATACATGCACACATACAAAAAGGATCAAATGTCATGGAATGTCTGGTATGGTAGCCAGTTAATAAGCATTTTGGACCTGATTCAGAGTTTAAAGTTAAGTGGTCACAATTGTGGCCATTTTACATGTTTGAATATGTTCCAATCTCTGCCTGTTTTCAAATTGGCCAAATCATCACCCTCCATCTATCTGTTGGAGAAAGTAGGCATCACCATCAACAAGCATTTGCAACAGCCCTATAGGCCTATACTTGGAACATGAAATGTGCATGAAAGTGACCAGGTCTCTGCATATGCTCATCTCTGATTAGCTGGCAATTCTGTCAACATGCCACTACACACCCACGTAACACTCATCATGCATGCAAATGCTCCAGAAAGCCACTAAGCCAAAAGTGGAGTTGCATCCATAGTTGCTTGAAATAGTTCAGCGTGGTAGTTTGTTACAGGAAAATAGGGGAGAACCCCACAATGGTTTTTCTCCCAATTTTCCTGTACCAGAATGGGATCAGAGGTCCAGTTAATGTTGAACCCTTTATTACACCTATAACACAGAAGCTATGCACAAATCACACTGATTTGTGCAGTGCTTCGGCACAACATACAGTTCAAAGGCATCTCTATTAATTTCTTCTGCTCTGCACCATGTTCTACCGTGTTTTTAAACATGCTTCTTAGTAAATCCGTGTGTTGTATCTCTGTTTACAGAATATACTTGTGTGTTGAATCAGTGGTCTATTGACTTATATTTGTGTGTTTTTCCATCTATTGCAGTGCGGAATCGTGTTTTTGCATGCCTGTTTGCCTTTGTAAATCGCTCCATTTAAAAAACAGAGAATAATCACAGGGGAATGTAATCTATACTCCAGAGACCGCAACTACAGGTGATAAAGAGTTGTATGTAAACAAGTGCATCTCTACTTGGTGAATAACTGGGTGTTAATGGAGGAACTCTCACATAAGCTACAGTGAAGGCATATTTATGGAATTGGATGCTATGCTGGGTTGTACAGATGTGTCCTCAAACACTGTTACTCAAGTCACGCCAAATAGCCCCTCCTGGTGTGCCTAGTCCCTGGCAACTTGGCCGCAACAAGCATTTTTCTCACTCAAAATGTGCATATATACAACAAATGGAACAAAAAAAACAAGATTGCTAGCTTGCACTAATCAATTTGATGTGCAACATTTGTATATCTATGTGCAACTGAATCTTAATCTGTATAAATAGGGCTCCAATGCGAGATGCTATGGAATTGTGCTTAATTTGCAACTTTGTACATGCTTAAAACTAGAGGTGAGTGAGTTCAGTTTCCTGGAAACCGAACCCACCCGGACTTTGCATATCCAAGGGAATGTGAGCCACTGCTCGAATCCCTGTGCCATTTTTGGATCCCAAAACAAGGTGCTACATTAGATCTCTTGAGTTTTGGTGCCTACATAAAAGTCCCTCACATGGTAATTCAGTGCCATTTGTCACAAGACCGCAGGAGGGGAAGGATGGTAGACTAGGGAGTAGTTAGCTTAGCTTAGTCTAGTGACAGTCTATAGACATTCAGTGACAGTTATAGTGACAGTCAGGTTTAGTGACACTGTCCTTGATGGGAATTTACTACAAATCAATCTTTCTTTTTCCTGCCTTCCACTACATACATATTCAACCTCTCTCTGGCCACTGATCTAGTTCTTTATTAATGAAAAGTTACTGCCACTCTTGTTACCTAGATGTGCCATATTGGAAGTTAAACTGCCACAGCCACTGAAATATTCTACATGTGGTTGATGAATGCCAAAAAATGTTCAGAAATGTTTATGGCCACAGACAATATCTCCTGCAAGCCCCTTTCATTTTTAAAAAATATTTTGGAGCCTTCAAAGAGCTCAACTAGGGCAAGGACTGATATGAATGAGTCCTTTCCCTGCTATCAGCTACATACATACTCCAACTCCCATAGGCCTCTTGATTAATAAAAACATTTGTATCCTGATGTGCCATGTTGGCAGTTGAACTGACACAGCCGCTGAAATCTTCGCCATACAGTTGCGGAATGCCGAACATGTCCAGAAATGTTTATGACCTCAGCATCTCCTGCATGCTCCTTTAATTTAAAAAAATATTCTGGACCAAAAATCTGATTTTCTGTGCAAAACATGGGACATGTTGTTCACCTATGCTCTCCTCTCCTTTGCTCTCCTACCTCATAAATTTGCTTTGGAATCAAAAAATTTAATTAAATTTGCTTCAAAACAACACTTCATTTCTCTACCTTCAACTACATACATACTCCATCTCCCTCAGGTCTCATGATGATTAATGACAACATTTGTTTCCTGTTGTTCATGTTGGAAGTTGAACTGCTACGTGTTTATGCCACCCACTTCTGCTGCTTAGCTTAGTCAGCTTGGTGCAACCTATTGGCCTTAACTGGATGAAAACAATACTGTGAGCTATGGGGTGGTCAAAATTGACTGGAAATAGGTGGATATTAATGTTACTGAGGTTAATAATACTGTAGGCATAAAAAAAGCGCAAATTATGTGATTTTAGCAGTTTTTAGAAATTTTTGAAACAAAAAATACAGATCCAAAACCAAAACAAAACACGTGAGGGTGGTTTTGCAAAACCAAAACATGAAAATTAATCCAGATCCAAAACCAAAACCAAATCACGGGGATCGGCGCACATCTCAACTTAAAAACAAATTCCTTAAAATTGAAGTTGCAGCGCAGCATCTCAAGTGTGCTGTGAATAGGATGCAACATGTAAAAATATATATGGTATGCGACACCTCTTGGAGCGATCCGGGCGTCTCACGCTGTATGGTGTAGTTACACATCTATACATCTCATCTGTGTAATTATGTCTATTTTCAAATAGATCTTTTGCACTAGGGATAGGGGTAGTGCACACTGCTCATGATGTTGCCTATAAACCAAGCATACTGTAAGGATATGAGACACAATTACTGCTTACGTTTAGTCAACTTTGCTTTAGCACCTACTGTAAGTGTTTTCTGCTTATTATGGCAGCTAACACTTCCAGTGTTCCATCTGAGGCTGTCTGGTTAACTTTATTATACAAAATCTGCATAAAAATAATAACTTCTATTTTGATTGATATATTTGGATTTGATTAAAAGATTGCTACATTTTTATTGCTTGTGCATTTTATATTTTATTATTCTAATTAATATAATTTAACTGTATGTGATATTATGTTCTTCAGAAAAACTAAATTGTATAAGACAAGACAATATTTTAGTTGAAGAATTGATTTGCATATATCTTATTAGAATAGAAGTAACTAAGGGCTTTATTCAGATTTGATAGAGCAAGTAACTGTGCACCTGGACAAAACATGCTGCAATGCAAGAGGTGCAAATACATAAAATAAAATTGCATGTGGGGTAAATACTGGCTGCTTTTGCATGTAGCCCACAAATGCTGGGCAGATTTGTATTTACACTGCAATTTAAATGTCAGTTTGGACACACCCCTCCCAAATCTAACTCAGTACATTTTACATCTGCCCCACCTGCAGTGCAGCATGGTTCTACCCATACTCTGCCTGAATGTCAGGGAGGCTCCCTGATATAGTAACAATCTCCCTGACTCCCTGAAGAGTCTAGCAATCTCCCTGATTGTACCTTACCACCATTATGAAGAGGTTATATAAAATAAATAACAGAGATATGTACATTCAAATTGGATAATTAGTATAATTTCCTTGCATTGGCACAATGATCCCTATGGCTACATGCATTTTCGGAAAAGTATCAGTGTGTTTTCATTAACAAATAGATCTTACTGACTTCTTTGGGGCTTGCTTACATTTGGATGTAAATCAATTATATGACACACCTCTTAGGTGCATACACACGGTCAGATTTTTCCTTCAGATATGAAAGATAACGATTTAAAAATCGTTCAGTCGTTCATATCTGAAGGAAAATCTGACATATCTGACATACCTGAATGATGGACGATCAACGATGCGCGTTCCCGATGGTCAGATAATGATTTCTGACATCTGATGTGTTTGCAGTCAGACTTGGACGATTCCATTCATTTTAATGCAGTCAAAAATCATTCAATCGTTCAAATCGTTCAAATCGTTCAAAACTTTGGTAAAATCGTTCAAATCGTTCAAATCGTTCAATCGTTCAATCGTTCATCTGACAAATCTGACAAGTCTGACAAATCTGACCTTGTGTATGCTCCATTAGATGTAGCAATACAGGCCCACTTTACCACTGCACTCATAGGTGGTGCTTTCACAATCTCCCTGAAATGCTTTTTCAAAAGTAGGCAAGTATGGTTCTACCAAGATGCAGTTACTGGTACTTGCTCTATCCTACTCTATTCCCAACTCTGAATCAGGCCCTAAGTTCTTTGTACATGTTTACTGTATGTATTAAATTAAGTCAATTTGGACAGCATTGGCAAATACTGCAGTATGTTTAGTTTTTCTTTTTTTTGTATTGGGAGTGCTTGCATCCATAGCAGCTTGCCTATTTTGTAATTTTGGACTTGGCTCCCCTAGGAATTCCTATTAGTCCATTACAAAGAGCTGCAAGGAAGTGGTCAGCCGGTTCATTTCGTATAATGCTGCATTTTTCAAATTTTGACATAATGAGGAAGATTTAAGCTAAAACATATTAACATTAAGATAATACAAGATGAAATCCAATAACAGCTAATCTCATTAAATTTACTGTATGTCAGTTTAAGAGGAATGTAAACATCATGTGTCTTTTTCCATTGCTTAGGGAAGTTGTAAGGACTACACACAAACAGGATTCTTTTTTATATATACATTCATTATTCATGTGATTATCAAGGGGATATAGAATGTACTAGTACAGCACCCTGTATTCAGTAAATACTGCGCAGGAATGATTAAGCTGTCTCAAGGTATTCAAAGCAGTTGATGACAATCTCTCATAAGATGTAATGCCATACTGTACTTAGCAGTGTAGAAACATGAGGGCTGATTCAGCAGTACACACAAGTGCACTGCAGATCGCAGATTCCCGATTATCGGGAATCTGTGTGTGCGCAGGACCAGTGGCGTAACTTCATCCCAGGTGCCCGGAGGCAAGATAAATGTTGGTGCCCCCCCAAACTAAAATGTACCACCCCCCAGGACTTATGCCAGCCCCAGCTACCGCCGCCCCCTTATGCAGTTCCTTTTATCTAATGCCCCCAGTAGTTGTCCCCCTATGCAGTGCCCGACTATGTAGTGCCCCCCAGTAATGGTCCCCCTAAGCAGTACCTCCAGAAGTGTGCCCCCGGTAGTTGCCCCCAGTCGTGAGCCCCCTGTAGTGAGACCCCTGTAGTTGCCCCCTGTAGTGAGCCCCCTGTATTTGCCCCCAGTAGTGAGGCCCCTGTAGTTTCAACCAGTAGTGAGGCCTCTGTAGTTGCCCCCTGTAGTGAGACCCCTGTAGTGAGACCCCTGTAGTTGCCCCCAGTAGTGAGCCCCCTGTAGTTGCCCCCAGTAGTGAGGCCCCTGTAATTGCCCCCAGTAGTGAGGCCCCTGTAGTTAGCCCCCTGTAGTTTCCCCCAGTAGTGAGCCCCCTGTAGTTGCCCCCAGTAGTGAGGCCCCTGTAGTTGCTCCCAGTAGTGAACCCCCTGTAGTTGCCCCCAGTAGTGAGCCCCCCATAGTTGAACCCAGTAGTGAGGCCCCTGTAGTTGCCCCCAGTAGTGAGGCCCCTGTAGTTGGCCCCCTGTAGTTGCCCCCAGTAGTGAGTAGTGAGCTCCCTGTAGTTGCCCCCAGTAGTAAGGCCCCCCCCGCGCGCGCGCACACACACACTCACAAAAAACAAACAAACACTTACCTTTAGCCCCGCTCCAGTGCTGCTGCCATCCATCCCCGGCGTCATCCTCCTCGGCACTTTGGGAGTGACGTCATTACGTCACTCCCATAGTGCACTGTGGGACCCGGAAGACGGAGCTCACTCCTGAGCTCCGTCCCCAGTGTCCGCTTCTCGGCACTATGGGAGTGACATCATGATGTCACTCCCATAGTGCACTGCGGGACCCAGAAGACGGAGGGAGCTCCGTCCTTCGGCTGCCACTGGGGGTTTGAATAGGAGCCGGGTTCCCGCTGGTAACACACCCAGTGGGCACCCGGCAAATAGAGGGTGCAGGGGGTGCAACCGCATCCCCTGCACCTTCCGTAGTTATGCCAATGGAGGTGTAGCGCCGATCTGCGACGCTCCTTCTCCATGCAGTTCCCAGGTACAATGAAGCCAGGTGCCCCCTTCAGGGCTGGCGCCCGGCGGCAAATGACTCCAATGTCTCCGGCAGTTCCGCCACTGCGCAGGACCCATTCTGCACATGTGCAAGATAGTTCCTACATAGTTGCACGCAACCCCTTCTGTGCCTCTGCCTGATTGACAGGCAGAGGCAATTAAGGGGCAGTGTGAGGGAGGGGTCAGCAAGCATTCCTGGAAATGGGGGCATGTCAGCCCCATCTTCCGGGACTGCATCGACCGACACAGTGTCCTGGCCTCGCAAGCCAGCCAGCCTGAGTAAGCTGTGGTTTACTCAGCTGGCTGGAGGCCCAGTGCCATCCACCATCGTGACCATCGACCACCGATGGCCGCTATGATGATCCCAGCCTGTGACCTTTGTCGCAGTGCTGAGATCGCAAATGCAGCAAGCAGGGAGTGTCATACACCTCCTGCTGCATTTGCATAATAGCAAGGATGGAATTGCAAAGCTGCCTGCGTGCAATTGCGATCCTTGCTGAATCACCCCCATGGTGTGTAAGTTTAAACTCATGTCTGTCCACTGTAAAAAGGCTGCAGGTTGTAAATAAGGAATTAATCTAGCATGCACCATTGTAATAATAAGTGAAGTATAGAAAAATAGTCTTCCATGACTGAAAACTTTCTATTTTGAAAAAACAGAAAGCCCTGACTATGCCATTGGGGCTGTTATTTTGGTTTCATTCGTGATTTCTCACTAATCCTTACTTATTTTATTTTAACTAATTACCCCTCTATATTTTGTCTATAAATTAACACATATTAGTAAGATTCCATTTCATTTTAGCATTTCTATTTATTGTTTTTGTAGCTTTACATCTCAGTATTATATATATTTAATTAGTATTGTCACAATAATAATTAGCTTATTTGTTTTAATGATTTCTAATGACCTTTCCATTATTATTTAATAATATTTAACAATAACTGAAATTTATCTTTGTCTCTCTGTTTGTATTACAAATATATACTAGAAAATATAAATCAGAATATTTACTTAATTAATTTAGGTAGAACACAATGCTATTTTTTTGTTTACATCTTGGTTGTATATCCTTTGAGAATTGCTGCAAGATACAAGCTTGCATTTATATTTCACAATAATAAGAGGTATGTGGCCATTAAACTGTATAGTCACTGCCAAAAAAAAATAAAAATTAATTTCAATTACTCTGGTTGAATACATTCTATTTCTTTCAATCTAATTTTCTTCTCAACGCTTCTGTAAGCAGGCAACTCAGTTCTGATCCCCAGGTGGTTTACACATAAAAGGTACAATATGCAATAGCTTTAAATCCTACACAAACTGAATGAAATAAAACTGATTTGAATTCATGAAATTTTCTTACCATCAGCTTTGTTTTGGTCTATGAGGACTAAAGCCATATACTGTGACATTCAAATTATATCACTTAATAATCATGTTCATTTGCTAAAACAGTATTCCTACTGAACAGGCTTCTAAATTATTTTTCATCAGTATCTGTTTCTACAGTTTCCATCTGAATGGATATGTTTTGGTAACCTAAAGGAAAACGTCATCTACGTACAAATATTTAATTAGTTTTATCAAATAAAATGCAATTTAACATTGGACTTTATTGTGAGTGCTGAGTTTATATTGTTTTAAGCTGCTTAGTTTTCCAGTATGCTGTTAAGTCAAACCTCAGACATAAAAATTGTAGAGATATAGCCAATTATGCTTGTTTTACTAAATCATTTACCTAATTTCGACTAGTTCTGACCATCTTAACAACCATGCACATGGATTAGCATGTGAAACTGATGCTGACTATGGTAAAAAAAAAAAAATTTCGTTCCCTATGATGGGATAAGAATGAATCAAGGCATTCCATGTGAAAGCAGGCTAGCCACCAGAAACAAATGACAGGAGTGGCATCAAAACCAGGACCATCATGTGAAATTGTGGGCTTTGGTACTACAAGGTGGGAGCGGCCATAACTTCTAGAGGGTATTGCAGTGCCTCGTTATCAGGCCCCCAGACATACAATATATATAATATACAGCAGGGTTTCCATGCCATTACAGTCTACGTTTTAAGGATATCCATGCTTGAGTCCAGATGGTTAAATCATATTGACCCTAGGCACTAATTTACCACTTAACTGATATATATAATAAAAAAATTGACGATTTTTTAGATGAACAAATTATGTAAATAAGACCTATTTAAACCTGATTCAATATAATGTTTTAACAAAAATTTAAAAAATAGCTATTAATTACATAATGTGATCATGAAAAATATATATACAACTCCACAGCCCGGCACTCTGCACCCACCGTGGGGTAACTCGCTCGGGTGCCTTCCCAAGGAGGACAGCTCCCTAAACATAAAACCATGCAGAAGAAGGCGGCACTCGGAGTCTTGCAATCCAGTGAAAAAGCAGGTGTGTTTAATTCAATGTTTCGGGGAACGTGTCCCCATCTTCAGGATGTGTACCCTGAAGACGGGGACACTTTCCCCGAAACGTTGAATTAAACACACCTGCTTTTTCACTGGATTGCAAGACTCCAAGTGCCACCTTCTTCTGCATGGTTCTTTATATATGTATATATATATATATATATATATATACCATAATAAGGAGGCGGCACTCCCAGACAAATAAAGCATGAAATAGCTGGTGATTTAATTCAACATTTCGGTATTAAAGCCCCGTCATCAGGACACACACGGGAGTGCCGCCTTCTTCTTATGGTATGTGCGGAGGGGGCTCAATTCCCCAAGGTGAGCACCCCGGCAAGCTACTCTGTGAGCTCAAGTTTATGAGTGCCGGAAATTTGGAACTATATATATATATATATATGTGTGTGTGTGTGTGTATATATGTATATATATATATATATATATATACATCCATAAATACACATATACACCTATATACATACAGTACATATATACACATATACACACAGTACATCTATGCATATGCCTACATATACATACACATATAATTATATATATATATCTATACTGTGTTTGCAGGGCTCGAAGTGAACCAGTATATAGTGGTATGCCATACCACTACTTCAGCCCACGTCCCAACTTAGTCGGCACTGGGGGCTAAAAGAGCAGCTAAGGCATAATGTGGAGATGTGTCCCGCTGGGGACCCAATCTCCAAGCAGCGCTGGCCTGACCAAGCATGAGGTGAGGGTCCTGGCACCATGACAGAATGTGGCAACAGTACTACAATCCTGGTGCCCGTCGTGAACCAATCACGGACTAGAGAATCATCAGTGGTGGCTATTTTAATTTGGTGCTGGCTGCTAGTCAATCATGGCTTGCTGCATGGGGCTGCATCTGATTGGCTGCTGGTCCATGCCATGATTGGTTCACAGCCACCACCAAGTCTAAAGCCTGGAAGGAGGATGCTGATGTGCCTGATGTGCCCGTGGAGCTCCACTGCCAGCTGGGGGATGGGAGGAGAAGCCAGACTCTGTCAGCGCTGACTCTGGACATGAAACAGGTACAAGGGGTAAGAGAGGGAAGTATTTAGTGTGATGTGCAGGGGGTGGGTGGGGGGAGGGGATTTCATCTAAAACTTCTATACCCCCACTTTATTATTGTCACTTTGAGCACTGTATATATGTATGTATGTATGTATGCAGTATTTGCACACGCTACACAGAGGCATGGAAGGAGGCAGCGAAGATGGAAGAGGCCAGAAGGAGGGTTGGGGGTAAACACACACAGCAGCAGCTGCCACTTCTAGTAGAAGCATCAGGTCATGGTGGTGATGACAGCCTGGGGGTACAGAAGCAGCCGCGGCTACCATGAGCCACAGCTGCTGCTTTTATTGGAGGGGGAGAAGGGTGAAGTCAGCTGCCCATGGACACTGTAACAGCCACAGCTCCCAGGAGCTGCAGCTGCTGCTTTTATGGAAGTCACGTCTGCCCTTGCAGACATGCTGGGTGGAGGTGCCACTGGGTGCTGGCCACAGTGATCGGGCCACAAAGGAGGGGGAGCAGAGGGTGCAGAGGGACCGGTCCCTATGATATAGGTGGCTGATTAGATTAGCTTCCCTCAGCCGCCTAGTGGATGTTTCTGACTAGTCGCATCAGATGCGACCTCTCCAGGCAAGTAGATAAGTAATCTGTGCTCAAGCATGGATATCCTTAAAACCTGGACTGTAATGGTAGAGTTTGGGAACCACTGATATACGGTATTCAGCACCTGCAAAATGTGACTAAGTGACTTCACAACAAATATAGGTGAATCAATGAACTTTTACAGCGTACTGGTACAATCTCTTCGGTGCCGGACTGGGGACTAGGAGGTACTCCAGAAACCTCCAGATAGCAATACTGGAAACAGCACACCCTCCCAATGCTGTCTATTATCTTGCACTGGGTAAGAAGGCTGCAGTACACAGCAATATTCTGTGCCAGTCAGGAAATGAAGATGGAGGTCACAGCTTACTAATAAACCATTATATAGGTTACCAATGTGGCCATAAAGGGAACACAGCAGCCTAATAAAGTATAATCAGGTGACCCTTACTGTTCAACAGAGGTCATGCCCAACCCCTCCCTCCTGAATCCACTACTGCTATCTACATTAATGCACATGTTTCTGACTCTAAATAGAAACATGAGGTTTCTCTTTATGGGTATAAAGTCTATAGAATAATGCAGAATGATATGTCCTGAGGTGAATATGTGCATTCTGAATACTGTAGGAGCGTGTGTTTCCTCCCCTCCTCGCTACTGGATTCCATCACAGTGTGGGGGGAAGTGGAAAACACAATTGTGATCGGGTAAGTGGGGAGGGCCAGGGCATAATGGGACAGAGGCAAACTACGGTCTATTTTATTAGTGTTCTAATAAACTACAATGGATTAAAATAGCTAGAGACGAGCTCGGATCTAGAAGTTTAGCCTCAAGCGGCCATTTTACAAGTCCCATTACATTCAATGGGCTTATCGCTTATTGGCTGAGAGAGCCATCTGTCACGGCTCTCAGCTAATCAACATCAAGCCCATTGAATTCAATGGGCACAGGAAGGTAGGAAGATACCGCACATCCCCCTTGCCTTACAACGTTGCTCCTCCTGCTGCTGACACCGTCAGCACCCCCCGCTGTCAACACCACCACTGGCAGCACCCCACGCTGCCGACACTCCCGCTGCCAAAACTGCTGGCACCTTGCATTAAGGACACCACCGCCACCCATGCAGTGCCGTCACTGAAGACACCATCAGCAATCCCACACTACCGACACTGCCAACACTCCAACACTGAGGGCACCACCAGCACCTTTTGCTCTGCCGGCACTGTCAGCACACCATTGACACCCACGCTTTGCCAACACTACTGACACCCTGCACTGAGGTCACTACCAGCACCCCCGCACTCCCCACCTACTGAGGACACCGTTAGCAACTCCACACTGCAGCCACTGCCACCACTCCCACACCGTGGACACCACGCACTGCCAACACCATCAGCACCCCTGCACTGAGGACACTGCTGTCACCCCTGCTCTGCCAACACTGCCAGCACCCTGCACTGAGGACAATGCCAGCACCACCACTCTGTCAACACCACCCTACTGCCAGCACCACCAGCACTCCTGCTTATAGGACATCACTGGCACTCTCGCATTGAGGATACCGGCAGCACCCCGCACTGCCGACACTGCTGTCACAGTAAGTGCACTATTGGTGTATCCAACCCACACTGTATAGCACACTGTATCCAATCTGCACTATAAATGACTCATACTGTACCCTGCACTGTATTCAACCCACACTGTATCCCACACTGTATCTGACCTGCACTGTAACCGACTCCAACTGTATCCAACAATATCCACAGTATCCAACACTATATCTGAACTGCATCCAACCCGCTATGTATCCCGCACTGTATCTGGCCCACACTGTTTTCAACTCACACTGTATCCAACATGCACTATAAACTGCACTGTATCCAACCCGCACCTTAACCGACTCACAATTTACCCTGTACTGTATCCGACCTGAACTGTATTAAACCCACACTGTATAAAACACTGTATCTGGTCTGCACTGTATCCAACCCGCACTGTATCCCACACTATATCAGACCCACACTGTTTCCCACATTGTATCTGACCTGCACTCTATCCAGGTACGGAGCACTATTTTTAATGGTTGGTGAGTTTTTGGGGTACTGCTCAACAAAGAGGCTGACTTTGTAGGGCTTTACATGGGCCAGCACCCCCAGGAGGAAAATACAGATTGGGCACTGAGAATAGGCATTTGCTGGGGGCATGAGTACTTGTGTAGGGGGTATTCATGTCTGCTGTTGCTATTTACACATGGTTTAGGTTTTTTTTTTTGCTGCTTGTTAACTATGACTAATTGTTTTGAGCAAGGATAATCCACATACAATTTTTAGTTCATTTCTGTGTAGTATTGTTTTCTATTGAACGTACTTGTGAGTTGGTTTGGCCTATGTTGGTGAACTATATTGTGTGAGGTGGTCAAAATTTTCATTGAAATGAGTGGAAATTAATGTTATTACGGTTAATAATACTTTAGGAACAAAAAAAGCCCAAATTATGTGATTTAGCAGTTTTTATCATTATTTTTTTTAAAATACAGAACCAAAACCAAAACTAAAACACGCAAGGGCGGTTTTGGCAAAACCAAATCCAGATCCAAAACACAAAGGAGATACAGATCCAAAACCAAAAACAAAACACATGGGTTGGTGCACATCACTAGGAATAACACAAATGTGACATACACAAGAAAGCATAATTTTATTTTCAAGGCATAAATGGGGCTCCAAAGAGCAATGTTTTAAGAAAAAAAAGGAACTGTTGGTGAGGTCCAAAATTATAGAAGACATCATTGTGAAGCAACATTTTTGTTTCACTGGCTCCCCAAAATGCACTGAAGAACATTAATAGGCATATTTAACAAAATCCAAATATCAGATTCAGATAAGGTGTGATAAATTCACCCGAAATCGCAATACGTTCAAAGTGGAGTGGGTGACAGGAAGAGGCAAGATGTAGACAGAGAGAGGCAAGAAGGTGACAAGGAGAGGGTGACAGGGAGAAGTAGTGGGTGACAGGGAGAGATAACAGGCAGTGGGTGACAGGGAGAGTTAACAGGCAGTGGGTGACAGGGAGAGATAACTGGCAGTGGGTGCCAGGGAGAGGGAAGACGCAGTGGGTGACAGGGAGAGGGTGATAGGGAGAGGTGACAGGCCGTGGGTTACACGGAGAAGCAGTGGGTGACAGGGAGAGGTAATAGGCAGTGGGTGACAGGGAGAGGGTGAGAGGTGACAGGGAGAAGCAGTGGGTGACAGAGAGGTGGACAAGGTGACAGGGATTAGTTGACAGGCAATGGGTGAAAGAGAGAGGGGATAGGCAATGGGTGGCAGGGAGAGGGTGACAGGCAGTGTGTGACAGGGAGAGGGGAGAGGCAGTGGGTGACAGGCAGTGGGTGACAGGGAGATGCAGTGGATGCCCGACACATTATACCACACTGTAGTACCCCCTACATTATGTCACACTGTAGTGCCCCACACATTATGCTACACTGTAGTACCCCCCCACATTATGCCACCTGAACTGACCACACATAATGCTACACTGTAGTGCCCACACATTATGCCACCTGTAGTGCCCACACATTATTCCACCTCTAGTGCCCACATATAATGCTACACTGTAGTCCCTACACATTATGCCATCTGTAGTGTCCACACATTATGCCACCTATAGTGCCCACACAGTGTACTCACCAGCAGCATCCACAGACAGCCGGCAGAGCAGCAGTCACAGCCTCACAATGAGTCACACCCATGAGGCTGTGCTGCTGCTGCTCGGTCAGAGGAGCATGTGATGGGCTCCTCCAATCAGAGTTAATCATATGCCCTACTGCAGAGACTACAGGGATTTATTACCCTGTAGTGCACTGCAGTGCTAAGCCTGACTGCACCGTGGTCCGGTCCCCTGCGTGTAGCTGCCACCCAGTTCAGTCACAGCCTTGATAACTGCCTGGCAAGCAGCTGCACTGCACCTGCCATACAAGCAGTGTGGGCCCCTATATTGCAGCGGGCCCCGATGCAGTGCACCGGCTGCACCGTCTGTAGTTCCACCCCTACATGCAGGTACAGAGGCCCTGATTCAGAGCCAGATGGTCTGACAGAGCGCTCGCTCTGAATCAGGGCCATCCTTCTTGATTTTTAGAGCGGCCTCCTGGCCGCTCGTATAACTGTGGGTGACCACCCACTGCTATAGCGAGCGGCCAGGAAGATGATCGCGATGGTCAAGACCATCGTGAATATCGGGCTTGCGATGAGACCCTTGTGGTAGGGTCTCGTTGCCGCAAGCCCTAGAGTGCTTTTCGGCTCAAACAGAGCCGAAAGCACTCCCACTGACATCACTTGTGATGTCAGTGGGGCTGGCCTCAGATGGTAGGCATTCCCATAGCAATGCCTCCGTCTGGGCAGCCATGCCCCCGGCACGCCCACCAAAGGGGGCGTGCTGTCACTCAACATCGACAGAACGTCCCCTTTGGTGCGAGACCCGGAGCGACGGTTTGCCCGTCACTATCAGAGTCTCACGCATGCACACGACAGAGCCAGCTCCGTCATGCACATGTGCACTGGGCCACCATCGACCCGCTTGCGAGCGCTCAGCGCTCGCGAGTGGGTCTGAATCAGGAACAGAGCTTGCAACAAAGATCTATCCCTGCGATTCTCTCCCCCACACTTCCCAGGGTATTTTTCACAAAAAATACCCTGACTTCCACTGCACTTCATAATTCCAATCCCTCAACCATATCCATTTACCTGTAGATGCACCGCTCACTGATTATAGTAGGCCAGCCCCATCCACTATAAAACCCCTCAGTCATTGACTGCATTGGATTTATAAGTGCTCCCCCCCTCACTGATTATAGCAGGCCAGGCCAAATCACCTATAAAACTCCTCAACTACTGCCAGTATTAAATATATAAGTGCCCCTCATCCCTTACCAAACCTCACCTCCCTCACATAGGCACCTAAAAACTATATTTGTAATTGAAATGCAGCATTGTCTGTGCAACAAATGGCGTGCTGCACTGCCAGTACCAGTGCCAGTGTCGGACTGGGACATGAAGGGCCCACCAGGGCAATGCAATGTTAGGAGCCCGTGGTTGGCAAGGAGATGCACAGGGTGACAGGGGAGGCAGTGGGTGACAATGGAAGAAGGCAGTGAGTGATAGCAGAAGGCAGAAAGTGACTAGGGTGGCAGTGAGTAGCTGGGAAGACAAATGGTGGCAGGGGTGATTAGGGAGTGGCATCGAAAGACAGTGAGTGACAGAGAAAGGTAAAGTGACAGGAAGAGGCATAGAGTGACTAGGGAGGCAGGGAGAGGCAGAAAGTAACTGAGGAGGCAGAGGGTAACTGGGAAGAGGATGTTGGTGTCAGGGAGAGGCAGAGAGTGACTGGGGAGTTAGTGGGTGGCAGTGGAAATCAGAGAGTGACGGGTTGAGGCAGAGAGTGACAGGTAGAGGCAGAGAGTGACGGAAGGCAGGGAGAGGCAGTGAGTGACTGGAGAGTTAGTGGGTGACAGCGGAAGCCAGAGAGAGACAGGGAGAGGCAGAGAGAGGTAGGGAGATTGGTTGCTATGGGTAACAATTTCACTTCTAAAAACCTACACGTTAGTAAATATCCCCCTATGACTCTTTGAGCATTAGTTATCCACAGTGCTTAAAGTGGTGCTAGAGAAGTGGTGGAACTCTCCCATCCCCCCGACCCCCCCTCCATGCTTTTTTAAAAAAAGGGACAGCGCGTGCTGTGTGCATGGCGAAAAAAGGGATGTGGTCTCAAAAAAGGGGAGTGATCACACAATAGCATTCCAAAATAAATTACACCACAAAATAGCACAACTCTATTCACCCTTGATTCACATTACACCACATAGTAGTGTCCCTTATTCATGTATGACACACAGCAGTACTCCTTTTACACAATACCCACATTTGTTTCCCTTATACACAATGCCCACAGTGCCTCTTATACAATGTCCATGGCAGTAGTGCCCCTTACACATAATGCCCACAGCAGTAGTGCCCCTTATGCAAATGCAATGCCCATTGTAGTGGTTCCCCTTATGCAGTGCCCCCAGTGGTGGTTGCCCTTATGTAGTGCTCCCAGTGGTGATAGTGCCTCTCATGCAGTGCCCCCAGTAGTGGTAGTGCCCCTTATGAAGTGCCCATAGTGGTAGTGCCCCTTATGCAGTGCCCACAGTGATAGTGTCCCTTATTAAGTGCCACCAATAGTGGTGCCCTTTATGCAGTGCTCCCAGTAGTGATGCCCCTTATGCAGTGCCCCTAGTAGTGGTAATGCCTCTTATGCAGTACCCACAGTGATAGAGTCCCTTATTCAGTGACCCCAGTAGTGGTGCCCCTTATGCAGTGCCCCCAGTAGTGGAGCCCCTTATTCAGTGCCCCCAGTAGTTTTGCCCATTATTTAGAGCCCACAGTAGTGGTAGTGGCCCTTATGCAGTGCCCCCAGGAGTGGTACCCTTTATGCAGAGCCCACAGTAGTACTAGTGCTCCTTATGCAGTGCCCCCCAGGAGTGATGCCCCTTATTCAGTGCCCACAGGAGTGTTGCCCCATGTAGTAATGCCCCCTATAATAGTGCCCCCAATAGTAATGCCCCCAGTAGTAATGCCCCTTGTGTAATGACCATAGTAGTTATGCCCCCTATAGTGCTGCTTACACAAAAAAAAACTTACCTTAAGACCCGCTCCTGCATGCCTTCGGTCCACCTGGCTGCTTCGAGTCCTCTGAACTATGGGAGAGATGTCATGACATCTCATCCATAGTGCCTGTGGGGGAGCGGAGCCGGAAGCCAAAGCTCAAGAGTGAGATCCAGCCGCTTCCACCGATGCTGCAGGGAGGAAGCCGGGTGCCTGTTGGTAACAAAATCTCAGTGGGCATCCAGCAAATGAAGCCTCCCTGCAGCTTCGGGCTATGGTAGGTCAGAGGAGGCGGAACTGGTTCTGTCTCCAAATAGAAGTGATGGAACACAGTTCTGCCCCGTACTGGCCCACTTTAACCCCCTCGTTATCTACCACTATCTTAAAAACATGACATCATGATTGTTTCAAAACTTTTTGGGTCCCCCCTAAGTGATGAGTGGAATCTATTTTGCAAAGTTTGGACATTTTGAATATCTTGTAATACCCTTCAGACTTTGCATTATTCCTGTATTATTAAAATATTTTATTAGAGATATCTTATGAGACTTTTTGAACCAATTGGGGTAATTTATCTTAATGATATACTAATCTATTCACCGAACATAGACTTCATGTGCAGGCAGGTTTGAAACTTCTCATACAGCACAATATATTTTCCAACTAGAAAAATGCTAGAATCTTCACATAGGTCCCTCAGTAACCAAAGCATTTGCTTAATGGTAAGCACCAAAAGATGTATAAGCAGTTCTATAGTTCATAGAATTTATGAATTACTACAAATTATTTTTTTACGACATCTGCACTTACAAGGGAACTACTTTGAACTGGTCATCTGCTGCCCAACAGTATTTGCTTTGTAAAAGCAAATACCTCTGCTCCAATCATGGTTCACTTGGAGTCTGCTCAGTCATCTATTGTTGAGAAGTATGCCTCTAACAAAGCAGTGTGCACCATTCTTACACAAAGACAAGGGGAGATTATAATATTGCATTCTTGTGATATTTATTGCTAAATGTCTTCACCCAGCTATTTAAACATTAGCAGTAAAGATCTTCTGCCAGTGATTTTAGCATGCCAATTTGCAGATCCAAATCATGGAACCAGGAATTTGTGAAGACAGTCTGACCTCTTGATAGGTTTGGTGGGCCCTGTTCTTCCTGAGGTTCAATTATCAAGAGGTTTATCGCTGTGGCACTCAGAAGATCATAGCTATCTCATCAGAACCTTTACAATTGTCAGTTTCCAACATCTCTCAAATAAGCACTGTAGCCACTATTAGCAGCGGTCTATTCTGAACCAGGGTGGCAACAGTTACTATAAAGGGTAGCCTTTTCCCTACTTTCCAGAAGCAATATCCCAGAACAAATGCCCAATCCGAGGGTTACCACCTCTGTTAGGTAAACTCACCACTGCTTCAAAACAGTTGTCAGAGGTACCATGATTTTATCACTGCTACAGTGGATATTTATTTTACTTTAAGATTTTGAAACTGATTGGTTGGCACTATTGGTGGACCTCTATCTGGCACATCACCCTCCTGTTCAATATTATGTGAGGACCAGATAATAATAATAAGCAATGTTGTTTTATTCTACAAACACCTCGATTAAGTACCCAGAGTGTTCAAATTGTAATTCAGTGCATCTATCAGTTGCATAGATGTCCAGAAAACATATTACAAGTCAATACCATTTACAGAGCTTTCTGTAAAGCATTACAAATAAAATGATGGTTATATTCTGTATGCTATCTGGTGATTGCATGTAATAAAAAATATATTTAGCAATACTTCTGGCAGTTAAATACTTACATGTTATTTTGTTCTGACCTTGATTGACAACTACAGCATCTCCTGGGTTCTTGTGCTGGCTTACCTATCCCTGTGTTTGCTCTCCCAGCTGTTGTCCAGGCTACATATTTCTATTAGTCAGCAGCTCCCTGCAATTAGAAACCATTGCTGTTGATTCCACTATCCTGGAACCTCACATTTTTTGCAATTCCCATAGTGCCAGTAGGCCAACAGATGTAGAAAGGGAGGAAAAAATTAGGGAACTTTAGCTCTAAGCTGCAATGCAGATGTTTTAAGATGTAGGATGTTTGCAAACTGTTAGAGAGCCACGGTAGTAGTTGCTACACTCCAAAAGTTTTCCTTGCTGTGTGAATCAATACTGATAAATGACTGATGTATTAAAATCTCTTGGCACTAAATGAGAGCTTATCTCATCTTCCCTGATTGAAGAACCTCTCTAGAGGTTTCCCTTTCTCAAAGATACTGAGTAATAAGATATAAAGGTGAAAATTCTACAAATAGAAGTTATTCTAGTTAATGGTTGTTCATAAGATGCAAGACGGGAAAAGCCCAGAGGTCCAGTATTCTTCAATTACTTCAAAGACTTTGCTGTCTAGTAGTTCCTGAACCATGACCCAAGATTTTAATCTTGTTGTAACTTGTAATGTGTTAACAATTGTTATAAATATTAGGTCCCCGGCCTTTTCTCTCTTAATCTGTGTTTATATTCTCCATTGTGATACAATCATACACTTTATATTGTGGTGTGAACTGCAGAAGCATTTTGTGAGTGGCTTGTCAGATCTCTTGATGATTAATTTTTGTACATATTTTGAGTTATTTTCTAAATAGAATCCTCCATTTAGATATTTTTTGGACATGAACATGTACACCAGATTTATCAGTGATTTTATCATACTGCATGTACTAATTAGGGAATCGGTATGTAATGCCGACTGTCGAATGCCTCCTGTCAAAATACTGACAGCGGCATCCCGAAGGTTGGTATCCTGACAGGGGTCAGGTAAGTATACTTACCGTACCCCCTTCTCCCCCTAACCCTCCCTTCTTGTAGCCTAACCCTAACTCTCCGCTCCCCACACCCTAACCCTCCCCGTTAGTGCCTAAACCTAAGTCTCCCCCCTTAATGCCTAAACCTAATCCTCCCCCTTAGTGCCTAACCCCCCCAGTGGTGCCTAACCCTCCCCCCTAGGGGTGCCTAACTTTACCCTCCACCCAAAAAGCTAACGCTAACCCCGCTATGCTACCTAAGCCTAACACTCCTTCCTGTGGCTAACAGCTAAAGGCACCCCGGACTTACCTTGTTCGGGCTGGCATCCTTTTGGCATCGGGATTATGATAGGTGTCGGTATTTTGATGCCTATCTTAAGTCCTTTGTTGGGCTTCCCCCATTGGGATTTAGACTGGGGGTATCATGGCTGCTAGTCTTATAACTACATACCCTAAATAGTAGTAGTAATAAAGTCTGTGGAAAGCTCACATTTTCTATATTACAAGGCAATGTGCCTCTTTCTGCAGATTTTATTCATGCTTGCTCCATTTTTGAACTTCCCTGCAGAAGTTCCTGGACACCTGCAAAGTCCAAGGTTTACTTTGTAGGGGTCGTGACAATGTGATTCACCCCCCTCTTGCAGCATTCTTTAATTGAGCTGCATGGAATGAAAATGCTGATTGCAATTTCAATCAGATTACATTCATCATCTCTTATTAAGAACGTCAATTAGTGCAATAAAAGAATCAGTCTCTACTCTTAAGTCTTAAGCTGGGTTCACATTTAATGGATTTGTACTCAGCTGACCTGTCATGCAATGGGACATAGCGGGGGTCCTGGCATTGACAAGTGCATACACACTTGCCGATGTTGAGGCTACATCACAACGGCGGTGGCCATGCTGCATTCGGCAGCATGGCCCTCACTGATAATGTTGCTTGTCAGACCTTCATGACATTGAGTGTACACACTAGATGATGTTGCCAACATGTCGACCGATCCAGCCTGATCGGACGACATATCATCTAGTGCAGTGTTTCCCAACCTTGGTCCTCAAGGCACACTAGCAGTCCTGGTTTTAGTGATATCCATGCTTGAGCACAGATGTTAAATCAAAATAACTGAAATACTAATTAAGTCACCTGTGCTCAAGTTTGGCTATCCTTAAAACCTGGACTGTTAGTGTGCCTTGAGGACCGTGGTTGGGAGCCTCTGGTCTAGTGTGTACCAGCCATAAAACAGCAAATATGGGTATGCAGTAAATGTTAAGTATAGGTATTAACAAATATATTGCTCTGCAAATATTTATTTTTATCATGTGGCTGTCAGATAAAGGGGCAAAGGTTAGTTAAATATAGAGTGACAACATTTGATAGGAACGTACAGATATGTGTTGAAAAAACTGATGAATTCAACAGCAACTGTAAAAGACCAGAAATGTATAACATAAAGCACTATGAAATAAAGAGTATGAAATAAACAAGCTGCAGAAGTCAGTCTATGAATTTAGCTCCAGAATGAACTCCTTTATTTCACTAGTGTGATGGACAAACTACATGCCTTATTCATTTTAGACCTATTATGGTTGTGTTTTCATTAAACATAGCTTAAAGTGGCAAAATGGTATCTTTATCATATTTTCTTTTGCTGGTGGCCAATTATGGTGGCATGAGTATACTTTTAAAATAGAGAGTATGGGTCTGATTAATGAAAAAATCGCTAAAATAAGATATCATTGTACACATGTTGTTAAAATATGCTACACAATTTTAAAAGTACTGCCAAGCTTTTAGTACCTACAAAGGCTCATATTATAGAAACATCTTGAAGCTTGTGTTATCTACTACATTTATAATAATCTGAACAATTTCCTTAACTGTAGAGATCTGCCAAATAAATCAATAGGTTTAAAATGATAAAATAAAAAATGATTAAAATTATTAAAATAAAGGCAGTCTAGGGAGTCAATACTATTAGGGTTGAATTGAGAGGTGCGAGTTGCTATATTCACTTCGAATTCACATAGCAAATTAATTAATTCATCCAATTAACTTTTCACTCGCACCTCCCTGAGGGTGAGAGATGAAAAGGAAAATTTTTATTTTAAGGTTAAAATGTTGGGACACTGTGCTGAACCCCTTGGACACTCCCTTTCCAATTACTAATTAGGCATCACTTAGTAGAACAATTACATGTCATTTTGGGGGTAAAAAGAAATGCCCTCAAATTGCCCCTGAATCAACTTTTTTGTTAGTTTAGGCACCCCAAATGTAATTACAATAATTTTTTAGTTAAAAAATAATTGTTTTATAATTTTTTTTCAAGGTACCCTCAAAGTACCCAAAATTGCCATTTTTCATACTTTTATTTGCATTTTTCATTTAATTCATTTGAGATTATTTGTTTGAGATTAAACTAAAAAAGTTTATTTTTTATCATTTTCTTGCATTTACAGTAAAAAAAAAACACAAATCAGCCATTTGAGACAGTTTAAAAACCTACAGTACCTTCCTAATGCCCACAAACAGTCCTGCTAATGAAATGATCCATTTTGGGGGGTCCAGGATGGTGCCCCCACATTTTCATGCTTTTCTCTTAAATCTCATTTGGCAGTCAATTCGCACCCCTCTGCTGTAAGTAGTGCGAATAGGGATTTTTAACTGGATTGGAGAATTCTCGGGAGCGCACTTCGCTGTGAAGTCTGCAAGTTTCAAGAAACAAACTGGCTACTCACAATTCGCACCTAATAGGATTGACCTCTAGATGTCACCTTAATTTCCTTAGTCATTCAATATTCAAAAAGGGTCAAATAAACAAAACAAGTAAAGATTGTGCTCATGTTAAAAAAAAGTAACACAATAAAGGAGAAGTTTTCAGAAAACAGCATTTGTTCTTTTGACAAATCAAAGTATATGTGAGAAAATGTTAAGTTTGTTCACTAATCAATGTGTTTAGAATAGAATTGGCAACTAATTTCACTTTTAACAGCTGTACTCTGAGCAACATAATTTATCACCAAATGTGCAGCCAGTTTTAAAGCGTGTCTCAGTTTTTATGTACTGTAGAAATAAATATTTAATGAATAAAACTGAATTTATTTACTAAACCGTAGTCTCTGTAAGGCTCCTATTGGTTGATGCCTCCATACATCACCCCCAAACTAATCAACCTTACATATTGATACACTAAACTTAACACAAATTAATATATACAGACACCAGAATTGTCGAATAGGGTCATAGCTTTATTGAATTAAGATAATAATAATAATAATAATAATAATAATAATAATAATAATAATAATAATAATCAGGAAAGCATAACAATGGGCTCCAGTCAACTACTAAAATTCATAAAATGGTTACTACTTTATGCAATTCCTCTGATGCAAACTGAGCTTCAGGATCCCATCTCTCCTTAACTGGCATATGAGTGATCCAGTTCCAACCAGAAAGGCAGTACCTCTTGCGTCCACCTGCATGCTGATAGCAATGTTTCCCACATCTGCTGCACCTCCCAACAGTTTATCATTACAACAGAACTCTGCCCACCAGCTTTTCCCTCAAATTCCCCCTGCTTACCAGCTTTTCCCTCAGATGACATCCCCTGCCCACCAGTGTGCTTCACATTGCCCTTCTACTTATGTGATTTTCTGCCATAACTTCTCATATAACATGATGAGAGCTTAGATTGTAAGCTCTGACAAACAGAGCACTATTGCCTCATGTGCTTTTCCTTCTCTCACTTAAATTATAATCACTTCCCTACGGCCAACAATGGCACCAAACCTTGGTTTAGCTGACACTGTTGTTATGGATAATATGACTGCTGATTCACCAATGTTAATAATAATAATAATAATAATAATAATGATACGGAGCAGCAAGAAAAACATCCCCTACTGCTCTGCATCACTGTAGCTTTCGGTGGGCAGCCTTTATAGTTAGGACGCATGTGTACTAATCACATCTGAACATATTAGCAGAAACTGAGCTAATTCCTCACATTGACTGGTTGATTCTGAGTCAGCTTCCCCTGACATACTCCCTCCCCTATCATACTCCCTATCATGCTCCAGAGTTTTTATACATGTGTGCCTCCCCAGCCATTGACCTTACCACACATCACTGGTTTTTGCCTATAGTGCATGTGCACATACATGGATGGGTTGGGCATGTGCCATGTAGGTAAACATTTGTGTGGTTCATGCCTACAAGGAAGGGAAACCTGTTTGTAGCATGGGGCTAGTGCAAATGCTCATAATAATGATAACAGTTGCAGCAGCTGGGATAAAATCAATGGATTACACTCACATCATATCCATGTTCCAAAGTTCCTGAGGTGCTAGCCAAAGACCAATCATCACTGGTCCATATGCTGTATAAACTCAAAGTCACTCCACATAGGTGGGATAGACACCACTCGCCACATTTTTATGCGAAAGGGGTATATTTATTGAGATAAATTCATATCATCACAGAAGCTGTAAACAATTAATTCATTCTCTCGACATTTCAGTTAATAAAAAAATCTTTTTCAAGATACATCCAAAACAGCAGCTTCATCACATGGCAACAGGATATGAACAGCCCCACCACATTGCCTCCCCTGGTCCCAATATATACCATATGCTGTTCATATTGATGTTTATCCTGTTGCCATGTGATGAAGACACAGTTTCAATATATATACCCCTTTTTCATAAAATGAATATACATACATACACAGATGTGTCCTCATACACCTAGCCTCAATATGCCAAAAGTCGCAAGAGGCCTGACTGGGCTGAGACACTCTGAGAGGGCTACCGTACCATCTTTTTCTTTAAATGTTGCATCTTATTCGCCTTGCAGATGCAGCTAAACACCACTAAAAGTGTACTAGAGGTGCAGGGCTGCGACTTTACCCACAAAGGAATTTGTTTTAAGCAAGTAGAAAGTCACAGAAGTACAGTGGAGCTTGGCATGAGAAGAAGCTGCTGCCACTTCAGCATGGCACTTTGTTACAGGTTCAGACACTTTCCCGCACAGATGTACTGTACAGATGTTGCACATTACACTGATCATGTGCAATCTAGCAAAGTAGTTCTGTTGTTTTCAGCTGTTTTATTTGTGGGAATAAGATGCTAATTTGGCGCACCAAGAGGGACTGTTTGGCGCAACTTAAACCACATTCTGTGAGGTCACATCTGTAATTGTGATAGTTGTGAGGTTTGCCCACAATTATCTTGAGTCAACTTTTTACACCTCTACATGAATACATCTGTACTTTAGAGAAGTTACCTGGAATAGAAGGGGATAACTATCTATGGTACAGTACTGAATAAGCTTCAGTGTAACTTGAATTTACTGTAACTGTGTTTGAAACATCAGTTAGATCCAGGTTACAGACTCCACGAATGTTGGTTACAGGGGAGACCCAACTATTTTTTCCAAAGAAAACTTTTTTTTTTAATTGATTTAATTAATACCCCTATAAACAGATAAGATGGGTAACGTTAAAAAAACAGCTAAAAAAATGTAAAGATATATTGTATTTAATGTTATTTGCATCTATATTTTTTCTGCATCACGTATCTAAAATAAAAAGCCCTTTGTTCCTTGAGAATCAATTTGATGATAATTTGTATTCATGCAGTTTAAAAATATTCTTATAAAATAGTTAATAAAGTTAGTGCTGCTCTATTGCTCTTAAAGCATAATCCAGAAGCAGAAAACCACTTAACTCTGAAAAAAAATAATGTATGAACTTCTAAAACCTATCCAGTTCCCTAGGTTATGTCATTAAGGACCATTTGAAACATTTTTATGTGCAGCTATGATAAAAACAAAATACTTTTTATATTCATTATTTTTCTGCAGATTCAGTTTAGTTATGCATGCACATAAAAGGCCTTGATTGTTTTGTTCAACACAAATATATAACCAACATCAATTGCTTGCTTTCTTCATTCCATAAGAAAAATTCAATAAAATTTGAAAGCCTGAAAAATAATAAAATCTTTCAGATATAAAAGTTAGGCAACCAGTTATCACAGAACAGTGCACTTACAATTGCAATGATCATGCAATAAAACTATATTTTCCATGAACACATAATTATGTGTGCAGAATCCTTGAGGTATAGCTAATGATGAAGGAACTCTGATGTAGAACAACTGTTATAGGAAATCATTACACTATAACTCTGTGCTCCGTTCTACATGCATTAGGTGCTGTGTTACCTACTGTGATGGAAAATACAAACCAATCAAAAATGTTTAGTGCTACATATAGATTAGTGAGAAAAAAACATTATTTCACCCTATAAATTTTACTCTTATTAACTGATAACTATGTTCGTGTGCAACTGACAGAAATTCTGTTTGCCATGATACGGAAACTTAGGTCAAAATTGATGAATCCTTGAAAAATCCTATTTTTAAAATGTGACTTTCATATTGCAATTGATTGGATTCAATGCTATTTGTAGGATCCGGTTAGCTCATTAGACTCCACCATTTCTTTGTGGGAATAGCAGGTAACACGTCATAGCACATCGCAGAAAGTAAGATCTAAAGAGGGTTTTTAAAAGGTTCCTTTTTGCGTTTTTTTTTGTATTGAAGTATATGTTTGATAAAATAATAATGTCTTTATACATGCTATCTTGGCTCTGCACAAGCCAACAATTTCACAAAACGACACAGAATACCAAACTTGAATGGCATTATTTCCGAAACTGTCATTTTCTCTAACTGTGCATTTAAGATGAGTATTTGAGGCTGTACCCTGCTGTACACTTTCCTGAGACTAATACTTCCAGCACTGATGACAGTGACAGCTGAGATTGATTTGTAATGTTTCAGTGAAATTATTTCATACATGCGATGATGACTGAAAACTAACAGTTTGCATATTTCTCATCAGTTGCGGCTTTAGTCCAAAAACAATTAATTTGACATTATCATTCTCCTCAATCGTCACTATGATGCATTTCCAGACTGAAATTCCAAGTTTTGGTTTTTCCTGGCACCCTCAACTGACCAGTTTTGCATATAGTGGGGCTAATTCTGAGTCACTGCTAATGCAGGTATCCATACGGCTTCAAGTGGAAAGCCAATCCGTCCACTGTTTTTTCATCCACAGCCGCAACCGTTGTCATTCGTTTAGGCATTTGCCCCAGCCAGGGGCTGGCTGGCAACTTTTAGTCTGGGGGCACATGCAATCAAGTGGCCCGGGATTTTCTACCAGCGCATGGCAATTTACTACCTCTTATTACAATTCTATCACATGGTAACATTTTGGATTACAAGTCTAAAACTAGAGGCAAATTTACTTTATTGCACAGCCCAAAATAATCAGGATAAAAATAAATTGCTATGACTGCATCTTTATAATAACCCAGAGACATAAAAATGAAGTACTGTATATAAAGCAATTGTTACACTCCCGGTAGGCTCTATCTCTCCTCACTGATTGATGCTGGGAGGAGGCGGCCACGCCTCCGCCCAGTACCAGTCAATGAGGAGAGCCGAAGGCAGAGCCGACTGGGAGGACACGACCATGGAAGGGGATGCGATCACGGTTTATTGCTGGCAGAATCTTTAAACTTGGTAATCATATATAAATGTCTACTTGATTTGGTTATGATTTCGAAATTCAGTATATGTAGGGATATAATTATTTTTGGTGTCCCTGAATTGCAGAATGCAGCCCCCTTCTTTTATATGCCATATATAGGTATGGATTGCTGGTGGTGGGATGCCGCTGGTCAGAATACCGACAGCAGCATCCAGACAGTCAGAATCCTGACACCCATAGGTAAGTAAGCTAGCACTAATCCTAACCCTCCCTGGTGCCTAAACCTAACCTCCCCCCTAGTTCCAAAGCCTAACCTCCCACACCCCGTACCCTAAACCTAACATTCCCTCCCTGGTGCCTAAACGTAACCTCCCCCATAGTGCCTAAACCTAACCTCTGTTGCTTCTATGCTGCAAGGACCCCTGTACTGCACCAGAGTAATGTGCTTTATCTAGGCATCCATGGTTTGCTCTCCCACTTACCTATCTACACCGGACAGATGCCTATAGTTGTAGGTGATAGAGAGCTAGCAATGCACAGCCTGGTATTGCATTCAGTGACAAATGCTATGCTAAAGTATACTTTCCTTCACAGCACAATGTTTTCCTTTATGGTAATGGTGGAAGTGAGTTGTACTTCTCAGATATGGTTTGTGGATCAGGACATTTTTTTTGTTCAACTTATCAGGACGCTGCTAAACAACAGCTACATTTAGTTTTGTGATGTCTTCAAATTCAACATCACTGTCTAATAGCAGATTCCAGGCTTCTCCTCATCAGGCCCCTGGCTCATGCCTCTCCTCCCACCTCCATCTACCCATCTACTGCATGCAGACTCCTGCTTCTCCTCCCACCTCCACCTATCTATCTCCTGCAAAACAGACTCACGCTTCTCCTCCCACCTCCATTTACTCATCTCCTGCACGCAGACTCATGCTTCTCCTCCCACCTCCAGCTACCCATCTCCAGCATGCAGACTCATGCTTTTCCTCCCACCTCCACCTACCCATCTCCTAAACTCAGACTCATGCTTCTCCTCCCACCTCCAGCTACCCATCTCCTGCAAGCAGACTCATGCTTCTCCTCCCACATCCATCTACCCTTCTCCTGCATGCAGACTCATGTTTCTCCTCCCTCCTCCAGCTACCAATCTCCTGCACATAGACTCATGCTTCTCCTCCCACCTCCATCTACCCATCTCCTGCATGCAGACTCATGCTTCTCCTCCCACCTCCACCTACCCATCTCCTGCATGCAGACTCCTGCTTCTCCTCCCACCTCCAGCTACCTATCTCCTGCACGCAGACTCATGCTTCTCCTCCCACCTCCACCTATCTATCTCCTGCAATACAGACTCACGCTTCTCCTCCCACCTCCAGCTACCCATCTCCTGCATGCAGATTCATGCTTCTCTTCCCACCTCCAGCTACCCATCTCCTGCATGCAGACTCATGCTTCTCCTCCCACCTCCACCTACCCATCTCCTAAACTAAGACTCATTGCTCTTATCCCACCTCCTGCTCTCACCCTATTATTATCATCCCACATCATTCCCTCTTCACCATTGATAGCATTATATATGCTAACTGTTAGGCTTCCCATGTGAACATCCCCACAGCAGCTACACCTTTATTCCTGTTGCACTATATAGCATGGCACGTTCTCTTGTCACACCAGCTGCTATGCCATCTCCCAGCCTCTCTCTCACTTCGGTCTCCTCAAGTTCAGCACTGTCATCAGCTACAATCAGTCAAACACACCAAATATTGTGTCACACATGATCCAGGGCCACATTCCTGATCAATCCAAGAGCTGAATAACAGATGACTCCTCCACACCCACCTGGAACCCTCTCCCACTGTCTCACCATCAACGCTCCTATTATAGTACCGCTGGTGCAACGTTCCACACCGGGACCTCTCTCCCACTGCATTGCTCTCCGGAAGCAGCAGCTATGCCAGCATGCACAACATTTGCCAATGGTCTGAGCCACTTATAGCCGGTGCACGGTATGTTACTTGTCCCACCGTGTCCACATTCTAAACCACTGGCAAATGCCGGTTGAGCCACTTATCTGCCAACTAACACCCATTACCCCAGCATCCATTCAAATCACCTTTATATTCCAGCACAGACCAAAGTCCCCAGTGCTTACAGCCACTCTGACAGGAAGGGTGGAGTGCAGAGGAGGGGGGGTGCAGACCGAGGCGTGGAACCGCAGATGCAGGTGGAGGGCTGGGCCCAGGTTGGTCTGGGCCCCATAGCATCTACAGCCCCCTGCACCTATGCTAGTTACACCACTTCACACATGCACATATATACCGTAACACATATACATAGTCACATACATACAGTTACACACATACACACTTATTCACAGTCACACACTAATACACACACATTTATAGTCAATGCTAATACACACCTAGTCACAAATAAACACAGTCATACATAGTCACATACACACAGTTACACACCTAATACACATACATACAGTTACTCAATAATACACACACATTCATAGTCATACACTAATACAAACTTAGGGCCTGATTCAGAGCCGTTCGTAAGCGGCCGCTCGTTCGCTCTGAGCGATGTTCGCACAACTGCGCATGCATATGGGTCATAATGTGCATGCGCAAACCAGTTATTGCGGTCGGAAATCATGCGCTTGCAAAACAGCGAGGGGCTGCTAATTTGATTGACAGAATGTACCGTTTATGGGTGGTAACAAGGGATGGTGCTTGAAAACGGGCGAGTGGAGATCCGAACGCAGGCATGCCAAACGGTCAAAAGGGCATTTAATGGGAGTGCATAATTAGTCTAGGAGCGTCATCGACCATGTCACTTGGTTGTCTTTTAGCCTGAACTGCTCGCAGTGATTGCCGTAGGAAATACCTACCACAAGCACTGCAAGCAGTTCAGATGCCTTTCGATGTACCCAATTAATCTAATAAATACCAGAGATGACGTGTGTTGCGAACGGCAAAGGGGCGTCTTTACAAATTAGCGAGCGCATTTTTCATTCGCTCGCTCAGACATAGAGGCGTCAACAAACCGCAAAGAGCGAGCGATCAATTTAAATAGCTGGCCCCTTTTTTGGAACGACCATCCGCCTAATAGCATCCGGCTCTGAATCAGGCCCTTAGTCACAAATACACACAGTCATACATAGTCACATACACAGTTACACACCTAATACACATACATACAGTTACACAATAATACACACACATTCATACAGTTACACACTAATACACATCTACAGTCACACACTAATGCACACCTACAGTCACAAATTAATATACACACAGGGCCTGATTCAGACCCGGTCGCAAACGCTGTGCGCTCACAAACGGGTCGATGGTGGGCCAGTGCGCATGCGCACAATGGAGCCGACTCCTTCGTGCGCATGCGCGAGACCAAGATAGCAACGGGCAACCCGTCTCTCTGGGTCTAGTAACAAAGGGGGCATGCTGTCGATGTTGAGTGACAGCTCGCACCCTTTAGTGGGCGGGCGGGGGAGTGGCTGCCCAAATGGAGGCGTTCCCATGTGAACGCCTCCATTTGGGGGCGGCCCCACTGACATCATGAGTGATGTCAGTGGGAGAGATTTCAGCTCTGTTTGAGCCGAAATCTCTCTGGGGCTCGCGGCAACGAGACCCTACCACAAGGGTCTCGTCGCAAGCCCGATGGTCGCGATGGTCTTGACCATCGCGACCATCTTCCTGGCCACTCGCTATAGATGTGGGTGGTCACCCACAGCTATGTGAGTGGCCAGGAGGCCATTCAAAAAAAAAAAATAGCCCAGCCCTGATTCAGAGCGAGCGCTCTGTCAGAGCGTCCGGCTCTGAATCAGGGCCACAGTCCACATATAATCACATACAAACACATACATACAGTTACACAAATACATACATACATACATACATACACACACACATACATAAATATAGTCACATACACACATACACATAGTCACAGACATACATTCACACACTTATACAGACACACATACACACAGTCACACACATACATAAACAAGCTTATCTATAAACACATACACAGACATACATACACAGTCAAACACACACACACACATACATACAGTTACAGAGACACATATATAGATAGATAGATAGATAGATAGATAGATAGATAGATAGATAGATAGATAAATAGAAACATACATACATATATGCATACAGTTACAGAAACAGAGAAACATACATACACACAGATACATATATACATGCATACAGTTACAGAGACACATACATACACTTATACGCATAGATACATACACAGTCACAGAACCCCCCCTTCCTCTCTGTCACCTTACAGCCAGACATTCATACACACTGATACATACACAGTCACAGAACCTCCCCCTTCCTATCTATCACCTTACAGCCAGGCAGGGTACAGTTGACTCACTGTCTATACTCTGTCTGTTCCATCCCTTCCTCTCTTCCATGCTGCCGCTGGCCTGGACTCTGACTGACATGTAACCCCACCTCCTGTCTGCCTCCATATCCCTGTTAGCCTCCTTCGAACTGCACTGCAGTGCACTGTGACTGCAGATGCAATTATCAATGGCCGGGGAGCCCACTACGAGAGGGGGCCCATGGTGAGGTGCACTCAACAAGGAGAATAGGAGAACACGAGGCAGAGCAAGAGGTAGGACATCAGATGGTAAGAACTGTAGTTAAGGGAGGGTTAGATTTAGTGGTTAGGTTTAGGTCTAGGGGGAGGGTTAGGCAGTAAGGGGGAAGGGTTAGGTTTAGGGTGCATGGAGGGGGAGGTTAGGTTTAGGCTCTAGGGGGAAAGATAAGTTTAGTCACCAAGAAGGGAGTGTTAGGTTGAGAGTAGGGCATGGGGGAGGGTTAGGATACTGACATACAAGTGTCAGTATCCTAACCCTTTTGGGATAATGGTGTCGGGATTCTGAATGTCGGGATCCCAAGTGCTGGCACTACCCAACCCATTCAAAGGACTGGTCGTTGGGTAACCTTTGAAAATAATGTGGAACCCCATGGCATTCTGGGTCATCCAATGAACTAATATATCTATAAGGCTGAGTGTGGTGCCTCTTGCAGCAAAAGCTAAGGCTAAAAGAGAAGCTAACTTTCTTGACAACAAGAAAAAAAATCAAAAATAGAATTTATAGTAGCCAAAAACCCAAGAAGGGTTTGATGTCATGTGCTGGAGTAGCATGGTTAAAACGGTCTAGACAAGAAACCACCTTTAAGCACGTGGAGGTACAGTGTTTTGTCAGTAAGGTCTGGGATAAATAAGGTCAATAAGGCTAAGTCCATTTCCATAAGAATGTATGGTGGCCGAGGCTTAGGGTAATTGAAGCAGCTGATTAAAATCTGACAATATAGCCATTCACATGCACTGGGCAAGCTCCTAAAGTATGTCTGGAGTTCCCTGAAAACAGTCCTTGGACAACACTACAGGAATCTTGGGCCCTTGTTGATCAAGGAAAACCAAATCCTGGAATGCCAAACTAGATAAAATACAATGAGGCGAGAAATGTTTTCTAACTTGATCTTGTGAAGGACTCTCAACAGTATGGCTGGTGGGGGAAAGGCATAAGGAAGGGGAAGATCTGTCCATGGGAAAGACATGGCATCCATGCAAAAGGCTCCTTGTGTCCAAACTCTGGAGACAAAGTTTGGAACATGGGCATTAGACATGGAACATCTCTAGTTTGAGACTCACTTTGTCTAGAGTGAGGGACTTTCTTTTTAAGGATCCTGATAGCTCATAAAGCTCTCCTAGTATGTAGATGACAGATATAAGAATGGTCTTCTGGACTGCCCAATTCCAATTCTCAATCTCTTCTTGGTAGAGAAAAAGAAACCTGGGCCTCCAGTTTTGTTTAGATAAGAAACAACCATTTTGTTGTCCAGGTAAATCTGTATAGAAACTCCTTGGATGTGGAGGGGATTAGAGATTGCAGGTATAGTTTGGTTGCCTCAACTCCAGGAGGTTAATGGTAAAACCAGCACTGGACTCAAACTAGCCAGAGTGTAATTCCACAGGCAGGGGACCTTATCACAGGGTCACCCCAGACAAAGTATTAACACCCCAAACTAGTCAGGCCAGACCAGGAATCCCAGGGGAGGTGGGGAACCCCAATAAAGGAGCCCCCCCTTTCCTTTACACCACAGACTTGGGCTGAAGCCCAGGGCTCTTCCCTGCACCCCTGGGTTGTGAGTGCAAGAGTAATAGTGTTAACAATAGATGTGGAACTACAGGTGCCAGAGTGCCTGCCCTTTGGCTCTTGTAGAAATAGAAGTGCCAGCAAGTGGCTTGCACTGGTATGCCCACTGTAAAAAAAAGTTCATTACACACTAAACACACACTCACTAAACTAAACTCATCTTGTCCTCAGTGATTGGTCTCCTTTTCCAGTAGAAATACATGTTAATCCGTAAACAAAAATGTAAATACTTACCTACCTCCTGGCGCAGGTCAGTCCTCTTCTGTGTATGTTTCTGCAGTACATGCTGGTCTGGTGGGAGTCTATTTGAAATAGGATGAAGTCAGCATCCCAGCATGTGAGATGCCAATGGTCTAAATATTGGCACTTAAATTCTGACAATGACGGGATCCCGGGTCCAGTATCCCAACTGCCGGCATCCCAAAAATAAGTATTGGGAGTTAGGGGAGGGTTAGGTTTAGGGTTAGGCACTAGGGGGAGGGTTAGGGTTAGGCACTGGGAAAGGAGGGTTAGGTTTAGGGTGCAGGGAGGGGGAGGGTAGGTTTAGGCACTAGGGGGAAGGTTAGGTTTAGACTTCGGGGAGGGAGGGTTAGGATAGGGGTTAAGGTTAGTGGTACTGAGCTTAGAAAATTTACACCTATGTCTCCTGAATGGGTTACTGACCCATGTCCTTTAGAAGCCTTCTCTTGAGACTCTGGGGGGCACCTCTGTAGTTTTGGATTGATCCACTGACTGCCTCAGATAGACCCTCTTATGGAGAGAGTCTTCTTGAGGACTCATGATCCCTGACAGCTATTCAGCCCAGGCTGAGGATCCCTGGGGAGCTGAGGACCCTGCAAAAAGGGGTCCCCCTCTCCAGGGCACCCAAAGCCTAGGCTGATAGCCCAAGGCTATCCCTGGCACCCATGGGCAGTGGGTGCTGGGTTGATTGTGAAGTGACCCCCCCATCCCCCTAAAGCACATCCAGCCCCAGGATTTTAAAGGCCAGTCTGGGTTGTGAAAATACAGGGGACAAAAAGTGTAGGCAACCAGCACCGGGCTAGTCAGAACCAGTCCTGCTTGCCAAAATATAAGGGGAGAAACGATGTAGGGGTCCCAAATACTTTGATCAACCAGCACTGGGCTCTTATCCAGTCCTGGTTCTGGAAATACAGGGGGAAAATAAGTAGGGTCCCCCTGTATTATCCAGAACCAGCACCGGACTTTTTATAGCCCTTTCTCCAGGCCCCGTAGCCGACGCATTAACCATGGCTGCTAGTCAGCCCAGGCCAGCGGTGCCTAGGAAGCTGGGTACATTCACAATAAAGGGGTCCCCTCTCCACAGCACCCCAAGCCTAGGCTGATAGCCTGGGGCTATCCCCAGCAACCCTGGGCGGTGGGTGCCGGGTTGATTGTGCATAGTGTATTGTTAAAAAAATATTGTCCTTTGCAGGTGAACTACAGGTCCCTGTAAGCCTCCCCTACATGCTTCTACTTGGAGAAACACAAGTACCAGCATGCAGTGCATTAATGGCCCATTGGCACATGTTGTCTACCTGTAAAGAAAATATGAAAAGAAACACACTTTAATATTATAATATTTTATTTTACTGCATCTTCACCTGGGGTGGTGGTGACCTTTAAGCTCTTTTGCGTGGCCGCCACCACCCCAGGGCTTCGGCACCTGCACCTGGTGGGCACCAACCCACCATGGCTTTTGTATCTTCACCTGGTGGGGGCCAACCAGCCAGGGCTTCGGCATCTTTTCCTGGCATGCGCCAACCCACCAGGGTTTCAGAATCTTCACCTGGGATCAGCAGCCTTTAAGCTCTTTTGCATGGCCGCCACCAGCCCAGGGATTAGGTATCTTCTCCTGGTGGGCACCAACCCGCCAGGTCTTCAGTGTCTTCACCTGGTGGGTACCAACCCATCAGAGCTTCAGCGTCTTTGCCTGATGGCCGCTGCCAATCCATTGCTTCGGGACCTTTGCCTGGTGGTTACCAACCCACCAGGGCTTTGGCATCTTCGCCTGGTGGGCATCAACTGGCCAGGGGTCTGGTGTCTTTTCCTGCTGGGCGCCAACCCACCAGGGCTTCGGCATCTTTGCCTGGCATGCACCAACCCACCAGCACTTCAGCATCTTCGCCTGGGGAACAGCAGCCTTTAAGGTCTCTTGCATGGCTGCCACCAGCCCAGGGCTTAGGCATCTTCTACTGGTGGGCACCAACCCACCAGGTCTTCAGCATCTTCACCTGTTGGGCACAAACCCACCAGGGCTTCAGTGTTTTTGCCTGATGGTTGCCACCACCCCATGGCTTCAGCATCTGTGCATGGCTGGCACCAACCCACCAGGGCTTTGGTGTCTTTGCCTGACTAGCGCCAACCTGCCAGGGCTTCTGGCATCTTCGCCTGGGTAGGTGGCAGCCAATTAGCTATTTTGCATGGCTGCCACCTCCCCAGGGCTTCTAGTGCCTTCTTCACCTAGTGTGTGGCAGCCTGTGTCAGCTCTTTTGCATGGCCACTGCCCACTAGGACTTCTGGCATCTTCATTCTTTAAAAGCTCTTCATTGTTCCCTCCCGGGCATCAAACTGCCATGCTGCCTCCATGTGCTGGCTCATGGCGGCCATCTTTGAATTTCAAAAATGGTGCTGAGGCGCCATTTTGAAATGGGCTCCATTGCCAAACTCTGCAGAATGGCAGGCAAGGACTGGATGTTCTCGGATCCAGGTCCGCCGACAATGCCTGCACCGCCACAGATTCCCCCACCGCAGCTGGGTCCCGCTGATGCCTGCACCACCGTGGCTGACACCCACACTGCCACCGCGGCTGACACCCGCACCACCGCTGATGGCTTTACTGATGGCTGCACCACTTCCGGGTCCCCGCCACTACTGCCTGCTGCCATTGCCGAGTCCCAGTGCCGTTAACGCCTGCAAACGACAGCCATCTTGGTGCACACAAGTGAATCCGCAGTGAGTACACCAGCTGAAGGCACAAACTGAGGCTGTGCAACAAGTTTAAACTTCCTATTTGTATAATGGCGAATTTGTGAGGTAATAGTTTAAAAACTGTAACTTTCTAATTTACCTGAACCCCAAAAGCACCTACCCTGGAACAATAGCTACCTAATAAAACAAACCCTAAGTCTAAATTTGCCCCCTACCCTGACTTTTGCCTTCCCAAAAATCCCCCATAGAGAACAGCAGAAAAGTGGTCCTAATTGAGATTGTCAGAAAAAAATGACAGTTGGAGATTTAGATTACTACAAAATCCTTAATTTTTATATTTTTGCCCTGAAATTTGGCATGCAGCACCGAGCATCAGTTCTACCTGCCCATGACAAATTTTAACTTGGTACCTCCAATAGGTTTTGAGGTGTAGCCCCTTAGACACCATGCCCTCCCCCCCCTCTGGGAGAATTAATTTTTTTTTAGATTCAGCCTTAATCTGACATTCAGAATGTCACCAAATTTGGTAGGGACACAAATTAGGAAATGGGAGGCAGAATTCCACCAAAAACATTTCTGTGCAAAAAGTCATCAATACGGGAAATATGGCGCTGTGCAACATGAAACAAATGATACAGCGCTAAATAGGGGAATTTATTATGGCCACCCTCTATTTTCAGTTTAATACCAGTACACAGTAATAGGGGAGCAGAAGGTACAAAATACATAAATCTTGGTTTCAGGCACACTTTCCTTATTATGGAGTATGTAGTACTTTATCTTTGGGAGCACCAATAACCTAGATAATTCTGGATGATTTTGCTGGCTGGGCTGTGTTGTGCTGCTGTCAAAGGGGCTGGCTGGGCTGTGTTGTGCAGTCAGTTGCAGACATAGGGGCTGTGTCCACTCCAAAGTCTATACAGGCTGGCTGGAATGTGTTGTGCAGTGTCCCATAAATGCTGTAGTCCTAGAGGGGTGCTGTAGTGTTGTCCAAAGGGTGATCTGTGCATCAGGGGTGCACCCCCAAAGTGCACTCCAAAAAAAAATTTTTTTTTGTGTTTGTGAATTGTGTGCACTGTGGCTGCACGTGCATCAACAAATGAGCAGTGCCAAACGTGCGCCTGTGTCATAAGTAAAGGGCCAGCTGACTTGTCCATTAAAGGGTGCTGTAACCCCAAAGTGCACTCCCAAAAAAAATTTTTTTTCTGTGTTTGTGAATTGTGTGCACTGTACGTGCATCCTCAAAGCAGCAGTGCCAAGCATACGTCTGTCTGTTAAAGGGTGGTTTAACCCCCAAAGTGCACTCCAACAAACATAAAACATTTTCTTCTGTGTTTGTGAATTGTCTGCACTGTACATGCATCCTCAGAGCAGCAGCGCCAAGTGTGCGTCTGTCTTTTAAAGGGTGGTGTAACCCCCAAAGTGCACTCCAACAAAAATAAAAACATTTTCTTCTGTGTTTGTGAATTGTCTGCACTGTACGTGCATCCTCAAAGCAGCAGCGCCAAACATGTGTCTGTCTATTAAAGGGTGGTGTAACCCCCAAAGTGCACTCCAACAAAACTAAAACATTTTCTTCTGTGTTTGTGAATTGTCTGCACTGTACGTGCATCCTCAAAGCAGCTGCGCCAAGCGTGCGCCTGTATCCCATAAGTAAAGAGCCGGCTGGCTCATTTCTTAAAGGGTGGTGTAACCCACAAAGTGCAGTAGTCTCAAACAAAAATAAAAAATTATTTTCTGTGTTTGTGTGCGCCTTAGTCGCACATATATATCAATATAACATAAATAGAGGATCAAACTTTCTCCGATAAAAATAAAATAGGGAAAGATCAAGAACCACTTCCTCCTAGTGCTGAAGCTGTTGCCACTAGTCATGACATAGACGATAACATGCCATCAACGTCGTCTGCCAAGGCCGATGCCCAATATCATAGAAGAGGGCATATACAATTCCAAATGACAAAGTTCAGGAAAATGACCTTAAAAAAAACATTTAAATCATCTGAGAAGAAACTTGCCAATATGCCATTTACAACACGGAGTGGCAAGGAACGGCTAAGGTCTTTCCCTATGTTCATGACTAGTGGTTCAGCTTCACATGACGATAGAAGCCCTCATCCCGCTAAAAAAAATCAAACGAGTTAAGCTGGCAAAAGCACAGCGAAGAACTGTGTGCTCTAAGAAGATATCACAAATCCCCAAGGAGAGTCCAAGTGTGGTGGCGGTTTCGATGCCTGACCTTCCCAGCACTGGACGGGAAGAGGTGGCTCTTTCCACCATTTGCACGCCCTCTGCAAGTGCTGAAAGGAGCACCCACAGTCCACTTGCTGATATGCAAATTGAAAATGTCACTGTTGAAGTACAACAGGATGAGGATACTGGTGTAGCTGGCACTGAGGAGGAAGTTGGCGAGGAGGATTCTGATGGTGATGTGGTTTGTTTAAATCAGGCTATGGGGGAGACAGTTGTTGTCCGTGGGATGAAAAAACCCATCATGGTTATGCCTGGGCAGAAGACCAAACATTCCACCTCTTTGGTCTGGCAATATTTCTATCCAAAATCGGACAACAACTGTCTTGCCATATATACCATATGTAAAGGTGAAATAAGTAGGGGTAGGGACGTTAACCACCTAGGAACATCCTCCCTTATACATCACCTGCATCGCGTTCATAAAAACTTACTGTCAAGTTCACAAACTTTGGCTAAGACAGTAAGCAGTCCAGGTACACCTAAATCCTTTCATCATGTTGTATCCAAGCGCCTGCAAACCACACTGTCAACTCCCTCCTCATCAATTTCCTCCTCAGTCAGGATCGGAAGTAGTCCTGCAGGCCATGTCACTGCCATGACTGACTCTCATATCCGGGATTCCTCCAGAGGATCCTGCATTGCTATGCCTACTGCTACTGTTGCTGCTGGGAGTCATTCATCATCCCAGAGAGAAAGTAGGAACACCACTACTTTTACTAAACAATTGACCCTCCAACAGTCCTTAGCGAGGAGGATGATGTACGACAGCAGTCATCCTGAAGCAAAACGTATAACTGAGGCCTTGACTGCTATGTTGGTGTTAGACGTGCATCCGATATCTGCCATTAGTGTAGTGGGATTTAGACAATTGATGGAGGTAGTGTGTCCCTGGTTCCAAATCCCGTCTAGATTCCACTTCACTAGGCAGGCGACACAGAGACTGTACAGAAACATCAGAAAAAGTGTCCTCAGTGTCCTGAAAAATGCGGTTGTACCCAATGTCCACTTAACCACGGACATGTGGAACAGGGCAAACTAAGGACTATATGACTGTGACAGCCAACTGGGTAGATGTATCACCTTATGCAGAAACAATAGCAGCGTCACCAGTAGCAGCATCTCAGAACGCCAGCTCGTTCCAAGGCAGGCTACGCTGTGTATCACCGGTTTCAGTAAGAGGCTGTTATGATCTGGGTTGTTTGTGGACCCGGGGTGGTAGCAGGAGCAATCACAGAAGCAGATTTGAAAATAAAACTAGGATTTTTAATAAGTGCTTGAGTAGACATATAATGTGGCAGTAAATAAAAGTCCAGGAATATATAAATGTGCACAAGAGTTCTGTGGTGTGAGTAAAAGGGTTAATGTCCAAGTAGAAACAATTAGAGCTGTCCAGGTGTGCAGGTAGTGAAACTGAAAATAATCAAACCAGGTATGCAGGTAGTGAACTGAAGCGCAGGATGTCAGCAGGCTCAGGCACTCAGGTATGGGCAAGAGTGATGGAGGAAGCGGGGTAGTCCAGTGGGAGCTAGGAGCTGACAGGCAGACTGGCAGACAGCGAATTCACAGGAACAGGATAAGCACAGAGAACTCCCTTTCAGCTAGGCTAAGATACACGTTGCACTGGCAAAGAAGGAAGGCACTGACCCTTCCTAAATACCCCATGCCGTGCTGTTACTGGCCGGAGGGAACATGTGATTCACCAGGATTGGCCAGCCGCATCACATGGCCAGAAGGCAAGATGGCGGCGCCCATGCCAAACGGAATGGAGATGCCGCCAGGCCTTACCAGCGCAGAGTGACAACAGGCCCGCACAACAATGCGCGCAGCCAAAGCCCCCCACCAGACACCAGCTCTGCCACCAGACAGCCTGCGCCATAATGACCTCACAGGTAACACTCGCCTAGCTCCATGCTGAAATACCATGTCCGTGATAGAGGCACACCGTCGACAACCTCTTAGAGAAACTGAGGGAAATCATCGCCCAGTGGCTTTCCCCACTTAGACTTTCCTGGGGATTTGTGATATCTGACAACACCACCAATATTGTGCGGGCATTACATCTGGGCAAATTCCAGCACATCCCATTTTTTGCTTACACAATATATTTGGTGGTGCAGAATTTTCTGAAAAGTGACAGGGGCGTGCAGGAGATGCTTTGGGTGGCCCAAAAAATTTCTGCCCACTTTCGCCATTCAGCGACTGCGTGCCGAAGACTGGAGTGCCAGCAAACACTCTTGAACCTGCCCCACCATCACCTGAAGCAAGAGGTTGTGACACAGTGGAACTCAACCCTCTATATGCTTCAGAGGATGGAGGAGCAGCAAAATGCCATTCAAGCCTATACATCCACCTATGACATAGGCAAAGGAGGGGGTATGCACCTGACTCAAGCGCAGTGTAGAATGATTTCCGTGTTGTGCAAGGTTCTCCAGCCCTTCGAACTTGCCACATGTGAAGTCAGTTCAGACACTGCCAGCTTGAGTCAGGTCATTCCCCTCATCAGGCTTTTGCAGAAGCAGCTGGAGAAAGTGAAGGAGGAGCTAAGACGGAGCAATTCCACTCGGCATGTGGGACTTGTGGATGAAGTCCTTCATTCACTTTGCCAGGATTCCAGGGTGGTCAATCTGTTGAAATCAGACCACTACATTTTGGCCAACGTGCTCGATCCTAGGTTTAAAGCCTATGTGGTGTCTCTCTTTCCAGCCAACACAAGCCTGCAGAGGTGCAAAGACCTGCTGGTGAAAACCCTGTCAGCTGAAGCGGAAAGTGACACTTCAACAGCTCCTTCTTCAATTCCCCGCGCAACTGGGGCTGTCAAGGAAAAAACTTAGGTATTCTAAGCAACCCGCTGGCGGTGATGCAGGGCAGGCAGGACCAAGTTTGGACATCTGGTCTGGACTGAAGGACCTGGCAACAATTTCTGATATGTCTACTGTCACTGCATATGATACTGTCACCATTGACAGAATGGTGGAGGATTACATCGGTGACAGCATCCAAGTAGGCATGTCAGACAGCCCGTACCTGTACTGGGGGGAGCGATCACACTGATCGCACCCTCCTGGCTTTGCGCTAGGCTGGAGGGGCTCAGAGCACCCCCGTCGCCAGCGCGCAGCTGACATTTTTAATTTTACTCGAAGGGGGCGTGTCCACGCCTCCCACGATTAGGCCACGCTCCCTGTTACCTGGGCCTGCCACGGCTCTTGGCAGGCCTGGTGGTTATAGGTTTGACAAACGCAGGCGTGTCTGTCCGTTTACACAACATTGCATGGACATGCATAAATTAGCCACCATACGCAGGTTGACTACTAATTGCGTGTGACAAGGTTACCAATTTCTGAGTAAGGTCTGACCTGTTGTAATTGTGCATAAGGGGCCTATGTTATGCAATGTTGCCGATGTATATGTAGAACTGAAAGGTATTACGGATGTGAGATAGTGGTAGTGGGTGTCTCTATGCTGGCTGTTGACGGCATTGCAATAGCATTCATTAGCATATTTTTGCAGTGGATCTGTGTGCATAAATGCAGCTGCAATGCCAATAGCGATCCGTAGTGAATCAGACCCAGAATCCCAATGACTGGGATTCCGGCATTCAAAATGCCGACACCGAAATCCCAACATTTATCCGGCATCAGCATCCCGACCACCAGGATCCTGAAGTTAGGTACTGGGGTAAGGGGAAGGGTTAGGGTTAGGCACTAGGGGGAGGATTGGGTTTAGAATGCTGGGGAGGTTAGGTTTTGGCTGCAGGGAGGAAAGGTTAGGTTTATGCACTAGGGGGGAGGTTAGGTTTAGGCTGCCAGGAGGGAAGTTTAGGGTTGGGGGCAGGGTTATGGGTTAGGTTATGCTTATTTACTTCTAGGCATCTGGATTGTAACCTGGTCGGGATGCCGCAACAGGATTCTGACCACCAGGATCCTGACCACCAGCATCCCATACCTATCCCGTGACAGAGCAAAGGAACAAACACATGGTAGTTTATAAAATAATATAGCAGATCTAGGAAATATAGTGACTCTGCAGAGGCAGACAGAATGGCAATTTAATATAAATGAATCAATGCTATAGAATGCTTTCATTATTAAGAATTATATCAGAGGCCAGAGGCCAGCAGAAGGTAAAAGCATTGATTGATTTATTAATTGATTGATTAATGATTAATAGTGTTAATTCGTTTTAAAGAATGAACAATAACGATAGAGAAATGCAGAGCACTATTAAAAAACAAGCATCCAAAATTCCAATGACGTCGATTAATAGATTTATTGATTAATTCATTGATTACAGAATATAGCCATAAATTTAAAATAATCAAATCATTAAAAACAAGAATCCAAAAGAGATTGATTGATTGATTGATTGATTGATTGATTGATTACAACTATGACTATGAAAATGTAAAAAGTGAACAAACCACTAAAAAAAAGAATTGCAATGAGATTGATGATTAATTGATTGATTAGTGTTAATAATTTAACTATAAATTAAAAGTAAAGTCAAGGGGAGAGACCGGCACTAGGGACAAGGTAAGTATGTAGTGTGAGTGCAGGTGAGTGTGAGTGAGTGAATATTTTAGACATGAAAAAAAATATTTTTTTTGCTGTTGTTTGGGGAAAATCTCAAAACAAAGAGGTTCCCTTCACTCTTCTGTGTAAAATGGTGCCTGGTTATGAGGCAGAGACTTGTATGTACGATCCAAAACACACAAGATCTGACTCCAGGAAGATGACGATTTGCTTTGTTTTGGGAATTGAACTTTGTGGGAAGACCCGAGTCAGGACTCATAAACACTCGTAACCCCTGAGGTCGGGTGTGTTTAGTTTCCAGAAAAACCAAACTGCTCATCTGTAACTGAACTTGTGCTATGTATCACTGCTGTGTATCACTGCTATTACCAGCTTAATACCCTACACCCCTAACAACATGTTCTACATTTCTGCTTCTCTGGACTGTCATTCCTGATTTCCATGAACAATGTTAGCATAATGTGTAATTTGACATCAAGTTTTCTGATTTGTTTTTATTTATCTGACCTTATTTCTCCACAACATTCCTTTAAAACTTTGCAAATCTGTGTATGTGCAGTCTGCCTTTTCCAAAGTTGTTCAATGATCCCTACAAGTTTCCTTCTGCAGAGATGAGAATAAAGTCTATTGGGTAAAAAAAAAAATATTTACTTTGAGTTTATGGAGGAGAAATAAATATATTCACTATTACAGTTAACTGTACTTAACTTTAACTTTCCCAGTGCTTTAAATGATTTCATGCTGATACACTTCTATAGGATCAGGTGTTTCAATATGTGTCTGCATTCTGCAGCAATCATCTGTAAAAATAAAGAAAAAAGTTTTTATACAGGTTAAAATAAAACTATTCAGAGTTTTCAAGAGAAATATAGAGTTCCACATTAACATTTTATGGTCAAAAGAAAAAAATAATGTTTCATTTATTTGATTCCTACTTGACCCTATTTCTCATCTTGTGGCCCTATAGTTGCACAGAGTCAATCATCTTATTTTTAACACTGCACTTTTCACTTTTTTTTGTTCTAGAACAATGATTTCTATATTATACCACTATACACATTTGTATCATGACAAACTAGACAAGGTAACACAAAGTGGGTGTACTTTCTATATTTGATAAAGTTTCTTCAGTTTTCTTTTTTCCTTGTGGCAAGTCAGACTACTTCTCCTGAATCTGCTCCTTTATTTATTTTTTTCCTGAATTTACTTTCTGGGACATCAGTCACTCTCTACACAATTCATTCCTTTCTGTAAATGGATTTAGCATATAGTGTCTACACAATCAAAATCTAACTAATAAAGGATATGAACCATCACTTCCTCTCCCTAATAGTCATGGCTGAGGCTTTTTAAACAATACTACGGGATTTCTAGACCTCCTTTCTCCAACTTTCTCTTCATCTGTTGACAGTGACTTTCCAACAACCTAACCTACCTCTCCAATCCCCTCAAGAATAGAGTATCTGACTGCACGGCACACTCTAACAAGCCCACCACCTTCTTCACCAGACATCATGTCTCCACAGGGTTTTGCCATGCATTTCTTCCTTATATGAGTATCTGGTGGATATCAGCCAGGAGACAGGACTGTTTGTTTTTGGTGCAATGTTGCGCACAAACCTTCATTCATGATCAGCAGCCATCTACTAATCACAGAGTTGTCTTAACAGCAGTGTGGGCCCTGGACAAAGCAATGCACTGGGGCCCCTACCCACCCATTCACGGGAAAAAATTGTAAATGGTCAATAAAATTAAATCCTCCTGCATGCCCATCAGACCTCCCACGGGATGCAATCGTAAGTCCGACAGCCGGCTTCCTGACTGCTTTATCCCGACAGGCATCAAAATCTAGATGCCTGTCATTTTTCCGATGCCGGGCACCATGAGTGGACAGCCGTGAGGGGGAGGGTTAGGTTTAGAGCTCCCGGGGGTGACTTAGGGTTAGGCACCCACACAGGACAGTTAGGGTTAGGCTAAGGGGAGGGAGGGTTAGGGTTAGGCACCCCCAGGGGGAGGTTAGGGTTAGGCACCCCTAAGGAGGGTTAGGGTGTTAGGTTAGGTTAGTAAGTACTCACCTATGGATGATCGGGATTTCCAGCGCTGTCGGGCTGCCGCTGCCGGGATCTCTTCATTTGTCTGCCTGATGCTGCCGGGATTTGAACTCCCGGCCATGCGGCTGGCAGTATTTCATACCGCTTCCCCTCCCACACATGCAGAGAGACTCTGTCTGACTGGTCTGAAGCCAGCGGCTGAAGTGAAACTGGGACTGAGGTGAATACTCGTCACCAGGGGGGGGGGCGGATTAGAGGTTAGATCAGAATAAAGTGCACAGGTGGCCGGCTTATAAAAAATCACAGATTTACCAACTGGCCGCGGCTGCAGGGGGGCTGGTTGGCAGGCCCCTACAAGCTTTGGGGCCTTGGGCAACTGCCCAACAAGCCCAATGGAAGAGATGGCCCTGACTAATCAGGATGTTACCAATTTCAAGATCTTTCCATTTTTGAGTGAACATGCTTCTTGATCTGGTAAGGGGCTGTTATGTTATCATACAATTATGAATATATGGGGCATATATGGATAAATTAAAGGATTGTGAAATGTGCATCACTATTCTTTTTTGTCTATTTGTGATTTGTTGCATTAATGTTCATTCTCAAATACATTCCCAATGCTATAATGTTGTCTTGTGTCTAGAACATAACTTAAAAGTACACATGAACTCAAACATTAAACCTTTGAAAAAACACTGTACTGCTCCACATGCTGTTATATACCTACTATGTATAATTAATTGGACATGTATGCAGGGCCGAAACTAGGATTTTTGGCACCCAAGGCAAGACAGTAATTTGGCGCCCCCCCCCCCCCCGCCCATCATAAGATGGCCTTCTCTGACATTAATTTAATAGCCATCCCTTAAAAATATTAGTTAAGGTTTCTTAAATAAAACCATCAAATGTCCAAATAATTTTATTATAATTACAATTATCGACAGCACAAACATATTCTATAGATTGAAGGCTTGCGAGCAGGGCCCTCTTACCTTTATGTCTGTCTCTTACAACCCAGTCTTGTTCCATTAATGTTGTTTCAAATTGTAAAGCACAACGGAATATGCTGCGCTATATATGAAACTGTTAATAAAAAATTACACATAATGCCACATATTCTAATGCCCTTTACACATAATGCCACATATTCTATTGCCCTTTACACATAATGATCCATATTGTAATGCCCTTTACACATAATGTTACATATTATAATGCCATTTACACGTAATGCCCCCCCTGCAGCAGTGCCTCTATAGTAATGCCCCCTGCAGCAGTGCCCCTATAGTAATGCCCCCTGTAGTAGTATCCTTATAGTAATTCCCACAGTAGCAGTACCCCTATAGTAATTCCCCCTCCAGCAGTGCCCCTATAGTAATGCCCAATGAGGTAATGTCCCCTGCAGCAGTGCCCCTATAGTAATGCCCAGGGCCGTAGCTAGGGTAGTGCGGCCTGTGCCATTGAACAGGGCACCACAGGTCAGGGGGTGCTGTTTGGGCCTGTCAAATTTCTGTTTATTATCATTCTTGCTTGTAGCTTCCTCTTATTTCATCCCCAGCATCTCCTGGCCTCTCCTATCTCTTCCCTGACCCTTCCCCATGAAGCAATGGCCCTTTATTGGGTGCATTATGTCCCTTTGAAAAATGAGGGGGGCGCCAATGCTCTTTCCTGCACAGGGCACCAAAAAAGTCTAGTTACGGCTCTGGTAATGCCCCCTGAGGTAATGTCCCCATAGTAATGTCCCATGCAGCAGTGCCCCTATAATAATGCCCCCTTCAGCAGTGCCCCTATAGTAATGCCCCCTGAGGTAATGTCCCCATAATAATGCTCCCTGTAGTGCCGCTTTCACAGGAAAACAAACAAATTATACTTACCTTAAACCCCGCTGCTGAGTCCACCATCATCTGGTCCACCTGGCTGCACCTTGGAACTATGGGTGAGACATCATGACATCTCTTCCATAGTGCCCATGTAGGGAGCTGGAAGTTGGAGTTCAGGAGAGAACTCTAGCATCCGGCTACCACTGTGCTGCAATGAAGGAGCAGGGCCCCCGCTGGTAATAAAATCCCAGCGGGCGTCTGGCAAATGGAGCCTCCCTGCGGCATCGGGTGCTGGGTTCAGCGACTCTGTCAGATGCAGGGGCTATGGGCCCCTGGTCCGGCACCCAGTGCTCACGCACCCCCAGCCCTCCCCTAGTTTCGGTCCTGATGTATGGAATTCATGTTGTTGGCTAAATGTTGCATGCTTTATATGGGTGGACCTATTGTATACCCATCAGACAACGCAGTATTGCTTTAAAAACCTGTTGTGCTTATTGTTATTGTTGTATAAATTCAAACAACATTATATTTTGACAGAAAATCTGGCACATTTATTGCACTGGCTCCTCCTGCCATTCCACAGTCCTAACTCCACTGCAAAAGGTCAGGTAATGTTCTCTAATATGCCTCACCTGTTCTGTGTGACCTCAATAGAAAGTGAGCATACTAGAGAAAATGGACCTCATTCAGACCCGCTCACAAGCACTGAGCGCTCGCAAGCAGGTCGATGTTTAAGCCCTGCGCACGCACAGCGGCCGCACTGTGCGTGTGCAAGCCCCGGAGCAAGAGAAAAATTCTCTGGCTCCGGCGTTCACTGCAAAAAGGCGGCTGTTGATGTTGATCGACAGCTCGCCCCGTTTTGTAGGCGTGGCAGGGGGGTGGTTTCACAAATGGAGGTGTTCCTTAAGGAACGCCTGCCATTTTGTGGGTGGCCGCACTGACATAAGCAGTGATGTCAGTTGGGAGCTTCCTGCTCAATCAGAGAAGGAAGCTCCATGGGGCATGCAGTTGCCGAGACACAACCTTAGAGTCTCGTCGCAAGCCCCGATGGTCACGATGGTCTTGACCATCGTGACCATCAACCTGGTCGGTCGCTAAAGCTGTGGGTGGTAACCCACAGCTTAGCTAGCGACCAGGAGGCCGCACTTCAAAATACAAGCAGCCACCCACATTCAGAACGAGCGCTCGCATTTTGCAAGCGCCTCTGAATGAGGGCCCTTGTATGACCATTTGTTTGCTATTGGAGTGTGTGTGTATATGCAAATGTGTGTGTATATGCAATTTGAAAAGTGCTCATGTATTTTGCATAATATTGTTTAGTTCAGCTTTTAAGGTGCTAGTGAAGTGTTAACCAATGTATTGCCTAGTGATAAATTGCTTGACATATGCAATGCTATGTATTGCCTCAATATATGAAACTTGCTGAAAAAATTATTTTGTTAAGAGACCACATCCAAAGGGTAAAGGCCCCCATACACGGTGCGATATAGTAGCAGATCCGACGGATTGGAACGATATCGCTGCTATATCATTCTGTGTGTGGGGATGATATTGGCCATTGCGCGCTCCCGTGGGATAGTACATTGCTCCTCCAGATCTTTATGCATGTTCAGTTGATCTGGGGGAGCGTTGTATGTTCCTATGCAGCGCTATGTGGGTAAGGGGGGTGCCGGCATATCGGGCGGTCGGCCATCCGATCGCTCCGTGTGTGGGGACTGCACCTATATGTCGGCCATCGGATCAGCCATCACGTCGCATATCACACCGTGGCTTACGGACTAAAGCTCATTAATTTCCATTTGCTTTGTTTTATTCCACCATCTACTGAAGTCTATAAATAATCCTATAAAACTTTACATTTAGTAATTTGTCCTAATAAATGTGCTGGGGTGGCATCTGCAGTTCATATTGTTATAAGAGGGCCTGATTCAGCATGGAACGCACCTGCTAATACGCACGCAATCAGTCGATTAATTTGCACTGTGCATGCACGTGCATCGCAGCGCTTGTGCGCGAACCAAATGCTGCAGTCAGAACTGCGTACGCATAGGCTACACAGACGCATAATAGAGTGATTGACAGGAAGTGCCATTTGTGGGTGGTGACGGTGGGGTGGCCGTGCGAACGCAGACGTGCCATTGCATTTCAATGTTGTTGCATGGGCGTGCATAAATTATCTAGTGTGAAACCAGATGCCTCCTGAGGGCTTAAAGCATGTACTGAAGTTAGCAATTAGTGAGTGAGGTCTGGGCTTCCTTAACTGTGCGTCTGGGTCCAATGTTACTCGATGTTACCGATTGTCTCGCTATGTTGCCCTAGTATACTGATGTGAGTAAGGGGAAGTGGGCGTCCTTATGTCAGGCTGCGTTCGCATTGTGAATGCACTCATTTAAATATCACAGCTGATATTAGCAACTGCGGTGCATGCGTTTAAGCAGAATTGTGATCTGTTGGGAGTCAGGCCCAGATTGATTTAGTAGCAAGCAAGGTGTTTCCAGAATCTCCTACTAGTGGGCCTGATTCAGAGCCGCTCGTAAGTGGCCGCTCGTTCACTCCGAGCAATGTTCGCACATCTTCACATGCGTATGGGTCGTAATGTACATGCGCCAACCAGTCATTGCGGTCGGAAATCGTGTGTTCGCAAAATAGCGAGTGCCTGCTAATTTGAGTGACAGGATGAGGCGTTTGTGGGTGGTAACAGGGGAAGGTGCTTGAAAACGGGGAGTGGAGATCCGAACGCAGGCGTGCCAAACGGTCAAAATGGGCGTTTTAAGGGTGTGCATAATTAACAAAGCAGCGTCATCGACCACGTCACTTGCTTGATTCTTAGCCTGAACTGTTCGCATGATTGTGGTAGGAAAATCCAACCACAAGCACTGCGAGCAATTCAGATGCCTTTCGATGTACTCGATTAATCAAATAAATAACGGAGATGACGTAGGATGCGAGCGGCCAGGGGGCGTCTTTACAAAATAGCGAGCGCATGTTTCGTTCGGTCGCTCAGATATAGAGGCGTCAACAGACAGCAAAGAGTGAGCGCTCAATTTAAATAGCCGGCCCCTTTTTCTGACCGAGAGAGTGCAAATAGCGTCCGGCTTTGAATCAGGCCCAGTATTCATTGTCCAGGATACTCCCCAGACGAACTAAGCCATGATTCGGTTGGAAGCACTGTTTTAAGATTACAGAAGTGAGAAGTACCTGCAGTGCCAGATTAAGGTTTCCGGGGCTCCTGGGCAACAAACTTGTGGGTGCCCCTCTCAGTGTTCAAAGATCTATATATATATATATATATATATATTATATATATAAATATACTGTGTGTGCATGTGTATGTATATGTATTGTGATAGGTCCATTGGTAAAGTGGTCTGTGGCAGGTACATTTGTCCCAGATTCCTGTCTTATGTGTTTTAAACCCCCAGGAAAAAGTCTGCAGTGTAGCAGGCTTGAGTTTCGGCTTTTTGAAAAGCCGGTTTGGGACCTGGGGGTTGTGGGTGAGAGGAGAGGGAGGGCTCCACCCACGGCCACTCCAGGTTTTGGTTCTCTTAGCCTGGTAACAGGCTTGTTAGGGTTTCCACCTGAGAGTGGCCAATATAAGCCTAGTGTGTTTAGGGCTGATTGTCTCACCTGGGAGAGCAGACAGGGAGTTTGCTCAGAGACACTTGAAAACCTATCCGTGAGTGTTGTGCTGTGCTTTTGTTGCTGGTGAGGGCATTAGGCCCTGCCAGGTTCTGGTAGTGAGGGAACTACCTGTGAAGTTAGTGCCCCGACAGGGCTAGGATTTATGTTTATGTTTTCTTTATGTTGTTTCTGATATTGTACAATAAAGACTGGCGCCGACCAGCTTGTACTTGCATCCAGTCTGGCGTACTGTTTCCCAGCTGCTGTGTGTGAAAGGAAGGAGTCCTCTACCCAGGAGAGGGACCCCCTAACCTAACTGTGTCACAGTATATATATATATATATATATATATATATATACATATATATATATATATACAAACAGTGTGTGTATAATATATACATACTGTATATATATATATATATATATATTTATATATTATTTAATAGTGTGCCCCCCTCAATACGTAAACCAGCCCAGCAGCACCACGCTTAGAGAAAAAAACATTAATTGACTCACCCTTCTTGAAAACTTGCAGTTTGCAGTGGGTCAGGGCAATCTGACAGCAGCAGCGACCCGTGGCAGCAGGTGCAGCTCCTGTCTTCTCACCTGCATGGGCTTCAGGCAGAGTTCAGATGTGGCTGTTGAGTGGGTGGGCTAGAGTGGGGCTGCACAGCTTGACCTCTGACGTCACGCCCGCACTGCCATACAGCTCAACACACAGCCTGCCCGGTATCCGGAGCAGCACCGCGCTCTGAGCCCAAGTGCTCAGCTCTGCCCGGCTGCAGTCACCATATGAACTGACTGCTGAGGAAGACCACAGCGGAGACAGCTAAATGCTGCCAGTCTTAGCAGCATTGGCAGGGGACAGTGTGTGGGGGCCCGGGACAAGTGCCCGTCTCCTTTCCTATAATCTGGCCCTGAGTATCTGCTTTAGTCAATTACCATAGACCCTCACAATGCACATCATAGTAAAGAGGTGTTACACATTAATCTTGAAAATCTCACAGAAATCATCATTTGTAACTGTTTTACCTCAGTAAAAAACACCAAAAAAATACATTAAATGTAGTGATCAGCGGTTCGGATTCCTTGGATTCCGATCCCGCCCAAAAATTGGGAATCAGAGCCAATCCAAGCAGCGGCTCAGGTCTTCCCACCTGACTCGGATTCCACTTTGAGACAAACTACTTTATATAGAAAAAAAAACCTGTGAGAATCCGAAGCCATGTATGCTGCACTTAATTCTGCTGTATAGGCTGTGCGGTGATCAGACTCACAAGTGGCTGTGCTGCTTAGTGAAGCATCCTTTTGTATGCTGTGCTGTACTCTACTGTATAAGCTGTATCCACACTCACAAGTCACAAGTGGCTGTGCTGCTTAGTCAATGTATATAGGGGGTGCACGCTTCTGTATGCTGTGCTGTACTCTGCTGTATAGGCTGTGTCGAGACTCACAAGTCACAAGAGGCTGTGCTGCTTAGTCAATGTGTATAGGAGATGCTGTGCTGTGTCCATCAGTAAGACATTCACAAGCATATATAAACCCTATGACTCCACACAGTTTGAATAGAGCCACACCTACAACATCCAAAAATTAAAATAAATAATAATTGTACTGTTTTTACTGTTTGGTGCACTTTGTTCAAGTGCAAATATAAGTCCTATGGCTCCAGTCCATGCTGGACTAGAGCTTCACCATCAAAAAAAAATAAAAAAATTATGGTAATTGTATTGTTTATACAGTTTGGTGCACTTTTTTCATGTGCATATATAAGCCCTGTGGCTCCAATTCACTCAGTAATAGAACTGCGCCATAAAAAAAATTAAATAATTGTATTGTTTGTACTGTTTGGTGTGTTTTTTTCACGTGCATATATAAGCCATGTGGCTCCAGTCCACGCAAGAATAGAGCTGTGACATCAAAAGACTAAATTAAACAATTGTACTGTTTGGTGTACTTTGTTCACATGCAATATAAGGCAAGCCCCGCGGCTCCAGTCCCCACAGGAATAGAGCTGCACTATAAAAAAATAAATTAAATTATTATATTTATAAGTATTGTTTGTACTGTTTGGTGCTCTTTGTTCACGTGCATATATAAGCCCTGTGGCTCCAGTCCACTCAGGAATAGAGCTGTGACTGTTGGTGTGCTTTGTTCACGTGCACACATAAGCCCTGTGACTCCACGCAGTGTGAGCTATGTGCCATGTTTGAAGTTGAACTGCCACATGTTTGTGCTGCCCACTGCTGTCACTTAGCTTAGTTAGCCAACTAGATCGGTGCAACCGTTGGCCTAAACTGGATGAAAACAATACTGTGAACTGTGATGTGGTCAAAATTTACTGGAAATGAGTGGAAATTAATGTTATTGAAGTTAATAATACTCTAGGATTAAACAAAGGCTCAAATTATGTGATTTAAGCTTTTTTTGTCAAGTTTTGAAAAAAAAAACAAAACAAAAACCAGTCACAGTGTTTTGGAAAACCAAAACTGGCTGACAAATTATAATCAAAACAAGCAAAAATGGTCCAGCACACATCTCTGATTAAAAGCCAAGGTTTGTACAGTACTAAGCTTACAGTTTTTAGGTGATCTTGATTTATTCAGAAGCTATTTTCACTCTGTCAACTCCTGCAGGTCCATAGATAATCAATTTGTTGAAATGGAAGGGACTGGGCAAACAAGTAACCCATTTGATCATTTAACAACTAGAGTGTTAAGAGCCATTGTGACAGCTCATATCTGCTACAGGTTCTGGCCAGAGATGAAAGGGCTAACAGGCAAGGACAGCCACAATGAGGCTTGGTCCAGGCTGATTGCTCCCAGCTGGGAAGCCTCTTTGAACATGCAGCACTGATAGGATTGGCTCTGACTACTGCATAGAGCAGCCAGCCCATTCCTGCCTTGCCGGAGATAGTTTCTTGTGGAAGTTGTGATATCCTGTCCCTGTTCCTGTATCTGCTGTTTGGTATTCCTGGTTCCTGTCCTGGCTCTGCCTTGCATTACCTGTACAGTATACCTGCAACATTCATTGTGCTGCAAATCCAATCTGCAAGCCATTTGTGTTGTGTACTGTTGCTATTCCATCCTGAAATATATGTGCATATCTCTTGCTGCTATATTACTCTGCAAAACACACACTGATTAATATATTGCTATTCCATTCTGCATTATATGATATCAAGTATGGGGTGTTGCCAGGCGCTCACTTCGGCCTTATTTTTTTGTTGTTGTTGACATTACTTAAGGGGGCAGCAAATTCAATAGTGGAATTCCCCTTTTTTTCCTCTAATTAATATGAGGTTGGTGGCTATATGTGTGCAACATATACCATAGGACTGCGCCTGCATGCACTTATGGGTGTGTGAAGTTGCCAAAAAGAGTAGTTCGTGTACTATGCTTATAAGTAGGTGTACCAATACCAGGAAGAATAACACTGTAAGTATTTAATGTCTAAACCCCTTTATTAGAGTCACAATGCTTTGGGAAGAGGGTAAAAATTCACAGTAGTGATTAATGTATATGCAGAGGTGGAGATTGATTGGGATAAACCACCAATGGGTAAGCGGTAGATGCCCCTGATGGTTGGTAGTATTGGGGTTAGGGGTGTGCACCGGCCACTTTTCGTGTTTTGTGTTTTGGTTTTGGATCTGGATCTTTCTTCGTGTTTTAGATCTGGATTGGTTTTGCCAAAACCACCCTTCCGTGTTTTGGGTTCTGGGTTTTGTGTTTTGGATCTGTATTTTTTTTTAAAAAAGCATAAAAACAGCTAAAATCACAGAAATTGTGGGTTTTTCTGCTCCTATGCTATTATTAACCTCAATAACCTTAATATCCACTCATTTACAGTCTATTCTGAACACCTCACACCTCACAATAGTATTTTTATGTCCAAAAGGTTGCACCGAGGTAGCTGGATGACTATGCTAAGAGATACGAGTGGGCGGCACAAACACATGGTCCATCTAGGAGTGGCACTGCAGTGGCAGACAGGATGGCAGTTTGAAAAACTAGGCCCCAAACTATACATAATTCAAAAAAAAAAAAGAGGTGCAAGATGGAATTTTCCTTGGGGCCTCCCACCCACCCTTATGTTGTATAAACAGGACATGCACACTTTAACAAACTAAACATTTCAGCGCCAGGGTCTGCCACACGACTGTGGCTGAAATGATTGGTTCGTTTGGGCCCCCACAAAACAAGCTGGCAATTAATCTGTCCCTGCACAAACTGGCTCTACGAAGGCAAGATGTCGTCCTCATCCTCCTCATCCACCAATTCCTCACCCTCTTCAGTGTTGTGTACATCCTCATCCTCACAGAGTATTAATTCGTCCCCGCTGGAATCCACAACCACATGGCCCTCTGTACGTTCTGGAGGCTGGTCTCCCTGGAAGAGTTGATAATTCATTTTATGAACTTCATCTTCTCCACATTTTGTGGAAGCAACCTCCTACGCCTTTCGCTGACAAGGTTCCCGGCTGCACTAAACACTCTTTCGGAGTACACACTGGAGGGGGGGCAACTCAGGTAAAATAGAGCCAGTTTGTACAGGGACCTCCAAATTGCTTCTTTTTCCTGCCAGTACAGGTACGGACTGTCTGACATGCCTACTCGGATGCTGTCACCGATGTAATCCTTTAACAGACAGACGCACGCTTGTCGCTGCTACTTTGAGGATGCAAGTGCGGCTACATCGCACACAAGTCACAAACACATTAAAAAAATAGTTTTTTATTTTTTGGAGCACTTTGAGGGTTACACCACCCTTTAACAGACAGACGCACGCTTGTCGCTGCTGCTTTGAGGATGCAAGTGCGGCTACAGCCCACACAATTCACAAAGACAGCAAAAAGAAGAATATTTTTATTGTTTGTGTAGCACACTTTGAGGGTGTCACCACCCTTTAACAGACAGATGCACGCTTGTCGCTGCTGCAATGACGACAGTATCATATGCAGTGACAGTAGACTTGTCAGAAATTGTTGGCACGTCCTTCAGTCTGGACCAGGTGTCCAAACCAGCCCTTGACTTATGACACAGGCGCACGCTTGGCGCTGCTACTATGTTGATGCATGTGCGGCTACATCGCACACAAGTCACAAACACATTAAAAAAATAGTTTTTTATTTTTTGGAGCACTTTGAGGGTTACACCACCCTTTAACAGACAGACACACGCTTGTCGCTGCTGCATTGAGGATGCAAGTGCGGCTACAGCCCACACAATTCACAAAGACAGAAAAAAGAAGAATATTTTTATTGTTTGTGTAGCACACTTTGAGGGTGTCTCCACCCTTTAACAGACAGACACACGCTTGTCGCTGCTGCTTTGAGGAAGCAAGTGCGGCTACAGCCCACACAATTCACAAAGACAGAAAAAAGAACAATATTTTTATTGTTTGTGTAGCACACTTTGAGGGTGTCACCACCCTTTAACAGACAGACGCATGCTTGTCGCTGCTGCTTTAAGGATGCAGGTGCGGCTACAGCCCACACAATTCACAAACACAGAAAAAAAAGAACAATATTTTTATTGTTTGTGTAGCACACTTTGAGGGTGTCACCACCCTTTAACAGACAGACGCACGCTTGTCTCTGTTGCTTTGAGGAAGCAGGTGGAATCTAGACGGGATTTGGAACCGGGGACACACTACCTCCATCAATTGTCTAAATCCCACTGCACTAATGGCGGATACCGGACGCACGTCTAACACCAACATAGCAGTCAAGGCCTCAGTTATACGTTTTTCTTCAGGATGACTGCTGTCATACTTCATCCTCATCGCTAGTGACTGTTGGAGGGTCAATTGTTTAGTAAATGTAGTGATGTTCCTACTTCCTCTCTGGGATGATGAACAACTCCCAGCAGCAGCAACAGCACTAGGAGGAAGTGGTTCTTGATCTTTCCCTATTTTATTTTTATCGGAGAAAGTTTGGTTCTCCATTTATGTTATATTGATATATACGTGCGGCTAAAGCGCACACAAACACAGAAAATATTTTTTTATTTTTGCTGGAGAGTAGTGCACTTTGTGGATTACACCACCCTTTAAGAAATGAGCCAGCCGGCTCTTTACTTATGGGACACAGGCGCACGCTTGGCACTGCTCCTTTGTTGATGCACGTGCGGCTACTGCGCACACAATTCACAAACACAGAAAATAATTTTTTTTTTGGTTTGGACTGGAGTGTACTTTGGGGGTTACAGCACCCTTTAACGGTCAAGCCTGCCGGCCCTTTACTTATGACACAGGCGCATGCTTGGCTCTACTTTGTTGATGCACGTGCGGCTACTGCGCACACAATTCACAAACACAGAAAATATTTTTTTTTTGGTTTGGACTGGAGTGTACTTTGGGGGTTACAGCACCCTTTAACGGTCAAGCCCGCCGGCCCTTTACTTATGACACAGGCGTGCGCTTGGCACTACTTTGTTGATGCACGTGCGGCTTCTGCGCACACAATTAACAAACACAGAAAATATATTTTTTTTTGGTTTGGACTGGAGTGTACTTTGGGGGTTACAGCACCCTTTAACGGTCAAGCCAGCCGGCCCTTTACTTATGACACAGGAGCACGCTTGGCACTACTTTGTTGATGCACGTGCGGCTACTGCGCACACAATTCACAAACACAGAAAATATATTTTTTTGGGGTTTGGACTGGAGTGTACTTTGGGGGTTACAGCACCCTTTAACGGTCAAGCCAGCCGGCCCTTTACTTATGACACAGGAGTATGCTTGGCACTACTTTGTTGATGCATGTGCGGCTACTGCGCACACAATTCACAAACACAGAAAATATATATTTTTTTGGTTTGGACTGGAGTGTACTTTGGGGGTTACAGCACCCTTTAACGGTCAAGCCAGCCGGCCCTTTACTTATGACACAGGAGCACGCTTGGCACTACTTTGTTGATGCACGTGCGGCTACTGCGCACACAATTCACAAACACAGAAAATATTTTTTTTTTTGGTTTGGACTGGAGTGTACTTTGGGGGTTACAACACCCTTTAACGGTCAAGCCAGCCGGCCCTTTACTTATGACACAGGCGCACGCTTGGCACTACTTTGTTGATGCACGTGCGGCTACTGCGCACACAATTCACAAACACAGAAAATATTTTTTTTGGTTTGGACTGGAGTGTACTTTGGGGGTTACAGCACCCTTTAACGGTCAAGCCAGCCGGCCCTTTACTTATGACACAGGCGCACGCTTGGCACTACTTTGTTGATGCACGTGTGGCTACTGCGCACACAATTCACAAACACAGAAAATATATTATTTTTTTAGCACTTGGGGGGAGCACCCCTGATGGACAGAGCACCCCCTGGACAACACTACAGCACCCCTTTAGGACTGGGACACTGCACAGGACTTTGCAGTGGACACAGCCCCTATGGAGATCTGACTGCACAACACAGTCCAGCCAGCCCCTATGGACTTTGAAGTAGTGGACACAGCCCCTATTAACAACAGCAGCACAGCACAACACAGCCAGCCCCTATGGACTTTGAAGTAGTGGACAACAGCAGCACTACACTACACTACACAGCCCTAACTCCCACCCTCCCTCTTCACTGTCCACAGCTGAGTGAGAAAATGGCACCGACGCGGGTACCTTATATAGGATCCAAAACCCGCGAGACTCGGAAGGCGGGATGATGACGTTTTGCCTCGATTTCAGATCCGAGACAGGCGGGAAAAGTCGAGCCTGACTCGGATCGGACTCGGATCGGGGGGGCTCGGGGGGGTTCGGATTTCAGAAATCCGAACCCGCTCACCCCTAATTGGGGTAGAGAGAGATGTGTTGAAAAATGTTCTCTGTTAAAGTTTTGTATGTTTATGCTATCAGAGCCAAAATAATATACATTGGCATTGCCAGATAACTAATTGTTCATCTTTTAAACATAAAAAGAAGCAACACTTTAGTCTGGAACAACCTGTTTCCCCATATGAATCCACTTGGCCACTGTTCTTTCAAGCAGCAACTTATTTGTGGAGAAGCCCAGATGTGCACAGTACAACACTTCCCTTCCTGGGCTCCAGCTGCAATTATTTCACGCGCTGATGTGTTTCAATAATTGAAATGTGAAAATAATGCATTGTGTTCATTCACATTTTATTCTCACGGCAAAGAGCAGAGTCTCTGGGGAATAGACAATCTTTTCTGTCAAAGAGCTATCCATAAAACAGCTGTGATTTAAGATGTGGAGCAAACAGTTCAAGCTGAGTAAGTGCAACAGGTGCAATGAATGATGCCGAATATGTTATTTACAGCAATCTGTTTGAGTAAACTGGTCTGACAATTCTATGTTCTAAAAAATAAAATTGGTTTAAAACATTTACAGTGTTACAGAGTAAAGAAGAAATGTGCAGTATGTATGGTCTATGTAGGTCCTGAGGAGTATATGCTAAAGGTACAAAGAAGTGTTGGTTTGCCTGTATAATATATATGAATCTGAGCTATGTTCCTTATAGTAATATACAGTGTTTACAACTGAGAATAAAACTTGAGACTTGTTCACTTTATAAGAGCCTGGTAATACTACAGCCTAAAGATTTTAAATTGCGTAAGAAGCCTGCAACCACAGTGACAGACAAAACAGGCAATGGGTCTGGGAAGCGTTCAAGACATTGGGCTAGATTTATTATTTTCCGCGATTTGAATCCCGGAATTTTTAACAAACATAGTACGAAGTGCAAAACATGCCTGTTCTTTGCATTTAATATCATAAGTGTTTTAAATTTCAGAAAACTAAACTAGGGGTACATTTACTAAAGTGCGGGTTTTTAGAAGTTGAGATGTTGCCCATAGCAACCAATCAGATTCTGATTAACATTTATCTAGCACCTTCTAAAAGATAATAGCTAGAATCTGATTGCTTGCTATGGGCAACATCTCCACTTCTAAAAACCCGCAATTTAGTAAATTTACCCCTAAGAATCAGTCGCTTCACTCAACATAATTTTATCAATTTTGAACAGCTAGGGTGCCAAAGCATTATAACCTAATGTATATCAGACCATTCCACTTTACATAGTTGTCAGAATGAATATTTACCATGAAACAAAGAATTAAATTTTTCACCACCTCTTAACTGGTGCCGTTTGGGTCTCAATATATATATATATATATATATATATATATATATATATATACTGTGAACAGCATTGTATTAACTCAACGTTTAAGCGCTTTATTGCACCTTCATCAGGATTAGCATTACACAACACACAACACAATGCTTCACAGCGCCCCTAGTAATTTAGACACCCTAAAGATGTTATATTTTTTAACACACAAGTTTTATATTATTACAATTTTTTAACAGTGCCTAATGGCCCTGAACACACAACAAACTGCCCAAGTATAACTCGAGTGGTACCCTAATAGTGATATGTTATTTTTTTAACACACAATAATTATATTGTTAAAATATTTTAACTGTGTGTGAACGCACAAAAAAACTGCCACACAGGTTCCCTAGTATAAGCCAGTTGGCACCCTAATAGTAATGATGACGTTATAATAGTTGTTTTTTGTTTTATAAAAAAGTGCCCCAGTAGGTTTTAGTAAGTAACACAGTGCTGCAGTCCACTCCAATGCGTTTTTGTGCCTCATAGTGCTGCAGCAGCACACAGTGCCTCTACAGTGCCCATTAAACACAGCGCTCCTAATCTATTTTTTTTTTTTTAAAGTGCCCCAGTAGGCTTTTTATTAGTAACCAACACAATGCTGCAGTCCACTCCTATGGCTTTTTTTTGTGCCTCAAAGAGTGCCGCAGCAAGCCCATAGTACACAGTACCCCTGCTTTCAGTGCTCCTAATTATTTTTATATTTAGTACAAACAAACTAAGTGCCCCTATACTACCCACACCCTCTTCCTCTGGTCTCCAGTGTGAAATGGTACCTGATCATGAGTGAGGGACTTAAATATGTGATCCAAAATATGTGAGATCTGACACTGAAAAAATTCAATTTTGCTTTGTTTTGAGATCACAACTAGGCGGGATGACCCGAGCCCTGGCTCAGTTTGACTCGTAACGCCTAAGTTCAGGTGTGTTCAGATTCCAGGAATCTGAATTTGCACATCTCTAATTTTGATTGTCAACAAGCTAACTACATCCCCATGTGATAAAGACAGTCTCAATTAAAGCTGCCAAGACATTGGGAGACCTGGAGGGGTTTTGGTTAAGCCCTGTCATGGAGCTTTAACCTGTGAACATGGGGCATGGCATTGTGGTTATGCCCTACCTACTTTAGGGTGCCCCTAGTTCCAATATCCCTTTACCAAATACACTCTGATGATCCCCTGCAGTATCTTAGATGGTTGTTGAACATTTTAGCAATCTCATTTAATTTCTGATAAGTTTTTTGAAAAAAACATTTCATACATACAAAATCTCTGTATATTTTGTATAAATAAGCTCTACTGCTTCTGCACTTTTGCAAGGACATTGCTGAATATCTAAACTTCTTGCATAAAAAATATATTAACATACTGTATGTTTCTGAATCTGCAGTAGAAAATATTTGTTTGTTTACTTGTTTGCTTTCTCTCCAAGAAACAAAAGTGTGTTTGAGAACAAATGACATTTAGCATTCATTTGTCAAATGATAATATGAAGTAAAAAAGGAACATTGTCAGAATAAAATAATAGATGGAATAAATCATTGTTTCATATGAGTTGATTTTTCCTCAATTTATTCTGTTTGGTGTTTGCAAACACATGTTTCTGTTAATCAATGGGGTATAAATCAATTTTTCAAGCAAGTAAACTTAACAATACATTCCTACCTTGTAGTTCTTCATTTGTAGAGCCTCCTTTTTGAGTTAAAAATTTGCAGATTATACAGACCTGCAAAATTGAAGTAATTGAATATTGTCTGCAATTTGATGAATGATTATTTTGGTTTTTGCCTTCCTAGTTCCAAATGTGACCACCAAATTTCTCTATCATGCAAGGTTTTTTTTTCACATAGTGAATGCATAAATATGTGAAAATAGCTTAATAATATGTATTCTGGTTGAAACATATTTATTTGTAAAAAACGTTAAATATAGTTTTACAGTATGCACAAAATTATTAATAGAAATCCATTCTGACGTTGTAAAAAGCATTAAAAATAGTTTATGCACATTTACAAGTCCTTATACTGTTCTTTCCTTTTTCCACAAAGCTCCTTTTGGTACTTTTTCTCTTGTAAACAGCTTGCGGCTCTTCTCTGTGCAGCATCCAAAAGTAGTCCACAATCATGTTGACATTCCACCTACCCTGGTATCTGCATTCCATCTTCTTGATATCTTGACTAAGGGCCTGATTCAGACCCACTTGCGAGCGGCTGTCCGCTCGCAAGTGGGTTGATGGTGTGCACTGCGCATGCGCACGACGGAGGGAGCTCCGTCGTGCGCATGTGCGAGACGCGAGGAGCGAAGGACTTTCCTTCGCTCGTTGTGTCTGATCAAAGGGGGCGTGCTGTCGATGTTGATTGACAGCACGCCCCCTGTGGTGGGCGTGCCTGCCAGAAGGAGGCGTTCCCAAGGGAACGCCTACTGTCGAAAGCCGGCCCCACTGACATCACTAGTGATGTCAGTGGGAGTGATTTTGGCTCTGATAGAGCCAAAATCACTCCTGGCCTTGCGGTTGAGAAACTCAACCGCAGGCTTCTGCTTGCACTGGCGATGGTCGCGATGGTCAAGACCATTGCGACCATCATCCTGCACGCTCGTATAGGCTGTGGGTGGTGACCCACAGCTATACGAGCGTCCAGGAGGACGCTCCATATTTATGGAGGTGGACCCTGATTCAGAGCGAGCGCTCTGGTCAGAGCGTCCGGCTCTGAATCAGGGCCTAAATCTTTCCCTATGCTCTTCACTTAGAGCACCAAGATTTCTCGGGGACATAGTCTAAATGAGAATTCAGGAAGTGCACCTTTAAACTCATTCAGCAACTTAAGTCTTTGTATTTCATCAGTATGTCTTTCACAATACACTTAAAGTTAGGGTCCTCATTGTTCCCTAGAAATTTCTTTACAACTTCTTTGATACCTTCCAAGGGCTTTTTTTCAACTGTTTCCATTTTTTGCTGGAATTCTCTACTCTCCATGATGACTCATGGCGCGATGGGATTGAAATGCTGGTGACTGTTTAGGTGGTTCAAATCTTGACAGCAGATGCCCGACAGGATCAAGACCACGTCGGAGGCAGGTAAGTACCCTAACCTTCCCTGTCCCCCCACTAACCCTCACCCTCCCTTGGTGCCTAACCCTAACCTCCCCCTTAGTGCCTAACCCTAACCTACCCCAGGGGTGCCTTACCCTAACCCTCCCAGGGGGTGCCTAACTCTAACCTCTCCCTGGGGGTGCCTAACCCTAACCCTTCTCCCCTCCCCCTCCTTAACTCTACTAGATTCCCTGATGCTAACCCTCCCCCCAGCGGCTAATGCTAAGGGCGCACCAGACTTACCTTCATTCGGAATGTCGTCCTTGGTTTTGGATCTGTATTTTTTCTAAAAAAAATCATAAAAACAGCTAAAATCACATAATTTGGGCCTGTTTTTGTTCCTATTGTATTATTAACCTCCATATAATTTATTTCCCCTAATTTCCAGTCAATTATGACCACTTCACAGCTCACAATTTTGTTTTCATCCAGTTTAGGCCCAAAATTTGCACCAAGCTAGCTGTCTGACTAAGATAAGCGGTAGCAGTGGGTGGCACAAACTTGTGGCAGTTCAACTTCCAACATGGCACATCAGGATGCAAATGTTTTTATTATTCAAGAGGCCTGAGGCAGTTGGAGTATATATTTAGTTAAAGGCAGGGACAGGATGGGTTGATTGGTAGTAAATTGAATTTAATTTTGTGATTCCAAAGTGAATTTATGAGGGAGAAGGGGAGGCATTAATAAAAAATATATTACTATCTCACATCAGTCCTTGCCTTAGAAGAATCCTTGAGCACCATTCCTGCTGCTCCTGCTGGGAGTGGATTTTCATCCCAGAAGGGGACCAGAAAGACTTTTAGTAGTGCTTCCAAAACAATTGACTGTTAAATAATGCTTTGCAAAGATTCCACTTGAAAAGCATTTTCCAAACTAGTACAGGGACATTAAAAAAAACATAGTTAATGGCCTCCAAACTGCCATTGTACCCACTGTCCACTTACCCAGCACAGATGGACAAGTGGAACAGAGCAAATAAAAGATTTCAGATTTAAGGTCTTACATTGTGTCTTTCTTGCAAATCCTGCACCTGCTTCTGCTGCTAGGAGTGGATGTTCATCCCAGAACGGGACCAGGAAGAGTGCTTTCCAAAACAATTGACTGTTAAATAATCCCTTCCAAAGATTCCACTGGAAACTTATTCCCAACCTGTACAGATGGACAAGCGGAACAGAGCAAATGCAAGTTTTAAGATTTAGAGCCGTATTCAATAAGGGAGCGAAAAGTCCGTGCTGGACTTTTCGCTCCACAGTGGAGATTTTCCTGGGATAAAGTATTGGGCGCGTGCCCGGTTTATCCCCGTATTTAATTTTAAATCAGCGAAAACAGGACCCGGCGAATTGGGAGCTATGAAAAAATGGGAATTTTTTTAATTGAATACGGGCATAATTGAAACATGCAATAATGACGTCAACGGCGATAATTTATCACCGATTTTGACTTTTTGCAGTCTAATTGAATATCCCCCTTAAGGTTTAAGTTTTATGTTGTGTCTTTCTTGAGAATCCTTGAACACCATGCCTGCTTCTGGGAGTGGATTTTCATCCCAGAAGGGATGAAGAAGTTGTTTCTTCTTCCCAATGGACACATATCTGAAGAGATGTAAAGAGATGTTGATAAGCAAATTGTCAGCTCAAGTGGCACATGATGCAGCGATGGCTTCTCCTTCAGTTTCTCCAGCAAGTGCATCTGCTGAGAAAAAACTAAACTTTCAAAACACCCACTGGTGATGGAGTTGAGTCAACACAACTAAGTTTTGACATCTGTTTGGGTCAGAATTGCCTACAATTAATGACACCTCTGCCATGACTCCATCTGATATGGTCATCATTCAAAGAATGGTTGAGGACTATTTAAAAAATGTTAATGATAGCATCCAAATAGGCATGTCAGACAGTCCATTTGACTACTGGCAGGAAAAAAAGGTAATTTGGAGGCCCTTGCACAAACTGGCTTTGCTTTACTTGAGCTGCTCACTCTCCAGTGTGCACTTAGAAAGAGTTTTCACCACAGCCGGGAACCTTGTCAGTAATCGACCTATGAGACTACTTCCCCAAAATGTGGAAAAGATGATGTCCATCAAAATGAACTACAAATTCTATGAGAAAGACCTTTACTGTCAATTATGTGCAAAAATTATAGAGGCACCTGTAATGGTGGATCCATCGGGGACAAATTTAATATTGTGTGAAGAAGATGATGTATACATCACCCCAGATTATACCAGCACCCAAGACTATATAATCATCCCATCCTGTGTTGTGTATAAATTAAAGCTGCGCTCCCTGTTAGATTGGGGACTCATTGTCCACTTTAGTGGATGTGAGCTCCATTTTAGTCCATATCACCACACCCCCTACATATCTTATGACCTGGGCTACAGGAGGAGCAGCTGCACTCTGGAATACGGTTGCATTGAGTTGCCCCTCTGACTCACTGAAATTCAGGTAGAGGGGCCACAGGTAGGGAGTAGGGACACTATAATCAGAGAACACAGTTTTAGCTGCTTTATTCCATTTTTTAAACCATATCCTCTATATTCACCTTTTGAAAATATGTTTATGTGAATCTCAGCTGAGGCGTTTGTGATGTCATTATGTTTAATATATTATGCACGTTATTTAGCAGTTTGTTATGGTCTTGTATTCAACGTGTAGACTAATCATTTATTCATGAAAGTGAAAAGTTGCATTTTTTTATTGCTAACTTTGTGTTATAAAATTGTAAAATTGTGAAGTATCCACTTACAGTGTGACAAGATTTTTTTATGAACAAGAAAAGTATAACACACTGTGCTACCACTTACAGTGTGACAATATTTTTTACAAATTCACTGCTTTTCCACTTAGTGTCACAATATTTTTTATGAATACACTGCGTTTTCCACTGACAGTCACAATATTTTTTATGAATACACTGCATTTTCCACTTAGTGTGACAATATTTTTTACGAATACACTGCGATTTCCACTTACAGTGTGACAATATTTTTACTAATACACTGCTTTTTCCACTTACAGTTTGACAATATTTTTTACAAATACACTGCGTTTACACTTAGTGTCATAATATTTTTTATGAATACACAGCGTTTCTACTAAGTATGACAATATTTTTTTATGAATAAACTGCGTTTTCCACTTACAGTGTGACAATATTTTTATGAATACACTGCTTTTTCCACTTATAGTGTGATTTACAAATACACTGCATTTCCACTTACAGTGTCACAATATTTTTTACGAATACACTGCATTTTCCACTTACAGTGTGACAATATTTTTTATGAATACACTGCGTTTCCACTTAGTGTCATAATATTTTTTACGAATACACAGCATTTCCACTTAGTGTCACAATATTTTTTATGAGTACACTGCATTTTCCACTTACAGTGTTACAATATTTTTTATGACTACACTGTATTTCCACTCAGTGTGACAATATTTTTTACAAATTCACTGCATTTTCCACTTTCAGTGTGACAATATTTTTATACACTGCACTACCACTTACAGTGTCACAAACAATACGTGTATGAATATTACACTGTGGACTGATATACAGCGTCACAGTAATATATATATATATATATATATCTATTCTCCCAAACTGGCGGCACTCACGGGACTGATATCCAAAATATTCACAGACACTGCTGCCACAGCAGTCCAACGTTTCAGTTCATTTCAACTTTTGGACTGCTGTGGCAGCAGTATCTGTGAATATTTTGGATATCAGTCCCACGAGTGCCGCCAGTTTGGGAGAGTGTTCTAGTGAGTTTTGGAAGGCACCAGGGCAAGTCACGTATTAACTACCATTGTTTGTTGAGTGCCGAACCGCTTGCCTGTTCCTATATATATATATATATATATATAACACTGGGATACAGCACAAAAAAAGATATAATATACTATTTTTTTAAGTAATTATATTATTTATTAGCTTTTATTTTTTTTATACACTGGGCACCTTGGATGGACAGAGCACCCCTGGTTGGATACAGCAGTCCCTGCCCCTGGATGGACACAGAAACTCCTGGATGGACACAGCAGCCCCTTCCCTAGATGGACACAACAACCCCTAGATGGACACAGCAGCCTGGATAGACACAGCAGACCATGGACAGACACAGAAGCCCCTGTCCTTGATGGACACAGTAACCCCTGGATGGACACAGCAAGCCCTGGCCTGGATGGACACGGCAACTCTCTTGGATGAAGCACACCCCTGACAGCCTGGGACTCAGCAAGCAAATGGTGCTGATCACGTTGGTGGAGGGACTTTTATACAATCAAAAACCCACGAGAATCCTACATAGCGGGATGATGATGTTTTGCCTCGCTTTGACCAAACCAGGCTGAAAGGTCCAGGGCTGGTTATAGATCTAGAGAGGACCCAATGCTGTTTTTATTTTTTTTAATTCACTATTTACAGTAGATGCTTTTAACTCTAAGAAGCATCTACAGAGCAGAGTGATCTGTGCAGTTCTTCTCCCCAAATCACCTGTAGTCTATGTTAATTTAATTTTTAATCCAAATGTTAGTAAATGAGGGAATCCCATAGTGGTCTAAGTGAAAGTTTTGATTATTGTGTACAGATTTACACATATTTGGGCTTCTATTTTTTGAGACTATACATTTTAAAACTAGCAAATCTTTACATTGTCTCTTTACTGTCTTATGGCCCTCTGACATGTTCCACACATATAATTTTATAAATATATTTACTTTGAAATAAATTTTAGCAAAACATTCTAGCAAAACCAACATAAATTACTCCACTCACTCCATAGGCAAACACAGGGGGGTTTCCGGCTGCCTGCAAACCCCCCTCCCCACCACACACCATGACCCAGGGCCGATGCTTCCATTAGGCAACATTAGGAAGCTGCCTATGAGCGTCACGTCCTGAGGGGTGGCTCTCTGAGGCTGGGAGAGAAAGTAGAAGACCCTAAAGATGGCTGCTATACCTGCTCTGGGTCTGAGGCCGCCTCCCCCCCAACTGCGGGCCGCTACATCACCTCCCCCTCCCATGTGGATGATCAATTGTAGTGCCAGCATAATGGGAAAACTGCGGCTCGGAGAAGGGCATCTCTAGCCCTCCCTGCACGGCATACACAACGTTTCTCGGCACCACGTGACATCATGACCTGCAACGTCACGTGTGTCACAAGTCAGAATGAAGAACCTCCGACGCTCCTTCTCCTACAATTCCAGTAGTGCTGCTGCTGCTGCCACCAGCCTGCCAAACTGTGCATTGAGGTGTCAGACAGTCTGCAGGCTGCCGAACGGGACCACAGAGCAACACATGAAACTGACTGCTGTAGTGCTGCTAATCACCAGGTACGGGCACGATACAGTAGATATATATATATATATATATATATATAAATGTATACATGTGTGCATACATGTATGTAAATATGTGCATATACTGTATATGTAGATATATATATATATATATATATATATATATATATATGTCTATATAAATCCACAATAGGCAGCACTCCCACCTTGAATGAATAATGCTCCGGTGCCCTCCTAGGTATCCCCACAAAGGATCCAACACACAAGATCAGAAAGGCGGCACTCGGAAATCAGTCACCGGACTCAGGCAGAATAATGCTTCAACTTTTCGAGACCTTTTATTATCCCATCTTCAGGATATACAGTACATACAAACACTGACCTTAAATACCCTCCTCGTCAATGCCGGTCCGTTTCCACAGCTGACGACGCCTCACAATGACGTCATCAAGCCGCGAGCACAGCCAGCTGAGCCCCATTAAATTTACATACACTGTGGATAGGGAATCAATTGCTTTTGTTGATGTTATGGTAAGTGTAAAGGGTGGCATCATTGAGACATCTTTACATAAAAAATCCACGGACCATAACACTTTATTACACGCTAGTAGTTTCCACCCCAAGTCAAACAAATACAGTCTCCCATATTCACAGTTTTTATGAGCAAGGAGAGTATGCAGTAATCCAGTAACAGCAGAACTGTGTATAGATGATATGATGAGTAAATTTTGTGAGAGGGGGTATGATAGGATGTCCATGGAACAGGCTAAGAAACGTGTTATGATGATCCCTAGACAGCAACTGTTAAAGAGAGTTGAAAAAACACGGGGAAGACAAAGGTTTCCATGTGTTAATCATTTCAATCCCTGCAATAATGTGATTAGGAGAACGGTGAAGGAGCTATGGCCCATTTTGCAATCTGATGAGGGCCTAAATTTGAAAGGAGTTGATATTGTGCCATGTTATACGAGGAGACAGACGATCAAAGACAGGGTGATGAGACGTGATGTCACTAGAATGCATTTAGAACAAAGTGAGCAGTCAGGTTTTTTGAGAGCTAAGAAGGGGTGTAGGGGTGCTACAAGTGCTTAGGGTGTTTAACCTGCAGATATATGTAGACAGGTAATAGCTTTAAACATCGACATAGTGGTAAGGAGATGGTAATTAGGCATAGGGTGAGTTGTCTTACACGGTATGTGGTATACCTCATAACCTGCCCTTGTGGGTTAGGCTATGTAGGGAAAACCGAGTGAACCTTGCGAGAAAGGATGGCCATGCACCGTACATCGATTAAACAGGCGTTTGATAAAGGTATTAGTGATCAACCCGTAGCACGGCACTTTTTGGCCCGAGGGCATGGTGTTGCCACTCTGCGTTACATCATCATTGACCATGTACCAGAATCCATCAGATGGGGTGACAGGTCGCGTAAGTTATTACGCTGTGAAGCACAGTGGATTATCCACTTGGGAACCATGTCCCCTAGGGGGTTAAATGAAAGTAGTGGGTTACATTGCTTCCTGTAACAGGATCTGTATGAAGAATTATGTATCTATGGCATACAGTATAAGTATTTATTGGTGTTAATTTACATGATAATTAGCTGTACATTTATGATGATGGGAATGATTAATTTATGAATATAAAATAAATAGGGTTTGTACAAGGGATAGCACTTTAAATCCGGATCTGGTAGTGAGATGGACATTGCTGTATTAGTTGATATTGGGAATGTTAGTTACATCAATGTTTTTAATGGGATGGCATTTGTGTTTGTTATTGTGGTCGCTATATGTTACATTGTAATTGTATATGTATCAGCTGGCTGTGCTCGCGGCTTGATGACGTCATTGTGAGGCGTCGACAGCTGTGGGAACGGATCGGCATTGCACGAGGAGGGTATTTAAGGTCAGTGTTTGTATGTACTGTATATCCTGAAGACGAGATAATAAAAGGTCTCGAAATGTTGAAGCATTATTCTGCCTGAGTCCGGTGACTGATTTCCGAGTGCCGCCTTTCTGTTCTTGTATATGTGTATATATAAATATATTTACATATATATGTAGACATAAAGTATGTATATAAGTGTGTGTGTGTGTGTGTGTGTATATATATATATATAGTACACACAGGACCATAACTAGCAGAGGCACTGTGGGCTGTGTTGTAGTTGCACCCTTCACAGTATATACAGCCGATCAGGCGTCTTGTGGATGCATGGGCAGCGCTGCACTTATTGGAGCTGCCGGTCATACTCCTTCTGAATGACGTAATGCACAGGGTGCATTGTGCATTGCTATGGCAATGTATATATATACAGAGCCGTAACAGGGCACATATCACCCTGTGCATTACGTCACTCAGAGGGAACATGACCACATATATAATATACACATATATACACACATATGGGTTTTCTGTTCCAAATCAACCTGTTTTATATTTATTTTTGAAGATATATTTATTCTATTTGAGTTGCAGTCTTGGCATTTTGAAATATTTTTTTCTTGTAAATAATATTTTTTTTCAGTGGTGGGGTTAGAAGGCTGAAGCTTTGCCTTGGGTGCCGGGAAACCTCGCACCAGCCCTGCCATGACCACAGTAGAAATAGTAATATAATAGAATTTTACTAGTGCTGAATGTTCAGCCAGTAATAAATAAACTATGCACCAACTAGGAGATATGGAAAACATGCACTGTTAGGGATGTACTGTATATAGAGCCTAATAAGTACATATATGTATAGGGCAGTGCTAGGTTCTCCTGCTGCTCCTCCAGGCTCCTGGACTTGCTCCAATAGTCTGGAATGGTGCCCACTGCTAAAATATAAACATTCAGCTCAGACAGGATGGCCCTATGGCCGCATGAAATGGCTTGCTGTGATCGCTGGTCCTGTATATGCTGGAATTATGACACACAATACGCTTTGTATGATTCATATTAAAGCTGGTTAAGTACTAATTCTTCATTGACTGGCCACACTCGCTCTAAAATCAAGCATTTGGAAACCCCCCTCTAGAAATCCTGCGTTTGCCACTGCACTCCCATGAGTAACTTATACAGTAAATAAATGAGTCTACACCAAACAGTATATTAGGAATAAAGGGCAAATGTTAAATTCAGTGACGGTAATGTCCTGTTGCAGTATTAGGATGAATTTTAAAGTAATATATTTGCCTTTTTCACAATACAGTACACATATCCCAGTTGAACATCCCTACAAAAAGAAGGATAGGAGTGGCTTTGGATAGCTAAAAAATTTATGATTTGTTATAAAAAATGCATTTATGTCTGTCTGTTATATTTCCTTATTGAACACTAAGATTACATAGCATTCATTAATCACTTATGTGCAAGGCATTTTCAATCATATAGTATTTTTACACTATAACTATTACACTATTATTGGCATTGGGGCTGATGCAGTGATTTAAGAAAAGATAAAGTAAATACTGTACACAAGGATTCCAGTTGTTCAACATTTAATATAGCCCCATATTGATCTCATTCTGCTAAATATCTACCCCATAAAACATGCAAGGCATGACATACATTCAATTTCCAGATACTGTACCACCTATCGATTGTAATGCTGCAGTGGTTTAAGTCTGTCAACTCATTCTGCTAAGCAGAAAAGTTGCACTTGTTTTAAGTCACATTAGCTAGATCAGGAGTAGGCAACTTGTGGCACTCCAGCTGCTGTGGAACATCTCAGCATATGCAAAAAGAGAGGGATTTAAACAAATGCGATCCAAATTAAATGGTGCAGCACTGGAACTATGGTGATTATCACAAATCACCCCAACAATGGCAAAACAAAAAGAGATGTTCCTATGCACTCCAAATTGGAATAACTCTTATAAAATATTCACAATGTCCCTGACATTGAAGTCCATAAAAATGAAGCACTTGTAATGTTACTGTGCAAAAAATCCACTGATATATATAGGTGGCCAAAATATCCAACTGTGAAAATATGTAGATCCAAATCCTCAAAAATAATCAGTCACCATAGGTCTTTTACTCCAGTAATCTTCGTGTATATTCCTTAAAGGTGGTTTCTCTTTAACGTGCTGGCATGTAAGATAAGAAAGAGAATTGCCACCATAGCATAAAATCTTTCAAATTTTATTACAATAAATAAATAGACAAATTAAAGCGTACCTTTTGTGACCTTTTGAGAAAGGTACATGTTTAACACATATAGGGGTATTATTGTGCTCCCCCTATAGAGCGTTACCTTACTGGTCAGTGTGCGCTCCCAATATATAATCACCAACATGTTTCAACCGCAGTGTTGGTCTTTATCATGGTGTACATAAAACTGGAGTGACTAGGTATTTATAAGATAAGAAAGCCCGCCTTATGTGTAAATTGTTATTATTCAATTTACCTTAACAGCACGGAGCTGTCTATCATCCTGTTGGTGCTGATCAGCGGTAATCCCCACTACATAGAGCGTTCCACGTGACTTACGCTGTTATGTGGAAGCGTCCTGACTCCAGCGCTGGTGTGTCACATGATGCGTTCCACGTGTGTTACCTTCCGCATCATGTGATGCGACTATGCGTTCCATACGCTGAGGAGCGGCTCAGCATTGCATTTCCGCATCACGTGGTGCTGCTTTGCGCTCCACATATCCAGCGGCAGTTGGACATTACTCTGCTGCTGGTAGATTGCTTGAATTAGCGCAGCACCGCGATCTGGGTTCAATCAATGTCCCAATGGGCCTCATATAATAGTCTATAAAGTGTGTTATGGTCAATCAGTAATGGGAACATTGCTACTTGGACCTGCAATTATGCTGCACATGAGAAGAATTTACATAAATAATTTTACAACAAAAAACTTATAATAATACATATAAAAAACTAATAGTAATGCATGTAAAAACCAGACAGTAAAATACTAAAAATATGACAATATAACTCTAAAATCGTACATAAGAGTTAGATCAATACAGGACAATATATTGGGTTAAAATTAATATCCCAATAAGCCTCATCTTGTGGTATATAAGGTGTGTTTAAGATCAATATGCAATGGGAACACTATCATTACAATCTACAACTACCTGATATTACATATATCCACAAGGAAATTTTTTTTCATAAATCGGTTTGCAATTAAAAATAATAATAGCAATACATGTCCATGCCGGACAGTAAAAACCTTAAAAATATCACAATATTATATTTAAAATTGTTCTAAAAACAGATATGATAACATAAAATCATAAAAAACCATAAAAGAAATCAGTGTGATATTAAAAAACATTAAAGGGAACTACGTGATAGTTTTTCATAGGAACCACTTGAGCTCAAAATCTATGTTTAACCCATGGTTTTTTACATCATAAATATATTTCATTTCTGCTTTCGCTAAGAATGTTTCGATTCCCTAGTACGCCAGTTCCCTTCTACTTTTTTGATGCTTGTAATTAATCTTATTTTACTGACTGAGTTGTTGTGTTTTTCATGAAAATGATTAGAGAGGGCAGGGTTCATTACTCCTCTCCTTATATTACGTAAGTGCTCACCCCATTTTCCTTAAGTTTGTTTGAAGTTTTGCCTATATATTGTAAACCACAACTGCATTCAATCAAATAAATAAAATTTTTACTGTTACAGGTCATAAATTCTTGTATACTAAAATTTTTAGAATTAGATTTAGATTCAAACATTTCCATCTTCGGTTTTTGTTTGGTATGTGTAATGCAGGCTATGAAAGAGCCACATCTGTGGAAACCCTTTGTTTTAATCCTTCCAGTTCTTTTTTCCGGTATAGCGCTTTTTACTAGCCTATTTTTAATATTAGGAGCCCGTCTATATGTAAAAATTGGTTTCTTGGGTATCACATCCTTTAATATGGGGTCTTGTAGGAGAAAAAACCAATTTTTCCTAATTATATTCTCCATCGTTTTATATTGGTCATGAAACGTGATTGTGAAAGTTATAGGTCTTTTTTCTTCATTATTTTTTTCTTTATAAATCAGGAGTTCGTTTTGTGATATACCTTCCATCTCCTTTATAACTTTCTCTATGTTTTTCATTATCATATCCTTTGTTTACAAATTTATTTAGCAAACTATTTGTTTCCTCTAGGAAATTTTTATCATCCGTGCAATTCCTCCGAGTACGTTGGACTTGGTTTTTCGTTTCGGAATATTCCTTAACCATTTAGGGTGATGGTGACTTTTTATATTTATGTACGAATTGCTGTCTGTGGGTTTATTATAATTTTTTGTCTCTATTCCCTTATCTGTGCAATAAATGACTAAATCCAGAAAATGTACCTCTTTTTTGCTGATGTTAAAAGTGAGATGGATGTCATCTATGTATCTGATCCACACAATGATGTTATCTATAGATGAATTATTTTCCCAAATATTCAAATCCTCCCATAATGCCATGAATAAATTTGCATACGATGGTGCCACGTGACTTCCCATCGCGGTTCCCTTCCTCTGTATGTAGTATTGTCCATCGAACCAAAATAAGTTATTATTAAGAATAAAATCAAGTGAATCCTTAAGGAAATCAATTTTATCTTCATACGATTTTAGAGTTATATTATCATATTTTTAGTATTTTACTGTCTGGTTTTTACATGCATTACTATTAGTTTTTATATGTATTATTATAAGTTTTTTGTTTTAAAATTATTTATGTAAATTCTTCTCATGTGCAGCATAATTGCAGGTTCAAGTAGCAATGTTCCCATTACTGATTGACCATAACACACTTTATAGACTAATATATGAGGCCCATTGGGACATTGATTGAACCCAGATCGCGGTGCTGCGCTAATTCAATCAATTTACTAGCAGCAGAGTAATATCCAACTGCCGCTGGATATGTGGAGCACAAAGCAGCACCACGTGATGCGGAAATGCAATGCTGAGCCGCTCCTCAGCATGTGGAACGCATAGTCGCATCACGTGATGCGGAAGGTAACACACGTGGAAAGCATCATGTGACACACCAGCGCCAGAATCAGGGTGCTTCCGCATAACAGTGTAAGTCACGTGGAATGCTCTATGTAGCGGGGATTACCACTGATCAGCACCAACAGGATGACAGACAGCTCCGTGCTGTTAAGGTAAATTGAATAATAACAATTTACACATAAGGCGGGCTTTCTTATCTTATAAATACCTAGTCACTTCAGTTTTATGTACACCTTGATAAAGACCAACACTGCGGTTGAAACATGTTGGTGATTATATATTGGGAGCGCACACTGACCAGGAAGGTAACGCTCTATAGGGGGAGCACAATAATACCCCTATATTTGTTAAACATGTACCTTTCTCAAAAGGTCACAAAAGGTACGCTTTAATTTGTCTATTTATTTATTCTAATAAAATTTGAAAGATTTTATGCTATGGTGGCAATTCTCTTTCTTATCTTACATGCCAGCATGTTAAAGTGAAACCACCTTTAAGGAATATACACAAAGATTACTGGAGTAAAAGACCTATGGTGACTGATTATTTTTGAGGATTTGGATCTATATATTTTCACAGTTGGATATTTTGGCCACCTATATATATCAGTGGATTTTTTGCACAGTAACATTACAAGTGCTTCATTTTTATGGACTTCAATGTCAGGGACATTGTGAATATTCTATAAGAGTTATTCCAATTTGGAGTGCATAGGAACATCTCTTTTTGTTTTAACATCTCAGCATAGCCTAACAGCAAAACTGTGACATGGAATGCTGGGATGTGTAGCTCAACATCATTTGGAGTACCACAGGTTGCCTTCCCATAGGCTAAATGATGGAGTTCCCCTTGGAAGACTACCTTGGTGCGGTACCTGTTAGCAGAGTAGTATGTTGACAACAGATACTAGTAGCCGAGTAAAGCTGTCACCGCATTTCGGAATGTGCTTACTGCAGTAGTCCTCTGCAGTAGTCCTCTGGATGAGTAGTTAAACCCAGGTACACATGTATTGGTCAAGATAATGATGGTACTGTGTTTAATGCAGGCGTTTGTGCCATACTTGCCTATACTGAAACTCTCCTCTCTGGGAGAAGCCCAGAGATGAGACATAGCTGGTCCCTTTAGGGGTGGAGCAGGACTGTCCATTCATCATCCCCCACCATAATCATGGCAAAATGTCTTAAATTACGGATCTGAGGGGAAGGGGTGGAGCAAAAATTATGTTATACTGACTAGAGATTCCTAGTATTATCTCCCCATCCTGCCCAAAAACTCAGGAGCCTCCAACACATTTTGGGAGAGTATGCAAGTATGGTTTGGGCTTGTGGCAATTAGTTCACACTGCTTAACCAGTTCTTAGATTTATTGTAATCTGGTAGAACAGCAAGTAACAATGATATAAGGTTATTACAGGCGTAACAACTGTAGGTAATCTGTGTGGAATATAGCAGCCTGGAATTTTTAGTAATGCTGGGCATTCTAGTGCACTGGGCAGGAGCCGGTAAAATGCACCAGAGGCTGGTAACACTGGTATCCTACTAAATAACAGTTTTTAGTTATGACAGGTGTATTGTAAGCACTATTTCCTCTATATTGACCATGAACAAGGAAAGCAGCCATCTCACATTTTTTATCAGATACAGAAATGAAGGAGGATCTTTATGATTTTTATCATTGAAGGTATCGATTTTATCTTGAAAAATAATTATTTCTTTTAAAAGTGGACTTTTACATATGAAGAAATAGCACTGCAATGGGCACTAAGTTCACCCTAAATTACACTTTTTTTTTATGGCATATTGAGAGAAAGAAGTCATACATCATGGATCATATGTAGGGGCAAACTTAGTATCTTGACACAGATACATAGATGATATAATATTTTTATGCAGAGACACAGAACAAGAACTAAAAAGCTTTTAATTAATTCATTTAATTAATAATTTAATTATTTAAATGAGAATAAAAGAAATATTAATCTCCTTTTTAATCACAGTAAGGAATGCATCAACTTTCTGGATTTAAACATCTATATCAAAGTGGGTAAGATCCAAAATAAAAGGATACAATAAACCTACAGACTCTAATAACTACCTCAATGTGAAAAGTGAACAATTGAATACCATGAAACAAAAATTCCTTCTTAGTGGCAACAAACCAAAATCCTTAAAAAAGGTAGAAGAAAGAGCCATCTCCACAAACAGGTATAACATACTAATCCCAAATTCCAAATTAAAATATGGAGATTCAAAGGACACAGAAAGCCTGTGACATACTGTACTGAAGTGTGATCCAATATTGAAGAAAAATCAACCACAAGGACAAAGAGATTCCATACCTGTGGTACCTGAATGGCCTGTAAGACAGTAAGATGTACTACCACCAAAATTACAGAATTTTAAAACAATTGAATCAAATATAAAATAAACTAGCTAATCACGTGATATACCACCAATGTGATCTATTTAATCCAATGTGTTTGTTAGGTGGCCAAAACTGGCCTGCACGCGTCTCCCCTCTAGTCGCCTCTCCCTTGCATTCTCTGGGAATCATGGTCAAGCTCACTAAAGTGGTTGAAATAGCTATAGCAGCCCAGCTGCAACTCACACTGCAGTCTGAGTGCAGCTCATATCACCACTAAAATTAGGCAGGCCACAGCACATGGATGCCTCCTCATAGCCCACTTGTCATGACCAGTAAGTGGAGCAGGCAGAAGCAAGGATGCACACTGAGGCTGCAGCCTCCACAACTTTGAGAAGAAGGGTGGATAGCACAGTTGGGATGGGGCATCCCAAATTCAGGCATCTACCTGAATTTCAGCGAGTCAGAGGGGCAACTCAGTGCAACCGTATTCCAGAGTGTAGTACTCCTCCTGTAGCCCAGGTCATAAGATGTGTAGGGGGGTGTGGTGATATGGAGTAAAATGGAGCTCACATCACTAAAGTGGACAATGAGTCCCCAATCTAACAGGGAGTGCAGCTTTAATTTATACACAACACAGGATGGGATGACGATATAGGCTTGGGTGCTGGTATAATCTGGGGTGATGTATACATCATCTTCTTCACACAATATTAAATTTGTCCCCGCTGGATCCACCATTACAGGTGCCTCTATAATTTTTGCACATAATTGATATTAAAGGTCTTTCTCATAGAATTTGTAGTTCATTTTGATGGACATCATCTTTTTCCACAATTTGGGGAAGTAGTCTCATAGGTCGATTACTGACAAGGTTCCCAGCTGTGCTGAAAACTCTTTCTAAGTGCACACTGGAGGGTGAGCAGCTCAAGTAAAGCAAAGCCCGTTTGTGCAATGGCCTCCAAATTACCTTTTTTTCCTGCCAGTAGTCAAATGGACTGTCTGACATGCCTATTTGGATGCTATCATTAACATTTTTCAAATAGTCCTCAACCATTCTTTGAATGATGACCATATCAGATGGAGTCATGGTAGAGGTGTCATTAATTGTAGGCAATTCTGACCCAATCAGATGTCAAAACTTAGTTGTGTTGACTCAACTGCATCACCAGTGGGTGTTTTGAAAGTTTAGTTTTTTCTCAGCAGATGCACTTGCTGGAGAAACTGAAGGAGAAGCCATCGCTGCATCATGTGCCACTTGAGCTGACAATTTGCTTATCAACATCTCTTTACATCTCTTCAGATATGTGTCCAATGGGAAGAAGAAACAATGTCTTCATCCCTTCTGGGATGAAAATCCACTCCCAGCAGCAGGCATGGTGTTCAAGAATTCTCAAGAAAGACACAACATAAAACTTAAACCTTAAGGGGGTTCAATTAGACTGCGAAAAGTCAAAATCGGTGATAAATTATCACCGTTGACGTCATTTTTGCGTGTTTCAATTATCCCCATATTCAATTTCAAAGACTTTTTGCAGGTTCGAAAAGTCTTTGAAAAAAACCGGGGATAAGATTTCACCATGTTTTACATGGTGTAAAAAAGTGCAGAATTGGGGTTTAGGAGTGCAGGCTTAAAAAAAATAGCCTGCACCCCTGGGAATGTCATTTAAAAATAAACTGTGTAAAAAAAAGTTTTTTAAAAAATAGGGACACCCCAAAAAAATGATATAAAAATTTGGGGTGAAAAACAAAAAGTGGAAACAGGGGGAGGCTACATCACCTCCCCCCTCCCATGTGGATGATCAATTGTAGTGCCGGCATAATGGGAAAACTATGGCTCGGAGAAGGACTTCTCTAGCCCTCCCTGCACGGCATACACATAATTTCTCGGCACCACGTGACGTCACGACGTGCAACGTCATGTGTGTCACTGGTCAGAATGAAGAACCTCCGACGCTACTTCTCCTACAATTCCAGTAGGGCTGCTGCTGCTGCCACCAGCCTGCCGAACTGTGCATTGAGGTGTCAGACAGTCTGCTGGCTGCCGAACGGGACCACAGAGCAACATATGAAACTGACTGCTGTAGTGCTGCTAATCACCAGGTACTGACACGATACAGTATATATATATATATATATATATATATATACAGTCAGGTGCATAAATATTGGGACATTGACAGAATTTTCATATTTTGTCCTCTATTCACCACCACAATGGCTTTGAAATGAAACAAACAAGATGTGCTTTAACTGCAGACTTTCAGATTTAATTTGAGGGTAATTACATCCAAATCAGGTGAACGGTGTAGGAATTACAACGGTTTCTATATGTGCCTCCCACTTTTTAAGGGGCCAAAAGTAATGGGCAAACTAAAGAATCCTAAATCTAACTTTCACTTTTTAATACTTTGTTGCAAATCCTTTGCAGGCAATTACAGCCTGAAGTCTGGAATGCATAGACATCACCAGACACTGGGTTTCATCCCTGGTGATACTCTGCCAGGCCTCTACTGCAAATGTCTTTAGTTCCTGCTTGTTCTTGGGGCATTTTCCCTTCAGTTTTGTCTTCATCAAGTGAAATGCATGCTAAATCGGATTCAGGTCAGGGGATTGACTTGGCCATTGCTTAACATTCCACTTTTAGCCTTAAAAAACTATTTGGTTGCTTTTGCAGTATGCTTCGGGTCATTGTCCATCTGCACTGTGAAGCGCCGTCCAATGATGTCTGAAGCATTTGACTGAATATGAGCATATAATATTGCCCGAAAAAAATTCAGAATTCATTCTGCTGCTTTTGTCAGCAGTCACATCATCAATAAATACAAGGGAACCAGTTTCATTGGCAGCCATACATGCCCATGCCATGACACTACCACCACCATGCTTCACTGATGAGGTGGTATGTTTTGGATCATGAGCATTTCCTTTCCTTCTCCATACTCTTCTCTTCCCATCACTCTGGTACAAGTTGATATTTGACTCATCTGTCCATAGGATGTTGTTCCAGAACTGTAATGGCTTTTTTAGATGTTGTTTGGCAAACTCTAATCTGGTCTTCCTGTTTTTGTGGCTCACCAATGGTTTACATCTTGTGGTGAACCCTCTATATTCACTCTTGTGAAGTCTTCTCTTGATTGTTGACTTTGACACATATACACCTACCTCCTGGAGAGTGTTCTTGATTTGGCCAACTGTTGTGAAGGGTTTTCTGTCATCCACCACAGTTGTTTTCCGTGGTCTTCCGGGTCTTTTGGTGTTGGTGAGCTCTCCGATGCATTCTTTCTTTTTAAGAATGTTCCAAACAGTTGATTTGGCCACAACTAATGTTTTTTCTATCTCTCTGATGGGTTTGTTTTGATTTTTCAGCCTAATGAAGGCTTGCTTCACTGATAGCGACAGCTCTTTGGATCTCATATTGAGAGTCGACAGCAACTGATTCCAAATGCAAATATCACACCTAGAATCAACTCCAGACCTTTTACCTGCTTAATTGATAATGAAATAATGAGGGAATAGCCCACACCTGTCCATGAAATAGCTTTTGAGTTGATAGTCCCATTACTTTTGGCCCCTTAAAAAGTGGGAGGCACATATAGAAACCGTTGTAATTCCTACACCGTTCACCTGATTTGGATGTAATTACCCTCAAATTAAATCTGAAAGTCTGCAGTTAAAGCAAATCTTGTTTGTTTCATTTCAAATCCATTGTGGTGGTGAACAGAGGCCAAAATATGAAAATTCTGTCAATGTCCCAATATATATGGACCTGACTGTATATATATATATATATATATATATATATATATATATATATATATATATGTAAACATGTGTGCATACATGTATGTAAATAAGTGTATATACTGTATATGTATATATATGTATATATATATGTGTATATAAATATATTTACATATATATGTAGACATACAGTATGTATATGAGTGTTTATGTATGTGTGTGTGTGTGTGTGTATATATATATATATATATATAAATATATATAGTACACACAGGACCATAACTAGCAGAGGCACTGTGGGCTGCGTTGTAGTTGCACCCTTCACAGTATACTGTATACAGCCGATCAGGCATCTTGTGGACGCATGGGCAGCGCTGCACTTATTGGAGCTGCCGGTCATACTCCTTCTGAATGATGTAATGCACAGGGTGCATTGTGCATTGCTACGGCAATGTATATATATACAGAGCCGTAACAGGGCACAAAGCACCCTGTGCATTACGTCACTCAGAGGGAACATGACCACATATATAATATACACATATATACACACATATGGGTTTTCTTTTCCAAATCAACCTGCTTTCTATTTATTTTTGAAGATATATTTATTCTATTTGAGTTGCAGTCTTGGCATTTTGAAATAATTTTTTCTTGTAAATAATATTTTTTTTTCAGTGGTGGGTTGGAGAAGGCTGAAGCTTTGCCTTGGGTGCCGGGAAACCTCGCACCAGCCCTGCCATGACCACAGTAGAAATAGTAATATAATAGAATTTTACTAGTGCTGAATGTTCAGCCAGTAATAAATAAACTATACACCAACTAGGAGATATGGAAAACATGCACTGTTAGGGATGTACTGTATATAGAGCCTAATATGTACATATATGTATAGGGCAGTGCTAGGTTCTCCTGCTGCTCCTCCAGGCTCCTGTACTTGCTCCAATAGTCTGGAATGGTGCCCACTGCTAAAATATAGACAATCAGCTCAGACAGGATGGCCCTATGGCCGCATGAAATGGCTTGCTATGATCGCTGGTCCTGTATATGCTGGACTTATGACACACAATACACTTTGTATGATTCAAATTAAAGCTGGTTAAGTACTAATTCTTCATTGACTGGCCACACACGCTCTAAAATCAAGCATTTGGAAACCCCCCTATAGAAATCCTGCGTTTGCCACTGCACTCCCATGAGTAACTTATACAGTAAATAAATGACTCTACACCAAACAGTATATTAGGAATAAAGGGCAAATGACGGTAATGTCCTGTTGCAGTATTAGGATGAATTTTAAAGTAATATATTTGCCTTTTTCACAATACAGTACACAAATACCAGCTGAACATCCCTACAAAAAGAAGGATAGGAGTGGCTTTGGAGAGCAAAAAAATTAATAATTTGTTATAAAAAATGCATTTATGTCTGTCTGTTATATTTCCTCATTGAACACTAAGATTACATAGCATTCATTAATCACTTATGTGCAAGGCATTTTCAATCATATAGTATTTTTACACTATAACTATTACACTATTATTGGCATTGGGGCTGATGCAGTGATTTAAGAAAAGATAACGTAAATACTGTACACAAGGATTCCAGTTGTTCAACATTTAATATAGTCCCATATTGATCTCATACTGCTCAATATCAACCCCATAAAACATGCAAGGCATGACTTACATTCAATTTCCAGATACTGTACCACCTATCGATTGTAATGCTGCAGTGGTTTAAGTCTGTCAACTCACTCTGCTAAGCAGAAAAGTTGCACTTGTTTTAAGTAGGGGTGAGCGGGTTCGGATTTCTGAAATCCGAACCCCCCCGAGCCCCCCCGATCCGAGGCCGATCCGAGTCAGGCTCGACTTTTCCCGCCTGACTCGGATCTGAAATCGAGGCAAAACGTCATCATCCCGCCTTCCGGGTCATGTGGGTTTTGGATCCTATATAAGGTACCCGTGTCGGTGCCATTTTCTCACTCGGCTGTGGACAGTGAAGAGGGAGGGTGGGAGTTAGGGCTGGCTGGGCTGTGTAGTGTAGTGTATTGTAGTGCAGTGTAGTGTTGTGCTGTGCTGTGCTGCGCTGTGCTGCTGTTGTCCATAGGGGCTGTGTCCACTCCTTCAAAGTCCATAGGGGCTGGCTGGACTGTGTTGTGCAGTCAGTTGTCCATAGGGGCTGTGTCCACTCCAAAGTCCTGTGCAGTGTCCCAGTCCTAAAGGGGTGCTGTAGTGTTGTCCAGGGGGTGCTCTGTCCATCAGGGATGCTCCCCCCAAGTGCAAAAAAAAAATATTTTTTTTCTGTGTTTGTGAATTGTGTGCACTGTGGCTGCACGTGCATCAACAAAGGAGCAGCGCCATGCGTGCGCCTGTGTCCCATAAGTAAAGGGCCAGATGGCTTGTCCGTTAAAGGGTGCTGTAACCCCCAAAGTACACTCCAAACAAAATAAAAAAATATTTTCTGTGTTTGTGAATTGTGTGCACTGTGGCTGCACGTGCATCAACAAAGGAGCAGCGCCATGCGTGCGCCTGTGTCCCATAAGTAAAGGGCTGGCTGGCTTGTCCATTAAAGGGTGCTGTAACCCCCAAAGTACACTCCAAACAAAATAAAAAAATATTTTCTGTGTTTGTGAATTGTGTGCACTGTGGCTGCATGTGCATCAACAAAGGAGCAGCGCCAAGCGTGCCCCTGTGTCCCATATGTAAAGGGCCAGCTGGCTTGTCCTTTAAAGGGTGCTGTAACCCCCAAAGTACACTCCAAACAACATAAAAAAATATTTTGTGTTTGTGAATTGTGTGCGCAGTAACCGCACGTGCATCAACAAAGTAGTGCCAAGCGTACACCTGTGTCATAAGTAAAGGGCCGGCTGGCTTGACCATTAAAGGGTGCTGTAACCCCCAAATTACACTCCAAACAAAATAAAAAAATATTTTCTGTGTTTGTGAATTGTGTGCACTGTGGCTGCATGTGCATCAAAAAAAGGAGCAGCGCCAAGCGTGCGCCTGTGTCCCATAAGTCTGTTAAAGGGTGGTGTAACCCCCAAAGTTCACTCCACAAAAAATAAACAAATCTTTTTTTTCTGTGTTTGTGTGCGAAATGTATGCGCAGTAGCCGCACGTGCATCAACACAGCAGCAGCGCTAAGCGTGCGCCTGTGTCATAAGTAAAGGGCCGGTTTGGACATCTGGTCCGGACTAAAGGACGTGCCAACAGTGTCAATTTCTGACATGTCTACTGTCACTGCATATGATACTGTCACCACTGCCAGAATGGTGGAGGAATTATTTTCTGTGATTGTGAATTGTGTGCACTGTGGCTGCACGTGCATCAACAAAGGAGCAGCGCCAAGCGTCCGCCTGTGTCATAAGTAAAGGGCCGGCTGGCTTGTCCGTTAAAGGGTGCTGTAAACCCCAAAGTGCGCTCCACAGAAAATAAAACATTATTCTTTTTTTTCCTCTTTGTGAATTGTGTGAGCTGTAGCCACACCTGCATCCTCAAAGCAGCAGCGACAAGCGTGCGTCTGTCTGTTAAAGGATGGTGTAACCCTCAAAGTGTGCTCCACAAAAAAGAAAAAATTCTTCTTTTTTTTCTGTCTTTGTGAATTGTGTGGGCTGTAGCTGCACCTGCATCCTCAAAGCAGCAGTGACAATCATGCGTCTGTCTGTTAAAGGGTGGTATAACCCCCAAAGTGTGCTACAACCAAAATAAAATAATCTTCTTTTTTTCTGTGTTTGTGTGTGAAATGTATGCCCAGTAGCAGCACTTGCATCCTCAAAGCAGCAGCGACAAGCGTGCGTCTGTCTGTTAAAGGTGGTGTAACCCTCAAAGTGCGCTCTGCAAAAAATAGAAATTTTTTTTTTCTGTCTTTGTGTATTGTGTGGGCTGTAGCAGCACCTGCATCCTCAAAGCAGCAGCGACAAGCGTTCGTCTGTCTATTAAAGGGTGGTGTAACCCTCAAAGTGCGCTCCACAAAAAAAAATTCTTCTTTTTTTTCTGTGTTTGTGAATTGTGTGCACTGTACGTGCATCCTCAAAGCAGCAGCGAAAAGCATGCGTCTGTCTGTTAAAAGGTGGTGTAACCCCCAACGTGTGCTCCAACCAAAATAAAATAATCTTTTTTTCTGTTTGTGTGTGAAATGTATGCACAGTAGCCGCACCTGCATCCTCAAAGCAGCAGCGACAAGTGTGCGTCTGTCTGTTAAAGGGTGGTGTAACCCTCAAAGTGCACTCCACAAAAAATAAAAAAATTCTTCTTTTTTTTCTGTCTGGTGTGCAGGTGTGGGCTGTAGCCGTACCTGCATCCTCAAAGCAGCAGCGACAAGCGTGCGTCTGTCTGTTTAAGGATTACATCGGTGACAGCATCCAAGTAGGCATGTCATACAGTCCGTACCTGTACTGGCAGGAAAAAGAGGCAATTTGGAGGCCCCTGTACAAACTGGCTCTATTTTACCTGAGTTGCCCCACTTCCAGTGTGTACTCCGAAAGTGTGTTTAGTGCAGCCGGGAACCTTGTCAGCAAAAGGCGTAGGAGGTTGCTTCCACAAAATGTGGAGAAGATGATGTTCATAAAAATGAATTATCAACTCTTCAAGGGAGACCAGCCTCCAGAATGTACAGAGGGACCTGTGGTGGTGGATTACGGTGGAGACTAATTAATACTCTGTGAGGATGAGGATGTACACAACACTGAAGAGGGTGAGGAATCGGTGAATGAGGAGGATGAGGATGAAATCTTGCCTCTGTAGAGCCAGTTTGTGCAGGGACAGATTAATTACAAGCTTGTTTTGTGGGGGCCCAAATGAACCAATCATTTCAGCCACAGTCATGTGGCAGACCCTGGCGCTGAAATGATTGCTTTGTTAAAGTGTGCATGTCCTGTTTATACAACATAAGGGTGGGTGGGAGGGCCCAAGGACAATTCCATCTTGCACCTCTTTTTTTTCTTTGCATTATGTACTGTTTGGGGCCTAGTTTTTCAAACTGCCATCCTGTCTGCCACTGCAGTGTCACTCCTAGATGGGCCACGTGTTTGTGCTGCCCACTCGTGTCGCTTAGCATAGTCATCCAGCTACCTTAGTGCAACCTTTTGGACATAAAAACACTATTGTGAGGTGTGAGGTGTTCAGAATAGATTGGAAATGAGTGGAAATTAAGGTAATTGAGGTTAATAATAGCATAGGAGCAGAAAAACCCACTAATTCTGTGATTGTAGCTGTTTTTATGCTTTTTTTTTAAATAAAATACAGCTCCAAAATACAAAACCCTGAATCCAAAACACGGAAGGGTGGTTTTTGCAAAACCAATCCAGATCCAAAACACAAAGAAAGATCCAGATCCAAAACCAAAACACAAAACATGAAAAGTGGCCGGTGCACACCCCTAATATATAAATATATATATGAAAAAGAAAGAAATTATCATATAAACAAACATACATCAATAAATAATGTACATTAAATAACATTAATATCAAAATACCCAGTACCCACAAATACAATGGACCAACTACCTCATTTATATAAGGCTATTCCAATTAATTTTATCATTTAATCCCCCTGGTTTGTACATTATTTATTGATGTATGTTTGTTTATATGATAATTTCTTTCTTTTTCGTATCTTTGCCTAATGGTACTGCTGGTGTTATGGTGAATGTATTTTGATTTAATATTTGTGTTATTCCGTGTATCCACAGTATCTTTTTGTCTTGGTGTGCAATACAGCCACCCCCACTGATGATAGGCACAGATTGAACATACCGGAGTCCAGGAGGCCGGCCGGTGGAACACAAGCTGCTGGTTCCTATGGCGATGACTGGAGTGTATTCCGAAAGTTCAGCAGTTGCCGGTTCCGGTGGGTGGAGCTGGCGCCCGACGCAGAGAGAGGGATGGATGGCGGTCTGACGGGAGGTATACTAGAGTGGGGTAATTGTTGTGTATGTCTTGTTTGTATGTAATTGTCCTGAGGACGGGGCTATGACCCTTAAAACGTTTGACTGAATACATCGTTTTTTTCAGCATTGTTGTCTCCGTGTGCCAGTTTCTTTTTTCTACTGGTTCATTTCTCTGTGCACCAGAGCAGGTTGTTCGTTTGGATGGAGTGCCGGCAAATTGGATGAGAGTTATATATATATATATATATTATTTATATAGATATAATATTATATATATATATATATATATATATATCTCAGTCCGGACTGTTTCAGTTTAAAAAATCAGGATGCCACAGATGCCTGAATTGCATCATTTGTTGGTTTCTACAAACTGGGGATCAATTCAAACACCCTTAAATGGGCAAATTTTACAACATAAGACAGGTACTTAATTGCTCTTCAAAGGAAGTGATTTACATTATCATCTCTCCATGTTGCAAATATTACGTGGGCATGACCTCTCGTTAATGTAAGGAATGCATGGCCTTACATAGGTCTTTAATAAGAATGACACTTTCCTGTAAGGACATAGACCAGTCTGTAGCAAGACACTTCAAACAAATGAACCATACTTTGGCATCATTAAGATTAGGGGTGAGCGGGTTTGGATTTCTGAAATCCGAACCCCCCCGAGCCCCCCCGATCCGAGGCCGATCCGAGTCAGGCACGACTTTTCCCACCTGACTCGGATCTGAAACCCTTCTGGGTCTCGCGGGTTTTGGATTTTATATAAGGTACCCGCGTCGGCGCCATTTTCTCACTCGGCTGTGGACAGTGAAGAGGGAGGGTGGGAGTTAGGGCTGGCTGGCTGGCTGGCTGGCTGGGCTGTGTAGTGTAGTGTAGTGCAGTGTAGTGTTGTGCTGTGCTGCGCTGTGCTGCTGTTGTCCATAGGGGCTGTGTCCACTCCTCTAAAGTCCATAGGGGCTGGCTGTGTTGTGCTGTGCTGCTGTTGTTCATAGGGGCTGTGTTCCACTCCTCCAAAGTCCATAAGGGCTGGCTGTGTTGTGCTGTGCTGCTGTTGTCCATAGGGGCTGTGTCCACTCCTCCAAAGTCCATAGGGGCTGGCTGTGTTGTGCTGTGCTGCTGTTGTCCATAGGGGCTGTGTCCACTCCAAAGTCCTGTGCAGTGTCCCAGTCCTAAAGGGGTGCTGTAGTGTTGTCCAGGGGGTGCTCTGTCCATCAGGGATGCTCCCCCCAAGTGCAAAAAAATTTAATATTTTTTCTGTGTTTGTGAACTGTGTGCACAGTAGCCGCACGTGCATCAACAAAGTAGCGCCAAGCGTGCACCTGTATCATAAGTAAATGGCCAGCTGGCTTGACCGTTAAATGGTGCTGTAACCCCCAAAGTGTACTCCAAACCAAATAAAAAATATTTTCTGTGTTTGTGAATTGTGTGCACTGTGGCTGCATGTGCATCAACAAAGGAGCAGCGCCAAGCGTGCGCCTGTGTCCCATAAGTAAAGTGCCAGCTGGCTTGTCCATTAAAGGGTGGTATAACCCCCAAAGTGCGCTCCACAAACAATAAAAAATTCTCTTTATTTTCTGTCTTTGTGAATTGTGTGGGCTGTAGCTGCACCTGCATCCTCAAAGCAGCAGCGACAAGTTTGCGTCTGTCTGTTAAAGGGTGGTGTAATCCCCAAAGTGCGCTCCTCAAAGAATAAAAAATTCTTCTTTTTTTTCTGTCTTTGTGAATTGTGTGCACTGTAGCTGCACGTGCATCAACAAAGGAGCAGTGCCAAGAGTGCGCCTGTGTCCCATAAGTAAAGAGCTGGCAGGCTCATTTCTTAAATGGTGGTGTAACCCACAAAGTGCACTAGTCTCCAACAAAAATAAAAAATTATTTTCTGTGTTTGTGTGCGCCTTAGCTGCATGTATATATCAATATAACATAAATGGAGGACCAAACTTTCTCTGATAAAAATAAAATAGGGAAAGATCAAGAACCACTTCCTCCTAGTGCTGAAGCTGCTGCCACTAGTCATGACATAGACAATAACATGCCATCAACGTCGTCTGCCAAGGCCAATGCCCAATGTCATAGTAGAGGGCACATACAATCCCAAATGACAAAGTTCAGGAAAATGACCTTAAAAAAAACATTTAAATCATCTGAGGAGAAACGTAAACTTGCCAATATGCCATTTATGACACGGAGTGGCAAGGAACGGCTAAGGTCTATCCCTATGTTTGACTAGTGGTTCAGCTTCACATGACGATGGAAGCCCTCATCCTGCTAAAAAAAATCAAACGAGTTAAGCTGGCAAAAGCACAGCGAAGAACTGTGCTTACTAAGAAGATATCACAAATCCCCAAGTGTGGTGGCAGTTGCTATGCCTGACCTTCCCAGTACTGGACGGGAAGAGGTGGCTCTTTCCACCATTTGCACAGCCCTCTGCAAGTGCTGAAAGGAGCACCCACAGTCCACTTGCTGATATGCAATTTGAAGATGTCACTGTTGAAGTACAACAGGATGAGGATACTGGTGTAGCTGGCGCTGAGGAGGAAGTTGGCGAGGAGGATTCTGATGGTGATGTGGTTTGTTTAAATCAGGCTCTGGGGGAGACAGTTGTTGTCCGTGAGATGAAAAAGCCCATTACGGTCATGCCTGGGCAGAAGACCAAACATTCCACCTCTTTGGTCTGGCAATATTTCTATCCAAATCCGGACAACAACTGTCTTGCCATATGTACCATATGTAAGGGTGAAATAAGTAGGGATAGGGATGTTAACCACCTAGGAACATCCTCCCTTATATGTCACCTGCAGCGCGTTCATATAAAGTTACTGTCAAGTTCAGAAACTTTGGCTAAGACCGTAAGCAGTCCAGGGACACCTAAATCCCTTTGTCCTGTTGTATCCGAGCACCTGCAAGCCACACCGTCAACTCCCTCCTGGTCAATTTCCTCCTTAGCCAGGATTGGAAGTAGTCCTGCAGGCCATGTCACTGGCATGACTGACTCTCCTATCTGGGATTCCTTCGGAGGATCCTGCATTGCTACGCCTACAGCTGCCGCTGCTGCTGTTGCTGCTGGGAGTCGTTCATCATCCCAGAGAGGAAGTAGGAACACCACTACTTTTACTAAACAATTGACCCTCCAACAGTGCTTAGCGAGGAGGATGAAGTACGACAGCAGTCATCCTGAAGCAAAACGTATAACTGAGGCCTTGACTGCTTTGTTGGTGTTAGACGTGCATCCGGTATCCGCCATTAGTGCAGTGGGTGTCAAAACTGGATTATTGGCTGAGACAAGATCAGTTTAAAATTGAATCGCAGCGACACCATCTTGCGACTGGCCGAAAGACGCCATTTAGCGAAATGGCCGCCTTAGATAAACTCACACTTTAGTACATATGGCGATAATGCTATTCAGAAATGGCTACGTGACAACTAGATTGTGTAGATAAGCTTCCTGGACAGTGTCTGCCCTCACTACAGGTGGTCTGGCTCGAATACACACCTACATTAGCAATCTTCCTGCAATGACATGACTTCAAAGACTAGAGTGTCATCTTAGGTCTGTCTCTTGTAGCTGGGCTATTTGCATTTCACACAAGAGACTGGGAGAATAAAGAGTTTTTCTTTTGAAGCCTGGGACAGGGGGGGGTCTGCTGACAGAGTGGGCATGTGGAACTATTTGGCTCAGCATGTCACACTGCTAAGATGTTCACTTAGTGAGAGTTAAGTGCACCCTTCCTCATACACATATTAATACGTCTTTATATCAAACCCCGAATACTCACACATTACATATTCACACATAAGGTTTAATAAGCTTTAAAGTATATGATTTAAGTTGGTTCAGTTAGTTTAAATGCTGAGAAATAAAGATATTTGATAACTAAGGTTTTATACATGTTAAGACAGCCGTGTTTGGTTTTGAACTGATGCGTACTCTTTTTACAGTACTCCGGTGTTATTGGTGGGGAGGTCGCATCATGCATTCTCGAGTTATGGATCGCAGAGGCTACAAGAAACAAAATGTATATTTCATGAACAACTGTTAGGATGTTACAGGGGGCAGGAAGGGAAAGACCCCCAGCTGTTAGAGGCAGGGAGAGTCTATTTGAACCAGCCTATTAAATGCTCTGTAACAGATGCTTCTCCCCTGGGAACCAATGACATCAGCAGCAAACTTCTCTATTGTCCTGTCTATTCTGGGGGGGTATAAATGTGTGTGCTCAAATGCTGGGTTCTTAGTCTTCGTGCTGAATGCTGAATGACGAGGGGTCTCTTGCTGATGCCTATCTTCGGGTCCGAAAGCACTGCGTATGTATACTGTATTTGGGTCTGTATAATTCTTTTTGCGCCTAAATTGTGTCTGGATCAATTGCGTGTAACTGTCTGAACTTTTACTTGAATAACACTTGTGCTTTGGAACCACAGATTCCAGGTCTAAGTCTGTATTTACTGTATGACTGCTTATGCAAATTAGCATCATCCTTAGAGGTTTATAGGAACGATTTTAGAAGGTACAGGCAGGGGTATATAGAGGTTCTTTTTAATATCATTATGGGAATTAGACAAATGATGGAGGTAGTGTGTCCTCGGTTCCAACTCCCGTCTAGATTCCACTTCACTAGGCAGGCGATACCGAGACTGTACAGAAACGTCAGAAAAAGTGTCCTCAGTGTCCTGAAAAATTAGGTTGTACCCAATGTCCACTTAACCACGGACATGTGGACAAGTGGAACAGGGCAGACTAAGGACTATATGACTGTGACTGCCCACTGGGTAGATGTATCACCTTACGCAGCAACAGCAGCAGCATCACCAGTAGCAGCATCTCAGAAACACCAGCTAGTTCCAAGGCAGGCTACACTGTGTATCACTGGTTTCAGTAAGAGGCACAACACCGACAACCTCTTAGAGAAACTGAGGGAAATCATCGCCCAGTGGCTTACCCCACTTAGACTCTCCTGGGGATTTGTGATATCTGACAACACCACCAATATTGTGCGGGCATTACATCTGGGCAAATTCCAGCACATCCCATGTTTTGCTCACACAATAAACTTGGTGGTGCAGAATTTTCTGAAAAGCGACAGGGGCATGCGGGAGACACTTTGGGTGGCCCGAAAAATTTCTGGCAACTTTCTCCATTCAGCGACTGCATGCCGAAGACTGGAGCACCAGCAAACACTCTTGAACCTGCCCCACCATCACCTGAAGCAAGAGGTTGTGACACGGTGGAACTCAACCTCTATATGCTTCAGAGGATGGCTGAGCAGCAAAAGGCCATTCAAGCCTATACATCCACCTATGACATAGGCAAAGGAGGGGGTATGCACCTGACTCATGTGCAGTGGAGAATGATTTCCATGTTGTGCAAGATTCTCCAGCCCTTCGAACTTGCCACACGTGAAGTCAGTTCAGACACTGCCAGCTTGAGTCAGGTCATTCCCCTCATCAGGCTTTTGCAGAAGCAGCTGGAGAAAGTGAAGGAGGAGCTAAAATGGAGCAATTCTGCTCGGCATGTGGGACTTGTGGATGAAGCCCTTCATTCGCTTTGCCAGGATTCCAGGGTGGTCAATCTGTTGAAATCAGACCACTACATTTTGGCCCCTGTGCTCGATCCTAGGTTTAAAGCGTATATGGTGTCTCTCTTTCCGGCCGACACAAGCCTGCAGAGGTGCAAAGACCTGCTGGTGAAAACACTGTCAGCTGAAGCGGAACGTGACACGTCAACAGCTCCTTCTTCATTTTCTACCGCAACTGGGGCTACCAGGAAAAAACTTAGGTATCCTAAGCAACCCGCTGGCGGTGATGCAGGGCAGTCAGGACCAAGTTTGGACATCTGGTCTGGACTGAAGGACATGGCATCAATTTCAGACATGTCTACTGTCACTGCATATGATACTGTCACCATTGACAGAATGGTGGAGGATTACATCGGTGACAGCATCCAAGTAGGCATGTCAGACAGTCCGTACCTGTACTGGCAGGAAAAAGAGGCAATTTGGAGGCCCCTGTTCAAACTGGCTCTATTTTACCTGAGTTGCTCCCCCTCCAGTGTGTACTGCGAAAGAGTGTTTAGTGCAGCCGGGAACCTTGTTAGCAAAAAGCATAGGAGGTTGCTTCCACAAAATGTGGAGAAGATGATGTTCATAAAAATTAATTATAAACTCTTCCAGGGAGACCAGCCTCCAGAACGTACAGAGGGACCTGTGGTGGTGGATTCCAGCGGGGACGAGTTAATACTCTGTGAGGATGAGGATGTACACAACACTGAAGAGGGTGAGGAATCGGTGGATGAGGAGGATGAGGATGACATCTTGCCTCCAAAGAGCCAGTTTGTGCAGGGACAGATTAATTGCCAGCTTGTTTTGTGGGGGCCCAAATGAACCAATCATTTCAGCCACAGTCATGTGGCAGACCCCGGTGCTGAAATGATTGGTTTGTTAAAGTGTGCATGTCCTGCTTATACAACATGAGGGTGGGTGGGAGGGCCCAAGGACAATTCCATCTTGCACCTCTTTTTTTTTCTTTGCATTATGTACTGTTTGGGGCCTAGTTTTTCAAACTGCCATCCTGTCTGCCACTGCAGTGTCACTCCTAGATGGACCACGTGTTTGTGCCGCCCACTCATATCTCTTAGCATAGTCATCCAGTTACCTCTGTGCAACCTTTTGGACATAAAAACACTATTGTGAGGTGTGAGGTGTTCAGAATACACTGGAAATGAGTGGAAATTAAGGTTATTGAGGTTAATAATAGCATAGGAGCAGAAAAACCCACAAATTCTGTGATTTTAGCTGTTTTTATGCTTTTTAAATAAAAAAATACAGATACAAAACACAAAATCCAGAACCCAAAACACGGAAGGGTGGTTTTGGCAAAACCAATCCAGATCCAAAACATGAAGAAAGATCCAGATCCAAAACCAAAACACAAAACACGAAAAGTGGCTGGTGCACACCCCTAGTTTTAAGTCACATTGGCTAGATCAGGAGCAGGCAACTTGTGGCACTCCAGCTGCTGTGGAACATCTCAGCATAGCCTAACAGCAAAACTTTGACATGGAATGCTGGGATGTGTAGCTCAACATCATTTGTTGTACCACAGGTTGCCTACCCATAGGCTAAATGATGGAGCTCCCCTTGGAAGACTATCTTGGTGCGGTACCTGTTAGCAGAGTAGTATGTTGACAACAGATACTAGAAGCCGAGTAAAGCTGTCACTGATATGCATTTCGGAATGTGCTTACTGCAGTAGTCTTCTGGATGAGTAGTTAAACCCAGGTACACATGTATTGGTCAAGATAGTGATGGTACTGTTTTTAACACAGGCGTTTGTGCCATACTTGCCTATATTGAAACTCTCCTCTCTGAGAGAAGCCCAGAGATGAGACATAGCTGGTCCCTTTAGGGGTGGAGCAGGACTGTCCATTCATCATCCCCCACCATCATCATGGCAAAATGTCTTAAATTGTGGGTCTGAGGGGAAGGGGTGGAGCTAAAATTATGTTATACTGTCTGAAGATTCCTAGTATTGTCTCCCCATCCTGCCCAAAAACTCAGTAGCCTCCCACACATTTTGGGAGAGTATGCAAGTATGGTTTGGGCTTGTGGCAATTAGTTCACACTGCTTAACCAGTTCTTAGATTTATTGTAATCTGGTAGAACAGCAAGTAACAATGATATAAGGTTATCACAGGCATAACAATGGTAGGTAACCTGTGTGGAATATAGCAGCCTGGAATTTAGAGTAATGCTGGGCATTCTAGTGCACTGGGTAGGAGCCAATAAAATGCACCAGTGGATGGTAACACTGGTATCCTACTAAATAACAGTTTTTAGTTATGACAGGTGTATTGTAAGCACTATTTTCTCTATATTGACCATGAACAAGGAAAGCAGGCCATCTCACATTTTCTATCAGATACAGAAATGAAGGAGGATCTTTATGATTTTTATCATTGAAGGTATCAATTTTATCTTGAAAAATAATTATTTCTTTTAAAAGTGGACTTTTACATATGAAGAAATAGCACTGCAATGGGCACCAAGTTCACCCCAAGTTACACTAATTTTTTATGGCATATTGAGAGAAAGAAGTTATACATCATGGATCATATGTAGGGGCAAACTTGGTATCTTGACACAGATACATAGATGATATAATATTTTTATGGAGAGGCACAGAAGAAGAACTCAAAAGCTTTTAATTCATTAATTTAATTATTAATTTAATTATTTAAATGAGAATGAAAGAAATATTAAACTCTTTTTTAATCACAGTAAGCAATGCATCAACTTTCTGGATTTAAACATCTATATCAAAGTGGACAAGATCCAAACTAAAGGATACAATAACCTACAGACTCTAATAGTTACCTCAATGTGAAAAGTGAACAATTGAATACCATGAAACAAAAATTCCTTCTAAGTGGCAACAAACCAAAATCCTTAAAAAAGGTAGAAGAAAGAGCCATCTCCACAAACAGGTATAACATACTAATCCCAAATTCCAAATTAAAATATGGAGATTCGAAAGCCTGTGACATACTGTACTGAAGTGTGATCCAATATTGATGAAAATCTACCACAAGGACAAAGGGATTCCATAGATGTGGTACCTGAATGGCCTGTAAGACAGTAAGATGTACTACCATCAAAATCACAGAATTTGAAAACAATTGACTTAAATATAAAATAAAATAGTTAATCATGTGATATACCACCAATGTAATCTATTTAATCCAATGTGTTTGTTGGTAAAACCTTCAGAGCCTTAAAAAACAGGTTGCGCAAACACAGCAGAAATATAAAGAAGGGAACTGTTTCTCATTTAATTTCAGACCATTTCAAGAAGAACCATCAATGTTCCAGTGGATAGTATAAAATATGGATCTACATGTTGAAAATCCTTTATCTATATAATCTCAACACTGATTTTGTACTCAAATAGTTTTTACAGATTTTACTCCTGATATAAGATCCCTTATCTTTGTTTTTTTTTCTGTCTTCTTGGCATTTAACTCTATCAGTATTTTAGGATAAATATTTATTTCCATTTTTCATTTTTAGTAATTTTATTAAATTTTTTATTCATTTACTGTAAAATGTTATTTGCTAATTGTTTATTATATTTTTGTAAGAATAACTATGCAATTTAGATCTATATAAGAAAAATAATGCACTTTTTTTCTTCATTTCACATATTTACAAGTGACACCAAACCCCATTCGTTCTCTCCAAAAAATGTGGGATGTAATATCTCCTATTGTTCCAAAGATACTATTAAATTTTGATCAGAGGAATATCTTTATGAGGGCCACATTTCCAGAGACTATCGGAGTAGCGAGTATATTTGAAACTTCCTGTGCTATATAAATGTTGTTCCAGGTGATGAAAGGAAGTGGAATTAATGAGAACATTCAACTTCCATATGGCAACGCGGCTTTATGGTTGGCAGAATCCGGATGACATCAATAATGGGAGATGGCTAATAGGAGTACAGGAACCTTCTTAATGGGGACCTAACCACGGCGGAAACAGGAAATGATGGACCCCACTTCTGGTTTTGGCAGTGATATTCTTGTTTATAATGCTTCTTTATACTTGTGACATCTATAGTGAGGAATACAGTACTAAAAAATATTTCCTCAAAATTTTCCACCGGGTTCACTTCCTGTCTGACACAGGAAGTAATTTCAACTTTAGGTATTTAAATCTCAGTACACACACCAGCATGCTTTGACAAAGACCACAGAAAATTGAAACATGTCAGAAGCAGGTGTGTGTGCTTACCTCGACCAGACCAGAGATCCAGAGTCTTTTAAGCAATGGGACCCTTTGAATGACCCCTTAGGACAATCCAGACTTCTAAGGAACTGGTTACCCAGGGGTGTCAGTGCCCATCCCCAGGGTTAGTGTATGTCTCCAATTTAATGTTATTACTTATCTACTTCCTTTTCAAGGGTAATTGCATGGGTATTTTATCTTCACTAAATTACAGCTTATTATTGTATTTTCCCTTATTTTCAAGGGTAATTTAATTTTAACTTCAATAAATGTGCATTTCTATAGCAATTTTTAAATCTATTTCCACTATATTATTAATTTATATGGACCATTGATAATATCTACATCAATCAGTCTATTTAATTAGAGAATTGCAACACCCCCCCCACTACTACTTGTTTCCAGTATATATCAGTAGTGGTACAGGGTACTTGTGGTTCTGTTGGGCAGTGGCGTAACTAGGGTATTTGGATCCCAGGGCAAATTTGAAAAGGGAGCCCCCCCCGATGTGCACGTGGTGAAGGCGCGCGCAGAAAAAAATGGGCGTGGTCACTTAAAAATGGGGCGTGTCAACATGACACTCCCCTTTATTTTCAAACTGAACATTCCTATCCATATGCACCTTAACCCCAGTAGTACCCCTTATACAGTACCCCCAGTATGCAGTTGTGGTCCCTCTCATGCAGGCCCATAGTAGTGTCCCTTATACAATATCCCCAGTAGTGGTCCCTCTTATACAGCCCCCAATTAGTTCCCCTTACTCAGTACCCCAAGTAGTGGCCCCCCCAAATGCAGTGCCCCACGTAGTGTTCCCCCTTATGCAGTGCCCCCAGTAGCAGTCCCCACAATGCAGTGCACCCAGTAGCGGTATCCCCTTATGCAGTGCCCTTTATATGGTGCCCCCAGTAGTAGTCCCCCCCCTATGCAGTACCCTTTTATATAGTGCCCCCAGCAGTAGTCCCCCCCATGCAGTTTTCCCAGTAGTGGTCCCCTTATGCAGGCACCCTGTAGTGATCCCCCCTATCTAGTGCCCCCTGTAGTGGTCCCCGCAGTGCCCCTAGCAGTAAGCCCCTTATATAGTGCCCCCAGCAGTAGTGTCCCCCCCTCCCATGCAGTGTCCCCAGTAGTGGTCCCCCTGATTCAGGCTCCCAGTAGTGACCCCCCCTATCCAGTGGTCCCTGTAGTGGCCCTTCCTATTATTGCCCCCAGTAGTGGTCCCCCGAGTGCAGTGCCTCTAGTAATAGGCCCCTTTTAGAATGCCCCCAGTGGTAGTCCCCCCCCAAGTAGTAGTCCCCAGTAGAGTAGCCCCCCCCAGTAGAGGTCCTCCCAATGGCGCCCCCAGTAGTAGCCACACCTCCCCCAGTAGAGGTCCCCCCAGTAGTAGCCAACCCCTCCCCCATTGTGCAGATAGGTTAAAAAATAAATAAATATATATAAAAATATACTTACCTGATTCCACACTGCTCCTGCTCCTGTCCGCGATGCCGCTTCCGCCAGCCAGTCCGCCCGGGCTGGCGCGCTCAGCATTATGGGACAGATGTCATGACGTCAGTCCCATTACCTACTGCAGGAGCCGGACGGAAGTCCGGTTCTTGCAGTGGGTGCTGCAGCAGTCAATGAGAGTCTATCTGACTCTCATTGGCTGCTGTTTAACACACGCATCACCGCCAGCGCTGGCGGCGATGCATGTGTTATGCACAGCCTGAGCCCGCCTCCTATCGCTATTGGGCAAGCGCTCAGGTGGAGGGGACGGGCTCAGGCGTGCAGCACAGGACCGGCGCTGGAAGCCTAGCGCCGGTCCTGTGCAAATGTGTAGCGCTGACCGCACTTATTGCGGTCGGCGCTACACTAGCTAACTAGGGCGGGCCCATACCATGGCTGGTGGCGCACCCCGCGCCGCCGGTCCAACGGCGCCCAGGGCACGAACCCCGCTCGCCCTACCCTAGTTATGCCACTGGTGTTGAGTTCTGAAATGGCTCTGGCTGTGGTGAGAGTCTCAGAGACTGCCATATCTTACATTAAAATAATAGAGTGGAGATGCCAAGCATGGACAGTAGTGCATGTCAGAGTTTGAATCCCTTTTGAGTTCCACTGTGTCCTAGTGACCACCAGCTCAGTGTAACTAACAGAATGCTGGAGGGAGGCACTCCTTCCAACAATATCAAATGACGGCACTAAAGGACTATTAAAAATACCTTACTAAGTGCTAACATATTATTCCATGGCAGTTCTGGTAGTGTAAGTTGTAGCAGTTTCCTGAAAGATTCTAATACAGATCCAAAAGCTAAGAATGATTTTCTAATCATTTTCAGAGGCTTTGTATAAGAATCAACAAATCCAAATAGTGCACTTCTGGAAAGCAAGTCTACATATCTGCATTATGAATAGAATAGCACCCTCATAATGTGTTCGCTATTCTGATCATCATTTAGAATATTGACAAGCAATAGGAGTACAGAGGTACAGTATATCCATGACCATAGCAACCAATCATGTTATAGAATGTGCTTGATAAATGATACCTAAAAGTTGATTGGTTGCTTCTCCATTTGTCCACTTTAGAAGATGATGAAATGTTTTACATTGTGACCATGTGAAGTAACATTTCTGATCTCTATCTCTAATATATATATAATCCTCTGTTATTTTATACTCTGTGTTGAGTGGTACTTTAAGTAACTCTAAAACAGATTTAGTTTGCTTAACTGTAGGAAAAAGAAAGCAGCAAATAAATGACTATGAAAACTATTTGCATTTTCCTCTGACTGAAAAAGGAGAGGTGTCAAATTTTAGGCCCGGGTGTAAAAGCTTATAAAGTAAAAGTAATTTTGTGTTAGTTAAGGTATAAATCAGCTATGTATGCTTTACGTATGATGGTGCTAATTTCTCATGAGGTACATTTGTTTCATTAGCGTAGCAGCATATAGTACTATGAGTAACAGCAGATCTTTAGGATGCGTTTTATTACTGTGTCAGATTTTAACTGAGATCATCAATCTAGTTTACTGGGCTTTCACTACTGAGATGAAAATCTGCAATTTAAACACAAAAAGTTTTTATAGGGCTTAGAAAAAAATGATGTGGCACAAAACATATTGTAATTGACGTGTTTTTGCAAAACTTATAGTAAATTAACAAAGTTCTAACTCATTTTTTAGCTCAATTTCTGAGTATAGACAATTTTTAAAATAATGTAATAATCCCTTCTCTTATTTTTGTGTATGCTTCTGGCATTGCAGTTTTCTCCAACAATAATGGGCATTTCTGAGGGCACTGGATTTTGGATAGAAAATCAGTCAGCTTAAAAAACTATTTGCAGCATTATTTTTGGATTCAGTAGAACGTCACAAACTGCTTACAGTGTACATAACAAGATAGTTATGGTGTGTTGTTTCAATATTTAACTATTGGTTTATCACTTAGCAGTTCCTTTCCTTTGCCACAGATATACTTTGTAAATGAGGTAGATTCAGTAGACATCGAGGGACATTATGTTTGTGAATTTGAGCTAAAAATGGCTCTGGCATCTCAGTTTCGGTGGCCCTTCTGCATGACCATAGGTTTACTCAATAGTCTTATAATCGACTAATCTGTGACTGATGCTTCGTCTTTGTATGCAGTCACTTGGATTTGCAAAGCCGCTTGTGGGCATCTCAATACAAATTCCGGCGACTGCAAAATGTGCATATTTTGGCACTGGCGCTGTGTACAAATTCACAGCTGTGGCAGTATTGGTTTACATCTATGAATCAGGGCCTATAACTGGAATTCTATTCTATTGTGCTAATTATTGCCATGTGCTTTTCTTTGCTTCTTCTTTCTGCTCTCTTTACGGTCTCCCCCTCCTTTTTGTTATTATGTTTTTGTCTTTCTTCTCCTATTCTCTTCATATTGCTACCATGCCCCATCCCAACTGTGCTATCCACCCTTCTTCTCAAAGTTGTGAAGGCTGCAGCCACAGTGTGCATCCTTGCTATTGCCTGCTCCACTTACTAGTCATGACAAGTGGGCTATGAGGAGGCATCCATGTGCTGTGGCCTGCCTAATTTTAGTGGTGATATGAGCTGCACTGTGAGTTGCAGCTGGGCTGCTATAGCTATTTCAACCACTTTAGTGAGCTTGACCATGATTCCCAGAGAATGCAGGGGAGAGGCGACAAGAGGGGAGACGTGTGCAGGCCAGCTTTTGGGCACCTTCCAGGGGTCCTGACTCTGGACATCAGGTGGTAGTGGGCTGGCCACTTCTTTTAGTGACAGAGGGGTTTTACAGACCTCAGTGTTGGCTACTGCTCCTTCTATGTCATCCTCTCTAGGGTCTGCACCTTCTTCAAGTTCAAGTTGAACCTTAATAACTATGCAATTTAAACTAAACCATAACCCTGAACCTAAAACCAATATAGTCTCAGACACAAGAAACTGAGTTTAAATAGATCACAGATTTTATTGATGTAATTAATTGTGAATGGGTGACACCAGAAAGCATTACCTCTCAGCTCAAGGTGAAACTAACAAATGGGGCAACTGAATGCCCCTTGGTGCAAGCTGAGACTGCTAGATCCCCACCCCCTTCATTGACTTTGTACTACTGGGCCCAACCTCTAGTGGGAAACACAGATCCCCCCTCTATGTCAGAGACAACTCATCCTAGAGAAGGGAGATGCCACACAATTACTACTTGTACACTAATAAGGTGCTGCAAAGCAGTGCTTTCCCACCAAGCTGACCCATGAATACAAAATAAAAATGTGCAGACAACACCAACACAAACACAAACAAAAGGGAATGTATGGATGAGGAATTGTCAGCAAAGAGACAGCCTAACTGAAAATGGCTGCATATATATCCTGCACCAAACAAACAGCCTCATAGTTTTGCTATAGGTTATTCAAAGAAGCTGACTAACTTAATCCACAATAGTTAACTCCATAAATACCTACCTATCTCCCTGCAACCTGAAGCCTATGCAGCTTTAAGCTTAGACAGCCTGCAGCTACTCTAAGCTGTCTAGTATTTCAAACTTGATAGGAACTCATTATAAGCTAAACCACAATGAACCTAACACCAATAAAGACTTGGACACAAGAAGTTTAAATAGGTCATAGCTTTTCTATATATTAATTGTGAAAGGGTGGAATCAGGAAGTATTGCCACTCAGCTCAAACTCAAGGGGAAATTAACAAAATTCCACCCCTAGAGCTGAGAGAAAGGAAACCAAAAACCAAAAAATGAATCAAGGGGAGATGCACCATGGCTTCACTGATGCCCAGTACAAACTTCCCAAAGTAGGCATTCACCTTTCTCCAAATCCTATCAACCACAACATCACTATGTGGAAAAAAGTCACCTCGCAACAAGATAAAAGCATCAACCCAATGTAAACTATGGACACCGAGCCACCGCAACTGATGGATCCCCTGTACAGAGGCTAGTCTTGGCTGAAATGCCCAATAAACAAATGAATGACCAACAAGTCACAATTCTGAAGAGTCTGGAGCCATAACTTTAACCAAAAGAAACGCAGGTCAAAGGAGGATGACAACAAACACACAACCAGACAGTCCACAAACAAATAACACAAGTTAAAAAAGAATGAGAATGTGGGGAGTGAGGGGGAGCATTGAATAGGTTTATAGGTTTTTGTTACCTCACTCCTGTGTGAATATGGTACACTACCTTTCTGCACTATAAGGAGGAGTTTTCTATTGTGTTTCCCTGGGAATACATCACCTATTTTTCACTACCTCACCAAACTCACCAAGTGTGTATATATAACCAGGACATATTGCACTATGGATTGTTCCTTACTTCTTTTATTTATGGGCACATAATATAAACAAGAAGAAAGACAGACAACCAAGAATTGAAAATAAATCTCAGCGGGATTTATGTACTAGTTTAATATGGACTAATTATTATCCATGTATTATATTGCATTGGTTGATTATCTGTAAACTTAGACCTGTTGTTTTGTTTCTGCAAAATACAAGGGACACTGTAGGATATTTATCTGCTGCAGAATCTTGAGCAAAAGAGACATCATAACTGACAATGACTGCTGAATTTACATGCACCAAAAAACCCACCCACAACTTTGCTGTAGGCTACACAAACCATCTGACAACCTTAAACCAAAATAGTTATCCCCATAAATGCTTACTTATTTCCCTACAACCTAAAGCTAATACAGCCATAGGCTTATACAGCCTGCAGCTAATTTTATCCAAACACTCTTGAGCAAGCTCATTTACAAAAATAATTTGACAGATGCTGCTAGCCCCACAGATGTCTTATAAAAGTTGCAAAATAGGTTAGTACCAGCAGAAGTGTAGCATGGAGCCATGGCACATGGAGCATGTATTTGCATTAGCATCCCCCTTCCATTCTGGGGGTACTAGCTTTTCTCAACCATTGGTCAAAATACCACCCTTCCTGTCTAACACACCAAAATGCCCCCCTTCTACACACCAACATGCCCCCCTCCTGCACACCAACATGCTCCCCTCCTGCACACCAACATGCTCCCCTCCTGCAACACCAACATGCTCCACATTTACACCAGATTAGTGATGTCAGCTACACACAACTTGGCTGGAACACCAGCAGCCCACTGTGTCAGGGGTTTCTTCAGAGAGGAGGGGGCCAGTGTGCATTACCCATCTGGGGCCCTCTCCTCTCTCCCCGGCAGCCGGCAGCCGACTGATGCAGCTGGCCGGCCACCACAGCATCAGCAGACTCTGGGCACTAGAGTGTGCCCAGAGTCTACTGCGCATGCACAGATCACCGGGGAAATGGCATGGCTGCCATTTTCCCGGGGATTTCCTCACTGTGCATGTGCAAAACGCCGGAAAAAAGGCCAGGGTGGCCATTTTCTGGCGTCCTTAGCACCGGTGAGACATGTGACGTGGGATCTCGGAGAGGTAAGTTTTAGATAATATGGGTGCAGGATGTGTGGGGTGGGGCCCCCCTTGACCCAGGGGCCGTGTGCACCGAACACCCTGAACCCATTATAGATACTCCCCTGCTCTGTGTAGTGTGACTGCAGCAGTCACATGATATACTGTAATCATATCAGCAGGGAGTCATCTTCCTTAGTGGTCTAGTCACAAAGTAAGAGGGCAAAAATATCCATTGGTGATCACTTATTACACATCAAGGGGATGGGTACTTATCATACTGTAGCTTCTGTTGCTGCATGTGAATTTGGTAAATAATATCTTATTGCTGTCACCTGCAGCAATAAGAAATTATAATTATCTCCACCAATTCCCGTATAACGGTAAACATGCTCCTTAATTACAGATTAATTACTAAAATGTCTGCTAAATTTGCATATTTAAATGAACCAGTCTGTACATTTTTGCCATAAAGACTCTTAGAATAGCATTCTGTTGCAGAAACACTATAGTTACTGTGCTTAAATTAGTTTGTTATTCCTGTTGTTAAAACATGCAGAAATTATCATTTTGGAAATGAGTGACATATGGACGATGATGATAATAAGCAGAATGTTGCACATAGTTTGACTTCAATCTTTCTCTTCCAGCTAGGATCATTAAGCTAAGGTGATTGTTTTTGTTTTTTATATTGCCTGATGTGCGGATGTTCGGAAATGTACCCTGACATAAACGTTATTGATGTACAAAAATGTTCATGTGTTGCATAGTATTCAGAAATAAATAAGATAGCACAAAGGCGGTATCTTGGATCTCAGGAAAGGTTATTCACAGCTCAAAGACAGTGAACAATAGTATATTGTTTTGCATGTGTCGAAAAAGGAAAAGTCATACTGTCTAAGGAAAGAAAGAAACTTTCAGCTAAACGTTCATTCTATGACAGTCACAAATAAGATAAAAATGTACTTTTAAAATGGAATTTTTTTTTTTCATTTTTCTCATTATGAAATCTAAACTGGAAAAAATAAATAGATAAAATGAACGTACAAATGCAGGCCTATTCAACAGAGAAAACTAAATTTCATGAGATGACATTCACTAATATTAATAATTTGTAATACAGAATGTCAAGGATAATGACAACTAGCATTTAGAAAAAGTCTTGCCTTTTAGTTTACAAGTAATTTTCAGTTTTTATTATGTGCATTAGATTCCAAACACATGATTTGTGCAGAATGTCAGATGAATGTCCCATTAGTTTTAACATGAGCTTCATAGATAATTATTAGTCAGTAGAAAAAGGTGTATATTCAGGATGTGAGAGAGAGAAATATGTTATAAGATAAAAAGAAATCTGAATATATAGTGTAACACAGGATATAGAAATGAGGATTCCAGACAGACATGTACTCATAAAAGCAGTCTTTTAATGGCAGCAGACAATGCACTTAGTATACATGAGCTTAGTCCTGGACACACACAGGCATATAACACAAATAAACAACTAAACATAAAATTCCCAGCACTCCTTGTACTCAGTAGTCAGCAGTGGCTTGTAGCCACAATCGACCATGCTCTCCCAGCATAGCCCTTGGTCCCTGCCACTACAGGCACTTAGTCCTACTACCTGTCCACTAGACAGCATCAGGGCAAGGAGCAACAGGTGTGTGACAGTTTTAAACCCTTCCTGTGCTGTTGACTTCCTGCTGCCTCTGGGCGACCTGGAAAACCCGGAATTCTATTTTTCCAGCTTGAGCTGTGCAACCAAGAAAACCTGGAGTACCAAACTTCTATTGCAGGTGTAGAATGTGCCAGTTTTGTTTTCCTCTCCCTTGGAGGGAGCTGTCCCACCAGCATGTGGGCAATTCAGGTGAGAGACAGCCCCCCTGTACACATCTCTACTATACACCACTATCCATATGCTTCCTTTCATAGCCGTCATCATCATAATTGCCCATATGCACCCGCTCTATCCATGATGCATAAGATTAGTCTGAGCAAAGGCGTAGTTATGTGTAATCACAACACTGCATAGCCTGCAGTTCCATCAAACACAAAACTGTACTATGGCTATGTTGTAACATTATAGCCCAGTTATATGACTGGACTTGCATTTAGTTCTGCATCAGTTCCTGTATGATCTAGAATTGGGCAAACAGGAAAAGTGATTCCACACAGACCCAGATATAGATAAATATTTATTAACCAACTATCCTACATCTCTGGGTATATCATATCTAGTGGTTTTGGTGGTGCTCCCAAAGCCCAAAAATTAACATAGAACAACAATCAAGAAAAGAAAGACTATTTGCTGGGGCACACTTGAATGACAATTAATATAGGAAAACGTTAAAATGTAACCTTCATTTTATTTCCATAAAAATTAGGAGGTATCCATACACATTTTATTCATTTTATCCAACAAGAGTTCAAACATTGAACATCTGTTGGAATAAATAAGTTTAAAAATAACCTACGGGTGTTTGCATCAAACACCCAAATTTTATATGGTGATAATATTAAAAAAGAATCTGCATTCCACTTAACACACTTGGAATGGATATCAGACTATCTTATATTGGTACAATAACAATTATTGATCCCATAGGTTAGTTGTATGAGTGCTACACCATGTGCCATCCTGTCCCATTCATCCTGAAATGCAGGTTAACCTATAGCACCTGGTATTCCTAGGTGGTCTCCCATTCAAGTACTAACCAGGCCAATTGCTGTATCGCTTCCAAGATCAGAAGAGATTGGGCAGATCCAGTAAAGTATGGCTGTAGGTTACGGTTTTAGCAGCAGAGATGAAAAGTGCCCTTGTACATGGTCTGAGCATAATTGTATAAATGTAGGACTATCACCTTTGGAAAAGCCCAATTTATTAATAATAGACAAAATTCAAGAAAAGTGATGCATGAGCATACTTTAATCGTTGAAGCATGGGTATAGTATGTAAATTCACCATGTAGCTTAATATTGCCCAAAGATACTACATTCAAGCAGTCTTGGTATCGACTACTTCACAAAAGTCCATCACTTATCAAAGTCAGCCTGGAGAAATATCATAGCCTGCTTCCTCTCAGACAAATAAAGTTAGCAAGCAGCGTAATCTCTGTTAATGTAACCCTATAGCGCATATATTCATCAGCTGTAAACTTAATAGCAGAGAAAGAACACCATTCCCAGCATACAGGAAATCCAGCACATCAATGCTGGCAATTCATTGTCCCAGATACACACAATAAGCCATTGATCCAATATATGAGCTTCATGGTGGAGACAAAGCATGCATAGGCTGAAGGATTGTTAAAGCTTTGAGTGCTGAACAGACACAGTGGTCCATCAGCTAATATACAATACCAATATTACAGTGGTGTGGAGTCCGGTCCGTGCACTGACTGATTCTCCTACGATGTTTGGCAGATAAAAGGAGGATGCACATATTGCCAAAGGACTTGGGTGAAACGCGCATCCTCCTTTTATCTGCCAGAGAGTGGAATGCAGATTTAATATTTGCCAAAGACTTGGGCGAAATGCGCTTCCTCCTTTTATCTGCCAAACATCGTGGGATACCTCATCATTTGTATGGATATATAATAAAGGTTACATTTGAACATTTTGCTCCAGCAAATGCCTTTCTTTTTCTGGTTTGTTGTTCTATGATCTAGAATTGGACATGACTTAGTATCACAGAGACAGAAGAAGTAAGCAAAATTGCTAATACTGTAGAAATTATGTTGATGCCAATAAAAGGGTTAATTATGTGAATCAGACAGAGCCTAAAAACATGTAATTCTTGGTGCCATTGCATATTTTAATACATATACATTATGTTAAACCAGCACTAATTGCCATCACATAGTGTCAGAAAAGGGACATTGATGATGATTTCTTTTAGTGACCTAAGGGCCTGACTCAGAGATAGATGATATTTCACAGCCTCAAGGAAGCAGCTGTGCAATACAGTCCAACTCAAATGCAAATGCAGCAGGAGGTGTCTGTAGGAAATATACACCTCCTTGCTGCATCTGCGATCTGAGTGCAGTGTCTGTAGATGCTGCCTTGTAGCACCATTGCCACCACAGGCCACGATGGTTGTGCCTTTGGTCAGTCTGGCCAGTTCCTGGCAGCTTATGAGGCGAGGAAATCTGCGACCACCAATGCAGATCCCAGGTACATATTAAGAGAGGAGAGGGCCTGTGTACAGTCTCTGTTCAGGGCCCACTCCTCTCTACCTGGCAGCTGGCAGTGCACTGAGAGCAGCAGTAGACTCTGGGCACTAGTCTGTGTCATGGTCTACTGTGCACGTGCAGGTCACCAGGGAAATAGCACACCAGCCAGTTTCGAGGTAATTTGTACAGTGTTACTATCACTGATGCGGGACTCTGGAGAGGTAAGTGTTGAATAAATGGGTGCAGGGTGTGAGGTGTGGGCCATGGGCACATGTGCACTGCACACACTGAACCCATTATTGATACGCCCCTGGAACACTGGCCAGGCATACCCACGCTCCACCCCCCAAATACTTCAGCATGCCAGTTATGCTGCAGTTTGGGGGATCTATGACTGAGGTTTCAGGACCCATTCTGCACATCCACAGACTGGGTCTTGCACTTGCGCAGACACCAAAATATCGGAGATGTATGTAAACCAATGGGTTTGCATACATCTCTGAATCAGAGAATTTACAACCTGACATTTAGTAAATAAACCCCTAAATCTTTAGTGAATAACGAAGTGATATTTCACAGCTGTGCAAGTATTTTATTTCTCTTGGAAACCATCTGAAATGTCTTTTGTTCTGGTAACTACAAACCTTAATTCAAGGAAGTACTGGTAAGGTTCTGTAAAATATTTTAAGGACTTAAGTAGAAAATTGTAGTTTGCATTTTAAATCATTTAAAAAGAAACAGATGGAAGAGATACCATAATGCTAGGCTGTCCTGAGGAAGTGGCACTTAACTTATTTGAATCATTAGATACTAATATAGATAAAGAGGAAAACGAGGAGGCTGATATGTGTATTAAAATACATTATGTAAATGGAATGTCTATCTCAAATAAATTTAGGAAAAAAATCTGAATTTTACCCTTTACATTACCATTGCTATGCCCTTTCATTCAGCACAAATCTATGGTGGTCACAGCATCACAAGAGGTGTAGGAGTGTAGTTGCTCCTCCATGTATTTTTAGTACAGTATGATGGCAGAGAAGCTGATTAGTGCAAAGAAGCCACATAGTTATGTCTGTAAGAAGCATGCACACATGAGCTACACCCATAATGGGGATTTATCAAGTTAAAATGTGCAGAAAATTATACAATATAGAAGTTTGCTATGGAAATGCAATTAAAGCATGAAAGGTTGTGGAAGGTGACAGTAAACCAAAGTGCAGAGTGAAATAAGATGATGAAGAGACTGCTACGGGAAGAATGTATGTCATGTGAATCAAGCGCTGAAAGCACTGCATTACACACAAAAAGTTAAACATTTACAAAGTTAAAGTGCTACAATTGTCACAAAATACAGTAGGTCAGAAGACATTTGAGTACAAGCAAAATAGTGTGAATCCTATGGCAAAGATGAATATTGATTCAGGCACTACAAGGCATTTCAGTCAGCCATGTGGAATGACTCACTAAGGGCCTGATTCAGCAAGCAACGCACATGAGAGAACACACGCACTTGGCCCATGGTTTTGTACTGCAAATACATCACACAGCATGTGTGCAAACTAGCCAGTGCGGTCGGGCAAGCGTATGTATACTACATGCAGTGTGCACGCAGACCCCTTCCAATAATGAGTGAAAGGAAGTGCAGTTTGTGTGTGGTGATGGGGGGTGGTCGGGCGAATGCAGGCATGTCTGTGCATTGGGAATGCTGTTTTAGAAGCATGTATAAATTAGCCAATGCATTGCCGCACAGGATAAACTTGTAATTGTACTGTCACGAGGATTGAACACAAGGAGGTGTGGCTTGAGACACACAGGACGAACTCGTACTGAACAAAGGATTGATACACAGAGGTCTTAAGGAAAGCACAGGAAGCCAGGAACTGAGGAAAGTAATAAAGCCTATGGAACATGAGATGGTTGTCACAGGGAATTACTACGTGGAGTCATACAGTGATGTTGATCAGCCACTTCCTGTTGCAGGAGTCAGACCTAAATACCCTTAGGCAGCTAATCATTGGTTCATGAGATCAGCTAGGAGACTGCAGGGCTGCCATTGGAGGAGACTGATCAGGTGAGATGAACCAACATGGCTGCGCCCATGCCCGCTAACACAAAAGTCAGGATGCACACATGGAAGTCCCAGCAGACCCCGTGGAGAATTCTCAGTCCTAACCCATTACCACAACTGGTGACTGAATGCCTCGGAGCCTAAAGACACCAGTTCTGTGGTGAGTAAGGCTGATCCCAGGCCACATCCTGACAGTTTGCATTTGAAAGTGAAGCTAATCAATCTGGCATCAATATCAAAGACAACAAAAACATAATCATAAAACCAACTGACAAGGGAGGAAGGATTGTGATCTTAAACAAAACAGACTACATCATTGAATCAGATAGACTACTAGGTGACACCAAGACATACACCTGGCTTAAAAACAATCCCATGGATAAATACACCAAAGAACTATCCAACTTCCTTAAACAAGGACTAGACACAGGCATTCTTACAAAGACAGAATTTGATCACCTCACTTCAACAAACCCAGTCATTCCAGTATTCTACTACTTCCCAAAAATCCACAGGACAAACATCACCCACCCGGCAGACCCATCATCTCAGGCATCAATTCCCTAACATCCAACCTGTCAAGATACATAGATCAGTTTTTACAACCCTACACCACTACACAAAAATCCTACCTTAGGGACACCACAAGCATCTTACAACTACTCCGAGATATCAAATGGGAAAATTATATGTAGCTTGCCACCAGTGACGTCACATCACTATACACAGTAATCAGACATCAGCAAGGGATCGAGAGCATAAAACACTTTTTACAAAATGACAACACACTTCATCCAAAACAAACTGACTTCATCACAGACAGCATTTAGTTCATTCTTGAACACAACTACACATGGTTCAACAACAATTTCTACATTCAACAGACTGGTACCACTAAGGGGACCAGGTTCACTCTGAGCTATGCGAATCTCTTCATGAGCAAGTGGGAGGAGGACAAGATATGGAGAGGGCATAGCTTTGGAGAGAACCTGGTCCTCTGGTGAAGATATATAGACAACATCATATTCATCTAGAAAGGGTACGAACAATCACTCCTCCACTTCATTGAACACCTACAGAACAATGAATACAACCTCAACTTCACTACCACATACAGCCAAGAAAGAATTGAATACCTAGTTTTGGACATACACATAAACAACAACAAACAAATAGAGACGAAGACATTCCACAAAAGTGTGGATGTCAACCGCTATATAATTTCAACCAGTAGCCATCACCTCAACTGGACAGACAGCAGACCCTTGGGACAATTCACCAGATACAGGAGGAACTATACCAACATTGAGACATACAGACAACAAGGTAAAGAACTCAAACAAAAATTCAAAGAAAAAACTATAACATAGGAACAGTAGACACTGCATTCAAAAAAGCAAAAACTCTAAACAGAGATTATCTTATAGAATACAAACAGAAAACAAACGACAAAGACAATAAAGACATATTCTTTGTCACACAATTTAACTCATCGGCCAAAAAATTAAAACCATCATCAATAAGCACTGGGACATCCTAATGCAAGATGAAACATTAGCCTCAGTTCTTCCCAGGAAGCCCAAAGTGGTATATAGAAAGGCACCAAACATCAAGACCACACTGGTACACAGTCACATACCACAAACCACTCTTGTACAGACAACATTGAATGACACAACCAAAAAACATGGATTCCATCACTGTGGCACTTGCATTGGCTACAAAACAACAGGCGACACAAACAAAAAACCCCAATCACCCCAGATACATCTTTCCCCCCCTCCCCACACCATCATGTCCCACCCCTTGTAACCACAGTCACCCACCCCAAATTACTACACTCATGTGTGAACAATTGATCCTCAGTACCCATTCCCATACAAGATCATTATTATAGTAACTATATCTGTGTCCTGACAACACCTACATAGAGACCCTACAAGAGGTTTTGCAGCCTTTCTATCCTTACCTGCCAATAGCCTCTCACGTGATCTAGGAACCTGTCCCAACCACACCCACAAATCCAGCAGCTACGCTGCAACCTAGAATTCTGATCAACTATGATTGCAATACCTGCAAATTTCCAATTTGATCCTCCATCACTATTTCCTCACTCATCAAGAGATCATGATCACACACACACCTATGTCATCATGATTACCCCATCCACTTAGCTGATTGGAGTATACCATCAACACACACACACCCTGGTTACTATATCAACCTAATTACCTCCATTACCTCAGCCAATTACAGCATGAGCTATTAGGGCATCACACCTCCACATCCAATGATGGCAAATCAGGAAGTGATTTAAACATTTACACACCACGCCTGGAAATCTTTGACAAAGGCATGCTGTGCTGAAACACGTTAGCCCTACCAGGATCAATCTACACACAGCTACATCAGCTGCCACACATCAATGCTACCCGCCTACTCGGCACACCAATCTCCAGCTGAAACCAGAGCCAAACACTATGAAAGCCAAACCCACCTGCCCCTGGAGCTGAAAGTTAGGGCTAAGAGTAATGCTGATTATGTTCCCAGCCTGTCACCAGCACACAGTGAGGGACATGCAGACGCGTGGGTGTCTACATCGGCTAAGAAAGCTGCATTTTTACTCCCCACAAAGGGTCCTGAACCACCACCAAGACATCAAAAGTTACCTGCCATGGTAACCACCACCCCGCCCACACCACTGGCAAGGTGACGCCACGCACCAGTAAGGGTGAGACGAACCACCGGTGAAATACCCACACTCATGATCCATCCTTGAGAAGCCAGGACCGCATGGGCACCACAGCCCAATGCCCCCAGTCCAACACGAGTGCACCCAAGCAACAAGGACACGAGGCTCCAGCTGGAACACTTCCCCACCCACCACACTTACTGATAAATACCGGTAAATGATAAAGTCTAAGCGGGATGCTGCTCTAGCACTGGAACTTCCTGGACTGTGCATCCACGGAGCCAACCAGGCTACCCCCACCTTGGAACTATTCAACCCCCTCTTACCAACAGGGTATGGACTTTTCCCCTTGGACTGTAATGAGCTTCACATGGTTCTGAGCCCAGGAGGGACTTTCACAAGTACTTCAAGCACTGTGTCTCCTATTTGTACACTGCAATAGACACCTGTTCACCCTGTATTCACTGTCTAGTATTTATTCACACCAGCATCACACACCACCCTACACCAGTATAGATTACCACACACAAACACCCCACCTCATGGGCTTCCCCTGTCTCCCCATCCACTCCCCTCTGTACACCCAAATCCCCCCCTCCCCCACCTTTTACCCAGTCACCATCATCCCCCATCTATACCTGTTCAGCACTACCCTTCCAAACCTTCAGATAACCAATCTGGCTGCCTGAACTAAAATATCTAAAGCATGTGTCTACAATAAGCAAATAATGAACTTAGAAGACAACAGTTTAGAGCAAGATGCCAGGTTTATGATATTACATCAGCATATACAGAAAGTACTACTGACTTTCAGAAAACACTTTACAGCTATAGTACTTGCCATGGAAAAGGGAATATATGTGTACGATGGAAAATCTCTGAAACAGAGTTTCCCAAACTCTGCAATTACAGACCATATTTACCTTTGCCCAAGTATGGCTATCTTTAAAATCTGGACTGTTATATTTACTAAAGTGAGAGATTTTAGAAGAGGAAATGTTGCCCATTGCAACCAATCAGATCCTATCTGTTATCTTTTAGAAAGTGCTAGATACAGTAAACATTAAGTAGAATCTGATTGGTTGCTATGGCTAGTATCTCCACTTCTAAAAACTCTCACTTTAGTAAATATACCCCTTAGAGTGACTTTAGAACTGAGGTAGAGAAACACTGTTTTAACACAAACTAAATGATTAATTACTTAAGGTTGTAAATTGTGCCTCTGCCTTGTAACTAGAATTTTGTAGACCGATAGCAAAATGTTTAAGGCCCCCCTCATCAGGTCTTTACTAGAGTGGGTGTGGCTAGTGCCGCCCAACATATAATATACATATGTTGATGCATATATATGTATGGAGCTCTTATTTGACATAAAGGCTTGAGGGTATTAGATGCCCATAATAAAAAAAAACTATATTACATAATATGCTATATAAACTATGTTTAAAAAGTTATATAGATACAGTATATTTGAAATCATTTAAATACCTGTTCTAAGGTAAAATATAAATGTACTTTTAAAAATTATGAAGTGTTTTCTAATTAATTATTAGGTGGCCCATGACATTGGTGGCCAGTTAGTGGGTAGGTGGGTGGCACACATTGGTGGGCAGTGGGAGCTTAATGCATGACCCAGCCACCATCTGCTTCATTCTGGTGGGCGGTGGCTGGGTCATGCATTTATAGGTGGATGGAACACATTGATGGGCAGTGGGAGCTTAATGCATGACCTAACTACCACCCACCAGAATGAGGTGGGCGGTGTCTGGGTCATGCATTTATAGGTGGGTGGCATACATTGGTGGGTATATGAGTGGCACACATTGGTGGGCAGTGGGAGCTTAATGCATGACCCAGCCACCGCCCGCCTCATTCTGGCGGTTGGTGGCTGGGTAAGGCATTTATAGGTGGATGGCATACATTGGTGGATAGGTGAGTGGCACACATTGGTGGGCAGTGAGGTTGCATTTAATACAATACAAATACTCACCAAACTGCTGCAATCCAGACTTGTTGTGCAGGCTCCTGATCGTGCTTTCTTCTCTTTCTCTCCACGATGCTGCACAAGATGGCAGAAGTGCATGTACAGGCTCCTGTCTGTCAAATTCCGCAATGTACGATGAATTGTATGATTCATTGTGAGTGAAAAAACCCTCACGATCGTCACCCATCATGTCCCGGATTGGCAAATTTGCCCTACAGCATGGCAGATCAGAAGATGCGAGGTATGACGAGCGGGGACGCACATTAGCATCCTGATCATGAGTAGAAATTCACGATTTGCCCTTATTTTACATGATTTGTCTGTGCGATTCGTCGAAATCGGCCAAATTGGGTAAAGAATTGCTATGTGTGTGGGCAGCTTAAGACACCGGAACCAACTGTGTGCTCCGAAAAAAATCACAAATCCCAGAGAAGAGCCAAGTGTGTACGCGGTTGCCATGTGTGAGCCTGACCTTTCTAATACTGTACTTGAAGAGGATCCTCCTTCCACCATTTGTGTGCCCTGCCTGGGCAAAGGACCAAAAAATCCACTTCCGTTCTGTGGAATTATTTCACCCCAAATCTAGACAACCTTTGCCAAGCCATTTGTAACCACTGCCATGTAACAGTGAGTAGAGGTCAGGACCTTAACCATCTAGGAACCTCCTCCCTGTTACATCACTTGCAGTGCATTCATCAAATTGGAAAGGGTATTTTAAATTCTGAAACTTTGGGGACAAAAAACTGAACAACAATCAGTCCAGTGTCATCTAGCTGCTCCCTTCTATCTGGATCCAAGCACCTGCAATATCCACCACCAACACCTACATAAACATCCACATCCTCATTCGTGATTGGATGATTGGAAGTAGACCTGCAACCAATTTCATAAGGACTCCTCTCCTATCCATTGTTCCTCAGAAGGATCCTTGAGTGTTACACCTGCTGCTGCTGTTGCAGTCAGTGGATCGTCATTCTAGAAGGGGACCAGGATGAAGACTACTTTTAATAGTTCAACCAAACAATTAACTGTCAAACAATCATTTGCATTTGCATGCACGTATGACAGCAAACACCCAGTTGCACAGTGGATTACTGATGCCATAACAGCTATATTGGTTTAGATGTGCGTCCAGTATCCGCCATTAATGCAGTGGTTTTAGACAGTTAATGGAGGTCCTGTGTCCCCGCTACCGTGTACCTTCTAGATTCCACTTCTCTAGAATAGCATTTCCCAATCTGTACAAGGACTTTTAAAAAAACTTATTAATGTCCTCTGAAATGCCATTGTACCCACTGTCCACTTAACCACAGATATGTGGATAAGTTGGATAGGGCAAACTAAAGATTACATGACTGTGACAGCCCACTGGGTAGGTGTATTGCCTCCAACAGTGCAAACAGCAGCAGCATCTAACAAATGCCAGCTCATTCACAGGTGAATTACTCTGTGTATCACTGGTTTCACTAAGAGGCATACTACTGAGAACCTCTTAGAAAAACTTAGTCAAGCACAGTGGAGAATAATTTTCGTGTTGTGCAAGGTTCTCAAACCCTTTTAACTTGCCACATGTGAAGTTAGTTCAGACACTGCCAGCTTGAGTCAGGTCATTCCCATAATCAGACTTTTGCCAAAGCAGCTGGAGAAACTGAAGGAGGAGCTGAATTAGAGTGATTCCACTAAGTATGTCAGACATGTAGATCAAGCCCTTCATTTGCTTCAACAGGATCCAAGGGTTGTCAATCTCTTGAAATCAGATCACTATATTTTGGCGACCATACTTGATCCTAGGTTTAAGTCATACCTTGTGTCTTTCTTTCCGATGGACATAAATCTGAGCTGTCGGTGAAAAAATTGTCAGCTCAAGTGGCATGTGACATTACAGCATGTCCTCCTTCAGTTTCTGCAGCTACCAGGAAAAAATAAAATTTTCCTAAGAGATCTACTGCTGGTGGTGATGCTGATCAGTCAGCAAAACCTAATGACATCTGGTTGGGTCTAAAATAACTTCCTACAGTGAGTATCATGTCTACCAATACTTTGTCTGATATGGTTACCATTCAGAGAATGGTGGATGATTATTTTAGGGATAGCATCCAAATAGGCATGTCACTCAGTCCATTTCACTACTGGCAGGAAAAAGAGGCAATTTTGAGTCCCTTATACAAACTGGCTTTGCTGTACTTAAGTTGCCCACCCTCCAGTGTGTACTCTGAAAGAGTTTTCAGCGCAGCTGGGAACCTTGTCAGTGATCGGCATAGGAGTTTACTTCCCCAAACTGTGGAAAAGATTATGTTCATTAAAATGAATTACCAATTCCATGAGGAAGACCTTAGCACTTAAGTTAAAAAAATAGAGAAGCATCTGTAATGATGGATTCCAGTGGGGACAAATTCATATTGTGTGAAGAAGAGGAGGATGCACACACTGATGGGGATGACGATGATGATGACGACATCTAATCTAATGTTTTGTAAAGCCAGTTTGTGTATGGGATCATTGCCACAAATGTCCACTGCACATTGGAAGCTTGTTTTGTTGAGGCCAAAAAAAAACAATCATTTCAGCCACAAGTGGCAGTTCCTGTCACTGAAGTGATTGGTTTGTTAAACTGTGAGGTGGGCTGAAGGGCCCAAGGACAATTCCATTTTGCACCTTTTTCCTTTCCATTATGTGCTGTTTGGGGCATTGCTGCCTGACATTTTTAATGTTATGGTTTATGAATGTCCAGAGATTGTAATGGCTGAAGAAAAAGCATCTCCTGCATACACCTTTCATTTTTTTTAAAGAAAATTCTGAACCAACTGCTGCTTGTTGTGTCAACTCAGTGCCACAAGTTGCACAACAGTGACATTCAGCCAAGGGTTCTCAGCCCTCAAGGCTGCTACACAGCCCAAAGGCCACATCCTGCTTCATGGCCCACAGGCCACCTGTTGTCTCTCTTCACCAGCACTCTAGGCTGTAACAGCAGCAAGTTGCCAAGAGTTCTAGCCCTCAAGGCTGTTACAGGACTGGGTCCTTCCTAATCATAGCTCTGTATTTCACTACTACTCAGCCCAGAGGCTGCATCAACATTTAACTATCAACTATCAATTCTTCAGCCAGTGGCTGCACCAATATCTAGTACCAACTCTTCTTACTTCAGCCAGTGGATGCACCAATTATCAAGTATCAACTCTCCTTACTTCATCCAGTGTCTGCACCAACTATCAATTCTTGAGCCAGTGGCTGCACCAATTATAAAGTATCAACTCTTCTTACTTCAGGCAGTGGCTGCACCAATTATCAAGTATCAACTCTTCTTACTTCAGCCAGTGGCTGCACCAATTTTCAAGTATCAACTCTCCTTACTTCACCGAGTGTCTGCGCCAACTATCAATTCGTGAGCCAGTGGCTGCACCAATTATCAAGTATCAAGTCTTCTTACTTTAGCCAGTGGCTGCGCCAACTATCAATTCTTCAATCCTCAAGGGGTATCCCAATCATCATCTTTGCACAGTCCTCAACTCTATTTATCACTCAGTTTTGAGCCAGCTAGCTGCATGCAACCTTTTGGTCCTTAACTAGATGAAAAAAAATCAATATTGTGAGCTGTGAGGTGATCAAAATTGACAGGAAATTAGTAGAAATAAATGTTATGGAGGTGAATAATACTCTAGGAATAAAAACAGGCCCATTTTATGTGATTATAGCTGTTTTTATGATTTTGAAAGAAAAAATCCAGATCCAAAACCAAAACCGAAAAACAAAATGTCACACGCCGGCCTGGAGACCCCAGAATCAGACCCCGTTGATTACCTGTGCGGGCACTGACCCACGCTGTCTTCCGGCTCCCGTGCTGTACGCTCCTTCCTCATCTCTCAAGGCAGTCTCCGCTGTTGTCCTCTGGAGGGTCCCGCTGCTGTGCTGCTCCCACGCTGGCTCCTGCTGACCGCTGGTCCCTGCTGACTACCTCCAGGAAGCACTGTCCTCCAGTCCATGGGTGCGGCCATCTTGGATTGCCCATGTGACCCCACTACCACCAATGAGGAGTCTTCTCCTTCTCTCTCAGCCTGTCAGCTCCCAGTGTCCACTATAAAAGGATCCCCAATGCTCACACAAGTTGCCAGTGCAACTAGTTTCTTAGTTTAACTAAGCAAGCCTTCACACTGAGCTCCAGCCACTCCACGTAGTCACTCAGCTACCAGCATCTACCCACGGCTATCCAGCCGCTCCACATAGCCACTCAGCTACCAGCGTCTACCCATGGCTATCCAGCCGCTCCACGTAGCCACTCAGCTACCAACGTCTACCCATGGCTATCCAGCCGCTCCAAGTAGCCACCCAGCTACCAACGTCTACCCACAGCTATCCAGTCGCTCCACGTAGCCACTCAGTTACCAATGTCTACCCACGGCTATCCAGCCGCTCCAAGTAGCCACCCAGCTACCAACGTCTACCCACGGCTATCCAGCCGCTCCACGTAGACACTCAGCTACCAACGTCTACCCACGGCTATCCAGCCGCTCCACATAGCCACTCAGCTACCAATGTCTACCCACGGCTATCCAGCCGCTCCACATAGTCACTCAGCTACCAACGTCTACCCATGGCTTTCCAGCCACTCCACTCTACTGCCTCATTCCTCATACTCCTGTCAGTTCGCTGCACCGTCTCATGCGGAGAAACTTCATTAAGCCAAGTCTCCTCCAGCGAGCGTCTGCACCAAGTAATACAGATCCAAGGCCCAGTCCGGGAAAACACAGCTCCTAAATCCCACGTTTGTGACACAAAACACGGAGGTGAGGTTTTAGCAAAACCAATCTAGATCCAAAACCAGGGGAGATCCAGATCCAAAGCCAAAACCAAAACACGGGGGTCAATGCACATCTCTAATATATAAGAATAAGCAATATACGGATTAGCAGATTCCCTAGGGTTGGTCCTTTGTTGGACAAAAGAACCCACATTTCCAAAAACAAATTTATAATAAAGGTCCCTGGGAGCGCTTATTTATAATATTGTCCAGTGGTGCTTCCCACCTTTTCAAAGGCAGTTAAAGTTATACTGTATCTCCTTTCATAAGATGTAGGTTTCTTGGTAAGTAGGATTGTTATGTTTTCTTCTGAAATAGAACCCTCACATGAAGATCGCCCAACAAATAGCAATCAGCCTTTCAGTCCTGTGTAAAACCAATAAAATGTATTTATAAAAGTTTAAAACTCTCTTCTTACATTTATGGTGCGTACACCTTGGGCGATTAAAGTGGACGACTGAACGATAACGATATCATTATCGTTCAGTTGTCCACTTTATTATCCATTTTTAACCACAAAATGATGAACGATAACAACGACGCGCGTTCCCATGGGTTGTTCATCATTATCGTTCATCAAGTAAACATGAAGGCCAACCTGATGATGTCGTCAGGTTGCTGCATTTTGGGGAATGGGGGAGAAAGCCCAGTGCTGAACGACATTGAGCACACCCTGCCGGGGACACACCAGACAATATCGCTCAGGGAGCATATAGTCTAGTGTATTTGCTCCTTAATAGTAATACAGCTTTCTGCTAAAAATCACTTCTAATTTCAAAAACCCAATGCGTTTTGTCAATATTTTGACTTCATTGGGGGTGTTTTTACTATCCTGATACCTCCAGGTTTTTAGCAGTCACAGAGGATGTATACCTCATGTATTAACATATTGCTTTTATTCTGATGACTCCAGGTTTCCAGCAGCCACAGATATATCGCAAATCCGCATAAATTAATTTCTCTGAAGGGGCCAATAACATGACATTTTTCAAATATCCTCCATAAATGGCACATTAGATGTTTTAGCAATTCCTCTGTGCCTGATGATGTATCCTGGACTCTGTCTAAGTAGTAGTCATTCACTACTTAGACAGAGTCCAGGACACATCATCAGACACAGAGGAATTGCCGCAAAATTGACTGCCATTTTATGGAGGATAATAGAAAAATGCCATGTTATTGGATAAGAAATTAATTCATGCGGATTTGCAATATATCTGTGGCTGCTGGAAACCTGGAGTCATCAGAATAAAAGCATTATGTTAACAAATGAGGCATACATCCTCTGTGGCTTCAAAAAACCTGGAGGTATCAGGATAGTAAAAACACCCCTGATGAAGTCAAAATATTGAGTAAACACATTTATATTTTGAAATTAGAAGTGATTTTCAGGAGAAAGCTGTATTACTATAAATGTAATAACAGTTTTAAACTGTTTTTATAAATAAAGAAAAACAAAGAAATGTATACATTTTTAGACACATATATTGCCCCACAGAAAAGACACACACAGTGACACACATACACACATTTCTTCCCCAGGAAAAAAAACTCACACACACATTAGTCATTAGCCATTTCCTCTGGACTCTGGGCCTGATTAACTACCATACACAACTGCGATTATGCAAGCAATTGGTCGATTGTCGCATTCTGCACATGCGTATGCATTGCAGTGCTTGTGCGCACTGTTTGTGGGTTGTGACGGAGGGGTGGTTGGGGAAACGCAGTCGTGCCACTGCATTCACACGCCATTGCAGGGGCGTGCATAAATTATCCACTGTGATAGCCTACGCAGTCTGAAGCCTGATAGCGTACGTGGAAGTTAGCAATTTCTGAGTAAGGTCAGGGTTTGTGCAAGTGCACGTAAGGCTGCGATGGTACTCGATTGTACTGATGTTTTCACTAGTCTGCTAAGTATTATGCATGTGTGCAATGTAAAGTGGGCGTCCTTATGTAGTGCTGAGTTTGCATTGCGATGGCAATGTATTAGGATTCTAGCATGTTATCGCAGTTGAACTGCGTGCATACACAATATTGCGATCCGTAGTGAATCAGGCTCCCTGTCCTTATCTTTCACCAAGATTCTGACTTTTATAACTTTTCTCTTTTCTACTGTATCTGCAGTCCTGGGCCCATAACCAGTTAGTGATAATCTATATAGGAGCAACTGTATAAAAGTGTAATCAAACATGAACTCTTTATTTATGTATCAACAGGATCAAACACATGCTGCAATCTTAACATGATACTTTCAACATGGAAGAGGGGAAAGAAGGAACATCTTTTTCTATATAGAGTCTGAATAAACACACCTCTAGCTATATAGACATATTTATAATAGATGTAAGGTGTGCAGTGCACACGGGCCCCTGGGTCCTGGGGGTCCCGCACTGCACACCCTGAACACAAATTATACTTACCTTGTGCCAGCAAGCAGGTCCCTCTTCTTCTGCAGCGCCTTCTTCCTAGTGAAATCTTTAGAAAGATTGTGCCACACAGTGAAAGCAAAGACTCTGGCACTGTGCCAGAGCCTTTGCTCTCTTGTGTGTATGTGCTGGGTCCACACTGACAGAATAGCTGCTCCCATAGAAACCTATGAGAGCTGCTTTACTGTTGGAAATTGAGGGACCATTTCAGAGATATCTGCTTGGTTCCCTCCATGGTAAATCCTGAGGAATCTTTTTATCATTTGTGGGTACCCCTGGAAAATGGATATTTTTGAAATATCCCCCAAATATTATGTAATACATATGCCCTTTGGCCCAGATTTATCACTATCTGTATGTTTTATTTCATTATTACTGTATATTCTGGTAAGTATTTTAAGGACCAGTAAACTGAAAGTTAAACAAATGTTTCAAATCTGTTATACAGTATTATAGCCACATCTGTTCCAAATACATTACCCAGGGAGTCAGATTGATTGATCTAAAGCAATTTAGGACTCCAGAATATTCTTGTGTCATCCTCCAGTCTTTTCTTGGATTACACTCATAAAATACACAATTTAGATCATTATACCCTGTAAAAAACATGAGAGGAGAAAAGTATTATTGGTCAGCCTAACACTGACATCCCAAAAGTGATTATGTGTTCTTCAGTGTTATAAAAAACCAGGGTCACAGTGTAAAAAAAAGGAATATCTTTCTCCAGAAAAGCAGTATGGAACATTTCTGTAAAGGAGCTGGAACAACCATTTACTGATGTGATTTTTCCTCTTGAGCTCCTACTGTCAAAATATTTGACATACAAAAGAATTCTAAGACTAAATTGGTAAAAAAAAAATATAGCAGATCTGTCACTGGTCCCGGCACTGACTTTAAGCTCAATATATTAAGCTTGGATAAATTTCAGTAACCTTATTCCCCTAACAGGAGCTCCAGATGCTGCTATATGTAGTTGTTTTAACCAGAGATCACTTAGTTCTAAAATACAGAACCATCAATTTCACTTTTAAATGACAGTGAAAGGGGTGTGTGAGTGTGAGAACCAATCACAGGATGCAATGTCTTGCAGCTCAAACACACTTCAGCTTGGACTATCATAAGAACTTTAAGAGAAAAAAACATGGCTGAATGGTGCACCCCCTAGGGCTCTGGCAAGCGAAGGATAATGGGGAAGATTATCAAAACTTGGAGAGTGATAAAGTGGACAGAGAAAAAATACCAACCAATCAGATCCTAACTGTCATTTTTCAAATACAGTCTGTGAAATGACAGAAGATGATTGGTTGGTACATACTGTAGGGGGAGATGTACTAAGCCTTGGAGAGTGATAAAGTGGAAGAGTTAAAGTACTAGCCAATCAGCTTCTAACTGTCACTTTACAGGCTGTATGTTTGAAAAATGACAGTTAAGAGCTAATTGTTAGGTACTTTATCTTTCTGCATGTTATGTCTCTCCAAGGCTTTTGTACATCTTCCCCCTTACCTCTCTCCACTTCATCTCTCTCCAAGGTTTGATAAATCTCCCCCAATGTTAGTAAAATGTTTTGTTCCTGTGCAGCTTTAAATATTTTACTGACTGCTAAATTGTGGCATATACAGTCAGGTCCATAAATATTGGGACATTGACAGAATTTTCAGATTTTGGCCTCTATTCACCACCACAATGGTTTTGAAATGAAACAAACAAGATGTGCTTTAACTGCAGACTTTCAGATTTAATTTTAGGGTAATTACATCCAAATTCGGGTGAACGGTGTAGGAATTACAACAGTTTCAATATGTGCCTTCCACTTTTTAAGGGACCAAAAGTAATGGGACTATCAACTCAAAAGCTATTTCTTGGACAGGTGTGAGCTATTCCCTCGTTATTTCATTATCAATTAAGCAGGTAAAAGGTCTGGAGTTGATTCTAGGTGTGACATTTGCATTTGGAATCAGTTGCTATCAACTCTCAATATGAGATCCAAAGAGCTGTCACTATCAGTGAAGCAAGCCATCATTAGGCTGAAAAATTAAAACAAACCCATCAGAGAGATAGCAAAAACATTAGGTGTGGCCAAATCAACTGTTTGGAACATTCTTAAAAAGAAAGAACGCATCGGAGAGCTCAGCAACACCAAAAGACCCGGAAGACCATGGAAAACAACTGTGGTGGATGACAAAAGAATTATTTCCTTGGAGAAGAAAAACCCCTTCACAACAGTTGGCCAAATCAAGAATACTCTCCAGGATTTATGTGTATATGTGTCAAAGTCAACAATCAAGAGAAGACTTCACAAGAGTGAATATAGAGGGTTCACCACAAGATGCAAACCATTGGTGAGCCACAAAAACAGGAAGACCAGATTAGAGTTTGCCACACAACATGTAAAAAAGCCATTACAGTTCTGGAACATCATCCTATGGACAGATAAGACAAAGATCAACTTGTACCAGAGTGATGGGAAGAGAAGAGAAGGAAAGGAACTGCTCATGATCCTCATCAGTGAAGCATGGTGGTGGTAGTGTCATGGCGTGGGCATGTATGGCTGCCAATGGAACTGGTTCCCTTGTATTTATTGATGAAGTGACTGCTGACAAAAGCAGCAGAATGAATTCTGAAGTGTTTCTGGAAATATTATATGCTCATATTCAGTCAAATACTTCAGAACTCATTGGACGGCGCTTCACAGTATAGATGGACAATGACCCAAAGCATACTGCATAAGCAACCAAGGAGTTTTTTAAGGCTAAAAGTGGAATGTTATGCAATGGCCAAGTAAATCCCCTGACTTGAATCCGATTGAGCATGCATTTCACTTGATGAAGACAAAACTGAAGGGAAAATGCCATAAGAACAAGCAGGAACTGAAGAAATTTGCAGTAGAGGCCTGGCAGAGCATCACCAGGTATGAAACCCAGCGCCTGGTGATGTCTATGCTGTAATTGCCTGCAAAGGATTTGCAACAAAGTATTAAAAAGTGAAAGTTAGATTTAGGATTGTTTAGTTTGTCCCATTACTTTTGGCCCCATAAAAAGTGGGAGGCACATATAGAAACCGTTGTAATTTCTACACCGTTCACCTGATTTGGATGTAATTACCCTCAAATTAAATCTGAAAGTCTGCAGTTAAATCACATCTTGTTTGTTTAATTTCAAAGCCATTGTGGTGGTGAATAGAGGCCAAAATATGAAAATTCTGTCAATGTTCCAATATTTATGGACCTGACTGTATATTGCTGCTATATACATAAATATTAATGAAATTGCAGTTTTGAGGTCATATGGAAGCAAGACAAAATGTGCAGGATTTAATATCTGAGTATGACACAGGAAAAGATTTACAAAAATGATATTAAAATATTTTTCCCCAGTAATTATAACATAAATGGGCATACAGTATTAATAAAATTTAAATTGAGAAAAGTCCTCTAAAAATCCCTGCAAAATCTAAGTGTCACCAACATTTAACATGGTTCCTCCATATTCAGCCACAAAGCAGATGCCATAGGTTTCTATAAGGCTGCTATGCTTGTACATTTACCAAGCTCCAGAATGTGACAGATGGTGTTAGCGGTCCATAGGCTACTGTATCACCTTTATTTTTGGAAAAGGATCCTCAGCATGCATTATGCAGGCCGTGCATGCATAGCACCTGTGGTGGACCCGCATCTGGAAGCCCAAAAACCTGTGTCCTGGCAAGAGTGTAATTCTAAATTCACGTGCAAATTTAGGCAAAAGTATTTTACCACTCTCACATTTTTAATGCGGATTGTGATATATAGTACCCGTATCTAAATGCCTATCAACCACCAAAAGTATGTTGTGCCATCTGTAAAAAATGCAAGTACATAGGGCCTGATTCAGACCCACTCGCGAGCGGCTGTCCGCTCGCAAGTGGGTCGATGTTCTGCACTGAGCATGCGCACGACGGAGGGAGCTCCGTCGTGCGCATGCGCCAGACGCGACGAGCGAAGGACTTTCCTTTGCTCGTTGTGTCTGATCAAAGGGGGCGTGCTGTCGATGTTGATTGACAGCACGCCCCCTTTGGTGGGCGTGCCGGGGGCGTGCCTCCCTGACGGGGGCGTTCCTAAGGGAACACCTACCGTCAGAAGCCGGCCCACTGACATCACTAGTGATGTCAGTGGGAGTGATTTTGGCTCTGATAGAGCCAAAATCACTCCGGGCCTTGCGGTTGAAAACATCAACCGCAGTCTCCGGCTCGCAGTTTCGATGGTCGCGATGGTCACGACCATCGCGGCCATCAAACTGCACGCTCGTATAGGCTGTGGGTGGTGACCCACAGCTATACGAGCATCCAGGAGGACGCTCCATAGTTATGGAGGACGGCCCTCATTCATAGCGTGCGCTCTGCTCAGAGCGTACGGCTCTGAATGAGGGCCATAGTTTCAAGTTTTGTTTTTTTACTTTGCTGCATTATTAAATTATTAAATATTTTAATGGGAAGTGTTTGTTTCTCTGTATATAAAACTGTTCAGAGTTTCCTTGCTTACACAAATAAATTATAAAATGCCATACCATAATAAGTAACAGATGTTTGCTTTGCTTGTATTAAAATCCCCCTGACATATTTTCTTAGGTGGAAATATCAAGCTGTATTCTTCCCAGGGAGAGATAATATTTTATTTCATCTTTATATATTAACAAATTATACATAGAAAAAGGCTCTATTGCCTTATTAGTTATGCATGCTTTGGCTCTATACCCTACATTTGGGATTATAATAATAAAAGACCCTTAAATAGACACAGTCCACTTACATTTATGTAAATAATATTTGTATAAATGATTCAATCTGACATTAGAATGTGCCAATAAATACTGACATTTACCTGATGTGAATGAAAAGTTCCATTCATTGCTGCATCAGTTCCTAAGCCCAAATTGCAAACTCTGTAGGAGGAGACAAGAATTCATCTAATTATCACTATTTGTAACCCACATCCTAAAACTCAAAAAAAGCGGCAGCCACAATAGGAGCTTCTTCAAAAGACCCAAGTAAGTTCAGTGAATTTGGTGGGTGGTAATGGTTCTGTTAATGTGTTAATCAGTGGCATAACTGCCTTTGATGCACGGGGTATAGTCAGAACTTTGTGGGCCCCATAGCAAAATTTTGGAGGGGCCTCTCCCCAATGCTTATAGAGAGACATCTCTTTCCACAGTGGTTCTTCATTTTATGCTCCATAAAATTGCCATACAATACAATACAAATATTGCCATATAGTAGTTTATTTTATGCACAATACAGTAATTATGCCCTAGTTCATTTTATGCTCCATAGAAATGCCCTAGTTCACTTTATACCATAAGTGCCACCATATCATACTTTGCCAGATTGAATGTTCCCCAGCTCACAATATGTCACACTGTGGTGCAGCCAAGACACATTATATCACACAGTACCTCCAGATCACATTATGCCACACCCCCAGGGATTAAATTACATTGTTATTTGTGACATAAATGCATTTACTAGTATCAAATGAGTTTAGATGACAAAAGAAAAAACATCCCATTTAAGTATAAGAAAAATGATCAAAAAAATATCCTGAGCAATTGCAGCCATATAAAAATGTAAATATAACTACAAAATGACATAATCTCTCACTTTTGTAATTACAGCCAATTCAGCAGACTATAATATTAAACAATTATACAAAGGATAAATAAGTGGTATAGTAATTATGGTAATTGTGAAGTTTAGAATTAATATGGACAAACGATATTCTGTGATCCCACATTGGTGATGTGATGGCCAGGAATGGACTGTGGCTGCTAAACAGCCCTGGCAGTCCCCCTATGCGTGCTCCTGCAAAAGGGGCATGGCCTCACCTCAAAGAGGCTTGGCCTCGCCTCATGGGGATGTGCCACAAGCCACAGGGGCCTGGCCTCGCGGCTTGCCCCCCATCTTTCAGTATCCCTGCCAGACCAGCCCATCTGGCCATTGGCCCTTCTGGTATTTTCCAGAAGTGCCAGATGGGCAGTCCGGCCCTGGTGATAGCTAAGTTCTCCAGTCAAAGGATCATACTACCTGCAAGTCAGGAAGGGAGAAATATTCCTGTATACATGAATAACTAGATACATATCATATTGGACAGTCATATATAAAACATCAGAAAGGGTAATGGTATGCAAAACAGGCACTTACAGTACCAGATAAGACACATGACATCAGGAGAAATTAGCCAGTTGAGGTATAAATATCAATCTGTGTGCTCAAATAATGAAAAAATGTGAGTTTGTGTCAGAATATCTAAATGACAAATGTAAACACCCTATTTTCTATGGAAAATGTATGATTCCTTTTTCTGTCAGGAAGGGTGACTTCTCTCTCAAAATGTAATATGCAGATGAGAAATGGTTATGAATTTAAAAATGGTGGAATTAAACAAGTCAATTAAGCAGTATTATTTTTTTTCAATACAATAGTAGTAAGCAGTAATAAGATCTCTTTTTGTTCTTTGGGAGGCTTGCTACCTAGCAATAGTAGGTGGGTTAGGCAGCAAGCCTCCTGAAGAATGCTGAGACAGAGGAGAGTGAAATAATTTTCACCACCTCTGCCTGTAACAGAGTGGCTTGCGTGTGCGCACGTGGGTGATGTGCACGCTGGTGTCATGTGCATGCCCGTGGTCATGTTTGTGCGAGCATGAGCCGCTGAGTTAGATTTTCTGTCAGCACTGGCATGGAGGACACAATGTGTCTGTGTCCTCCAAGGCTGGCAGTTTTCAGGGGAAAAGAGCCCATAAAAGGGCAAGAACCTCTTCCCCCTCTACTTCAGAGGATATTCATATTAAAAAGAAAAAAAACCCTCCTGTCAGAAGTTTTGACACTTCTAATTCTTCTGACTTTGAGGTAGAAAAATCTCCTCAGCGCCTCTCTGTTAAGGAAACTCAATAACCCATAAGAAAACTGGTATAAAGAAAACTAAAAGTAAGTTTAGCCCCAGGAAGACCTGCTCAGGTGTCATTCCCCCATTCCTTGGGATTGTCTGTAGCAGACAACATGAACGTGCTCAAAACAAGCACAACACTTCTGCCCATAGCTTGCAAGAAACTGCCCTTCGCCGGCAGTACAAATGTACCCGCTCTCAGTATGTGGGGTTACCTGACAAACAGCCGCACAGTTCCCATAAGAACCATTGGCCACTCTTTCTCTGTGAACTGGGAATCAAAGGAAATTACCAGAACCTCTGCATCATCATCCCAATGTGAGGAATATAGTGAGATTCAGGTGACCAGAGTGGCTTTAGTAGGGAAAAACACCCTAGCTAAATTATATGCCACACACTGGGTCTTAAAATATAACTCTATATATACCAGTCCCCCAGCTCTCCACCTCCTCCTTTCCCAAATCACCCCTCCCCATCAACTTTACCAACTCTAACATCCTTATCCCCTGTATCTGGAGAGGAAGTCATGGCCCTCATCCGGTCCTCCCCCCCTTCCACCTCCCCCCTTGATCCCATCCCCTCCCGCCTCCTCCGCTTCCTCTCTCTCTCTGCCTGCTCCCATCTTGCCCACCGCATTAACCTCTCCCTCTCCTCAGGCACTGTTCCTTCTGCATTCAAACATGCCCTTGTCTCCCCCATTCTTAAAAAACCTACCCTTGATCCTAACCTTCTTTCTAACTACCGACCAATCTCTCTCCTTCCCTTTGCCTCCAAACTCCTTGAGCGGATTGTCTACAACCGCCTTACCACTTTTTTCTCCTCCCACTCCCTCCTTGACCCTTTTCAGTCTGGCTTCCGTTCTCTCCACTCCACTGAAACTGCCCTCACAAAAGTCAGCAATGACCTCCTTGCTGCCAAATCCCAAGGCCACTACTCTCTTCTCATTCTCCTTGATCTCTCTGCTGCTTTTGACACTGTGGACCATCCTCTCCTGCTGAATATCCTTCACTCCCTTGGTCTACGTGAAACTGCCCTCTCCTGGCTGTCATCCTACTTCTCTGACCGATCTTTCTCAGTTTCCTCTCACGACTCCTCTTCCCCCCCACAGCCTCTTACAGTAGGTGTTCCCCAAGGTTCTGTTCTTGGTCCTCTCCTATTCTCCCTCTATACTTCCTCTCTAGGTGAAATCATCAGCTCTTTTGACCTCCATTATCATCTCAAATCTACCTTTCCTCTCCTGATCTCTCCCCCTCTCTTCTGACTCGTATCTCCAACTGTGTCTCTGCTGTCTCTTCCTGGATGTCCCAGCGATTTCTTAAACTTAATATGTCTAAGACAGAGCTGATCATCTTCCCACCCTCCCACATCACCTCACTTCCCACTATTTCTTTATCAATTGATGGAATAACTATCTCATCTAGTCCCAAGGTGCGCTGTCTTGGAGTTATCCTGGACTCATCCCTCTCCTTCAAACCACATATTCAGAACCTTTCACAGTCCTGTCGTTTCCATCTCAAAAATATTTCTAAGATCAGACCCTATCTCACCCAGGATGCTAATAAAACCCTCATACACTCACTGGTCATCTCCAGATTGGACTATTGTAACCTCCTCCTATCTGGCCTCCCCAAATCCCATCTCTCTCCTCTCCAGTCTATCCTTAATGCTGCTGCATGGCTTATCTTCCTCTCCAAGCACTCTACATCTGCCTCCCCTCTCCTACAAGCTCTCCACTGGCTCCCCTTCCCTTTTAGAACCCAATTTAAGGTTCTCACGCTCGCTCACAAAGCCCTCACCCAATCTTCTCCCATATACATCTCTGATCTCATCTCCCTTCATGCTCCTCTCCGCCCTCTTCGCTCAACTAATGCACGCTGCCTTTCATGCCAGCTGATTACTTCCTCCCACTCCCGCCTCCAAGATTTTGCCCACACTGCTCCCCACCTCTGGAACTCTCTCCCACTCCCCATCAGACTCTCCACCTGTTTGCAATCCTTCAAACGGGCTCTCAGGACCCACTACTTCATCAAAGCCTTCCAGCTATCATTCTAACTCCTTGCTACATGCTCCTTCGTCCCCATCTGTGTCAACCCAGTTTGTCTTCCCCCACCTTTTTAGAATGTAAGCTCTCATGAGCAGGGCCATCTACCCTCTTGTGCTTCTCCTTACTATAGTGTCATTTACTTCTTACTCAACACTAGGGCAACTAACACTTGGTTGCTTATGCTCTGTTGCTTATCTGGGTGATATGGTCGCTAATGTAGCAATATATATTATCCATGTCCTGTATTGTATTGTTCTGTAAGTCACTTGTATACAATTTGTTTTTGTACTTTGTAAGGCGCTGCGGAACACTTGTGGCACCATATAAATAAATGATAATAATAATAATAACTCTGAGATCCATAAATTCGCCCAGTTGGCATTTAGAGCAACCCTCATCAAGGAAGACGAGTTAGTGTAATGTTCCCTCACAGGGTTAACAGACGTATCTGCAATGTTCGTCCCCAACATTGACCCAGCCATAGCCTCCATTTTGGGAGAAAAGAGGCACAGTGACTCCACAGACTGTACTCTAAGGAGGATTCAATATAAAATAAACAAACACGTCTGGCCCTCTGCTGTTCATGCTAGCTAAAGCAGAGAGAGAAGGGGAGTCCAGTGTCACTGGACTCTCTGGTGGCATCCAAGCTTGCTATCCTTAAGGCCATTAGCAGAGCAACACTTAAGGCCAGACCTTCAACTATATTACCAACATTCACAGGTCCAGATGGCTTACTGGTGCAGAACTTGCAGATCTAGCACCAAAATCCTTAGTATTCCCTAAACTTACTGATGCTAACCTCTTCGGCCCTCAGTTCATAGAGGAGGTCAAAATGTGACATAAGGCAAGGAAGTTCTTTTCAGATCTCCAAAAAGTAAATTAGCCTTTCTTCAAGGGGGTCTGACTTTGCAAGCCACTGGCCTGACCCGAGACTTCCAAAGCACAAGAAGAGCCCAGAGAGTTGGCTTTGTGCACAGATCCAACGATGCCCCAAGAAGATGGTCCTCAAACACTTGGAACAGTGCCAAAAGAGGCCGCAGCTATGGTATGTCCACCCACATACTCTCCCCACAAAACTCTCGAACAATTCTATGCAGAGTGGTGAAAAATTACCACAGACAGATGTTTGTTGAAAACAATCCAATCAGGTTAAACCTCCCTTTAATTAGTTTTCCACACCAAGTGGGTCATATTTCTTGTTCAAGGAATTGCAGCCCTCAGCTAAATGAGGTAATGACTACAGCTCTCAAACAGGGAAAAATGGAATTGGCAGACCCGACCACAAAAGGCTGGATCAGCCACCCATTCCCCAAAGCAAAGCAAGATGGCTCCATAAGACTAGTATTAAACATCAAAGCTTTGAACCGATACTTGAAACCAAAAAAGTTTTGCACGGAAGGTATCTTAGACCAGAGCCGGATTTAGACCTCATGGGGCCCTAGGCAAGATATCAGTTTTGAAGCCCCCCTCCCTTAAACAATCCATAGCACTATGTTTAAAAAGCTGATTCATGCCCCTGTACAACCGGCTATGTATGTATGGTTTGGGTATTGGATGCTGGCACTCAGAATCCCGACACCGGCATCCCGACAAGGTTAGGATATCAATACCTGCTGGTAAGTATCCTAACCCTACCCCTAAACCTAACCTTCCCTCCCTGCAGTCTAAACCTTACCCCCCTTGCAGCCTAACCCTAACCTTCAACCCCCAGCAGCTGAACCTTAACCCCTCTCAGCATAGAACCCCCCTCCCCTCACAGCACAGACACCCTTTTTCCTCACATCGCTGATCCCTCTCAGCACACACAGACCCCCCTCTTCCCCTCACAGCACAGACCCATTCTTTTACTGACCCCTTTCAGCACAAACTCCCCTTCAAAGCACAGGCCCGCTCTTTCCTCACATCACTGACCCCTCTCAGCACAGACCCGCTCTTTTACTGACCCTCTCAGCACAGACCTCCCCCTCATAGAACAAGCCTGTTTTTTCCTCACATCACTGACCCCTCTCCCATCTCAGTACAGAAGTCCCCTCCCCTCTCATCACTGACTCCTCTTTCTTCACATCACTGACCCCATTCAGTACAGATCCCCCCTCCCCTCATAGCACAAACCCCCCATTTCCTCACATCACTGACACCTCTTAGCACAGTACCCCCTCCGCTCACAACACAGACCCCCTCTTTCCTCACATTATGGACTCCTCTCCCCTCTCAGCACATACTCCCTCCTCCCCTTGCATCACTGGCTCCTCTTTGTTCACATCACTGACTGCTCTCAGCAAACAGTAATGCCCTTATAACACATTATGCCACACCATAATGCCCCTTAAAACACATTATGCCACACAGTAATGCCCTTTATGACACATTATGCCACACTAAGCAATACCCCTAATAGCAAATTGTGCCACACAGTAATGCCCCTTACACATTATGCCACACAGTAATGCCCAATACAACCCACCCTGAAATATCTACTTCACCAACCCTCCTCTCTGCTCCTGCCAGCCTGCCACCTCAGCTCAAAACAGGTTGCACAGTTTCTATGTATGTGTAGAACCAGATTATTGGGAACATAGCTTATAACCTGTAAACTGCATGTATCAAGTTAGTGCCTCTTATACAGTGCCCCCTGTAGTAGTGCACCCTGTAGTAGTGCCCCTTATGCAATGCCCCCTGTTATGAACTGTCAGTAACACATGCAGGGGGGTTTCTGAGACAGAGGGGAGAGCTAGCACCATCATGTTAAGCCCCATCCCTCATGGCAAAATGCCGTGATTCGCAAGTCAAATGGGAGGAGGCAGAGACAATATGATGCAATACAATTAGAATTGCATAATTTGGTTCTGCCTCCTACCATAAATCTCTGCATTTTGTAGCAAGGGGCGGGGCTTATCAACATGGTGCCTGGTCCCTTCTCCATCTCCAACTTGCAGCTACTGCATGGTAAGTGTGTGCATTTGTGTGTTTGTAATGTATGTGTGAAATATGTGTGTGTGTATATGTGTGTGCATATATATATATATATATACATATGTAATGGGATTATTATTCTAACCCTCCCTTAGTAGTGCCTAACCCTAACCCCCCCCGGGTGCCTCACCTGAACCCCCCTACCCGCAACCTAAACAAAACCCTCCCAGGGGGATTCCTAAACCTAACCCCCCCTTGGTGGTGCCTAACCCTAATCTCTCCCCCAAATTTAACCCTAATCCCGCTAGAGTGCCTAACCCTCCCCCCCCCCCCGCAGCTAACCCTAAGGGTGCCACGGACTTGCCTTCGTTCAGGCTGGCGTCTTTGGCATTCCAGCATTGGGATTAACATAGGCATCTGTATTTCAATGACAATGTTAAATCGCTTGCCAGCATTCCACATTCCACGACCCTTTATATATATATATATATAAACAAGTGTGTGTACTACATATATTTATATATACTAGAAACCCCCTTAAAATCCTGCATTTGCCCCTTCCCCCTGTAGCAGTTGCCCTTAAGCAATGCCCCCTGTAGCAGTGCCCCTTATGCAATGCTCCCTGTAGCAGTGCCCCTTATGCAATTCCCCCTGTTGTAGTGCCCCTTTTGCCATGACCCCTGTTGTAGTGCCCCTTATGCAATGAGCCCTGTAGTAGTGCCCCTTATGCAGTGACCCCTGTCGTAGTTCCTCATATGCAGGGCCCTCTGTAATAGTGCCCATATGCAGTGCCCCTGTAGTTGTGCCCATATGCAGTGCCCCCTGTAGTTGTGACCATATGCACTGACCCCTGTAGTTGTGCCCCTGTGCATTGCCCCCTGTAGTTGTGCCCATGTGTATTGCCCCCAGTAGTTGACCCCATATGCATTGCCCCCTGCAGTTGTGCCCATATGCAGTGTCCCCTGTAGTTGAATCCATATACATTGCCCCCTATAGTTGTGCCCATATGCAGTTCCCCCTGTAGTTGAGCTAATATGCAGAGCCCCCTGTAGCTGTGCCCATATTTAGTGCACCCTGTAGTTGTGTCCATCTACAGTGCCCCCTATAGTCAAGCCCATATGCAGTGCCCCATGTAGTTGTGCCCATATGCAGTGCCCCCTGTAGTTGTGCCTCTTAAAGTAGTGCCCTTGTAGTTGTGTCCCTTAAAGTAGTGCCCCCCCAGTACTTACCTGATCCCAGTACTTACCTGACTCCACGTGGCTGTCATCTGGGCTGTTGCTCCCACTGCCGTGCTGACTGGATCTAACTTGATCCAGCAGTCGCAGTCGTGCTGGCTCTTTACATTGCTGGTGATGTCATGATGTCACCCGAACACTGCATCACTGGGAACTCTGGCCTCTGAAGCGATCGGAGGCTTCCTTATCCTTCGATTACTTCAGAGGCCAGCGTTCACCTCACTGTCCTGAAACTCCACCTCCTCCTCCCCCCACCTGGTAGGGGCAGGGCTCTGGACATGCTGCTGCTGCTGCTGTGGCTCCTCTTGCCAGCCGGTGCAAGCAGCAGCACCTTAAAATGTAGGTTTTCTTCAGGCCCTTTCTCAGACATTCCTTACCTCCTTACAAAGGACTGCTGCTGTATAAAGATGGACCTAAAATAGGCTTTCCATTCCATATAATTTCATCCAAATCACAGGCACCTTATTTTATTGGACAGTTATGATGTTTGGCCTCTCTTTGCTCCCTACACCTTTACACAGGTCATGAAATCGGAAATATCCCATTTGCACCAGGAGAGCGTCCAATGCGTTATTTACCTAGATGACATATTACTAGTATATTCAGACCATGACACCCTTCTGAGGCACAGAGACTTAACCCTTTCCCTGCTAACAGACCTTGGATTCATAGTAAACACTCAAAAGTCAGTCCTAACCCTGTCCTGAACCATAACATTTCTTGGTTTCGATCTAGATACCCATTCTTTCTCCCTGGCAGTCCCACTAGAAAAATGGCTAGAATCAAATGAATTCATTCAAAGAACTTCCCAGAAACACAGATCATCCCTTAACTCCTTAGCAAGGATTATTGGGAAGATGATTGCAATATGCCCAGGTTTCTGACAAGTGCCTCTGTCATGCTGGGTCTCCTAAGAACTCTGCTGCATGCTGAATATTCCTGGACAGATGCTATTTTTCTCTCCAGAAGAGTAAAAACAGAACTGTCCAAATGGAACAACCTCCTAGTACCTCCTCCACACCCACTTATAGACCCAGCACCCTGTATGACAATCACTACAGTTGCTTCACTAACAGGTTGGGGAATTTTCTCCCAAGAGAAAGCAGTAAGGTACTCCTGATCACCCACAGAAACCAAGCTCTTTATAAACGTCCTAGAATTAAGCACGGCAAAACTGGCCCTAAAGTCCTAGTTCCCAAGCACATGAGAGGGGTCTGCATCCAGCTATGCTTAGACAATACAACCACGGTGTCATACATAAACATAATGGGGGGCACCAAGTCAATACCCCTATGCAAATAAGCACTAGTGCTCTGGGATTGGGCAGTCCGAGTGGACATAATCTTAACTGCAGCCTATATCTCAGGAGAGCTCAACGATCTCACATACCCCTTGTCCAGAGAAAGAATCTCCCTAGTATCCATGGTGTTGAAAAACCAGGTCTTCCTAAAAATACAGTACTCCAAACCACTGGGAACCTAGAGATAGACCTCTTTGCCAGCCCCATGAATGCTTAGGTTCAACGTTTTGTGTCCAGAATATGGACAAAAGGGGTATGCGATGTTCTTCCTTTGGACAGACCTGTATCACCCCTATGCTTTCCCTCCCCCTGCCTTCCTCTTGAAAGTCCTACAGGTAATCAGAGAGGACCAAGTACCCCGTATTGTGGTAATATATCCGGTATGGCCATCCAGGGTATGGTTTACACTGATCAGCCAACTGTGCATAGGACACAAGATCCCCCTAGGGTTATCCAAGTACTGCATCCAGGGAACTCCAGACATGCTGGAAACACTTCCCCAGTGTATGTGGATGGCAACATTGCTCGGTTGCTAACAGATCCAGCAATAGCATCTTCCACAAAACCTCTAATCAATGCTTCCTTAAGCCCCCGAACTAGAGACGGGTATGTGGTGATAATTAAAGAATTTGACCTTTGGCGATCCCAAGGGACCTTATCTGACCAGGCTTCTCTACTACATTTAGCTTTAGATTTCTTAGCTTCTTAATATCAATCAGGTCTAGCATCGGCTACAATAAAGTCATATGGTTCTGCTTTATCCATCATGATCCCAAACCTAACATATAACAAACTATACCTAGGTATGTTGATTGGTATTTACCTCTCTAGGCCTATACAACCCAAGTACTCCCATACCTTGTCATCGAACCCTTCCTCTCCCTCCTAGCCTCATGGGTGTCAGACAACAACATTACCCTTTTATCCCACAATTTGGCATCCTTGCTAGCTCTAGCTATAGCAGCCAGAGGTACCAAACTAACCCTCATACACACATCAGACACATGGTTATCACAGACTCCTACAGGATACCACATCATTCTTAGAGGTCATACAAAAACATCCTGTTTCAAAAGCCCAATAGTAGAATTCGGCTTAATACATTATACTTCAGAACATAACTTGTGCATAGCCTCATGCTTATCATCTTTCTTGGCCCTGACAGCACCAATTAGAGACAATATCACCCAGCTCTTCTCACTTGCAGAAAACCAATTTGCCCAGCAAGATCCTCTACTATTAGAGAATGGATTGTGACATCCACGAGAGAAGCTGGGATAGATACTGACCACTTCAAGAGCCATTCCCTAAGGGGAGCAGCAGCAGCAAGAGCAGCAGTTAAAGGCATACCTTTACAGTCGATCATGATAGCAGCAAGGTGGTCCTCTGCCTGTACCTTTGCAAAACACTATTGGAGACCAGCTGACCTACAAAAGATCGAGTTTCTTAGAGAAACCACCAGCTGTTGCTAGGTGGCAAGTTTCCCGAAGAACAAAACACTAGTTTGCAGGAATTTATGACCTGCAAACTGGATTTGTTCTAGGGAACAAGATTGCCACCTAGCAACAGCTCCTACCCTACCCAGCCTATTTTCCTCCTCTTTCGCTAGGTCTGTTGTTTCCTCTGGAAATCCTTGCTTATCATCCCTCAAGCACAGCAAGGGACCCAAAGAATACTGAAGCAGCCACCAATAAGGGACAGCGAACCGGCTACCCTGCACCAGATTCCTTGCCTAAGTTTGGAACAGTTGTTACCTGTCCAGTTCTGATTCCAATGTACAAACAGTTTTTATGCCTTCCAGTTGCAGTTCAATAATATAGTTCTTTGTTGCGAAGCAATCATGCTTTAATCATTTTTCTTTACAAGCAAAGGTGTCAGGCTTATCAGGTATAAAGCTTTACATTCTTTTCCAGTATTACACTCTGGGGTTGGATTACCACCAGCGTGCTTCCGAAAAATGTGAATCAGCGGCTCATGTGCGCGCCCACATGACCGCGGGCGTGCACGTGACACCAGCGTACATGTGACCCGTGCTGTTACAGGCAGAGGAGGTGAAAATGCTTTCACTCTCCTCTGTCTCAGCGTTCTTCTGGAGGCTTGTTGCCTAACCCCTATTTAATACTATGTGAGATAATTGCTTAATTTTATAATATCACAGCTCTGCAATGTGTTACTGAAGTGGAGCCAACAAAACATGGTTCGACAGTCCGTTTTTTGTATTTCATTGTTGGTACTGTACATTGATGCATCTATTTTTAGTTTACCTCCAATACAAATCATGTGCAAAATGTTAAGCAAGAAATGAAGCTGCTTTGATATTGATGTTTTAGGTCTGATACTGATCAGACCTATGATGATGTGATGTCGATTATGCACTTTATGTATTATACTTCAAGGTGAGGTGTGTATCTAATTAATTTCCCTATCAATTAATATATTGAATTTACGGATTGTGATGGTTAGGGAATGTGATTGAAATAAATTTTTGCTGCAATAACCATATGCATATTATTTTACGTGTGATTTGATAGTATAAGAGTATATTTAGATTTTTTAAAATTTCTTTAGTGAAGAGTGTATCTATAACACACTCTTTTTTATATAAGGGTTGTTTATTAAAAGTTAAGTATTATGTGTCTTTAAACTTATATCTTTTCCACTACATACTGTACATTCAAGAGTGCCCCAGAAAGACTATTTTGTTCTTCTGCTTCTCTGCAAAATACTATACACTTGTGTTCTACACAAATATTGTCTGGGAGTACCACAAATGAAGTGTCTTACACAATTTTAATCAGATAAGACTGAGATGTTGGTTGGTTGATTAATTAATTAATTGTCTTTACTCAGAATATACACATTGGTTTACTACTCCACCCAATATCTCTAAAGCTGCATACACACACAACGATTTTGTTACCAACAATTTTCTGAACAATTTAATGAACGATTTTCTGTCAGAATATCTGTCAGATTATCTGTCAGATTTTTTAAAGTGAAATGAACGATTTTTTAAGCTATAAACGATATTTGTAACTTCCCTTAATGAAAATCGTTCAGTTGGTAAGTCAGAGTGAACTACAAACTACAAACTACAAATGGGAACGCGCATCAACGATAATCGTTCATCGTTATAACTCAGTAACTGATAAATTTTTTCAATAATTGAATGACGTCGTTATAGTTAAATCGTTCAAAAAAAATCGTTACGTGTGTATGCACCTTTACACATTGCTGCCTAACCCAGCTGCTGTTGCTAGGTGGCAATCCTGTTCCCTAGAACAAATCCAGTTTGCAGGCAGGGACGGGCCGCCCGTTACGCCGACTACGCACGTTCGTAGGGCGCCAGCCAGCAGAGGGTGCTCAATCCCCAGCGCGGCCAAACTTCTACAAGATCCCTCCTCCCGCCGCCACACTCCTTTACCTCTGTCCCCACCTGCGCCACACTCCTTCCTCCCTCCCCTCCGCGCCTCACTACTTCCCGCGGCCGCCGCAGGGAGTGTCCATTTCCTGGGCGCCAGCCAAGATTTTACCAGCGGGCGCCTGGCTCCCCACAGCGGCAGCCAGAGCTCACTCCTGAGCTCCGGGTAGGCTTCCCCCATGGGCACTATGTGAGAGACGTCATAGTAATGAGGAGCGGCGGACGCAGGATCGGGGCTTAAGGTAAGTAAACTGTTTATTTTTTTGTGTGTGTGTGTTTTGCTCTATTACCGGGGTACTGCTACAGGGGCTACTGGGGGTACAGCTACTGGGGGTACTGCTACTGGGGGTACTGCTACAGGGGCTACTCGGGTACTGCTACAGGGGCTACTGGGGGTACTGCTACAGGTGCTACTACTACAGGGGCTACTGGGGGCACTGCTACAGGGGCTACTGGGGGCACTACTACAGGGGCTACTGGGGTATTGCTACAGGGGCTACTGGGGGCACTGCTACAGGGGCTACTGGGGCACTGCTACAGGGGCTACTGAGGGTACTGCTACAGGGGCAACTGGGATACTGCTACTGGGGGTACTGCGACAGGGGCTACTGGGGGTACTGCTACAGGGGGCACTGCTACAGGGGCTACTGGGGGCACTGCTACAGGGGCTACTGGGGGCACTACTTCAGGGGCTACTGGGGTACTGCTACAGTGGCTACTGGGGGCACTGCTACAGGGTCTACTGGGGGCACTATTACAGGGGCTACTGGGGCCATTATTACAGGTGCACTACTCCTGGGGGCATTATTACAGGGGCATTTCTACTGGGAGCAATTTTACAGGGGCACTACTACTGGGCATTATTACAGGGGCACTACTACTGGGCATTATAACAGGGGCACTACTACTGGGGGATAACTTCTTGGGGCATTATTATAGGGGCACTTTTACAGGGGGCAATTTTATAGTGGGCATTACTACTGGGGCAATTTTATAGGGGGCATTACTACTGGGACTAATACAGGGAGCATTACTTTTGGGGGCACTACCACTGGGGGCACTACTACTGGGGCCACTACTAATGGGGGCATTGCAGAAGGGGCACCACTACTGGGGGCCCTGCAGAAGGGGTACCACTGCTGTGGACATTATGTATAAGTGCCACTACTGCTGTAGGCATTGTACAAGGGTCACTACAACTGTGGGCATTGTATTAGGGGCACTACTACTGTGGGCATTGTGTGTAAGGGGCACTACTACTGTGGGCATTGTGTATAAGGGGTACAAATGTTGAAATTGTGTAAAAGGGGCACTACTGTGTGTCAGAACATAAATAAGGGACTCTACTATGTGATGTAATTGGAATCGGACACTATGTGCAGTGTAATGTGAATAAGATCGTGCTATTGTGTGGTGTAGTTTGAATTTGGGATACTATTGTGTGACCACGCCCCTTTCTTTTGAGGTCTTTCCTTTAGAATGCCTCCCAACCATCCCTATTTTGGTGACAAAGTGTTCGAGATGGGGGGATAAATGGTGAATAGATGACATGTGCATGCATGCGGCATCTATTCACTGGAGAAAGGGACTTGGGAGCAAGCTCCAAGAGCACTGGGCATGTACCCAGCAGGTACCCAGCATGATTTGCACTCGTGATTATGGCTTTTCCTATGAGACCACGCCTTTCCTTTGTCAGGTGCAAATGTATCTTCGCTTACCAAAAATATTATGCTCGGGCCGGCCCTGTTTGTAGGTCATAGATTCCAGCAAACTAGTGTTTTTCTGTGGTGATCAAAATTGGCACAAAGCAAATTAGAGAGTCTTTACTGTAACTAAGCATAGTTGAAAGATTTGATTTATGAATGAAATACTCTAACGTTATCCCAATATTTCCTGACTTTCCTACATTCCCAAAAAATAATGGAAAAATATAGCTTTGGGATGCTTACATTTCAGACAGGTCACTTTCTTCACCCCAAACCAGGTGTCACCTCTGGTCCTGAGCAGTATAGGCCCTGATATCAGTTCTGGCATGCACCTCTTACCCACATTAGCATATTGGAAGTTAGTGCTATAAAACACTCTGGGTACCCTTTTTCTGGATTGCAAGTACAGATGTAAATGCACATTGTGAACGTATTAAACTGTAACTTCAAAGTTCTGCTTACTATCATCTTAGGATCACCATCTTCATTAATTTTAGCTTTACCATTAAATTTTTTATATGTCTTAAATTAGTTATTACTTTTCACAACCTTACAGTATATGTCTATTATATTCATAAATGTGCTTTCACAAATACAGTGCTTAAAGCAGGGGCAAAAGTTGTCCCAGTGAAACTTCAAGACACTGTCCAATTTCTGCTAACTTCAAGCTTGTGAACAATGCAAGTACTGCACCTTTGCTGGAAGAGAAGGCTCTGTAGCCAAACTAACTCATGTCAACAATAAAAATTCATACACTCCAAATGTTATGCTTCTAAAATATCTCATCCTATCTATTCAGTTTCAAAAATGTCCTCACTTCAAAAGATGCAAAATAAGCCACGAGCTTTGCATTTAAATGGGTCAATTTGCACAGTATAGGCAAATTACATCCCAAAACTCAATTGCACAGAGGGTTCTCTTTATTGTGTGCTTGCAAATGATCTTTATTCAGTGTTCTCCCCAGAAAATGTTGCCAGCCAGGTGCCATTAAGAAGTAGCCAGGTAGGGGCACTGTAATACTTTGCAATAATGAAAAATGTTGCATTCCTTATATTGAATTGAACTTGAGATTGACAATTTTTCATTAAATAATGAAATAACCTTTAAAGACTCTTGTAGATATTGCCCACTTGCTGGCTGGACACAGATATAATTGTGCCCAGCAATGCCCGCTGAGACACACTGCACGTCTATGTTCTTGGTCTACACTTTCTGCTATGTTTCCGCCATACAAGCACACTCCGCCTCTTAAAGATGAGGGAGGGATCTCTTATACTGTGCTTGTCCAAGTAACATAGAGTAAGTGCAATACAACTCTGATTTTGTCCGTCAGACCCATGGAGCAGGATAGTTCTGGGTGGCAAGCAAAAAAAGCAGTGTGGAGCACCTGTAAAATTGATCTAGGGAGAACACTGTTTTTTGACATAGAGGTGGGGCAACGATGGCCACACATAACTGCATCCATGTGGGCCAGGGTGTGTTCCGCTATATATCCAATTAAATAAATAGTGTCAGATGGGGCAAGAAATCTACAGTTATATTACTCGACTATTGGCTGGAGATAATATAGTGTTTATTTTTAAAAAATGTTCAGGTTAGCAAGAAGCTCACTTCACTATGGTCTCCATAACAACTGCTGTTTGTTTCATTTCCTAGCTTCTCATCTCCAACTAATGCTGGATTCTGAGTTGTTATTCATTAGTGTTCTTTGTTCATTACCGTAGGATTATTATTGTCTATTTAACTATATTAAAGCTGAAATGCAATGCAAAGCCTGAAGATTAGAATATGATACTTGAATATCTGCCTATTTTATTGACAAGTGTTTTTTTTAATGCTGTGATTTATTTTGTGCACTTATTTCATATCTATATTATTTACATCACATTTTAGATATCTTAAAATTCTACATAACATTTATCTAGCACATTCTAGAAGATAATAGCTAGAATCTGATTGGTTGCTATGGGCATTATCTTCACTTCCAAAAACCCACACTTTAGTAAATATACCCCTAAGAATGGGTTGAACTTGAAGGACTTTTGCCTTTTTTAACCTTGCTAGCTATCTACATTTGCTGTATAAATAAAATTTGACTATAATGTGCTGCAAAATTGTAACTAAAGAGGCAATGCTTCTATATTGACTTGCTAAATGAAGTTATTACTTATTTTCATTTATTTATATAGGTTAAGGCACCCATATCCAAATATTCCGAGATACGGAATAATTTTGGGATGACTGAGATAATAAAACCTTTGATTTTTGATGGTTCAATGTACACAAACTTTGTCTAAGGCACAAATTATTAAAACTATGGTATAAAATTACCTTCAGGCTGTGTGTATATGGTGTAAATGAAACATAAATTTATTTCATGTATGTACACAAACTTTGCTTGAGCCACAAAATTATTGAAAATATTGTATAAAAATGAGCTGCAGGCTGTGTGTATAAGGTGCATATAACACATAAATGCATTCTGTGTGTATATTTGGGTCCCATTTCCAAGATATCTCATTATGGTATGCAAATATTCCAAAATACAGAATATTCCGTTATCCAAAATACCCCTGGTCCCAAGCATTTGGATATGGGAGACTCAACCTGTAATTAAGTTATTACTTATTTCCACTTAACATTACTTAATGTTACCTTTAAATGAAAATATTTTCCTGTCCAATATCTAGATATAGGACTGATGCTGAGTCAAACAGATATCAGTTTAAAGACACAAATAGCGGGGTATTGCAAACAGCATATGCGCAGATGCAAATTTATACATTTTTGCATATTTCTGTCCTTTTCAGAGTTAGATGGAATTTATCTGTCTTTCCATGAAATTGGGCATTTTGGAGCAGCAAAATTGCGAGCACGCCAGACCACCCTGTGTTGTGTGTGTGTGTCATGGCAGTATCATGGATGTGCATCAAACGTTCTGCGCTATTCTGCGTGGAGTATACGTGGAAGTGAAGCCTGTTTTTGAAGGCTCTCTTGCACCTAGCATGGGGCTGTTGCAAATGCCAATACTAATGATGATGGTTGACATAAAATCAATCGGTGGCATTAGTTTCCACTTGCAGATGCATGATAAAAATATAATGCTGTGTGGAACCACATGTAATTTGTACAGTAGGGTGAAAATTGTTCCTTGATCATATGTTCTGTAATCCTTATTGTGTGGAATTACATATCATTTGTAGGTTGATAATTATTTCTTGTCCATCTGCATATCCGTGTTATTGCTTACTTTATCATTCAGACATAGACCTCCTTAGTAACTATGTTGCTGATAATAAATCTATCAGAACATTCTGCATATTAACGATTGTCACATTAAGTCATTTGACTGTGTATGGGCCTAGCCTCTCTGTTACAGTGTGCAAAAGGAGAGCCAGTGGAGTCAATACCAGAAAGAAGGAATGTCTACTGGAGCTGTTGTCTCTGCTGTAGGGTACTATATATACCTAACTTATCTGTGCCCACACTTCCATACATTTGGTGTATCACACATGGATGTCAATGTAAGAAGAGAAACATTGCTAGTATGTTGCGGGTGTACCTTTCTGATTTCTGATCATTGTAATAGATTAAGATAAAGAAGACCAGTTTTTTCGGGCCACACTAAATAGACTTCTCTTTTAGAGAGCTCCTTTCTGATCAAGCAGTCTTTTCTGCCATCTTGGACAATGGGAGAAGACTGCTACAATATTTCTTCAATTATCTAGAAAATAATTACATGCAAGAGTGCATTCAAACACCGGCTCCCTGCTACAGTACCATTGAACCCCCAAAATCCAACCCTATACTGTTTTGCCAATATCTGTGTACATCCCACCATGAGGGACTACCTCCTCCACATTGTCTCATATGGCCACCATCTTGATTTTTATTTATGCATATCAACTGCCTATCCTTCCTGGATGACAAGACTCACCATTGTGACATATGGCAGCTGTGTAGTGGGCTTTCTGCGTGCTAATACTATCCTGCCTGCAAAGCAGATTATCTGAGCAATAGAGCTAAACACTGTCTCATTGTAAAGGTCTCCTCCCCGCTTGGCTCTCAGGATGCTGTTAACTATTTTGAACCTCTGCTATTGTGTGGATGGCTATTTGACAGACTTTATGTATGTAGATTGTCTCTAATTTGTAGCCTGACTCCCCCTATTACCCTGCTCACTCACCTGCTGGTGGAATTTGAGTTCCATTGGCTTCTTCTCCAGTTTTCTTGTGTGGATGGCTGTTAAAGTGTTAGACACCTTAAATGTGGTGGTGAAGCTTTATCAGTATACAGTAGCTACTTTATTTCCCCACTGCTTCCCTGTGTGGTAGTTCTTACCTACAAATTTCTTACATATCTAATTCCATCATCTCTATCTGCTTTAGATAATTTGTTAGTCGATTGAATTTGAGACATTTGGCTTCTTTTGAATCTACCCTGCATTGTCACCTGGATCTCGATTGCTGTAATTGATGACTCCTGGTTTGTTTTTTTCTTACTCCTTTTGCATTGATCTTGTACCTTCCTGTACCTCTGGCTGAGAAGCCCCTTCACTCTATGATACTATTTATTTAACTATTCTAGCTCAGGGCTATTTTACCAATATGATAATTCCCCATTGATATCTGTGTGGATTGCTCATGAAACATATACTTGGGAGAGTTGGCACCAGGGCCGGATTAAGGGCAGGGCGACAGGGGCGGTCGTCCCGGGGCCCCCACACATAGGGGGCCCCCACACACTGCCCCCGGCCACATCCCCATAATAAACTAATTTTTAAAATCTTTTAATGGTGCCGAGGCCTGCAATTAGGCCCCGCCCCTCCCGCGATTTGGCTCCACCCACTTTTCATACTGACCGGGCTACCTCCTTTGTAGGCTCCTCCGCTCCTGTCCTTTTTTCTCTGCCCACATACAAGGTGGCTGCTTCTTCTGCTCTGTCAGTGGATGCAGTGAGCACCATGGAGGGAGCACAAGCAGTACACTGCAGCTGGAAGGTGCCTGGGTGCTGGTAGTGTAGGAGGGGTGTCTGTGTGTTTTTAGTGTACTTGGGGGGGTGTCTGTGTTTTTAGTGTTGTAGTGGGGTGTCTGTGTGTTTTTAGTGTAGGAGGGGGTGTCTGTGTTTTTAGTGTAGTAGGGGGGGTGTCTGTGTTTTTAGCATAGGAGGGGGTGTCTGGGTGCTGGCAGTGTAGTAGGGGGTGTCTGGGTGCTGGTAGTTTAGTAGGGGGTGTCTGTGTTTTTAGTGTAGGAGGGGGTGTCTGGGTGCTGGTAGTGTAGTAGGGGGGGTGTCTGTGTGTTTTTAGTGTAGGAGGGGGTGTCTGGGTGCTGGTAGTGTAGTAGGCGGTGTGTCTGTCTGTTTTTAGTGTAGGAGGGGGTGCCTGGGTGCTGGTAGTGTAGTAGGGGGTGTCTGTGTGCTGTTAGTGTACTATGGGGGTATCTGTGTTTTTAGTGTAGGAGGGGGGTGTCTGGGTGCTTGTAGTGTAGTAGGGGGGTGTCTGTTTGTTTTTAGTGTAGGAGGGGGGTGTCTGGGTGTTGGTAGTGTAGTAGGGGGGTGTCTGGGTGTTGGTAGTATAGTAGGGGGGTGTCTGTGTTTTTAGTGTAGGAGGGGGTGTCTGGGTGTTGGTAGTGTAGTAGGGGGTGTCTGTGTGCTGTTAGTGTAGTTGGGGGGTGTCTGTGTTTTTAGTGTAGTAGGGGGGTGTCTGTTTGTTTTTAGTGTAGGAGGGGGGTGTCTGGGTGTTAGTAGTGTAGTAGGGGGTGTCTGGGTGTTGGTAGTATAGTAAGGGGTTGTCTGTGTTTTTAGTGTAGGAGGGGGTGTCTGGGTGTTGGTAGTGTAGGAGGGGGTGTCTGTGTGCTGTTAGTGTAGTAGGGGGGTGTCTGTGTTTTTAGTGTAGGAGGGGGGTGTCTGGGTGCTTGATGTGTAGTAGGGGGTGTCTGTTTGGTTTTAGTGTAGGAGGGGGGTGTCTGGGTGTTGGTAGTGTAGTAGGGGGGTGTCTGGGTGTTGATAGTATAGTGGGGGGGTGTCTGTGTGTTTTTAGTGTAGAAGGGGGGGTGTCTGTGTTTTTAGTGTAGTAGGGTGTGTCTGGGTGTTGGTAGTATAGTAGGGGGGTGCCTGGGTGATGGTAGTGTAGGAGGGGTGCCTAGGTGCTGGTAGTATAGGAGGGGGTGCCTGGGTGATGCTAGTGTATGAGAAGAGTGTCTGGGTGTTGGTAGTGTATGGGGGAATATCTGAGTGCTGTGAATGTAAGAGGGTGATTGGGTTCTGCTGGGGTGTCGTTAGTGCATGACAGAGGAGGGCAGTAATTGGTGAATGAGGGTAGTATTTGGGTTTATACAGTATGTGTGTTAAAAAAAAAATATATATATATATATACACACATATATATACACATATATGTGTGTTAAAATATATATATGCGTGTGTGTGCATTATATTTATATATATATCAGTATATACCAGTATATTCCAAAAATATACTGGTAGGTTAGTTGGCTCCCAACAAAAAGTAAACCTAGTGTGTATGTGTGTGTGCATGTGATAGGGAACATAGATTGTAAGCTCTACTGTGGCAGGGACTAATGTGAATGGCCAACTATTCTCTGTAAAAGCGCTGCGGAATATGTGTGCGCTATATAAATAACTGGTAATAAATACAAATAAATAAATAATTTATGCAAATGGATATGTGTTGATTGGAATTTGAGTTGCTGGCACCACGGTCTTTTTAACTCTAAGGGAGTGCCGACCTAATGGGACGTGTTTTACATATATATTTATATATATATATATATATATATAATAATTTTCAACTTTTATTGATAGGGGCCCCCACATGTTTGTTGCCCAGGGGCCCCCACAGACCTTAATCTGGCCCTGGTTGGCACCACTGATTCCTCTTGGTTTCTTCTTCACACATGTTGTTGATGGTGACCTATATTGTAGCTGGTACAGCTATTAAAAGGTCTTACTAATGTCTCCTCTCCCTGGTGACTTTTCTCCATACCTAGTTGTTGTATCTTTGGAATAGTGTCTATCTAAGCTGCATAACCTTACCCGCAATGATACATATTTGTTTTTGTTGCTTTGTTTATCTGTCTGTTATTCTTTTTCACTTGCCATTTACAGTATGTATATCTAGGAGGGTGGCCCTTGTATTTAACTGTCTCTGGCAAGGTTCCTGGAGGCAAAATGGGTAAACCTAAGCAATCTGCCACTAGATCTAACCCACCCCCCCCTTAATTCCGGTCATTCTTCTACCTCCCTTTTGACTGAGTTGCTGATTTCCCCTGATTCCATGATCGTACCTTGGCCACAGAGAATGCTTCACATTATGCCTTTAGTCGAGAAAAAAATTGGTTGATACAAGCCACTATTGTATGTCTTTGACTCAAATTGAGCCTAATGCAAAATGGATTGTCACTAGATTCACAGGTTAGTGATGCAGAGGACACTACTGTGGCTTTCCAAAAAAGTAGCTAATAACAACATGCTCTGATTTCCTCCCTTGCAGAGAAACTGGAAAATTTGGAAAACAGTCATAAATGCAATAATTTTTTTTTCTTTTTGGGGCTGATTGTACAGTTTAAGTTCAACTGTGGGACTTAAGATTGCCCCTTCTGTTTCTGTATTGTCTCCTGGAATGTAATCAGCTTCAATATCCGTTTAGGCCCAAACAGGTGGGTGCTCACTTAAACACAATGACCCCCAATATTGATTTTTTTCAGGAAACAATATGGAATTAAGTCCATGGAAAGACTCTTAAAGGAACATGGATCTGGGAGTGTATTTCTACCCACTTTCTCATCAAGAAACTAGTTGTGGCCATTTTATTTAATAAGTTATAGTAGCAGATCATTTGTACAAGAGTATATTTGATAACTTTACTGACTTTCTTAAACCTGGTTGAATTTTGTTGATAATAAGTTAAGTCACTGTTATGACACAGTGCTGTTATGGTAGTCTTCCAAGGAGGTGATAAGCAGTCAAGGCATTGTGGTGATAAGCAGTCAAGGCATTGCTTATCAGACTAAAACGCAAAAGGCATTTTCCAAAAAATTTGACCGTCTACAGTACATGAATTGTTTACTAGCTATGTGAACAGCCCTCAGGTGCTAATTTTGAGTTGTATAAATTGCATATTATTATTATTATCAAGATATTGCAGAGGTAACATAAAAACAAAGTATAAATACAAAGCACAACAGTGAGTACAAAGTATGCTCATGGAAAGTCTCCTCTCCATGCCCCAGTCTAAGCTTGACTATTCCAAAATACTTTTGTTATCTGCAACAAAATGCCCGGGGAAAATGTTGGCTTATTTGATAAGTGCTCACAGAGGTAAAAATAAGACTTTGGCAATTAAAGACCCAACCACAGGGACACATCACACCTGTACATTATACAATATCTCAGTTTAAACTGTGCCAAAACAAACTGTATAGTACCAGTCTGGTACTGACCCTACTCAATGATTCGACGATTCGATTTTCCAAGTGGCTACTTATGCTTTTATCATAGTGGCAGGCCTTTAGTATGACCTTTATTTTATCTTTGGTAAACATACATTTTTGGAAACATCTTACTGTGTCATTGTTTTCAACCAAGTGTGGTTTCCCTTTATTACATATCTTTGCTACCTTTCAGGCATTGCAATATGCGTTGCAAATATTTTCCCCCCTTAGATTGGTGAAATGATCTGATTAATAATTAACACTCTGATTCTAGCTCTTAAATGTGGAGCCCAGCATGTCTCATTTGATCACTGCATGTGCTCTGACATTAAATGTTTTTTTGGGGGGCAGGTTTAGCATTAAACTTACCCAAAGGATGTTGTCACTTGGGGCTCATGGGGGAATACCATTACATGGATATTGTGCTTATGCATATGCTACTTTAATAATCCCATATGGTATGTCCTTTCCTGCTAGGACCTGATTCCTTATTGTCTCACTATAACTTGATGCTATACTTGCATAGAAAGTTGTGGGTAACTTGTATCATTCTTTGCCCAATTGATGTTTTGATGAGGGCCACACCTAGGACTGATACCACTTTTACCATTGTTGTGTATTGATTTGTTGTGCATTGAGAACTTGTGGTCAATCCTCAAGATTGACCACAAGTTGGACAACCAAAAATCCACAAATTCTGACAAACTCCAAGCATTGAATAGGCAAAAATAAGCGGCCAACAGTCATTATGTGGCCCAGAAGTTGATTTACAGCATGCCAGGGCAAATTGCAGAGGTCTTGAAAAAGAAGGGTCAACACTGCAAATATTGACTCTGCATAAACTTAATGTATTTTTCAATAAAAGCCTTTCACACTTATGAAATGCTTGTAGTTTTACTTCAGTATACCATAGTAACATCTGACAAAAAAAGTAATTGAAGATGAAAACCAATACTTTTGGCCAAGGCTGTACTTTGACTTTGCTGGCCATACCCCACTGGGTGGGTGAGAGGGCCCAAGGAGAATTCCATCATGCACTACCTTTCATTTCTGCCACTGATGTGTGGAAATGTTTCATAGATGTGCTTAAAACTGCAGTGTATGTGCCGCTGCTCTGTCACTTAGTAACCAGCCAGCTCAATGCAGCCTGGTCAATAATGGTGAAAACAATATTATAAGCTGTGAGGTGGTCAAAATTGACTGTAAATGACTGGAAATTATTGTTGTTGAGGTTAATAATAGTCTAGGAACAAAAAAAGCCCAAATTATGTAATTGTAGCTTTTTTTGTAAATTTAAAAAAAAAATCCAAATCCAAAATCAGTCACGGCGGATTTGCAAATCCAAAGCCAAAGCTGGACAATGAATCAGAGCCAAATCCAAATCCAGAAAAAATGGTCTGGCGCACTTTTCTAGTTTCAAACTAGTTCCAGTTAAAGTTGCAGCCCAGCATCTCTAGCGTACTTTGAGTGGTATTTTGCAGCTTCTGCAATGCGAATAGGACTCTACAGAAAAAGTGTACGCTACTCCTCTTAGAGTGGCTCTATTGCGCCAAGCGTCTCACGCTGTACGGCGTATTGAAGCTAGTTGTATGAGGACACATCTGTACCTATTTCAAATGACTGCATAGTGAATCAATTTATTTCAAATTTGTTTTTGATGATAAATCTTTATCAATAGTAGTAATGGACAGTCATTTACCAGAAACACCACTAGTAGATACACTGCAAATACAACAACATAGGCCAGGTATCTAGGTTGTAGAAATATAAGAATGAACTGCCTCTTAGTGCCTCAGTGGGAGAAAGAAGGAGGAGTGTTTTTCAAACTGTCTAACTTTAGCCTGAGATCTTAGTTGGAGTTTCTGTGTCTGGCACACAGCTGCAGTCAGAGAGGAATAGGAAGGCAAAGAGAGGAGAGGCGTCTTCTCACTGCCTTTCCTTCCACAAAATGCTGAACATTTATCAGTTGATCATGGCACATAAAACTTTGCTTACAGGTTTCCTAACTTTGATGCTCAGTGTATGTATTGAGACTCAACAACGAGGTAAAGTTTCATGTAATGTTTGTCCTGTTTGTGTATGCAGAAAACTTGAACTTTAAAAACTACTGTACATGTTCTGTATCTTGATTCATTTTAATGATTGTTACAAGTTTATAAACAAGTGTTTATTTTTACTTTATACACTTTATTTTCATGTAGCTACTAGAAGTCACCATTTGTTATGAGTATTTCATTTCAGATTATAAAGATAATTATTCTTACTTTTTATTTCACAAATCCTTCAGTATTACAAAATAGCTTCACTTTACCCCAGAGCAGTGATTTACGTTAATGTCCATTTCATGTAACATGTATTTATTTATTTTTATATGCTTAAATACTGCTTAATTTAGGTAGGTTATGAACCAGCTGAGCAGCTTGAGAGAGGTCACATGTGGAATTCTAATATAAGATAACTGTTTTTTTTGGATTATACACAGATTTCTGTATACATGGGTTTGCATGGCAAATACATAAAATGTTGCCCTGAATTATGTGAGGACCAGCTTGGATGCTTTCCTGAATCATCTCTTTGGTGCTGGTGTGATGTGTCAAACTATGCACCTAATCCAGGGAAATTAACTGGATGTGATACATGACTCTTTGTTACTAAAAAAAAATATTGTGATGACTATTGTTGAGATGAGAACATATCTCCCTTACTTTCAGGAGCTACATAAATATTAATGACTGTCAAGTAAGCAGAATTTGGCAACAAATTGAAAAAGTTTGATGTAATGGAACAAAGATTAAGGGGTTCATTATGAGTGGGGAGCAAAGCAAAAAACAAACAAACAAACAAAAACATGTAACTGGTTAGACCATGTTGCAATTAATTTTATTTTTGCAAGCAGGATAAATACTGGCTGCTGTTGCATGTATTTCTGGTGGGCAGCTTTATTATTAGTTTTGAGTTTGGACATATCCCTCCCAAGTCTAAATCTCTCTGCACATTTTGCATCTACCCTCCTGCATTGCAATATGGTTTGGCCAAGGTGCAAAGTTACTTGATATTTTTTACTTTGTTCCCAACCCAGAAATGCCCCCAAATGTGATAGAAGTCCATATTTTGCAATAATGTTTTACATGTGCACGTGAGGCCATACTTCAAAGCTGTAATAAATGTATTGAACACAGATGGATCATAAATATGTTCCTAAGTATGTACAGAGCCAATTGAGTTTGACAATATTTCACTGTGCAGAATAATCCCTATAATTTGATGTTTTAGTGTATATTTTAATTTATCTACTTGTTTATTAAGAATATTATGCATTATTTATTCCAGTATGTAAAGATAGGTGTAATACCCTGGAAGGTCCATTTGGCTTGTTGACACCTTTGTCTGTGAATTATAAAGACAATTACTAGACTTAAAGGGCTACATTTAGTACTATGAAATTACAAGTATGTCTAGTTAATAATGTTACTAACAACAAGTATTCAATATTTCTTTTCAATATATCACTTGTTATATCGATGAGCGATATATTGGTAGTGGATCGACGGGTGTGTACACCCGATATCTGTAAAAGACATTGTCCACAGACATATCGGGTGTACACATCAAGTCGGCCCTGCAGCACAACCAATGCCGTTATTTCTGAAATATATATCAGTGTATCTGGCTGTGTGTGCGGGTGACCCACCAACGGCCTGTACACTGGCTGCAGGGATCGCTGACACTGACATCTAAACTGGGTGGGCAAATTGAAATGCCCGCCCAGTTCTGATGTCAGCCCAGACATATCAAGAGGCTGATTGGTAAGTGAATATAGCTTACTAATCACCAGCTCTGATTTCAGAAAGGAATGTTGACTGGTCCGTTGCCAAAGTGTGTATCCAGCATTACTGGTTGTAATACAGGCATAAATAGGATGTATTCTACTGTATGTAGGAAGAAAAATAAGTTGAATATATTTTATAAATCCATACATAAAAATGATGAATCATATACTGTACATACTGTACTTGCCTACTCAATCCTTCCGGATCCCGCTGCTCTTCTAGTGAAGTGGGTGTAGCAGGGCCTAGACAACATGATTTGCTTAATAAAGTCTCTGCATGAAGATGTGATTTGCAGCTTTGCTCATTGGAGATCAGTACCTGTTAATCTGATTTGCATCACCATGACCGTATTCCTCACCCACCTTCCCCACTATGTGATGTGAATCATTGCACAGGTTGGAGACAGTGATTACATCAGTCATTTCATCATGCACCACTGACCTCCTCTCCAGTATCTCCTGGACGGGAGGTCCAAAGACTAGGCAAGTATGCTGTGTAATAGTGCAGACAGACACAAATACACAGCCAGATGTACAGATTCTGACAGTAATACAGGTCTTTTAAAATTCTTGTAACATTAGTGTGATATTCAAAGTAAAAAGTCATGCAATTGTAATGCTAAATACTTGGCATATGTAACACAATGAACCAGGTTATGGGGCAACTGTCTCCTTATTACATTTGTGTCATTAGTGAGAAATAGTAGTGGAAAGTCCACCTTCATAGAAGGCAATTGTATGTGATGCATTCAAATAAACTAATCAATTGTTGTATATGCAATATAATTCTCAGGATGTGGAAATACCCTTTAAGAGCCGTGTACCTGATAATTAGGTGATTAGAAATAACTCTAGAGGATACTAATGAACAGTTGTGAAAGAAACATCAAGTAACAGACACAGATATTTCAAATAAAATATCAGTTTTCTAAGCTATTAACATTTTATAACAATACAACATTTTTCCACAAGTTCCAATTAAAATTGCAAATGGTTTTACTGCTAGCGACAAAAGACAACCTTGGCGAGTTCCCCACTATTAATAAGACGCCGGGGAGCTGATACTGACGTGGAATCATAAAAATAGTGTTCAGCTCTGCAGCAGTAACATATGCACCCGGTTTACGTCATGTGTACATCAGGTACACCAACACCCAACTAGGTCATTAACACACATTTTTTAACCTTTGCTTTTATCTATTATTTAATTAATAAAAAACCCATCAGTATTACAGCAGCTGTAATCTTCCTTCTTATAAATAAATGTTAATTATCAAATTATTTGCCCAAGTACTAAACTTAAGAAAGTCCCAGAGATGAATCCAGAAACAGCCAGATTCCAGAAGCAGCTACAGTAGCTAATACCTGCTGGCTACCATCATCATCAGTGTTCATTTCAAGTGATATGACTACTAGTACTAATAGATGTATTTGTATCTCAATGTAGATTTGTCTCCATTACATATATATAAATAAGTGTATTGTTGGACAAAATCTGCATTCAGGCATAGGCAAAGTTCTCCTGGTGGTCCCACGCTCTCTGATTTGCACAGGTGTGCCTGTATTTGCGTAGATGTACAGAGGAAGATGGTGAGGTTTGCACAGTAGCAGCATCTCACACCAGCTGATGGGAAGCGTTGTGTGAAGTAATGGTGTCATCTATTGCAGTAGGGATTGCTATAAGTGGTTAAAGGATGAAAGTTACTGGTAGAGTTACACTTTTGCACAGCATGCTACTTCAGACACACACTTAAGTGCACTTTTAGGTAGTAGAGAGTGGACAATGTCTGAGCATCTTCAGCATGGTTAACTAGGTGTCCAAGTGCACTGTTGAAAAGTAATTCCGGCATACTCGTACACAGAAGTTAACAAACTAATGCTGTAGAAATAAAACCTTAGGCATGCTATCTTTATTAGCACTAAAATCTGTAAATACATATAATTAGTAATGGAACTATAACCGGGAAAGTCCATTAGGCTGTGATGGGGACTGGCAGTAAAGGGAGCCCAGTAAAACCAATCCATTTGTGCTAGAGACCCCTGATCTACTCTTTTTAAATAAAGCATTTGTTTGCATTTTCAGTATCACAACTGACCACTGTACTAGCTAATTTAACTATGGTGGTTTTTATAATTGTAATACTCATATATACATTAATCTGAGAATTCTATATTGTTGATTCAGATCTGCTTATATTCTCACATTTATAGTATAATACAATATAGATCTCAGAACAAGGCAAAGCATCATCTTTTATGGATGTTTTGCCTCGTTCTGTGATCTGAAATTTTCGGGAAGATCTGAGCCAAAATCGAACTGCTTATTTCTAATATATATATATTAGAGTGAGGCAGTGTGAAGCTCTGGGCAATATTTTGCTGGGAAACCTTGGATGTTGGCATTGATATGGATGTTACTTTGACAAGCACTACCTACCTAAACATTGTTGCAGACCAGACAACCCCCTTTGTAACAACAGTATTCCCTGATTGCAATGGCCTCTTTCAGCAGGATAATGAGTCCTACCACACTTTGTTCAGTCACAAATTGTTCAGGAATTGTTTGAGGAACATGACAAGGTGTTAACTTGGCCTACAAATTCCCCTGAACTCAATCTGATCGAGCATCTGTGGGTGTGCTGAAAGACAAGTCCAAGCAATAAATGCCCCACTTTGCCCTTACAGGACTTAAAGATTCTGCTGCTTATGTCTTGGTGTCAGATACCACACAACACCTTCTTGTGGAGTCCATGCTTTGATGGATCAGAGCTGTTTTGGCAGCATGATAGGGAGATACACAAAGTTAGTCAGACAGTTTTAATGTTGTAGCTGATTAGTATATATGGTATCCCTGATGACAATATAGATTGATGATGATGTTCGTCCATGCAAGATGACGTTTTGCCTCTTTCTGAGTTCCGTTTTTTTGGAGGGAAAAATCCGACCTCAACGTGCAAACTCTAACCTATCAGAGCCTGCACATCCCTAATATAGATTAATATTGAAATGATGGATTAGACCTGCCTCTGACACTCTTATTTATACCTGAGTGCTGCCGCATATGTGATATGTATACTTGGACTCAGAAACTGAGCTTCTTTGGAGGGCACCAGGTGCAGTTGTGAACATAACTTGAGAGCTCACCACCTACTTTGTTTTTGTGTATGTGTGCTTATATATATATATATATATATAGTCCAATGTCCAATTATTTTAGGAATGTAATCAATTAAGGATAGTGGAATTGTATTAAATTTATGGTGAGAATATGGTGATAGACATTTCATAATTCTGTTATTTTAATACTTTTCTATGGGCAAAATTGCTTAAGAAAACTGTAGCAACAATTACAACATGATAAACAGTTTAATAATGGCCTCTAGAACAAGTATTTAGCAGCTCTAAAATAGAACAATACGAGGTATGTAAGTTCACCATTTGTTGATTATTTAAATCCTTTTCATGGCTATAGAGAACTAGCAAAAACCATTAAAACTATCTAATAGAAGGGTTCTCATATTTGTAAGCAATATATGAACAATAGCACCAATGCTAATGATGTATTGAAAGGTCACCATTGTAGCATAAGTATTCATAAGCAATTGCTATAGAAAACATCAAGGATTTTTAAGCATTAACTTTAACTCATCACTGTGACTGTCCGGCTGCTCTGAAAACAGTGGAGGGTCCCATGCAGCATGTTGAGGGGAGGGCTCAGAAGCCGTCTGAGTGCAAAGAAAAGTTTCCTTGCCTATCTACAATAAAGAAAAGGGGCAAATTCCTGTCAGCCCGTGTTGTGGAAGTTTCAGGCCACTGGTGTGTGCACATGGTTCTAGGTACTCTGATACAATCCTTGTGCCACTGACACCTGTATGCTTGTCATTTTCCCAGTCTAACCACAAAAACCACCAAATTAATCTAGAGGGGCAATTCAAATTCAGCACAATTTTCCAGGAATTTAAGTCAGTTTGGAGGTGAATTTCTCTAAAACGCTCAAAATGGGTAAATGAAAGGTATGTGGGGTGTGGCATTTATGGAAAAGTGTTTTTGAACTTACAGGTGTGAGTTAAAATGTTTTTGTCCAACATTTTGCAAACTGCACACTGAAAAAGGACATTAAATATTTTTTTTGTACACCAAAATACTGTACAGACTATAATTTGCTAGAATCCCAAACGTAAATAGCAGGGTTAGGGGAAGGGGTTAGCATTAGGGTTAGGGGTTAGGGTTAAGCACAAGGGGGAGGGTTAGGGTTAGGCACTAAGGGGGTTAGGTTTAGAGAGCCGGGAGGTTAGGTTTATGCACTAGGGGGCAGGTTAGATTTAGGCACCGGGGAGGGAGGTTAGGGTAGGGAGAGGAGGTGGGTTAGGATACTGACCAACAGATGTAGGTGTCATAACCTTTCGCCGCCGGGTTCCCGATCACCAGAATCCTGTATCCAACCCTTGGAAGATTCAGGGTGATCTTCCCATGTTTTCATCAACTTCTCTCAGGTCGCACTTTGTAGTATTAACTAGAGATGTTCGCAAACCCCCATGTTTTGGTTTTGGCAAAACTATCCTCAAATGTTATGGGTTTGGTTTTGGCAAAACTACACTCAAGTGTTTTGGCACAGATTCGGTTTTGGCTTTGGCTTGATTTAAAATTGATAAAAACAGCTAAAATCAAGCAATTTGGACCTGTTTACATGCAAATCAAAACCGAGATATGTTTTTTAAATCCGAGTTTTGAACTGACAGAATACCTGAGCAGACACTGGGTTCTATTTGGAAGCCCTAAGTTTTGGCACTTCATGAAAATTAGTTACAATGTGTGCAATATTTAAAGTCGCAAAATCACGCTTCTAAACTCCCACTGAATTGAAAATATATATATTCACAGCTTCTGACATTTTAATTAAGCACCTGGAGTCCAGTTGGAGAAATGCACTATATAAATAAAATTATTATTATTATTGAATACTAAAATTCAGTAGTCCCCAAGACATTCTGAGACAGTAGGCATGAATGAGATATATGGGAAAGATTTCTGGACTGCACAACTTATATATATATATATATATATATATATATAAATATAAATATATATATATATATATATATAATGGGAGGTGCTACCTGATGAGACTAATTGCAGGCACAGAAACAGACAAATCTCAGGTGCACAACTCCAAATTATTAATAATATATAAATGCAATAGACTTTTGCAATCAATAGAGGTTTTTAGCATAATCATGGCCAAGGTTATGGGCCTACCCACCATATCCAGGTCACCTCTTTAGGGTAGGTCCCTAACATACTAGGGTTCATATCCAGAGCGCAGGACCCCCCAAAACTGGCCCAGCCAAGCAGCCCCAGGGCACCACCATAGTAACAAAAGTGCAGTATAAAGAGATAGTTAAGAGCAGCTACAGCCTCTTAACAATGGTTGATTGTCATTTGCTCCCACATATTACCAAAATATTCATTCCAACCAGCCAGATTGGACAGATAATCTTGTAGTGTGGACCTAACTTTATATTCAATTCCAACCTTAGCCATATCTATTTGTATGCAATACCTTTGTCAGCATATTAGATCATCCCTTGTAGAATAATTTCTATGCTCACATCTAGCTCAAAAATGCTTTTTCCACACAGATGCAGAATTTGCAACATTAACTGTGGCACAAGGAATTGTGCTGTATAACTGTATACAGTTCAAGGCAAGATACATTATAATGGCAGTGGAGACAATACCACTACAAATATTAGATTCTTACTAACAAGACTGTACAGAGTGATATCATAAATATATAATATCACTAAAATTTTAAGTTATACATTTGCTAATGTAGAAAACTGTAATTTGTAGAGATATGCATAAATTATGGTAATATTGCACAACTAACATATTCTTCTCAGATAATTACTTTTATTGCTTGTTTGAAACATGAAAAGGTATATACAGTATATACAGTATAATGATGTGGCCTAGTACAGAATGACTGATTAAAACAAACAAGACTAACATAAAATAGTTTAACATACTTGGCCACACTATACAGTACTTGCCACATTTGTTCTTTAGGTGGTCCTATAGCTTTTCACAATTTCCTAATGTGTTGGTTATTAATAATAATAATAATAATAATAATTATAATAATAATAATAATAATAAACTTATTTATAGGGCACTACATATGGTCCACAGCGCCATACAGAGAGTAAACATGAAAAGTCTCAAATTAATTGTATTCATTTATTTATTTACAATTAGAATTTAGGGACCCATTTATCATTAAATTTATGTGGCTTATTCTCCGAAAAGACCCGTTTTCGGGGAGTAACCACAAATATTTAGTATCACCCCATGTATGAAGGAGGGACCACAGCAGATATCTTCATTACCTGCTGTAATCCCTCCATTCCCTCTGATAGCCACAGCCCCCATAGTGTTTATGAGAGATGCAATGCTGCCAGATTTACCAACTTTCGGATTGTGAATCATTCCGGAGATTGGCCCCTGAAGCTAACGCCATCTGAAGATGGCATTAGCCTATTGTAGTCTATGGACTATATCGCATAATTAGCTGAGAGAGAAATGGCAGGCAGCACACCTTTTGGAGCCCCTGTCCCATCTTGCAATGTGATCATGAGTAGTAATATGATGCCCAGATCGCATTGCAAATACAATCATTAATAAATGGGCCCATTAGTCAAGTAGTCTTTTTTTAATTCATGGACAATATACAGGATTAATATACTCTTAGAGCTTGATCCAATTAGGATCGAGTTTCTCACGGTGCTAGTAAGTCATACTTGCCGACTTGTGGTCTGCCCCCTCCGGGAGGAGATAGTCAGTCAGCACTGTGCGGGATGTGGAGAAGCTGAAATGGGCAGTGCACGTTAACACGATTGCATCATCTTGGCCCCACCTCCAGCTAGACTGCCAGCATTGTAAAGCGGCGGGCGGAGCCAAGATGAATCGAACCGGGTCATCAGCAGCCTGTACGTGGGCAGAGTAGTGGCCGGTACTGGGAGACTTGGCTTCTCTTCCAAGAGGCTGAGAGTTTCAGGAGCCTCCCGGAATTCCAGGAAAGGTGGCAAGTATGGAGTATATGCTACAAACAAATATCTATATATACCAGGCACCAAGGAAGCACTAATCCAGTCAAAAAAAAGTGTAGGCTGCTGCTCACCACCTGGGAATATTGCCACTCTTCCCAACAACAAGAAATACAGTGAAAAATGAAAAGCGCTGCAAACACAAACACCATGCAGTAAAAAGTAATTAAATTCTAATATAATTGTTTAATATACGAGGTATGTCTATAAAATAACGAGACCACCTAGTAAACAAAGCAGTCAGAACCTGTTCTAACTGCATACGTAGTAACCTTGAACTTGTCTGAACCTGCATGACAAGCAGCAACACACTATGACATTCAGTTGATTGCGTCTCCATTTAATTTGGTTGTGTTTTCAGTAGAGTGTCAAAAAAATGCTAAGTTTAAAATTTTAACAACTTGTCAATTTGACATTTTTAGTAACATTTTTCGATATCAAGGGTGTAATTTTGCAAGAATGGGTTCCAGAATGCACAACAGGTAACCAGCATTATTATAAGGAAGTTTTGAAAAAGCTGAAAGCGTCAGAAAGAAACGGCCGCAACTCTGGAAAAATGGTTTCATTCTTCACCAGGACAATGCGCCTGCTCACCAGGACAATGCGCCTGCTCACCAGGACAATGCGCCTGCTCACCAGGACAATGCGCCTGCTCACAAAGCACTTTCTGTGAAGCAGTTTCTGACCGACAATCACATTAATACACTTGAACATCCTCCATATTTGCCCGATTCAGCACCTTGTGACTTTTATCTTTTCCCAAAAGTTAAATCAGTGCTTAAAGGGACACATTTTGAATCAGTTGATGCTCTAAAGAAAAAAATGGCATATATGTTGAAACAACTAACAGAAATTGATTTGCTCCATGCCTTCCACCAGTGGAAAACAAGACTACAGCAATGTATTAGTGCAAATGGGGAGTATATTGAAGGGGACAAACATTACATTTGTAATACCAATAAATAAAGATGAGTTATTTAATCAGTCTCGTTATTTAATAGACATACTTCATACATGTAAGCGCTTGATAAATAAGAAGGGAAATCCAGCAGGGTGATAGCCGCACAGCTGGCACAATCGATAAAGCGGCTCAGCAAACAGGTGGCGCCTTAGTGGCAGGTCTCCATGGGTGGTGAATCTGGGGGTACAGGTATGCAGTAGTAAATGAGGAGCAGCTTATCCTTATCCTTAACGTGTTTCACCATGATCAGTGGCTTTCTCAAAAGGCAGAATACCTACACCCCCGGAATCACCACCATGGGGACCTCCCACTATGGCGCCACCTGTTTGTTGAGCCGCTATATCGATTGTGCCAGCTATGCGGCTCTGATACTGCTGGATTTCACTTCTTATTTATCAAGCGATTAGCTGCCGGGCCGCGGCTATATACAGTGTGGCCATTTACACTGGAAACAGACGGATCACTCAGCTGACCAACAAGGTTACCATCCAGCTGGTAGGAGCAGCGATCCCACTGTGCTGCCGGAGAGCTTATTGATTACAGCACAAAGGATCCATTTATCCGAGGAGGTGATATTTTCCGGTATGTGAACTATGTGTGGACATTTGCTTTAGGCTATAATATAGCCACGTTAGCGGATTACAAAAGAACATTAATTTTCAACAGACATTGTATCTCCTATTTGCTTTCCAACAATATGGACACATTTTTGTAGTCCTCTAAGTAACAGCATATTGTTGCGTTTTTTTATCTATTAGTTTTAGGTGAAGTTTGTGAATAGTGCTTTTCAATTGTATGTGCTATTAATATTCATATAGATGCTCCATTTTTTACCATTTGTCATGAGAGATATATTACTGGTGTTGTGATATATCCATATATGTGTATTAGAGTATTATTACACCATTTTTATGAGCGTATATTAAACAATTATATTATATTTTAATTACTATTTACTGCATGGTGTTTGTGTTTGCACCGCTTTTCCACCTTTTTTTCACTGTATGGAGTATATGCTGTAGCATGCCGAACTTACAGTACCACCAGACTCGCTTTTTTGTTTGCAGCCTTATAGTACTGTGAGCATAAATATGCAAGTCTGTGGTGAGATTGGGCCACGAGGAGGGTGAATTGTACGCAAGGCCGTAACTAGGGTAGTGCGACCTGTGCCATGGCAGGGGGCACTGTTTGGGCCTGTCAATTTTCCTGTTCATTATCATTCTCTGGCTGCCCCATATCTCTTCCCTGTCCCTTCCTCATGAGGCCATGGCCCTTTTTCAGGTGCACTGTCTTATGTACCTATTTAAAAAATGGGGGGCACCAATGCTCTCTCTGGCACAGGGCACCAAAAAGTCTAGTTACAGCTCTGATTGTACGCCTTTACAACGGGAACTTGCCCCCTTTGCACCTAATTGCATGGAGCCCTTAGATTTGGTTGCTGTTTAGCAATTCAGCCATTTTGTGTGCTAAACCATTATTATTTTTGCAGGCGCTACATGTCTTAATATTTTGTGTCATGTGCTTTTCTCCCTTAGGGAAGAAGTATCAAACCTTAGAGAGAGTGAAAGTGAGGAGAGACAAAGTACTGTACCAACCAGCTTCTAAAGGTGCCCACACACATAGCGATGTGTTCTCAATCCCACGATGTGTACAAATTCCCCTGAACTCTCCCCAGGCAGCTCGCTGGCAGTCATGGTCATGATTTAGAGTAAACAATGTCCAATCTGACTTAAGATCTATCGTGCATCCAGTGCATTGTGTCCCAGATTGGCAAATCTGCCCTACAGCACGGCAGTTGTGAAGATGCAAGGTACGACGAGCTGGGACGATCATCGGCATCGTGATCATGAGTAGAAACTCACGATTTGGGTATATTGTACACGATTTGTCCTCAGGATTCATTGAAATTGGCCAAATCGGGTAAAAAATTGCTATGTGTGTGGCCAGCTTAACAGGCATTTTATAGACTTAGTTTGAAAAAAGACAGTTAGAAGCTAATTGATTAGTACATTATCTGTGTCCATTTTATTTCTCTCCAAGGTTTGATACATCTCCCCTTAGAAACCTGTCAAGGGATTTTATGATTTCACATGATAATGCACTAGAAACCAGTTTCCCAGTTTCTCATATTTAAAACTCTGTGGCTGCACCATATTGAGGGGTAGATGTATTAAGCCTTAGAGAGAGATAAAGTACCAACTAATCAGCTCCTAACTGTCATTTTTCAAACACAGCCTGTAAAGTGACCGGTAGGAGCTTATTGGTACTTTATCTCTCTCCACTTTATCTATCTCCAATACTTAGTACATCTCCCCCTGAGTGAGATGTCACTTTCAGAGATCACTCTGTGTTGACAACTTACTGTATAAATTTAACTGGCAACTCATCTTCTTCAGCAACAGCAGAGCTTGCAGGATGCTAAAGTGTTAGGTTTCTGATGATGTCCTGAGTAGGGATCCTCACTGAACCACCACTCAGTGCATTCACTGGAAATGCAGTGGCATTCAAAGGGTGAAAGAGAATTTGTCACCTACATAGCATCAGGGAATTCATATGATTACTGTACAATTGCTTAAGTCAGCAAACAACAAGTAGGTATCCAAAGCAATGTATCTGAGGACGTTTAACTCATACTACACAAACTGTCTGGTTTGGGTTGGGTCGGGTTGCTGGTACTCGGGATTCCAGTGGTCGGAATCCTGAAACCGGCTTCTTGACCAGGTTAGAATGCTGATGCCCCCCAGGTAAATAAGGCTAACCTAACCCTTAACCCTACCCCTAACCCTCCCTCCCTGGTGCCTAAACCTAACCTCCCCTCTAGTGCATAAACCTACCTCTCCCTCCCTGCAGCCTAAACCTAGCCTCCCACCCACAGCCTAACCCTAACCCTCCCCATAGTGCCTTATCCTAACCCTTCCCTAACCCCAGTACTTACCTTCAGGATTCCAGCGGTCAGAGTGTCGGCGCTGGTATTCTGACAAGTGTCTGGATTCCGGCGTCTCCATTCTGACCACCGTAATCCCAGCTGTTGGGATTCTGACTGCACCCCATCTGGATCCTATATTTGTGCCATAGCTGACTATTCCAAAAACTCCTCAATGTGTAAGAGACTCCCCAAGAAAATAAATGATGTATTACTACCTCTGGTGCTTAGCTGCTTGGTTGGTGGACAGGGACATTTACCACCCACTAAGGGAACACTGAATGGGCAGGGCCATATGACACAAAAAGCATCTTCGTACACTTTTTCCCACAACTTCATACCATGTTCAAGTAACAGCCACCTACAAGATGAGATATGAACATTTTACTGACATTTTTAGTATGAAGTACAAATGTAAATTTGTATTTGACATATATTACACAGCATATGCAGTTATTTAGGCAAATGACAACATTCAGCTAAAAAATCATGACATGAAATACAAGAAACAAATGACTACTATTTTCAATCGCCTACCTAATGAAGTGCTTCTAACGTGGCTATATCTAAAAGAAGGGTTTAGTGTCTGCAACCTTGGCATACCATTAATCTAGAAATAGGATGTCATGTAGTAAAGACCCATTTATAGCCATGTCTGACTTATGCATGTGCTTTGTTTCATGAATATGTCTTGTATGCTTTGCATGGTACTGACAGCTTTGAGATTGCTATTTAACATACAAACCATTTACAGCTTATTTATAGTTTGAACATAGTTGGATAGAACAGCATTTTATGTTTACTCTATTTTAAAATTAAATTATATCAGCTGCGCAAACAAAAATTGAAGGGACAATTGTCACTGGCATGACACAAATTAAAGAGTAGCAGAAAAGATTAAATGGGTCAAAAAATTATTTGCTTGGCTTTTCTTATGCAAAGTTTTAACCTAATTTACATCTGTTACTTGTTGTATGATTGTGTTCTGTTTGTAGCCTAGCCTCCCCATACAGTATCTTTGCCTTAACATAGTTTGGAATAAGCTTCATAATTCTCTCACACATGCTTTCCATCATCAGAGACAGACAGCGTGACAAGAGTTGAACAGCCTATTCCATTATTAGTCTTTGAACTCTTACATTTTCAAAATTCAAAGACAATTTTTATTACATCCAACTGCTTTTTCTCACAGATCATTTTAAATTGTGTAATGGCATATTTATATTGTGTTTGTTTATTATTATTTTTTATATTGTGGATGGTATTCTAACAACTCCTACAGCAACTGTAAGGAGACAAAATAAAAAAAAATGTTTGCATAACAGCAATGATATGACTAATGGCTCTCTTTTTTCCCATGTCTCATCTTCTCATTATGCATTCTTTTTCTTAAGAAAATGATCCAAACCCATGACACATACACAAAGGGCAAATGTGTAGTAACCCATAGTAACTAAACATTTTAAATCATTATCTGACACGTATTAAACAGAAGTATTTAGGAAATTTTATGTGCGTCATGAAAAATGTTTTTTCAGGCTGTGCCTAAAGCTTGGAAGGTTTGAAGTTAGCCTGATTTTCCAATTCATTGCATTTCGGATTATGAATATTTATTGGAGATGAGAGTGAAAAGTAGTGATAAGGTACGTAGATACTTGTAAGATATTTGCAGACCATAATGAAATGGTTGGATGATAACTAGAGATTAAGACAAGGTATGTGGAAGGGAAAGCAGTATGTAGCTAAGAAACAGAAATTATAATGATACCCTGGAAAAAAATAGATGGTCAATGCAAAAACTAAGTAAATATAACTGAGTAACACATTCAGTTAGAATACAGCATTGTCAGGGGTGCAGATGCCACGGTGGCTTGGCGGACGCAATGGCTTGGGGGCAGTGTTTATGCAGATTCCATGTGGTCTAGCAGTCTTAATGGAATCTGCTGAAAATGTCCCTCCAAAAATGTCCACCACCTAGGAGGAGACAGATGCTAGAGGTCTTACTTGACCTCTAGCGTCTGTCAGGGAAGCACAGCAGGAACGCTGCCGCCACCAGGGGAATATGCAGAAAGCTGCATCTTCTGCTGTGAAACTCCTGGCAATGAGCATGAAACCTCTGGCAATGAGCATGGAAACACATAGCATGAAACCCCTGGCAATGAGCATGGAACCCAGAGCATAAAACCCCTGACAATGATCATGAGACCTCTGACAACAAGCAGATATTTTAAATGTAATTGGAAGCCTTACTGTGGGGCATAAAATGGTGTCAGGGGCATAACTATATGTGGAATAATGTGTAATTGCCATTACAGAGTGTAGTATAATGTGTAATGGGCATTACAGTGTGTGGAATAATGTATAATGGGCATGACAGTTTGTGACATATTGGGTAATGTGCATTAGGGTGTGTGGCATATTGTGTAATTGGCATTATGGTGTGGCATAATGTGTAAAAGGCATTAGAGTATGTGGCATAATGTGTAAGAGCATTATGGTGTTTGGCATAATGTGGGCATTATGGTGTGTGGCATAATGTGTAATGGGCATTACAGTGTATGGAATAATGTGCAATGGGCATTAGGGTGTGTGGCATATTGTGTAATGGGCATTAAGGTGTGGCATAATGTGTAAGGGGTATTACGGTGTGTGGCATAATGTGTAATGGGCATTACAGTGTGTGCAATAATGTGTAATGGTCATTAGGGTGTGTGGCATATTGTGTAATGGGCATTATGGTGTGTGGCATAGTGTGTAAGGGGCATTATGGATGAGGCATTACTATAAGAAGGAAAAATGACAAATAATGTAAACTGTCTTTGGCTCCCAGTGTGAACAGTTAAAAATGTGCCCACCACACATTTTTAACTGTACACACTGGGAGCCAAATTGCCTAGAAAGGCCTTTTATTAGTTTTACTAAAATGCCAGAAACTTTTTTGGCAGGACGGAGCAAAATTTATAGTTACGCCAATGCACATTGTAGATTGATTAAAAAGGAGCGAGTTTAGTTTGAAGACTAATAAAAAGGGTGTTATAGTAGTCTTGAAGGCAATTGATGACAAAATTATATAATGTTTTAGTGGTAACATTAGAGATGTAACTGGATATATAGATGATATTTACAGTATAAAGTTTGAAGAAAATGGGGTAAATGTAACAGAGCATGGAGTTCTGACATTGGCGAGTCCCATGCCAGACTGCCCGATGTTTTAAAGTAGCAGTTATTGAACTGGCAAAATCCACCTGGTTTTGCCTATTAAATAACTGTTACTTTAAAACACTGGGCAGTCTCACACAGGACTCATCAATGCCAGAACTACACACCCTATTACATTTACCGCCATGTTTTTACAGGCAATTGAATATGTAAAGTGATGAATCCTAAAATTAGATAACCTTAAGGTTATGAGCATTTAGGAATGATGGTGGTTTTGCTCACAACAGAGATTTACATTTATTATTTATTTATAAGATGTCACAAAAATCTACAACCTTACAGTGGGAAACTAAAGACATTTACAAAGACATAGAAGACCTCAGATAGTGCGGACATTCAAGGAGCATTATACTGTACATATTCCAAAGATGTAATAGGCAAGGTGTTTAACAATGGACAAGTTGGGAGGAGATAAGAAGACAAAAAAGCCCTGCCCATGAGATCTTTCAATCTTATGAGGAGGGGGAGGCTGAGAAAGAGATTCGTAACAAGGAGAGAGAATGTGGGCATAGGAAAGCTGGGCCTGCAATGGTGGAGTTAGGTGGATGACTGGTAATCTTATTGAGAAGTCTTTAAAACAGTAGAGGTTGGTGGAAAGTCTGATTGGATGTGGGAGTGTATTTCACAGGTGTGGAGAGACACAGGTGAAGTAAAAAAAGGTAGGAGGGTAATGAGGTTATCAATGGGCATTGAGCCGCTGGCCAAAACAGGAACAAGAGGTTAGGAAAGACTGTAGAGTGGAATGAGACTGGGGATGTAGGGTAATAGAAGTAAGAAGTTGGCTTCAGATGTGGGGGTGTTAGTCAAAGAGGAGAATCAGAATTAAACTAATTTAATTTTAGATATGGAGAGAGAAAAACAGAAGGTACCTAAAAGTAAGTTGCTGGTGTAAGAATAACAATACAGATATAGTAGTGTAGAACTGAGTGTCAATAGTATATATCTGATACTGAAAGCAAATTTTGCAAATTGTGTTATCTTTGAGGAATGAGAGAATAAAAGATGTCTCAGGGGCCTATTCATTAAACCTAAAAATTCGATGGAGATAATTAGGTTTAGAACTCGCATGGAGTTCTACCTAATTATAGGTGGAATTCATCATTCCACCTCTCCATAAATATCTATTCCGAAAAGCTGTCATTTTTGCGATGACAGCTTTTCGGGAAATAGATACTTTTCCCTGCCTACACTACCTTATCGCATCTAGAAACAGTGCTGCGCATGCGCTGTTACATCTGTAAAACCAGCGCATGCGCAGCACTGCCTACAGATGCGGTAAGTTTGTGTAAACCACCCCCCTCCGCTCACCTCCCTCCCCCCCGACTTACCTGTCCGCGCAGCAGCCTCCGGCTCCGTCCTGCTGGTCTGTCATGTGGTTTCCCAGCAGACCACATGACAGATTAGAAAAAAAATAATAATAATTTTTTTCTTTTTCTGAACTTTCTTGTGCTCTGCTGGGGAACACACATGTCCGACCAGCCTCCGGAGCCTGAGGATGGAGCAGAGCGCAGGAGGGACTCGTCAGGGGACCTGCACACGTGGATACAGGTAAGTCGATTCAGCTATTCGCCACCTCACAGTGGCGAATAGTAACTGCATCAAATTCCAAAAATTCATAATTTTCGGAATTTAATGAATACCACAATTTCCACATCCCCATACTAATGTATGGGGAGTGTGGAAATTAACGCAGGGGAACTTAACAAGGAGATATCTGTGATATCTCCTGTGCTAAGTCTGTTCATGAATACCAAAATAACGTTATTTAAGGAAAATGTCCTTAAAAACTTTATTTTAGTGTTGATGAATAGGCCCCCCAGTATGAAAAACTGGGGCATTACAAATGAAAAAAAAAGGATGAGGAGGATTTAGTATCTGACAGAGAGAGAACAGTAAGATAAGTATGATCTTTATGAGGATTGGGCAGTGTGTTGTGTTTCTTAGGTTTGGAATTTGTATGAGCATGGGAAGTTCTACTGTATCAAAATGCAGCAGAAAGATCCAGAAGATTTAATAGCAAGTAAAAACCTTTACAGAAGATGATCATTAGATTCTTCAGAAAGCTATTTTAGTGAATTATAGTTCAACCTAAAGGGGTCCAGTAGTAAGATAGTTGAGAAATAGCAATTGATATGGATATACTACAGGAGTTCAAGCAGTTTCAATCAAAAGAAGGTTTGCACACAGGGCAATAGCCTGAGAGAAAAATAATTAAGATATAGATTATTAAGAATAGGAGTAAGCAATTTATGTTTGAAAAACAATATACAGATCTCAGGTGGAATTTGTATGGAGTGGGTGCAATATAGACTTTGCAGAAACCTGGGGAAAGTGTTCTTTTAAGAATATGGAGTTCTCCTGATGGAAGTTGTCAACTCTTGACAATTGTACTGTTTGGTGAAGGTTTGGGTTGAATTTACTGATGAGACATTTGGGACATTTAGGATTTGTGTACAATGTTTAGGATTAGTGTACAATGTTTAGGATTTGCGTACAATGTTTAGGATTAGTGTACAATGTGTAGGATTTGTGTACAATGTTTAGGATTAGCGTACAATGTTTAGGATTTGTGCACAATGTTTAGGATTAGTGTACAATGTTTAGGATTAGTGTACAATGTTTAGAATTAGTGTACAATGTTTAGAATTAGTGTACAATGTTTGGATTAGTGTGCAACGTTTAGAATTAGTGTACAATGTTTAGGATTAGCGTACAATGTTTAGGATTAGTGTACAATGTTTAGGATTAGTGTACAATGTTTAGGATTAGTGTACAATGTTTAGAATTAGTGTACAATGTTTGGATTAGTGTGCAACGTTTAGAATTAGTGTACAACATTTAGGATTAAGGAGAAAATGAGAGATATACTGTAATGCAGACTTTTTTTTATTAATGGTGTAAATGTTAGGCAGGATACATAATTTGTAATTAAGGAACTTGGAGATGAGTCATATTACCACCAGTGACAGTTGTATGGAAAAAAATGGTGATCTGAAAAATGTTTACTTGAGACCTTCTAAATATATTGTATATTATATATCTTGGTAATTGTTATTTATCAATACATCCAAATACTATATTTGCATAAAAATAACTATATAATATATGGTAATAAATATGGGCCATATGAAAGAAGGTATCATTGCCATTTCTGCTAGCTGACATATGCAAAATCTATAGATTTTTTGGAGAATTATGATATCTACACTTGTAACAGATTACAGGGCCTTTTGAAAACATTTGTCAATTTAACAACAAATTAACATAACAGAAATCAGAGATTCCCCAATGCTTCTCTGCTTAGCTCGAGCCCCTTAGACATCTATGGAGATGAAGGTCTACTTCACAATAGCAAGTAACAAAAAGGTTTATCCTACTGTACACCCATCTATGTTGGACTTGCAAAGCTGGAGACACTTCACAATATCCTCTCAGGTTCAAAGGTCACAGAGCATGTGCGTCCAGTGGTTATTAATACGCACACTCGAGGTACTTCTCACAGATTTTTGTTTTATAAAAACAGCTAAAATCACAAAATTTGGGCCTGTTTTTGTTTCTACAGTATTATTAACCTTAATAACACTCATTACCAGTCATTTCCAGTCAATTTTAAAAACCTCACAGAGTGTTTGCAGAAGTCAGAACACAAGGCCTAATTCAGACCCGGTCGCAAGAGCTAAGCGCTCGCAACTGGGTCGATGGTGGCCCAGAGCGCATGACCATGACGGAGCCGGCTCCATCGTGGGCATGCGCAAGACCTGGATAGAGACGGGCAAGCCGTCACTCCGGGTCTCGTACCAAAGGTGGCGTGCTGTCGATGTTGAGTGACAGCACGCCCCCTTTGGTGGGCGGGCCGGGGGAGTGGCTGCCCAAACGGAGGCATTCCCATGTGAATGCCTCCATTTGGGGCCGGCCCCACTGATATCACGAGTGATGTCATTGGGAGAGATTTCGGCACTGTCAGAGCCGAAATCTCTCTGGGGCTTGCGGCAACAAGACCCTACCACAAGGGTCTCGTCGCAAGCCCGATGGTCGCAATGGTCTTGACCATCGCGACCATCTTCCTGGCCGCTCTAAAAAAAATATAACCTGGCCCTGATTGCAGAGCGAATGCTCTGTCAGAGCGACCAGCTCTGAATCAGGGCCACAGTGTGTTCTGTGCAGTGCCTCTGTGTGTGTGTGTAAAAGTAAATACAGTGTTAAAAATTGGAAAAAAATTGTGTGGGGGTCCCTTCCCCTGAAAGCACAACCAGCACCGGGCTTTTTGGAGCTGGTCCTGATTGTAAAAAAATGGTGAGAGGACATAGGGGTCCCCCATATTATACACAACCAGCACTGGGCTCTTTCTAACTGGGGTGTAATGCCACAATAGGGGGAAATGCTTCACTGGGGCCCGCTGCCAAAGCATTCATCGCCCCCTACTAGTCAGCTAAATAAATAAATAAATAAAGAGGTCCCACCTCTCGAGGACACCCCAGGCTGATAGCCCGGGGTTATGCTCGGCATACCAGGTGGCTGCAGGTGCCAAGTTCATGGTGTAAAAGTTAGGATTAATATTATTGTCTTTTAAAGGGCTACTACAGGTCCCAGCAAGCCTGCACCACTTGCTGTTACTTGGTGAACCACAAGTACTGAAAAGCCCATGCATTAAGGGCCGGTTGGCACCTGTAGTACTCCTTTAAAAGGAATATTGAAAAAAGAAAAGACACACACACCGAATATTGTATTATTTTATAAAACATTCACATACACTCACAGTAGATACTTCCCTTCACTCCCTGTAGCCATTATGCTCTCTTGTCCAGTAGCATCCATGATGGCTGAAAAAATCCATACTCACCTACCCCGTATCATGTCCTGTTCGGTCCATGTAGGCTTCCATGGTCTTTAAAAAGAAAAAATGAACTGCGCGAACCCACTGGACAGAGTAGTAAATAGATGCTAATGGGAGAACCTCCCATTGAAAACAATGGGGAGAAGGTTAATTTGCTGAGAGAAGCAAGCCCTCTGAGACAAAAAATGCTTCCCCCATTCACTTCAATTGTGGTAACTGCTAGGTTATTAGCGGCTACCATGATAACATGCCACTGGATGGCTGATAATGTCTGTCTCTCAGCCAATCAGCACTTACCTAGCCTTCAATGGGCCGCTGATTGGATCTGAAACACAGGGATTCTGGACCAAAACCCCTGAGACCCTATGTCAGGTAGACACTGTTTTGGGTCAATCCGAGAACCGAGCTTGGCGGAGAGACCTGAGACAGTGCTCGGTTGGACTCATAAGCCCTCAATTCGGTAAGTCTCAGTTCTCTGGGAACCTGACCTGCATATCTGTACTAATAAGTGGGCATACACTATACAATTATGTGTCAGATACTTGTCCAATCTAACTGGTTGGAATGAAAACCTGGCAATGTATGGGAGCAAATGAAATTTGACCATATGGTCCCAAACACTGGAAAACGTACAAAAATGATTGTTCAAATTGGTTAAATTCATTTGATTTATTCAATTTGCCTGAACGACCATTTTTTGTTTGTTTTCTAGAGTTTGTGAGCAAATTGTGGATTATCATTTGCTCCCATACATTACCAGGTTTCCAGCCAGATTGGACAGATGTCTGACAGATAATTGTATAGCATATGCCCAGAATTAGGCTAAACCTCAGCTTCACAATATGTGACAAGTGGACAAATGTTTAGTGTATTAACAAACAAGATTCTGTTATAGTTTAGACAAAAGTAAATATATTCAATTGAAATTTCAAAACATAAATATATTTCTAGCAGCTAAATACAGGTAACGTATAATGTAGTTTTTTGTTAAACGTATAATTTATCTGAAACATCTGTACATTATGCATGAGTGGTATGTAATTTGTAAATGCAAACGCGGGAATTAATGAGCTGGATTTAACAGTACAAATTTACATTAAAACACCAGATAAATAATGTATTTATTGTACTCACATAATAGTTTAAATGACATTTTTAGACCATTGTTACATTCCAAATGCACAAAAGTTCTGCCCGAACAATAGTCATACACATCTGAGTAGTACAGAGTGGCTATCCCTCCCATTATAAATCATTTTTCAGATTCCATAGTAATTTGGTTTCCAAGAACTATGTACTACGGTGCCAAAACTTAGACATCTCACAAATATTTTATCAGTCTTTAGTCAACACATTTGCATTTGGAGTTCTGCATTTGATTAAAGAAATATAACTATCATAACAGTCTCAGCTTTGCAATTCATATTTTCAATACAATTGTTCATTTAAAGGTACATTAATCCCTTCATTCTGGAGTAATGCTATGCCTCAGTTATCAGATCACAATTTTCATATGGATTCTTCAACAAAACTCTTTTTTATTAACTACTTTGTGTAGCCTAGTTGTACACTAATGCAAATGCATTTGAGAATTTTGCCGCTTAGCAATTGGTAAAATATACTAATGCAACAGCCAGTAAAATTTGTATTGAGACGCCCACCGGAGCCCTCGTAGCTGCCCGCAATTGTGTACACAAATGCAGCATTGGACGCAGATCCTGAAAATATTGACTTCACTAGTGATTCACTCAGAATGGATGTGGTAACTGAGACGCTAGACCTTTGTTCTCTGCGCGCGCGATCACAAGTGCTGGCTAGAACATGCCCAGGAAACAACCCCAACATGCCTTCGTTTTGGCCAGTACCCCCTAAATGACCCACAAAATGTCTCTTCCTGTCAATCAATTGTGAGTTAATCCTCACAGGGAACTGATCGCAAATCATTTGCAGCGTGTGTGGCTCTGACGCATTCACATGACCACCGATAATGGTTCAACTGCATGAACATCAGAATAGCATTCAACTCTAAATCAGGCCCACTATACATAAAATACATAAAATAAGCTATATTAGCAAATGTACTGTCAACAGCAGGAAGTTAAGGAATTTCTGATCAGAAATAAGGTGCTGTTTTCTGACATACCAGGGAAAACCACGGTCATTAAACATGACATAATCACTGACCCGGGGGTTAAGGTTAACCTAAAGCCCTATAGGTTACCAGAAGCCCAAAGAGAATCAGTATCGAACAAAATTAAAAAAATGTTAGAGTTGGGTGTAATTGATGAAACGCACAGTGAGTGGTCAAGTCCCATTGTGCTTATTCCAAAGCCTGACGGGAGTGTGCGTTTCTGCAATGACTTCTGGAAGTTGAATAGTGTGTCAAAATTCGATGCCTACCCAATGCCTAGGGTGGATGAACTAATTGAAAGGCTGGGGACAGCCAGATAATTAACCACTCTTGACTTAACCAAAGGGTACTGGCAAGTGCCGTTAACTGAGAACGCCAAAGAAAAGACAGCTTTTTCTGCACCGGAGGGGTTGTTTCAATACCAGATGTTGCCCTTTGGGCTACATGGGGCACCTGCTACCTTTCAAAGAATGATGGATAGGATTCTAAGGCCCCATAGACAGTATGCTGCTGCTTATCTGGATGATGTGGTCATTCATAGTCCTGATTGGCAGTCTCACTTGCCCTGAGTACAAGCAGTGTTGGACTCCATCTATAAGGCAGGTTTGACAACCAACCCAAAAAGTGTTGTCTAGGGATGGAAGAAGTAAAGTATCTTGGATACACCATTGGCCGAGGTTTGATAAAGCCACAGCTCGATAAGATTGTTGCCATACAAAACTGGCCACGACCCCTGCATAAGAAGCAGGTGAGAGCCTTCTTAGGGATCACTGGGTATTATAGGTTTTTAGAGGTTTATACCCAATTTTGCCACCATTGCAGTCCCACTGACTGACCTTACCAAAGGCAAACAGAAAGTCATGGTGGAATGGAGTCCTGAAGCAGAGAAGGTTTTCCAAGAGTTAAAAATAGCATTATGTAAACAACAAGTTCTTATGACCCCTGATTTTGACAGAGAGTTTGTTGTACAAACTGATGTGTCAGATGTAGGCATAGGAACGATCCTGTCCCAGAGCAAAGAGTGTGAAGAACACCTGATTTTTTTCATAAGCCGGAAATTAAATGTACATGAGAGAGACTATGTTATGGTCGAGAAAGAAGCATTGGCCATAAAGTGGGCATTAGAAACTATCAGGTACTACTTGGTGGGAAGGAAGTTCAGATTGATCACTGACCATGTCCCTTTGAAGTGGATGTCAGAAAACAAAGACAGCAATGCGAGAATAACGAGGTGGTTCTTTGCATTACAAACTTTTAAAGTCAAAGTAGAACACAGGCCAGGTAGCCAGCTGGCTAATGCAGATGGTTTGTCATGTGTCCATTGTTTGAGGGCTGCGGTTGTTCCGCCCCACAGGTTGAAACAAAGGGGGATATGTGGTAGAAGCACTGGAGAAGTATGGAATGGCTTCTATATCTGTCCCAGATTCCTGCCCTACGTGTTTTAAAACCCCCAGGAGAAGTCTGTTAGACAAAGCATTCTAGAAATGTCAGCTTTTGTGAAAAGCCTGAATGGGTCCTGGGGGTGTGGATGTGAGGAGAGGGAGGGCTCCATCCACAGGCCACTCCTGGTGTTGGGCCTTTCAACCTGGTAGCAGGTCATTAGGGCTTGCACCTGGAAATGGCTGTGATAAGCCAGGATTACTTGAGGCAGAGTGTCTCACACCTTGGAGAGCAGGCCCGCAGGTCAGCTTGCTCTGAGACACTGTTTGCTACAAATCTGAAGGTACTGTGGACGTGAACTTATTTTAGTGTTCTGTTAGTGAGGGAACCTACTGTCTAGTTAAGAGCCCAGACAGGCTAGGGTTTATTTTATGTTTTGTTTATTTGATTGTTGGTGTTGCACAATAAAAACTGGTGCCGACTAGCTTGCACGAAAACCCATGACTGGAGTGTTGTTTCCTGGCTGCTGTGTGTAAGGAGGTGTCCATCTACCCCAGGATAGGGACCCGCCTACCCCGATCATATCACAATTGGTGGAGAATGCGGGCAATGCACACTGGTAGAGGGACCCCCTACCACGATCATATCACAGTACATAATGCTCACCATAAATATGTTTAACTAATACTGCAACATTGTAAATATACCACAACATGTATCGTCCTGTTCTTCATGGTACAAGGGTATAAAATTTACTTTATGTTAAGTTTAAAAGGGTCTAGAAATATATATTTTATTTTACCTACAGTATTTACACACAGTTGTGATTTTTTTTCCTTTTTAAATGAAATTTTTTTTTTTTTTTTAACCACCGAAGTTGTTTCTGGTCTTTTCCATTGTCAGCATTAACTTAAACAGAGTAACCTAGCTTTAAGATGGCACTGTTAGATGCTAACTACACTATGTCTACCAGTGCTGACAGGCAGGAAAGACTGGAACAGTGACATGTAGCATGTGTGCATGGTGTGCAGTACACACAGGCTCATGAGTCACACACACTCACCTTCACTTAGAGTCCCTTTTTGAACCCATAGTTGCCCCTACATTGTGGGAACGAGGCCCTCTGGCTTGCTTGGGCTATATGGCAGGGCCGTAACTAGGGTAGTGCACCGCAGGGCAGGGTGCGCTGTTTGAGCCTGCCAATTTTCCTGTTTATTATCTTTCTCACTTGTAGCTTCCTCTTCTTTTATCCCCAGCATCTCCTGGCCTCCCCTATCTCTTTCCTGTCCCTTCCCCATGAAGCCATGGTCCTAATTCAGGTGCACTATCTTCTGTCCCTATTTAAAAAATGGGGGGGGGGGCACCAAAGCTCTCTCTGGCACAGGGCACCGAAAAGTCTACATACGATTCTGCTATAGGGTGTTGGCCTACCATATTGGTCCTTACTAGTGGCCTCTTTATCTCTATGGTACAACAACCAAATTCGATGGTGAATCCCTCAAGCAGAAGTGCACAAATCCAGATACAGTACTAATCATGAATCATTTTTCTTATATATATGATCACAATACAGAATATAACTTGAAACAAATCGAGTGAGAATACTAGAGCATACAATTTAATAGAAAATAAGTAATAAGTAAAAAAAGATGCAAGTGCATATTTTGAGGAATATGAAAACAGATGAACAACAGTGCATGATAATGATGTGAAACAGTGCCTGGTCTCCAAACATAAGGGCTATTTCACATCAGCCGGTTTTCACCGGCCAGCAAAAAACAGGGCAAAAGCCGGCCGTGTATTTTCAGGCACTCAGTGCCTCTCACATGCAACGGCTTTGAGCCGTTTTTAATGTTTTTTTTTTCTTCAACTATTGGGCATGCACAGCAGCAGTAGTACAAGCCAGCCGGCTTGTGTGAAAGGAAACATTGTATCCTATACTCCACTGACTTGCAGGGACGGTATGGCCATGGCACGGCAGCCGTCCTTCTCAATGGATATTCCCGGCTATAACACGGTGACCGTGTCATCTGAAAGTACCCACCAGTTTCCCTGTTTAATGAAATTTTACACTCTGCAAAAAAACTGCCGTTTTTTTGCTGGCCTATCAAAACCTTCAGATGTGAAGTAGCCCTAACGGTCCACTTGTCATATTGTGGCTAGTGTTAGACCTGCGTGACACCGCTGCTATAGAGGATGCAAGATTCAATAAGAAGAACTCTTGTAGGGAGAACATGCAGCACTATACAAGACTTTGAAGATGAGAACCAGAATTTTGAATTGAGCCCAGATGGACAGATGGAAATATAAATGAATGAGCCAGTAAAAGTATCCAACTGGACGAGTTTAAGACTCATTTTTTCTTGAAAGAAAGTATATGCAATGCTTTATAACATAGCTGACCGATTATGCTATACCACTAAAATACAGGGACAGACATTTCAGTCACAGGAAGTTCATGTCTGTCAAGTTGTTTGTTCATATACATATGTCAGGCTGTATACTGGTAACATATTCTTTGTGTCTATATAACTGTAATTAGTATTATTTCCTGTTCCATACAGTAAATGCCAGCTAAACAGATGCTTATCCATACACAATTCCTTTGACAATTGTGTGTAATTGCTATGCTCTCCAAACTATTTTGTTTCCCCAAGAAAATGAAAACAGCTGCAAATCGGATTTTCCTGTGTTCTATAAACAAGTGGAAAAGCTAAGACCAGTTTTGTCTGTCTATTGAGGTAACATGACCGCTCAGTACCAAACTATTCATTAAAAGGCCAAATCAGCTTAGATATGTTGGATGGGATAATTAAACAGATGTGTTCAAACATTCCTTCTGTGCGGTCTCGTACTATCCGATTTTTTTCAAGCCAATTGCTATGTTTATGTACTTAAATAAAACAATACCATTATAACATTTTAATTTATAAGAAGTAAAACAAACAAACAATTATTAGAGAGTAAGCAACACAAAATAGTACAATGTATTATTCAGAATACATATTTCTAACAGAAGGAAGAAAATATTTACTGTATTTAGCGAGATGAGGTATATATAAAATATGTTTACATGTCAATGAAAACAGAATTTCTGAACTCTCTATATTCCTTAATGTTGTCTTAAATCCAGCAATTTGGTGAGAAATCCCTACCAGAGTCTTTTATAACTTTATTCTTGCAGCTGAAACACTAGAATTTGTGTTATTTAAAGGTCTCAAGATTGCAGAGAATTGGTACAGTAAAAAAATAAAATAAAATAAAAATAAAATAGTTGACTTGGATGTGTTGAGTTACTTCGATAGAGTACACCACCATTCAATAAGCTACCACTGTTATTAACCAGCTTCCATTGTCACTCTTATTTTGTCCTATCTAAAGGCAGGGATCCTTGTAATGACAGATGACAGAAGTGGGCATATTCAAATCAGTCCTCTCACCACTAAAGTAGCTTATACAATGACTAAACCTCTATGATATGGGTATTTTTTACTGGTTCTTAAAATATGGCAGCACTGTTGGTGTAGTGGTTAGCATTACTGCCTCACAGCACTAAGGTCTTGGGTTTGATTCCCACCAAGGCCCTAACTGTGTGGAGTTTGTATGTTCTCCCTGTGATTGCGTGGATTTCCTCCGGGTACTCCAGTTCCTCCACACTCCCAAAAAATATTGGTAGGTTAATTACTGTAGATTCTGACATAAAATTAACCCTAGTGTATAGCTGTGTGTGTAAATGTGGTAGGGAATGTAGATTGTATGCTCCACTGGATCAGGGACTGATGTGAATGGCCAAATATTCTCTGTAAGGCACTGCAGAATATGTGTGCACTATATAAATAACTGGTAATAAATAAAATATAGCTTCTTACATATTGATTGGTTGTAAATACTAGTTAATAAATACTGGATGTAAATAACTAGGCACATATATTCAAACTAGTATTGTCTAGGATAGATGTTTTTTTTGTTTGTTATGTTAAAAGTGGTATCATTACAGTTCCCTTTAATATTAAAAGTTAAATTTACAAGAGTAAAATGTCACTTCAAACACCAGCCTACAACCTCTTTGGGACATGCCCCTTCAATAACATCTCCCTTCAATAATTACCTATATTGCTTTTGTGTCCAATAATACTTCTCAGGCTAGTATTACTATAGTTAATTAATCTTGAATGAATGAAGGGATATGTGTCACTGTTGCACACTTGCCTACTTTTGAAAAAGTATTTCAGGAAGATAGTGAAAACAACACCTATGAGCCAGGGGCGTATCTATAATGGGTGCAGGTTGTGCAGGGCACATGGGCCCCTGGGTCCAGGGGGCCCCTTTACCGCACACCCTGCACCCATATAATTTAAAACTCACCTGTCCGTGGTCCTACGTCGGGTGTCATCGCTGCACAGAACACCGAAAAATGGCCACTGTGGACATTTTTCTGGTGTTCTGTGCATGCACTTTAGACTCCGGGCACACTCTAGTGCCCAGAGTCTACTGCTTCTGCGGTGGCCGGCCAGCCTCTCCAGTCGGGTGCCGGCCGCCGGGGAGAGAGGTGTGGGGCCTGTACGGAGAATGCACATGGGCCCTCTCCTCTCTTAAGACGCCTCTACTATGAGCGTGGTGGTAAAGTGGACATGTAGTGGTACTGTGGTACCCCACTAGTCTATTGGGTAGTCTTGGGCTGCTCACACTTTGTAATAAGCAGCTATGTGAGCATTAATTTATTGTATTAAGGGGGACTGTTTGCATTTAATGTAAAATATTGGACTCTGCAATTATGCAAATTTTTTTGTGGCAATGGACAATTAATTGCCGTCCCACATCAGCGGCTAGCACCATAAGACTCTTTATAGGATGTGGTTTGCAGTGCCAGAACTTTCTAGATGCATGGCTTTTTGCGCATGGGTCCGGTGGGCAGGAGCCGGCAGGTGCAGCAGAGACAGTTGAACTGCCACAGACTCCCTAACTGTAGTGCTGACTGAGGAGAGAGTGAGGAGAGTGGTGAGACGCATCACACTTACCTGAGACAGAGCAGATCAGCGGTGTGAGACCGAGGCTGTTAGAGTGACAGGAGATCGGCAGAGCGGCTCTCAGGCAGCAGCGGCGTTTGGCAGCAGCAGGTCCCAGGGGAAGCTGGCCCCAGTGACATCTTCCAGCCAAGCAAGCAGCTTCTTCACTCCCAGCAAATGTGGGCAGAGAGGCGCTCCCTTCTTCAGTACAGCCGCTGGTGAGCAATACATTGCAGGGGCATTTCTTCCTACATAATCGCCAGCCAGAGGGAGGAACATCAGATCATTGGACAGGTCCTGCCAGCTCAGGGGGCAAAGCAAACACCTAGATGGAGTTTAGTAAGCCCCAGTTAACTGACTGCACCTTCCTATATCACTAAACAGTGAATTCCAGACATCTTATTGCAAGTTTTAAGGACTAGTATAGCAGCATACAGGAGTAAACTGTTTAAATCTAAAATATTAGGCAGTCAGCCCTCTTACTTCTAGCATAGACTGTTAAATTAATAAGAGCTAATACAGAGTAGTATGCACACCCGTATAGGCTCAGTCAGTCTGCTAAAATGTTATCAACGGCTCTCCTCAGACTCTGCCAGTCCGCTGTAATGCAATAAGGAACAGCATAGCCTCAGCATCTTAGGAGACGTAAAAGGCTCAGATACTACAGATTTCCATGTAGAGGAGAGCTGCAACTCTTTATGTTCAGGAAAGAGAAACATAACTACTGAAATAGAGAATGTTAGTCAGTTCTTGATGCTCAATTTTATGACTCTGATTTGATAATTCAGATATTTAACCCCAACAAGATCTCTGCTTTATAATGTACACCACTGTGGCCAATTCAGCTGAACTGAGTTATATTTCTCTATGGGGCCCCATGGTATAGCCAATACATGTGATTGAATTTATATACAGTATGTACAAACTTGGTAATGATAAAACATTGTTAAAGTGTTACATGAAGAGTTTATTATCTAATGTGATGTCATAAAATGTACTTATATCCAAATGTAAACGAGCCCCAAAGCAGTTAGTATTATAATTATTAACAGTTTCTTATAGAACGCAGAATATTTCCATTGCGCTTTACAATGGGAAACAACAGTAACAGAACAAAACTGGGTAATAACAGATAGACATACGGGGGAATCCAATTGCGGGCAGGCTTTTTAAAGAAAAACGCAATGCAGGTTTTTTCCACAGCTCTGGGGTTTTGATAGTTAATTAGATTGCTGAAAATGGGACACAGTGTTTCTATAGAAATCACTGCAGCTTTTTTCTCGCACCCCCAGAGCAAGTCTGATTTCTCCTAAAATTGTTATTGTTAGAAAAAATCAGCGGGACTTGCTCTGGGACCATGGCGCAGGACAATTGGAAGGTTACAATTAGCTTAATTAGTACTTAGTTATTCACCTTCCGAAGTGGTGTCTTCTGCATCCAGCATCGGGAGCTGGATGTGTGAGTGTTTGTAAGTGTGTATGAGGGAGTGTGTGTGTGTGCATGAGTGTGTGTGTGTGGATGCGTGTGAGTAACCCCCGGTGTGTGTGACCCCCTTGTGTGAGTGTATAGCTGACACTGGGAGAACTACATCTCCCAGCAGCCCTTGCACCTTCCAGCAGCCCCCAGGACTCCCAGCAGCCCCCTTCCCAGTGACAAGAAGGAGGGGAGCCCACCGTGAGCTGCAGAGACCACCGGAGACCCCGGAGAGGTGAGTATTATTTTCTTTATTTTATATTTTTACACAAGACAAGGTTTTTCAGCTCTGAAAACCCTGCAATCACTTTGCTGCTCTTACTCGCGCTGTGAGCCAAATCACAGCTCATTGAGTTGACCACTATATATATGTTTCACACAGACAGTTCTACACCATTTTACATATACTGTATATTCAAGAGACAATTCAGAATTAATAATTTTAGGTAATTATTTGCAAAAAAGACCCTGCAACTTCTATATAAATACTCCTACCTCTCCAAGCCTATTTATGCTTATTTATGGTGCACAAAGAGAGGCCCAGAGGTGGTGAAAACCAAATTTATAATATTACTGGTTTTTAAATGGTGTTTTCCATGTGTTTGAAACTCTATGTATGCTTTTTATTGTGTGGGGCCTAGAGCATGAATCATTTTGTCTTTTTTCATTTGAACCATAGTCCAGGTTTATAGTAACTGAGGGCCTGATTCAGAGTCGCTCGCTCTGACAGAGCGCTCGCTCTGTATCACGGCCGGGCTTCTTTTTTTTGGGATCGGCCTCTTGGCCGCTCGCATAGCTGTGGGTGACCACCCACAGCTATTGGTAGCGGCCATGATGATGGTCGCGATGGTCAAGGCCATCGCAACCATCGGGCTTGCGACGAGACCCTTGTGGTAGGATCTCGTGGCCGCAAGTCCCAGAGAGATTTCGGCTCTAACAGAGCCGGAATCTCTCCACTGACATCACGAGTGATGTCAGTGGGGCCGCCCCCAAATGGCAGGCATTCTCATGGGAACGCCTCCGTTTGGGCAGCCACCCCCCCGGCCCACCCACCAAAGGGGGTGAGCTGTCACTCAACATCGACAGCTCGCCCCCTTTGGTGCGAGACCCAGAGCGATGGATTGCCCGTCGCTAGCCGGGTCTCGCACATGCACAAGACGGAGCCATCTCCGTCATGCGCATGCGCTGTGGGCCACCATCGACCTGCTTGCGAGCGCTCAGCGCTTGCGACCGGGTCTGACTCAGGCCCTGAATTTGATACATGTTGGGGTAAGTAACACAAATGTAGCATTCTATGGAGCTTCAACCTATTGGGCTATTCATCATCACTTGATTTTCACAAGAGCAGGTGAAAATTCACATTTTCACCTGCAATTGTAAAAAATTAAGGCCCTCATTCAGAGCCGTACGCTCTGAGCAGAGCGCACGCTCTGAATCAGGGCCGGGCTCCATTTTCATGGAGCGTCCTCCTGGACGCTCGTATAGCTGTGGGTCACCACCCACAGGCTATACGAGCGTGCATTGTGATGGTCGCGATGGTCGAGACCATCGCGACCATCGAATTTGCGAGCCGGAGCCTGCGGTTGAGGTTTTCAACCGCAAGCTCCGGAGTGATTTTGGCTCTTTCAGAGCCAAAATCACTCCCACTGACATCACTAGTGATGTCAGTGGGCCGGCTTCTGACGGGAGGCGTTCCCTTAGGAACGCCCCCGTCAGGGAGGCACGCCCCCGGCACGCCCACCAAAGGGGGCGTGCTGTCAATCAACATTGACAGCACGCCCCCTTTGATCGGACACAACGAGCGAAGGACTTTCCTTCGCTCGTCGCGTCTGGCGCATGCGCACGACGGATCTCCCTCCATCGTGCGCATGCTCAGTCCATAACATCGACCCACTTGCGAGCGGACAGCCGCTCGCGAGTGGGTCTGAATCAGGCCCTAAGTTTCAGGCCATTCATCAAGAAGGTAAGCAGGAGATTTCACAGATATCTCCTACTTACCTTCCTTTTGCGGAATGGCCCGCTGTCCCCATACACTAGTATCACAGATATTTCCTACTTACCTTCCTTTTGCGGAATGGCCTGCTGCCCCCATACACTAGTATCACAGATATTTCCGGCTTACCTTCCTTTTGCAGGAATGGCCCGCAGCTTTCGATGCTTGACTGCTGGAGCATTCGCCATCTTCAGATGGCAAATGCTCCTGCTCCAGCATCGCAACCTGCTCCTTCCCTATGGGAAGGAGGTCCGGGTTGCGATGAGGGATCCTTTAGGATCCCTACTCCCCTGTCCGGGTCCTTCCGTTGGACTTCGGGGCTCTTGTGCGCATGATAATTAACATCATGAATAGGCCCCTCTGTGCTCTTCTGCCCTGTGCTAATGATGTCAGGCTCATGCTGATGACATTCTGCAGCCTGTTCTGGCCCCTGTCTCCTGCTACTGTTTCTCTGGACCTAGTTTCTGTTTGCTGTTCTTTCCTGACTACTTAATCCCGTACCTGTATTTATTCCTGTCTCTATTGTTGGTATATTTTTGCTTATGAGATTACTTTCCTCCATAACTAATTATCTGGGTATTTGACCTTTGTGTGTAACGTAACTCCATGGATTATGAATAACTACTGTACCCCCTTTGCTTCAATTTCCTTTGTGTCATACATTACTATTTGTATCTTTTGTTTCCTGCCTGACAATATGGGCCTGAGTTTAAGTTGCACACTAAAAAGTCGCACAGTGCATGAGACCCACAGGGTGTATGCACAGTTGCGATTGAGACACATAGGGGTAAATTTACTAAGAACTGAGTCTGGGAGAGTTTGCTTTTTTTTCAACTCGATTAGCTTCACCTAAACTCGGGTGATTTGAAGCTCCTGAGACTTGCAAATTTACAAAGAACTGAGTTTAGTTGAGAGTGAGTTGGCCAATGGTGAAACAGAACGAGATTTCTCTCCCGAGTAGCAGGTTTTGCAGGAGATTTCTCCCCGGAGTAGCGGGTTTTGCAGGAGCTGACTCACCCGAGATTGCAGTTTTCTCTCTGCAAAACTCTCCCGAGCAAGCAGCCTGCACATATCAGTAAGATATGTGTAAGCTGCTTGTGTTGTACAGGTACAGGTTAAAAGTGTAAAAAAAAAATGACATAGGGCGGCCCTCCTAAAGCTAAACCAGCCCCGGACTTGCCAGCCTGTCCTGGTTTCTAAAATTGTGGGGAACAGAATATGTAGTTTTCAAAGTCCATGGATTACTGCGGAGACCAGTGCCAGGATATAGGTGAGTATGCAATCTTTTGTGCAGGGCCAGACATTACGGATTCTACTGGAGAAGAGGACAGAAGAATCGTGTATATTAGGTAAGTATGTGTGAATGGGTAGGTGTATGTAATAAAATTATACTTGGCATGGCACCTGGCATGCTGGCACCTATAGTCCCACTGTAAAATACAATAGTTTACTTCTTTTTCCCCACTTTATTACCCCTGTACCCAGTGCTACAGGGGTGCGAGGAAGAGCCCCATGCTTCAGTTCAAGCCTGGGGTTTCGGGGGGGACCTCTTCTTAGGGGGATCCCCACCTCCCCTGAGATCCCCGGCTTGGCCTGACTGGCTTGGGCTGATAATGCTTTGGCCTCGGAGCCCCGGTGAAAGGGTCTACGGGCTGTGGCATTACAGCCCAGCCGTTTTGGGTCTTGTGCTGGTTTTAAATATAGGGATGACCCTACGCAATTTTTCCCTCCTATATTTAAAACCAAAACTGGCCCTGCAGCCTGGTGTTGGTTTCAAAATTACGGTGAAACCTTAAACATTTTGTTCCCTGAAATTTTAGAAATGAGGACAGGCTGGCAAGCCTAGGGCTGGTCAGGCTTTTAGGGGGTGCCCTATGTAATTGTTTTTCAGATATTTAATTTTTTTTCTTTATTTACAGGCAGAAACATACATGGATCACAGCGATCTGTGTATGTTTCTGCCAAACTCTCAGATCACAGGCAGGTGTATTTTTTTCACGAGTTTTTACAGGAGAGTTTTCCCATCTCATGAGAGTTTAGAAGCTCTCTGCTTGGTAAATTCCAGAATCCTATCTTCACTAGTGAAAAGGTTCTCGAGTTTTGCCGATGGTGAATTGAGGAGAGTTTGCTAACTCTACAGGATTTTCCCGTAGAAAAGGAGATCTTTCTCCTGAGTTTGACATTAGTAAATTTGAGAGTGGGAAAAAATGCCCAAACTCTCCAGAGAATGCAAACTCTCCCAAACTCTCAGCTTAGTAAATTTACCCCATGGTCTTAGAAATGTATCAGAAAGGTATTGAGTAGTGACTGTCAGAAGCACAGACATGCACTGTGTTATGGGAGTGTTGCAGGTGTGTCGAAGAAGTGGTTGCAAACTCAGATGCTTAATCACTTGCATTGGAGGCCATACTCTAATGGAGAACTTGTATCTAGCATAGGTGCAAGTTTCTATGGTGTATTTGATGGTAAAGATGCACAAAGTAGGCATCTCAGTCCTTGCACATTCAGACACACAATTGTACACCAGGGGAATGGCTACTACTGGCATTAGCATAATGTTGCAGCCACAACTATGGCAGTTGCACGCTGCTAAAACAGTCACAGCAGCATGCAACTCTGAATCAGCTTTCATATAATCTTTTATACTGAACATCCTTATATAAGAAAAGTTACCCTTGTCCCACACCTACCTGAATTTAGCAGATCATCTACGCTCCTCAATTCCTTCAGCCCATCTCTCCTGACTATTTTACAATCACATTTGATAAATTTTGGCATCTTGCAAAATGTATATAGTGTTCATCTGTCCAGGGCCACCATCAGGGTGGGACTGCAGGGACTAGAGTCTTGAGCCCAGACAGAAAGGGGGCCTGTGTGGCAGCAGAGTGGATAAGCGCCGGTGGCATTTTGGATATATCATAGCCCTCACTCTGCTCTCACATCCTCATTCTGCTCTCACATCCTCTTTCTTCTCTCACACCCTCACTCTGCTCTCACACCCTCAATCTGCTCTCACACCCTCATTCTGCTCTCACACCCTCACCCTGCTCTCAGACCCTCTCCCTGCTCTCACACCCTCACCCGGCTCTAACACCCTCATTCTGCTCTCACACCCTCAATCTGCTCTCACACCCTCATTCTGCTCTCACACCCTCAATCTGTTCTCACACCCTCATTCTGCACTCACACCCTCAATCTGCTCTCACACCCTCATTCTGCTCTCACACCCTCACCCTGCTCACAGACCCTCTCTGCTCACACACCCTCTCCGGGCTCTCCCCCACTCTGCTCTCCCACCCCCACCCTGCTAACAGCCCCTCTCCCTGCTCTCACACCCTCACCCTGCTCTCACACCCCCACCCTGCTCTCACACCCTCTCCCTGCTCTCACACCCTCTCTCTGCTCACACCCCCTCTCCCTGCTCTCCCACCCCCTCCCAGCTCTCAGACCAGGGGCGTCTTAAGAGAGGAGGGGGCCTGTGTGCACTCCCCATGCAGGGCCCCCTCCTCTACCCCTGGTGGCCGGCAGCCGACTGATGGGGCTGGCCAGCCACGGGAGCATTAGTAGACTCCGGGCAACAGAGTGTGCCCGAAGTCTCCTGCGCATGCGCAGAATGCCGGGAAAATTACCGCAGCAGCCATTTTTCTGGTGTTCTAAGCAGCACTGACAGCCGCCGCGGGGCCACGGACAGGTAAGTTGAAAATAATATGGGTGCAGGGTGTGCGGTGTGGGGCCCCCCTGGACCTGGGGGCCCATGTGCCCAGCACACACTGCACTCATTATATATACGCCACTGTCTCACACCCTCACCCTGCTCACAGACCCTCTCTCTGCTCTCACACCCTCTCCCTGCTCTCACATCCTCACCCTGCTCACAAACCATCACCCTGCTCACAAACCCTCACCCTGCTCTCACACCCTCTCCCTGCTCTCACACCCTACTCCCTGCTCTTACACCCTCACTCTGCTCTCACACCCTGTCCCTGCTCTCACACCCTCTCACTGCTCTCACACCCTCTCCCTGCTCTTACACCCTCACTCTGCTCTCACACCCTCTCCCTGCTCTTACATCCTCACCATGCTCTCAAACCCTCAACCTGCTCTCACACCCTCTCCATGCTCTTACACCATCTCCCTGCTCTTACACCCTCACTCTGCTCTCAAACCCTCTCCCTGCTCTTACACCCTCACTCTGCTCTTACACCCTCACCCTGCTCTTACACCCTCTCCCTGCTCTCACACCATCACTCTGCTCTCACACCCTCTCCTCGCTTTCACACCCTCACTCTGCTCTCAAACCCTCACCCTGCTCTCACACCCTCACCCTGCTCTCAGACCCACTCTCTGCTCACACACCCTCTCCCTGCTCTACCACCCCCACTCTGCTCTCACACACTCACTCTGCTCTCACACCCTCACCCTGCTCACAGACGCTCTCTCTGCTCTCACACCCTCTCCCTGCTCTCACACCGTCACTCTGCTCTCACACCCTCTCCTTGCTCTCACACCCTCTCCCTGCTCTCACACCCTCACTCTGCTCTCAAACCCTCTCCCTGCTCTCACACTGTCATTCTGCTCTCACACCCTCTCCTTGCTCTCACACCCTCACTCTGCTCTCAAACCCTCACCCTGCTCTTACACCCTCTCCCTGCTCTCACACCCTCACTCTGCTCTCAAATCCTCTCCCTGCTCTCACACCCTCTCCCTGCTCTCACACCCTCACTATGCTCTCAAACCCTCACCCCGCTCTCACACCCTCACCCTGCTCTCAGACCCTCTCTTTGCTCACACACCCTCTCCCTGCTCTCATACCCCCACTCTGCTCTCACACCCTTTCCTTGCTCTCACACCCTCTCCTTGCTCTCACACCCTCACCCTGCTCTCACACCCTCACCCTGCTCTCAAACCCTCTCTCTGCTCACACACCCTCTCCCTGCTCTCACACCGTCACTCTGCTCTCACACCCTCTCCCTGCTCTCACACCCTCACTCTGCTCTCAAACCCTCTCCCTGCTCTCACACCATCACTCTTCTCTCACACCCTCTCCTCGCTTTCACACCCTCACTCTGCTCTCAAACCCTCACCCTGCTCTCACACCCTCACCCTGCTCTCAGACCCTCTCTCTGCTCACACACCCTCTGCCTGCTCTACCACCCCCACTCTGCTCTCACACCCTCACTCTGCTCTCACACCCTCACCCTGCTCACAGATGCTCTCTCTGCTCTCACAACCTCACCCTGCTCTCACACCCCCATGCTGCTCACAGACCCTCTCTCTGCTCTCACACCCTCTCCTTGCTCTCACACCCTCACTCTGCTCTAACACACTCACTCTGCTCTCACACCCTCTCCTTGCTCTCACACCCCCACGCTGCTCACAGACCCTCTCTCTGCTCTCACACCCTCTCCTTGCTCTCACACTCTCACTCTGCTCTAACACACTCACTCTGCTCTCACACCCTCTCCTTGCTCTCACACCGCCACCCTGTTCTTACACCCTCTCCCTGATCTCACACCCCCACCCTGTTCTCACACCCTCTCCCTGCTCTCACCACCCCACCCTGTTCTCACACCATCTCCCTGCTCTCACACCCCCACCCTGTTCTCACACCCTCTCCCTGCTCTCACCCTCACTTTCACCCTGCTCTCACCCTCATCTCTATATGATATATTGACATGTTATAACACCCATCCCTACAATTCTTTTTAAACTGGTTTATGAACCAATTTATGCCCCACCTCTGCTGTAACTCCACCCACATTATCCACAGCAATGCCCACGCCAGCCCTGTCTATTTTGTCTGCCCAGGGCCCACAATTTACTGCCCCCTTGTCTCCCCTCCCTTTTTCACACTCATATTTACCCTCTCCCTTTTCTGTATTACCCTCCCTTTTTTAACACATTACTTGCTGTTTTCTAATGAAAATTACAATAAAATTTGCCTTCTATATACACAAAACATTTAGAAGGAAAACCTGTTTTGTATTGAAATATTATAACATTGGTCCTTTTGTTACTTGTACAGCTTATTCTGTTCTTCCACATGCAATGACACTTTTGAAATTTGATTATAGATACATATTGGCATAATTATCTCCTAATATTGTTCTGAAATGAGTAAAACGGCATTAGTGTGTATGTTCTTAGACAGTTTATGCAGGTGCCTTGCATTACAAACTATACTGTATATAGATATACCAATATATGTGGTGTTATTTAAGCTACTCATTAGCATACTTCAACATTTCTCCTTTTGTTTTCCAAAGTTCTTTTAATTTAATTAAAAGTGAAAAGATTTATTGAGAAGAGGAGGCAATGACATTTAGAAAAAAAAAGAGAAAAATCTAATTATTATGTGGCTGGTCTTGCATTTCTTAATTATGTATGACTTTTTTTTCATTCAGCACACTATATTAAACACTCTGTAAATTAAATAATACATCATATATAATAATATATTACTGTATGTTTAATCAATTGTCATAGGTTGAACAATTAATTAATTCTTAATCCTCCAAACAGGTAATTTTGAAATAATTACTTGTCTGCATCACAGAACTGTATGCCATTATTATCATAGATATTTTAGGTGCCGCAATCCTCCATGGTGCAGGACAGTACATAAATAAAACAGGGACCTAAAAGTTACCTAAATAAATATAGATATACAAATAACTGGCCCTTGAGATGTCTTGCATTATAATTGGAAGAAGGTATAGCGGGCTTGATTGAGAATAGTACGCTATGCCCATGTTTTCACAGTCGCACTGCACATGTGTCAAGGTACATTACCGTATTTGCAGAGTAATTGACCAGACAGGAAGTGTTTGGGGGTGGCATCGAGTAGTGTTGGCTAAAAATAAAGGCATGCCATGACTGTTTTGGGGGCGTGTCACACCCTGCTTTTTGCCATTCTATATGCAGCAAACTTGGTGTCTCCGTTCCTGTGACTATTCTGCGTGACCATAGAGTTACTTATGACTGCTGCCACCAAATGCTCTGTGACCAATGCTGCGTCTTTGTACACAAATGCTTGGATTTGCAAGGATACCAGTGGGCGTCTCAATACATCTCCTGGTGGCTGGGACATTTACATATTATTGCACAGCATCTGCACTCAGGATCACAGCTGAGTAAGGCCCAGCTATAACGAGAGGAGAAAGTGAGGGTGCATTAGTGTAGATGGGAGTAGTGTAATCAGTAATAAAGAAACAGGTTTTCAGATAGTGATTCCAAGGCTGTGAGAGAGTGTGATTGGGGGGGGATGTATCAAATTTTCTAAAGATAAAAAGTGGAGAACTTGCCCCTAGCAACTTCATCACTTTATCACTTTAGAAGGTTTGAAACAGCTCCAATTGGGCATTAAATAGAATTCCATAAGTGGGTAAGCCATGTATGTGTTCTCACTGTCGTGCTAGGTTTCGTATGTGAATCTGGGTTTGAGACTCTGGCAGGAGTGGGTTCTGAGGTTGGTGTCTGGAAGCTGGCTGGTATGATATACTTCCTGCTCATGAAGCTGTAATAGAAGCTGATTATTGTATTGGAACAGATGATATAGGATATCGGACTAGAACAGGTGGTGCTGGTTATCGGATTAGATCCAATGATACTGATATAGCGGAATGGAACCAATGGTACTGGTTATCAGAATGGAATCAATTGTACAGGATATAAGAGTCGAACCAATGGTGCTGGTTATTGGGCTGGGATGGAGCTGAATATCAGGATTACCTGAATTAAGCCAGATAGGGAGCCGGGGTGCAGTGAGATGGTAATCTGCACTTGAGTTACTGAGTAGGATAAGTATACGCAGAAGCTCTCACAATATCACACAGCTAGGATGTGGATAAAAATGCATTGGCAAATGCTGTGTGGACGGAGAAACCTTATATATCCCTTGGAGAGCAGGGATTGGCTGCAGGTGTCAGGTGAATGCAAACTGGAGTCTTGTTGGTGGATGGACAGTCACCTGATTCAGACTGTCATTGCTACACCCAGCAATCAGCACTGGAGGGAATGTTGCATGTGGAAGCCAATGAGTACGTCGTAAGCCGCAGGTAGAGACAGCTGCCACAGCTGGATGAAAGCCACACTGAGTCTCAGCAGATCTGACATGGAGCAGGAGCAAGGAGCAAGAAAGCAAGTAAGTAGGGTGGCAGCTGCCCAGAATAGTGTGATTTGTGACACGTTGTTGTGAGAGGTGGTTATCAGAGACACGGTGAGGCACAGGTCAGAGGTAGATCTGTTATGGTGAGAGAGAAATAATTTTGAGATGAGACAAGATATACAGTAAATGGATGGTGTTGTTGAGAGTATTTAGAGAAGGAGGAGTAATAATAATTGTATTCTGGAGGACACAGGAGCCAGTGCAGGGATTTGCAAAGTGGTATAGCAGATGTGGAGCTCCAAGAGAATAAGGTAATATCTAGCTGCAGGGATAGATGGATGAGAGGAATTACAGATATTAGATCCTTGTCTATAGAGCTTTTCATACCATGAGGTCAGACTCAGACCCCCATTTTATGTTGCATACAGTAATTCAAGAAGCAGCAGAGTTGAGTTTCTCAACTCACCTACTGTACTGGTTCCCAGACAGCTTTTCTTTTAAACATCTGCCATGTCACTAAACATGAGAAAGGGCAAAGTGTAACTTTCTGGAGATTCTGCACGATATGCAATGCCATCTATATATGGTGTTGCCTATAGAAGCCTAAGAGCTTCTTTTTGCAGAAAGCCCCAGAGAGGTTTCTGAAGCGAGCCCCCATGGCTTGTGCATGCGATGGGCCTATGGCTGCGCATGTGCACTAGGACTCCAGGGTCATAAACCCTAAAGTCTTCTCATTGCCTGGAGAGCCTTATCAAAAGAGCTTTCCTAGAAGGTAAGTATTCCTGCATACCAGCAATCACAAATGTCAGTATGCAGACGAATGAGGGCAGTATGTATCAGAATTTTCTATAAAAAATGTATACATTGCGCCCTCAGTATGATCAGTTCACCATGGGCTGGCAATGGAAGCTCAGGTATTGGAGAAAGAAGAGGTTTGACATGACCCTTGTACCTCCTCTACTGTCATCATTGTCCCACTTCTCACAAAGGAGAAAGCATGCAGTTCCTTTTACATACACAGGTATTGTAGGAGGAGGGCACTGACCAGGTTTGAGCCCATACAGCATATTCATCACTGTGCCTTGGTTCTTTATTATTTACATGATCGTGTTTATTAATTCTTAATCAACAACCTATTTCTTATTGTATTACATTCAGATGCATATTCAACAGATCATAAAGTTCAGAAATTAAATATGTAAGATACAAATAACCCTTACAGCAGATATACAATAGCAGAATATGCTTTTCATGCAGAGAAGGTATATGCAGAATTATTCTCAGTTAAGGTAGAAAAACCATCACTTTTTAGTTCCTGAGTAATGATCTTACACATACTGTATAAAGAATGTGTTCTGGTATACGTACCATTAATCTTTATGCACACCTAGTGAGGTACTTTAAGAGAGCAGCAATTTCAGTTTTACTGTTATTAGCCGATTTCTGTAACAATAAGATTTGCTTGTTAAACATTCTGTGTAGTTCACGCATTAAAATATTATCTTATTCAACTGATACAGCAAAAATAGGATCTGAAAAAGTCTTCTTGCAAAAGATTTCTAGCTCTGGGTAAGCACTTGTCACTGAGGATAAATACACATGTTATATTTTAGATAAATTAATTATCTTATTTTCATTAGGCTATTTTTGAAATATCTGTTTGTGTTGTTTGCAAATACTGTATAGCTGCGTATCCACTAGCAGATAGTGGAACGACAGTATGATTAAAACATTGTAATCGAACAGTTGTTCCTCTTCCCCTGCAGCGCTTACACTGAACGATATGTCGTTCAGTAAGCACCCTCCCTTATCCCTGACCATGGTCAGTCTGTCGTTATCGGCATATTGACCAGCATGTTCAGGCGATGATTGATATCAGAAACGACCAGCGGGAGCGCACATAGCTGGTAGTTTCCGACATTTTCATACCTGATTTGTGCCCGATTAATGAGCGATTAAACGATAATGATATTGTTAATCGGCAAGTGGATACCTTAAGTCACTGGTATGCACAAAATATATCTAGGAAATTGCAGTTACATAGCAGCCCTTTAAGTCAATGCTTTATCCAGTGAGATTTTGTAATAGTTTGAACTGGAGATTACTTAACTGGCAGACCCACGGTTTTTACCAGGGACCCCAGGAAGGAGGTAGCAAAGGGAGGAATGGCGGTTTTGGGAGGAATTTGTAAGACAGTAGTAAAATACAAAACACAAACACTCTGCATTAGTGATCACTGAAGAAAGCAGCCAGCAGAAAAAACATGTTGGTGCCAACCCACCAGAGAGTAGAAACAAACCAAATGTTAATACTGCTATGGCATTATCACTATCAATGTACAGGTAGAAGATATACGGTGAATGAAGTTAACACTAGCAGATGTGAATACACAGAAACACTTTTGCACATATAGTAACTGTATATGCCTTCTTAGCAATAAGGTACAGCCACCAAAATGTCTAGACAATTTTCAAAAATGAATATTCACATACTGTATATAAGCAAAGGTAATAGTGTTCAAAGGCTTTGTTCATATAGGGCCTGATTCTGGGTCACACAAGATGCTGATGTTCAAGGAGTTGAGTGATTTGTTTGGTACTGCACCTGCGCATAAATCCCTAATACCTCATACAGTGCATACGTCCCACAACATGTATGCACAGAAGTGCAGATGTGACGGAGACACACAGTATCACAAATGTATTGGAAATGCACTGGGCGGTGACTGGGCGGTGACTGGGCGCTATTCAGACGCACAATGATGCCCTGTCTTATGCACATTATTATGGAAGTATTGTGGGCGTGTCCCTGAATTGATTGCAAACTCGGGGTCATTCAGCTGTGGACGGATACGCTATCGCAAATAACATGTTAGCAGCTGCAGTAGCTGTAATATGGTAATGCAGCAGGAGGCGTCGCACCTCCTGCCTGCATTACTGATCCGAGCTGCATCCACAGACACAACATCAGATCATCTGTGATCCCATCAAACAGCTGAGTAACCTTGAGTCACGCAAGCTGACCATCACAGATGAGTAAAAGAGGCCAGAAAATCTCTGCCAGCCAACGGTGATGCTGGCCTATCCACTACCCCCAATGACTGCGACCTGACTCCATTTTTGGAAACAGAGGCCATTGCCGCCCCCTCTACATCAACAAATGGCAGCAGACTGTCAATCACTGACAGTCTGCTGCCGGACTGCGTGTAGGATTGAGGACCTTTACTGCAAATGGAAAAATACATAAACGTTAAAAAAGAAAAATGATGTGGGGTCCCACACCAAATTGATAACCAAGCTCTAGGCCTTAAAGACAAGGCTAGTAGTTATAAAACTACAGAGATAAAGAATTACGCCATAGTACCAACCATCCCTAGGCCAGTCAGCAAAGGGCTAATATCCCTAGGGAAGTGAAGCCCGCAAAAATATTCCTAGGGATTTGTGCAGTGATTTACCCAAAATGATTTAGAGAAGCAGCTAATTCTTTGGGGGCATCTTTGTTGGTAGGTTTGCAGAGGGTTCAAAAACTTGGGTTTCAATATTAGAAATGGGGGGAAATCAGAATGGAAAATTCTGTTCTAAAATGTGGTGTCTCAGCGGATTGTGGCAGCTTTGAATATAGTGTATCCTGCCAGGAAAATGCAACAATTGCACTGATATGTCCAAACTGACTTTTAGTAAATTTACCTAATGAGTCTGAAACTATGTTCAGTATTTAGGTACATACAGTACTGCAAATTTGTGTAATCTGCACTCCCAAGAAATGCACAATTTACCTTTTTTTACAGCGTTTCAATGTATTGAACCTACCATGTCCTGTTTTATCCCAGTGTGAAATGAAATATAAAATAATTCAGTAGGCTGGTGTGATTTTTTTGTAAGGTATATTTCCTAAAATACAATGCTAGCAGAACAAGCCAATTAAATAGGCATTACAAATGGATAAAATTGCATGTTTTCACACTTGACCTGGATTTCCTTTAATTAAACACTTCGCATCCCTGTTGCCACTTAAAGAAGATCTCATTATCTTTTAAAACTTAAATTGTGCAGATTATTTAGAAGCTTACATTATTTTCCATAATTAGCCCTATACTTACAGTGCCTTCATTTATCTACCAAGAGTAACTAGCTGTATGGTTTTGTACAATTGTACGATTTACCTGTAGTCTGTATACATGTGGTTGAATTCGTTCAGCTGGAAATGTTTAAGAATCAATGTGTTGGTTTAGAATCAATTGCTTCCTATGATAGATTCTAATTAACCATACTATTTGTTCCCACTCACACATGAGTAAAGGTACCCATACATCCGAGACGGATTGCCGCGACCCTGTGATCCTGCAACCCGGCATCGCAGGATCACAGAAATCCAACATGTTGGATTTCACCGATATGACAATCACGATCAAGATATTATTGTGATTGTCAAATCGGAGAAATTTAACATGTGAAATATCAGCAATCCTGCGACAGATCGCTGAACATTGCATTTCCGACCGGCGGATCGGCGCTTCCACTTCCATCTCTACATGGCGATGATCCGTCGCAGATGTATGGATACCTAAAGAAATATGGTCTGAAATTAAAAGCAGTTTCCAGTTAAAGGAGCAGAAAACTAAAACATTTTGTATTCTTAATATAATATTAATATGAGCTTTATTTTGCCTAATAGAACCAAGCTACTTCTATTTTCTAAAAACAGCTATTCAGACTATATCTCATTGATAAGTATCAGGTGGCACAGTGAGACTTCCCTTGATTTATTCTTTGCTTTATGGAATAGCCATGCTAAGCAGAGAAGATTAACAGGAAGGCTACCATAAACCTGGAGTGGGTTAAACCACGAGGATGAGGGCTGACTTGAGTAGTGGTCATCTGTTGTACTTTTACCAATAGCTAACGTCAAGGGTGTGATTTAGTAATTTTATGTAAGATTCTGGCTTCAAGGCTTAGACCTCTTATCCTGAAGAAAATGTCCCATCCCATTTCTTTGTGGTTGTAGTTATTTGCTACTTCGGCTGCAAAGTACGGCCTAATCATCAGCCTCGGTGCAGTTGGCTTGTTTTATGCACTCACATTCATGATGAATTGTTTGTGAAGTCTAAACCACACTCATGGGGCAGCAAGTCCATCTTTCCAGGTCAAATAGCTATGGTGGAAGATTGAGTTTGATAATCTAGTTTTTTGCTTTAAGGGCACCCATAGTCTGGTCACCACCCCCAGTGCAATTATTGACATTGGGTTTTGCATTATTGGGCTGTGCTGATCATAGCCAACATCTGCATCATCTGTACTTTGTAGGAAGGTCATCAGGACCGGAGAAGGGGGGACGCAGTGCTTTCTGCATCATATACCTACCTCCTTCCTCTGCAGGCTTCCAACTGTAGGTTATTATTTGGTGTGCTTTCAGAAATATCTTTGGCACCTAGTAAAGAGCTAGTGCAAGTGCACACTAATAGTGATGATGGCTATGAAGTTAAGAGTACAGACGGGGTTGTCCAACCATTGAGTCGCATACAGCGCAGCATACAGTACAGACAAATATGCACATTTAATTCAGATCATGAAGTGCGGTTTGCATTTAACTTTGTATGGGCCCAAACTATATAAAGCTATGCAAGAAAAAAATGCTAAAACATAGCACAAACCCCCAGGATTTTTTTCTTTTTTAGTAGAATATTTAGAAATCGGTTTTAAAATGTGGTCTTAATGGAGACGCAGAAGAGAATAGAATACATCTATTCTTTAAAAGAATGCACTGATTTCTATTCTGCAGGATCGGAATTATGCCCCAGAGAATATGTATTCCATTGTGTAATCTTGTCATACATATTTCTCAGAGAAGGATCCATGCTGGCACATTGAATTATAATTGAAAGTTTGAAGAGGACTAAATGTAGTCAGCTTTAATAAGAATGTTTGGCTTGTTTCGTGTTGACAAATGTAAATAGATATAGATTTTTTTAAAGCTGAGATGTTCCTTCACTTTAAAAAAAATGGAATGTAAACCACTGAAAACTATCATGGCAATAAGCCACAGCAGCAATTACTTGTACAGCAATGTACAAAAAAATAAATAAAATATTGGAAGGTTATAGAATGAAATACATTTAAAAATGTTATTGGACAGATGCCACAGCCATCCCATCAGGAGCCACATTTACTTCCACTTCATTTAATCTCCCACCTGTCCATTACTTCACAGTTGATAAAAGAAAAATCAATGGTTATACTGTTGGTCTTAAGATACAAAAAAGAAAAGATTAGAAAGGGTAGTAAATTAAGATGCAACACAGTATAATGATAGTATTTTTTTAAAATGTAGAAACATCACACTAAATCAAGTACAAATTCAAAAAGTTATAACAATGTATAAAAAAAGATTAGTCACAAAACAATCTATAAAAGACTAATAAATCAATATATCTAGAATTGGTGGCATCTGTTACTGTTAATTGAGACAAAGGGCCTGATTCAGACCCACTCGCAAGCGGTCGATGGTCTGCACTGCGCATGCGCACGTTGGAGGGAGCTCCGTCGTGTGCATGCGCGAGATGCGACGAGCGAAGGACTTTCCTTCGCTCGTTGTGTCTGATCAAAGGGGGCATGCTGTCGATGTTGATTGACAGCACGCCCCCTTTGGTGGGAGTGCCGGGGGCGTGCCTCCCAGACGGGGGCGTTCCCAAGGGATTGCCTACCGTCAGAAGCCGGCCCACTGACATCACTAGTGATGTCAGTGGGAGTGATTTTGGCTCTGATAGAGCCAAAATCACTCCGGGCCTTGCGGTTGAGAAACTCAACCGCAGGCTCCGGCTCGCAGTGGCGATGGTCGCAATGGTCAAGACCATCGCGGCCAACATCCTGCACGCTCGTATAGGCTGTGAGTGGTGACCCACAGCTATACGAGCGTCCAGGAGGACGCTCCATAATTATGGAGGACGGCCCTCATTCAGAGCGTGCGCTCTGCTCAGAGCGTCTGGCTCTGAATGAGGGCCAAAGATAGGAGCAGTAAAAATTATGAAAAATATTTTGTATTTATTTATAATGGGGGAGATTTATCAAAGCTTGGAGAGAAATAAAGTATCAACCAATTAGCTACTAATTGTCATTTTTCAAACAGCCTGCAAAATGTCAGTTAGATGCTGATTGGTTAGTACTTTATCCTTTATTTCTCCTCAAGGTTGAATAAATCTCATAGGAGTCTATTTACTAAAGCTGGACAGCCACTATACAATTTTCTGTCAGATATCTGTCCAATCTGGTTGGTTGGAATGAAAACCTGGTAATGTATGTGAGCAAATGACAATCGTCCATTTGCTCACAAACACTGGATAATAGCCAAAAATGGTTGTTTAGACAAATTGGTTAAAACACACAAATGTAACCAATTTGAACAATTTTGTTTGTCCTTTTTTCAGTGTTTAAGACCATATGATCGTCTGTCATTTGCTCCCATACATTACCAGGTTTTCATGCCAACCAGCCAGATTGGACAGATATCTGACAGAAAATTGTATAGTGGATGCCCAGCTTTAGTCATGAATGGAGATAAAGTAAACAGATATAAAGTACCAGCCAACCAGCTCCTGTCAATTTTCAAACACAGTCTGTGACATTGCAGTTAGGAGCTGATTGGCTGGTAGTTTATCTCTGTTCACTTTATCTCCATTTAAGGCTTAGTAAATACCCCTTAGTTCCTTAAATATGTAATATCCTTTTAAGATTATTTCACAAAAGTCCCACAGCATTAAAACTTTGGATTGCTGCTAGTAGTCAGATGGAGGTCATACCGTGAATTCTACAACAGAAAAAGAAACTGTACAACACCATAGTGAATTACTGCAGAATTAACATAAATTAAATAATGTTATTCAGAAATGGAGAGGCACTAAGGACCTGTGTGCACCGCAGAAATTTAATGGAAGGTCTATCCTTACATCACTCACACCAGGTCCCAAATGCCAATGAAGCAGTCACAATTAAAATCACAAAATAATTAGGCATTGTGAATGTATTCAGTGCAAGATTATTAAAGTTTATGTTGTTACAACATGCATGGTTTGGCAAAGAGGTTCAACATGTCATGACAATCGCTATTTCCTCAAGAGTAATAATATTCATTAGCTTACAAATGTGTTCTCATACATCTAGTCTCAATAGGCCACATGGTATGAGGTGCCTGGTGTGAGTGAGTAGCCAGGTCCTGTGCAACTCTGCTAGTGCCGGGCATCTTTTTTGCATCTTTTCCTCGAAAATTCATCTTAGTCACAATGTGATGCTATTAGCATGTACCAGAAAACTGTGCTCAATAATTTGCTATGTGACACTTGTATATCTGTGTGTGACTGAGTCTGTATAGGAAGCACAATAGAAATTGGCATGGAAAAAAAGCTGTGGCTGCTACATTGTAGCACTTCGTAGATTCAGGGACTCAGTCGCACACAGATATAGAAGTGTTGCATATCAAATTAATCAGTACAGTCTCCTTAGGTATCCTACAGTAGTTGCATCCGATAGTTCGGGAAAAAATATGCACAAAATATGCCCAGCAATAGCAGAGATGGTGTGCAGAGAAGTGCTTTGGCGCGACTGCGGTAATGAAGTATGAGTACACACTTGTAATTAATTATTCTGCAGTAATATACTATGTGATCTCATTGGTTCAACTAGAAACAATTAGAAATAGATTAAACATATACTGTAGATGACCCAGGCAGAAACAAATATACTTTTAGTTAAAACACAGATTTCAGATATCAATAAGAGTTTGTTAAAATATGCTTAAAATATTCTGGTAATAGATCTTATCTTGCTAAAATTACAGCTCATTTCTATACTCCTACTATAGACTCCTAAGTGGTTTACTTGTTCATGAATCAGTCAAATGTAGCAGTCAATTTCCAAACATATTTTTAGTGAATGATTTTCCTTGACAACTTATTTTTATGAATTAAATTCAAAATAAATCCAGTTTTGAAAGAAAATGCTCTAAGATGTTCAAAAATATCCATCAAGGGGTAGATGGAAGAGGTCTAATATGAATAAAACATGAAAGGTTAGTACATAATTAAAATGATGAATGGTAAAACTTGAATGAAGAGGATCTAATGTCTGAAGTCCATAAAATGATTCATTCACTTGCACTAACAAAAATGTCACCTTTATATATGTCTAAATCATACTATCTTGAATTTTCGTAATTAGGCAATTTATTTATGTAACAAATTAATACATTTTACTGTAATTTGCTAATTAATAGATCTTTAATTACATCAATAGGTAAATCAAATTTTGTGGATTTAAATAACTTAATTTGCCTTTGTCAAAGCTAAAACCATTTAAAAAAAAAATGAAAAAAAAATATCATCTATGTATATAGATGAATGAATCCTAAGTTTATATGTGTCTCAAAATAGTTAGGATCATGTAGTGTACACAATAATATTTTTATAGTGAAAATGCAAATAGACGATATTGATTTTATGTAAGCATTTAAAATGCATTGTATATATATATATATATATATATATATATATATAATGGACTATTAAAAGAAATATATTGTCGACCTGGTAAATATTACATCCTAAAATGTTCTCATATGAAACAGCCCATCTGCAAGTTTTCTGATAAAACATCTTGCAGATTGTTTGCCCTGTACATGTTTTAAACTGGTTGGTTATGGGAGACCAGCAGTCAGGATGCCAGCTGTCAAAATACAGACAGAGGCATCCCAATGCTCAGTATCCTGATAGAGGCTCCATGAGTATGATAACAATCCCCCTTCACCCACTAACCTTAACACTCTGTTCCTGCATCCTAACCCTAACCCCCGCACCATAACCCTCCCCGTTAGTGTCTAAACCTAGCCCTCCCCCCTTGGTGCCTGAACATAACCTCCCCCGAGTGGTACCTAAACCTACCACCCCCATGGACAGAGCCTATCCCTAACTCGCCCCCTTGCAGCCTATCCACCCCCCACCCCATGGTGCCTAAACCTATCCCCCCCCCATGGCTAGCAGCTAACCAGGCCCGCTATACTTACGTTCGGGATGCCAGCTGTCGGATTCCAGCATCAGCATCTCAACTGGCATTGCGATACCGGTGCCGGTGTCTGTCCGCAGGTCGGAATTCCGGCACCAGGATTTCAACAGCCGGCATCCTGTGCAGAGACATAATAACTACATCCCGTTTTAAACATATGATCATGTTCATATGGTATATGTTTTTTATTGGGTCTCAAACATTTTGTATTGGAAGTAGTAGTAGTAGTAGTAGTAGTAGTAGTAGTAGCAGCAGCAGCAGCAGCAGCAGCAGCAGCAGTAGCAGCAGCAGTAGCAGTAGCAGTAGTAGTAGTAGTAGTAGTAGTAGTATATCAGATTTTTGCAGTTCACAATCCATTTACAGTAAGTACCCAGTTGACCTGAAATGAAAATCCATCCATTTACAAACTTTGCTGGTTCGGGAACTTGAGGTGACCTACATGGTTCTTTGTCTTTCATAAATAGAGTATACTACTAATAAGAATTGTAATTAAGTCAGCATTTAATGTAATCATTGTATATGTTTGTCATACTATTTAAAGACAAACAGAAATGTTACAAAATGTGACTAACAAATATTCACATAGATAGACTAAAACATACCATCAGATCACATTAGGAGATACAATTCATTGAGTTGGTTTATGTCTAGGTGTAGTAACAGAATAACAGTAGTTATAATGGACATTTGGCTGTTTGGCTGTTGGAATTGAAGCCACGTCACCTATCCCCTTTTATGTAGAGTATTTCATTATCACAGTGTCACAAATTTGGGGCTTTAGCATGTCTGACAAGCTCAGACACTCCATCGTTACTGCATCCAGACCTGTGCAGAAACATTCCTTGGCAATTACCTGATGCACCTGTGTGCTCACCTGATCAGCCAGACCAATGGCCAGTGACCACTTCCTATTTAAACCAATTCCTGTGAACAATACATTGCCTGAACAACATGTTCCTTCCGAGGATAAATCCAGGCTCCAGCTCTACTCCTTGTATCCTGTGACTGTGTTCTCTGTGACTTTGCTACTTCAGTGGTTCTCTGAATTTACCATCTACGCTGAGTATCATTCACCTGCCGGCATCGCAGCGTCCACACTACATACGGACCTGCTCCGTCCACTTTGTCTCGGTTACAAAGTATACTGTCTATTATCTGCCACTGTGTATCATCACCTATCAGTGCGGCAGCTTCCACGTTGTATACCAAGTTACTGATCCTCAGTGCAGAGCCGGTGAGTGCAACCGCATTCTTCATTCCATCATACCGCTGGTACAGTGCATGCAAGTTACCTAATCTGTTTTACTCTGTGCTTGTTGGTTGTCCAGGTTATTGGGTTATACTTGTAGTGACTTTGTATTGGTTTAACTGTGTTGTGTGTTAATGTCTTGGGCTGGTTCAGGGAAAGGTGCTGGTTCCATGGCTGGAGTTCAGTGTGAAGTATACGGTCTGTACAATGAGGTGTTCAGTGGACTCTGACTACATAAGACTCTAATTCCTGGCCTGAGTTCTGAGTTCCTATCTACCAGTACTGTACTGTACCAGTACCAGTACTGTACTTTTCTAAATCTTAAGTTCACTCTTGTTGCTGGAGTGTATCCCTGATATTGCTGGCCTTCACATGTCACTAGGTGAGGGGTCACCCAGTAGACCTGGTCTGTTCACTCCAGTTCCAGTCCATTATCTATGCATATCATAAGTCTGTGGTTCCTACACTATTACTAGTGTACCTGTACTCCTGGTCTTACTCATGAGCAAGAGTTTCATTAAGTCTCACTGTTTCTTCTGCACCTCCGTTCACTCCAAGGGCCCCAAATTGGATTTACAGAATACCTGAACTATGACACACAGCTGGCAGTCATGCCACAGGCAGCTATGTGTCTGATTCATATATGTACATAAACCCGATGGTTTAAATACATCTCCAATAATGGGACTCCACTGAATGCAAAAGACCCATTCTTCTCATGTGTAGAATGGGCCCTGCGATCATGCTTGCAGTGCCCCCAGAGCCACATCTTGATTGACAGGCCCTGGCCATTTGGGGGCAGCGTCAGGCTGTATTCCTGGAAACAGGGACATGTTGCCCCCATTTTCTGGGAGTGCTGAGGCCAGTGTCTGTATCATAGAATGCAGATTTCCTGGCCTCACAAGCGGCCAGAAGCCGGCCAGGCTGATTAAACTTAAGCATATGCAGCCTGGCCAAAGCAGCAACCGATGGTCATGATGGTCTACAGACAGTGCACTCGGATATCAGATGCATGCAGGAGGTGTCTATTTCCTAAAGACACCTCCTGCTGCATTAGAATATTAGACGGTATTGCACATCTGTTTCCTTGCAGCTGTACAATACCGTCCATATCTGAATCGGGCCCTATGTCAGAATGAGACCAACTAAGACTGCAAATAATATAAGCCATCCACTGTGCATGCCAGAGAAAGCTAATAGGAGGAGTTAGGTTTAGGTATAGGAGTTTAATAGGCAGATCTGGAGACGGAGTACAGTAGGTGTCTGGGAAGTGTGACTGCAGGCATGGTTGTCACTTGTAAGTGTATGTGTGATTGTCACACACACTGCACACTCACACACTGCAGTGCAATCACATAGGCTATCTACTGTCTGTGTTGCTCTTCATTGTTTTTTTGTTTCTTAAAGTGAACCTGCACTTTTTTTTCAGCAGTATACTTATTGCTTATCTGACCCAAAAATACTCTACTGTGTTTGAGGCTGCTGCACCCCAAAAATACCTCTTGGTTTTGAGTTTTTTTTCCCAGTTATATATGATAAAAAAAAATGTGTGTTCAGTTCAAAAATAAACTAGCACTAAAAGTGGAAAAAAGCATAACAAATATCAAAATATGGAAAATAATAAACACAAATTCAATGTTTAAAGATGGTGGATATTCCAAACTTGAACCGTTCTGTGGTCCGGATCTACTCTTAGCCGCTAGACCTATCTAACCTTACCTAAGAGCTGGTGATGTGGTAACTCTGTCTTTTTTCCAAAAAGCGCCGGGCGGCTACCTCCTAATGTTGTCTGGTGTGTTTCTGCATATGTGGCAGGAGCAGCGCCTCGTGATGATGTCAGATGCCACTGGGACCTGGCGGTGCGGACTTGGATGTAATTGCTTGTAAACTGGTAATGGTGCTGTTACTCCACGTTCCCTCCAAATGCATTTCACACCTATTGGGTGCTATCTCAAGGAAAAAATCTATGTCCAACATCGACAAAGTGTGCGACTCAGAATCAGGCCCCAGAAGTACTGCATGACATTTATTCGGTCCAATAAGCTGATATTATGCCGCAAATGTAGTCTCTACATGATCGGGCCAACAGAGTGCATTGAAAAACGGCACCTCAACTTTTATTATTTTGATTGGAATGATAAATGAGTAGTGTGGTTGTGTACACTGGAAATCGAATGTACTGTGGATCATTTTAGATCTGAGAGAAAACAACTTGGATCATAGCTCTAATCTGTCAAGTACATAGTTTTATTCTACCATTAGCATTAATAAGGGGCAGACAGAAAAAGACCATTTTGTAGACTGGTAAAATAAATCAGTTGTTATTAAGACAGAAAGATAATTAGCTACAGTGTAAAGAATGAAAGAAAACTAAAATTAGTTTTTCTAAAAAAATTTAAAAGTAATATGCAGAAATAAAAAGCAGCTGCCAGCAATATAAGTTGTAAAATGTTGCAGTGAGTAGAAATGCTTGAGATGTACAGTATAACGGTATAACATTTATTTTTAATTAAATATTGTAAAAACGTAATGTTCCATCTGTGTTCCTGATCTCTGAAAAACACTGTAAATATATTGGAATTAGATTTATCTCTGGATGAAGAGCAGGACCCTCATGATACTGGGGGCTGCTACATAAATATATTCATCCCCACATGGCATGTACTTTTTAAACAGCTTAAGCACGCTGTGACTGAGATTCTGTTAAGTAGTCAAGTATGCTTAAGCTTAACTTTTATAAGATATTGTATTACTTCATTCATTTTGATTTCATTTATACGGCTGCAGAAAAGAATAACATTTAGTTTAATGTAGAGGACATACTGTAGGATATAATTTGCAAATTCATATTTGTAAATAGATATTCAAATTTGCATTTTTTGATTTGACAGAAGTAAAGTTAACTACATTAGGGTAGGACAGATCCTCTATATGAAAAATATTACTTACTGTAGGACGTGTGTGACTTATAAGTATATATAAGTAAAACTTTAAGAAAAGTAGATTTAGCCTTAAAATATAATTTTATTTTTGGGTATAGACAGTTTTCAAAGTTACTTAAAATAAGTTACAGTTGTACATCTTGAGGCTGATGGACTGTGAATACTACACCAGTTGGCGTAGAGTACTGTATCTTGCCTGGATTTGCATTGCTTATTACCAGATTTTGATGAATCTGACACTTTCACCTGCCTGTAAGTCAGAAGAGGACAGATTAACATACTGTAAGGCCAAGCACACTAAAGGGATTTTTTCACAATTGCCCAGGAAAAGAGTATTATTTGCTGGTGATCAGGGCCAAGTGCAAATAGCTGATGATGATGATTGTCACCGGTACTAGTGAGTCCACTTTTGATTGGCTGTTTGCTGACACTGCATTGTCCTTTTTTCATTGTTTGGACTGTCATGATTGGTGCTTGTGAGTTACCTGTCTCAGGTGATGAACTGGATTCTCTGGAGGCCCGCTGGACCGGAACCATGGGTGATGTAGATAGCTCTATTTACAAGACTTGTGTAGCAGTGAAAACTGCCTTTGATGATAAATGACAGGAACTGCAGGAACTGGACTGGGACTGGCAGGAAGACTTGTTGAATTGAACTGATGAGCTTGGAACTTGACTCTGGACTGGAACAACGTGGACTGAACTGATGAGCTTGGAACTTGACTCTGGACTGGAACAACAGGGACTGAACTGATGAGCTTGGAACTTGACTCTGGACTGGAATAACGTGGACTGAACTGATGAGCTTGGAACTTGACTCTGGACTGGAATAACGTGACAATGGCTGAAGGGAAATCAGGTAATGCTGATACGAGGGTTAAACAGGGTGATCCGGAAATGCTGTGACAAGGTTGGAACTCAGGTGCAGGCTGGATTGGATAATTGGGAATAACAGGTTTCAGGAAGGAATGGGTAGGTTTGGGAATTTAGGTTCAGGGAGGGAATAGGTAGGTAAAAGGGGCAGGAGTTGATGCACAGCAGGAAGCAAGGCAGGGTGACACGATGCAGGTTTATAGAGTGCCAGGGACCAACCAGGAGTAGGACTAGCAGCAGAGCACAGGCCAGGTATTGCTGTAACAGGACGACTGGATGCCAGGTATTACTGTAGCAGGTTTTCGGGATGCACCAGGGGTTGCTGTCAGCAGATTTACTGGATTGCCAGGTTTAGCTGTAGCAGGTTTTCTGGAAGCACCGGGGGTTGCTGCCAGCAGATTTACTGGATTGCCAGGTACAGCTGTAACAGGTTTTCTGGATTGCACCAGGGGTTGCTGTAGCAGGTTTCAGGGATATACTTGAATGCAGAGACAGCATGAACCATAAACCACGGGAAGACGAGATGTTCAGGCCCAGAATGCTATCAGGGGAGGAAACATATACCCTGGTTCTGGCAGCAATTGATGGATATGGACAGGTGGTCTGGCAGTAGCATTCTGAGTGGTGGAAGGCACAACATGCAGAGGGAGGATTCATCTCTGCAGCTCTGAGAATCAGAACCACACCTGCGACTCCAATCAGGGCTAGCAATGCTCACAGACAGGAGAGTTCAGGTGCAGTAATTACTGTGACAGGAATGCATAGAGAAGTCAGAGCAGATTCCCCAGGAGAACTACAAACACAGATCCATGGGACAGCTGACAGGGGTAAGTCTCAAGGCAAAAGGTGACAACTATACAGGGTCGTGACATGGACATACTGTAGATTATACCAAAGTATATAAAACTGAGAGGGAGCACTCTGTGGTGTCTATATGTATATGTATGAGAAAAAGTAGTGCATGAATTGTGCTAGATATATTGATACAGATATAGTTAGATAAAAAATGTCAGTGCTGTTGTCAAAATTCAATATGATTCTGGGGAACTTTAAATGTAAGTCCTAGTCTATTGTACATGAAGTAGAGGAATTAGTGTTACAGGTGGGCAAAAACTTGAGGCTGAGTGTTGGTAATCAATGTTCTGACCAATGCAAATAAGACAGGTGGTGAGTAGATGGTAAATACTGCAGGTAGGCAAAAACTTTAGGCTGGATGTTGTGCAACAATATTCAAAGATGTATACAAACAGTAAATCAATAGTTATAGCATATTAAATCCCAAAGGGAAAAGTCAGTCCCATATGTTAATATGCAGCTTGGCAAAAACTTTAGGAAGGATGTTGTTAAAAGTACTGCAGTCCCTTCTTTATAAGGAATGAGGTAGCCACCTCCATCTCTGCTCCCGTCACCTCAGAAACAAGGAACGCAGTATCAGGATGAAAGGGACACTGTGCAGCAGTGTTAGGTAAGAGAAAATTACTACACCAGAGTGTAATGACTGCTGGTCCATCTCCTTACTGCGACCTTCTCTTTCGTATGTGTGAGTGTGGGGCCCCAATAGTGAGAGAACTCACTGAGACTTGTGGTTAAAATAATCAAGCTTATTTAATTTTACAGAAAGTAATTAAAAAGTTTAAGTACAGATGCAGTAAAGGACATAACAATTATGTCAGATATGTGAATGGGTTGTCATGAGAATTTCTACCTACAAAAGAGGGGGACAGCAATGGGGACAAAGTTCACCCAGAGCTATGCTAATCTCTTCATGAGCCATTGGGAGAACATCAACATCTGGGCTGCTGCGGAGCTTGAGGCAAACTTGGTCCTCTGGAAGAGGTATATAGATGATGTGCTATGCATCTGGTGAGGGGATGAGAGATCTCTTTTACATTTTCTAACCTATATCAATGAGAACGATAGAAATTTACAATTCACCTTCATTCACAGTAAGACAATGGTAGAGTGTCTGGATCTGGAGATTTTCGGCAAAGAATCCAAGCTGTACACCAAAACATATCATAAACAAGTGGATAATAACAGCTATATCCTGGCATACAGCAACCACCATCCTAGCTGGTTAAAGTGTGTCCCTAAGGGACAGTTCACATGACTTAGGCGCAACTGCACGAGTTTATCAGATTACATAGAATAAGGTAATGACTTGAAACAGAAATTTGAGGAGAAACACTACCATATGGGAGAAGTAGAGGGAGCATTTAAGGTTCTAGAAGCCAAACCTAAAGAGACACTACTCAACTACTCCTTCAAACAACCTGCAACAGGGAAAGAGAAGGTATACTTTGTGACTGAATTTACAGGTGCCTCTAGGAAGATAAATAATATACTCAAGAAGCACTGGCACATTCTTCAGATGGATATCAGCCTTAAGACCACATTACAAGACAGGCTGGATATAGTTTTTTGCAAAGCTCCTGAAATTAAGAAAAGACTAGTTCACAACCACCTTAAACAAAACAGGGGAGTCATAGAGATGACTATAGATGGGTCCAAAACTTGGGAGGGTTTCTACCACTGTTGTAGGTGTAGTAATTGTAAAAAAATAGGTTACAGAAGCACAATACCCACAACTTTGATCAAATCTAATCAAACCAGTAAGGAATTCAAAATCAGGAACACAATTACCTGTGACAGTGATAATCTAATTTACTTATTGGAATGCCCTTGTGGGCTACAGTACATAGGATGCACAATCAGAACAGTGAAAATTTGCATCAATGAACACATCAGAAATATAACAAAAGGATTTGAGAACCATAGCATCTCAGAACATTTTAAAACTAAACATCAACCCAACAGGCCTGAAATTTGTAGCAATTGACAGGATCCATTACAATTGGATAGGTGGGAACAAAATAGAGAAGATTAATTGGGTAGAGAGCAGATGGATCTATGACCTACAGATGTTGCACCCAGAAGGTCTAAATATAGACTCATATGTCCTTATACCACATTTTCTCCTTAATATCTGTACCCTGGATGGACAACGTAGTAGATTGTCCTTTTGATTTCTGGATTTTTTTATCCCCCCCCTTTGCCTCTGGAGAGTCACTGCAGTTATTAGAACTATACAAACTAAACTGCATTGTTTCATTAGTTTTTTATAAACAAACCCCCTTAAGTTATATTTCATGACATCAGATGTTAATACAATAATAGTTTTGTGTATCTTGTTATCTTGTTATGATGTACACCTGTATTTACCTTATCCACAACTCCATTTATTGCCTTTATTAGCATTACACTGTATTAGCAGCACATATTAATTTCATGATTAAAGTCTTTACATTCAGTAGTCTCAATCATAATATATTAGAGGAGACTTCATCCCTCTCCCTCCCCCTTGTTTTTTCCAACATGACTCATGAGACAGGATAGCTTGCTGTGAGTAAATAATGTTCTGTACAACTAATTATATACATGACACATTATGGTTGCTATGGGGATAAGTTACATCTCATATCCCACATCATGGTGTCAACAGGATATATCACACAACACACCTTAGTAATATGTTGTCACCAAGACATATCAAGCTTCCTATCACGATCGAATAACTACTACGGCATTAGAAACAATCACAGATGTTTCTAGTATAACCAGATTAATTTGGGCTAACCAAAGATGGGCGCTCCCAGCATGAAACATGGTCACACACTAAAACTGAAATTGAGTAATTTCCCATTGAGAATGTCCCTCCAAAGATGGCCACCGCCATGAGTTGAGACTCATTTAAAGACTATTATAACCATCAAATAAAGGAGACTATAGACACATTACAGTCAAACACACAACAGTTCCTGAGCACACACTTGTCCACAGAAAGATGATTCAGACTCTGTGATGCTTGGACAACAGTGCACCACTGCACATGCCCTGCAAAAGGAACCCAGAAGTGGAACGTTTTACCACACAAACCGATTTTTGATACAAATACACACTATAAAAGACGGTAAGGTGATGCACATTACCATTTGCTCTTGATAAAGTCCCATATATGGATGAAATGCTTTAAAAAAACAAAAAACAAAAGGGACAACTGACAACCCATGCACATATCTGACATAATTGTTATGTCCTTTACTGCATCTGTACTTAAACTTTTTAATTACTTCCTGTAAAATTAATTAAGCTTGATTATTTTAATCCCAAGTCTCAGTGAGTTCTCTCACTATTTGGGCCCCACACTCACACACACGAAAAAGAAGGTCGCAGTAAGGAGATGGACCAGCAGTTATTACGCTCTGGTAAGAAAGTTTCTCTTACCTAACACTGCTGCACAGTGTCCCTTTTATCCTGAAACTGTGTTCCTTGTTTCTGAGGTGATGGGAGCAGAGACAGAGGTGGCTATCTCATTCCTTATAAAGAAGGTACTGCAGTACTTTTAACAACATCCTGCTCAAAGTTTTTGCCGAGCTGCATATTAACATATGGGACTGACTTTTCCCTTTGGGATTTAATATGCTATAACTATTGATTTCCTGTTTGGAACCATCTTTGAATATTGTTGCACATCACCCAGCCTAAAGTTTTTGCCTACCTGCAGTATTTACCATCTACTCACCACCTGTCTTATTTGCATTGGTCCGAACATTGATTACCAACACTCAGCCTCGAGTTTTAGCCCACCTGTATCACTAATTCCTCTACTTCAAGTACAATAGACTAGGACTTACATTTAAAGTTCCTCAGAATCATATCGAATTTTGACAATTGCACCGACATTTTTTTATCTGACTATATGTATCAATATATCTAGCACAATTTGTGCACTACTTTTCTCATACATATACATATAGACACCACAGAGCGCTACCTCTCAGATTTATCTACTTTGGTATACTACTTTGAGGAAGTCGGGACACTTCCTGAGGCAGCTGCTAGTGGTGTTATTTGTTATTAGTTATCCCTACTCTGTGAGCGCTGATCGCTTGTTTAACCATACTGTAGATTATGCTTTTGTGAGCAAATTTAAGCAATGTTCTAGTCAGTTGATTGTGCTGTTTTAGAAATGTTTTTGTCTTTAGTTTAACTGATGCCTGATAGCAAATGAATAGTTGCACATAAAATAAATATTCACAACAAAATGGGACTTTACTAGAGATACAGTAATTAAGCTCATGTAACCATCTAGAATAAACACACACACACACACACACACACACATATATATATATATATATATATATATATATGTATATATATATATAATAGGGGCATAATATGTAAGTTTCAGAGGTGGGAGTTAGAGGTCACTCACAGAATATAAAGAGGAGGGTGAGGGTTTGTGAGTGAGGGGGAGGAGTTTGAATTGGATTCTCTAAGGGAGAGGGAAACAGTGTAGTGACTACAAAAAAGGGAAGTACAGTGTTAAGAGAAAAAGTAAATTTTTACTGCAGAGTTTATGATAGATCAAAGAGGCAGTGGCATCACTGAGGGGGTGAGGACTGCAGTGGGTGGCAACCTCCATGGAGGTGACACCAAAATGGCAGCTCCTCTTCAGTGACCGGGAGCCAGGCTTTGCACTGTGATGTTGTTGTGCAGCATCCGGCTCCTGGTTACTGAGGAGGAGTCTGCAGTGCTGGGAGAGTCTCTGGTGACAAGCCACATCACCAAGAGTACTGGACCCCCAGAGTGATTAAATCAGGGGCCTTCCGCAAGGTCATGCCACTATTCCCCATGAGGCCGCACCTCCTTTTTGGGGGCACATTCCTTCAGCTAATGCAAAGGGGCTATATCGCACATCTGGTGTCACTGACCCTAGTGATGCCATTGAAGGAGGAGAGAGAGGTTGGTGAGGGGCCAATTAGGAGGAGATTGCAGTAGTCGAGGTGAGATATGTTAAGGGAGTGGATAATCATTTTGCTAGCATCAAGGAGGAGAAGGATCTTATCCTAGCAATGTAGCAAAGATGGAACAGCAGAGTTTGGAGAGAGACTAGATATAAGAATGAATTAGAGGAAGGAGTGTTAGAGGATACCCTGATAGCTGACCCGAGGGACAGAAGAGATGGTAGTGAACAGTGAGGCAAAAGGTTTGAAGGGGGAGAGACTTTAGTGGGAGGTAAGAGAATAAGTTCAGTTTTGGACAGGCTAAATTTGTAAAATTGTATACATCACAATATTTTAACACAGGTTTGTCATGAAAAAAAAGTATTTTAAGATGTATCAAAACACAAAAAAGTTTGGTAACCTCTGCTGTATGTCATGCACAGTAGGGTGGGTCAAAAACAGTAACTCGTGTGCAAAATTTCAGGTCGGTCAGATGATTTTTACTGTCCCTAGTGGGCGCTTTAAGTTTTGAAAATTTCACAGATTAGCATATTTTGTAATCAGGTGAAGGCACGGTTTGGGGGCACATAAATTGGCAATTTTCTTTTAGACAGCTTACTCATGGTTAAGTTCAGATGAATTACATTTTAGATATGGGATATTAGAGATATGGCTTATTACTAGAGATGCTTGAATATTTCAAACCTGTTTGATGGTCATAAACATAGTTGTAATACAATCTTTAAAATACAATAGGCTGATTTGATTTAACAATTATAAAATTGCAATTTACCTTTAACAATCAAAATTTATGGTTCATTATTTGCATTTGAAGGTCATCATTCCTGGTCGTCATTTGTGTTTGAGTTTTAATGTTCACTTGTTTAAATTGACTTGCCCATTGTAGCACCAGTTGCAAAGTGGTTGAACCTGTTCTCTTTGCTCGAGTGGTGCTATATTTTCATATTGAACTACATTTGAAACCTTCTATCAAATTTTCAGATTTTTATAGCAATTTGACAAACCCGTTCGAGAAACAGTTTCCAAGCCAACCAGTCATTTTGCTATGAAAGCCAACTATAAAATGAGTTCGAGAATACAGACAGAACAAACCTAGAACCATTCCTTTATGCTACACAGAGCTTTTCCAAACAAATAAATAAATAAAATCATCTCAGAGGCCTTTTCGACTATGCCAGATTTGCCATATATCAATCACTATTTATAATTAGAAAGTACCTTAACCACTTGAAAGAGAGAAAGCCTGTTGTATCTTTATTTTAATGATTTAAGTTTAATGAGGGTTGGAAATTCAGTACATTAGGACAAATTCCTATTCATCAAATAGGTATTGCTGATTTATGGAATTGTACTTTTTTACAAGCTTGCACACACACCGAGGTTTTAAGCCCCATAATTAAATGAGCGCAAAACTGTCAGAGATTGTTGGCGATTTATTCAATAAATGACCACGGTTTCACAAAAATGTTAATTCAGAGGCCAGAAGACAAGCACTGATTTACATGGAGCTGATTGATTAGCCGCTGGGAAGTATTACATATATGTACAAAATTCATATGTACATTAACCCTTGATAAATAATGTAATTTGCATTAATTCATCTTATTTGCATGAAAAAGTGTTTTCGCATCCCTGAGGAGTATTTTAAAAAGATCACATTGCATTGGAAGACACAGTATAGTCCTCTGTACATCGTTGAGTTGCTTGTGTAATGATGCTCCATCTTGCAGCACTAAGGCCACACAGTTCAATCCTACAAAGAGTTCTCGGCTACCTACAATACATAATTGATAAATCCAGGGTGTGAGCAAAGCCATTATATGAAGGAAACAATCAGAAATACAAAGTCTGGTCTTTCCTTATGGGTGTTTTTTCTCCTGAACTCACAGATTAACACATTATCAGGATATTATATTCCTTTCTTGTAAATTTTTTAAACAAAGAAATCTCAAATGAAAACTACAATAGTAAAGTGATGGTTTGATAACTCCAGGGAAACAACATAAAGCAATATTTCTTACTCTCTGCAGAGGTCCCCTGTGCTTTTTACCAGAGACATCGAGAGTGAACCTTGTATGAAAGGTTATATTTTGTGAAAATACAGTTAATGTAATCTATGGCAAGTTTATCCCCCATGAGATACTGTACTTTCTTTTTGAAAAGGAATTTATTGGATTTTGTTCACTGCTGTTTTCAACAACACACATGTATCTTTTCATTTATTGCTTTTAATGTTTCTTGTCCCTACGGATCATTGGATTCCTGACCTAAAGGTGTGTGCTGCTTTCCTAATGATCCGTTATACCTTATACACTATAGAGAATGAGAGAAATTGAGACCAAAAGGGTGAGACAGAATGAAAATAAGAAGGGAAGAGAGAGAGGGAGAGAAAGTAATGAAGAAACAGAGATGCCTATTTATTATACATACTTGATAATATAATTTGGCTGCTAATTACAACAATACTAAATTAAATATCACCAGCATTTACCAATGTCCACATACAGAGATTTACACTTTATTTTCAGCTTCAGGGATGGTCGAGCTACTGTACATGTAATATGGTCTAATGACTGCATGTGTGTGAGCAGAGATGCCAGGCAGGGATCATACCAATCCCTCTCCCTTTAACTATTGTGATCCATTGCCCTATGGAAGATGAAGTAAACTATTGTGGCCATGCATTCCACAGCTTGGTAAATTTGCCATTTTGAGCACGCCTCTGTAGAAATGGGGGATCATTCAGGGGATCCTGTCATAAATATGTGCCCCAGAGTGAGAGTCAGAGGGGAACAATGAGAGAGAGAGAGAGAGAGAGAGAGAGAGAGAGTTGAATCAGAGTATAGAGACGATGAGAAAGAAGGAGTTAAATCAGAATAAGGTGAGAAAGCGAGAGAGTGAAAGAGCTAAATCTGTGCATAGAGAGGGTGAGAGAGACAGTTCAATCAGAATATAGAGAGGATGAGAGAGAAAAAGGGAGAGAGAAGGTGTGAGAAAGAAGACTATAGAAATATGTGAAAAGTGAGAGTGGGACTGAGGATAAGGAAACAAAGAGAGAGTGAAGGAGAGAGAGAGTATGCAAGAAACAGAAAGAGAGAGAAAGTCAGATAGAAAAAGTGAGTTAGATAAAAGGAGAAGGAAAGAGAGGGTGAAGAAGAAATGGAGGGATTGTGTTTATTTGAATTCTGTATTGTAATTTAGCTTATTTTGATACATGAAATACTTGTATTTCTTCCAAAACCATAGATGGCACCATTTTGTTCTAGGTGTTAACATGTGGTATTGATACTTTGCTTTCTCTCATGCCCTCAGTCAGATTTAAACTCAGTATGGTAACTTCAACAGTGTGTAAATATAGTCAAAGGGGGAACTTTACTATATATATTTTTGGCAGTTTTATGTTTGGTTTGAAAAACATTCAATTCACTAAAAATAAAACAGTACAGAAAACCAAATTTTTTCACTAATGAGCCAGTTCTAAAACTGCCACCCCAATATTTACACATGATCCTGTTTTCCTAAAAACAATTAGCAGATCCACCACATATTGTCAGGTGACGTAATGTGTGTAAATACTGGCTACCGAGCTATAATATATTGGCTGATGGAGCTGATTAAATGCCAGCTTTTGAAAATAACTAAATGCCTGTGAATTAAACTAACAATGTGACAGGGATTCAGTGTAGATACCGGCTACTGAGACCTGTAGCATATTAACTGTTCGATGGAGCGAATTATATGCCAGTTATTTTATATGACTGAATACCGGTGACTTTAAACTGTTAGTCATAATTTAGAACAACAATAAAAAATGATGGTATGCCAATGACTGTATAATTATCAGATTATTAAAACTAACTCCATGCCAGTAATGATACAGCAACAATGTGTTAACAACTGTGGATACTAAAACTAACAGATAAGCAGAATACCACCACAATGATATAATACAACTATATGTAATAACAACTGATTAATTAATACACACATTATAAGGAAGGATAATCATAGTTCTTGTGTAATGAGTATCCACATGGGGCCACAATTCAGAAGACAAAGTTTCTCCCCGTTAGTGGTTATACCTAACATACTAATTATCTCCCTGTCTTTTTGAATTCAACTATAATATAATAATACATAATTTCGAGGAATACAGTGTGTGTTGCTATTTGTGGTTAGAATATGCGGTCTGGCTATTGCTGATTGCAACATTGCAACATACTAACACATAAGTAATTGTTTCATTCAACTTGTTACAAAAGTAACAATTTACCATACTAGCAAATAACACATTGAGACATTTATATAAAAAAAAAGAAAATGAAGGATACTGACTAAAACAAATAGCCCTCTTTTTAATCACTTATTTATATTATCCAGTTACTTTCTGTATATCTGTTCACTTTCCTCTACATATCTATATTTTATATTTTGCTTATAACGTTATTTTAAATACATAGATATAAAAAGTATATTAATTCTAATAATGTTTAAGAGGATTGGAGTGCACCGATGTAAATATTCTTTCTGGCTAAGATATCAAAAATACATTGGTCAGTATCAGATACACTTTGAAATGTGCAATTACCATTTCATGGTTAACGGTACAATGTATTATTTTACTTATTCTACTGCTCTGGTATAGGCCTCTCACTATTTGAAAATAATGTGTCCAATATTAGAGAATCTTGATGACTTCTTCAAAGCAATGAGCCAAAGTTTTGATGTTCTGCATTGGAAAGACACTGCTTAAGAGGAGTTACTGGGATTATTACACCATGGGGGATTCTCAGTAGCAGAATATACTGAAGACGTTTGAAGATGGGTTTTTGGCACTACATGGAATTCTAAGGCAAAATTAACTGTTTTTTGAGAGTATCTGATCCCATATCATTTGGACTGAACTCGAACCTTTTATCATTGAATGTTGATGCATAATTGAGAGTCAACAAGAGAAAATACCTTAATATGGAATTATATGGGAACTCTGAGGATAAATCATCTAAGCATCTCCAGAGTGAACCTAAGCATGTAGAAATGTGTCACAAAAAAGCATTAACAGTATCAGGAGAAACTATAACAAACATTTACATTATGGGTCATATTGTCTCAGAGGATTCCATAAGAGTGCGGCCATTTTGGCAAAGGCTGACTTTTCTGATCACATGTCTATAATTATCAAGTGAATTGAATCATCCCTTACATTTATGCTTTAGCAGTTACAGAGAAGAATGACAGGTAACATGTTTTAATTCTACATTGATTCCAGAGCTGTTCTAATTGGATGTCTGGGCTGTATGGCATTTTTGAGGACATTATGTTCCCTAAAAAAATGAAATTGAATTCTGATTTTTTACATGTTTGTTCAGGTCCATTTAGTTACAAAGCGGATCCTCTGAAAATAATACTGTAATTGAACCGAATCACCATAAGACTCTTCATTTTGCTAATTTCATCCAGCGAGTTTCGCATTCATTAATTTATTGACTGTACACAATTGAGTATCTATAAGTTTTCTTATCCACAGGAGATTGCTGTTTCCAAAATCAAATCTGAAGCTTTCCTAATGATAAATATCAATGATGGGTAGAGAGGGGAAGAGTTGTCTGTAATTGATGCACAAAATTTAAATATAACTTTTATTAGTCTTTAAAATATGTACAGTATATCAGTATATCGTGAAATATTAAAAGAAAGAAATTAAAGTGTGATATAGGTAAGAAAAAGTGTAATTAAAATAGATTATCGGTACCAATACAGGTCTGTTTTTAATATTTCCCTGAAAAATACAGTAGTAGTATCCTGGATATCTATATATTTTTATTTATTTAATATATTATTATTTAAACCAAATGCCACTCTGTCAGTATTATTTTGAATATTGATTATAGTGCTATTTTGAATGGAGTACATGTATGTCCACATAGCATAATTCTCTCAGTATTTACATAGCTCCCTTCATGGGTTTATAATATATAGTTAGATAGAAGCATAGGATACTTTTTTATTTCTTCACATACCCTATTTGTTGCTGATCAATCTTTATTCAAACTGCATGGATGTATGCAGAGTGTTATTTGGTCACTATACTAATATATATGTATGATATGGTATCCTAAACACACTGAACTTATCATTTATATCATCTTAGTTTATCCCCACCTATAAGGGTATTTGCTACATTTAATTAGCAGCATAATTCACCTACCATCTGATTTAACCCATGAAATTGACCATATACCCATCAGGGGTTATTATGAACCGAGGTATAGTCTCCATTTGTTATATATGGGGTGTATTGGTACTGCGAAAATTGATTAGTTTACCAACACATACATACACATAATAAAATCATATATTTGAAATAAGTGACATGTCATCCTGTTAACATTTAAGCAATATAAATTCATGCCTTTATATCTATATACTATATAGAAATATATTCACACCATGATTTTCAGGCAAATACCAATGGGTGTGTTCTGATATCCATCAAGAACAGCAGCTTCATGACAAGCAGGAGAGTTGTCAGACTCCCTGGAGAGCATGTTTTCTGCTACTTAATAATACTGTGACCCATCCATTACCATGTCTACATTCAGTATTAGCAAAGAACTGGACAACAGTCTAAACTTAGAACCAACATGGAATTCATTTTGAATGGAGACTCTATGACTTGTGATCCTTCCTAAAAAAACTGGTCTGATTAATTATATAATTTGAAACAAATATTGACACGACAAACAAGAGCTTGGTGGAACAAGACATAGTTTGAAAATTATCTCAAATTATCTTAAACATGGACTAACCCCGAGAGGCTTACATCCAAAACTGTTCCCCTCCTTCGAATTGACTAATGAAAGTTTAACGAAAGAATGTGAAAAAAACTTTATTACAATGTTCCACTAATTTAATGAACATTTTAATTAAATACAATGAACTCAGACTTACCAAATATTCTGAAGAGATCTCCACAATAGGAGACAAATTGAAAAAAAATATGAAAATCAGGAGAACTTTCAAAAGACATATGAAAAATATAAAAAAGAAATAGACAAATTAAATCAAAACCTGATCGAATCCAAAAAAATTAAACTTCTAAGAGACAGAAATTATTATATTTCTAACAATATCTTTTGATGGAGTAGGATGAAAAAGAAATTCAACTTAGATACAACACAAAATTATACAACATCAGATATAGATTCATCCAGTAGTGATAATACACAATGGCCCTCATTCAGAGGCGGTCGGAGGATGCAAGCGGTCACTCAGAAACTGGGCGGCCACTTACATCCTGACCGGCCGCCTCTGTTGTGGTCGTCAGGCTGTGGGCTAACACCCACAGCTCTAATGACCACTCGGGTGATGGTCGCGATGGTCAGAGACCATCGCGACCATCGGGGCTTACGACGAGACCCTAGGGTAGGGTCTCACTTGTCGTAAGCCCCGGAGAGCTTCTGGCTCTGTCAGAGCCAGAAGCTCTCCACTGACATCACTAGTGATGTCAGTGGGGCCTCCCCCAAATGGCAGGCATTCCCATGGGAACGCCTCCGTTTGGGCTGCCACCCCCCCGGCCCACCTTCCAAATGGGGCGAGCTGTCAATCAACATCGACAGCTCGCCCCCTTTGGAAAGAGACCCGCTATGACCGGCGCTGTCGTTCATAGCGGGTCTCACGCATGCGCATGAGGGAGCCGGCTCCCTCGTGCGCATGCGCACTGGCAAAACATCGAGGCGGCCGTGCGGTCGTAGACCGTACGGCCACCTCTGAATAAGGTCCAATATGTGGTACCGAATAGAAGACAACCTAGAGATTTTTTAGGAGGAGCCAAAAGGGATATGAGAGACCTTTTAGAAGAACGAGAAGGGGGAAAAAGAAGAAGAAAATAATAGATGAGAAACTGGAGAGAAGATCTGAGAGGGAATCGACGTTACAGGAAATAAACTCTCGACCAACTGACAATCTACAAATTATCAGTCTAACTAATAGGAGTTTAACCCCAGCACAAATACAACTTAAGTAAGGGCCTTTCTTTCTTCCCCTCTAATGATCTGAACCGCTTTGATTGTGAAAAAATTATACAACTATTTGGGAGAAAACTGCTTCTCAAAAATTTTTTTGCAAAGAAAGATCAGTATGCTAAGAATGACATTAACCAACATAGACAATCCAATTTAAGAGGGAGAGAAGAGATGATGAATGCACTGGCTCAAAGTGATGAGACTATGATCACCATTTTGGAGGAATTACAGAATCTCCAGATTTTGTTTTTAGTGCATCATTACAGAAAACCTTGAAAAAAGAATCCACTTTCTTTCCAGATATATCAATTTGCCTGCAGGTTAAAGTCTTCATGGAATTGGTTAGTAGAGATATGGATGAATTAATTACATCCTCTAAGAGTAAGAGGGATAATTTATCTCCACAAGAGAGAGCAGAACTTAAAGAGATTCAACAATGGGATGACACTATCACAAAACCCTCTGATAAAGGGGGCAATATCGTGTTATGGCCCAAAAATCTATACATTGAAGAGATTAATCGCCAACTACAAGAAAAAGACTGCTATAACCGTCTCATCTTCAATTCCACCAGTAATTTTCTACAGATATATGATAACATCATAGAAGAAGCAAAACAAGAGGGCATTATATCTAAAACTGACTATGAATTTCTAAAAGTAACCAACCCTAATATCTCCAACTTATACTTACTGTCCAAAACTCATAAGAATGGAACTAACCCTCCAGGAAGATCGATTCTTTTGGGTATAGGGTGCTCATCAGAAAATGCAGTAGATTTATAGATTACCATCTTAGGGAACATGTTTATGCATTACCATCTTTTATACGAGATACACTGGCTGTTTTGAATAAGCTACAAGATATTATCATCAATTCCTCCACATGGCTAATAACTTGTGATGTAGAAAGTTTATACACCAGTATAAAACATGGGAATGGCATTAAAGCAGTCAAATATTTTTTAAATATAAAGACAAATAGTGAATTCAATGATTTTCTTGTGACGTTACTTCAGTTTTTACTAACCAAAAATGATTTTGTGTGTAATGAAGGGTTCTACCTACAAATTTGCGGATTGGCGATGGGTAGTACCTGTCCCCCTACTTACGCCAACCTATATTTAGGTTTGTAGGAAAGGGAATTTGTATTTAATTAACAGAATGACAAATACACACAGAATATCATCTTATGGTTAAGTTATATAGATGATGTGTTCATCCTATGGGACGGTGAAATCGAAGATTTTCAAGAATTTTAAAAAATCTTAAACACCAATGACATGAACTTAAAGCTAACCACAGAGTTCAGTAAAAAGTCTATAAACTTTCTAGATATAACCATCAAAGTAGAGGATAACGGTCAGATATCAACTGATCTTTTCTGCAAACCCACAGCAACAAACAGCATATTACACCACGATAGCTCACACTTGCCTGCAACAATCAAAGGTGTCCCCAAAGGCAAATTTGTTTGTATTAACGCAACTGCTCAACATCAGCTACGTACAAAAAAAGAGCTGATGAATTAAGCAATAGGCTAATTACTAGGGGATACAGCAAGAGCAAGGTGAAAAATGCCTATATAGCAACACATGGATACCAGGGAGAACAGCTACTCGTCCCCAAAATAAAAGACAACAGAGAAGAACCAGTTTGCTTAGTGGGCTATTTTTGCAACCAATGGGAGAAGATTAAAGATATCATAAATAAGCATTGGAGTGTACTACACACAGATTATGATCTATTGGAAATACTGGATTCGAGACTATCAATTAGTTAGAGAAGATCAAAATATTTAAATGACTTATTGGCACATAGGGCCTGATTCAGACCCACTCGCGAGCGGCTGTCCGCTCGCAAGTGGGTCGATGTTATGGACTGAGCATGCGCACGACGGAGGGAGCTCCGTCGTGCGCATGCGCCAGACGCGACGAGCGAAGGAAAGTCCTTCGCTCGTTGTGTCCGATCAAAGGGGGCGTGCTGTCAATGTTGATTGACAGCACGCCCCCTTTGGTGGGCGTGCCGGGGGCGTGCCTCCCTGACGGGGGCGTTCCCACGGGAACGCCTCCCGTCAGAAGCCGGCCCACTGACATCACTAGTGATGTCAGTGGGAGTGATTTTGGCTCTGATAGAGCCAAAATCACTCCGGAGCTTGCGGTTGAAAACCTCAACCGCAGGCTCCGGCTCGCAAATTCGATGGTCGCGATGGTCTCGACCATCGCGACCATCACAATGCACGCTCGTATAGCCTGTGGGTGGTGACCCACAGCTATACGAGCGTCCAGGAGGACGCTCCATGAAAATGGAGCCCGGCCCTCATTCAGAGCGTGCGCTCTGCTCAGAGCGTACGGCTCTGAATGAGGGCCATAGTCATCTAGAAACCAATATGAAATCCAAATATCCCATGTCTGCGACCAAACCATGTAGAAAATGCAAGGCTTGCAAATATATGATACACATACTGTAAATAGCTACACAAATAGATATGGAGAACAGACCAAAATTAAAGATTATATAAATTGTAATAGCACAGATGTTGTTTACAACTTAGAATGCCCATGTTGGAAATTTTACATTGGCAAAACAATAAGACCAATGAAGAAGAGAATACTTGAACTTACTTGAGAATACTTGGGTAGCATTCACAATGCAATAACAGACCAACAGAGAATGAAGCCTCTTACTCCAATAGCTAAACATTTTATGATATCATCATGGTGACCCCAGAGGATTGAAAGTCTTTGGGATGGAGAAAGTGACTGCTAACATTAGAGGAAGAGATCTAGATAGACTACTCATACAAAGAGAGCCCAGATTGATTTTCTTAATGAAAACATTTTTTTCTTTTGGTCTAAATGAGGGCAATAACTTTTCAGTGTATCTATGACTCATCGATGACAATCCTCACTTTGCCTATGCTGATTTCTTCACACGCAATTACTTTAATTTTTACAATACCATGTATTGCAATTATTATGACATATGGAAACAAATGATTACACATATATACTATAATCTAGTTTTATTATACATGGGTATATCACATATACAGTATGTTTGTATATACGGATCTACCACAAGTATTATCACTAATACTTGTCGATTGTATGAACTATTTATTTTCACACACCCATACACTGATTACACCATGATCACATACGTGTTGCTTATACACATCATGTATCACTACATTTTCTCAAGAACACTTCACATCCACAGACTTGTCTTGCTGTGTTTTTCATTTTTCTATCCTTTCACAGAGTATATTTTTATATTTATTTTCACATCTAATATTTTTATTACTACTATTTTTATTCTTTTAACGAGATCTCTATCTTGATTTTTACTGTCTCATTTGTGCATATTATTAATAACATACAACATTGAATTATTGTTTTTATGCAATATTTCGTATATGACTGCAAAATATAATTATATATTAATCTAATATATTTAATGTTATAGGTTTCCTTTCCACTTGATATATATATTTCCACAACTAATGCCCGTATTAAATTTGAGGCGAAAGGTCGGAATCTATCGCCAATGACGTCATTTTCGCCTATTTGAAAAATCCCCGTATTCAATTACATTGACTTTTCGCCGGTGCAAAAAGTCAATGTAAAAAAACAGGGATAATTTTTTGCCAGCCTTTAGCAGGCAAAAAAAAAATGCAGAATTGGGGTTTAGGGGTGCAGGCTTAAAAAAAAATAGCCTGCACCCTTGGGAATGCCCCCTTAAAACGAAATATGCAAAAAAAAGTTAACGGAAAATAAATCGGGACACCCAAAAAAAATTATTTTAAATTTTTGGAAGAAAAAAAAAATAGGGGAACAGTGTTTAAAAGTAGCTAAATAGGTTCAGGGGTATTCTGTAAGTATGCTGCAGGTGTTTTCTAGAATAGGCTATTAGAGGCAGGTGCTTATTTGCAGAATTTAAAAAATATATATTTTAGGGACTTAAAAATATGCTAGTACCCATTTTCATGTACCCCAAATTTGACAGGACCACTTTTAAAAAATGAAAAAAAAAAGTTAAGTGCCCTTCTGTATCACTTCTTCAATGTTGGGAAAAAACATCTGCCGTGGATATTTAAAAATGCAGAACACATTCTGCAGGGCTAAATGGGGGTACCCAGACTGAACCCCCATGTCTGGACATCTTTAGGGGGTTCCTAGGAACAAAACCTGAAAATTAACATGACTTTTCGCCGGTTCCCGATTTCGCCTACTTTGGAATTGAATACGAGGAATAGCAGGCACGCGCGAGATACTTTTCTGCCTGGAAAACAGGCCAAGGAGGCGATAAGTCCAGCAGGCGAAGAGTCTGGACTTTTTGCCTCAAATTGAATACAGGCCCAAGTCACAATATAATAAGGGCTCTTATTCATGCAAGTTTTATGATAAACTATATATTGCAAATCTTGAGGTTTAAACAACTTATAGAGGATGGAGACTCATTATCTATATATTAATACAAATCTAGTGTTTGTCTACTTTCCAATTAATGAATAACCAAATACCCAATGGGGAGTATAGAGTTAACTTTGAGAATGTTCCTTGATTGACTGAACCACATAGTAAAATCTGATTGAAAGGATCACAGAAAAAATGGGATTTAAACGGGCTTCGGAAGTGCATTCTGTTTGTCTTGAGCAAGGAATTAATGTAAAATGTATGTTGGCTCCCACTGGCTGTACAGTGTCTGTCCAATATGATAATCTAAAATGCATACACTTTCAGCGGTAGCATGTTAGCGGGTACAGCCCGTATGAGAGGAGAATAAAAGATAGCATATGTGAAATGACCAGCTAATCTCTCTCAGCACTAACATGATTCTTGCTGCGATTCAGTGCTAACTCAGTATTTGTATCAGAGGCCAGATAAGATCCCATATTTTACACCCTTTTAGTGACAGCATGCTAATGGGAATGGTCCGAAATAATTAATATAATTCTGTGTGAATGAACTTGCTATAATTCTCTTTATGGGTTTATAATATACAGTCAGATAGAAGTATAGGATTTTTTATTTCTGAAGTCACCTTATTTGTTGCTGATAACCTTTATTCCCACTGCATGGATGTATGCAGAATGTTATATGGTCACTATATTACTGGCAGACCTATGTATATTTAAGATATAGTATCCTAAACACTGAATTATATTTAAAATAAGTGACATGTCATCCTGCTAATATTTAAATAACATAAATTCATGCCTTTGTACCTATATACAAAATAGAAATACATTTATACCAGGTTTTTTAGGCAAATACCAATGGGTGTGTTCTGATATCAATGACGAACAGCAGCTTCATGACAAGCAGGAGAGTTGTCATACTCCCTGCAGAACATGTTTTCTGCTACTTTATAATTACATCTCACTATGAAAATTAAATGTACTAATATCTGACTAACCTATTAGACTACTTCTGTCACAGCCTCTGAACATACTTGTTATGCCATGTGAACACATACATACTTATTTAACGCAGTACTATAATCAAAGCTTTGATATAACACTGACAGAGTGGCTTTTGGTTTAAATAATTATTTATTGCAATGCACCAAATTAACAAACTGAGTATTTGTATCAGAGGCCAAATGAGAATGCATATTCTATACCATTTAGTGGCAACATGCTAATGGGAATAGTCTATAATGAAAAGTAAACAATATAAAACCATGCAAACAGACTTGCTATAATTCTCTCAGTATTTACATAGCTCCCTTCATGGGTTATAATATATAGTTAGATAGAAGCATAGGATATTGTTTTATTTCTTCTCACACCCTATTTGTTGCTGATCAATCTTTATTCCTGCTGCATGGATGTATGCAGAATGTTATTTGGTCACCATACTAATATATATGCATGATATAGTATCCTAAACACACTGAACTTATCATTTGTATCATCTTATTTTATCCCCATCTATTAGGGTATTTGCTACATTTAATTAGCAGCATAATTCGCCTACCATCTGATTTAACCAATGAAATTGACCGTATACCCATCAGGGGTTATTATGAACTGAGGTATATAATCCATTTGTTATATATGGGGTGTATCGGTACTGCAAAAATTGATTAGTCTACCAACACATACATACACATGATAAAATCATATATTTTAAATAAGTGACATGTCATCCTGTTAACATTTAGGCAATATAAATTCATGCCTTTATATCTATATACTATATAGATATATATTCACACCATGATTTTCAGGCAAATTCCAATTGGTGTGTTCTGATATCCATCAAGAACAGCAGCTTCATGACAAGCAGGAGAGTTGTCAGACTCCCTGGAGAGCATGTTTTCTGCTACTTTGTAATTATTTCTTACTATGAGAACTAAATGTACAGACATCTGACAAACCTATTAGACTACATTTCTCATGTCCTCTGTACATATCTACTTATGTTATGCTTTGTGGACATACACGTACTCCATTCAACACAGCACTGTATGATCAATATTTGAAATAATACTGACAGTGGCATTTGGTTTAAATAATTATTTATTGCAATATATTAAATAAATAATAATATATAGATATCCAGGATACTACTACTATATATTTCAGGAAAATATTAAAAACAGACCTCTATTGGTATCGGTAATCTATTTTATTGACACTTTTTCTTACCTATATCACATTTTAATTTCTTTATTTTAATATTTCCTTGACTGTATCATTGATATACATATTTTAAAGACTAATTAAAGTAAAATTTAAATTTTGTGCATCAATTACAGACAACTCTTTCCCTCTCTACCCATCATTGTTCTTTACTATTGTTGTCTATTACAGCTTTTACACCTAAATTCCGTGTCTGACTCGGAGGTTGGAACAGGGTTCCAATCCAGATCAGACCTGGAATTTAGCCAGCGCCAACCCAAGATTTTCCCAAGCCGGCGCCGTTCACATCGGAGCCGGGTCTGCATAGACCTGGCTTTTCCGGCGTTGAAGTGGACGCTTGGAGATGACGTCATCTCCAAGTGCCACTGAAGCCGGCTAATCGGCAGGCATGCGGCACGTTTCAGGTCACTCGACCTGGCAATCCAACTCTTTCCCCCTTTTACACCAAGGAGCAACCCGAGTTAACCCTGTAATAACCGGGGTTTTAGCTCTGGTGTAAAAGGGGTATATGATAGCACCCCCTTCAAACAATGTAACACAGTATGCTTTATTGTTCTACTAGATATTAGGGGTTTACCTAGATACCATATATAAGATTCTTCCTCTACATTAGACTTGTGTGGATTGTGGCTCCTTTTCTTTTCTTGTTTTGCTGATGATAAATATGGAAATTCATAGATCTTATGTTAATATATTGGAACAGTCACCTTAACAATGTAAATAATTATTTGATACAGTAGTTGTGATAAGAAATGCGTGAAGAAATGACCATATCATTGGCATTATGATTGCATGGTGAATTTATTACCTGCTGCTTCTACACCATTCAAACATACTCACCCACAGTCAAACCCAAGTTAAAAGTTTATAAATGTGTAACATGAATAAACTCAACAAAGGGTTTTATATTAGCTTCTATCTCCTAGCACGTGCACCGGTCTACTTGTGAAAACAAAGAATGGTTCATTATGATCTTGAATTGACTATGGAGAGTTAAATAAGATTACAATTAAGATCTGTTGTCCTCTTAGACATCTCAGAATTGTTGAAAAAGCTTCATTTAACTAAAATATTCACAAAAACTAGAATTAAATGTGTACAAAACTGTCTTTTGAACATAATATTGACATTGTAAACCTCTGGTAATGTCCCTCTAATAAAATAAGAAGGAAAAAGTAGAGTCCGCACAAGTGTGTTACAATAAATCACTTTGGATTGTAAATTAGTTAGAAAACCAAATTCAAGTCTATCGCAAAATTAATTGTAGTATATAAATTGTAAAACATTTGAAATACCTTATGTTGATGACTTATTATTGGTGGTGCACCCAAAATTGTTTGTGCTATACACATGGAACAAAAGGACAGAATTTGCAAAAGGGCAAAAACTGAAAAAGACAAATATGTCTATTTGGGGCACTCTTAGATCAATTCAAATTATTATCGTTGAAATAGTTGGCTAAGGTTAAAATTTAACTTTTATTAGTTACCTTAGATAAAATAAAGTTCCAATCCACAAAAAGAAAAAGAAAAGGGAGACAATGACAAATATACAACAGGTAATGACATACAAATATACAATAAGTGGAATTATTATCAGGATCGTGTTCGCCTATGGTATCAAGTACATATGGTACCAATGGTTATTCAATTAGCGAAAGGTATCATGTACATATGGTACCAATGGTTTTTCAATTAGCGAAAAGAAAGGAAAAGAAAAAAGTAGGCGAGTATTTGATGGTTTATCGGGTCCTCTTCCAGTTACCTACTAAATAAATCCCTGAGGTAGGAAAAAGGAAACACAACACACAGTTTATGGATAATGTGACCAATTAAGTCACCTTATTGTACCAATATTGGATCATGAAGGTCACATTGATTATCATAACAATACATTTGTTTCTCATGCAGCATAACTTGTGATGACCAATTATCAACACATAGGTGCTGGTACATCCGATTAGTTATTCAATAAAAATTTAATTAATAATTCATAATTTTTAGGGCATGGAAGGTAATAGCTTTATAGTTAACCATTAATAATACCTCTATAAGTGAGATTGATCATACACATACTCCTGAACCCAGCTTATTTCCAAATTGTATCTCAACATTAATAGATTGAAAATAATAAAGTGATGAATGTTTTTATTCTGCACAAAAAGGGCAGTATTCACCTCGTTGTAAGTACAGATATTGATTCACAATGTAGTTTAGTATAGTCTAGGGAATAACCATTAACACAGCATATAAAAAATCTAATGCTCTTAGTAGATAATATACACAGATATTATATGAGATATATATGGTATATTGGCCAAAATAACCCAATGTAAAGAGATCCCTATAGAAGGAAGTAAGATCTGTGGTACTGAGAAACGGAGAACCACTTCTACTTTCCCTTTTCTACATCAGAAAAGGGATGAGAGAGTGGTACAGCGTGACACACAGAGGAAACAACAGTAAGCACTTCTACTGTTTGAGAAAAAGCTGGGTCTCTCCCCTGTTACCTAAGCGCATTGCAGGGGGAGTCACGAGCAGAGAACTCAAATGAGAGAGTGCGTTAGGAGATGATAGTGAAAGTACCTTGCCCAGGAATGAGGAGATCAAAGCACCATGAGCTGTGTGAGGGAACCCTGGTGCCGTGCACCGTTCAGTCAGTCAGTATGTGCATTTCGCCGTATGTGGCTTGGTCACCTGATAGTCAGGTGACCAAGCCACATACGGTGAAACGCGCGTACTGACTGACCTTCATGATCCAATATTGGTACAATAAGGTGACTTAATTGGTCACATTATCCATAAACTGTGTGTTGTGTTTCCTTCTTCCTACCTCAGGGATTTATTTAGTAGGTAACTGGAAGAGGACCCGATAAACCATCAAATACTCGCCTACTTTTTTCTTTTCCTTTCTTTTCGCTAATTGAAAAACCATTGGTACCATATGTACATGATACCTTTCGCTAATTGAATAACCATTGGTACTATATGTACTTGATACCATAGGCGAACACGATCCTGATAATAATTCCACTTATTGTATATTTGTATGTCATTACCTGTTGTATATTTGTCATTGTCTCCCTTTTCTTTTTCTTTTTGTGGATTGGAACTTTATTTTATCTAAGGTAACTAATAAAAGTTAAATTTTAACCTTAGCCAACTATTTCAACGATAATAATTTGAATTGATCTAAGAGTGCCCCAAATAGACATATTTGTCTTTTTCAGTTTTTGCCCTTTTGCAAATTCTGTCCTTTTGTTCCCTCTAATAAAATCAGAGGACGCTATTACAAAATGCATAAAAGTTGGACGCTAGGGGCCCCATTTAACATCGAAACATCCCCTTTAGCATTCGGTAAAGGGGTTATGTCCTCCTTTCAGTATTTAAAAAATAGCAGTATACTAAGATTATCGCTGTTTGACACTGTATCGCTTACACCATCTATAGATGGTGAGAGTGATGCGGTTCCTATTGCTGGCAATAGGGACCCAGCAACAGCCTTTCCAGCTTCAGGAAAGCCTTAAAGGCATTTCCAAGTCCCCAACGGGTGAAAGTGTCTTCCGCATATGCAGTCTGATCATTGCACATTTGCATGACACAGCAGACTGTTGCTGGCTGAGGAGGGGGACATTGCTGACCTCACCGGAGGGGTAATTATGTAAAATACCATTGGCATATTCATTAGTATAACTGTGTTGCTAAACAAAATATGCCACTGGTAAAAAAATTATTTGTTAAATGGGGCCCTAATTCCTATGATTGACACTGACCTTGGGGATACTGCCGCATTGTAAAAAGTGGACAAAGCATGAGATTTGCCTTGCCGACTATATTTTCTCAGCAGCACAGAGTCAGCTGTTATCATCACCTCCATAATTAGGAAAGAGATTGCAATGTCAGCCCTGCAAGAATGATTGACATAGTAACTGCTACTGTGATCCCACAGTGATGGAGCTGACATCAGCTCAGAGGCAGCTGCTGGAAAAGTTTGACAGCATCTCTTCTTTAGTCCCATCAATATTAGGGATGAATGGTGGCTGTGCTTCATCCTCAAGCCAGTATACTGATCCCACAGGGGCCTTAGGGCCTGATTCAGACCCAGTTGCTATCTGCGCACGCTTGCTAGATGCATATGCAAATTTTTCAAAGTGATGCCACTGGAAGCAATCGCTCGCCATGGCATAAGCACGTCCACCTTATCTGAGTGAGCGATCACTTTGTGTAAGCAGACGTCCATTAGAGTACGGTGAGCCGCCCAGTAGCTCACGTCATCTCCAGGAAGTGTTGCAAAACATTGATACGAAGACTACCGGAAGCGATTGCAGTGCTTGTTGAGTTCTCATCAGAACTTTTGATGTACCCTTTAATTGCTTATGCTGCAATTGCAAACAGTGTAAAAGCGTACCTTTATTTTAAATGTTTTTTGGACTTTGAATTTACAGCTGCAGTTAGTAAATTAGACTTCCACCAAGTTTGCTTGTGTAAATATATTTTCCAGCTCTCAAAAAAAAATATATATATATATAATATTTCTGTGTGGAATAATTTGTTTAATATAATTGGATATATATTTATCTATATATAATTATATATATATATATATATATATATATAAAACCAAGATTTGTAAATCATATATATATATATATATATATATATATCTCATTACCCCTATATATATCTACACATATATTTAAAAAAAAAAATATATATATATATATATATATATATATATATATAGTTTCTATGTCTCTGGAGCTGTTATGCTCGTACGAGCCTACGACCCCAGCATTATTGATACAAAAATGTGAGGGTGGACCTTTTGTTTCTATATATATATCTCTATATATATTTATGTACCCAATAAAAATTACATACATACGACAACATTGAACGTGATCGTTCTACTTTTTTAAGATTTTACTTATAGAATATTTTACCTTATAATAAATACACTACACATTTTTTGGAACAAAAAAAACCTATTTTATTTATGCATTCAATCAATTGTTAGATAGCATTTTGTATGTGGTGAATGGAGCTCAAAATCATTTCCAATGCAAAGCCAATTGTGCAACTCCCTCCTCTGTACCTCCCGAAGTGGCTCCTCTTGTTCCACTGAAATGTAAAGGAAAAGAAAAATTATTAAGTTTTTGTTATTAAATCATAACAAATTGACATAAAACCCACCCACCATAGCTATGAATAATTTGTGTGCATCCCTTCGACAGATAGTACTGCACAGTGTTAAACATTGGCTATTGAGATTAATGCTGCGTTCACATTCTTTTCTGGGTCCTAAATTTTATATACATTGCATAATGGCATCTGTGACATATGTACCTTCATCTCCTAGGGCCGGCACTTCTTAGGCAGAAGCAGCCCAATTTGTACTTCCTGAGGAGTGGGAGTGGGAGGGGGAGGCAGGTTCTGGGATGGGTGAGAAGGAGTGGGTGGGGGAGGCAGGTTCTGGGATGGGTGAGGAGGAGTGGGTGGGGGAGGAGGAATGGGTGGGGGAGGCAGGTTATGGGATGGGTGAGGAGGAGGAGTGGGTGGGGGAGGCAGGTTCTGGGATGGGTGAGGAGTAGGAGGAGGAGTGGGTGGGGGAGGAGGAATGGGTGGGGGAGGCAGGTTCTTGGATGGAGGAGGAGGAGGAGTGGGTGGGGGAGGCAGATTCTGGGATGGGTGAGGAGGAGGAGGAGTGGGTGGGGGAGGCAGGTTCTGGGATGGGTGAGGAGGAGGAGTGGGTGGGGGGAGGGGTACTCAGGGGTGGGTGGGTAACCTGCCTGCCAAGGCCTTGGTCTTTGACATAATCCTAAGAGTTGTTTTAAAAAAAAAAAAATCAGTATACATGTATGAATGTGGTTGACTTATCAAAGTACAACAGTGTATTTTTTAAAAGTTAATCCTATCAAAAACCAGACTCAGGGTTTGCAGAATTACACATGTTTATTAAACCATCATATCCAGATATCCCTGGTTTAGCAGTGCAAATGAATGAGGCATTTTTTTTACAAAATCCATAATTAATTAACCAGAGGATAACATACAGACACCTGTGTCACCCATGTTACAATAATCCAGAGACACTGCGTAAATTGTAGCCTGACACTCAAATTGTCAGACATCTGCTAGATTTAAACAGATATGTCTGAACCCATGTTGAGTTAGAAATAATCCTACACACACACACAAACTCACACACACCAACAACACTACAACAGTTGTGCTAATTTTAACAACACATTAATGAAATTAGAACTTTAAACTTGACAGCCATTTCAATTAAAAAACAAATTGGATGCAGACCTTAAATTGAAACAAACAGTCCATTCAAATCAGTAAATATAACCAAAATACACACACACACACACACACAGAAAGGCATACACAACACAAAGCATACACCATGTAATGCTTAAATGCATTACTTACTTTGGCGATTCTCCGCCCACAATTGTTCAAGGAGGATCGGTGTCCGCCTCCGGAGATCGGACCACCTCCTCTCCAATTGCACCACTGTGCATCTAAAGCCCATGTGGTGGAGCCTCCTCCTAACCTCTGCATACGCCTGCATTTTCAGGCGATTGGGCACATACGGGCCCACGAGCCCCAGGCGCCAGTCCGTTACATTAGTCAGGACGCGGAGTTCACGCCTACTAAAACAGGAGGATCTCATGATGGCAATGACACATATTACAGTAAACACAGGTCATTTGTTGTTTTTATACATCTATAACAACACAACACCTTACAAACATCATGTGACTCACCTCATTCCACAGCTAGGATATGCCTGTGTGGCCAGTAGGGCGCTCCCAACAATACGCATCTCCTTGTGGAAGTGTTTGGATTTGTGAGGGGCGCTTTTAAAGGGTGTGTTGGTCGCTTGTGCATTGCGTTGTGCACTGCGTGGGAGTGGTGCACAGTAGCAGGCATGTACGCATTTTGCTATAATTAGCAATGCCAGATATTTTTACAATTTGCAGTCATGGATTCGGAGGAGGCCAATGTAGAGGACTGCCTGATTGATATACATGATTTTCTGGATGAATTTGGTTTGGGAATAGCATCAGAAATTGAAGTATTGGACACACTTCCAGATGTGGCTGAGAAAAGTGTGCCTGAGGCCACACCTGATGAACCTCCTCCAGCAAATACAAACACATCACCACCAAATGTGGCTGGTCCATCAGATGGAATGATACAAGATCAAGATAAACGTTGTCTGTTAACAGATACCCTCATCCAGGTGGCAATAACCAAATTAAATCTGGGTGAAATTTATAAAGATCATCAATCAGAAGCACTCCACTAATTTGGCAACATCTTTTCTGTGGAAAAAGTAAGTTTATAATAAAATGAACTTTATTTTATATCCTGGCGAAAAAATGTTTTTATTTACTCTTGGTTATCAAACCAACAATTTAAAAATGTAAAAAATGTTAGTCAAATGGTCAATATATCTATATAACTCAGAACAAGATTATGTTTTTCAAAATTTAATGATGCAACATTTTTCCAAAGGTGGGGTGACCTTTGCAGCCGACTAAAAAAAAGCTGAATTTACGGAGAAAACACTTTAATGGGCCAGGAAGTCCCCTCCCTGACACCTTGGCTTTGACTGAAAGGCAACATCTACTTTTGGGGACCTTAGATTGGAGGTTAGTCAACCATCAGGACCCTCCACAAGTAGACCAACATGCTGAGTATGGTAACAATTTGCATACAGCTGTCTCTCTATCTGTAATTTTTTGTTTTTGTTTAGAAAAATAATAGAAATTTCTTCCATTTTATACGAAGTGACATGGCTGAAAGCCTTCAGATGGATGGGGTGACGGCACAAGCTCCATCAATTGTGCCTACCCCATCGTCCACGGCCACCTTTACCCAAGTACTAGAAGGGCTTAGGGTGGCAGTGTTAAGGCATGCAGCAGCTATGGAGGCTGTCCAGGCCAGCATGTTGGAGCAAACCTCCCATCTAAGGTCCATAAGCCAAGATGTCAGGGAGATGAAAGAACATCTGACTGGCCCAATAGAAGGTGAGGGGGACCAGTGCCCTGCTGTGGCTGGTCTGAGCTCCCAGCAGGGTCCACTACATTCCCTCCAGATCCATAAATTTAGCTTTCCGGAGTTGGCTGCAAAGAAAAAAAATCTGATTGATGATCTTTAATTTATTTCACCCAGAACTTTCCTTATGTATATCCAAAATTGTAATCTGGTTAGTGCCCCTGGAAGGCCCACCAGGTTTATATTGATATTGTATCATTCCATGTGATGGGCCTGCCACATTTTGAGGTGATGTGTTTGTAGGAGGTGGAGGCACAGGCTCATTTTTCTCACCCACATCTGCAAGTGTGTCCACATCTTCATTTTCTGATGGTAATCCTAATCCAAATTTGTCCAGAAAATAATTTCTTTTTAAATAATTTATTTGTTTGATTTTGTTTTTGAAAATTTGAAGATGTTACTAAATGTTAATGTAATGTTATTAAATCCAAAATTGAAAAATAAAAAAAAAATATTTAATTTACAATGAAAATGTGTTTTGTTACTTCTTCCAACATTAATTTTTCAACAAAAAATATGGCCCAACAAATCCAGCCCTGGCCTGCAACAGTATTGCTAAAAATGCAGTTCCACAACCAAAAAATACTATCACTTTAGAAAAAAAAAAACACATATATTTGTGAACTTTAAAAATATATGGACTATTGTTTGTTAAATCAAAGTTTTTGGGCATTTGTATTATCACAATATCTAAATTACAAACAAAAAGAGAAAAAAAAAGCTAATTTACACATCCACTTTGCTATTATACAATACAATGAGTAGCACCTGCAACTCTATTTATTGACTGCATACATCGCCACAAGCAGAAACCATCGGCTGCATACGCAGTGTTTGTGGTAGACCCTGGGCTACTGCTAGCACTGCGAGCATTTCAGGTTTAAAAAACTGCAGGTGACATGTACAATGACGCTGACAGTTAATTATGAACGCCTCTGAAACAGCTTTGAAACACTCAGGCACGCCTACGTTCGCACCTCCACTCCCCCGTTTTTACTGGCCTGCCCCTGTTACCACCCACAAATATCCTCTCCTGTCACTCATTATACTTGGCTGTCTTTGCAGGGCGAGCGAGCGCTTCCCGATCGCCATGAGTAGTTCACGCACTGCGATGCATGCGCAGATTAGCAAACATCGGCAGCAGCGAGAGGACAGCTGATAGCGACCATGTCTGAATCAGGCCCTTAGTCTATATTTTGTTTTTTCTTTTAATTACGGAATACCTTTGACTCGCATATTTTCAGTTCCCCCTCCTGTTATTAGTCCATTGAGTTCATCACTTGGAGGGATATTTGAGATTGCCATCATACAGAGTACATTTTACAATTAACTAGAATATGACAGTTATGGTTTCACTAGATTTTTCACAGGGAATCCTCTAGGTTAATCTAATTGAATATGTATCATTAATTGGGAGTGTGATCAAGTGTTTTATGCTATATATCACCTCTACATCAAAAGCTACTGCTAAGGTGCTGATTGGCAGATCATATTAGTATGGATACTACAAATATAATGCTATTTCAATTGGCACTCCTTGCTAATTAGAATTTATGCAATTTGACATCAAGACCATTCAATTGGAATTATACCCCACCTGATATCTGCATTATTATTGTATCTTTTATCCTTTTTTAATATCTTTATTTGTTATATGTACTGTTTTGAATAAATGTTTTAGCCCTATTTACTGGGTAATCTATTCTATTGCAGTACTAAGCCCTTTTTTTGAATGGTCTTGATGTCAAATTGCATGCATTCTAATTAACAAGGAGCGCCAATTGAAATAGCATTATATTTGTAGTATCTTTGTATGTTTTGAAGGTGGTGTTCCTTCAATTTGTGTTATTTAGGGCAGCATCAATGCTAATAATGTGCTCATTTTGGATTTTACTCACAAAATTTAATTAGATCATATTAGTATAAAATTATCAATCATTAGGTTACACCCATTTCAGTCTATGTATATGAAGATTTTGGTCCTGATTCAGAGGTGCACATAATGTCGATGGTGAATACTAGTGGCAAATGTTGTTAGACTGCGCGTGCGTATGAGTCATACCGGGAACCACAGAACAAATTTGGACACAGAGAGGCAATTTCTGTGGGTATTTATGAGTGACAACAGGGGTGTGTGGCTAGAGCAACTGCATCTTTTGCCGCAGTTGCACTGGTTCCGACCGCCATGTTCAAACAGAGATTCTGTACCTCTATAGGGCTTATGCAATGTTTGTTAGTGCAGCCAATGGTGTGTCTTAATGAGCTCTGGCCCTGATTCAGAGCCAGACGCTTTTTGGAGCGGCCTCCTGGCCACTCGCATAGCTGTGGGTGACCACCCACAGCTATTGCGAGCGGCCAGGATGATGGTCAAGACCATGGCGACCATCGGGCTTGTGACGAGACCCTTGTACTGCAAGCCCCAGAGAGCTTCTGGCTCTAATAGAGCCGGAAGCTCTCCCACTGACATCACTGGTGATGTCAGTGGGGCCACCCACAAATGGCAGGCGTTTGCATGGGAACGCCTCCGTTTGTGAAGCCACCCCCACGCCATGCCTCCAAAACGGTGCGAGCTGTCGATCAAAATCGACAGCCATCCCCTTTTGGTGCGAGACCCGGAGCGACAGAGCGCCCGTTGCTAGCCAGGTCTCGCACATGCGCACGTTGGAGCTGGCTCCGGCATGCACAGTGGCCTAACATCGACCCGCTCGCGAGCACTTAGCACTTGCGAGCGGGTCTGAATCAGGTCCACAGTACTGTAGTTGGTGTGCATCTGTACGAATCTCATCGACTGCGACATTAGCATAAAGACTCAGTCACACTTCAGCAAAAGACGCAGCCTCGGCTGCAAATGTGTGCACCTCTGAATCAGGCCCTTTATCTTGTGATTATTAATAAATTATTACATTTTATTTTCCTGATATATAATTACATATTATTTTTCCTGATACATATTGCATTTGTTAAATTTACCTATTGGACTCTTCTTGAGTTGACACTATTCAGCTATTGAGTTGAGATGACGCTATTCAGCGCAAATCTCGTCATCGGGCCCCCCGCTGCAGGGGTTTCTTGTAGTAGTTGGGGGGGGTCAGGCGGCAGCTGGGAGGCTTGCCTGCCTTTCCGGGGCGCTGGGAGTTGCACCCGATATTCGGGAGGCTCCTAACCAAATCGGGAGGGTAGGCAAGCCTGCTTTGGGCCTGATGAAGAGTTGAAAGCAAGTTAGTTGCTCCCACACTGAGTGCACAGAGCTAAATGCTTATATTTGCCTATGCAGAGTTCTATGCATCTCTTCAACTGGACTGCCACCATATCTACACTTGGATTCATATCAATCCTTATTATTAATGAATACCTGTACCAGCTCTATCCTTGGTACAGATAAGTCAGAAAACAGGCATAATTACTGGTATATAAACAAACAGAATCAGTATGACATACCGCCAGACCTAAGCCCGGCGGAAGAAATACTGACGCCGGAAGTCCGTCAGATGAAGTTCCCGATGACACCTGGTAAGTATCCTATCCCTCCCCTCTCCCCTCTCCCCCCTAACCCTCCCTTAGGGGTGTCTAACCCTAACCTCCCTCACTAGTGCCTATCCCTAACCTCCCCCCAGGGGTCAAACAAAAATAGTGATTCCCCCTCGCGCTGTAGCGAAGCTGCTACTATTTCAAATAGGTGTTATCAGTACCTATTATAGTCACAATACAATACAAGCAAATAGAAATAAGCGCTTCAATTTTGGATTAATATATATACTTATGATTGGTATTGTCCGTAATTCTTCTTAATTCTTATCTCTTTTTCTGATGTTCTCAAATAGATTTTTTTCTCCATATATAAAAAGAGAAAATAATAGAGAACAGGAAAAGCTAATAGTGTAGTATTTCTGTGATCTTAAAAGTCCATATATAAAGTCACAAACATGATCCCTTCCACATATATAGAATGCGGTTTAGTGTTGATCTATTGATAGCAGGTCACCCACAAGTGCAAATTCAGCATAGGACGCTCACAATAAAGCTTACATCCACTGGTGTCTACTATACATATAAAGGTTTCTTTATACTTCTTTCCTTTGTGTACCCGTTTATGGTAATCAATAGCGTTATCACACCACGTATAAATCCAAACACCCCCAGGGGTGCCAAAACCTAACTCCCCATCCCCGATCACTCAACCTAACCCTCCCTGGGGGGGTTCCTAACACTAACCTCCCCTGCAGGGGTGCCTGACCCTAACCTTCCCTTCCCCTAGCCTACTCCTAACCCTCCCGGGGGTGGTACCTAACCCTAAGTCCCCCAGGGAGTCCCTAACTCTAACAGGTCCCCCATGACTAACAGGTCCCGATGCCCGGCTTACCTAGGTTTGGAATTCCGGGCGTTGGGATTTTGGCATGGGGCTGATGATGGGCATCGGTGTTTAGACGCCTATCATTAGTCCCATGCTGGGATTTCACAGTCGGGAAGCTGAGGGTCTGCATTTCGACCGCCATCTTCCTGACTACATACCAAACAAACAGATTATTGTGGCAGTAAAAACAAAATATCTTAAATCAGTAATAGGTGTGACTAATCAGTCAAAATAAGTATACAATGATAGTGTCCAAACCAAATAAATGTGTCCAAAAATAATATCTAGTGTAATCCACAGGTAATGGATGGTGGCAACCTTCTCAGATCCACACCATAATCCAAATATATGAAATGAAATAACAAACAAGGGCACAAAAACATCATGATCCACCTCTGTGTGAGAAAGCAATATAATGAACCTGTACCAATATGGAATAAGAATCACATGTACAATATTGTAAAAATAGTCAGGCTTATCTGAACTGTAGAGAAAGACAGTGGCCACCAAGTACTCATTGCGTTTCATCCTGACCCTAATGCCTTGGCGTTATTTAGGCTTCCTCCTGAATTAAGATAGCCCCAATGGAGAATGTAAGCGTCAAGGATGAGAGTCCTTTAGTACCACTAACAGGTCTTGTTTTGTGGATTTCTTTAATCATGCACAGGAGGGTTGTTGAGAAATCAACAGTGGTCAGGTACTGAGGGACTGGTCAAATGTGGGAGACGTGGCCACACTCCCTCCAAGAGAATGAAAATAATTTGGTCCTCTCAACAGCTGGCCTGGGTCCCCATAACAGACCTGGACCAAGAAAATCAGAACCCTCTCACCCCTCCCCCTTTCTATGCACTCCTGTGCACAAGTGAATTAATCTATTCTACTGGGTCAGTATTTATCCTACCTGTTTCCACAGACAGAAATCCTCAAAACATGACTTGTTGGTTAAACTTGAGGTTTGAGGTTGAGAACCACTTCCTCATAGCATCAAGACACTAACCAATTCAACTAACCATCTATTAAAAAGTGGCAAAACGGCTCATGCATGTGCAACAGAACTGGGTGCCGTGAATTGGGCTTTCATTTCCTCTTGTAAAATAAAAAAATCTGGATGTTTCATCAGTGGCCTATCATATAAGTTTTTGTTTTTTGCTTAATAAATAGAGCCCTAAATAAGTTATCTTGTGACATTGCCTCTGAGGAAACGGCCAGTTGATACAAGGCTGAGAAACGCATTAGAACTCTAACTAAGACCGACTCCGCTTTGCTGAGATACCGGTAATTATCTGAGAACCACGTGGTCCCATTTTCATGTAACACACTAACACGGCTCGACCAGCACTCTTACAGAACTTCAACAAACAGCTGTGAGTGCACCCATTCCGGACACAACAGATGCACAGCCGGACCGAGCCGTCTTAACCCACACTCACAATCCCTGCCATAGCAACTATTTAGTCACATTATCCAGTGAGTAAGAACCTGAATAATTTGTGCTATTAAGCCTAAAGATCACAACTGGATGTCAATTGATAAGACAAACTATTCAAACTAAATACGGCACTTTTTTGGACTGTGTACACCAACAGGATCAACAAATATTCTTGTGTTTTTTATTCATTCATTTATTCCTCATTTACTAGCTGATTATTGCACCTGGGATATATGTTACAACTATTTTTTTATTGTTTGTCTCTGTCACATGTCAAGAACTTTTATGTTTAATTATAGAGTATATAGTGCAACATCAGACCTATTTTGGTCATTCATTTATACCTATTTCATTAAAGATCTCAAATTATATTCATATAACTGCATCTTTAGTTTGATATTCATTTGGTTTTCATTAGCGGTCCTTATTTTCCTTTTTTTGGCTAAACATCCAGGGTTAGCCTATCCTTTAGGTGAGCAGCTTTTGAAACTCATTTTTTTCTGGAGTGCCCCATTGTATATACGGTATATATATTCTTTTATTTTACAAGTTATCTTGCAGCCTTATATTTGCTGGCGGGGTGTGGAGCTGTGCCCTTTTCTATGTACAGTTCATAGACTCCCAAAATCTGGGTAGTTCTCTCAGACTTCTAGGAGAGTAGACAACCTCCCAGATCCAAGTTTCTCTCCCAGTAAAGTTGGTAGTTAGAGGCCTAGATGATATAAAAAAACACAAGATATAGAGAACCGCTGCTCACACAGGTGGCTGCAGTGGGAAAATATCAAAGGTGGGTCACCAGTCCATGAATAAAATACAAATGATATCCTCCCTTTTCTGAGGTATATTATACAGAGGAATAGTGGAGGCAGAAAATGTCACCAAGTATGGTGCAGTCTTTCCCAACACTTTCTCTGATTATATTTAATAGATTCTGTGAGTGATCTCCTTTCAGCTGATGCAAAGGAACAGACCTGTTGTCATGTATATGTCTGTGCACAATGGTAATCTTGGGAAGGGCAGAAGCATGTGTCCTGCATGCAGGTTTTCGGATTCATTTTGGAAATTATAGAGGTTTATACAGTATATATACCTGTGGGCAATTCCATGGTCTCAGACTATCAGAGCACACATTTGAACTATGATCTTAATAATCTAGTCTTACATTTTCAGGGACAAAACTGAAAGTGGTATGAGTTGGTACACCAAAAGTTGTAGTATAGGATGAAACATAATGCATTAGTACCAAATTTATATACTGTAGTTTATGTTCACGACCATTAAAATTTTGGTGGCTGACTAACACACAAAAGACATCAACATTTATAGTGACACAATTTATTCAAAAGTCTGTGAACTAAGCATTCAATTGAAACAATTTTAATTCTATGATACACATGTTAGAGGTCATGTCAATATGTGTTTTTATAAAAAATTGTTTTAATTTGTTTACTTATTTGACAAAAAAGTATGGTCGCGGACTAACAAGGAAAGTGGTCGCAGACTAACAAACAAAAATAAATTTAAATAGTATATTGAAACAGCATTTTAATATTGTAATGGATACCATGGAGGATTAAAAAGGAAATACAATTATCTGCTGACACAGCGATTACAACCTTGAGTGAGCTAATATCTCAGAAAGGAAAAAATCATGTACACTTGAGTAGATCTAGCATTACAAGCAAATTTCTGCATGAGAATATGCAAATAATGTTGAAATATGGATTGCTCTACTGTACTGCCTCCATGAATGCTCCATAACACTGTCATTCTCCTATACCTATACACAATATACAAAATGGCATGAAACCAGGTTTTTGCTAGAAGAGCCGGAGCTGCATGCAGGCAAGTTTATGGCTGGAATCTATGGGTACATTAGCAAACACTGACGGCAAACTGTAGCAGCCAATACTGGTGGGCAAGCCACCTGAACCAAGACAACCTCACCGAGTAAGGACGGCCAGCCATAGAGAGACCAGATAAGTAACATGGCACATGGGAACCTTGGCATCGCTTTAACCCCTGCCACTGAATCTGTGTAAGTGCTACTTGTGCTATTTGCCAGGATCCCATACAAAAAAAAACACTGCCTGACCTATCTATACCAAAGTCAGGAAAAGACCCAGGGAATGAGGAGGAGCTGCATTATAAACCATCTCAGGCATTTTATCTAGCTTGTCACTACGTAAAAAAAGTTGGAAGAGGAGTGAGTTACTGCACAGACTTCTGTTCTCCAGGGAGGCTTCATGCCCTCTCCCAAGATCGTTGCCATGATCACTACTGTGCATGTGCTGGGGTCATCTTGTCTGTGCATGGTGGGAAATAGAAGTTCTCTTACTTGGCTCCTATGAGAGACCAGGTTAATACCTGCATGCATATAAACTAGCTGTCCAAGCATTCCTGCACCGCTACCCATTTACATGATGCGCTCACCGGCTGGTGAGCTGTATATAACCTTGCTCCGCTCCATTGCCAGTGTGTATGTAACAGTTAGTATAGCTGTACCTACTATACCTCAATAAACCAACACCACTACTTAAGTAAATGGACGTTCATAGTTTGAGTCATCTGCTGGTGTGTTCCTACACAACTCTGTAGTATCAACACTTGCACACACATTTCCAATCCTTAAATATTCAAAAACAGTGAAATCTTACTACAGGTTATGCTGCATTCATAAAACCTAGAAAACAATAAAGTTGTGTAATAATACTTATGTTAGTCCGCGACCATGTGGTAGTCCGTCACCATCAATTTTACTGAATGTGCTAACTTTTGAGTTGTTTCAAATATAACAGATTATTGACCAATCTAAGTAGTCAGAGTTCCAAGTTCCTAATCATAATAACTTTTATAATAATTAAAAACCAATATTAACATGGTTGTGGACTAGCCTTTGGCATGGGTAGTTATAAAAGAAAGTATACACTACTATTTCAACGCCAAAAGTCTTAAAACAACATCCTAGCCTTCTTTACATTTGCAGCCACCTTTGAAATTGCAAAGCATCATGGGTATGTATCTTGTGAGGGAAATATGAATGTTTGAATATTCATGACGTTTATTACATTGAAACAGTCCAAGCAAATGACATTATTAAAATGCTTATGACATTCATGAAATAAATGTGAGAAAAAGGAGATCAGTTTAGGAAACTAGAATAAATTGCCTTTCCAAAAATATATAACACTTCTATATTCAATAAATGTTTTCACGTTGTAACTTTGTCCACCTTAATGCAGAATTGCCCTTATGTAAGTCACAACATATTGCAATGAATGTAATATTAATATATCACAATAAATAATAAATCAAACACACCTGCACCCTAAGCAAAAGTTCAATATTGCTTTTCATTAACTAGGCTCTCTTTAATGTTGGAGCTTGTACCTGGTAAACATCATACAGATGCAAGTTCAGAATGGTATCTGTTATGTATAATTTTGTTGATAACTTCTTGTTAATATTCATTGTATGCTGTTTAAAAATTCTTAAACATTGAACATACAGCAGAAAGTAGCTTTGGCAGTTCTGGCCAGACTCTTTTGTTAAAGCTTCAGTAGTTATAACAATCAAGGTTGTCTCTTTCTGGCAGGAGGAAATATAATGAGCAGATTCGGATTCAGAATGTATATTCATGAGGTACACAATGTGATCTGATGAATATACTTTGCATGAGTAAAACAACAAGAGCTCAGATGGCCTTCAATATTTGATATATATTTATATAGTTCATATAGTTAATTAGTTGTATTTAAATCCGTAGAACAGAAGCTAATTTTTGTGGCTTATTTAGCCTTGAATGTTGTGGGGTTTAATTTTCATGTTCTTTTCTCAACATAAACAGTCAGTACAGTGCTGGACATTCATAATGTCGGCACCAGAATGTGGATAATGTCGGCACTAGAATGTGGGCTGTTATGATTTCGACAAGGGAGCTGATTTAGATGCACGGGCGTTATCGGCTGCACGTGGCTAATTTTTTATATTTGCACATGTGCAGGAGCCGCACTGTGCATGTGCAGATCTTGTCCCTCGTCTTCGGATGCTGCAGACATCGGGGAAATTATAGACTACAGCCTTTTGGGGGCGGGGAGGCAGACCGTTTCACAAACGGGGCCGCATTGGCCAATTTTTTGAGGCATACTGAAGCCTGTGTTTGTGTTGTTGGATGCAGAGTCACATTCCCTTGCAGCTGGATATTCTGAGTAACCCAAAGGCATTAGCATATGCACACAGATCCGCTGCAACCAAAGATGCAGCACTAATCTACACATCATCCACCTCTGAATCAGCCCTATGGTTAAATTGATGACATCTAACACATTGAGATCTGGAAAATGTCAACATGGACAAAATGTTGACATTACTGTTTGTAGTTGACATAATGTGCTATTGACATAACCACCAACATATCCTATGTATCTCTCTGGGGCTAACTACATAATGTCAACATGTACAGAACTGTATGTCGACAGAGTGCATGTCCACGTGTTGATCATGTCAACATGCATAATGTCATTGACATTTTCACTACGTCTCAATGTTGATATTTTGTCCATGTTGACATTTTTCCAGAAGTTGGCATGTAAGATGTTGACCATTTTCACCATAACATAACATCTGACATTCTTGTGTCGACATTATGAATGTCGACATAGTGAATGGCGACTAAGTAAATGCATACTGGCCCAGAGTGTTCTACCAGCAGAACATATGTATTAGTAATTAAACATATTCCAAAAAATCTACAGTAATTATTTTGAAGTGACACTGTTACAGATGACAGTTTTTTTTTTATATTTGAATAGTACCATTTTTTTGCTATATACTGTGTGTGTGTATATGTATATGTGTGTGGGTGTGTATGTATGTGAGTGGGTGTATATGTGCATATATATATATATATATATATATATGTGTGTATATATATATATATGTGTGTGTGTGTGTGTGTGTGTGTGTGTGTGTGTGTGTGTGTGTGTGTGTGTGTGTGTGTATATAATTTTTTTTTTTATTCATATTTGACCAGTACCAGTTCTTGTTATTGGTTAAAAACAATCTACTGTAACAAAATTTATACTACGTCTGTAATGTTGCATTTCAAACACACTTTTATTCTAACTTGTTTTAAAATAATTTAAATCTGAGCCCAATATTTGAAGCTAATTTTTGTATAGTTATTTGCAGGTCACATGTAGCCACCATCTTTCAGTCTTATCTCCTTCTCTTTGTTACCCAAGGGAACTTCAAGAAGGAATGGCTTATTGTGGCAGTAGCAAGGCGTGTGTCTTGTTACAATAATAAGAAAAGGGAACAGGGCCGGGTTAAGACTTGTGGGGGCCCCCTCCAATAAAATTGACACCCCGCCATCACTATGCCCCTTACCTTTCCTTACAGTGCCCCCCTATATGCCACTTGGTGCTCCCCAATATAACCCACAGTGCTGCCCCTATATGCCACATAGTGCCCCCCACAACATGGCCTCCAGTGCCCCTGAGTACTCAACTCCCATGGCCAACTACTCTTGAACCCTTCTGGCCCTTCTCTGTTCTGCATGCACTGTGCATGCAGAACACAGAGCCACACCAGCCGCTGTCTAGGAACATGTGCCGCTGGGCACCTGTACTCTGCAATTGCAGGGTCACACTGCCCATGTGTGGGGGGCAACTAGGATAAATACCCATGGTTGCCATATAGAAGGGGGCCACCACATAGGGTTGGTGTCACCCTGCAAATGCAGAGAACAGGTGCCTAGTCCTGAGTTTTTTCCTGATTGACTCTCAGAACGTGTTTATTTTCTGGAGGAATTTGCATATTGACTTTGTATATTTCCAATTTATTGAGGTATGTAACTAGATATCCAGTGCATCTTGATGTTCTTTTGCAGACAACACCCATCCGAAAATATAGTACTATACTTGGATAAGCACTAGTTTTTAAAATAAAAATTAAATTGTGAAAGGAATGCAGTATACTTTTTCAGCAGAAACTAGATTTGTTTCTTAATTATATTGTAGATTAATCACAAGGATCACAGTAAATCATTGTACGCAAGAACGACTTCTTGTTCTCAGTAGAATTGTTGTAATCCTGTGGTTATAATTTAAAATTGCATTTATGAAAACCAGGGAATTCCATCAAGTTTGAAATCAGTGTAGAATGTAAAACACGAGCATATGAATAAGCTAGCTATCAATCTTTCCATTCTGTGCACCGTGTCTGTAAAAGCCATATTGCAAAAAAGTAAAAAAATAATTGCAACTTGAAGTACAAGTGACTTCAAAATTATTTGTAAATATATTACTTTATCTATACATACAGTATGTGCAAATCAGATTTACTGGATTTATATACAGTATGATAAGGGTATGATAAAGACAACAGCAAATATAAATAAATAAATCAATTGTTTTTCTCATGCCCACCACTAGATGGCACTCACCAGCAACAATTCAATTGATCTGTTGATTGGGCACCCATATCCGCTGCTGCACACATTTCCGCTTGCAGCCTCCTGAGATAGTGAGCAGAAATATGCTTACCGATGGTTTGGGAGCCCTGATATAGACAGAGTTAGATGCTTTGCACGTCTAACTTTGCACGCTTTGGACACTCGATCAGAGCAAAAAATTAACTGCTCTGATGGGCACCCATTACGTTGGGTACCAAAAAAAACACATTGCTGTTTGCACCATGCCATTCTCCCGTTACAGACACAGGGGTGGTTGCAGAGTTGCAAACAAGTCTGATTTGCGGGAGCACTGCGCATAGTCCATAGCTTAGAGTGCGCATCTACTGGCAATGTAGAGTTGCATGCATCTCAGTCACATTTATGCTTGCAGCTAAATGGGAATAACTGAGTGGTATCACATAGGCTAAGTTCAGTGATGATGTGCTGATGGCATACAGAGAGAATTGTGGGCTATACTGAGTTGTGTGTATGCAGAGATCAATCTTCTCTCCAAAATCCCCCCTGCATCAACCTGCCTCCCTCTCTGCACATGACTATGCTTCCCACTTTACCTCCAAAATTGATTCTATTCGTTGCAACATCTCCTTTCTCCCTCCTCCCTCCCTCTCTCCACCTGACCTGCCAACCTTGTCTTCCTTCCCCCCATTGAAGGACCTGAAGCCTGCACACTTCTTCTTCCCCTCACTCTGCCTTCTTGATTCCTATTCTATCTCCCCTCTCCTTGTTATTTCCATGTTACGCCAGTTCACACACTGAACCAACTCCTCATCCTATCCCTTTACTTTGGATACATTTCCTTCATCCTTTAACCTTGCCTTAGTCTCCCCATTCTCAAGTATCTCCCCCTTGGCTCTGCCTCTTCCAATTACAGCACATACTTCTCCTAGTTGCCTACAATCATCCCATCTCCCCCCCCTCCCTTTCCATTCCCTCCTAGAATGATTCAATATAAGTTTTTGGTATCTGCATCTCACTCAAACTGCACTCACTAAATTCACAAAGGACCTTTTCACTGGGTCACTTCTCTACTCTTGTCCTCCTTGACCTTGGGTATCCATATAGTCCATGGGACACAAACCATGGACAGTGCTGCTCCTGGAAATTATCATGCAGAGGTGAGCAGGCTGAGGTCTACATATCTGGGGGTGTCCTATGTAACTAGGTGTCTACCTGTGCCTGTCCAGCAGTAGTGGAACTACAAGTCTCACCATGTCTCATCAGTTGGATGTGCTTGGACCACTGCAGCAGTATTTATAATTGCTACCTTTTGGCTCTTTAATCCCATTATTTATTGCTTTTACTCCTCTGTATCCCGGATTACTGTACTGTATACACCTTCTGATGGGATGTGGTCAATATCCCGACTGTGGGGATTCCGGCGGTCAGAATGGCCGGTGCCAGGATCCCGACACCTGTCATACTGTCGCGGGCATCCTGACTGCCAGAAACCCGAATATAAGTAGCAGGGTTAGCAGGAGGAATAGCATTAGGGTTAGGCACTAGGGGAGAGTTAGATTTAGGATGTGGGGAGTGGGAGGTTAGGTTTAGGCACTAGGGGGGAGGTTAGGTTCAGACACCAGGGAGGGAAGGTTAGGGCTAGGGTAGGGAGAGGGTTAAGGTTAGGATACTGACTGACAGGTACCCTGTCGGGAAGCCGGCATCGGGATTCTGACCACCAGGATCCCGAGTGCCGGCATCCGTACCCATCCCTCTTCTGACTACCATCTTTGTTCAATTGTCATAGTACTCCTATTAGGGATGCTTAGTAACTGTAAGTATAGGACACCAATTTTTAATTCTCTTTAGTGTCAAATGTATGTTTTTTTATTCTTTTTGTCATGGTATTTGAGATCTGTATTTGCTGTTTTTTATGTTTAATTGCATCAATTGTTAACTTAATGCCAATTTCAATTCAACATATCTTAACGCTCAAACTTTTAAAGTTATTACATTACATAAATTGCAACATAATGAGGTCTTATCAATTTTTGTAAGCAGGATTACTTGGTTTTCCTGTTTATTTTTCACTCATAGTTATACAGGTTGAGTCTCCCATATCCAAAATGCTTGGGACCAGGGATATTTTGGATATCGGAATATTCCGTATTTTGGAATATTTGCGTAATATAATGAATAAACCCCAAAATCTAAGCACAGTATGCTTTTATGTTCTATAAACACCTCATACACACAGCCTACAGGTAATTTAATACAATATTTTCTATAATTTTATGGCTCAAACAAAGTTAGTGTACATACATGAAATTCATCTATGTTTCATTTACACGTTATACACAAAGCCTGAAGTTAATTGTATACCTATTTTTAATAATTTGTGCTTTAAATGAGGTTTATGTACATTGAACCATCAAAAAGCAAAGGTTTCACTATCTCAGTAATGCTAAAACATTTTTGGAATATTTGGATATGGGAGACTCAGCCAGTATGGCCTAATTGTTATTTGCATCCCAGGGTTTATTTTTCTTTAATGACTATTACCCTATGATACTCATTTTATACACTTTTTATTTGTGGTCCAAATCAATGCATAGACTTTAATATAACAGTGATATGATCATTAGTATGGGACTCCCCACATTGATCCGACCTTTCTATATGCGCCACATGATATGTGGACCTGGTTTCTAGTGCTATATCTTAGATAGATAACAGCTCCACATAAAGTCTGTCAATAGGGGTATGCCCGAGATTCCCCACCCAGCTAGGCAAATCTACCTATATTTACACGTATATGACATACAAGACAGCAGGATTTCCAGCTCTTTACCAGTTTTTGCTCCTATAAATGAGTTCTCTATAACTTCAAGTAAGGGCAAGCAAGCGTAGGCTGTGAACAGTAAGGGGGTTAATTCAGTTAGGAGCAATTGCAATATCGTAAAAACACTGGCAATGGCAGCTGAACTTGCCCACCTCGTGGCCCTATCATACCCAGTACTTGTGTTTTTTTATATGCCTTATGGGACTGCAAACATAAATCTACAAGTCCGGCTGTACCCTTCGTGTGGCATATAGCTGCACTTACTCGCGGGCATGACTTAGTGCCACCTAATTGAATTGACCCTCAAGGTTGTTTTCATGTAGCTATGACACAATATATGTGGACGCATCCGCACATGCTATGATGATGATGGCTGTAAGCAGGACAATGAAGGCTAGTTGCCAAATTACCCTTCCATCTGATATTACTTCAATTATTAACTGGTACATTATGTGAAGTTGCTGCCATCTGTTTGTATTACTGCAGATAAGAAGATGTGCATTGTTTTGTTTTGTTTTTCAACAGGAGAAAGGAAGATGTTTATTTTTTATTCTAATTTAATTTGTGTTTGTATTTAATTATATTTTTTATTGAAAAAGCAACTTTCATATTTAATATTAGCACAATATTTTCGCTTGTGCATAACATATTTTATTCAATTATTATATTGTGCAGAAATGGAGTAATACAGCATTTACTACTGACACCGATAACACGCAGCTATTTCTATTTTATCACTATGTTATATACGTGCTTGTTACGCCTGTAATATGCCTGGTGCTAATGCGACTCTTTTAAAGTAAAAAATAAACTATCCCTAAATACCATTTTGCACCAACAAGACAGAGCTGGGTGTTTCTTGACCAGCCAACCCAACATAAACATGTAAATATGCTTTGCATTGGGTGCATATGTGTTCACCTCTGCAGGAGTCTCTATACTGACTAGATAATGACAGGAGAAAAATAGAAAATTCAATATGAAGTTCATAGAAGCTCAATGTTTAATATTCATTTGTGTACTGGTAGCACATACTGTAAGTTGTGTTTGTGAGGAAGAAACACTCTCATACTGTATGGTAATTTATGTCAGTTTGCATTCAGGCATGCTTGTTGCTTCAATTGCCAGAAGTTTTGATACATACAGTACTCCATTACTTACAATGATAAACACTCAAGCATCTAACAGTCACTTTTTGTGTCGTATGACAATGGATTTGCATATTATTTAAAAGTTTTAAAGCGCAAAACAATATTAGTGTCACAATCTTGTACTTGTTTCAACAAGAAATAAGATTTCAGTTTTCTATTTTCCCTGAGCATGCTCAGTATGTATTTCTTACACTGACAGTTTTTCTTGCAGATCCCTGAATGTGTTCATTCTGGGGCTCATATAAAGATGGGTGGAAACTGCATCTAAATTACAGATGCAAAATACACCTCATATAAGGCACTTTTTACCGTCCTTTCTGAGTAGGCCATACAGTATATGCAAGATGCATCCTGCTCAGCAAGAGTTACATATGTGCCTACTCCTAAAGAGAACATGAGCATATCTGATTGGCTTGCTATAGGAGTTGTGACTTCACATGTGCACCTACTCTCCTGGATGTAGTGGGAGGGCTCGAAAGTTTTTGGGTAGCCCCCAGCACTCTCTGACTAGTGCTCTGATCTCCTGCATCCCACCCACTTCATAGTAGAGTGGGCAGAATGGCGAGATAATTGCCTGGAATAGTGGCTCTGTATGGAGGGGGTGGGGCTAAATTTTGCAAAAATTCATCATTTAGCCCCGCCCACTTTACGTGATTTGCAGCAGTTTGCCATGACAAGGACAGGGCCTAATGACATAGGAGCCCGACCCGCCCCCCCGAAGTGGCCAGCTGCCTCTTTTAACAGTCGACAAGTATGCTTCACAGTGGTAGTGGTAAGTGCTTAAATGACAGTATAAGTTCATTTACAAAATAGTACATGGCCAAAGCATGTTAATAACTAATAAAGCGGCATTCACCTTGGCAAAGACAAAATTGTATATTTTTTTTATTAAGTTCACATCAATGAACTAATCAGTTGACTTCCCCTTTAAAATATTAAATGAAATTAAGCTTTATTAGTGATTACGGACAATTGCTAATATCACTGTATTGTAATCATGTGAATAGATTGCAGCAGCAACATGATTATAGTATTAGCATAAATGAGAGGAATTCAGATACATTCAGACAATCAGAAGCAGACAAAAGTCCTCATCGTCCCCCACCAGCTTCTATTTTGCACAGGAACTGCCTTAGCAGTACCTGTAACAAGCATATACTGCAGTGCCGAAGCCAGCGCTCCCCGGACCTGGTGCAGACCGCGTCCCCTCTGTATGACATCATGTGGAGGGGACGTGGGCTACACCCGGCACAGGGAGCGGGAGATTACAGCAATGCCCAAGGCATCCTCAGGATGCTCCTGGGTGCTGTAACGGCAGCGTTGTGACCATCTGGAGCATCCTAAGGATTCTGCCGAGATTCTGGAAGCAGTGTGCCGTTACAGGCACCCTGCTAGCCAGTTGCAGGAGCTGTGGGTGAACGGCAGAGCCGCCAACTGAGCGCTGCGCTCTGTGCGGCCGCACCGCTCACACACCCCTAGTTACAGAAGTGATATGCTGTAATATAGTCCATCCCGGATTCTGCCTCTCATCTCCAATTTTGTGACAATTACACAGGAATAACTATTACACAATTTGTTACACAAACTAACTATTTTAGGTCACTTGTCCTGGCATTACATGAGGGTTACCACTTTGTTTTTGTCCATAAGTCCACTTGTGGTCCAAATCATTGCATTATAATCTAAACAAACATTACACAGTAACATAAAGTTATTGTAAGCATTGCAAAATACTATAACTCATACTGTATACTGACATTTGTTCTATTTAACAAAAAAAATGTTATGACAGCAAATATCTGTTAGTCTAGTTTAAAGCCCATATGTGTTATTTGCATTGCCTGAATTATAGCTGGTTGCAGACCTGGGTATAGAATTTATACCTTATAATTTCACTTAGATGCTATTTTCCATCAAAATGCAATTGATGTGGTATACACATTTATAAATGCACAAACGCAATTTTTTTTAAAATAAAATTTTGTAATATAAAATTGAAATACAGTCCACATGTCCACTCAAGCTTTAAAAAAAATAGGATATAGAGGAGGGTCACCAAAATCATTAGTTTAGGGGAAAAGGGAACTAAGGGCCTGATACAGACACACACGCAAGCGGGTCGATGGCCGGGCAGTGCGCATGCGTGAGCCCCGGAGCGAGTGAGAAATCACTCGCTCTGGCGCTCGCATCCAAAATGGGTGGCTGTCGATGTTGATCGACAGCTCGCCCCGTTTTGGAGGCAGGCAGGGGGGGTGGCTGGCCAAACGGAGGCGTTCCTGAAGGAACGCCTGCAGCTTGGGGGCGGCGCCACATACATCACGAGTGATGTCAGTGGTGAGCTTCTGGCTCTATTAGAGCCGAAAGGTCACTGGGGCTTGCGGGAATGAGACCCTGCCACAAGGGTTTTGTCACAAGCCTGATGGTCGCAACCATCGCGACTATCACCTGGCCGCTCGCAAAAGCTGTGGGTGGTCACCCACAGCTATGCGAGCGGCCAGGAGGACGGTTTAAAAAAAAAAAAAAAGCGGCCGCCCTGATTCAGAGCGAGTGCTCGCTTTTTGCGAGCGGCTCTGAATCAGGCCCTAAATATATAATGGAATGTATTTGCTGTAGCAAATTGAGATAATATGATATCAACATCTTCCAATACTCATCAGGATGACTGAGATCGGTGCAAAGTCCCACAGGAGCCTAACGTGATGACATTCCGTGGGATGTTACAGGTATGAACATTGCTTGCACCCCATGGAGGTCTGTACAAAAGTAAGCTATGCTTTACCTACTGTATGGAAGTGTATTGATTCTATCCTCCTACCATTCAAGACATTCTGAAGCCCAAATAAAAACACAATTTCTGAAGTGCAGACAGAGCATATGAAAGTAATGTTGTCTCTTTAGAGCTAACTGATGAGCAGCTGTGAGCAGTTTGATAACACAAATATAGTTATTTACAAGTGATTAAAATAAATTATTTCCGAAAGAACTCAATTTATCATTAGCCTATCATACATTGACTGAAGGGTATGTGCGTTATATCTAATAATACTTAGTGTATTTTGGTAAACACATGATTAGAGCCCACATTATTATACCATTCAATACTGTGACATCTGCTTGTATATGTTTCTAATTGTCAGGCCATGCTTCTTCTCATATCCCAAATGGTTTAAAGCAGTTACATGAATACATTCTATAAAATCTTCATACTTTCTAGGTGAATAGTTAGATATGTGATTGCAAAAACAAACTCTGTGGGGAAAATATGCCGTATTAGAGCCCTATGCGTTGCTGATACAGTCAGTTACATGACAAAGGGCCTGTTTCAGAGATTTACACTAATGCAATTGCAACTCTTACGGATCGCAGTTGCTAAAATATGTTAATGCTTTCCAAAACATAGCCGAGCATAGGGACTGCTGCCTTCTCATATCCGTCCGATGATGCACAACAGCGTAAACATCGGTACCATCGACACACATCGGGCTGTCACGAAGCATGTAAGTCAAGTCTAACCAGCCGCAAACACTGCAGCTCTGCTGACACACAGAGATCTCTCATGCTGCGAAGGAGATCACAATGGTTAATTTATACACGTCCCTGAAATGGCGTATAAACGGTAAGACACGTCTGCGTTTTTTAACTCCCCCCATTTCCACCCCCAAACACTGACTATCTGTCACTCACTGTGTGGGTGGTTCCTGTGTAAGAGAGTAATCGCAACGCAATTGCTGCATGTGCACAATGCGGCATTCGCTCCTTCTGTGAAAGTATCAACATTGCTTCCATCTCTGAATTAGGCCCAAAGTCTGTTGTTGCGAGACATGGTGGAAAAGACAGTTAGCTGTCATGCAGATCTGAAAATCTAACTTTGGTATTGAAGCCTACAGGGGCTATTTATAATTATGCTTATTGCAACGAAAAACTGCGGAGAAAATCTTCTGTAGCTTCAATTTAACAAGAAAATTTAATGTGGAGTGATACTGACTGGCAGCAGTAAGAGACCTATTACAGCTTTGCCAGCCAGGGGCAATATGCGTATCCACAAGCCAGATCCAGACTTCCAGATCCACGTCTGTGGAAATGAAATTAAATATTTTTTAAAATAAAATCAAAAATGTTTTTTTTTATTACTGTTTTTACTTATAGGAAAAAATACTTTTATTAAATAAAGTATTTTTCCATTACCACCAGCCAGCTTAAAATGCTTTGAGTGTGGAAGTTATCCCTAGAGTTACGGCTTTTAAAAACTTTAAATGGACCTCTAAGTGCAGTTTAACACACATATAGTATAGAATTTATAGAGAATCAGCTGCAAAATCATTCTCCTCTTTCCGTCTTGTGCCTGCTGTTGTGTCCATTCTGAACACTGAATAAACTATTAACATTGGACATGCTCATTGCTATTCAGGTGTGCCGCTTTCAATTAAATATGTGTATACTTGTATACACATTTTTCATAGAAAGTAGTGCACCTGAATAGCATTGAGCTGTTTATAATTCTGCAGATATCGGGAATTAATTAAACAGGTGTTGTTAAAAATCAGAATTACCCAATGACAGCACTACACAATGATCCTATCATAATAAATAGAAACATTATACACTATTTTGGTTCAACTTTGGGCCCTCATTTATCAACGAAGCATAACCCCTTTAGTGCTTGTTAAAGGGGTTATGTCCTTGTTTCTGGATTTAACAAACAGTGGTAATCTAAGATTACAGCTGTTTGTTTGTCAGAGCATCATTCTAGCCATCTTCAGATGGCAAGAGCAATGCGGTCCCCATTATCGACAATAGGGACCCAGCACTGCCCTAACGGCTTCAGGGAAGCCTTCCAGGCACTGCTGGGTCCCCGTGATATACACATGTGCAGACGGACCATCGTGTATGTACATTACACCGGAGCCCCGTTTCTGTCAGCATTAGGTTGCCAGCAGCCCAGCGGAGGTCCTCACAGAGGAGGACGACTTCACTGGACTTCGCGGGACCTCATTGGAGGTAGGACATATTGGCAAATATCAGTACATTTTTTGTTTGCATCACAGTGATACTAAAATTCCGCTGGTATTTGCTTTTGTTGATAAATGGGGGCCTTGGTTTGTTCTTCTGACTGTAGGCCATAGAGAAGCTGAAAGCGATGTGTACTGTATGTCCAGACTTAGGGTTTGATCCACAGATGTACGAAATGCTAATGTTTTTGCAGTTGAGCAGTTATCTGGAAATGCGCATGCACCTGGAACGCACTGCGCATGCGTCAAGGTACATTACAGCGACTTTTTACTCGCAGTGTAATTAACAATCAGGAAGCATTTGTGGGAAGTAACAGGGAGTGGCGTCAAAAAATGCAGGCCTGTCACAACCATTTTTAAGGCATGTCGCAGCTTATGTCCATATGCAGTTAAAATAGCTCCAGCATCTCAGTTCCCATGGCCATTCTGAGTTTCTCAGAACTGTGATAATCGCATGAACTGCGACCATTGTTGCACCTTTGTACACAGATGCTTGGATTTGCAGAGCCACAGACGGGCTTCTCAATACAAATTCCAGGCAGTTTGCAACATTTGCACATTTTCGACCAGCTGCGGTGGAATTAATGTACAGTATAGGGCGGGATGTACTAAGCACCAAAATGCAGTCAAACCTCCAGATACTGCCGTTTTCTGGGATTCCCATATGTATTGTATTGTATATGTATGTAAGTAGTCTGCAGTGTCCCTATAAAATTCCTTTAGGCAGCAATGTATTGAGCTTTGGAAAGCAAAACTTTCCAGAGCTTGTGCCCAATAGGCGTTGAAACTTATAGAAGCCTATAGGGCTTCTATCAGCAGAAATCCCCAGAGAGGGATCCAAAGGATCCTCCCCTTCCCCTTGTGGCTTGCCGATGGCCGCACATGACAAATAGGAGTCCCGGGTCTTTAACCCGCAAGTCATACTGTAGCTTCGCAAGGGACAGCTCATATTAGAAGAGCTGTCCCGGGCACACATATATATGCATGCGATAAGGGGCATATGATGTATTGCATGGAATATGTGATACAGGATACCTTCCACCCTGAACCATAATACAGTCAACAAGTTACATAACATATCAAATAAAATTGCAGGGAGAACAGTGCTCTGCCAGTTTAATTAATGCAAACACACACTCAGCTACATCTGTAATTTCTTCTTAGTAAATGATCTGATGTAAATGAGGCCATTAACTCAATTCCAATGAATACATTTCCATCACAAATTTGAAAATCAAAATAGGCACCTTCCTTGGACAATTAAATTAAACAAACTGAGAAAAAATAAACAAGTAAAAATGCCATTATGTTGAATTTGCATTCTGAAAGCTGAGTATTGCAAGCAAGTGTAATTTCTGCATTTAATTATTACATGTATTATGCACTATTCACATTTAATTTGTATTATTTATATCTGAGATTTATAAACCTGCGTGACTGTGTTCATGGAAAATGAGTAAAGTGAATAAGTGATAAAGAAAAGTCACATGTTAAAAACTGTGCTATAATTCTCATTTTCTACAATTCTCAAGTTCTATTAACAAGTTCACAAATATTATGGCCTTAGAGAATTGATCACCCATAGAGAATTCCCCACAGGAACCCTAACTAGCAGAATGATCGGGTTATCCTGTTGGGAAACCAAGCCGTTCACAAGCATGCAGCTGCCTAGCATACCAACCAATGGGATACGTGAGAGAGGTTTTCGAACATTCCATCTGGTTAACTGACATGGGAGCAAACTTGCATCTGGTTATATGACAAAGGAGGAAAAGTAACAAAGAGGGATATTGGGAACATAATACTACTTGTGTTTGTATTATGGAAAATAACAGCTTGTGTGACCTTACTGGGAGCTACTGGTTGGCTGTACATACAGTATGTCCATCTGATTTCTGTCTCAGGATATTTGAACATTGCTGTACTGTACTGTATGTTCTAAATGTACAATGCACAAGCTCATAACTCAAGCTTGAAATGTTCTAAACCTATTGATTTAAATCTCCCATTGGGGCTGATTCAAAGTCGGATGCAATGCTGATATTCACACAAATGGTAAATTTTTTAATGTGCATGGGTCTAAGGACCTCATTCAGAGTCAGTCGTTGCGGCCGCACGGTCATAAGGTAAAAGGGGCTGGATATGCAAATGAAGCGCTCGCAAGTTGCGTCATTAAGATGGGATCTTTAGCTGGACGAGCGAGGGGAGGATGCGGCCGTAAGACTAAAAATACACCCCCTTCTCGTTCACATTACACGTCATCTCCGGGCATATAAGGATTAACCGAGACCATCGGGAACCATCGAAGCTGTTCGTAGAGCTTAAGGTTGACCATACCCTCTCTTAAGCACTACGATCAAGTCAGTGTAAAAACCTCCCATGTCACATGTGCCATGACACTACTTAGTTAATTATGCACTCCCATAAAACGCCGTTTGCATAGTCAGGCACGCCTGCGTTCGGATCTCCACTCCCCCGTTCACAAGCACCTTCCCCTGTTACCACCCACAAACGCCTCATCCTGTCACTCAAACTAACAACCTGGCTGTGTTCAAGGAGAGAGCAATTTCTGATCATAATAGCTAGTTTGCGCACGCGCATTGCAAATTTTCCGCATTCGCAGTTTAGCGAACATTGGTGGCGTACGACCGTGCGGCCGCAACGACCGACTCTGAATGAGGTCCTAAGTCCCTATAAGGTCACACAGTGCACATGTGTACCATGGTGTGTGCATACAGAGTTGCAGGGCGGATTGAGAGGCACTATCTCAAATGGGATCGGTATGCTTTACCGACGCCGAAAGATCGGCACCAATGAAGATCCCGACTACGCTAAAGGTAAGTACTAACTAACCTAACCCCCCTTAACCCTTGTTTAGGGGTTCCTAACCCTAACCTCCCTCCCTAGTGCCTAACCCTAACCCCACTCTAAGTGCCTAAACCTAACCCCCCCTTTCCTGCTGCCTAAACCTAACCCTCCAGGGGGGTGCCTAACCCTAACCTCCCCCTGGGGGTGTCTAACCCTAACTCCCCTTCCCCTAGCCTAACCCTAACCCTCCCAGGGGGGTGCGTAACCCTTAGTCCCCCACTGGAGACCCTAACCTAACCCTCCACCCCGCGGCTGTCTCCTTGCCCAGTGCCCGGCTTACATTCAATCGGGATGCCGGGCATCAGGCTCCCGGCGTAGGTAAAATGGTGCCTGTCATTAGACCCTTGCCGGGATTAGACAGTCGGGATGCCGATGGGATGCCATCTCAGACATGTATTGGAAATGTATTGAGCAATCCTGGGCAGTGACTGGGAGGTGTGAGCCGACCCCTGTGTTTTGGTTTTGGATCTGTATCTCCTTCAAGGTTTTGGATCTGGATTTGGATTTGCAAACCACCCTCAAGTGTTTTGGTTTTGGATCTGGATTTTTTGAATACAAAATAGATAAAAAGTTTTAAAAACAGCTAAAATCATGTAATTTATGCAATCCAAAACCCGAAATTCAGATGTAAAAGCCGAATTCCGAACTGCAAGAAGATCAGAACCGCGAACCGGATTTACCCGGAACTCCTCAGGGGATTGGAACCGCGACTCAGATTTCCCCGGATTCACGAAATTTGGGTGGATTCGGATTTCTGGAGAACCGCACATCTCTAGTTATCGGCATGTCGCATAACTGGTTGCAAACTGAGATGCTTAATCACTTACATTGTAGGCCATACTCTGATGGAGCGTCTAAAGATGCTCAAAGTGGGCATCTCAGTCCTTGTACATTCAAATGCATGGATCTATACTAGGGAATGGCATTAGCATATAGTTACAGACACAACTGCAGCAAAAGACCTACTGCATCCGACTCAGAATCTTCCCCATAATGCCACTTTACCTCCAGGAAATGTACTTCTAGGCCTAGATGTGTTTCTCGTACCCCACACTATTAGGAGACCTAGATAAAGACATTCCAAATTAGCTTCTGAAATATATATACATTTACAATTAAATAAAGTTAATCACAATAGAAAACCAGGAGCCAGCACACCAAAAATATATATAAAATATGATTTATACATGTCCCCCAGGGCACAAAGATTATGCTATACTTTCAGTACTGTAGGACACTTTTGTACCAACAACATGTATTTTATGCATTTTCATGTGCACCCATACCAATCTAATAACAGTATTAAAATGTAGAAAAGTGACAGAAAATAGAGACAGTACTGGTGTTCTCTTGCTCTCTTTAATTAAGATATAAGTTATCCTCTCAATAGTGGAGTTTGAGCTGGGCAGTTCTTTGATGCTGTCCTAGGCTATTATGGATTTGAAGACCCTATGTTCTAAATTAGTAAATGCCTACACTGAATATTTATACTGTGCTATCAAACATGGTCTTAGTGGTTAATATGGAAGGCTGCCAGAGACCAACTAGGAAAGACAGAAACCTAAAGAAGAAAGGAAATAAAATTTAGGAAACGTGATAAATACAACCTGCCCGAGAGCATATTAATTTGACAAGTGTTAGCTATAGTGAATCTGAGCTTGTGTAAGTCTCATAACCTGATGTATCACAGAGCCAGCTGCAAAGTGTCATAGCCAGAGAGCGGATCATTGTGGGACAGAGATGTAGGAATAAATTACATAGCGGCAGGGTTATTATTACAGTCTGAGGACAGTGAGCAGCCAGTTTAGCACTGACAGAGCAAGTGTCCCCCTGTGCTTGGAACAGATGGTAATGCAGCAGACAGCAAGGCCATGGATTTAGAGAAAAAGAAATAGAAAGTCACACACTTCTGATAGTCTTTCATGCAAATTACACAGTAGGTTGCATATGAATCACATCAAACTCCATAGGGAAAATAGACACCGAAGAAAATTGCTTTGAAATGTTGTAGCAGCATCTTTTTCTCCACCTTGAATTCTCCTTTGGCAACCCACTTAATTTTAGCAGCAAGATATTGGACTTAATTTAGCCTGATCCTGTATCATTGCAATTGCCTGTCAATATTTAGCCATTAAATTGACTGCTTTTATTACATATCATTTTAATACAGAATTGTATCAATACTTTAAAAAGTGTAAATTATTTTGTATGCAATTTAACTTATGATACAGTATAATTGGGACTAACGGGTTATATAATAAGTTTTTCTGGTAATTGGCCATGTATTAAACTATGTATGTATGCTATCGTACAAACTACACATGTAGTCAAAATAATTAGTCAAATATATATAAAAGTATATAGCTTTATATAGCGTCCAGTCAAAAAAATGAAGAATAAAATAATTGTAAAATATTGCTGTATGTAAATACATAAATCAATTTTTTATTCATTATTACATACTTTTGCTATAATGAGATAAAAGTTTGCTATACTGAGATAAAAAGACAATTTTGTGGTATCTGTACCCCACAATTCCTATTAAATAGCACAGTGTTACGGTAGTTCTTGCTAGATATGGAGAAGTCCTATTTGAGACAAACACCTCTTTTTACCAGAGATAGGGATCAGTACATAATAAATAGACTCATAAGTCAGGTTGTGCATTTTTCATATAGCTTCCTGCAACACGAAATGTTTTATGTAGGTGCATATGTTGCCCACCTGGATTTGCCCATTAATATTAATCAGTCCCCTAGTGTGCAACAGATTTTTATCTATGGTAGTTTATTGACACTTTAGTTATGGACTGCTTTCTGTGCCCCATGATGGCTCATTTCTATATGCTGACTATTGCACATGGTTAATTATTTATTGAAAACGGTGTAAAGTGCAAGTGCATCAAATTGTGTGCTATATCATTAACTTTATAACAGTAGCTGTACTTTGTGCCAGCCTCTGCTTCTCCCCTTCGGAAATTCCAGACACTTATACATATGATTTTCCCACCTTCTAAACCCTCATCTTTAGGCTGACCTGCTAGCAATGAGTGCCAAAATGGTTAAGCAGAAGCCCAAGTGTCCTCACAGAGGCTAGGTATTGGCTGACAGCTTTGTGACATAACTTTCATTTAATCCCTACTCCAGCCTTCAGGGACCCCTAACAGTGCATGTTTTACAGATCTCCTAGTGGTGCACAGGTATATTCAGGTATTATCCGAGCTGATCATTACTTGTTACGTTTGCAACCTTTTGCTGTCAGTTACCATTCCAACATAGCATCGATATTCACCAGACCTGGATTCCAAGAGGTAATGTGTCAGAGTGTTTTGCATTACAAGTTGTGAAGCTACATATATGGTACCTATATGAACTGCCACATAAATTAATTCTTGTGAAGCTGATAACAATTTTAAGGGTTGACCAGCTCGTGATTAATTCACATCAATACCTGCAAACTGTATTCTAATCCATGGCATGCTAGCAGACTTTTACCCTCTACAAAATTGATGTCCTTGACAGCTCAGGTTATTAACCACGATACCAACTTATCTTAGAATGTATTCCTATACCAAGGATAATACAGATACAACTATCCTTGTGGGTGTTTCTTTGAGCAATTATTTTATTTTTTATTATTTTCTATTGTATCATGTTATATGTTATTGATTCTTATATAACAAATTAAATTGGTTTTCAATACATGACCCACCAACTATGTATTTCTATCTCTACTAGCTGTGCATATTCTTGTGCACATGGGTACAATACAGTGCAGCACTGCACAGACTACACATACTGGACGCACTTGGCTGTGGGCCATGGTATTCTGGCATACCAGATCTGGATGTTTATCTTCCCTTCTCAGCCCCCTCTACTGACATGTGGCAACTGGAACAAAGCCTTTTGTTGCCTCTAGTGGTTATGCCACTCTCCATGCATCTGTGCTGTAATTGGTGCAAAACTTACACCTCTGAGCGGACAAAGACATGTATGGTTGATGGTCGGCAACTATGAACATACCCTTACTGAACTTTGCCTTTGAGAGAAATCCATATGTTTTGTTATGTGTACTGGTTTGCATAGCTTCATATGTGCATGTTTGCTTTCTGGAATGTGCAGAACAAAATCATGGCGTATACACTAAGCAAACTGATATAGTACTCTCTCTGAGTCAGCTCAATAGTATTATATACAGTAGATATGGTTGCAAGATATGCTCAGAGCACATAGATGTGGCTGGAGTAATGAAACACCACATCACATTTATGATAAGTAGCCAAGTAAAAACAAATTGGTGTTCCCCATTGATTACGCCTGCTCTAATACCCATAAATGTTGTGCCCAGCACCTAGTCTAGTCTGGTCAGACTATAACAAGGAGACCTGCAGTAGGGCATCCCTTATTATAATGTGAAACCACATCCAGCTATGTCAGCTTGGGAGTAAAATCCATGGGGAAATTGGGCCCACAGAAAAAGTGTGAGCCACCACCCAAGGACAATCATAGAGAACAAGAATTAATGTAATCACATGGAGGGATCACATTGCAATCAACCATGAGAGGTTTCCCATACCCCAGCCATATACAAAGGCCAGTCCATTTGCTCCTCTACTTGGAGCAAGTTGTATTGCTGTATTATGGTTTTTGCTTTTATTTCTCTGTTCAGGAAACAAGATGATTTGTCTATTATGCCTGTTGTGGTTCCATAAGCTTCTTCATGTCAAAGCAGTCAATGACTACCAGAACTTGCTCACACTTTAGTTCCACAATGGAATTTAATTTCATTTTCACTTTCCACCGAAATACAGGGGTCAATTGCATTTTTTCAGTAGGCCCGATTACCAAAGGTGTTTTAGCCCTGTGATAACCATGCTGAGGCTGGCTTCCCATTATGAGAGGGGTACCACATGCTTTGGGTGAACCTGTTATAGTGGGACCAACCCAGTCTAGTGCTGGTTACCACTTTTGCGAGGGGACTCTCATAGCACGGGTGTTGATTATTCATTTATGGGGAGGGATCATGTCAATTGTTAAAAAAAAAAAAAATATTTGCTAATGCTGTTATAATTAATCTTCATCACATATCCAAACAGCATATGTTTGAGATCCTCAGTTGATGTGCCTCCTAGTATGCGGAAATGTCTAGCTAGGCAACATCTCCAAGGAATTTTCTCCAGTCTATGTGTGTATATCCCTACTGTACCCAACTTTTACTGTACATATTTGTCCTCGTGTATCTTTGCTGATCGCGCTATAAACGTGTGCACGTATCATGCCATGTGATTAGCCATGGCCGCGAGTGCTATGCTAAGCCATGCCGCATGCTGCATTCGCACCATGCAATCCTATGGAGCCGCGGGTACGAAAGCAGTGCGCGTGCCTGCTCTCGGGTACGTGACTCATGCCACATTTGGCGCAATTTGCCGCAAAAGCGTAAGAGGACACATCTGTATGTGAACACCTTCGATCTGCTTGCACAGGGGTCTCAAGTGTAAGTTATTTAGACTCTAACTTTGGCTGCATTGCACAAAGCAGCAACAGTGGAATGGTTGAAATTATAATAATTTATCATTTAAAGTAGGTCTCGGTCAGTCATGGTGTTTATTAAATAATTCATTACTAAGCTGAAATGAGTTAGCACAAGTGAATTCCCCAGAACACTACAATATAAAAATGTTAGAATATAATATGGAGATCTGCGGAGGATTATATATTTTCTAGTAAGCTCTATTAATTCTTATTATCACCTGCAATGTCACAGGCAGAGATTTGTAGTAAACCTAGAATGCAATTAAACTCCATATATATTTTTGTATTACTTGAGCTGAGGGATTAGCTGTGTAAGGTCATCATTAGATTCACTGTGGTTCCTTAAGCTTCACTGCTTTCCTTTTTAATCAACAGTGATTATTAAATATGAAACTGATATCCTACATGCACACATGGGACATGTGTAATCACAAAATATAGAAATCAAACAGTGAGACGAGGATTCCAGTACTAATATTGTGTTGTAATAAAAATAGTACCTCTTATAGATGCTTCAATGGCACCATGTTCATGATATAAAACCTTGGACAAGCGATTTTATTTAGAAGAACCTGTTTATTTATGAACCCCCTCGGATCAGGCACTCAATATACTTGCATTTGATATGCAGTATTCAGCACTATATTACATAAAAGCAGATAGCTAAACAAAAAGAAAATAAGAGTCAGCATTTCAGGGAAGCTCACCTAGTTTGTTTGTATTGCAATGTTTTCTACAGTGTAGCATAAAATAAAATAATAAATCCTATATAAAAAAAAAAATCCAGAGGCTACTTGGGAGGAATTCTAATGATCACATTGTAATACAGGAGCACATAAAATAAAGGAACTCTATAAAATAGGAAATAAAAGTGAAATACATAACCCAGGTGAATGATTACAACAAAACTCTGAAGTATATAGTGATGTCTCAAAGAAGTAGCCTTTGTTGACACAATATTTTTTTTTCCCTCTTTTTTTTCAATTCCTGTAATAAACAACATGTATTAAATGTTTGTGCTGGTAATTTTTTTATACTCCTTGATACCAAGAACAAAGTAATACACATAGATACATTTACATAAATTAACTAATCTGCTGTTTTTGGTGCGGTTTTCAAACTGACACACACTGGATACAGTTTTCAATTCAGTTTTCTCTGAAGCTTGGTCTCTGAAAACGCTAACAACATTCAATGAGGGGAATTCAATTAGGAGCGAATATATTCGCCCGGCCGAATCTGCGTGACAGCAACCGCACTTTACGACAACGGGATCTCACTCAAAACTGTTCGCTACCCCATAGGGTAGCGAGCACTTTTGAGTAAATCGGGCATTCGGCTGACCAGGTGAAGGATGAGAGACGGGCTGCTGTTGCCGGCGATTAAACGCCATGGCAACGGCAATTCATATCCTTCGCCTGCAATTGAATTCCCCTCAATGTGTGCTGGTTAGTAAACCTCTAACCCGCATGCGGTTCGGGTCACATAGCATAATAACACTGGTTTAACCCTTCTATTAAGCCCAGTGCTGCTCAGCATTGTGTCTAGTCCACAAAACATTGGTCTCGGCACCTACAGAGTTCGAGTCCAATGTTGAATAGCACAGGGCCCCTCCTGATACCCATGGTGTTATTAAGTACTGGTGCACCCATTAGTAATAAAGTAAATAGTACTGACTTTTTTTTTTATCAATATGCTTAGTGATCCAGTACAAAGATAATGCTTAGCAGTGTAAGACAGTGATAACTAGTGCACTGGAATTCTAATATAGTAATTATTTGCGCTCCCAGGGAGATTAAGCCAGTTATCTTTCTGTTTTCCTGTAGGAAGAGTCAAGACAGGCATCAAACCAACAATCCAAGAAGTATCCCTACAGGAATATCCATAGCACTTAATCCAAGTGAAGTAGGAATGATTAGTCGTTCTTGTAAAACTGTAAACATAATGTCTTCATGGTGTCTAAGCAGGTCATAGTCAATAAATTAGCCATCACTCTATAAAGTGATCTAATGTACTTCAGACTTAGGACCTGATTCAGACCTGCTCGCTAAGGCGCGATCGCTCGCTCTGAGCGATTTTCGCCCATCTACGTATGCATATAATTAGCAGTGTGGGTGCGCAAGCCATTCGTTGCGATCTGATTTTGGTAGCGCGTAAGCCACTATCAGGTCACTGCTTTGAGTGACAGTGCCGTTTGTGGGTGGTAACAGGGGAAGGTGCTTGTAAACAGGGGAGTGGATGTGCAAATGCAGACGTGTCTGGCCGCCAAAACGCTGTTTAAAAGGTGTGCATAATTAGCAAAGTAGTGTCATTGTACATGTCACCTGCATGTATTTCAGCCAGCACTGATCGCTGTGCTTGCGGCAGGCTAAGGCAACCCCAAGGGCTGCGAGCAGCACCGATGGCTCACGATGGTCCCGATTAATCCTTTATTTCCCGGAGATAACGGGTGTTGCGAGTGGAAAAGGGGCGTCTCTAGACACTTGCGAGCGCACTTTGCTGCAGCTCGCTAACGCACAGTGGGCGTCCATATGCGATGCAGTGCAAGCATTTAATTTAAATATCCGGCCCCTTTTTGCCAGCAAGCTATCGCATCTTGCAAGCGGGTCTGAATGAGCTCCTTAGACAAATAACAAAATCTAAGAAGACATGTATTACCAGCATCTTTCCACAACCTCACTGTAATATACAAAAATGGGCACCAACCGATCTCTCTGATGAAAAAAGAAAAATAACTTCATTAAAATCATCTCTTTTCTCCTCCTGCACATTCATTTTAGTGAAACAAAAGGCTAAAGCCTATCTCCTCCGGCACAGTTTCTAGTTCCTATAGAACAATTGACACTTTCTCCAAGGTGTTTGAAACCAATGATAATGTGATTTGGAACATGTCATGTGGCTCATGTCACCAAGGGGTAGAGCCTCACATGCCAGAAGGGATGCCCCATTATCCCCCCCAATTTATTTGATGAATACTGACTACACCTTGGAAGAACATTAAGTTAATCGGTCAGGCACCACGGACTTAATGCTTATCATAAGACTACATAGCAAACAATGACCATGCATATGTTCAAAAAATACTTAAAAAGGAAAATGTCATAACAACAATACATTTTTTTGCCAGCATGAAATCTTCAGTAAATCAACCCCTAACATCCCTCTGCTAAATGAACAAATGTCCCCACATACACAATGGAGACCGTGTCCATTGCTGTCTTAATTAAAACTTTTCAGCAAACACTCATAATCACCAAGGCTCCAGATCTCCTGCTTCCACATGATCTACACAAGGTTTCCTTACTACAGGAAATACTCTGTAATATTTTTTTAACTTCCCAGACTCCTACAATCACAAAGACTCTTGATGCTTTCTTTGGCTATCAACCCTGTAGTAAGATATTTAAGTATAGGTACAGTATGTTACATACAGCGTCTGATACAACCTAACCCTCCGGGGATGGGTGGGTTAGGTTTAGCCACCTCTGGGGGAAGATTAGGATTAGGCACTCCCTGGGGAGGGTTAGGCTCAGACTCTTGGAGGGAGGGGTTAGGATTAGGCACCATTGGGGGGAGGTCAAGGCTAGGTACCCCCATGGGAGGGTTAGGTTTAGGGTGCATGAAGGGGAGGATAGGGTGAGACACAACTGAAGTGGGTTAAGGTTAGGCACCCCCGGGGAGTTTAGGGTTAGGCACTACCAAGGGAGGGTTAGGGTAAGGAGAGGGAGAGCACTAGTGCACACAAGGGGGTTTCTGAGTGCCCAGAAATCCCCCCTGACAGACTGGTGGGCAGGCACTATCTTCTTAGGCCCCTTTGCAACAAAATGCCATGATTCATGGGTTAACCGGGAGGAGGCAGAGCCAATACAATGTGATTCCATTAGAATCACATCATTTGGCTCCACCCCCTCCCAATTTACCCGTGACACTCTGCATTTTGTGGCTAGGGGTAGAGGCCTAATTACATGGTGCCAGCCTGCCAGGTCCCATCCTTATTGGTTTCTACAACTCGCAGCTGCTGCAAGGTAAGTGTTTGTGTGTAATGTATGTGTGACATACAGTAGGTGTGTGTAAGGTATGTATGACATATGTATGTGTGTATATATATTTGTGTATGTGTGTGTATATATATATATATATATATATATATATATACACACACACAGTGTGTGTATATACTGTGTATATATATATATATATATATATACACACAGTGTGTATGTGCGTATATATGTGTGTGTGTGTGTGTGTGTGTGTGTGTGTGTGTGTATATATATATATGTGTGTGTGTATATATATATATATATATATACACAGTATATATGTGTGTATGTGGAAACCCCCATGTAAAAATCCTGCATTTGCCCCTGGGAGAGGGGGAGGGTTAGGGTATTTACCGCACCCCTGTCGGGATTTCACGCCACCAGGCTTCTGTCACTATCATCGGGATTTGAACTGGCGGGTTTTCAGCAACCTACTTATTATACTCAACCTATCTACAGTACATATATCTATCCTTTGCAACAAAATGCCATGATTCATGGGTTAACCGGGAGGAGACGGAGCCAATACAATGTGATTCCATTAGAATCACATCATTTGGCTCCGCCCCCTCCCAATTTACCCGTGACACTCTGCATTTTGTGGCTAGGGGTAGAGGCCTAATTACATGGTGCCAGCCTGCCAGGTCCCATCCTTATTGGTTTCTACAACCCGCAGCTGCAGCAAGGTAAGTGTTTGTGTGTAATGTATGTGTGACATACAGTAGGTGTGTGTAAGGTATGTATGACATATGTATGTGTGTATATATATTAGTGTATGTGTGTGTATCTATATATATATATATATACACACACACACACAGTGTGTGTATATACTGTGTGTATATATATATATATATATACACACAGTGTGTATGTGTGTATAAATATATGTGTGTGTGTATATATATATATATATATATGTGTGTGTGCATATATATATATATATATATTTTTATATATATATATATATATATATATATATACACACAGTATATATGTGTGTATGTAGAAACCCCCATGTAAAAATCCTGCATTTGCCCCTGGGAGAGGGGTAGGGTTAGGGTATTTACCGCACCCCTGTCGGGATTTCACGCCAACGGGCTTCTGTCACTATCATCGGGATTTGAACTGGCGGGTTTTCAGCAACCTAATTATTATACCCAACCCATCTACAGTACATATATCTATCCTCCATGCACTTCAAGTCGTTTTACCCATAAAGCATGAGCGCCATGTGACTTAGTAGCAAGCATCTTTTGGTGTGATTTTTTTTTTTCCCTTAAAGTGTGTTTTATTTGCATGCAAAATGCTACATTACAGGTCAGCGGCTGTGACACTGTAAAGTAGCTTTTCGCATGCAGATACACCCGAGGTTGCACACAGAACATAGGCATGCTGCATATCATTTTAATCATTATAAGATGCTTGTGCATACAGTTTGCATCACTTTGTGAATACGATGCATTTTAAGGGAAAAAGTTGCATGAAAAGTCGCTTAGTGCTACCATTTCTCACCACGGCAAAGTGCAGCCAGAAGGGCACAATGAGGCTAGATTTACGTGGACACTTTGTGGGGGTATTCAAATAAACTGCAAAAAGTTGGAATCGGCGATAATTTATCACCGATACGTAATTTTCGCCTATTTCAATTATCCCCGTATTTCAGTTTCAAAGGCTTTTCGCAGGTTTGAAAAGTCTTTGAAAAAAATGGGGATAACTTTTCACCATGTTTTACATGGCGAAAAAAAGTGCAGATTTGGGGTTCAGGGGAGCAGGCTTTAAAAAAAAAAAGACTGCATCCTAGGGACACTCCAAAAAAAATTATTTTAGTTTTGGGGTAAAAAAAATAAAAAATGTGGAACAGTGTTTAAAAATAGTGAAATAGGTTCAGGGGTATTCTGTAAGTATGCAGAAGGTGTTTTCTAGAATAGGCTATTAGCGGCTGGTGCATTTTTGCAGAATTTAAAAAAAATTAGTTTAGGGACTTAAAAATATGCTAGTACCCATTTTCATGTACCCCAAATTTGATGGGACCACTTTTAAAAACGAAAAAAAAAGCTAAGTGCTCTTCTGCATCACTTCTTCAATGTTGGAAAAAAATACCTGCCGTGGCTATTTAAAAATGCAGAACACATTCTGCAGGGCTAAATGGGGGTACCCACAGTGATCCCCCATGTCTGGACATCATTAGGGGGGTCCCTGGATGAATTCCAAAAGTCTCCTATTTTTCCCGGTACTTACCTTTCTGCAGGCTCATGTTTTCGCCAGCTCCAAATTGAATACGGGGATAAAGTGGGCACGCGCCCGATACTTTATCCCCAGAAAAGTTCCGATGTGGAGCGAAAAGTCCAGCACAGACTTTTAGCTCCAATATTGAATATGGGCCTTAATTTCTGTCCAAGGTTTGATACATCTGTCTCTGTTTCTAATGCCATTTACAGTTACAATGCTACTTAGCTCACTTCCCCAATGTAAAAACGTTTGAAAGTATCTTCAGCAAGATTAAAAATTATAAACAAATTCAAATAAAATGGTTTTGACTTTTCCCAAAAGTGTAAGATCAGTTTATGGCTGTGTAAACCATAGGAGATTAGGAACAGGGATACCTAAAGTAGACTAGTATCCAGTTTCAACAGCAACAAACAAAGCGTTGCATGGAAAAAAAAGATACTTGTTATTTTTGTAAAAAAAAAATCTATAATAATAAATATATCTAAAACAAAGTCAAAAAAATATATAATTATAAATTATTTTTCAAAATACCTTCAAGGTTTCTCCAGTAATGAATAGTATTTACTTACTTGGAGCAGGCAACGATTTTCCAGGAAACACATTATCAATAGTGTACATTGTGCTTTATAAGTTGGATGGACAAATACAGACAGTATTAAGAATAGACTTCAACCACAAAATACAAAACAAGTTGGTCGATGTTTGCTTTTTTTAACTTATTTAAAACAATATGTGGCATTGTACTGGCAAAGTTCTTTATTGTGGTAAAAACTGAATGGAAAACTACTTTATTCTTAAATACATTGAGTCCTTAGCATTTTACAAGCCTATATTGATACATAAGCACAATTCAATCAGGTTTCTAGTTTGAGAAGAAAACTTAAGGGATAAAGGGGTATATTTACTAAGCAGTGTTATCAGAAGTGAAGAGTGAAAAGTGATAAGGTGCAAGCCAATCAGCTCCCAACTGCCATTTTTCAAACACAAAGGATATTTAAGGTACACCACCCTAGCGCCAATAAAAAGTTATGTAAAAAATGGTACTTATCTTAAATATACCAATTATTTTTGCTTTTATCCTTCCATCTTGAAGGATTGATGTGGAGAATCAGACCATGTAAAAAGAAAACAATATAATCTAGTGCAGATTGTCAAATACAAGAAAGCATAATATTAATTAACAAATGTTAATTAAACAAATGGGTGAGGTAATAATCACCCTACAGCACACATTAATAAGTTAATTAGACCAAAATTTACATATAACACGTTTAATGTACATCACAAACAATAATTTCATAAAAATTGTAAACTGTTGAATAGATAATTCCGGCTCCTTAGAACCACCAACAGGTACAATGTCTCAAGTGAAGTTAGCCTCCTACCAGAATCCGGTCAGATAGATGCAAAAAAATGACTGAGGAGATGTTTCTAACCCGGGTAACCCCAGCTACTCATCTACATCCGTCTCACACAGGCTTCCGGAGGAAGGTCTATTGATATCCCTCTACCGCCGACGCGATTCGACCAGTTCTAGGTCTTTGTCAAGGCTGTGAGGGTCTGCTAACTATGGGCTCCCTAAATACCCCCTTCAATAAGGACTTAATTACTGGGAGGAGCCAACTTCATAACAAATAAAATGCACTACATTGCAAAAAAACCTAAATCAAAAAGGGCTGAATCACTCTGCTAACTATAAAATAACAGAGACACTAGCCCTATTTCACAAAAAATGTATATTCAAACATAAATCGTGAATCCATGTCGCGAAATTCCAGAAATCTATACCGGAAGTCCACGCGCGCACCGTTTCCAGTTCCAGATGTAAACAAGTCCACGTGTAGAAATAAAATAGCCAGCGCTCGTCCGCCAATGAGAGAACCTCTCTAGAATGGAGGTCAGATCCTAACCCTCCCCCGGAAGTAGCGGCATATCTCGCATAATGCCGTCCTTGCATACCGGAAGTCACATCGCGGCTGCTTGGCTCCGAGAACCGGAAGTTACATCATCATGCCCCAAAGAATCTGGGATTTGTAGTTTTCTACTCCGTTTCCAAACGCGGAAGAGAACAGTTCTCCATCTCTTAAAACCCAAGAGAACTCAAGGAATAGTAGTTTTGGCAATCCATAAATAATGTTAATAATTAAGGTGCAACGAATTCCAGTGCTACTGTTAAAAAATAAAACAAAAATTAAAAACTAATATATAAAAAATACACATATTAAAAATATGCTCAATTTAAAAACCATTTCAATTCAAAATCTTTGTTAATACCAATAGGCTGCAATGTTTTAAGGGAATATATAAGCTCCATCTCTGTTTTAGCTAGCTCTTGTGTTAGATTGTTATTCCTCCAGTGGGTTTTAACCTGCCTCAATACTCCAAATTCCTTTATATGTGAAACTTCTTTATTATGTACACTCTTAAAATGAAATGACAAGGCATGAGTGTCCAGCCCTTTTTTAATGTTGCGGAGATGCTCCGCTAATCTGACTTTAAGTGGTCTCGAAGTCCTCCCTATATAATACTTGTCACACTTACATCCTATGTAATAAATTACATTTTTGGAATTACATGTAGTGAAATCCTCAATTTTTTGCTCTACACCATTAATTGTGACTTCCGTGCATTTTCTATTACCTTTTATTGATTTGCACATCATACATAATCCGCATCTGTGGAAACCCTTAGTTAGAACTCTACCACTAATCTTAGGCGGTGATAGTGCACTTCTAATAATTTTATCCTTAATATTTCTCGCCCTCCTATAAATAAACCTAGGTTTTTCTGGAAGGAGAGGTTTCAAAACATGATCTGCTTTCAAAATCGACCAATGTTTTTTTATAATACGTTCCATCACCTTATGTTGGGAATTATAATCAGTTATAAATGCTAAATTGGAACCCTCTTTAACATCTCGGGTTGGTCTACTTTGAGTGAGTAGAATTTCCCTATCAAGGTTTGTACACTTTTCCATTGCCATTCGCACCTTCTCTTTATTATACCCACTGGCTTCAAATTGTTCTATCATAGTGCCAGCTTGTTCAATGAATACATTATTTTCCGTACAATTTCTTTTGAGTCTATATAGTTGGCTGTTTGGGATTGAATCGAGCCAATTTGGATGATGACAACTTGTAGTCTCCAAATATGCTCCCGAATCTGTCGGTTTAGTGTAATTTTTCGTCATTAATTTACCCTCTTGTACATAAATATTTAGATCTAAAAAATTAATTGTAAAATTACTAATATCAAATATTAATTTAATATTAAAAACATTATTATTTAAATAGTCACAAAACTCATCTAAGGACTGTCGACCCCCCTTCCAAATAAAGATTATGTCGTCTATATATCTTGCCCAGGACACCAGATTCACTCCGAACTCCACACTATTCCAAACATATTGGGTCTCCCACATACCCATGAAGATATTAGCGTAACTAGGGGCGAATCTGGTGCCCATGGCCGTACCGACTCTCTGGAGGTAAAAATTATCCTTAAAATGAAAATAATTATTCTTTAAAATGAAGTCAATACCTTTTAATAAAAACTCTTTTAAAACTGCCGTATGTTCACTCTCTTCCAAAGATAAAGATACTGCCTCTAGGCCCAATTCATGTTGGATGATTGTGTATAAAGAAGACACATCTGCAGTAACCAACATATAGTCTTCCTCCCATTCTATCCCTCTTAATAAGTTTAAAACATCACGGGTGTCTTTAAGGTGGGATTTATTTTTTAAAACCAAGGGTTGTAAAAAATGATCGATAAACTCTGACAAGTTAGCCGTGACAGAGTTTACTCCCGACACAATAGGTCGGCCGGGAGGATTGATCAAATCCTTGTGAACTTTCGGTAATATATATAATACCGGTATAACAGGGTCATTATTAATAATGAATTGAGATTCTGTATCTGTTATGGCCTCTTTATCAACATACTGTTTGACAAGAGTTGACAAGTTATCAAATATCTTTTGTGTGGGATTCCCTCTAAGTTTCTTATAAGTAATACTGTCTGTTAACTGTTTAAGTACTTCACTTTCGTACTTTTCCCGGTCCATAAGGACCACTCCTCCCCCCTTATCGGCGGGTTTAATAATTATATCAGTATTTGTTTTTAATTGTTTGAGAGCCTCATTTTCTTTTTTTGTTAAATTGAATTTCCCTTTATTCATTGGTAACTTCTCTATGTCCTTCTGCACTAATTCATTAAATGTTTCTAAAAAGTTTCCTCTCATGTGCGAAGGGTAAAAGACTGATCGTGGTTTAAAAGATGTTGAAGTATGAACTTCATCATCTATCTCATGTGGATTTAGTACATACAATTTTTTGTTTGTTCCTATCATATTTCTTTCTAATGAAACAACCTACCCATAGAGGAAAAAGGGCAGGAAAGAGGAATAATAAGAAGCAAAATGTTAAAAAGAAAGGAAAGAAATATGATAGGAACAAACAAAAAATTGCTCTGGAGAAAGTAAATGTTAAAAGAAATGTTAAGATTTTTAATTTGAGTAAGTATGTATTAAATCCACATGAGATTTCGGTTTTAGAAAAGGGTTTGAAATTTGCCCCCACCAATCATGTGAATAAATTTAAATTATTTGTTGATCTACAAAAGTATGTGCGCAAACTGTCACTAAAAAGGTTCTTTGCCCTTAAAACAGACATTGACCTCACAATAGATGATGAAGTTCATACTTCAACATCTTTTAAACCACGATCAGTCTTTTACCCTTCCCACATGAGAGGAAACTTTTTAGAAACATTTAATGAATTAGTGCAGAAGGACATAGAGAAGTTACCAATGAATAAAGGGAAATTCAATTTAACAAAAAAAGAAAATGAGGCCCTCAAACAATTAAAAACAAATACTGATATAATTATTAAACCTGCCGATAAGGGGGGAGGAGTGGTCCTTATGGACCGGGAAAAGTACGAAAGTGAAGTACTTAGACAGTTAACAGACAGTATTACTTATAAGAAACTTAGAGGGAATCCCACACAAAAGATATTTGATAACTTGTCAACTCTTGTCAAACAGTATGTTGATAAAGAGGCCATAACAGATACAGAATCTCAATTCATTATTAATAATGACCCTGTTATACCGGTATTATATATATTACCGAAAGTTCACAAGGATATGATCAATCCTCCCGGCCGACCTATTGTGTCGGGAGTAAACTCTGTCACGGCTAACTTGTCAGAGTTTATCGATCATTTTTTACAACCCTTGGTTTTAAAAAATAAATCCCACCTTAAAGACACCCGTGATGTTTTAAACTTATTAAGAGGGATAGAATGGGAGGAAGACTATCTGTTGGTTACTGCAGACGTATGTTCTTTATACACAATCATCCAACATGAATTAGGCCTAGAGGCAGTATCTTTATCTTTGGAAGAGAGTGAACATACGGCAGTTTTAAAAGAGTTTTTATTAAAAGGTATTGACTTCATTTTAAAGAATAATTATTTTCATTTTAAGGATAATTTTTACCTCCAGAGAGTCGGTACGGCCATGGGCACCAGATTCGCCCCTAGTTACGCTAATATCTTCATGGGTATGTGGGAGACCCAATATGTTTGGAATAGTGTGGAGTTCGGGGCGAATCTGGTGTCATGGGCAAGATATATAGACGACATAATCTTTATTTGGAAGGGGGGTCGACAGTCCTTAGATGAGTCTTGTGACTATTTAAATAATAATGTTTTTAATATTAAATTAATATTTGATATTAGTAATTTTACAATTAATTTTTTAGATCTAAATATTTATGTGCAAGAGGGTAAATTAATAACGAAAAATTACACTAAACCGACAGATTCGGGAGCATATTTGGAGACTACAAGTTGTCATCATCCAAATTGGCTCGATTCAATCCCAAACAGCCAACTATATAAACTCAAAAGAAATTGTACGGAAAATAATGTATTCATTGAACAAGCTGGCACTATGATAGAACAATTTGAAGCCAGTGGGTATAATAAAGAGAAGGTGCGAATGGCAATGGAAAAGTGTACAAACCTTGATAGGGAAATTCTACTCACTCAAAGTAGACCAACCCGAGATGTTAAAGAGGGTTCCAATTTAGCATTTATAACTGATTATAATTCCCAACATAAGGTGATGGAACGTATTATAAAAAAACATTGGTCGATTTTGAAAGCAGATCATGTTTTGAAACCTCTCCTTCCAGAAAAACCTAGGTTTATTTATAGGAGGGCGAGAAATATTAAGGATAAAATTATTAGAAGTGCACTATCACCGCCTAAGATTAGTGGTAGAGTTCTAACTAAGGGTTTCCACAGATGCGGATTATGTATGATGTGCAAATCAATAAAAGGTAATAGAAAATGCACGGAAGTCACAATTAATGATGTAGAGCAAAAAATTGAGGATTTCACTACATGTAATTCCAAAAATGTAATTTATTACATAGGATGTAAGTGTGACAAGTATTATATAGGGAGGACTTCGAGACCACTTAAAGTCAGATTAGCGGAGCATCTCCGCAACATTAAAAAAGGGCTGGACACTCATGCCTTGTCATTTCATTTTAAGAGTGTACATAATAAAGAAGTTTCACATATAAAGGAATTTGGAGTATTGAGGCAGGTTAAAACCCACTGGAGGAATAACAATCTAACACAAGAGCTAGCTAAAACAGAGATGGAGCTTATATATTCCCTTAAAACATTGCAACCTATTGGTATTAACAAAGATTTTGAATTGAAATGGTTTTTAAATTGAGCATATTTTTAATATGTGTATTTTTTATATATTAGTTTTTAATTTTTGTTTTATTTTTTAACAGTAGCACTGGAATTTGTTGCACCTTAATTATTAACATTATTTATGGATTGCCAAAACTACTATTCCTTGAGTTCTCTTGGGTTTTAAGAGATGGAGAACTGTTCTCTTCCGCGTTTGGAAACGGAGTAGAAAACTACAAATCCCAGATTCTTTGGGGCATGATGATGTAACTTCCGGTTCTCGGAGCCAAGCAGCCGCGATGTGACTTCCGGTATGCAAGGACGGCATTATGCGAGATATGCCGCTGCTTCCGGGGGAGGGTTAGGATCTGACCTCCATTCTAGAGAGGTTCTCTCATTGGCGGACGAGCGCTGGCTATTTTATTTCTACACGTGGACTTGTTTACATCTGGAACCGGAAACGGTGCGCGCGTGGACTTCCGGTATAGATTTCTGGAATTTCGTGACATGGATTCACGATTTATGTTTGAATATACATTTTTTGTGAAATAGGGCTAGTGTCTCTGTTATTTTATAGTTAGCAGAGTGATTCAGCCCTTTTTGATTTAGGTTTTTTTGCAATGTAGTGCATTTTATTTGTTATGAAGTTGGCTCCTCCCAGTAATTAAGTCCTTATTGAAGGGGGTATTTAGGGAGCCCATAGTTAGCAGACCCTCACAGCCTTGACAAAGACCTAGAACTGGTCGAAACGCGTCGGCGGTAGAGGGATATCAATAGACCTTCCTCCGGAAGCCTGTGTGAGACGGATGTAGACGAGTAGCTGGGGTTACCCGGGTTAGAAACATCTCCTCAGTCATTTTTTTGCATCTATCTGACCGGATTCTGGTAGGAGGCTAACTTCACTTGAGACATTGTACCTGTTGGTGGTTCTAAGGAGCCGGAATTATCTATTCAACAGTTTACAATTTTTATGAAATTATTGTTTGTGATGTACATTAAACGTGTTATATGTAAATTTTGGTCTAATTAACTTATTAGTGTGTGCTGTAGGGTGATTATTACCTCACCCATTTGTTTAATTAACATTTGTTAATTAATATTATGCTTTCTTGTATTTGACAATCTGCACTAGATTATATTGTTTTCTTTTTACATGGTCTGATTCTCCACATCAATCCTTCAAGATGGAAGGATAAAAGCAAAAATAATTGGTATATTTAAGATAAGTACCATTTTTTACATAACTTTTTATTGGCGCTAGGGTGGTGTACCTTAAATATCCTTTGTGCTTTTCAATTTATTTCTTGGGGATTACAGATACTCCCCTTTTGGGGCACTCCATCTAAGCTGCCAGTTTGGCGCAATTAATTAACACCATTTTTTGCTTTTTACTATTTTTCAAACACAGCCTGTGAGATGGTAGTTAGGACCTGATTGGCTGGCACCTTATCACTTTTCACTCATCACTTTTCACTTCTCCTAACACTGCTTAGTAAATAGACCCCATAGTCATGTAGCAGGAAGGGTATTACCAGAGCCGTAGCTAGACTTTTTGGTGCCCTGTGCCAGAAAGAGCATTGGCATGCGCCCCCCTCATTTTTCAAAGGGACATGATGCACCCTAAAAAGGGGAATTGCCTCATGGGGAAGGGCCAGGGTAGAGATAGGGGAGGCCAGGAGATGCTGGGGATGAAATAAGAGGAAGCTACAAGTGAGAATGATAATAAACAGAAATTTGACAGGCCCAAAAAGCGCCCCCTGACCTGTGGTGCCCTGTGCGATGGCACCGGCCACACTACCCTAGCTACGGCCCTGGGTATTACATTCCATTGTACAGCTCGTTGTTAAGACCTCACTTCTTTGAGTGGAGTGCACAGCTCTTGATGCTCTATTTCCTAAATACAAAACAAGATATTAAAATATTAAATGTAAAAATACAGAGAATGGCTAATAAAACTGCACGTATGGGCTACATAATAAACCTTATCAAGAAAGACTTTTAGATCTGAACATGTAGAGCTTACAGGAGGGGAAGTACATGATAGAAACATTTAAATACTGTATAATAAAGGAACCTATTTAGAAAATAATATTTGCAGGTACCGCCAAAAAACATCTGGTTTCAGCAAGCAGGTACCCGCATATATTAAGAATCCCCTGAATGTGCTATGGCGTGACTGCAGCAGATATCTCAGACAATTATTGCAGATCCTCCATTTCCTACAGCAGGTTTGTATGAGGGCTGCAAAGCTGTCACATTTACCAGGCTCTGGAATGCAAAGCATTCTGAAGTTTGGCCTTGCCAGCTAACGCAGGGACGATTAATAGCATATCTGAGCAGTCTATAATTTCTTATTCTTGTGAATCAACAATAAAAACATATAATTATCAGATCTAAAACCCGATTATTAGTAAATATGACGTCAGTGTATTAATGGAGTTCAGAATGGCAGCATGTTTAACATAAGAGGATTTCTAAAGCAATGGCAAACACTATCAAGTTGCAGGGAGGAAGACTGAATGGCAACATAAGGAAACTTATTTACAGAAAGAAAGATTTATATATCTTTCTGCACAACATGCAGTTGTGGGGGCTCATACAGTAAAATAATTAAAAATGTGAGGCTATTGTTAAGATTTTGATAGAACATACAAAACAAAAACCACAAAAAATTAGACTAGATAGATCTAACAACTATGTAAAGAAAGCTGATTTAACACATTCAGTGTTAATGACTAATCCTTATATTATACATCAAAAGTGCTAAGTACAGTACAAGTCTGGGAAGGGGTGGATGACTTACCTAAAAATCTTGCTAGCTACTGTTCAAGCTATGTGTCCCCTTAATAGTTATTGTCTGGTGATCAGTGTAGACAGGAGACAATAACCTTCCCCAATATGAATTATTGGAGAAGGAATGAGTAATGATCATCCCATCCTGGCTTCAGTAAACTTAAGTGAAACCTCATTTTAAAGAAAAGAGTCCTCTTTTTAAAATGATTTTGCCCTATAATGGTTATTTACTGGTGATCACCTGTTATCACCAAACAAACACCATGTACTGCAAAAATACTAGTTGTGCCAAGAAATGAGGATAGGCATTTAATATGCCTGATATCTGCCATCCTAGCATTGATCCGCATGGGCTACCTTTTTTAAATAGGGCTGTCTCCTTTGTCAAAAAATGTTCCCCCAAAAGACCTGCATACTGTTGTTTCGTTTTCAAAATGAAATGCTTTTGTTACGCTACTATACTATTCCTACACATTGGCGTCATTCCAATTAGGTGCAAATTGCGAGATGTGAGTTGCATGTTGACATTTTCTCTTTCGAATTTGCAATGCAAATTCATTTTGCAATTAAATTAGCAACTCGCATTAAACCAGTCACAGTAAACTCGCATTTTCCCATCCGCACCTCCCTAAGGGTGAGAGATGGTAAGGAAAATCTTTATTTTAAGGTTAAAATGTCAGGACACCCCCCCCCCATGACTAATTAATCAATTGGAAGTTTTCAATTAGTTTAATTTGTCCATTAATTACATTACATTTGTTAGTCTTTTAAAAAAAATGGGCACAAGTTACTACAAAATCACAATTTTTTTCATTAGTTTAGGCACTCCAAATTTGATCACAGTATTTTTTTAATTGAAAAAGACTTGAATTTTATAATTGTTTTAACATTTTTAAAAAATGTTTTAATGTGCCCTCAAATTACTCCCAAATCACCTTTTTTTCTACTTTTTTTTGCATTTTTAATTTAATTCATTTGAAATTAAATGAAAACAGTTTTCTTATGTTTTTTTTTAAATCACCCCTTTGACACCATTTACATACCTTCAGTACTTTCTTTATGCCCACTAACAGCCTTCTATATGGTCATGCTAATGAAATTATTAATTTTGGGGGGTCGAGGATGGTCTTCCCACTTTTTCATGCACCTCTCACATCGCATTTGTCAATCAATTCGCAAACCCCAGCTGCGAGTACCGTGAATAGGCATTTTGAATTGGATTAGAGATTTCTCAGGTGTGCGTATTCATGCGAAGTCAGTGAATATTATAAAACAAACTCACAATTTGCACCTAATTGATTTGACCCCATTGTATGCATTCCATTAAACCTAGCACACACAAAAAACAAAAACATTATCTAGTATAACTTTCACGTTCAACATTTCTTATGAACACATACCGCTCTACAATCTTGCATTTTGTTGTTTTGGAAAGTCGATTACCCAAAAAACAACTATCAAGTATTTAGTGATGGGTAAAAAAGAAATACACATTTTTGCTTTTAGTTCACTTTCTTGCAATACAATTAAAAAAACAAAAACAATTTTTGGCTCTTTAGGGTACAGGCTGTTTGTTATGTGAGAACATATAAATAAACTAATGGTATCTTCTGAAAAATTTAAAGTCATCTGGAAAACACAAGGCAAAATTGTATCTTGTAAACCACTCTAGTAATGCATTAGGTTTTGTTTTCACATCACCCAGCAGTGGTTCCTGAGCTCTTACCTGAGGGGGGCTGCTGCTGCCGCTGCTCTGGCCATGTCCGGCCGGGTCCCAGTTCCTGCGCAATAGATCTGGCAGGCGCCGGGACCGGCACTTGCGCATGAGCGGGGATGGAGCCAAGCACGTGCATGATAGCGGCTTCTGGGGGCTGCATTCACTGCAGCCCAGAGAGGCCGTGTAGGGCTGTCTGAAAGACAGAGCAGCGGCTTCCTGTAAGCCGCTCTCTGCTAATCACAGCCCGGACTGGCAGTCCCAAGGGGAGGAGTCACCTCACCCTGGGGCTGCCTGTCCTGTTTGTGACTGGAAGCCACCTCCAGTCACTGAAGTGGAGGAATTTACCTGGAAGGGGGGGGGGATTAAAATCTGCCACTGCATAGTTTTATACAATATACTATGTGTGTTTGTGCAGTATTGTTGATCATTTTCAAGTGCTGAACATTTTCTGCTTATACTCATAGAATATTCATGTTCAGATTATGTAAACAGTGACAGTTTTGTCTTTCTGTTTGACATAAATAAGCACAGGTGTTTTGAAGTTTGAAAATATTTGTTTTGTAAATGATTCACATCTGCTCCTTAGTTAGAACAAAAAGAAGAGTACAACATTATTTAAAGATGCTACAGCAAAAATAAGATATGTTAAGTTATCCCCAAAGATACTACACAGCTAAAATACACAATAATAAATGTCTTTATTTTTAGTTTCCCAGGAGAAAGATTCATTTTGTGTTATGTGTTTCTCTGTGTATATTATACTTATGAGTTTTCTGAGAGTGTGTACATACTTATTAAATATTGTAAATATTCATTGAAAATTACATTCTATAATATACATTACCAAGTGTCACATATTGTAGCTACGTCATTTATAATTAGGAGATATAAACTTGCTAAGTTAAATGTACATTAATACTATAGTTTCTGGGAACACATACTCATATTAATCAACCTGCAAAAAGGTAACAGTTTATCCATACAGTATTTAATATCACAATTTCTTCTCAAAATACACAAGTCCCAGCAAATTTAGTCAGATTCAAAAATGAACAAAAAACTTGCTTGCTGTCTTTGCCCTGACCTCAGCACCAGTTATGATTTTACAAAAAAATGATAATAAAAAAATGCATTCCACTCACACCAAATTCTTAACAAGCACTAACATTAGAGAGCCAGGGGGTACCTATGCTGTAGTATTAGCCAGCCCCTGGCTGAACCACAAGGGGCTAGTGTCTGTGGGATGAGGAGCAAGATAAGTATTCCCACACCCAGAAGATACAAACACCATGCAGAAAAAACAGAATGCAGTTTATTTACCAGCATCCAGAATTCCGGATATCGGAATACTGACACTGGAAGCCAGACTCTGTACTAAAGATAGGCGTCTAAATACCGACACCTATATTTAGGCAGACGCCCAAATCCCGACGCCCGACATCCCAAATGAAGCTTAGCGGGGACTGTTAGCTGTTAGCTGCGGGGGGGAAGGGTTAGTTTTAGGCATCCCCGGGGGGACTTGGGGTTAGCAACCCCTGGGGAGGGCTAGGGTTAGGCTGGGGGGAATTCAATTCCCGGCAGCGACAGCCCGACAGATGGACTGATCCTGGCAGCGGCAGCCCGACAGCGCTGGAAATCCCGATCGTC